>CM034146.1:986205793-987593293 GCA_019776745.2 Taxus chinensis
CAAGCCCCCATCTCCTTCTGTACCCTCTTCTAGGTGTATCCCGCTCGTACTCTCCCCTCCCGGCCCTCCGTCCTGCTATCCAGAATGTATACTGGATCAGGCAGAGCTATACGCAGGCTCCTCTGCCAGGCTGGTGACCTCTGTAGGGTCTCCATACAATGTCTACTGCTGTAAGGCCTTCTAGCAAGTGTCTATAATAGACCACGTCCCAACCTGCAACAACTGCTCGTGGCTGGCCCACGACCCCCAACCACCTCTGAAAGCCATATCGGTATACGACCTGTGGCCCTGGCTGCTGGGGTAGCCCTACTGGCCTGATGCATACGATGTGCTCATATGCCCAGCAGTGCAACAAAAATGTAGAACAAATATTAAATCGCCTCCTCCGGCGATAGCCCCATAACTCCCTGTATAATTGCACCAGATACACTGGTGCCCATGCAAAACAGGTGTGCTCCTCCACCATCTCCAGCAGCACCCCCCATCAATGCCCGTGGGAAGCGGCCTCCCTCTGAATCCAGGAGGGCGAAGCAGGTGATCCTATCATCATCAACACGGCAAGCCGTGTCTCATGTCTGTGTGCGCGGTACATATCACCATATCCAATGCTCGCGCTATGATACGTAAGAAGCGCGGCTGCATCCCCAAAAACCTGCAGTATGCTATCCATGGCAGTCTCTGAATCTACCTGGAAAACGGCCTCTCCCTCGATCGGTAGCCGCAGGATGCGATACACATCCTCTAATGTGACGGTCATCTCCCCGGTCGGCCAGATGGAACACATATGGCCAGCCGATCCCATCTCCGATGAGGGCGACCATCAGACTGTGATCTCTTCTCTATCGCTTCTGTACTCTGGACCCCGCCGAGTCCCACCTCGCGCATGATGGCCCAATGCGCCGCAGATATGTGTGGCCTCATCCGACTCAATAGTGGAGGCATCCTATCACGCATCGTCAACTGCTGACGTGCCGGCCAAAACCAACCCACATTCTTAGACCCCACTCTTTATTATAACATCTACTTATCATCTAAACCCCCTTTTATATCAACCCCTCTTAAACCTAGAACCTAAACCTAAACCCTAAACAACCAACTCAAACCCAACCCACCCACTCAACCACCCAACCCACAAAAACCTAGCCCCTAAACCCCCAACTCACCCAAACCAACCACACAACTAACCCAACCCAACCCAACCCTAAACCAACCCTAAACCAACCCAACCCCACCCACCCTAACCCACCCACCACACTAACCCACCCCAACCCAACCCACACCCTAAACCAACCCAACCCAACCCACCCACTCAACACCCCAACCCACAAAAATCCCCCACCCATCCAACCCCACCGATACCGGCCGATTGCGCGACCTACACCGGTTCCCCCAAACACAAACCTTACCATCTTTTTTTCGACCGATGCCGGTCGCCTAGTGACCGACATCGGTCACTATCTTCCTGCCCGAGCCGAAACCCCCCGCGCGGCCCCCAACACCATTTTTCACCTATTTTTACCCATCTACCCACCAAACACCCCCAAATTTTACACACCTAGCCGCCTTACCCTATCTTACCTATCTACCCTCTCGCTTTTTCAAATTATGTCTATTTTACTCCTCATTTCCTAAAACAACTAAATTCCTACCCAAACCCCCCAATCTCACTTAATAAACCAAATGCATAAAATAAAGAGTTTAGAACCTACCGGTACGATGACACGTCGTCGTGGTGGGATGGGTGGTGGCGGTCCAGCTGGTCCAGCCCCTCCAGCTCCTCCTGCCTGTGCCATGGCTCCAATCCTGATCTGTTGGGTCCCCGGCCAATCACCTGCTGCCTCCTCAACTATTCGGGCCCACTATCAACTCTCTCCGCAATCAATAGCTCCACCTCACTCAATACCCCTCCAAATCAACTCTCCACGTCAGACAAGTCAATTTGGATTGCAAATAACAAAAGTGACAATGACAGGCCGTATTTTTCTTTTTATAGGTTTTTCGACCCTTAACTGATGTCGGTTTCTTTTTTTGCCCTAAGAAAACCGGTATCGGTCCCTTAACCGATATCGGTCATGCGAATCGACATCGGTTGATACCCAACTTTCACCCCATTCTTTGCCGTTCTTTACTCCTTGCCTCTTTTTCACCAATATCGCCTCTGTCCACCTTTGCTGCACAACATTTGTTCACTGGTCCGGCCCGACCTAAGGCCTCAACCTACCAATTGGCCTGACCCAAGGCCTCAACCTACCTATTTGGCCCAACCCAAGGCCTCAACCTACCAATTGGCCCGACCCAAGGCCTCGCCCTACCTATTTGGCCCGACCCAAGGCCTCAACCTACCAATCAGCCCGACCCAAGGCCTCGCCCCTACCTATTTGGCCCGACCCAAGGCCTCAACCTACCAATTGGCCCCGACCCAAGGCCTCGCCCTACCTATTTGGCCCGACCCAAGGCCTCAACCTACCAATCGGCCCGACCCAAGGCCTCGCCCTACCTATTTGGCCTGACCTAAGGCCTCCACCTACCTATTTGGCCCCGACCTAAGGCCTCCACCTACCTATTCGGCCCGACCCAAGGCCTCAACCTACCAATTGGCCCGACCTAAGGCCTCCACCTACCTATTCGGCCCGACCCAAGGCCTCCACCTACCTTCGGCCCGACCCAAGGCCTCAACCTACCCATTTGGCCAGACCCAAGGCCTTGCCCTCGCTAATTGGCCCGACCTAAGGCCTCAACCTACCTATTCGGCCCGACCCCAAGGCCTCAACCTACCCATTTGGCCCGACCCAAGGCCTTGCCCTCGCTATTTGGCCCGACCAAAGGCCGCCACCCAACAACTTGGCCCAACCCACGACCGTACCACTTCCATACCTTACCCAAAATCAACACCATACACTTTATCCACCCATCCGGTAGTTTTTGGTTCAATCGAGCTCACCTGTTCGTGTTTTAGCACGATTAGGGTCCTTGACTTGATCTGTCGACCAACTTTGCCTAGGCCTAGACCGTGACGTTTATCTCAACCAAACCAACCATTTGGTACTGCCGAACATGCCTAAACGTTCATGTACCTTACCTGTTATATACCCTGGAGCTACTTCCTATGCCTTGGATACCAGGATTATATCACCCTTGTTTGGATAAACTATCGACCTTTGCCTATACATCGCTGGTTTGCTCGTCAAATCATATACCCTAGTCGTACTGTTGCATTTCAACATGCGTCTGCTTCCTTGGACCTTCCCTACCACCTTACCATCCTCTCTACAACATGTACCCTTTATCAACCCTATCCCTGATTTCCCGTTCACTCCATCGGTGATAGATTTGAGGGGGATTACCTATATCCTTAACATGAGAAACCACTTCATATTATTGTTCGCGCAGCTTTAACAAAACAAGCTACACGACAATAAGGGGCTAATGTAGACACCAAATTCGTGTCTCACGACCCCTTGTGACCCGCATCCCATTTCGCAACCTAACCTCATTACCTAAACTTTACACAATTATTTATTAATTACCTTGTAATTGATAAATCCACATCACCTTACCCACCACCTCACTTTGCCACCTCATCATGACTTAGCCCTAACCCTAAACTAACCTAATTAAGACCCATGACTTGGTCTAGACTCACATCCATAACTAATGCCTCCTTACTCGCACCCAAAGCCGACCTTCTAGCCACTTGACCAAGCCCCGCAACTGATCCCTCAGGAGAAAAAACAGGGAAGGTGGGCTATTTTACTAAAAATAGCCTACTTTTTCCTAACCGATGCCGGTTCCTACTCGACCGCCGTCGATTACGCAACCGCCATCGGTTCCCTGTAAATGGGCTCCCCAAACCAAAACAACGGATCGGAATTTCATTTTGGAGATCAGTCGAAGGATTTCTGGATCAACAGAGAGCATTGCGAGCGAGGAACAGAGTCCAAAACTTCACTTGACCAAGCAGAGACGAGTGAAGAAACCAGAAGAGTTGGCAGCCAAGGAGATCAACTTGCACCTTCATCAAAAACCAGTAGTCCTTCCCAGACAAAAAGGAGTTCTCCGCAGTCAACCTGATCTTTCTCTACGGTACGCGCACATCATCTCGACATTCTACAGGTATTCCTCCTAACCCTAACCTTATCTGTTTCTAAAAGGAACGAAGCATTTCCGAGTGAAACACGATGGAAGGGGGTTCGGGGGCGAAGCCCCCAAAGCAAATTTTCATGGGTGGTTCATTAACCCATGGGTAATGGGTAACCGTTATGGGTTGTTTTTGGGCCCATTGTTTTTTCGGTCTTTTGCCCATTGTTTTGATACCCACAGTTTTTTGCCCTTGGTTTTGATACCCACGGTTTTGTATCAAACTGCTTAAGCAATTGTCTATTTATATGGTCTTATGCATATGATAGATGTACAAGAAAATGTATTACAGATGTGTTTTGAATTCGGGTTTGAATTCTGTAGAGTTTGTTGAGCATAGCTCCAAACGGATCTGGGTATTGTATTGAGAGAGTGAAGGCTTGTAATAAAATCTGAGCAAGTGATTCTTGGTGGACGTAGCCCAAATTGGGTGAACCACGTTAAATATTGTCTCTCTGTGTTGTGTTATTTATTCTGCACTTTTATTTGAGATCTGTAATATTTACTGCATATTAGTTTCTACTGTTGCGATTCTGTAAGAGATTATTCCGCATATTTTATCTCTTATTTCCTAACAATTGGTATCAGAGCCTGGTTTGGTTTGCTGAAGTGTTGAATCGCAGGGAAAGTTTTTTAGCTTGAGTGGGAGCTATGGCAGATGAAGGAAGATCTAGGGTTGATAAATTCAACGGGCAGAATTTCAGTCTTTGGAAGATGCAGATGGAAGATTACCTTTATCAAAAGGATCTTTATACTTCGTTGTCTGAGAAGGTGAACAAAACCCTCGAGTATGACAGATGCGGAATGGGATTTGTTGGATCGGAAGGCACTTGGAGCGATCCGGCTGAGTCTTGCATCTTCGGTATTATTTAATGTTTCAAAGGAAAAGACTACAAAAGATCTAATGGATACATTAGGGAAGTTGTATGAAAAACCCTCTGCCTCTAATAAGATATTTTTAATGAAAAAGTTGTTTAATATGAAGATGTCTGAGAATAGTTCAGTAGCAGATCATTTAAATGATTTCAATACGGTTGTGAATATGCTAGCTTCGGTTACAATAGAATTTGATGAAGAAGTTAGGGCTTTATTAATTATGTGCTCTTTACCTGAGAGTTGGAACAGCCTGTGGTAATGGCGGTGAGTAACTCGGTTCCAGCTAACTCGAAGTTGAAGTTTGAGGATGTTGTAGGGGTGATTCTAAGCGAGGAAATGCGAAGAAGAAGCTTTGGGGAATCTTCTACTTCAGGGAATGCTTTGACAGTGGAAACTAGAGGGAGACAGAAGAATAGAGGAAACCGTGGAAAATCAAAAGATCGGGCAAGGTCAAAATCCAAGAACAAGATTGTATACTGGAATTGTGGAAAGCCTGGGCATGCAAAGAAGGACTGTTGGGAGCTTCGAGATAAGAAGAAACAACAGGAAGAAAACAAGGAGGCAAATGTGGCATCGGGTAATGTATGTCAGAATGCTTTGATTCTTTCTTTGCATAATATTACTGAATCTTGGGTTTTAGATTCAGGGGCTTCTTTTCATGCTACTCCACATAGGCATTATTTTGTTGATTATGTTCAAGGGGATTTTGGGCATGTTTTTCTTGGTGATGATGAGCTTTGCAGCATAGTTGGAAAAGGTTCTGTTCAGGTTTAAAATGCAGAATGGGAATACATGGCTATTGAAGGATGTCAGACATGTGCCTACATTAAGGAGAAATTTGATATCAGCAGGGCAGTTGGGAAGTGATGGTTGTACTGTGATATTTACAGCAGACTCTTGGAAGGTTACCAAGGGTGCTCTTGTGGTGGCAAGAGGTAAGAGGTAAGAGGCAAGAGGCAAGAGGCAAGAGGCAAGAGGTAAGTTTACTTCAATCCGACAATCGTTTTGATGAGAAATTGAACTTTGTTCTTCGTGGAGCCGGAAGTGATATTTTCTTTGCTGTGAGAATTCCTTGCTGAAAATTGGAGGTTTGAATATGATTTTTCAATGGCCTTCAAGAGAGAAGAACTCAGCAACAAACAATTTGTCAAGTCGTGCAACGGTTTGCAAGATATGTTCGATTCTTGGTTTTATGGCAATGGAGTTGTTAGACTTCTTTTCCTCTGTTCTTCATTCTTTCTTCTTGGTTTTGATCAATATTCCTTTTGTGACTTGTGTATCATCATAGAGTAAAGGATATTGTGCTATGATGGAGCTGGTTTGAGCTTTGGAAATGGTGGACTGGTGGACTGGTGTTCTTTGCAACTTTTCTTTTGGCAGTTAGAAGTAGCAAGAAGCGCCAAACAGTTAGATTTTTTTTTAAAATTTGGAGTTGGAGTTGGGTGTATTTTTTTTCCTTGATTTCCCTAACCTCAGGGACATGAGGGACATCAAATTTTCGCAGTGAGAAAGAGGATGACATGTGTCCTCGATTCGACAGTAGGGAATTTGAGCTCCAAAAATGCACTTGGGGGCTAAACTTTCAAATCTGAAGGTCACATGGCAGTTGGGTGAATTTTATAACTTGAGCTCCCGGTGAAATTTATTGGTGAAATTGTATATGATCTTGTATGGAAATGGAATTTTGAATCAAATGGTGGGGGTATCATGTCTTTATTCTTCCATCGGATCCATGAAAAAATATTTTTTTTGATTTTGTACTCTACATGTGCCTGAGAAAAACTGCCTGCAAACCCTATGCGCCAAGGTGTTGTGAAAAATATGATTTTCATCATATTTTAGGTCTTGGAAGTATATTTCTGTGGATGTTTATTTTACTCCTAAATTCATCTGAAGCTCCCAGAATCTTCTTCTGAAGCTCAAAAACTTATTTTGGCCTGTGCATTTGCCTAGGCCCTGTGTACCCTGTTTTTTATTTAGACTACTCCAAGTCTTTCAAAACTTCCCCAAACCTTCCAAAATCATTTCCATGATGTTCCAAGGTATTCAATTCACCTCCATGTTGAATTTGGCCCTTCCATTCCACTCCAAGGGTTGATCCAGTCCTGGGAAGGCCAATGATAGCCCTTCTTGTGACTGCTTGAAATTTGCATTTGTAAAGAACTCCTAAAATCACCTAGTGGGAATGAATGGAATTTCCTAAATCACTTAGGGGACCAATTTGAAATCAAAATAGGGGGTGAAGATACTGATGGATTTGACCTAGGTTTCCTAGGAATGATAAAACATGAAAATTTTGGCACATGGGTATAGTTGTCGTGCTTGGAAACTTCAAATTTCCTTGTCGCACATTTACACGAAAACAGGTTGCCTTAGCCTTTTCTTCATGTTCTGCAACATCCTTGTGTTTTGGAATTATCATGGGCCCTTAATCTAGTAGCATGTGAACTATTGTGCATAAATAATGTAAAACAGATAGAAAACTCCTTTGCAACTTTATCCTCTAAATCTGGCATCTTTCTCAAAATCTCATCACCAATTTTCTCTGTCATACTGAGTTATTGCACGAACCTGTCGCCTCAACTATCTATTTTTCTACCATTAGGCACATGATCTTAGTATCCTTCTCCTTATTATTTTCCAACAATTCTCTAATGGTTGCCACTTTATCAATGTTCCAGCGCATAACTTTAGTAGATACTCTAGTGAGGGCGTTGCTTACCTACTCAACTGACGTGATAGTGGGCTTAACAGTCACATGGTGCAAATGGGGCGCCTTCTTCAATCTGCATAAGACACGTGACTCTTAACATACGTTGAAGGTAGGCTCATCCATATGGGTTTGAATCATCCATGATAATTATTTCCTTGTGCGTGTGGTCATCATCTCCAAATCCATAAGCTCCCACCCATACAAGTCCTTGGGTTCCAAAGTACTTTGGAACCCACATGAGTATGATTTTTCTTGGGTGATCAACATACCAAATGACTGGAGTCTCATATGTATCTTCCTCCTTCCCCTTTCCTAATTTCTTATCTTTTGGAATCTGTGCGCCTGAATCCAATACTGGTCCTTCACCTGTCTGTGCAGTAGGGGCATGCCTGATGGCTCGCCTTTATTTTCACCTATCTCCAGGACAATATCCCCACTGTCTATGTTATGCTCCTTCAACACCTTTTCATAGTTATTCACCTCCTCTTCCTAATGCTCTTTGGTATACTCAGTCTAAAACTGGAGTATTCAACACGCTGTCTCTGGATCTACCCTCCTCATCATCCCTATGAGGAATGTACTTGCACCTTTTCTTATTTTCAGGTTCTACTTTCACCTATGAAGTTCTTGGTGACCTCCTAAGGGGCTATACGTCCCTGTGCTTTGGGTCCCTTTTATTCTTAACACTCTTTTAAATTGAGGTTCCTAAGTAGTATATTCTATGTCTACCTCTATTGCGCCCGTCTCCAACACTTCATCTTATTTTTGTGGTGGAGGGGGTTACCTCGGGCTCTCTCTTTTCTCCAACAGTGGGCTGTTTTTTGCCCATGTGCTCCAAGACACCACTGTCTTCCTAAAGTTCTTCTTCTTCTCCTCCTTCTTCAAGGGGAAAAGTGTCTTCTTCATCTTGCAATGTTCCAACTGTACGCTTCCCCTTGGGTGGTTCAGGGAGCTTGAATTCATTTTCCACATATATCCCATTTGCTAACCTGGGATTGAGTTGGATATATACAAGGGATACCCTCGATTTCCCAATGGCCAAAATCATTTCCTTCATGTTAATATCATCTAAAATTAATCGCTCAATATATGAAGACTTACTTAGATAAATGTAAGTCTTACTAAGGGTGTGGTAGTCACAGTCTACCTTATCTACATTGAAAATTAACCGACGCACATATGAAAACCTATGTACATATGCCTGGAAGTAGCGTGTGGTGAAGGCATAAGGTAGCTTACACCAAGGGCTCCACTTCCCATCCTCCATCCCAAAGCGCCCAATATAAAAGCGTTTATACACTGTAAACTGTACTTGTTTATCTAATACCGAAGGTAAATCATTGGGTATTCTCCATTCCTCCTCAAATGCAGCGTAGAGGTTCTCATACCACAACTCTACTCTCTAATTAAATGGTCCACTCATGGTCCCATCACATGTATACTTAGAAACTATCTCTGCAAGACATTTCTTCTCCTTATGATATTGCCATACTTTTTCCTTAGGCCCATCAGACACTCCAATTTCTACAAACACAAGAGATAACAGGATCACGCCAAAAATTATCTTCTCACCTTGGTGTGATTGCTCAATTATGGTTTCAGGAATGAAACCTGCCAAGTTATAAACTACACTTTCAGTCATTTTCTTCACCATGTGCAGCCACAATGTATTTACCTGCAACCATCACTCTTAGTTATTAAGCTTTGTGAGGAGGTGTGTTGTTGCCTAAACCACTTGATACTTCTATAGCTTGTCAATGTCCATTTTGTTCCCTCCCTTGATGTAACCCAACACTTTCATTTTCGTAATTAAGCCCTCTTTATCAGCGAGGTCACTTCTCACTTCAGTACTTGAACTCCTAAGTCTTGTCAAACTCCCAATCAAGGGTGTGGTGAGCCTCATTCGCCGCCCAACAAAATAGAAGAAGCCCTCATGGGCTCTACTCATCAACCACTGGTATAAATTCTCAGGTTTTCCAAAATAGGGCAGTTCATACAACTGTAAAAAATCCCACCTTTGTTAACAAATTCTTACCTGTGTCATCATACACAACCATATCATTTGTTCTCTTTTTTTTCTTCACAACCAACAACTTATCCATTTAATCCTTATTATCCTTTGTTCTATGATTGTAATCACTTACTTTGCACTGACGAACGTGTGAGTTCTAATCACGACCCATATAAACCCCTTATGGGTATTGCATCTCTGAGAAATAGATTTTGAGGGTGTCCTCCACTTCAACCTCGACTTCCTTCTACTTCCTCCCTCTTATGGCTGCTCCAGGCGCTCTCTTAGGTGCTATAGTAACGATAAAGGTGTGTTATTTTAACTTCTTTGAGCTCTACAATTCCAAATCCTTGTACCCTAACTCAATTCCATGTGCCCTAGCTCAAATTCAAACCCTAACAGTCGATTTATCTTCCATGCATGCCTTTCCTTCGCTCAAACACTCCTCTCTAATGGAGCATCGACCAATCTTGTGCTAAACTCTATCTTAGTTCAGTTCGCATGATAACTCTTCACACTTCACAACTCGCTCACTAGCTCTTCTTCAACTCGCTCGAATGCTCTTGATAGAAAAGGTAAAAATGATTTCCCAAAACCTCCTTATATAGCTTTTAAAAAAAATCTACATTTATTTCTCTCCATCTACCACTGTACCTTTCGTTAATTTAACGTTTCTTGAATTTTCCACACTGATTTTTCCATGCCACATTCATAACCTTCTGGTGCGCCTACTATTCCCCGGCCATAGACCTCCTCTTGCATGCCTTCATGCACAAAATTACTTCACCACTACGCCTTTCACTAAGTATTTTCCATAGCTGCAACCTACCTCACGTTACACTGTGCATCCATCCATCCATACGTGGTTTTCAATCATGAGAAATCTTACTCTATCTACACCTTTACTTCAAGCACCTGCCCAAAATATATTTATACATATCCAAATTCAGATAACATTCAAACCTAGTCCATGCACCCTATATATATTCCACCCCACACTAAGGGTATGTGTGGTCCTTTACGCATGAAAACAATTAGAGAGTAGTCAGCTTCTGGTGTGCAAAAGCGCTTATTACACTTAAAATTGAACTAAATTAACAAAGCATAGTAGCGATGAATGGAAACACATATAAAGGAAATGCATTAAGGAAATCTAAGCTAAGTGGAAATACTATTTTATTACAAACACCAAGAAGACTTATGTATAGTAGGGCTTCAGCCTACTCCCGTTGAAGTAACCAAGAAATCGTGTCCCATCCAGTGCCTGAATTGAGTATATAAGTTATAACATACGTTCCCAACCAATACACTTTAAGCTTTCCAGGGTGGCGTAAGAACTTTGAGTCATAAAGAAGAACTATTTATCCAGCTTCAAGCTTCTTATCCTTAACTTGTCTATCATACCATGCCTTCTGCCTTGATTTTTCTTGCTTCTGACTCCATCTGGCTATAGCGTGCCTCCCGTCCAACTACATCAATTTTTCAATGCGCTCTTCAAGTGCTTTCTCATCAGCAAAAAACTCATGCGTGTGCAATACACAGGGAAGGTAACATGAACTCTATTGGTAGAACAACTTCTGCACCAAACACAAACTGAAAGGGTGTGGCCTTACTCGACCTCTTCTAAGTTGTCCTGTATTCCCAAAGTATAACAGATAATTTATCATCCTAGTCCTTTCTTCCAACATCATAAATTTTAGTCAAGGTATGGCTCAATATCTTGTTGAAGGTCTCAGCAATTCCATTTTCCTGAGGGTGATAGGGTGTTGTTTTATGGTGTACTACCATAAATTCTACCAGTAGTATCTTGATGGTCTCATTAAGAAAATGAGTACCCCTATCACTTGTCAAACTCGGTGGGCATCCATACATGCTAATAATATTTTCCCATATAAACCTTGAAGTTGTAGCTACTATGCAATCCTTTGTAGCTACTGCTTCTGCCCACCTTGTAAGATACTTTGTACAAGTTATAGTGAAGCACGATCTAGTCATGCGTGTGAGTGGGGAAATAGGACCCACAAATTCAATTTCCCACTTTTCAAATGGTTATGCACTAACAATCTACCTTAAAGACATTTCATATCTATTCCTAGGCTTTCCAAGGCATTGACAATGGTCACAAGCCTTACATTATTCTTTATAATGTTTCCCACCACAAACCAGCCAGTAAAATCTTGCACACGGTGGCATCCCCTGCATAATGTCCACCTACGATTCTACCATGAGCCTCCTCCATAATAGCTTCCCACTCATGCTCAAGTATACACCAAAGCAAAACTTCATCTCGACCTAGTTTGTATAAGTCTCCACTAATCAACATGTAAGGTGCGACGTGAATGACAAGTTGTTTCTTTTCCAAAGCCTTCATTCCCTCAGGTGCCACACTTGTTCATAAAAAGAAAATAGTGTCTTATAAGTTAGAGGGCACACAATTCAATCTGAATAGCTGGGCATTTGACATTATGTCCTCAATGCTCTGTGCATCCTCACCTGAATTAATCCTTGATAAATGATCTAGTCGAGAATTACTCTTGCCTGGCTTAACCAACACAGTGAAATCAAACTCCTGAAATAACAAAATCCAATGGCATATGCGCCGTTGAAAAATGGGCTTGTTCACCAAGTACTTCAATGCCATGTGATCTGTATAGAAAATGAAAGGTTTTTCCAGAAAGTACTGTTAAAATTTATGCAACACGTAGATCATGGATAAGGCCTCGTGCTCTGTAGTAGTGTAATTTTGTTATGTTGGAGTTAACTTCTTGCTTGCAAAAATAGGATGATCAATAATCCATTCTCCATGCTGGGCTAATACTGCGCCAATGGCCATGCCAGAGGTGTCCACATGCACATGAAAAGGCTTAGTCCATGAAGGAAAACACAAAATAGGTGTTGTAGTAAGCCTTTCCTTCAGTGTCTCAAAAACATGCTGTTGCGACTTACCCCAATAGAACTTGCCTTTACTCTTCAATAATTCTCCTAGAGGCACAACAATCTTAGCCTATCCTTTGATGAAATTATTGTAATAGCCTATGTGTCCCAAGAATCTATGCACCTCGCTCTAGTTTTTAGGCTCCTCTAAACCTAAAATAACAACAACCTTAACAGAATCCACTAACAGCCCCTCCTTACAGATAATATGTCCTAGTAAAGTCCTAAAAGGCATAGCAAATCCACACTTCTTAATGTTTAAAGAGATGCTCAACTGTTGGCGTCTCTCAAACATAATCCTAAAATTATCACAGTGATCTTTCACAAGCCCATACAATGTTCAATCATCCAGATAAACCTGTAAGAACTTATGAATAAAGTCCTGGAATGCTTGAACATCAATGCACAAAAATACTGCAGGTGCATTCTTTAATCCAAAAGGCATAACCGTGTATGCAAAAACTTCCCCATTATGTGGCAAACCTTGTCTTCTCTTGGTCCTCTTTAGTTATTCTTACCTTGTTGGTATTCAGAAAATCCATCAGTGAAGGAGTAGATTTCACGCCTTGTGACACCTTCCAAGATTTCTTTAGTAAACGGTGTGGGAAAATGATCAATTACACATACAACATTCAACTCCCTATAATCCACACAAATTTTGATTCTTCCATATTTCTTTATACTGATCACCATAGGGCTAACCCACACCGACTCCTCGATGGGCTCAATGATGCCAAAATTCAACATCCTATCAATTTCTTCTTTCACCTTGACACACATGTTAGGATTCATCCTGTAAGACCTCCTCATAATCGGGTGCGCACCTTACTTTATCTTGATTCCCATTTCGCCCAAAGATTCATGTACTACTCCTTTCAATTCGTGATAGCCATTAGGGAACAGGTCCTGGAAGTCACACAACAACTCAATTATCTTAATAACCTCAGAGTCAGACTAATAATCTCCAATGATGGCCTCCTTAGGTTCAACAACTGTCTCAATGTTGAACTTCTTGGTTTTTATAGGCTCATGGTAGATGCGTTCTTTCTCATTTGCACTATTTAAGACCTCGTGTGTACCCTCTGTATGATCAACATCTAGATTCTCCACTTCTTCATCATCAATGACATATATCATCTTACCCTTTTCTTTTTCTAGGCCAACGTACCCAAGTTGTTATGTATTTGTCTTTTCCTCTTCAAAACGTGCCTCCATGTCTGAATCACCTAGTAATTCTTGAATAAGTTCCTCAGCCTTTGCACTATCTCCCATAGTCAAGCACTTCATAACCTGTAATGCCTCATTCACTGGAGGTTTAGTGGAAAAATAGTTAAAGGTTTGAATCATACCTGCAATCATTTCTTGCCAATTTCCAGACTCTCTATTCAACTCTGCAGAGACATACCATGCATGCGTGTAACCTCACAAGGTGTAGTAGAACTGATGCACCCATAACGAAGGTGGTAAAGCTTCTTACCCCTCTGTCCAAAGTTCTCACATTGCTGAACAAGGTCTTTACCATGGAACTAAAAAATCTAAGTAGGCACATTTCTCATGAGAAATCTAGTAGAGAATGTGATTCTCACTTCTCGCCACTCCAAAAGATTTTCATTATGAACTATCCACCAGCGCACTGCCATCCCACGTAGAGTATAAACTAGCATATTCCTTCTTTCCACCTGATCGATCCATTGAACTTCCATAGCACACAATAATACCTCAAGATTTCCTTCCCCAGTGTACTTTGGTACTTGGTTACTGCCCAAATGCCTAACACAATGTGGCCTGCTTACGTGCGTAACTGTACTTCTTACTTCACGACCAACCATTTCATAAGTACCATGACCCCAATCATCACATGCAACACTTATAGTGTCACTCATGGACTTTGCATCATCCCATTGGACAACTCATTCCTTTGATGGCTCAAGCACTTCAGGATCCCTAATGGTGCACACATAAATTTTGTTCAAACAATCCTCACTTAAGGGCTCTACATAAGGTGCAGCTTTCCTGTCTATCAAAGGAATGATGGCGTGCTATTCCTTGTTCTCAAAAACTAAATATCCATTGTTAAAGCACAAGTCATTGTTGTTGGCATAACACCAAGGGTGCTCAAGCAATCCTGGAAAATTGTCTACTTCTGCAATCGCCAAGACCTCAAAATCCCCAGTAAACTTGGCCCCTTGAATAGTAATACTATCATCCTTCAAAAATCCAATGGGCATGGCTTTAGTTCTGTTTTCCATAAAAACACATTCAAAGATGATTGTAACATTGTTTGACGTACACCAATATCAATAACATCATGAATATGATCAATCAACCTGGAGTTTTTAGTATCATGAGTGGTAGACCTACAAATCTTGTAGTAACAAGACACATTCTTTCTTATCGCACATTGCAGCAAAGGGCACTGAATTGAATCGTGATCCAATTGACAAATCTCACAGTCCAACAACATGGCACACACTGATGTATGAGGAAAAATATCCTTAGTATGCCCTTCTAATTAACAATATGTGCACCAAATTCCACTGCATGTCTCATGCGTTGAATTAGGTGACAATTTCTCTAACTATTTCGCCATCGTTGCAATTTGGGCCTCCAAAAATGGGCTAACACTAATGTCTACACTCCCAACTGCCTTAGCGTGCAGGGCTGCTTCAAGTGCCTTGCATGGATCTGTATAAGTCTTGTGTGAGAATGCTCTTCTAAAAGGCGTGATCAGTCCTCTAATGAACTATTGAGCATGATGGATCGGATGAATATCATAAGATAACTTTGACAAGAGAGTTTTGAAACGTGCATCATACTCCTGAACACTCTCAGTCATACCCTGCTTGATGTCTTTCAGCGAGCTAATGCTCTTTTTCTCAAATTTAGGTATATATAACTCTTTTAAGAAAGCATCCTGCAATGTGGTATAATCTACACAAGTCTAGTCCGGATCAAATTTCCTATACCAACTATGCACACGCCCTTGCAATGTAGTTACAAACTGGCTTGCCTTGCGCTTTGGAGTTGTAATCCCCTTCAGATGCCATAGTATCTCACACATATGCACGTTCTCAGTTGCATCTTCTATCCCTCTATATTCTGGAAGACAAAGAGACATCTGCATATAAATATTCTAGGGATGGTGCAGACCATGCCCACTAGATCTAGAACCTGTAATTCCTCTTGTGTTTCCTCTACCCCCGGAAGCACAAGATCCACTAGATCCTGAGAAAATTGATCCTCTTGATCCTCCTCCTGAAGTGGGCAAAAGACCAGAGGATGCACTGCCTCATACTCTAATGGTTGTGCTAAATTGGAATCCCACAGTCTATAAAATTGTACTAATCTGAGATGTTATGCCAAAATTCTGCGCACCCTACATTCTCTACTGAATATGTGCTAGATAAGATACCTCTAACTAGAATTCCAAATAATACAGATGATGATTACATCACTATAGATGAACAAGATACCTGATTAACTCTTAAACTTGACTGTAAATAACCTCTATCCATCGCTACTCTACTGCCCACACTAGCTTGGTTACTAATGAATGTCGTAGAAATTGGAAAACCAAACGTAAAGTGCTATATCACTAGGTAAGATCAAGACACACGATCTTGGTTCTCAATATTTATTCAGATGCATGCCTTCATCTGAAGCTGAAGAGGGTTATCTACCATGCTTTCCCAATTGGGGGAGTTCCAGATGCTCTCGCTCCATGTCTTCTACATGAGCTCAAAATCCTTCACGAGCCATCTTCCTCCGCAACACCATTCTTTCCATGATTTCTTGTTTCTTCTCTAAATCCCTCTCACGCGCGCTTCATTAATCTTAAGCCATGCCTTTCTTCTCTCTTATCTATCTGCCACTAGATCTCGCCATCTTTCACCGACACCTATCTCCTATCCTCCATGCGTGGTAGGGTTTAGCTCAGCCATACGGTTTCTCTTCAAAATCTAGGGTCACAATCAAGATCTTAATTGCTAAATGAATATCATGCAACTACGATCGTCTAGGATTGCGAGCAAGAACTAGAACTCAACAACCTATAGTCAAAATTAAGTAGAAACTATGCGTACTCTAGAATATATCTATTTAGAACACCACTGGAACCAATGATCCACAGTGTGTGTCCATGTCATATTTGCATCATCTAATAGCTTTTAATTATTCCTATGTCCAAGCAATTGTATGAAACCTATAGTTTCTATTTGATGCGTAATAAATAAACTACTCATACAACTATATAAGAAACATGGGGAAGAATGTCTCATACAACTTGTGATACAAATTTTACTCAAACCACATGTGCGTGCATTAAATTCAAGTCCAATGTTCTAAATCTATGAGAAAAATATTCCTCCAAATCATTTAACCAGTCTTTAACACTGAGCTAAGGTCAACCGATATGTCTTCATCATGCAATATCCTACCAAACAATTGAAAAATAGGTCTTAGACAATGGAACCAATATCTAGCCTATATTTTACCCAAAAACTCCCAAGGTGTGCAGTGGCACATTACTCAGCCTAAAATGAGTGCTCACCCAAAGTGCGCAAGGGTAACTAGGTCCCTCTTTTATGTTAGTTTGTTTAAGGAGTTAGAATAATTAAACAAATATTCTAGATCCATAAAAAATAACTAAATATATTTCAATGCATAAATCGGATCTAGATCTTAACCATATGCAAGATTAACTAAACAAGAACCATAATCAGATTTACCATTCAAGAACCATGCTCAATTATGTCAAAACACCAATATCCATAGCCACAAATATCCATTATATTAATTGATGTAAAACACAAAAGCTTCATACATATAAAATATCATCACCATAGTCATGTGCACCCATAATCTCGTCGTGTAACTCTACCAAAACATAAAACTATCAAAACTGTGCAAATCAATACATATTTATAGGGGTCGGGACTTTCCCTTCACTTTACATGCACCTTTCAAAAATAGGCTACATGCTAACAATAGACACGCACCCTTACCTAACAAATACAAGAGCATGCAAGCTCACTAATAATAGATTATCAAATAATACATCAGGAGTCTAAACCTATTAATAGCCTCAAAGCTATGCATGATGCTTGATCTTCTACTCATCCAAAATAGCCTTTGCGCCTCTCTTCAAGTCTTCTACAAAATGTGTTATGCATCCCATGCCTATACTTAGCTTCAAGCTACAACACAGCTAAGTCTTGATTTCATGCCTACATGGGAGTGCTCTGTTTCACTATACTTCCGCGTGCATCTACACTCCTTGTGTCTACATGCCCAATCCTTCCGCGCCTTCATACTTAGGTTGCATTTCATCAACCCAACAATGTTTGACTCTCTCTCTCTCTCTCTCTCTCTCTCTCTCTCTCTCTCTCTCTCATGTTTGAATGTTCATGCCTTGTCATAATTAAGATTGCTTAAACTTTGGATGGTTAAAGAATTGAAAATAGTTTCAAAAGTTTCATCAAACACTGATTCATCTCCCCTCTCAGTGTCTGAAGTTTCCAACATGGAGGAGAAAGAATCTCGATTTTTTTGCCAGAGTTCCAAATAGATTTTGAGCAAAATGGAAAAATGCACTCTCCTTAGTTTTTATGCATTTAGGGGGGAGCGTACTTTTTGTCCCTCTTTTCCCCTTGGAAAGAGATGAAGGGGACAAAAAGTTTGCCCTAGCCCTATGAGGACAAGTGGCGAACATGCACTGGTGGAGGAGAGAGAGAAATGATCTTAATTTTAGCACATGGGGCTGAGTTGAAGTCGAGTGAGGAATTATGTGGGAGAAAGGTGAGGGGTGCATTTTTTTTGTCCCCCTTGTCCCCTTATAAAGTGACGAAAATGACATAAATATGCGCTCTAGCCTCATTGTGACAAGTGGCGAACATGCGGTGCACGAGGTGGGGGCTATAAAACTACTAAAAGGTGCTTACAAAGGCCTCCCAAGGTCATGTGGTGGGTCCAGGAGCTCAAAAGGGGGAGGGTGCAATATTTTGTACCCTTTGTCCCCTTGGAAAAAGGGACAAAAAAGTGCGCCTTAGCCTAATGCTGACACGTGACACTGGAAAAATCTTCTAATTGCGAGAGCGTCCTTGAGAGAGAGCTTGAAGTTGTCAGAGCTCTCGAAGATCTTTTTGGGCACTTATTTATATGAATTGGACTAAAAACACCATTCTGAGAAGAATGGGATGGGTATCATGCTATGATTATGTTTGCAACCCCCTCCAAAATAGCATTTTTCCTCTAGACTACAAGGAGTTCTTTCCAAAAATGGATTATGGAGAGAAGCGCCTTGGTCTTGTGAAAAATATGAAAGCACCATCATTTAGAGCATTGAATTAGATTTCCAATGGTATCTTGTTTGACCTCCAAATAATTTCAAATCTCCCATAATCATCTTCTGAAGCTTAGGTGTTTTTTTTTACAATGCAAGCTCCTTCACCTCCAAGAACCCACTTTCGCTGAACTTGTTCCAAAACCTCGAAATATTTCCAAAATATTCCTAAATCACTTACACAATGTTCTTGGCTCATTAATACCACTCCCTGATGAATTTGGGCCTTGAAAACTACTCTGTGGAATATGCACCTGCCTTAGAAAGACCAAAAATAGTCATTCTTAAGCCTGCTAAAAGATTTGCCTTGAAAGACACTGTCTCAGAAGAATCTTGTGAACTTGATTTTACATTTCAAACACTTGGGAAAGGGTATTACAACACATATGGGCACTTGAAGGATGGGGATAGGCCTGATACCGAAGGGAAAACTGACTCGGGGGAGTGCTAAGGAGGGTTTACACACGAAAAATTTGACACTAGGGTATAGTTGTCATCACTAAATTTTGTCCTTGCAAAAATACACGACAACACTATTTTACATCATTATTATGTCAAAATTAAATAACCACTAGATAGTGCTATGCCAACTATAAGGTATTGTATGATCAAAACCCATGTCCACTATTGGACCATGTTCGAGCATTTGCCCTTCCTCAAATGCACTCCATTGTTTAGTTTAAATTTTGTGTTTCGAAGCCATTGCTCCTAATGCAAAAAAAACTACCTTTAAAATGTTTCTAAAATGATAGTTTGGTGATAGATGATAAAAAAAAAACAATTGTACCAAAATATTGTTTAACGTTCCATATTTTGTCAGAAGGTGTCCACCTTTGGAGATGCCTCTACTGGAAAGTGTCAAATTCCAACAGCTTTTCCCAGCTTACCCTTTTCGACTGCCTCGTTGTCCATTGTCTCATCTGCCTGAGAAACAAGACAACCTTCATTCACGACTCTCCATTCATGAACTGGGTTATGCCATTTCATATTACTCATAGCAATCATTTCGAAATTTGAATCAACCATGTTTTATAATGAGGAGAGGAATTTAACGATGACGGTTCCAAAGACCTCCCCTTTCTCAGCAACTACATCATATTATGTTTCCACTCTACACGACTCAACCTAGTGGAATATGTTGTTTTTTTAGAAATAATTTTGAGTTGTTACCTTTACCCGCAAATTGGGAAAAAGGCTTAGATGCGCACCGCAACGAAGACACTTGCTGCCAAAATTCCTCACCAATCAAATTTAGATACGCATGACATGTTTTGTTACTTCAGTTGTCATTACATTTGTTGGACCTATTCGGGTATCAAGAGGATCAAGTCATCATATTATGGAAACAAAAAATATGAATATACATTGATAATTATGTTTTATTAAAGATTAAAATTTGATAATATAATTCAAGATGTTTTAAAAGTTGATTAATTGTTAAAAGATTGATCAGTTATTTCAATTATGAAAAATTGTTAAAAAAACAAAAAAATAATTATTTGAGTTTGTTGAGTCGATTTATCGAATAATGTTTTGTTACAATGCTATTGCCTCAGAGTATTGTTGAAGTTGACATAAAAGTGTGTTTGGATTTTCAAGGTTGCGTTTACAATTGGGGAAAAACTCTACAACGGAGCTAGATGAGTGATGGCAAATGCCAATCCTTAGCCTTGAAAAACTTGTTGCCCACATCCAATGTGGCTGAGGTACTTCCTTCCCTTGGGTTGGTCATACTCCCTATGAGGCCAGTCTTCACAGTACGTTGGTAAAGATATTCACAAAATGAGGTTGTTGAATACGCCTTCGGAATATTTAAATGCCAAAATGGGAGCTTGAGTAGATAAATGCTGGTGTTTAGCTAAATGATGGAACGTGATATATTTTGGGCAAATATCATAATTACAACTTACAGAAAACATGGTCATCCTCGAGAGCCATTGTGATTGTTCCATTAAATGCAACAAACGAATATTCAACCCGATTGGATTACCTTTGCGAACATACTCGTGGGCCGTAACAAAATAAGAACTTTGCAGCAACGTATAGATGTATGTCAAGGCATAATAGGCAGTCACAACTCACTACATTGTTCTCCCCTCCGCATCACACAAACATCAAACAATTTAAGATAACATACATTTCATTGCAAATTACAACTCCAACAAACTAAAAATTGTTACTCTCAGACGTAAGTTGCAACGCATATGCAATTGCTATTCATATATCAAAAAGCTAGGGTAGAAATCAAGAATGGCATAAGTGCAGAAACGTTTATGGCACAAATCTGGATAGCAATCTTGCGAAGGCTACTTAGGGTTCCACCTTTCAGAAACCCCCATAGTGTAAGTATTTTGAAGATATGCATGTCAACTTTCTACCTAGACTAGTTTGGGCAGGTAAAGATGGAGGCTTTCTGAAAAGCTACACGACTTGTACTTTTGGTGATATAGGAAAATGAAATATGTCGTTTTCCAGATTTGAATTTACTGAATTTGAGAACAAGTTTGTAGTTTCACTTATTCTAGGATGTTTGCCCCAACATCCTCTCCTCTGCTTCCCCTGACCCTGCTCCTCCCCTTTCTTTTATGAGTCAAATCCCATTTCACCTGGTATACTGAGCATATCAACCAGGTATATAAAGACTGCCAAATATGGGCAGAAAAATATAACGAATTGCATAATCCTTTGTCAGAGGAATGACGAATAACAAGTTACAATAGCATCTTCCTGATCTTCAAGTATCAACTTGATGCTGAAGGACAAATTGACTCTTTCAACCTATAACCATTTACAATAATTAGCTTTCATAACCATTAAACAAGTTCAAACTCGGTTGTTTTCACCACACTTTTGGAATTCTTTAAACTCTACATCAAATAAGGCTCAAGCAACGACTATAAATTTCTTATTTCAAAAAAAAGGTTAGGCATTGTATTTTTTTTATTCTAATATTGCCGCATCGCTCACTGTCAGTCGCATTTATCAGTTTCAATTCTTCAATTTTAAGTCCCCCTTACCATACGCAAGCTCGTAAGAGAGATTTCTTGCAATTCCCATATAAAATATTATAACGTGCCAATGCGACTTCACTAAAAATCTCACAACCAGAGCGATCGATTAAGTTAAAACATTTTAAATACGATCAACTCAAGATATCAATTTAATTTTATCTGGGCATTGACTTGAATAATGGGTTGAATAATTTTATGCAAAAACTGTTATTCGACAACGGAACCTTCAAGTACATGGTTAATTAAAGACGTTCAGGCTCCTGAAATGGCACTTCTAACAGAAATTTTTATTTGTCAATCCAAATTTGTTTTTCCTTTTGGACTTTAAATTAGATTGCAAATAGTTTATATCCTTGTAGGCACACCAAGTCTGAGAATTGTTCACCAATGCATACATGATTTCAAATGTCAGATAAATGACTACTCATGGAAAACAGTCATCTAATGATGATTTGAATATTAAAAATTTAAAAATACTATCGTGGTGAAATACCCAACTAAAATAAAAAAAACCAAATAATTCTACTTTCGTTTGCATTTACCTTCATCTTTGCCGCATAGAAAAGAAAAAGAGATATATTGTGACAGTACATGATGGACTCGCCAATGACTTAACCAGTGCACATGGATGATTAGAATTAGAAAGCAGAGGCTCCATATATGAGAAAAGACTATTAAAACAAATTTTTTGTTAAAAAAAAATGCTATTAATCATGTCAGTCTCCCTCAAACTAGCGCAATATATGCGGGGTAAACAAAAGTGGTGCTTAGCTTAGTAATTATCATCCTAGTTGACCAAACCGGAACAGGACAATTGAAGATAACAATTAATCTCCATGGCATATCACAGAAGAAGCTCATAAGAATAATACACCACCAGAATAAGAGCGCAAATACATGCATGATTTAGAGTAATTCAATGAGTTTACTTAACTAAAATTATTCCTTTTAACATATCTTAAACATGTCTAACGTGGATGCCAACACGTTTATTTATGTAGAACTTTGTCAAAGCAAATGCAAACTGGGTTAGCTACAATCTCTAGTCTAGCTTGATGCCCTTACCTGAGATGACAAGTTATATATGCTTTTCGATAGATGTACGGTCTACAGCAGTGTTTCAATCTAGAATGACAAAATCATTTGCACAGTTTAAGGTCTGTATGTTGACCTTAAATGTTCGGTCAAAGCATTAATATATGATGCTGTTTAACTTTGTAGCTTTCCTTTTGACTTCAGGATTTTGAAGCAGCCAATTTTGCTTCAATTTGTATTCCATATATCGATTTCGAAACATTTGGACTGAGAGCATCGCCAGTGATTCTATCTTGATCTCGACTGAAATAACCTCATAAGCATGTAGTTTAGATTGGACAAATGAAGCACCGAAATAAAATTTCTGCTAGCCCCAATCCATTCTCTGTTTGGAATGATCATCAACCCCCTTTCCAGCAGAATTATTATATGGCTTTTCATGACCTGAACTCGTGAGATTTATCTGCACAAAAGTGAGTATTAGCAGACATGTTTTCTACGTGGGAGCTTATTAGATAAAGTCTTGGCTGTCATGTATCTGATAAGTCCATGAGTCCTTTCCCTTAACATCCTACCAAGAATCACCAGTTGCTAGTTTTTCTGAAGAGAATTTGAATTGATAAACAAAGACGAGAGCAGCAATGCTTCACTCTTTTAGATAAACCGAAAACAGAGAAATGACATGCACAAGACAACACATTACATAAGATTTATCCTGGGAAACCCTTTCGGGGAAAAACCCAGCACGGTAACTTATCTTCCTTCTTATATTAACTCAACCATTTTCCCATACAATATAGTACTTCTTGGTTCTGCTCTATTCTAATGCATGTCCAGTTATATGTAAGCACCTCAGTAGGTAAATGTCACAACGGTATTACAATACAATGGGTATCAAAACCATGGGCCAAGAATACAACCCATAACGGTTCCCCATAAACATGAGTTATGTAACCACCCATAATAACATAGGTTGAATCACCTATACGGGCCCAAAATCTTAAAAAGGTGACCCAACTGTTTTTTTCTCGGGTGCCTGCCTATACAGTCTAGAAAGGGATAACTCATGGAAAATATACAACACATTTCCAACATTTTCATGCCAAATTTTCATTAGTATGACCCTCCTTTTCAAGCTCTTCTTGTGCAAGGATCGTGTAATTTCATCATTACAAGAACTGTTGGTTAGACAAATTCGGTAATAATTTGAGCCAGATCTCCATTTCAGTCTAACCAGTCTTTTAATAACATTTTAACCTTAGTGCCATCGTCGTGATGTGGTCAAGCATTGATTTAGGTAAGGATTTACTTTAAATCGCTCAATGAACAGAACATCCCTAGAGGTTTCAAGCATCATTTTCTCGAAACTGGTTTTACACCTTGACTTCTGGACTCCTTGGAATAAAGTGGACTGCTAGAGACAAGGCTAAAGAAACCAGTTCTGTTTGAATTAGGTTTTTCTCCATTGTTACTGAGACCACTTATAACAGTCCAATATGTTGTAAAATCTGGGACATAACCCTTTTTCTGCATATCACTCAAGAGTTTAGATGCTTCCTCTGTATTACGCTCCTTGCAATATATATCAATCAAAGCACTGTAAGTAACACTACTTGGTGTGAGGCCAGTTTCCAACATTTTATTATAAAGCTGAACTGCATCTATTGTTCTCCCATATTTGCAAAGGCCACAAATAAGTGTATTATACGAATCAACACTTGGCATTAGGTTCTTGTCCAGCATTTCTACAAGCAAATCAAAAGCTTTACCCAGTGTGTTTTCTGCACAACATGCACATATTACCAAATTGTAACTAACATCAGTAGGTGCGCTGCCCTTCTTCAACATCATGTCAAAGAGACTGTCTACTTTTTTGAAGCTTCTATTTGCACAATACGTACTCACTAAAACATTACAACTGACTTCATCCGGAATGAAGCCCCTTTCTGACATTTCTTGTAGTATGTTTTCTGCTTCTTTTATCCTCCCTGCAGTGCAAAGCACTTGGATGAGACCATCAAAAGAAGCTCCGCCCAGCATGTGACCTTTTTTCTTCATTAGAGTGTACAAGTTTAGAGCTTCTTGGAGAAGGCCAATTCTACAAAGACAGTTTATGAATATGCTGTAACCGTCATTGCTTAGGCTAAGACCCTTCATCAACATTAAATTAAAGAGTTTTGAAACTCTAGGAGCATTTCCATCTTTGCAGTGGGCAGCAATTATAATGCCGTAAGTAGTTTCATTAAAGGAGAAACCTTTCTTCTGCATGTCAGCTAAAATCTTGAATGCAGGCCATGTCCTGCCAACCAGGCAGACAGAGCTGATCAGGACATTGTAACTTGTCATACCTGGAAACCATCCTTTGCTTTGTGTTTCATGACACAGTTTTATTGCCTCGTTTAGCCTACCTTCAGAACAAAGCCCCTTTATGAGTCTTTTGTACGTCAGGAGACAAGGAGTGAAACCCTGTCTTGACATTTTATGCAAAATTTCCATGGCCTTGGGTAAATTGTTTTCCCTGCAATGTCCCTGAATCAGAGCATCAAATGTATCATCTCTAGCATAAACCCCTTTCGCTCCCATTTCATTTAAGCAAAATGCTGCATTTTGTACCTTTCCTATCCGGCAAAATTCATAGATTAGAGTATTGTATGCAACAACACCAGAGGCACAACCCCTTTTTAGCATTTCATCTTTTAATCTGAGAGCATCATCCACCCTTCCCTGCTTACACAAGACAGGGACCAATAGTTTGTAAGTATTCAAATAGGGAAGCAGGCCCTTTAGCAACATTATATCTAGAAGATCCAATGCATTGGTGAGCTGCCCTTCCGTGCAGTACCCTTCAATCAAATGGTTGTAAATGGCACAATCTTGTGCCAAATTTCTATCCAGAATTTCTTTGGCAAGTAAATATCCAACATGTGTGTTTCCCGTTTTGCACACCTCACTAATTAAAGTGTTGCAAATAAATATATTTGGCATGCAACTCTTCTTCAAAACATCATTTACCAATAATAATGCCTCATACACCATGCTTTCCTTGCAAAGACCACCAATCAGTGTTTTATATGCATTACATGTAGGAATCCATCCATTATGCAGTGCTATATGAGATAACTTCAAAGCTCGAATCACTTTTCTTTCCTCACATAAACCTATTAAAACTCTGCTGTATGTGCCATTATCAATGAGTACACCCCTCTGTAACATTTCCTCCAAAAATGACACTGCATTTGTAGCCATCTTTTTCTTGCAAAGAGCAGGGATAAGCACATTGTAAGTAGCTGCGTCGAGTTGAAATCCTACATCTAACATTTCATCTAACAGCTCAAGCGCCTTTTCAACTTCAAGTCTGATGCAGAGACCTTTGATTATTTCAATATAAGCAAACAGAGAGGGTGCCTGACACCTCTGCACCATTTCACTCTTCAGTTTCATGGCTTCTTCCACGTTACCCTTATTGCACTCTTGCTGTATAAGCATATTAAAATTGGGAAGCATGCCTCCATCTATAATTTCTTCAAGGACCTCTTCATATTTATGATCCTTTCCCTTTGAGCACAAGCCACCTAAAGTGTTATAACTTTCTACCTTAATTGAACATGTCTTGTCGTCCCTTTCCAACTTCAGGCCGACATAACAGAGACCAGACAAAGAATAGCCCTTTATTAGAATATCAATAACATCAGATGTAATAGTCCATCCATTCTTCATCATTTCCTCCAAAAGTTTCTTGGCTTCATACAAATTCCTCTCCTTGCAATACCCAGCAAGGAGGATCCTATACGTCAAGATGCCGGGAACAATACCTCTGTCCAACATATCGTACAAGACCTCCTTTGCCTCCACTGCCATGCCCTTCTTGCAAAGACAACTGATAATGGCATTGTATGAAATAACATCGGGATTAAGGCCTTGTTCAAAAATTTGTCTCATAAATTTAAAGGCTTCCTTGAGCCTTCCTTGCTTGCAATGCCAACTGATGAGAATACTGAAAGTGGTCACATCAGGAACAAACCCCAATTGGGTAATCTCATGCAAACGTAGGCAAGCCTTGTCCAATTCCCCTTCCCTACACTGAGCAGAAATGAGCTTATTGCAAATAGAAACATGTGGGGCATGGCCTTGTTGACACATATAGGGCATGAGTTTCATAGCCTCTGCAATGCTGTTGCTATCATTACTAATATTACAATAGTGATCAATTAGGGTACTGAAAGTAATGGGATTGGGCTTCATACCTGAATCAACCATTTTCTGAAGGAGCTCTTGGGCTTCCTGCATTTTTCCTCGTTTGCAATAGGCTTCAATCACAACACCCAAACCGTCCGAGTCAGCATTCGCCCAATTGTGAATCTTCATGTCTCTGTACACATCCAGGGCCAGTTGGGTCGGTCTCAAGAATTTCAGCAGGGCATTGTAAGAGGCAAGAGAAAGCACAGGGGCTGATCTGTTATAGGTGACAATGGCACCGTCCACGTCACCTGCTCGAATGTATTCCTGAACGAGGAGATCATAGAGGGGACCCTCCAGGTTAGCTTCTAGGAAAGCCTCTGCCTCTTTGAATAGGCGTGCACGAACCAGCATAGAGAATAAAGCCCTGTACGTCTGAGGGAGATGACCATCATATCCTTTCTGAAGGGCGGCTAAATTAAAGAAGGAGAATGCGAGCTTGGCCTCTTTCTCCAATTGAGGAAGATGCGCTGTATTGCTCTGAAACAATGGAAGCAGTCCTAGCCACATCCTGGGCCTTAAAAGAGCCTTTTCTCCTGTATTCCCTTGCAATGTGTGGAGGAACATTCGAAGACTTTAGCAACTCTTGAAACGTAGAATTATTCGCATCTGTTTTTTTCTTTTGCCTGTGATAATTTTGCAGCTAAAGTTTCCCCAATTCCGATCCAAGGGCTACCGGAGGAACAATTATGAGTGGAAATGCATAGCCATCTCCGCCTGAAGTTATTGTAGTTCATGGCATTTCTTCAAGCCCAAATCCTTGCAGACAAAACCCCATCAAACCTCCGTCAAAGCAAAACAAACCTTCGAAATAGCTGCCTTCGATTTATAATAGATTGTAGGCCTCCGTCGAAACGGAGAAGCATGGGATTTATTACATATCAAAGGGGAAAGCAACGGAGCTCAATTGTAGGCCTTGGCTACACATACATGGGTCTAAGGGCATGGTCCCATGGACCTGCTCTAGCTCCATATATTCCTGTTGCAAAAATCTGAATCTTGAGCTAGAAATTAGGAGCTCCACATTTTTTGCCCCTTAAATTTTAGAGGTGACTGGAGAGGGGGGCTCTGAGAGTTTCCCCCTACTGTTTAGGTTGTTTTTGTTTCCATGTGGCATCAAAAATGCATTTTGACCACTAATTTTTGGAGGGTAAAATTGCAATGGGTTCCTAAAATACATCAACAGAAATTGTAGAGGAAAAATGGTAAAAAACATGGGACCTTAAATTGGCTCAAATGTCCCTGAATTTTCTCTGCAACACCTGTTGAGATATTTATGGAAGCCCCCACTCCGTAAGACCATGCCCTAAGAGCATGGTCCCATGGATGGGTTGTAAATCCTATTTTCTTGCAGCGAAAGGTCCGCATGATTATTTTTAAAGCCAGCTACACGAAATAATAGAATGTAGGCCTAAATAATAAGATCTTTGTTGAACCTGGTCATTAGCGTTCTCATTGATGTCAAGTGACATTGATGGCAAAGCAGTGAATGGTGAAGTGAAGCTCATTCAGAGGCATGAAGGTTGATTGGTAGTGCCTTCTCACTAGTTCAACGAGCTTTCAGGATGGTTTCAAGATAATTTCAGTGTGCTACAGGCTTGATTTGTGAGGTAGGAGTCTACTGCAAGGTATGGAAATGGTTGTTATGCTTTTCTCAGAGGTTCTACAAATCAGATATGATGGTGTCAGCATGGGCAAGAGCTATTGGAGTGAGTAACATGTCAAATGTTGGGAGACACAGTTGTAACTGGCTCATTTAGGCCTAGTTCTAAAGCTTAATGAGGTGTGAAAACTTGATACAAGTCAAGACAAGATCATGCAAGCATGGAAGGAGCCTAGGAATGTTGTCTAGGGCATGTATGAGCAACAACAAGGCTCAGTTTAGCCACTGGAGGCAAAATTCAAAAGTTCATCAAAGTTGGCTTTGAGAACTTGTAGTGTAGGTTGAGGTAAGTGAGATAGGTTTGAAGAGTACAGACATATTTATGGAAAATAAACTCATGGATCATGTAGAGGGGTGAGTTGTGGTGCTTCATGCCAAAATTCATCAAGTTCTGAAGAGGTATGTGAAAGTTGTGTAACTTTTTTGAAAACTGGTTATTTGAGAAATGCAAAATGAGATGTCTGGCTTCTTAGCATCCAAAAAAAATTGTTCAGCATTCTTCAGATAAATCATAGGAATTTTTGAAGAGTACTCCAAGCCTGAAGTTTTGCAAAAAGTTTGAGGGAAATTAGATGAGAAACAAGAAAGTTATGAATGGTTCTCTAACAATCTTTTTCCTCTCTCTAGGTGTTTCTCTTGAAGCGGTAGGCACAATTTGAGTTGTTTTGACCTAAATTGACTTGTACAAGATATAACAACATCTCAAGACCAAAGAAGATTCTCTCTAAGCCATTTTGAAAATAGTTGTGTTATTCAAGTGTGAAGGTACAGTAACGGAATATACTCTGTTTTTGCAAAGTTTAGTGGGTTTCAAGGTGTTTGAAGGATAATCATGTGCAGTTAAAGCTGAAAAATGGTTACAATCACTTTCCACAAGTAGAATATGAGTTGTTGGAGCTCCTTATATGCATTTGAAATGAGTCTCTGAGATCTAAATCACATTGCTTCAAATTTGCCTTGTGGTATCTTGACTAGAAGGCTATGAACTATGTTGTGTTTGAAGGATTTGACAAACTCTATTTTCAAGTTCTTGAAGAGTGTGTATGGGTGTGATGGTATGTGTAGTGCCCGTCCAAAAAAAATAAAAATAAAAATAAAATAAAAAAGTAGTGCGGTTGGTGAAATCAAGTTTGGCGGTGGATAGAATTTAATGGGTGCAAGTGAGTTGGAGACATGGGGTGGAAAGCATTGGCGTGTAGTAGGCATTTTTGACCAGGTATGGCCGCCCAGAACGTCCTTTATGACCTGTCATATTCCTTGCATAACAATTCAAACAATTAATTTGAGATCTGGAGGCATTAACCAAGCTGAAACCCAAGTTTCATGTACTAAATATTAGCAATTTTATATAGTTGCAACAAGGGCAGTGTTTGACCAAATAAAAGAGCAAGACAACTTCTCATGGAATATGGCTGCCGACAGCATACAAAAGACATGGGTTTCCTCACGAGACAGTCACATTGTTTCACCTATGCAACAAATAGGTCTCCAACCTGATCAGTTTTGCATTTTCCATGTACTCACGTCCTGTGCCAAAATGCGAGCTCTGGAACACGGTATGGACATCCATCAAAGCATAAAATATAGAGGAATTTTGTCAGATGTTAAAGTTGCAAATGCTCTGGTAGATGTGTATGCAAAATATGGAACCTTACACAAGGCAAGTGAACTATTTGACAAAATGTTTTAAAAAAATGTGGTTTTGTGGACAACATTGATTGCAGGATATGCACAAAATGGGTTTGTTGAAAAGGCTTATAAACTTTCAAGAAAATGCATATGGAGTGTTTGATAAAATGCCTGAAAAATACATTGTCTTATGGAATTCGATGATTGCAGGGTATGTACAGAATGGGCACAGTGAGAATGCCACAAAGCTCTTCCATCAAATGCAATGGGAAGGCATGAAGCCAAATACATTTTCTTTGGCAACCATCCTCAGTACCTGTGTATGCCCAAAATATATTAATTGTGGAGAGCAAGTGTGGGAGCATAGACTGTGCAAGACTAGTGTTTGAGAAAATGGTAGAGCATAATACAGTCTCTTGGACTGCAATAATAGTTGGATATGTCCACCAAAAACATGAGGAGGAAGCTTTGAATGTATTTTGCAAAATGCAACAAGCAGGTATGAAGCCAAACCAATTCACTTTTTCTACTATTCTTAGTGTCTGTGGAAGCCTAGTGGCTCGAGAAAATGGAAAGCAGGTACTTGCTTAGACCATCAAGACTAGTTTTGTTACAAATTTTTGTGTGGGTAATTCTCTCATTGTAATGTATGCTCAATGTGGGAACTTAGAGGATGCAAGGAATGTGTTCAACAATGCATCTGAACGAGATGTGGTTGCATGGAATTCTCAAATCATTTTGTGGAATGAGTATAAAAAATTTCAAGAAAATGCAAAATGGTGGGGTTGTGGATGCTCGCGAATTGTTTGACGAAATGTTAAAAGAGAGTTAGAGCCTTGTGGAATGCGGGTGAACCCGCCTGGAGCACCTCATACACTGCAGATGCTAATATTTTCCATGAATGGTCTCCTTACCTATGTCTTTTATAATTTTCATATGATTGGTTCTTCATTTGCAATATAATAAAAATATTAAACTATTAGATACTCAAACAATTGGATACTTTAACCAGACGGTTGGTGTAATCAGCTGGCACATCACTCAACCTAGACTAAGTGCTCACCCGAAGCACACAAAGGTACCAGGCCCCTCTTTAGGGTTGCTTGTGTAGGATGTTAGCAAGATGAAGAGTTAATGTATTCAAATCCATAATTAGTATAACATTCTATAGAGCATATTCCAGATCTAAATCTAAAGAGTAATAGATTTAAGTAATAGCCACAATGAATTCTTCCATGCAAGATTTAGTTGTAATCATGTTTAACACCTTGAATCAGTCAATACACTCCATTATATTAAACACAATAAATACACATAAGCTTCTTACAATAAGTAATACCATAAGCTCATGCGCACATCAGATCTGGTAGCATAACTTCACAATAATTTATATCTAGTCTTACATAGTCCTCCTTTACTACGCAAATCACTACATATTTATAAGGGTGGGGACTTTCCCTTCACCGCTTGCATAATTCCCAAAATAGGTCACATGCTGAAAATAGCCATGCACCTTTACAATAATAGACACACATGCAAGTGCGCTAACAATAGATCTCTTCTAGTTAACTAGTAGTAGAAATTCTATTATTAGCTCAAACCCATGCAAAGTGCTTAGTAGCATGCTCTTCCCAAAATAGCCTATGCGTGTCACGTAATTTTTATCCGGTTTTTGTGCTCTACACGCTATCTCCAAAAATAGCCCGTACACGTGAAAATGGCTAAGTCTTGAATCTGTCCTTGTCTTTTGTGTGCATGTCCTTCCCTATCCTTCTGTGCCTTTGAATTGTGCCCTTTCTCATGTGTGTGAACCTTTTGTGTGCCTTCTACTAAGTATCATACTTTGTCTGCTCAACATTACCCCACACAAAACTGCATTGCCGCCCCGAAAATGGTTGCCTCCTGATAATTTTAAATAATAAAGAATAAGGAATGGAATGAATGGAAAGTAAAGAATTTATGTGTACAAAGAATGACCTTCACCCTGCAATGTCCTCTGTTTCAACTGGAAGAATCAACTCTGGATATTCTCTCTTTTATTTCAGCCTCTAAGGCTGTCCAATCACTTAGCACAACTTCTTCCTTTTCTGGAATATCTGATGCAATAGAGTCTAACTCTTCTTGTGCAATCTCTTCCTTCTCATTTTGTAATATGATAACAATGTTGGACATTAACAGTCACCCTTCCTTCCAGAAGATCCATCTTCTGGGCTATAAGTTTCCCAATTTCATCCAGCTTGTCCTTATGGGGGTCTTTGCTGCTGCAAGGGCCTTGCACTTCTGCTTCACTAGCGCCAATCTCTCCACACGTCCCAATGTCTCATCTTTCATCGCCTTCAGGACTTCATTGTCTTCTATTATGGTCCTGATCCTTATTACTGCCTCTGGAGCTGCACATATGTTCAATGCCTGGTTTTCCTTTCTTCAACTCCTCCTGTAAGGTTTGAAGCAATGCCTCGTAGGATGAAATCTTCCTTACCACTGAAGCCCTTTCTCTCTCTACTTCCTTACTCAGGATCCTTTGGCTCTAGCATCCGAACTGGTCCATCCTTAAGCACCAAATCAACTAGGGTATGCACATAGTGCATAGCTGAAGGGAAATTTTTGGGTACCTTGGGCTCCAAGTGTGGTCTTTCTTGTAGGACATGATCTCTGATCTCCTCTGCCATGCCGATGAGAACCCCATTCTTCTTTTGCTCTAGGTCCTTCTCTCCTTTCAGATGCATGATCTCTACATCTTTGGCTTTGATCTCTTCTCTTAGTGCTTTGATAGTGGTAGCTTTATCCACATTCCTATGCACCACCTCTGTAGATACCTTCACTAAGGCATTACTCACCTGTTCATCAGTCATAACAATGGGCTTGATGGTTATGTGCCTATTTTGTGGTGCCTTCCTCATTCTCCTTGACACACATGACTCTTCACACACATCAAAATCAGGCTCATCCATGTGAGTTTGCATGGACCATGACAATTATTTCCTCGCGTGTGGTTGCCATGTTAGGGTCCATCAACTCCCATCCATACAAGTCCTTGAGGCCCATTGTATTCTGGAATCGTGCGGAAAAATTTTACTTGTGTCCTCTTCATAGCCCATGACTGGTGCAACATACTCCCCACTTTCCCTCCTTGATCTTGGCCCCTTAGGAACTTGAGCGCCAAGGTTTGGAGTTGGATCCTCTATGTCCTAAGTAATATCTTGCTTTATTTCTCTGGATTCTTTACTCTTCTTCTTCAACCTTCATTTCTTCATCCTTGGGCTCTTCCACATCCTCTGGTTGTATAGGAGATCCAAGCGTGCTCTCTTCAGACTCCTCTGCCTCCTTGTTCAGCTTCAATTTTCTCCTTCTCTTCTCAGTTGTCTCCTTCTGTGGAGAGAGTCGTGGTGATCTTCATACTGATTGTGGAGTAGTGCCTTGAGTTCTTGTTCATCTGAACACCCTCTTAAAGTGGCGTTCTTTAGGGTCTTCTCCTACTTCCAATTCTTCATCTCCTTCTTCTTGTGCCTGGGGTGGAGTACTTGCGCGCTTAGCTTCTACCCTGTATGTGGGTTGCCTCTGGCCTCTATGTCTAAGCCACCACTATCCTCATGCTCTTCCTCCTCATCATCTACCTCTATAGGTTCAGTGGGCTTCGGAGTTGGTACATTCTCCATTGTATGCTTTCCCTTAGGCAGCCCTTGGGAGCGTGAACTCATTCTCTACATACTTGTTACCCTCCAACTTAGGTTTAAGTTGAAGGTATATAAGCATGGCTCCACTATCTCCAATCACCAAACTCACAGGCTTCATGCTTATCATGTCTGAAATTAGCCTCTCAATATAGGTAGTCTAACCTGGATATACATACGTCTTCCTCAAGTGTGGTAGTCACAATCTACCTTGTCTGCAACAAAATTCAGGATGGTGTGCATCACGTAAAATAAGTGGACTGATGCCTGGAAGTAGTGCACTGTGAAGGCATACGACAGTTTGCACCAGGGGCTCCAAGTCCCATCCTTCATTATAAATTACATGTGATGCAGAAGTGTTGGTACACCACAAACTACACTACCTTTCCCACCACCAAAGGTAACTCCTTGGGGATGTGCCACTCCTCTTCAAATTCCACGTGGAGCCGATCATACCACATCTCCACCCTCTGCTTGAATGGCCCACTCATTGACCCTTCACACAAGTACTTGTCAAATATTTCTACAAGGGACTTGTTTTGCATGGGATACTCCCAGATCTTGTTCTTTGGCCCATCGGGCACTCCGATCTCCATAAATACAAGGGACAATAGGATAGCACCAAAACTAATTTTCTCACCTGTGTGTGCTTCCTTGATGATATTCTCTACAATATAGCTGATATGTTGTAAATTATTCCCTGTGACATTCTCCTTGTAATGTGTAGCCACATTGTATTCACCTGTGACCATCTCTCTTGATCATTCAATTTGGTCACTAGATGTGCAACTGCCTGTACCACTGGGTACTTCTTCAATTTATCGATATCCATTCCATGTGGACCCTTGGTATACCCTAACTCCTTCCATGTCTCTAGGATTGTTGCTTTATCTGTCAAGTCACTATCTAGATCCACTCATATGCCCTTTAATCCTGTTATTGTTGAAATCAATGTGACTGTAATCCTTACCCTTCGTACGGTGAAATAGAAAAAGTCTTCATGTACTCTACTCATCAACCACTGGTACAAAGGTTCATATTTTCCTGAAATATGAGAGCTCGTACAACTGGTAGACTCCAATCTACTTTAACAACTTCTCTCCAGTGTCATCATACACTGGCATGTCCTTTGTTGTGTGCTTGTTTGTCTTTGTACTCAACAATGCGTCCAATTCCTTTTTATTATCTGATGTGTGGTGGTTGTAATCACTTATCTTGTAATTACGGATGTGAGAATCCCATTCTTGTCCCACTATCATGCCTTCTGGGTATTGCATCTCTGAGAAATTACTCTCGGGAGAAATTTCAACCTCTGCTTCCACTTTCTTCTTTCCCTTGGCTCCTACGGCAGGTGCTTTCTTTGGTGCCATCTATAAATCACAACTTTCTATCCTTTGTAGTGTGCAAATGCTTGCCTTCTATCTTCTGTAATGAGCAAGTCCAAACCCTAGCTCGAATTGCATGCCCTAGTTGAAATCATGTGCCCTAGCTCTTTCAAAACACTCTGCTTCACTCAAACCCTTCACCAATGGGGACGTAAGCTTCTCCATGTGCACAAATCTGCTCTCCACGTCTGGTTTCACACTCTCCACACCTCAACATGATTCACTCAACTCATTTTTCACTTAGCTCATTCAATTTTTGTGATTACAATGGTAAAAATGAACTCACATCCCATCCTTATATAGATTTTCAAAAATTTAGTGCATTTATTGCTCCTTCACCTACCAACAATCCTCTCATTAATTGACCATTTTCACAATTTCCATGTGGTACATCTTTGTGCCTCAGCTATAACCTTTTAGCTGCACCTTCCTACCTTCTGGATACAGACTTCTCTTCAATGCATGCTTCCATGCGCCTGAGTACCTCGCCACTGTGCCTTCTCCTGGTAGTCTCCATGGCCACTGCTTACCTCGCGTTATATTGTTCCTTCGTTTATCTCCATCTATGGTCCTTATTTGGAAGCAATCTTCTGTCCACCAACTCTCCAAACTTGAATAACACCTGTAGCAGTTTGTTCCTTTATGTGTACCCATTTTTCAATAACCACCCCACACAAATGGTATGTGCAGTCCTCTATGCATAAAAATACTGCAAATGGTAATTAGCTTCTGGCACGCAAACACGCTTATTTCACAAAACACCAACTAAATTGACAAAGCATAGTGATGAAGAAGGAAATACATTAAGGGAATACATAATTGAAAACCTAATCTAAATGGAAACACTACCTTATTACAAACACCAAGAAGACTTATTTATAGTAGGGCTTCAACCTACTCCCATTGAAGTAACTGGGTAACCGTATTCCATCAAGCGTTTCTAACTGAAAAGCTCCTGTTTCAAGTATGTAAGTGATAACATATGGTCCTAACCAATGTACTTTGAGTTTTCCTGGATGGCACAAAAACTTAGAATCATAAAGAAGCACCATCTGTCCTATCTCAAGATTTTTTCCCTGATGTGCCTGTCATGCCATGCTTTCTGCCTAGATTTTTCTTACTTCTGACTCCAGCGTGCTATTGCTCATCACTCATCCAACTTAATCAACTTTTCAATTCATTCTTCTAATGCTTTTCTCATCAGCTAGACCTCCTATGCGCACATGCAATATGCAAAGAAGGTAACATGAATTCCATAGGAAGAACTGCTTCTGTGCCAAACACCAATTAAAAGGGTGTGGCCTTGTTTAACTGCTTGTATGTTGTTCTATATGCCCAAAGCACTACAGAAACTTTATCATCCCAATCCTTCCTTCCAACATCACAATTTTTTGTCAATGTCTGGCTCAAAATCTTGTTGAAAGCCTCAACAGTCCCATTTTCCTGAGGATGATATGGTGTAGTCTTATGGTGTGCAATCATGAACTCATCTAATAGAATTCTGATTGTCTCATTCAAAAAATGTGTGCCCCTATCACTTGTCAAACTCAATGGGCATCCATACCTTGTAATAATATTTTCCCATAGAAACTTGGTTGTTGTAGCTGTTGTACAATCCTTTGTAGGTGTTGCTTCTACCCACCTTGTCAGATAATTTGTGCAAGTGATGATATAGCATGATCCTAGTCCTACGCACGGCTGGTGAAATAGGACCCACAAAATCTATAGCCCATTTCTCAAATGGTTCTGCACTAGGAATAGGTCTTAAAGGCATTTCATCTCTTTGTCCTAGTTTTCCAAGGCACTGACAGTGATCACAAGCCTTGCAATATGCCTTATAATCTTTATACAGGGTCTCCCACCATAATCCAGCGAGTAGAATCTTGTGTGCAGTGGCGTCACCTACATAGTTCCCACCTCCAATACCACCATGAGCCTCCTCCATGATATCTATGTGCTCATGTTCCAGTACACATCGCACACAATACTTCATCTCAGCCTAACTTGTACAGGTCACCGCTAATCAACATAAATGGTGCTGTACGCGAATGGCAAGTTTTTCTTCTCTAAGGATTTCATTCCTTCTGGTGCCATACTTGTACGTAGAAAGACAATCAATGTCCTCTAATTTTGATGGTGTGTTGTAACCTGTATAACTGTGCATCGAGCATGGTATCTTCAATTTCCTATGCATCTTCTCCTGACTGTATTCTGGATAGATGGTCTGGTCCAAAATTACTTTTCCCTGGTTTTACCACAACTATAAAATCAAATTCTTGGAATAAGAGTACCCATCAGCATATGCACCCCTGTAAAATGGGCTTGTTTACCAAATACTTCAATGCCATGTGGTCAGTATAGAATACAAATGGTGTTTCTAGTAGGTACTGTCTGAATTTATGTAGCGCATAGATCATTGAAAAAGCTTTGCGCTCTGTAGTTGTATAATTCTACTCTACAGGAGTCAAATTTCTACTAGCAAAATAGATAGGATGATCTATAATACCTTCTCTAGGCTGAGCCAACACTGTGCCAATGGCCATGTCAGAGGCATCCACATGTACATGAAATGGTTGGTCCCATGAGGGAAAGCATAGAATAGGTGTTGTAGTAAGTTTCTCCTTTAATGTCTCGAATGCACTGTTGTGGTTCCCCAGTAGAATGTCCCTTTTCCTTTTAGTAACTCTTCCAAGGTGTGCAACAACCTTAGCATACCCTTTTATAAATTTTCTATAATACCCAATGTGACCTAAGAATCATGCACCTCACTTTGACTGGTAGGCTCTTCCAGGCCGATAATGACTGCAACCTTAGCTAGATCAACCAATAAACCTTCCTTGCAGATGATGTGCCCTAACAGTGTGCCAAATGGTGTAGCAAATATACATTTCTTGATGTTCAAAGAGATGCTTAACTGTCGACACCTTTCAAACATTAAGCGTAAATTGTCACAATGATCCTTAACAAGTCCATACACCGTCCAGTCATCTAAATAAACCTGCAAGAAGTTGTGAATAAAATATTTGAACGCTTGGACAACTATGCATGAAAATACAACAGGTGTGTTTTTCAGACCAAAAGGCATCACAATATAGGAAAAACTTCCCCATTCAGTAGTAAAAGTAGTCTTTTCCTGATCCTCCATGTAATCCTAACCTGATGATACCCAGAGAATCCATCTGTAAAGGAATAGATTTCATGCCCTGCAACGCCTTCTAATATTTCCTATGTGAATGGCGTAGGAAAAGGATCAGTCACACATGTAACATTCAGCTCCCTGTAGTCCACACAGATCCTAATCTGACCATCTTTCTTTATACTAATCACCATTGGGCTAACCCATTCTGATTCGTCCAGGGGCTTGATGATTCCAGACTTCAACATTTTGTCAATTTCTTCTTTGACCTTTTTGCACAAGTTGGGGTTCATTCTATAGGGTCTCTTCCTGACTGGGCACATGCACCTTCCTTAAGATTTATCTTCATTTCTCCTAATGATTCATGCATGCCTTTGAGTTCATGGTATCCCCTAGGAAATAAGTCTTGATAATCTTGTAGTAACTCAATGATTTTTGCCACTTCAGAGTCAGACCAATAATCCCCAATTATGGCCTCCTTAGGCTCAACATCTGATCCAATATTCACTTTCTTTGTTTTCATAGGTTCATGATAGGCATGCGTGGTCTTATCTGCACTATCCAAAACCTCACACCTACCTATTGAATGATCTACATCCAGATTTTCTACTTCTTCATCATCCACTAAGTAGACCATCTTTCCTTTTTCTTTCTCAAGGAAAGCACACTTAAGTAGTGTGGCATCTATCTCTGTTTCTTCAACAAAACTCACTCCTGAATCATTTCCATCAAATAACTCCTGAATGAGTTCCTCCACCTTGGAACTATCTCCCATAGTTAAGCACTTTATAACCCTTAATGCCTCTTCTACTAGAGGTTTAGTAGAGAAGTAGTCAAAAGTCTGGATCATTCCTGCAATCAAATCCTGCCAATTTCCAGTCTCTCTATGGAGTTCCACATATACATACCAAGCATGCGCGCAACCTTGTAAAGTGGAATAAAATTTGTGCACCCAGAGTGAAGGTGGTAAAGCTTCCTACCCCTCTATCTAGAGCCTCTCACACTACTGAACGTGGTGCTAAACAAGTTGATTACCATGATAAGTGCATATTTGAGTAGGTGCATTGCTCCTGGAAAACCTGGAGTAGAAAGAGAAATCCTGATTTCATTCCATCCTACAAGATTATCCTTGTGAACCACCCACTAGTGTGTTATTATCCCATGCGCAGGGTATATGCTATCATATTCTGTCTCTCCAACTGGTCTATCCACTGTTCCTCCATGGCGTGCAAAAATACCATAGGATCTCCTTCTCCAGTGTATCGAGGTGTTGAGTTGTTACTTATTCTCCTGATATAATGAGGTCTGATGTTCCATGCAAATGTGCTTCTTACTTCATGCACCCTACCAACTCATAAGTACTATGAGCCCAATTATCACAATCAACACTTGTAGTATCGCTAATAGATTGTGCATCTTCCCACTAGAGGATTCCTTCTTTAGATGACTCGAACACTTCTGGGTCCCAGATGACATGTACATAAATCCTATTCAGATCTTCCTCACTCAAAGGCTCAACATAGGGTGTAAATTTTACATCTGTTAAAGGGATAATAACTCTTTCCTCCTTGTTTTCAAAACTGATATAACCCTTATTGAACCGAAGATCAACATTATTTGCATAGAACCAAGGGCGCCCAAGTAGAGCTGGGAAGCTATCTACTTCTGTAAGTGCTAAAACCTCAAAATCCCCAGTGAACTTGGCTCCCTGTATAGTAATGGATACATCTTTTAAAACTCCAACAAGGAGTGGCCTTAGTTTGATTAGCCATGAACAACACATTAGAAGATGGCTCTTATGGGGGTCTCCCCATATGTACCCATGCATCTAAAGTAAGAACATTGACTTTTGTGCCTGTATCAATCAATATATTACTCAAAAGCCATCCATCCACAACAACATTTAGAGTGATTTCCTTTTCATAGTCTAAGCTATGGGGAGGGAGATTTGTATGCAGGTTTTTCCATCCAGTCTCAATACTTGCATGCGGAATGTTTCCCTTTCACCAATTCCATAATAATGGAATGATATTCTCTTGGCGCAACATTTTACACACCTCCTTCAAGTCATCAATATCGGTTTAGACCGTCTCTGCTGCTTTCTTATGCCCCATCTTCCGTGATTGCTCCTTTAAACACTATATTTCACCCTGAAGATTTCTGAGTACCTCCATGGTTTCCTGATAAACCTCCTTATGATGGGAAGTATTTGGGTACCGTGCATGTAGAACCTCCTCCTTAGTGATGGTAGGCTTTCTACTATAATGCTTCTTTGGCGCGCGTCGCTTCAGCACGGGTAGTTATCTTTACAGGCAATACCTCAGATTCTGGTACCAACTTGGGCATCCAATAATTTTCCACAGTGCTCTATATCCTAACCATCCCCATGCCATTGTTTTCTTGTTTGTGATACTTACTAAGATGCTCATATAAGTTTGTTCATTCTTCATAGCTATGATTCTTTCCACAGAAGGAACAAGTAATACTTTGAGGACATTCACACCTGTAGTGGTCAGGAGTACCACATGTATACCATGTTCCACGAGGAAACTTGCCTCATCCACCACCATGGCCTCGTCCTCCAAATCCACCACAGTATCCTCAACCTCTACCCTAACCTCCTTCAAAACACCCTTCATTTCGATCATAGCACGTTTGATTGTGATCCTGATCTTGATTCTCATTCTTGCCTTTAGAGTTATCTAAGACTCCTGTCTGTTACACAACAATATCTATAACATCATGGATCTGACCAATTAGCTGGCAGTCATTCGTATCATGAGTCGTGGGCTTGCAAATTTTGTAGTAGCAAGAGCCATTCTTCCTTATTGTGTGTTGCAATAATGGGCAGTGGCTAGCATCATGGTTCAAATGACATATCTCACAGTCCAGTAATAATGAACACACTGATATGCGGGGGACAACTATCCTTGGTGTGACCTTCTACTTCACAATTTGTACACTAAATCCCCATGCACGTCTCATGTGCTGAATTTTTTGATAGTTTCTCCAACTACTTTGCCATAGCTGTAATCTATGCTTCTAAGAATGGGATGACTCTAGTCTCTATGCTTCTGAATGCCTTAACGCATAAAGTTACTTCAAGTGATTCACGTGGATTAGTGTATGTCTTATGTGATAGTGCCATTCTAAAAGGTGTAATCAGACCTCCAACGAGCCATTGTGCATGCTGGTTTGCATGAATATCATAAGAAAGCTTAGATAAAAGTGTTTTGAAATGGGCATCATACTCTTGTTATCCAAAATGAGCCCCTTGCTCATTTTGGATAACTCCCTTCATTCTTTCCTCTCTTGTGCCTCAGTCATAATTTTTTGTTTTTAAGTCACTCAAAACCTTATGGAAATGGCACCATTGGATAGAGATTTTTCTCAGATTTCCAAAAAGGTAAAGTTTTCCTCCTAACTCCATGTATTTTTGAAGTTATGGCTTGGCGGAGTTTTCGTGGAAAATTTTCTCAAGAAAAGCCCGAGCCAATAAGATGAGGCCATGTGTCCTCGGAAGGGCAGAGGGCGAAGGTAAAATTGAAATTTTTACCAAGTGTTTGGCAAGATTTCAGAAGGAAATTTTCACCCCGAAGGCCCGTCGATGAATTGAATGCTGCCACGTGTCCAGGCGGGGGAGGAGTTGGGAAAATTTCCCAAGGGTTGACACAAACAAAATTTTTGACTCCAGGCCCGCATCCAATCACATTATGCCATGTGTCCTTAGGCCAAAGAAGTGGCGGAGGGCGGAGGAAATATTGGAAATTTTGCAAAGTGTTTGAAGGAGGTGAAAAAGGGAAACTCCGGCCTGAAGGCCCGCCAACCAGTCAGATCGAGCCACATGTCAGCTCGGCGTCGGGGGTCGGGGGTGCGAAAGGATTTTTTCCTTTTTCACCCAAGTGTAAAAAATCAAAAGAAAAACCCGCTCCCCAAGGGCCGAGCCAATAATAGGAGGCCATGTGTCCCAAAGACCTGCGGAGTGTGGGGAATAGTTGGGATTTTTTTTCCAAAGCAATTTCAAGGGAAAAAGGTAAAGAAAAATCCACTCCCAAAGGCCGCAACCAGTTAGATCTTGCCACGTGTCCATGTGGCGACAAAATGGAGAAGGTAAGCCCGCAGAGAATTTTGAAAGGAAAAGCCTGTGGCCTATAAGGTGATGCCACGTGTCCAGCTTAGGGAAAATGGTCGAAGCGATGAAACAAACAGAGAAAAAAAAATCCCGTGGCAAATCACATTGTGCCACGTGTCCTCGGGCCATCCAGCCGGCGGAGAATTTTTGGAAAATTTTCCAAAGGTGAAAATGATGGAAAATAAAGCAGGAAGATCCCGCGACCAATAGAATCATGCCATGTGGCACCAGATCAGTGGGGCACAGAGATTTTTGGGAAAATTTTCCCAAATGTAAAAAAGTGGGAAAATTTCAAATTTTCGGCCCGCCAACCCGTTTTGGCCCTGTTTTTCCCTAAATTTTCAAATGACCATAACTTTCGATCAAGAACTCAGTTTTTCACATTCTTTATATCAACGGAAATCTAGTGAAATTATCTACATGATTCCAGGATCAATTTTGTATTTTGATGGATTTTTGAGAGAGAAAATTGGAAAATTCCTCTGGCACATTGAAATCAACAGAAATGACGTTTCAACCACCATTTTAATGAAGAATGGCTCGTATTTTCTCCCAACATGTTGAAAAATGTTAGGGAATGGACCTTTAAGGATGCCCATGCTATTTTATTGCATTTTTGGTTGGTGGTTGAAGCTCCTCTCACGTTTTCCCACGTTTCTCTCTCCTGGGCTTGTTTTTGCATTGTAAAAGCCAGAATGGGCTCATTTTTTAAAAAGAGAGGCACTCTTTTAGCTCTGCAACTTCCCTTTTCTTCCTTTTGGAAAAATTTGTAGAAATTTTTACCTTTCCATGTAAATACAACACCTCTTTTACCTCTTGGTCATTGTAATGCACTGTGTTGGACCTGGAATGATAATATATGCTTTGTGATTAAAAGTTTTCTCAATTCTTTCATATATTTATCATTTTTTTTCCTAACCTCTCATCACATTTTGGAAATATTGTGCATGTTTTGTGCTGTATTTCCTCCTGGATTATGTATGTTTTGTAGTAGCAGGTGTCTACTACTCCCTTGGTGCATCACCTTATCAACATTAGTCTCATTTTCTTGCATTCTCTATCTCTGTCCCCTTGGAATTTTAGAGTAGGAATTAGGAATTTTAGCCTCTACAAATTTCATGCATATACCTGATAAGAGGAGTTGAGGAGCCAACCTCTAATCTAGAGATTCTTTTCCATTTTACAAGTCCCACACTTGGGGAAAAGATTCAATGTTGTGCAATCACACTAGATGCTAAAATGTCAAACTAGAAATCTGATAGGACATCTAGAGGGTGCTACTGATTTGCACTAACAGTTTTGGCACACCCGGTGGGACCAAGAGGTCTTCATCTTCATTTGCAAACAAATAGATGTGTATTTGTTACAAATTTCTTTCTTAAAAGAGCCCTGAATTGCACATATGACAACTCCAAGGAAGAAGAATCAGCTGGTTTTAGCAGTGAAGTCCTAAAAACTCATGAGAAGAATCACCACAAGGTCAAGAGTTGGGGAAGAAGAGGTGTTGTTTGAGTATCTACAATTATCTCCAAGAAGAAGGCAAAGAGGGAGAAGAGTTCAAAGGTCTCCATTTCCACCAAACAGAACTCTATCATCTCCTCCACTTGGTAGAATTTTCATCCAATCAGCAAGGGTTCTAAGGCCAATCAGAATGGCACAACACAACCCATATGTCAGTTTCACTGGTAACAACCCACTTGCTCTCAATGCACAAAATCCAATCCCAGTTGTAGCACTGAAGAACATTCCATACTTTACTAGAGAGAATCAGACCACTCCTGGTGATCATGTCAAAGATATTGCTAATATTTGTGTAATCCATGAGATTGATGAGATGTTAGTTGATGTCAAACTACTGGCATCTTCATTCAAAGGGAAGGCTTTGCAATGGTTCAGAAGTCTTGCCTCAGGTTCTATCCAAAATTGGAACCATCTATATATAGCCCTCCATGAGTAGTTTGGAGAAAAGGGAGATGACTTGTCCCTTTTGGAACAATTGACAACCATCAAGAGAACTCCTAATGAGCAGTTTGAATGACTTCAACTTTAGGTTTCAAAGGACTTGGGAGAGAATTCCAATGGCAGTAAGGTCAACAACAGAAGGTGCTTTTCTATATTACCTTAAAGCTTTAAATTCTGATATTTCTATGTTAATTCAATCCATGGGAGGCACAACTATCCCTGCTGCTTATAGCATTGCCATTAGAGCTGAAAATTGTTTGATTCAAGCTAGCAAGCTAGCTCCTAGGCCTCCAATGCCATTGTATCCAAGTTTAGAGGGGTCCAAGCACTAGTCAAGTGCCTATTTTAGCTCCTATTCCCACTCCTAGAAATTAGAATTCAAGTGAAGCTTCTACTTCATCTTCTAGTGCCTCAAATGAACTTCAAGAAGTCATGAAGCAATTACAAAATTTAGGTAATGAGTTGGTTACACTCAAGAGGCAGAAAGCCCAAGGTTTTAGACCTTCTTTCCAACCTCAAGCTTAGCCTAACAGGCAGCCATACCAGCCTCAAAGACCACCCAATCTAGCTGCAAATCAAAATCAAGCAAGACCTCCTGCTAACAGACCATTTCAGCCCTATAATCCCAATGTTACATCTGCCTCTAAAGCAATGGTGCCAGTGTAAAACAACATAGCTCAAGAGTATGATTGGTGTTTCCCATGCAATGAATCTCACAATCAGTCTATGTGCTTCAAGGTGCCTTAAATCAAGCATTAATGGTGACAACAACTGGTGTGGAGGGTGAAGGGAGTCAAGGAAATAACCAACAACAAGATGTCTCAGTAATAGATCTTCCACCACTCTTTGCCCTATGTTTGTCAAGGGATTTCATGGCTAAGATTGGAGGTTACTTATCTATTGATTGGTCACACATGTTGTTCAGAACAAGATATGGAACTAAAGCCACAATTAGATCTGAGCCTATTGCAAACTTTCACATTGAGCCTCACACTCCAAGCCAAATCAATACCAATTGTTCAGCGTTTGATCAAGATGATTATCCAAGCACTGATGAGGCTGACACTAAGGTTGGAAGCATACCAGATTTGACTCTTGATGAATGGGAAAACAAGGTGCATGCTTTTGATCCTTATCAAGAAATAGAAGAATCTGAGCTAGGATTCTATTGCATGCTTGAAGAAAATCAGCCTATTCCTAGCATTACCAAACCAGACCACAAGGATGACAATGAGGTATGGAGTTGTTCTTTGATGGATCAAGAAGTAGACAAGGTGCAGGAGGGGGAGCTATGCTTGTTTCACCTCAAGGAGTTAGGTATTATTCAACTTTTATATTTCAGTTTGCATGTTCTAATAACACTGCTGAATATGAAGCTTTGATACAAGGATTACATTGGTCAATCAAAAGAAGGATAAAGAACTTGCAAGTCTTTGGTGACAGTGAGTTGATCGTCAACCAAGTTAAGGGACAACATGATACCAAGAATGATCTACTCAAGTGCTATAAAAACAGGGTGTGGGACCTCATTGAAGATTTTGAGGGTTTTGGCATCAAATCCATTCCTAGAAAAGAGAACCAAGCTGTTGACAGGCTTGCAACAGTTGGAGCAGCATTTGATGTTGTTGAAAGCATCCAAAAAGACAAGGTACATCCAAAGATCCATGTAATTGTAAGGCCTTCGGTGCCAGACAACAATGTGAGTTGGCAAGTGTTTGAAAGTGATCAACAAATCATCCATTTCTTGCAAGAAGAGGTTGAGTTCTCAGCTAAAAATCAGGAAAAGTTAGAGCAGCAGTATGGTGACCAAGTGGTACAGCTGAGAACCAACAAACTACCAAAGAGACTTATTACTTTGGAGTCCATTTTCAGTCCTAATGATCAGTTTAGGAAGGAGAAAGAAAACATCCAAGTCAAGGGAGAAGATTCAGTGTCCATCTTGGTGGAAGAAGGCAAATCACTCCAAGTTTGTAAAGTGACAACTGAGGAAGAAAGGTATGAGTTCATATAGCTTTGTCAAGAATTCCCTGATGTGTTTGCTTGGAGCTATGAATATTTGAAAGGTTTTAACCCCGAGTTAGCTAAACACACCATTGAATTAGATCCAAGTACTAAACCCATCAGGTAAAAACAAAGGCCAGTTAATCCACACATGGAGCCTCTCATGAGAAAAGAATTGAATAAGTTGATAGAGTCAAGTATCATATTCCCTATCAAGCATTCTAGTTGGGTAGCCAACTTGGTTCTAGTTAGAAAGAAGAGTGGAGAAATCAGACTGTGTGTTGACTTCAGATATCTGAATAGAGCATCTCTCAAGGATCATTACCCACTTCCCTCTATGGAGAAAATTTTGAAAGTTGTTGCCGGCTCTGAGAGGTTTTCATTACTTGATGGCTATTCAGGGTACAATCAGATTATGGTGAAAGAAGAGGATCAGTTCAAGACAACCTTTATAACCAAAATGGGGAGCTTATGCATACAGGAAAATGCCATTTGGGCTGTCCAATGCTGGAGCTACTTTCCAAAGGGCAATGGACATGGTGCTGATATAACTTGCTGATATCACTGTTTTTTCAAAAAATGCAGCAGACCATTTCTTTCATTTGAGACAAGTGTTCTAAAGGTGCAGAAGATTTGGGGTATCCTTGAATCCTAAAAAGTGTATTTTTTTAGCTCATGAAGGAAAGATTCTTGGCCACATTGTCTCCAAAAAAGGGTTAGTAATTGATCCAAAAAGAGTTGAAGCCATAAGAGAACTACCATTGCCAAGCCACAAGAGGGCCCTTCAAAGTTTCTTGGGGAGGATAAATTTTGTTCGGAGGTTTGTCCCAAATTTTTCAGCCCTAGTCAAACCTATCACGAAGATGTTAAAGAAAATCATAGCTTTCAAATGGACATTAGAAGGAAAAGAAAATTTTGGAGCAATCAAAGAAGCCATCTCACAAGCCCCAACTCTCATTAACCCATATTTCTCCAAGGATTTCATCCTCTATGCATTTAGAGGTGATGATACTATTTCTGCGATTTCGGTATAGCAGAACAAAGACAATGATGAGTAGCCAATTACTTTTTTCAGCCAAAGCCTAGAGGACTATGAGGTGAGGTATTCTTTCATTGAGAAGCATGATCTTGCAGTAATCAAGAGCTTGAAGAAATTAAAGCACCTAGTTTCAAACAATAAGGTTCAATTGCTGGTTTCTCATGTGGGAGTTGAAGACTTCCTCCTCAACAAAGACCTGAATGAAAAGAGAGCAGGTTGGATTACTCGTGTCATGGAGTATGACATTGAGTTCAAAGTCACCAAGTTGGTCAGAGGAAAAGGATTGTGTGAGCATCTGGTCTTGAATAAATCCAAGGAAGCATGCAATGAGAAGTAGGTTGTTTTGGCGTTGCAAGACAACCATGAGCAAGGAAGCACTCAAGAAGAAAATGATGGTGTCCTCACTCCTTGCTAGACCCAAGACATAATGCACTTCCTAAACACAGGTCTATGCCCTCCAGAGATGAACAAGACCAAAAGAAGACACTTTAGATAGCAGGCTGTCCCATACGCCCTTGTTGATGGTGTTTTGTTCAAAAGGGATGTGAATGGAGTACTGCTAAGATGCATTGGTACAAATCAGATTCACAAGGTGTTGGAAGAGTTCCATGGTGGATCAACTGGTGTCATTTTGCACCAAGAGTGATAGCTCTGAAGATCATGAGGGCTGGCTATTATTGGCCCAATATTTTCAGTGATTGTTATGCATGGTTAAAGAGGTGAGAGAATTGCGCATTCTTCATGGGTAAGGAGAGACTAGCTGCCCTTCCATTGCATCCAATTTCAATTGACCAGCCATTCATGCAATGGGGTTTAGACTTCATTGGAGTCATTAATCTAAATTCAAGCCAAGGGCACAAATGGATTCTAACAGCAATAGATTACTGCACCAAGTGGACTAAAGCAGTAGCACTCAAGGAAGCAAATGAATCTAGCATCCTGGACTTCTATGAGGGAATAAGAAACCAGATTTTGCATACCTGCTACAATAATATCAGATAATGCATTGGCATTCATTGGGTCCAAGGTAACTGAATGGGCTGTCAAGAATGGGATCTACCTAAGCACTTCATCGAATTATTACCCTCAGGGTAATGGCCAAGCTGAATCTACAAACAAGAACTTGTTAAGGATCATTAGGAGGACTCTTGATGAAAATCAGAGGTCTTGGCATACTAGGTTGAAATCAACCTTATGGGATGATAGGATAACTCCCAAGAGATCTACAAGTAAGTCTCCATTCAAGCTTGTTTATGGAAGAGAGGCAATTTTTCCCATGTCACTTGAGTTGCCAACATTGGAACTCATGAAATAGTTGGAGTTGTTGGAGTTTGGACCCATGGAGGTTAGATATGTAGAATTGATGGAGCTCCAAGAAATCAGAAATCAGGCGTCCCAAGCAATGGAGAAGGATCAAGCTTTGATCAAGAAGACCTTTGATAGAAAGGCCAAGGCTAGATCTTTCCAAGTTGGAGATCTAGTGTTAAAATGGGATGTAGACAGAGCAAAACCAGGGAGGCATTCAAAATTTGATGCCATTTGGAGTGGCCCATACATGGTCACAAAGTGTAAGGACAACAATGCCTTCCAATTGTCTACATTGGATGGTGAAGAGTTACAGATTCAAGTCAATGGAATCCATCTGAAGCATTGCTACTGAAAGAAATTCTCCACCTTATACATATTAGCTTAGGTTTTCAATCCTCCAAGTGCTTATGCACATTGTTGTGTTGTAGTTTAGCTTTGCTTTCCCTAAGTGCTTTGGCACAAGCTTGTTGTTCCAGGAAATGTGTTTTACAGGCCTTACTCTAATCAGATGGTGTTCTACCCTCCATCTTCCTCCTTGCAGCGTTCTAATAAGTTGGGGTACCAAACAGAGAATTTAATGATCCCATTCCCAATGGATTGCTTCATGCAACTGGTAACTTCATCCAGTAGGAAGATGACCCCTCTGAGTCGCCAAAATTGTTATCCAAAATGAGCCCTTTGCTCATTTTGGATAACTCGCTTCATTATTTCCTCTCTTGTGCCTCAGTCATAATTTTTTGCTTTTCAGTCACCCAAAACCTTCTCGAAATGGCACCATTGTATAGAGATTTTTCTCAGCTTTCCAGAAAGGTAAATTTTTCCTCCTAACTCCATGTATTTTTGAAGTTATGGCTCGGCGGAGTTTTCGTGGAAAATTTTCCCAAGAAAAGCCCGAGCCAATAAGATGAGGCCACGTGTCCTCGGAAGGGTGAAGGACGGAGGTAAACTTGGAATTTTTACCAAGTGTTTGGAAATATTTCAGAAGGAATTTTTTTCCTTGAAGGCCCATCGACGAATTGAATGCTGCCACGTGTCCAGGCGGGGAGGAGTTGGGAAAATTTCCCAAGGGTTGACACAAACAAAATTTTCGACTCCAGGCTTGCGTCCAATCACATTATGCCACGTGTCCTTAGGCCAAAGAAGTGGCGGAGGGTGGAGGAAAGATTGAAAATTTTGTAAAGTTTTTGAAGGAGGTGCAAAAGGGAAATTCCGGCCTGAAGGCCCGCCAACCAGTCAGATCGAGCCAAGTGTCGGCTTGGTTTTGGGGGTCAGGGGTGCGAAAGATTTTTTCCTTTTTCGCCCAAGTGTAAAAAATCAAAAGAAAAACCTGCTCCCCAAGGGCCAAGCCAATAATAGGAGGCCACGTGTCCCGAAGACCTATGGAGTGTGGGGAATAGTTGGGATTTTTTTTCCAAAGCAATTTCAAGGGAAAAAGGTAAGGAAAAATCCACTCCCAAAGGCCGCAACCAGTTAGATCTTGCCACGTGTCCATGTGGCGACAAAATGGAGAAGGTAGGCTCACAGATAATTTTGAAAGGAAAAGCCCACAACCTATAAGGTGACACCATGTGTCCAGCTCAGGGAAAATGGTCGAAGCGACGGAACAAATAGAGAAAAAAAAATCCCGCAGCAAATCACATCATGCCACGTGTCTTCGGGCCATCTAGCTGACAGAGAATTTTTGGAAAATTTTCCAAAGGTGAAAATGATGGAAAATAAAGCAGGAAGATCCCATGACCAATATAATCATGCCATGTGGCACTAGATCGGCGGGGGTGTGGAGATTTTTGGGAAATTTTTCCCAAATGTAAAAAAGTGGGAAAATTTCAAATTTTTGGCCCGCCAACCCGTTGCCCTATTTTGCCCTAAATTTTCAAATGACCATAACTTTCGATCCAGAACTCAGTTTTTCACATTCTTTATATCAACGGAAATCTAGTGAAATTATCTACATGATTCGAGGCTCAATTTTGTGGTTTTGATGGATTTTGGAGAGATAAAATTGGGAAAACACCTCTGGCACGTGGAAATCAACAGAAATGACATTTCAACCACCATTTTTAATGAAGAATGGCTCACATTCTCTCCCAGCATGGTGAAAAATGTTAAGGAATGGACCTTGAAGGATGCCCATGTTATTTTATTGAATTTTTGGTTTGTGGTTGAAGCTCCTCTCACGTTTTCCCGTGTTTCTCTCTCCTGGGCTCGTTTTTGCATTATAAAAGCCAGAATGGGCTCATTTTTTAAAAAGAGAGGCACTCTTTTAGCTCTGTAACTTCCCTTTTCTTCCTTTTTGGCAAAATTTGTGGAAATTTTTACCTTTCCATGTAAATACAACACCTCTTTTTCCTCTTGGTCATTGTAATGCACTGTGTTGGACCGGGAATGATAATAAATGCTTTGTGATTAAAAGTTTTCTCAATCCTTTCATATGTTTATCATTGTTTTCCTAACCTCTCATCACATTTTGGCAATTTGTGCATGTTTTGTGTTGTATTTCCTCTTGGATTGTGTATGTTTTGCATTAGTAGGTGTCTACTACTCCCTTGGTGCATCACCTTATCAGCATTAGTCTCATTTTCTTGCATTCTCTATCTCTGTCCCCTTGGAATTTAGAGTAGGAATTAGGAATTTTAGCCTCTGCAAATTTCATGCATATACCTGATAAGAGGAGTTGAGGAACCATCCTCTAATTTGGAGATTATTTTCCATTTTACAAGTCCCACACTTGGGGAAAAGATTCAATGTTGTGCAATCACACTGGATGCTAAAATGTCAAACTAGAAATCTGATAGGACATCCAGAGGGTGCTGCTGATTTGCACTAACAACTCCATGACACTCTTAGTAGTGCCTTACTTAATATCCTCGAGCACACTTAATCTATTCTACTCTAACTCAGGGATGTGAAACTCTTTAAGGAAAACATATTTTAATGTTGCATAATCTACGCAAGTCTGATTAGGGTCAAAATTTCTATACCAGCTTTGTGCACATCCTTGTAACGTAGTGACAAATTGACTTGCCCTGTGCTCAGAAGCCATGACTACCTTTGTGCACCACAATATTTCACACATGTTCACGTGTTCAACAACAACTTATATGCCCCTATATTCTAGAAGATGAAGAGACATCTCCATGTAAATATTATGGGGTTGGTGTGGACCTTGCCCACCTGATCCAGAACCTCCTGTGTTTCCTCTGCCTGCAGAACTGCCAAATCAACTAAAAATAGAACCACGTATACCTCATGATCCTCCACCAGTGGCCGGAAGAGGACCAATGGATGTACTTCCCTGTGTCCCAATAGTAGTACTAAACTGAACCCCTACAGTCTATGAAGTGTTACCACTCCCAGAAGTGAGTCCAAAATTCTACATGCTCGAATTATGTGTAGATGATGCACCTAAAAAGGTACATCCAAACAACAACAAAGACATTTTTCCCTGCTATCGATTTACTTTCTATGTGACTTACACCTGCTTTCCCACAACCTAAATTAGCTTATTGACTATTTGTTGTACTAGATAGTGGAAAGCCAAGTGCAAGGGCTAGGTTTCTAGGTAGATTCAGATGCACACCTATGACCTAGGTCATCTCTACTGGTGCGCTTCCACGTGAGACCAAGGGGGGTTCCCTATCATGCTTGCCTAAATGGGGGAGTTCCTGATGCTACGGATCTATGCCCTCTATGTGAGCTCCAAATCCTTTGTGAGCCATCTATCTCCTCAACGCCATTCACTCTGCAACATCCCATTGCCTCTATATCCCTCTCGCTTGCCTCATTATACTCAAACCACCTTTCTTATCTCTACCTTTCTGCTGCTAGGTCTACCATCTTTCATCAAACTTGCTCCTGCCCCTACGCATGGTGGGGTTTAGTTAGCCATCAATTTTATTTCTAAGTTCAAGGTCACCATCAATATTTTGATCACTAGTGGAATGCCTTGCAAGTAATTTCCCTTGGGATATCATAAAAATGGAATTCTTTTACCTTTGGGAAAGAATAAGTGGAAATTGAGTACTCTAGAATATAACTGTTTAGAACACCACAATGCGTATACAAATCATATTAGCATCATAAAGGGCCTGAAATTCTTCCTGCATCCAAACAAGTGCATGATACCTCCAATCCCTTTTTGATGTGTAAGACACTAGCCACTCGTAAATCTCTACCTGAAAAATAGCAAAGAATCTCTCATACAGATTATGTTCCACCCATGCGCATGTGTTGAACTTAGATCTGGTGTTGAACCTCTGTGTGTATTCTCTTCTAGATCTTGTATCCATTCTTCAACACTTTCTAGGGTTAACCGGTACATCTTCATTGTGAACCATCCTGAAAACAACTGAAAAAGAGGTACCGACAACGAAACTAATGATGCAGCCTAGAATTTACTAGTAATAACCTAGGTGCACTAGCACATCACTCAGCCTAGATTGAGTGCTCACCCAAAGCACACCAATGTACCAGGCCCCTCTTTAGGGTTTCTTATGTAGAATGTTAGCAAGATGAAGAGTTAATGTATTCAGATATGTAATTAGTATAACATTCTACAGAGCATATTCCAAATCTAAATCTAAAGAGTAATAGATTTAAGTAATAGCCACAATGAATTCTTCTGTGTAAGATTTAGTTGTAATCATGTTTAACACCTTGAATCAGTCAATGTACTCCATTATATTAAACACAATAAATAAACATGTGCTTCTTATAATACCATAAGCTCATGCGCGCATCAGATCTGGTAAGCATGACTTCACAATAATTTATATCCAGTCCTTACACAGTCCTACTATACTATGCAGAGCACTACATATTTATAAGGGTGGGGAATTTCCCTTCACCGCTTGCATAATTCCCAAAATAGGTCACATGCTAAAAATAGCCATGCACTTTTACAATAATAGACACACATGTAAGTGTGCTAACAATAGATATCTTCTGGTTAACTGGTAGTAGCAACTCTATTATTAGATTGAACCCATGCAAAGTGCTTAATAAACGCTCTTCCCAAAATAGCCTATGCTTAGTACACGTGAAAATGGCTAAGTCCCAAATTAATCCTTTCCTTTCATGCGCATGTCCTTCCCTATCCTTCCGTACCATTGAATGTGCCTTGTTCCCATGCACGAACCTTCTGTGTGCCTTGTGCTAAGTATCATACTTTATTTGCTCAACAACCATGTCGCGACTACAACCTTATGAATTGTTAAACCCAGGGTGTCAAAACTTGGTGCTCGTGTCTATTGGTATTTGAAAAATCTAGATGAGTTAAATAAAACAACATTTTCTGTCCACCTTGCAAAGTTAGAAAAATGTAATTTCCATAGATGTACAATTTTTTTTTCTAAGTCACGTGAAAGAGATGTCAAACATCATATGTGTTCCTTGTTATCAGGAGAGTCTCATCAAGCTTTAAACTAACCCCAATCAATCGTTTGTACTCTCTTTGTCACTCCTCTAGGAGCCCTGTTACCCCATTTTGCATGTTTAGGAAGTTGCTTAAACTAAAAATTTAGGTTTTGTTTTGGCTCGTCGTTTGAACCTTGAGCAATGAAATGCTTATCTGCCTTCGCAAACCTCTAGTATTTTTACTAGAAAATTTCTTGTATCCTTCAGTATGGGGAAAAATGCTCTTCTTCATAGTTTGGTAAAGGCATTGTGTAGGCCTCTGGTAAAAATTTGATTAGGTCAAACTCAATCAACTACAACCGGTGGCTCAAGAAAACCCATCGCCGTTTGTAACCCCTTCGCCAGTTCTTAGTTCCATCAACTTCGAGGAATTATCCATATATAGGGGCATATGTAGGAATCTTCACATGGGAAGTCCATCCATCGAGTCTCAGTTTCAAGATGAGGTTTCTTAGCCCTTGAGCTAAAATTGGTTGTTGTTGCAACTAGCCCAATTATGACCGATGGCCCCAGAAAACTAGCTTCCAATTGTAAACTGTTCACCAGTTCTAAATTCTATCAGTTCCTGTGAATTCTTGGTATATAGGAGGACATGTAGAAATTAACTCATTGTGTTTTTACTCATCGGAAGAATTTTTTTGAATGTGGTTTCTTAGCCTCCAAGCCTGAATGAGACGTTTTTGCAAGTAGTAGAAAAATGTAAAATAAGGTCACATGACCCTAGCCAAGACAATAAACCATCGTGGAAACTTTTTGAAACTTGTTAAGTAACTATAGGAAATTCTCCCATGTGACTTATGGTGTGAAATGTGACTTTTGGAAAAATTATGTTTCTCTCTCTTCCTTATGTCTTTCTCTCTCTCCTTAGTTAAGAAATGAAGTGAAATGAAATGAATATGTCTTGTTGGCAAGAAAATTTTTTAGGGGACAAATTTTTGGGTTTCTAGCCAACACTCTAGGAATCTAAGGCCCTTAACTTAACTGGTGCAGCTTCTGTATATGCAAGCACGAGTAAAGGTGAATTTTATTGGTGGCCTTGTGGCCGGGGATCTAACAGGAGCACTCCACTAATCCTACGAAAAAGCTAATAATTTATCACTAGAGAGGACGTAATTAATAGAGTGGGAAAGGGATTGAGAATATAAAGATAAGAGAACTAATGCTATAAGTAGAAAATCAAAGTCTTGCATACATTAGTTAGAAGATTCATCACATGCATTAAAATTAAGAAGAAAAAAACCCTGCAAATGACAACAAGATGAGTTAAGATTGAGAACTCAAAGTTTCTAAAATCTCCTCATCAAAAGAAAGGCATGAAACTCCTTCTTCTTGTATTGATGCTCAAATAAAAGTTGTACATAGTATGGAAATGGAAGAGATTTTAGAGTGGGGGAAATGGAAGAAAATGACAATCTCCTTTGTTCTCTCTAAGTACAATGCACTCTTGAGTTTAGAAAATCAATCACCAACCCTTTGAAATGGGAATGGATTTATAATTTATAGGAAGAGAAATAAATCTTCACATACTCCCCAATGACTCTTCGTATGTCTCGACATGACTTAAGACTCTTCGCCTTCCTAGGTAAACATTAAGTCCCTTTTTATAACATAAATGTGAATTATTACATTAGAAACATTAATACATACAAAAAGTGCAACCCCAACATGAAATTAGAATATTTGAAAGTGAGAGAAAGTTGGGGGAAGAGGAGAGAGAAAGAGAGAGAGAGAGAGCAAAAATAATAAGAAGGAAGAATCCTTTTGATGATGAAGAATCCGCCTCCGACAAAGTCTATTGATCCTTCCAGATAACTTGACGGAATGCTCCGATGTGATGAATTCTAAATCCCTGAACCCTTTCCACCCTAAGAAACTCATTCAGATGACTCATAAATGCTTGCCAAGTTGAATGAACCTTTTTGCCTATGACCGCAACTTCCACCATGCGCATGATATACCTGTGACCTGAACCATGTAGTGGTTATCAAAAGACACTATCGGGTTCCTTAGGATGGATCTTTAATTCCCTGTGAGAAATTCCCATGGAGGATTCCAAATGACAATCCCCCTTATGTTCCATTGTGCCAATATTGCCCTTTGAGTGTGATTTACCATTAATAACAAGTGTCCATATGTGAGACTTATTGTTTTTAGTAAGAGGTGATTTTTGCCTCTTCTTGACCATCCCAATGAGATGAACTTCTTCACTCACTCCTGTGCACATTGCCCTTGCCTCGGCCACTTCTTGGGGTGACTTACTATTTTTAGTAAGCACCCATATAGGGAACTTACTATTTATAGTAAGTGGTCATTTTCACTCTTTTTTGCTCTAAAAACTCATTCTGACTTCCTAGTGACCTTCGGTGCACATTACCTTTGATGCAGTCACTTTTGATGAAGACTTACCAAAGATAGCAAGCTCATGTAGGAAAGCTTACTATTTTTGGAAAGTGGTTTTCTAGTGCTCGGTTTATGACGGAACATATTTTTTTGGACTCGGCTTGTCGTCGCATTCATGTCCTCCAAATTTCACTTGATGTCGCCCACTAGAATGCTTGGAAATAAAATTTAAAATTTTCACTTGGCAGTGGCTTTGGGCATGGAGCTGCCATGGCAGCCATTAATGGAGCTTGAAATTTTCAGGTATGGTTTTTATCTTTGATCATGATGAAATCAACCCTATTGCGATATTTTTTTCATTTCGAGTATGTGTGCAAGTTTTTAGCTTGTTTCCATCACTGGATTGATGGGAAATCCAACTTTTTTCTGAGCTTGGGCAAGAAATGAGGATTTTTGCTGGAAAAAAATTAGTCATGCCATTATTCGACCTGAGGGTATTCAGGTGTACATCTTGATGTTTTTTTGATAAAATTTGGAATTCTGTAAAAGACATGAATCTCAATTCGACTTGCATTTTGCAAGATCTTCAATATTCAATTTTGCGGCAATGGAAGATTTTCACTGGTTGTATGGCGAAAAATCTTCATTGTCTCTTCATTTCTTCTCCTTAGTTTCGATCCAATTTTTCTTCTGAGATATCTACATTTTCAATGTGAAAAGAGCTTTGAGGATTTGGTGGCCATGGAAAAGCTGGTTCGGAGCAGCAATGATGGACTAGATTTTTGGAGAAAAATAGTGCCGACAGGCTGCAACATTGTGCAAGGAGAAATGAAATAGATGTTAAAAATGGCTAAGTGTCAGATTTAAAATTTTAAAAATGCATATGAGGAGGGATTGGGTGCACATTTTCATGTCCCCTATGTCCCTCAACCATTAAGGGATGAAAGGGACATCAATTTTCACATGTCGCACCTCAGCTTGCGACAATGTGGCAAAGATTCAATGGCTAGGGAACTTTGAGTCAAAAAGCTAACTTTAGAAGCACCTGGGGGGCTGGAAACTTGGTCACATGAAGAACCATAAGGAATTCCTTGAGGGGATTGGGCATGAATTTTTTCATGTCCCTCATGTCCCTTTGCACAAAGGGACAAATGAGACATCAGCTTGCACATCTCACCTCCATGCGAAACTTGTCACGATCTAGATAGCTGAGGGGATGAGCTCTGTCAAGTACATGGCGGATGAATTGGTGATGCAGAGGGTTCCATGGGTGACCTGGGTGAAATTTTGATTTCCCTCGTGTCCCTTTTCTAAAGGGAGGAAAGGGACATCAAAATACGCTAGACTCCTGGAGCTAACACGTGTCCACTTCAAAAATTGAAGGGAGGAAAGGGACATCAAAATGCGCTAGACTCCTGGAGCTAACATGTGTCCACTTCAAAAATTGACTAAGTATGAGACTTGAGAGCGAGCTTGTGAAGGTCAAATCTAGAGTTCCTGATGGAGTTTCAAGGTGAAATTTTATATGAATTTGACTGAAAATTTCCTTATGAATCCATTAGTTGGGGTCTCAACTCTTGATTCTTCCATTTAGGCCCTGAAAATATTTATGTTCTAGCTCCATAGTTAAGTATGAGAAAACATGATTGCATACCTATTGCGCCAAGGTGTTGTGAAAAATATGATTTCACCATATTGTATGTCTCTAAATTACCTTTTTGATGATGTCTTGTTTAGCTCCTAACTCCTTCCAGCGCTCTCCTTGAAGCTCAATATATTTTTTGGCTCTGTGCATTGCCTAGGCCTGTAAGAAAAAATTTTTACAGAACTATTTCTCCAAGGCTTCTTGTGAAAAATATGATTTTACTCAAAATCTTGTAGAGCCTTTGATCTTCTCATCTTTCTGATGAGGATTTTATTTTCATCCTACCTCCTTATGGAGCTCCCGCAATCGTCCGATGAAGATTAAGTACCTATTTTGACTACCTTCTCCTCATATGGGCTGAGACTTGGTCATATGAGAAACCACGTGGAAATGAGGAGGGAGGGAACATTTTTGTGTCCCTTTCATCCCTTTGGAAAAAGGGATGAAGGGGACATCAATTTCCACTTTGTGCCTCATCACGACACTTGGCGACCATTCGTGTAGTGAGAGGAAAGGCTCTTATTAGCTCGCGGGGGCTAAATTAGCAATCCATGAGGTCATGTTGGTGTTATGGGGGCTAAAAAGGGCTGGGTGCAATTTTGTGTCCACTTTGTTCCTTTGCAAAAGGGACATGAAATTTCACCTCAACCACAAGCTGCCACGTGTCCCATTAAAAATTTGAATAAGTGTCGTAGAGTGTACCTTGAGAGCCGACTTGTGAAGGCTATATCTTCAGCTCCCGGATGAGATTTTGTGCACTTATTTATATTATTTTGACTAGAAAAGTAATTTTGAGAAGAATGGTGGTGTTAACAAGGATCAATTCTGACTGAAACACCTCCAAATTTCTCCTTTTTTCTCGGGACCTACAACTTTGTGCTAAGGGAATGAGCTATGTTGTCGCCCTCAAAATCCCCCCCTCATTTTTAAAGTCCGGATTCAATTTTTTTGAGCTCATTCCCTCCAGAAGTGTTCAAGTAAAGTTGGAAGTCTGAAAAGATAGAGAACATTCATGCTTTGAAGTTATTTAAACTCTCCAGTCTGCACGTTTTGATAAATTTTCTGTTTTCCTATCTAGACACGCATGAAAATTTTATTGTTGTCCTCATTTGGATGAAATTTTCAATATTTATATGGCCATGGATCATTGAACCTTGTATTGTTTTCAATCTCTTGGTTCGTGAAATAAATTTGAAAATCGGGCAGCGAAGTGGTGGAGTTTTCTTCTTCTCTACATTTTTCCACAACCATGAATGATGGGTGTTTTCTTCCCTGTCAAATTTTGGCCCCATTATCCATGAGTAGTACGTGGATATCTTTGATTGGATGTGGCATGGCCATGTTTCAAGCAACATTGAAAGCTCCACATGTCTTAATGACACAACTCCAAGGGCAGGGCCCAAGGGACAGTCCAAAAATAAGCACAGGATTTCCACATGTCCAGGGTCCAAAATGAAGACAAAATAAGTCAAAATTGGCTAAGAAACTTCATGGAAGGTTCAGCGGACGGCACCACATGCTTCATCGACATGCAATTTCAAGGGTCGAAGCTAGGGGTAGTTCTCAAACTTGTGCCAATCCTCCACATGTCCCAGGTCCAAAGAAGGGGACAAAGATGATTGCTTAAATTGACTAAGTATGAGCGGGTCAGTGGAAGCCTCCACATGCCTCAACGAAAAAATTTTAGTAATGAAACCAAGGGCCAATATTCAAATGAGCGCTAGTTCTCCACATGTCTAGAGGTCAACATAAGTCAAGTGGGAAGTAAGCCTGAATCGGCTAAGTATAAAATAACCGGCGGAGCCCTCCACGTGTCAGCCTGATGTAACTTCAATAAAAAATCCAAAGGCAGGTTCCAAATGAGTGCCAGCTCTCCACGTGTCCAAGGTCAGATATATGGCCCCACCAAACAAAAGGGAGAAAGTCAAATATTAATCCCAAATAGAAAGTCAAGGTGGGGAAGCAGGCCGTCGAGGATATTTGAGAATTTGAGTCTTGTTTTCATTAAAGGGGCTTAAAGTTAAAAAGTGACCCGCAGCCCCACCCACGCCAAGGAAAAAGTCAAATATTAAGCCCGCATCGAAGGTCAAAGTGGGGAGGCGGGCCGACGGAGCAATTTTTGTTTTTGAGCCCGCATTAGAAAAAGGTAAAATTATAAAAGTGACCCTCGACTCTGTCTCCACTCAAGTAAGGCCACGTGTCAAGACCATATCTGGGTGAGCCGACCAAAAATGTAAAAAATGCTAAATCTCTATAAAGGCACAAAATCAAAGGCAAGTAAATTTCTCCCACATGGAACTCTGTTTAAAGTTTCAAGGGCAAGATGAACGGTTCAAATAAAGTTACAAAATGAGTGTAACGGCTGCATTATGAAAAGTCTGGTTTTTCTCGCCATTGGCATTTCTTCGCGAATCAAGAATCTTGAATGTACACAATTGATTGAAAAATTGTAAACCGTTTTCTTGCTAACAAAGAAAAAAACCATTTCTTGCAAGATATTTAATGGCTTCTTCACACCATTGTAAAAAGGGGGGCGATTGATCTTGTAAACTCAAGAGTGCATTGTACCTAGAGAAAGCAAAGGAGATAGCCAATTTTCTTCTACTTTCCTCCATTCTCAAATTTCTTCCATTCCCACATTATGTACAGCTCCTATTGAAGCATCAATACAAGAAGAAGGATTTTAAAGCCTCTTTGATGAGGAGATTTTAGAAACTTTGAGTTCGCAATCTTTTCTCGTCTTAGTTTCCATTTGCAGGATTGTTTCTTCTCATGAATGCATGTGTTGAAGTTTCTAACTAGTGTGTGCAGGAATATGATTTTCCACCTACAAAATTAGTTCTCCTACCTCAATTCTCACTCATTTTCCCACTTTCAGACAAATTCCTCTCTAGCAAGAAATTTCTAGCTTTGTCCAGCAGGGTTAGTGGAGTGCCCCTGTTGGATCCTCTGGTCGAAAGGCCACCACATAAATCCACATTTTCTCATGCATGTATATATGACAGCTGCACCGGTTAAGTAGAGGGACTTAGATTCCTAGAGCATTGGGAAACAAATTTTCTTGACAAATTTCCTTGCCAACAGTTTTTGGCACCCACCATGGGGTAAATTTAGCAGCATCTGCACCTGAATGCGACCGCAAGGTCAGAAAATTCAAAATTCAAAAAAGGGAAATATTTCTAGAATTTGAATGGCTATATGAGCCACATGGATTCAAACCATGGCTATTCCAGGAAATCCTCCTGTTGAAAGACCCAAATTGCTCTTCCACATTCAAGAAGACATTGCTTCAAATTTGAGGGAAGCTATCTGGCATAATAGACAAAGTGCCAATCACTACTTCATTGCCATGAGAATTCTGGACCTTGAAGAAGAATGTGCTGCTAAATTAGAGAGGCAAAGACAAATTCCAGCACTGCAAAGAAGAGCATAGATTTTCAAGCTGCGTAGATAGAAGATACACCTGGCAATAGAGACAAGGAGGACAAACTGATCCCATTTTTGAGGAACTTCAAAGGAGACAAGAGCTACTTAGAATCCAGAGGCTTCCTTTTCAAGCAACCAGTCACGTTGGGAACTTGAGTGTTGCCAATCCTTTGGACTGTGAATTTCCATACATCAATGAGAACCTTGTAGACTTCACTGACGTGGAGATCAAAGAAGAAGCTAGAGAAAGAGAGGTGAGAGTTGAAGAAGAAATAAGAGCTCAACTTGAAGAAATCGAGAGACTTCAAGCCGAGGCAGATGAAAGAGCAGCAACCAAAGCCACAGCCTTAGCAAGGTTGGAAGCTAGAAACAAAAATAGAATGGGGGATCATGATTGTGAGCATGAATGTGATCGTGAGGCCCGTAGGCCTAATGTACCATGGGGAGGAAACACCGGTCCACTGGCTCTTGCTCAACCACTCCATGAGCTACCGAGAGGCTCAAGAAAAAAATTCCCAAAATTTAGAGGGGATGGTTCTCAACTCCCTGAAGAGCATGTAGCAACATTTATCACTGCTTGTAGTGTGTTGGGTGTTGAGGATGAAGATGTGTCAGTCTGACTCTTTGTGGAGTCACTTCAAGAGAAAGCTGCTGAATGGTTCTACATGCTACCCTCGAGGTCTGTCACCTATTGGGAGGATATAAGAAGTGCATTCAAACACATGTTCAAGAGTACAAAAGATTGTCAGGATCTTTTGGTCCAATTGGTACAAATGAAGAAAGAAACCTCCGAGTCAATGAGGGACTTTGTAGCAAGATATGATAGAGTGATAAGAAGGATCCCTGAAGATGTGGTGCCTCCTAAAAATAATTTGAAGAGGTTTTTCATCAGTGCTTTGCCATCAGAAGTAGGTTTCTTCCTCCAAAGAGCCCAACCAAGAACATTGAGGGAAGCCCAGGACTATGCAATAGAAACTGATGATGATCTAATCCTTTCTAGAAAGGTGAAAGGCCCCAATGGAAAGAAAAAGGGTCAGAATTCAAACTCTGTCACCACAGATCCGATGTTCCAAAAAATGGCAAATGACTTGGTTGCCTTGAAGAAGCATCTATCTCAGATCACAATGCGAAATGCTTCAAGGAAACCAAACCCTCTAGATAGGCCAAGGATTTCTCCACATCCTCGTCGGCTTGCTCTTGAAGCACCACCAGTCAATGCCATCTGTGACACCAAAGAGCTGGAAGGAGGAAGCAGAAATTGATGAAACCGAAGAAGAAAATATGGAAGACTATGAAAACTATCTTGAGGTCAAGGAATGTTGATATGCACAATGGCCTAATTGAGTACATTGATGATGAAGATGAGGATGATGAAGAAGCTCCAAGTTTCTCATGTGTTGTTTTCACCCATGCACAATCCAGTAAAGGTGATTCATCCTCAACGGTTGCGGTAAAGGATAAGAAGAATAAAGAAGATTCTCCTCCAGAGGTCACACAAAATAAAATCATCAGCGGAGGATCACCATTACCACCTGACTATGGAGTCAACCAAAGAAAAACTAGACTCATTGGTTGTCAAGGATCATGCTACTATGCCAAGTAAGTCATCTTAATTCTTCTCCCAAGCTCAAAAATTGCTAAGAATGATTCTCCTTTAAATGTTGTTCCTACAAAAACATTTATGGTTCAATCAAAAGCTACACCCTCACCCCCTTCCAAGCCGATTGCTACACCCGAAAAGGAGAATTCAACACCCAAAATAGCAAAGCCTACTACCATGTAAATATTCCTCCATTTCTGGAACCTCTTCCTCACTCACCATAACCCCATTTGACTTTGTGGAACATGCAAGAAAAACCAAAGTCCAACTCTCATAAATAGAATACCTACAAACACACCCTGCCCAGTTTAACAAGGTTCATTAATGTAGTTCATGGTGGTAACCCTATATCCTCAAGTCCTAATTCTAAAGGCTTACTTCCCACACCATCTACACCACCTTCCCAAAACATGCTAGCCCTTAGTGCCTCCAAAACCAACAGGGTTGAACCTTTCTACCTATCACTCCTCGTTAAAGGCTTCGAGCTAAATAATTGTATCATAGATTCCAGAGCCTCGAGACAATGTGATGCCAACCAAATTTGTAAATGATCTAGGCCTCACCTTGACCCAGGGTAAATGACACCTGCTACTCAATGGAATCCAAATAATTGCCATTGGTAGGAAGAATCAAATATGCACATGTAGCACTAGCTGATTTTCTAGACAAGAAGGTGCTCCTAACCATACTGGTAGCAGACATCCCAACATCCTTTGGTATGCTATTGAGTAGGAGTTTCTGCAGATACCTAGGTGGAGAGATAAAAATGGATTGGTCATCTGCAACTATCCCGGTAAAAGGTGAGATGAAGAAGTTGCTACCAGTAAGAAAGATGAAGTTCACAGTATGAAATTCTGATGATCCGAAAGAAAACATTCTCTTTCAAGATTGTGGGCTAGGGAACTACTTCCTCCACATCAAAAAAAGAGGAGAACTCACCACTTCTCATGGAGGAAGAGGAAGATCAAATTTGGATAATGGAATTTGATGATAGTCATTCTAGTGCGGTCTTGGGAGCTGAGTGTAGTATTGTACTCTCCTTCTAATGAGTTGTACCCATTTGCCTACAAGCTGCAATTTGATAATACAAATAACACTGCAAAGTATGAAGCACTACTCTTAGGAATGAGTGCAACAAAGGAGATGGGAATCAAGAAAATAAGATGTCGAGGTGATGTAGAGGTTGTAGTAAAGCAGGTCTGCCAACAATATCAGGGGAAGAATCCAAGACTTCGGCATTACAAAAACAGAGTGTGGGACTACATTGAATCTTTTGATGCATTTTCCATTGAAGCTATTCTAAGGGAACAAAATGAAAAGGTTGATTCTCTTGCAGTGTCAGCTTCCCTAGTGACACCTCATCCTTCTTTTGGTAAAGACAAAGTGACCATTGAAATGGTATTTAGGCCTAGTGTATCAGACAATGCAAATCATTTGCATGTCTTCAATGATGATAAAAAAATTCTAGCCTTTTTAGAGCAAAGGGATAATTTAAATAATATCTTCTTCGAAGGAGGTGAAAATCCACACCAAGAAGCATCCCCCCAAAGAAGAGAAAGAAGGAATTGAAGGGATTGATGATGAGGGAGTAATAAAATTGAAAGGGAATAAAATTCCCAAAGGCCTAGTCTCTTTAGAAGACCTCTTTGACAAACATGACAGATTCATTCAAGAGAAAGAAAAGTAAGCTTCTCGGTGCCCAGCTGATTTTGATAAATAAAACATTGGTACCCTGGAGGAGCAAAGGATGGTCAATATTGGAAAATATTGTTTTCCTGAAGAAAAAAGAAGGTTTGTTGCATTACTCAAGAAATACTCAGATGTCTTGCTACTCTTATGATGAACTCAAATCCTTCCAGCCCAAGGAAATGCATCACTCAATTCCTTTGAAGCAGGGTGTTAATCCCTTCAGGTAGAAACAAAGGTTGTATAACCTAAAGATTGCTGATACCATCAAGGAGGAGGTAATGATGATGCATAATGCAAGGATCATCTTTACCATCCACCATTCAACGTGGGTGGTTAACATTGTGCCAGTGTGGAAGAAGAAGGGTAAAATAAGGATATGTGTAGATTTTTGCAACCTGAACCGGGCATCACTAAAATAAAATTATCCTCTTCCTATCATGGACCATATCCTGGAAGAAGTCACTAGATCTTAAATTCTTTCATTACTTGATGGATTCTTAGGATATAATCAAATCAAAGTGGTAGAGGAGGACCGCACCAAGACAAACTTTACAACACCTTGGGGCACTTTTACCTACAACAGAATGCCTTTTGGACTAATCAATGCAGGAGCTACATTCCAAATGGTGATGGATTTGGCCTTCAAGGATCTGAAGCATTACATGGTCATATATCTTGATGATCTCATAGTATTTTCAAAGAAGAGGGGAGATCATATCTATCACTTGGAACAGGTACTTGTAAGGTGTAGGAAACATGGCATATCACCAAATCCAAAAAAGTGCATTTTTGGAGTCACAAAAGGCAATTTATTGGGGCATATTGTGAAAAAACATGGAGCACACATTGATCCTAAGAGGATTAGATCCATTCAAGCATTAGCCTTTCCCACAAGAAAGAAAGGAGTTCATTCATTCTTCAAAAAGGTGAACTTTCTTTGTCGTTTTGTGCCTGAGTTTGCTAAGTTGACGAAGCACATCACTTCCATGATGAAACCACAAGCAAACTTCAAATGGAACAATGAAGGGAAGACAACATTCGAAGAAATCAAGAAATCCATTGCCAAGGCTCTAACTCTTGTATCTCCATATTTTAACAAATAATTCATTATGTATTGTTATTCATCAGAACATACACTCTCTTCCATTCTCGTTCATAAAAATGATGAAGGTGTGGAAGCAACTATTGCTTTCATGAGTTTTCCTTTGAAAAATCATGAGCTAAAATACAACCAATTGGAGAAGCATGTCTATGTAGTGGTCAAGGTTGTAAAAAACTTCAGGTTTTACATCCTCAATCCCCATACAGTGGTGATGGTCCCTAGCAATACAATCAAGTCCATCTTGACACAACATGATCCCAAAGCTAAAAGAAAAAATTGGATTGCAAAGACTCAAGAATATGACTTGGAGATTCAACCCTCTAATCTGGTAAGGGGAAATGGCTTGTGCAAGTTGATTGCTAAAGATGAAACACTCAAAGTTCAACATGGTGAAGAAAATTGTGCTTGCTCAAGTTGTTCAGAAGACAACCCATAGGTTCTCTTTGTCACCTCTACTGATGAGTGGTATGATGATATTGCCTATTACCTGACTTATGGAGAATGCCCTCCCCATCTTGATTACAAGTAAAGGAGAACACTCAAGCTGAAGGAAACTAAATTTGTAATATGGAATCATGCACTTTACAAAAGAGGCCTAGATGGTTGTTTCCTCAGGTGCGTAGATAAAGAGCAGCAAGAAAAGTTTCTTAAATCATATCATGACCAAGTACATGTGGTGGACATTTTTTTTGCAATGGTCACTACACACAATATTGTCTGAGGAAGGTATTATTGGCCCACCATCTTTGCAGACACTCAAGATTGGGTTTCTAAATACAAAGCATGCCAACAGTTCATTGGAAGACCACAACTCGCTACATTACCACTCAGGCCTATGGTTTAATAAAGAACCATTTCAACAGTGGGGGATGGAATTCATTGGTGTTTTTAACCCTCACTCAAGCACGGGGCACACCTATGTACTCACAACAACATACTACTTCAGCAAATTGGTGGAAGCCATTCTAGCCAAACAAGCCAACACTGAAACAGTATGCAACTTCATCAAGGAGAATATCATATCCGTTTTGAAGTGCCACAGAAGATTGTAGTATATAATGCTACCTATTTCTCTTCAAGAGATCTGACCAAGTTTTGCTATAGCTACAGAATCTCCATATCTCATTCTTATGACTACTATCCATAAGGAAACAGACAGGCCGAATCAAGCAACAAGAACATTATGACCATTTTCCGCAAGCTTGTAAATAAAAGGAATTGGCACAAAAGATAGTATGACACATTGTGGGCAGATAGGATCACTCCCAAGAAGGCAATAGGTATGTCACCATTCCAACTACTATGTATGGAGTCGAATTAGAATTTCCTCTCACGATCGAGATGCTAGCTCTCAAGTTGCTACAGGCAAGTAGAAGATGGTCAGTACAAGGATTTCCTTGACAAGAGGATCCTCTTTCTTGAGAAGCTGGAAGAAAATAGACTCCAAGTGGTGGATTGCATTAAGGAGCACCAATTGAAAGTAAAGAATATTTTTGATAAGAAGGTCAAGGCAAGAGAATTCAAAGTTGGAGACTTCATCCTACTATGGGAAAAGAGAAGAAAACCAAAAGGAATCCATGGAAAGTTTGATTCATTATGGCTCGGCCCATTCTAGATTCGTGAAGCTTGTGGCAAGAATGACTTTTCTTCTCTCATATTTGGATGGAACATCACTAGAATAGCCTTCAGAGCGTGCAATACTTGAAATTGTATCATCAGTAAAAGCGGGTTGTTCCCCCTCCTTGTATCATAGGTGTGTTTCCCTTTCTATTGTGTGGTTTTGTTTCCACTTCTGTTGTGCGCTTGTGTGTTTCCTTCTTTTGATCTCTCTTTCTCAAAGTTGTACATGAATCTAAAAGGCCTAATCGATAAGGCACTAGTCAACAAATTACAGGCTCTAGAGATTGAGATTCTGGATTCCCATGTCATGTCCCAAAGCTAGAGCTAGCTGTTGTCACCCTCAAATCCCCCCCCCCCTCATTTTTTAAGTCAGATTCAAAAATTTTGATCTCACTCCCTTCAAAAGTGTTCAAGTAAAGTTGGAAGTCCAAAAAGATAGAAAAATTCATGCTTTGAAGTTGTTTAAACTCTCTAGTCTGCACGTTTTGATAAATTTTCCGTTTTCCTATCTTGACGTGTCAAAATTTTAATGTTGTCCTCATTTGGATGAAATTGTCAATCTTTCTATGGCCATGGATCATCGAACATTGTATTGTTTTCAATCCCTTGGTTCGCAAAAGAAATTTGAAAATCGGGCATGAAATGGTGGAGTTTTCTTCTTCTCTATATTTTTCCACAGTCGTGAATGACTGGTGTTTTCTTCCCCATCAAACTTTGGCCCCATCATCCATGAGTAGTACATGGATATCTCTGATTGGATGTGGCATGGCCAAGTTTCAAGCAACAACAGAAGCTTCCACATGTCCAAACTACGCAACTTCTAAGGGAAGGGCCCAAGGAACAGTCCATAAATAAACGCAAGCTTTCCACATGTCTAGGGTCCAAAATGAAGACAAAACATGCCCAAATCAGCTAAGTATGGAAGGTTCAACAGACAGCAAGGCACGTGTTTCATCGGTGTAATTTCAAGGGTTGAAGCTAGGGTCAGTTCTCAAACTTGCGCCAATCCTCCACATGTGCCAGGTCTAAAGAAGGGGACAGAGCCGATTGGTTAAATTGACTAAGGATGAGTGGGTCGACAGAAGCCTCCGCGTGCCTCAACGGTGTAATTTTAGTAATGAAACCAAAGGGCCAATCTTCAAATAAGATCTAGTTCTCCACATGTCTAGAGGTCAACATAAGTCAAGTGGGAAGTAAGCCTGAATCGGCAGAGCCCTCCACATGTCAGCTTGGCGTAACTTCAAAGGAAAAATCCAAAGGAAGGTTCCAAATGAGCGCCATATCTCCACGTGTCTAGGGTTAGATATACGGCCCCACTAAACAAAAAGGGAGAAATTCAAATATTAATCCCGAATAGAAAGTCAAGGCGTGGGGAAGCGGGCCTTCGGGGAGATTTGAGAATTTGAGCCTTGTGCGGATTTCATTAAAGGGGCTTAAAGTTAAAAAGTGACCCGCAACCTTGCCCACACCAAGGAAAAATTCAAATATTAAGCCCACATCGAAGGTCAAACTGGGGAGGTGGGCCGGTGGAGCAATTTGTGTTTTTGAGCCCACATTGAAAAAAGGTAAAATTATAAAAATGACCTGCGACTCTGTTTCAACTCAAGTAAGGCCACGTGTCAAGACCATATCAAAAGTAGGTGAGCGGACCAAAAATGTAAAAAATGCCATATCTCTATAAAGTCACAAAATGCAAAAGGCATCCTCCACACCTGCTCCTATAAATTTCTCCCACCTGTGGACGAATCTGGTTTAAAGTTTCAAAGGAAAGATGAATGGTTCAAATTCAAAGTTACAAAATGAGTGTAACAACTACATTATGAAAAGTATAGTTTTTCTCACCATTGGTGTTTCTTCGTGAATCAAGAATATGAACGGACATGAATGATTGAAATATTGTAAACCGTTTCTTGCTAACAAAGAAGAAGTTATAACCATTTCTTGCAAGATATTTAATGGCTTCTTCACGCCATTGTAAAAAGGGGGGGTGATTGATCTTGTAAACTCAAGAGTGCATTATACCTAGAGAAAGCAAAGGAGATAGCCAATTTTCTTCTACTTTCCTCCATTCTCAAATTTCTTTCATTCCCACATTATGTACAACTCCTATTTAAGCATCAATACAAGAAGAAGGATTTTATAGCCTCTTTGACGAGGAGATTTTAGAAACTTTGAGTTCGTAATCTTATCTCGTCTTGTTTCCATTTACAGGGTTGTTTCTTCTCATGAATGCATGTGTTGAAGTTTCTAACTAGTGTGTGCAGGAATATGATTTTCTACCTGCAACATTAGTTTCTCCTACTTCAATTCTTAATCCCTTTCTCACTTTCAGACAAAGTCCTCTCTAGCGAGAAATTTCTAGTTTTTTCCGCAGGGTCAGTAGAGTGCCCCTGTTAGATCCCCAATCAAAAGGCCACCACCGAAATCCACATTTTCTCATGAATTCATATACGGAAGCTACATCACTTAAGTAGAGGGACTTAGATTCCTATAGTGTTGGCAAGGAATTCACAAATTTGTTCACCCCGACAAATTTCCTCGCCAACAAGCTGTCTAGAAAAAAGTATGGGGTTTTAAGAAGTCCTATTTTTTCCATCATGTAAATAATTGAAAATAATTTCAATAGGTAATTTTTTTTCTTACAAATGACTATGGATCTCCCAAAATCTTTCTTTTAAGTTCAAGCCTCTTTTCACAGTGCATGCTCATTTAGGTCCAAAATCCCGCTCATGCTGAATCGGCTCCAAAACCTCCGAAACTTCCCTAAATATTCCAAAATCAACCCAAAATTTTTTTTAGAACTTTAATACTCCTCCATGTTGATTTTTTATCCTTCATTCTACTTTGAGGTGTGCACTAGTCCCGGGAAGGCCAATGGTAGCCCTTCCCAAAACTGCCCAAAACTCGGTATTCTTCACAAATTCCTAAAATCACCTAGGGGGATTGAATTTTCTTTCCTAAATCACCTAGGGAAATTGGATGGACATATAAATGAGTACCATTACAAAGACTGAGTAAGGCCTGGTGTTAAGGATGGGTAGACCTGGGGTGTCCTAGAGAGGTGAAAATTAGAAAAAATTGACACAGGGGTATCGTTATCATGCTTGAAAATTGGAAATTTTCTTGTTGCAAATTTGCATGAAAACATGTTTCTAACCCTTTCTTTTTGAGTGAAAATTATTACTATTATGAAAATGGAAAAATAAAAATGTTACTTATGCTAGATTTAGGTGGATACCATGTTAACAATGATAGGATGCAAGTAAGACGACGAAACAACATGATTGTAATTCATTGTGTATTATTGTAATTTATGTATGTTAATGGGAAAAAAATAATATGTAATGATATGTTACAATAAAGACTTATTATTGAATTCGGTAATATGAATGAGATGCTAGTTTTAGGGGTGCTTTGGGAAATGTGCATTTAACTATAGGTGTCATTTTGCTTCAGATTTATGTATGGTAAAAAAAGGGGTTGGATAAATATATGTTAAATGAAATTGAATTTAATATCTTATAGTGCATTTCCAATGTGCAATTTATGATTAAATAATTATTGTGTTGTGTTCCTTACCTTGAACATGTAATGAAGAACCCTAAATATTGACGAGTGTTGTCAATCCTCTTCATTAATAATGCCAATCTAGGGCTGGTGTCTAATGGATGTATGCAATAGGAGAAAGAGATCTTTGGAAAACAATTCCTTAAAACACAATCCAAACTTACATAAATTGAAAATCACACTTGTGGAAATGGAAAAGAACACTCACGGAAATCAAAATCACACTTGCATAAAATAAATCACACTTGCTGAAATGAAATCCACGCTTGCATAAAAGAAATTATTGAATTGGAAATAAAGATAATAAAATAAAACACCTACAAGTTCACAAAAAATTGAATGAAAATGAATATTACAATACAAGGAGAAAAACAATACAACAAAATGATAATCACATAAAAAGGAATAAACATAAACATAAATTGTTACAAGATAAAAACACAAATACACATATCCATCTTCCTTGGAATGAGTGGCCATCTCATTCCTTGGAAGAGGATTTAAATCATGCTTCCAAGATCTTAATTCAAAACTTCAGAATATTGGAGAGAAAAGAACAAATTTTTCATTGATTGGTAAAACATTACATACAAGATTGTGGAAGGTTAAATTTGTAGTTCATGCATCTAACAAACTCCTTAGTCCACTCACCAAGAACTAACTACCTATTCTTGGGTAGATTTATTCAAAGCAATAAGTCCTAAACAAACTTGATTACAACAGTCCACTTACCATGGAGAATATTTCTACAACTCATCCCTTTAATCTAGGAACACAAAGTGGGAGAGTACTTATTCAACATTCCTAGTACTATTCCACTATTTTCTCATCCTTGAAACATGGAGAGAAAATGGATGAGTGCTAAGTCCATGACTTTGAATTCTTATTGGAATGCCACATGCATGCATAACTTTGGATTGCCACATGTTTGGATCTGTATTCTTGGTTGATGACGTGGAAACAAAGGGTGGGCTAAATAGTTCGGTGATCCTTTACATTATTTTGGAATAAAGCAAAAGAATTTCTCTTGTTGGGCATTTTCGTATCTGTGTGAAGAATTTCGGTAGTTGGGCATTTTCATAGCTGGGCATTTTCATAGCTGTGTGAAGACTTTTGGTAGCTGAGCGTTTCAGTAAGTGCATAAAGAATTTCAGTAGCTATAATCTATGAACTTGGAGTAGAGTTGTTTATGACCTGTTTTCTACACACTATTGCATTCCAAATTTAGAAGAAATATCATGAAATAACAACAATTATATTGCAAATATATTTCTAAAGAGATGATAAGATAAATCCTATATTTTACCTTAAATATGCTATCAATTATTAAAACTACATCTAAATTCACTTGAAAGCTTGATTTTAAGAGAAAGAATAAGAGTGTCATTTGGTGATATAATGAGACATATTTTGGTCTCATCATTGCCCCACACTTAACTTCTTGCATGCCCTCACGCAAGCTACTGATCTTCCTGTAGGATTTGATTTTGTCAATACTTATGCGTCTTTCAAATTTTCTTCTCCTCTTTTTCATGATAACAACAAACTGAGATTCTAGAAGTAAAATTTATCCTTTCTTATTCATGCTCTCATGAGGTTTTTCTTGGATAATATAGAGAGTTTTTTTTCACACTTAGCTCTTTGTTTTCTCATGCATTCTTCAAATGATTTGGAAGAGAGTGAGTCGTTGTAGTATAATGGTAAGTATTCCCGCCTATCACGCGGGTGACCTGGGTTTGATGCCCGAAAACAATGCTAAAATGACGAGTGTCATCAATCCTCTTCATTAACCATGTCAATCCAGGGTTGGTGTCTGATGGCTATATGTAATAATATAAAGAGATCTTTGGAAAACAATTCCTTCAAACACAATCCAAACTTGCATAAATTGAAAATCACAATTGCATAAATGGAAAAAAACACTTGCATAAATCAAAATCACACTTGTATAAAATAAATCACACTTTTTGAAATGAAATCCATGCTTTCATAAAGGAAATTGCTGAATTGGAAATAAATATAATCAAATAAAACACTTGCAGGTTCATAACAAATTGAATGAAAATAAATATTACAATGCAAGGAGAAAATAAAATGATAATCACATAAAAAGGAATAAACATAAACATAAATTGTTACAAGATAGAAACAAAAATTCACAAATTCATCTTCCTTGGAATGAGTGGCCTTCTCATTCCTTGGAAGATGATTTAAATCATGCTTCCAAGATCTTAATTCAAAACTTCAGAATATTGGAGAGAAAAGAACAAATTTTTCATTGATTGGTAAAAGATTACATACAAGATTGTGGAAGGTTGAATTTGTAGTTCATGCATCCAACCAACTCCTTAGTCCACTCACCAAGAACTAACTACCTATTCTTGGGTAGATTTATTCAAAGAAAAAAAATCCTAAACAAACTTGATTACAACAGTCCCACTTATCATGGAGAATATTTCTACAACTCATCCCTTTAATCTAGGAACACAAAGTGGGAGAGTACTTATTCAACATTCCTAATACTATTCCATTATTTTATCATCCTTGAAGCATGGAGAGAAAATAGAGGAGTGCTTATTCCATGACTTTGAATTCTTCTTAGAATGCCACATATATGCATGACTTTGGATTGCCATATGTTTAGATCTGTATTCTTGGTTGATGACATGGAAGAAAAGAGCGGGCTGAATAGTTTAGTGCTATTTTATATTAATTTGGTAGCTGCAATCTATGAACTTGGAGTAGAGTTGCTTATGACATGTTTTCTACACACTATTACGTTCCAACTTTATAAGAAATATAAAGAAATAACAACAATAAGATTGCAAATAGATTTATAAAGAGATGATAAGATAAATCCTATATTTTACCTTAAATATGCTATTTGTTTTTAAAAATACATCTAAATTCACTTAAAAGATTGATTTTAAGAGAGAGAATAAGAGTGCCATTTGGTGATATAATGACACATATTTTGGTCTCATAAAAAATAACAGTCAACCTTTGTTTAAAATTGTGCATAACTACCCTTCATGTTTTATTCCCTTTAGCATAGAAAACTAAAACCTTAGGAATTACATAAAATGATAAATCCTATACTTGATGACACCTTCTAGCTTAGGTAAATAAGAGCCTAAGTTTGAGTTTATCGCCATATCTTGTATGCTTAGCGACATCATCATGAACGTGGAAATTAGGAATGGCATGGTCAAACATTATCTTGAGTATGGGGTTCCCTCCTAGGATTAGTAATCATGTGTAGTAAGGAGAATGTGTTCTCTTAAGGTAGTAGTCCTTGGGAAACCAATAAAAAACATAGTGTAAAGCCCATTTGGACTGACACACATGTTAAGTGAAGGGTTGTAGGGGTGATAAAGACCGCTGAATAACCTTGGAAGTCACCTTTAAGATTTGGATCATAAATGAACTCAATTTCTAATCTCAATTGTCGTTTGTGTTTTATGGTGTAATACTAAGAGTTAATTGTGAAACTTAACAACATTTTAGTGTATGATTAGTTTGTGAAATTGTAACAATAAGATGATGTGCTTAGAGAAATGTGAAATTTAGGTCATTCTCATATCATGTTTAAACCATCTTGTGGTGAGAAATGAGACCCACATTGTGTAAACTCTAATGTGAACCTTAACCCCTTACAAAGATGAACTGCTCCATCTTGCTCTACCACTAGGTTTATTAGGTAATAGATGTCTGATGTGAAACTATTGGATCATGTTCTTAGAGACAAATCCCTTAAAACAGGGACTATTAGTCTCATGAGGATACAAATGCCCCTGTTAGCAAATAGGTTACATAATTCATTACAAAAGGAATATGAACCTAGTTAGGGGAGAAATAAAACCTCTTAATTTAGCTGTAAAACGATACTCAGGAAACCTAATCTAGAAACAAGAAAATAAGGAAGTATGTTTCCATGTTTAGAGCCTTTGAATCCTTAACTAATTGTTGGAGCATAACTATAGTAAACTTATAATTGATGCTTCTCCTTAAGAAGTGTAATCCTGGGATGTTATTCCACAAGAAAGTGAAACATGATCTTCCTTGTAATGTGATTAAATCCTCTCTCTATGGATAAATAACATATTTCCTATAATACTTATTGTGTACTACCTCAATTATAAATTTATAAATGAATGAAAGAACTTGACCCTAAATCCTTGAGAAAAATATGTGAACCTTCCCTCCTTTAGACTCACACTTTATTCGTTGTGTAACACAAGTATGATATAAGATCAAGATGCATTCCCTTAGGAGTGAATCTTAATAGCCTTGTGTGTATGTAAATACCCTTGTGTGTAAATAAATATTCTATTAATGAATGAACAAATTAAACAAGTAATTTAAATAATGTAGATGATCCTTATTTAATGAGATACACCATAAGTTAAATGTTAAAGAATATAAAGGAAATCTAGGAAAGGAAAAGGAATTTATGATTATCACATTATGAGCCTTCCTAGAACTTAAGTTAACTATTGAAACATGATTTTAATAAATGTGTAATCCTAAAAAATCATTCCGTGGGAAGATCCTATCTATAATTTTATACTAATGTTGAATCATTATGTTATGCCTTGTCATTTGGAAAAAAAGGGGACGGTCTTGATGTGAATCACATGTTTTCATGTTATCTACGTGGGTTAATGTTTGTGAAAACATTTCATGTGTTGCGCATTGTCCTAAGTGATCTTCCGTGGTGTCATGTGTATTACAATGTAAATAAAAAAATTTATTCCAGTATTTTTACTGTCACATTTGTGTGTCAAATTTGTGGGCGTTACAGTATGGAAAGCCCTCAAGTTTCTTATTGCCTCAATGTTTAGTGTTGAAAGTCCTTAGAATGGACTGTGTTCCATGATAAAATTTTTAAATGATGAGTTCTCTTGACATTGCAAGCTTCATAAGGACAGAGGTATCTCTTAGAAGTGTTTTGGTTTGCTCCTAACATTACAAGCTTCATAAGATAGGTATCTCAGAGAAATGCTGAAGAATGTATTTTGTACTGTAAAATATTCAATTTGTTAAGTTCTTTTTTTTATCTCAAACATGGAATCCACCTCAATGCACGATAAATCTTGAATCCAGTTTATAGATCATCCATGAGAGTTGTTTCTTCAATCATAGTGCATCAAAAGGTATGAAAAAGATGTTGAATGTTTGTCACCATATAACTAGGGTTTAAGAATCTAAACCATCCTCCTACACTGCTACGAAAGAAATATCTCAATTCATCTTGCTAACATGATTTCACAAGGAACAATTGATTTGAGATACTGTGCAGACCCTTTTTATATGTGAAGATGTTTTCAAGAGCATACTTAGATTAAGAACATGTGCAAATGTTTTCTCTGAGACTATCAAGTAGTGAAACCCTATCTAAGCATGTGTGTGATTATATTAAGAGATTTTTTAATTATGCAGCATAAAATATGAAAGAAGAAGTGTTCTAAGGGTTTTAGGGAAGTTGAGGAGGCAGTGTAATGTCTAGTTGAGTCATCATTCAAGCATGGCTCGAAGATTAAAAAAATTCATCATAGCGTAAAGGAACATTAAAATACTGGGCACTAAGAGGTCATCACCGAGTTTTGAAGATGTGAGGCAATTATTTCCATGAAGTTTTACATATAAAAATACCCTAAATGTAACTACACATCTTTTGGAAAAAATGAGAAACGTTTGCAAGAGGTAAGTGTAACAGTCAAAAGTTGAAGTCTACCATCTTCTGTGTACTTCTTTTTTAATTACTTGTGTGTAGTTTAATGTGTTAATCATAGCTAATTTGAGAAAGTAAAATTGAGAAGACACCGATTCATCCCGCTTTCAGTGTCAAGTTGCCAACAATCTGTATCAATGTTTGGTACTCCTAAATTGATCCTAACAGCTTAGAGGTTATCATGAAGACATAAACATGGATACATCGATAGAGTCAGTTTTGAAAAAGAGGTTTGAAATTGCACAAGCTCTTATAATTGTATTAAAGACAAGAATCAAGCTCAAGGAAGCTAACCATGGTCCTGAACTGAATGAGATGTCTTCATATGTTGAAATGTGTCAAAGGATTTGAGGGACAAAGGAGATGTTTGTCTCAAACTTGAAGAATAAATAAAGACTTTGAAGGTTGAGTCAGAGAAGGTTTCAAGAAAACTCAATAAGTTGTTGATCAAACAAACATATCCTAGTAATAAGCTTAGTTTAGAACTTAAAGATAAATCAAGCTAGAGTGAAACAAAGAAAGAGCCCAGTCATGAGATATGTCAAGCATCCATCTAAGCCAAGAGTGAAGAATGTGAACGAATAAGTGCATAAATAAAGACTCTAAAAGAGAAGATAGAACAAGCAAATAAAAGGTAATCAAGTCATGCATCTTATCAAGGATATTTAGAGGCCAAGAAGGACAACAAAGAGTATAAGAAGACCATTAGGAAGCCAAGTACAAGAAGACTCCTAGGTAAGTTTCATGTAATTTTATTCTCATCTAACACTTTTGGGCATAGAACTAGGGACTGCATCAGTACGTTTGACAAAGAACATCCATGGAGAGATTGTAGTACTGAATATGAAAAGAATATAATGTGTTTTAATTGCAAAGAAAATGGTCACATAGCCAAGTATTGCCTAGAAGAGCCAGTCAATCAGTTTGCTTCAAATGTCATAGGGAAGGGAAATTTTCCAAACATTATATTGAATCACCTAGATTTAGTTATAAGCTAAATGCATTTCAGAGGTAATACAAAAGAATATTCAGAGAAAAGAAAAACTCTAAGAGTGAGACCAAATTAGCCATGGTTAAGAGAGATGCTAGAAAGAAGAAAGAAAAATGGATATACAAGGTCAAGGAATAAAATTTAGAATTTGAGACAACAAAGAATGATGAGAAGATAACAAGAGCAGATGTTGAAGGGAAACAATAGTCTAAAATAGTAACATGAGAATAAAGTACAAACAAGACATCAAAAGATGGTGGAAAAAGCAAGAATAAGGCAGATAATTCCAGTGTAAAATAATTTCTTCATCAAGCAGTGTTGGAACAAGTACATGAGCTGCAACATGTGTGCTTTTCAAGAACCCAATTAGAAAGTGAGATCTCAAGTGATGAGGTTAGTTCACTAAGGAACGCATCTAAGAAGACTAACAAAAGGACAAGGACAACAAAAGAGAAGATTTAGTCATCATGATGTTATGATGACTTTCTCTTATTCTGAGGTGACATGACAAGATGGTATTCCTTCTCTAAGATTATAGAAGGTGTACACTAGCTAAAGGAAGCACTAGTTGAGGCTGATTATTGCATCTATCAAATTGTCAAGGTATGTCAATTCCAAAAAGGTATTCCTTGCTCTATTTTGAAAGTATTGTATATGTTGAATTCTTGGATGTCTTTTTGAGTAGTCTTAAAGAGAGAACACAGTCAATATGTGTTGAAGATTTGTGTTAGGCTCTCTTATGCTGTCAAATCTGAAAATGTAGATGAGTCGTACCTCCTAAAGTTGTTTCCTTGTAAGAGTTAAGTTTTGAGAAAGTGTTTTTATCTTGAAATGTATATATGCAAGTTTTAGGTGCGCCCATCCATTATTTCATGAAGCCATCATGTGTATCAAATTTAAGCCAAACTAGAAAAATTAGTCTAGTGTACTAACTTTTTCAATTGCTAAGGTATGTCAATAAGTAAAGAGGCTATGATATTTCTTTGAGTAGTGTCATCAATGCATCTAATCTTTGTAGTTTGTGTGCATCATTCGTAAACATTATCTTGAATCGATTGTCACAAGTAGATGTCAATAGTATAATATGTCTTTGAAAGGTGTGTTCTCAGTCTTGGATGCTTCATATAGTCCATTCGACATTTGTGTTTCTAAGTGTTAAAAAGTGTGCTCGTTGGTTCTTATGATTAAAAAGATTCAAGGAGAAGTGGTTCATAGAGTAAATGTAATCAATTGATGAAGGAAAGAATCAAAAGTATAGTCAAAGGTATAGTGACAAGTCACAAGTCTAAATAAGGAAATATTATCTTGGTTCAGTTTACAAGGTGATCATGAGAAGAAGAGGCAGAGTGTCCTAGTGTTAAGTTATGCCATTTGATAAAGGTGGTTTTAAAGAATTATAGTGGTCTTAGACCTTATACAAGTTAGTGAAAAGAGTTTCAGTTGAGGATTTGAAGGCTAAATTTAAACTCAAATTGGTCTTGGTGTTCTCATTAGATGGATAATGTAAGAAATCAAGCTTGATGAAGAGTAAAAGGATTCAGGTCATGTCATGAACTACTGATAAATGAATGCAACCTACATGAAGAAGAGAGAATAAGATAAATTTCTTGATTACTTGGAGCTTGGAGAAAATCTATCAAAAACTACAAATAGTATACTTACAATCAGAGTTAGAGGAAAAAAACCATGAAAATATTTTAAATTTTTTCTAGGGTAAGTGACATGCATGGTAAGAGTTGTATATTTAGGCCTCAATCACAAATTATTCATGAGGAAACTGAGAAATTAAACCTCTGAGAGTAACATAGAATCCGCATGTAAAAGACATGACCTTTAAATTTCGTTGAAACCCTTAGATCCACCTGAGACAAGGAAATGGCATAACGACATGTGTTTACAACTAAACGGGTTGTAAAGTGTTCAAGAAAGTAGATCTGAGGGATAGATCAAAGATTCAAATGAGAACTCATTACATTTTGTTTAAATCCTAAGGTCTCTATTGAGTAGGATAAGTGTTTAATACACTCAGTTTTCATAAGTACAATCAAGGAAAGAGTGGTAATGCATGTGTATCTATAAGCCACTGGTAGCCCATGACTTTAGAAAAGGTCAGGATGAATATGCATGTCAAGTCTGAAACTTTGAAAGTCAAGTTTAATTATGATGTAGCCATTTGAAGCTCTCGTATTGTACTATAGCACAGAGCTAGGGCTTGAAATCAAAAGGTTTTAATCAAGGAATTTAAACCTGAGAATTTATAGAAACAACATTTAAGAGGTTCTTTAAGAGGTTTAAATAGAATTTTGAAGGTCCATTGGTTGAATTAGGAGTAAATCATGACAGTCTCCATGCAAGACTATATACACAGAGTAAAATCTAGTTATTGAGGTCAATTAAAAAAGAAGCTCAACCTAAAAATTTGAGTTACATCTTGAAACTTCACCCACAAATGGAAAGTGATAATGGGTACCCCAATATGTAATGTTTATGTTTGAGAATGTCATAAATAGAAAAATATGCATCACAATGTTCTGGGACATGGCTACTAGAGGTTTAAGGACAATTTTAGAGCTAGTTGAAAGGAATTGGAGGCATGAATCCCTTTAGAGATAAAATAAGATTATATCTAACCTTGTATGAAGTGGATGAGTAGGACATATAGGTGGTGAGGCTATGAAAAATGTTAGGAAGCAAAATTGCATGTTGAGCCAAGAAACAATTAGAAGAAAGGAAAGAGAAAATTTAGAAAGGAGAGTATATAGGGAGACTACATGAATTTTGGTAAGTTTTGTGGTTGAATTTGGAAATTAATGAAGATATGAAGTGGAGCATTGAAATTTTTCAGGGTAAATTGGGAAATTCTATCAAAATCAAGCCATTCTTGGGCTTGGAATTGATTCTTATTTGTAAAGTTTTGGAGAAACTTAATGAACTTGACTGAAGGGATTATTTAGGTATTTTGACTACATCAATAGTAATAGTACAGAGGTCTGTTGATGCATGTTTCCATTCTTATCTAATTCATTCCATGGGAAAAAAAAAGTATTTTTAAGGATAATAAGACATGATAGACTGAGTTAGTGATCTCTAAGGCTGAATATGTCTGTAATGGCATTTCAAGGAAAGATGAGTCCAAGTTGACCTCAATTAGATGTAAAAGTCTAGTTACAGTTATGAGGCTGCTCATCAAGGTAGAGGAGCAAGTTTGACTCCAAATGATGTGAGTAAGGTGCCAAGTTGAAGGTATGTTGACATGTAAACCAAGTCATATGATTAAAAGCTATAATTCTATGCAAAGAAGACCAAGAAAAATAAAAAAAATCTTTAGGGATGTGAAGGTTTCTCTAGAAATATATGATCAAATGTCTTAGGACTATTACAAAGAGAACAAGTTATTCCTAAGGAAAGCAATCAAGGTATGATATCAATTTTTTGTGTTATTAACTAGAGATATGGAGGAATTTCTCAAGTGGAGTTATAAGAGGATGATTCATGATGAGTATGAGCTTCTAGAGTTTTGAAAAGTTTATTTTCATATTTAATAAAGTTGTTATTCAGCAAACATGGTCCTAAAAGTGAATGTGACAGAGTTAGAGGAATTTTTTGTGATCTTAAGCATGAGAATGACCCAGAAAGTGATGTAAAATATGAATGAAGGAAAAATATGAAGAGTGCTTGTGTTCATGGGGAGTTTGGTTTAGTCAAGTAGAGGTTACTCAAGGATGGTATAGGAGCTCAACAAAGAGAAAGCAAAGTTGCAGGGGGAGATTATAGATAAGTAAGTTCATTTACTCATGCATCATTATCTTTAGTTGTCATTGTTTCATGTCAAGAACCATTTGTCATAGATGTCAAAGGGGAAGAGAGTGGTGTTAGAAACCAGGAAGGGTGATGTGAGATGGTGTGTGTTTTCCATCAAAGGCTCCTAAGTATGTTACCATCAATGACAAAAGGGGAGAGTTTTGAACTTGTTCATTGGTGTTTTCATTGATGTCAAGTGAAATTGATGGAAAAGTAGTGAATGGTGAAGTGAAGCTCATTTAGAGGCATGGAGGTTGATTTGTAGTGCCTTCTCATTGGTTCAATGAGCTTTTAAGATGGTTTCAGGATAATTTCAGTGTGCTGCAAGCTTGGTCTGTGAGGTAGGAGTCTACTGCAGGTATGTAAATGGATGTTATGATTTTATTAGAGGTTTTATGGATCAAATATTATGGTGTCAACATGGGAAAGAGCTATTGGAGTGAGTAATAGGTCAAATGTTGGGATTCATAGTTGTAACTGGATCATTTAGGCCTAGTTCTAGAGCCTACTGAGGTGTGAAAACTTGATACAGGTCATGAAAAGATCATACAAGCATGGAAGGATCATAGGAATTTTTTCTAGGGAATGTGTGAGAAACAATAGGGCTCGGTTTAGCTCCTAGAGGCAAAATGTAAAAGTTAACCAAAGTTGGCCTTAAGAACTGAAAGTGTAGGCTGAGGTAAGTGGGATAGGTTTTGAGATTACATGCATATTTTTGGTAAATAAACTCATGGATCATGTAGAAGGGTGAGTTTTAGTGCTTCATGCCAAATTTCATCAAGTTCTGAAGAGGTATGTGAAAGTTGTGTAAGTTTTTCAAAAATTAGTTCTTTGAGAAATGCAAAATGAGTTGTTTGGCTTCTTAGCATCCAAGAAAATTTATCGAGCCTTATCAGATAAATCATAGAAGGAATTTTTGAAAAGTGCTCCAATCCTTAAGATTTGTAAAAAATTGAGGAAAAATGGATGAGAAATAGGAAAGTTATGAATGATTCTCTAATAAGCATTTTCCTCTCTCCAGGTCTTTCTCTTGAAGCGATAGGCACAATTTGAGTTGTTTTGACCCAAATTGACTTGTACAAGATAGAACAACATCTGAGGACATAATAAGAATCTCTCTAATCCATTTTTAAAATATTTATGCTATTCAAGTGTGAAGGTACAATATGGATTGTACTATGTTTTTACAAATTTTAGTTGGTTTCAAGGTGTTTGAAGGATAACCATGTATAGTTGAAATTGAAAATGGTTACAATCAATTTATAGAGGTATAATATGAGTTTTCAGAGCTCATTGTATGCATTTAAAATGATTCTCTAAGATCTAAATCACATTTCCTCAAATGTACCTTGTGGTATATGTTAGTGCAAAATTACAACACCCCCCGAATGGACTGAGTGTGAATGGGGCATTCAATGTAATCTACATAACATCGTTCCATCTCTCAAGTTGTGGGACTTACGAACCTGAAATGGACCTCTAGAGAAGGTCAACTTCCTCTACCTAATCCTAATGCTAAAATACTCCTAATACAGAAAATACACCTAACTACACCTATCCTAACAATGCCAAGGAGATAGGGAGAGAGAAAGAGCATGAAATGGGAAATCCTACACTAAAAAGGGGGTGATAACACCAAAAAAAAGGGGTGAGATACTCTGTTGGGGGAGGATGAAATAAGAAAAAAGGGGCTTGAGGGAGGCCCGAAAAATGTGAACACAAACCCAAATCCTAATCTGCCATCGAAACTCCATGGAACACAACATCATGACAATTTGATGCACAAAGGAATAATTACATTGTTAGGCCCAAGATAAGGGTCACATGCTCAAATGGAGTTGAGGGAATTTTTTTTAAGAGTTTCCCCAGCTCCTAGAATGTCTCCCTTAAAAAATGAGGGGTTCAAGTTCTTTTATAGCCAATTTTCACCCATCCTTATTAAAGTGGTATGCGGCATCCATACAATTTTGCTTCTTAAGGGTACTTTTGTCAAAAAAGACATGGGCACAATACTGCATTAAAAATGGTTGTTGGGATGTCATTCATTCACCTACTTGTGCCTTCTTGGGACTTGTGGGGTACTCAACCCTATAACCCATCCAACCTAATGTTCGTATGATGCTGGGACGACCAACCTGGCGATCTGACCAACCTGGTGACCCATCTAACCTGATCACCCGTCCAACTTGATGTGTCACCCATATGGTTTGCTACAACATCTAACCAAGTGACCCAACCAACCCAACTGAACATATCAACAAACCCACCTGAATGACTGAACCTAGCTGACCAACCCAGCTAACCAACCTTCATCCATACGATGCTTCCCTTTTTGACCCATCTATCCAACCTGGTCGACCAACCCAGCAGACCAACCTGTCTGACTAACCCAGATGACTAACCTGTTTGACCAACTTAGCCAACCAACCTATTTGACCAACCTAGCCAACCACCCAAGCCAACCAACCTGATTAAACCAACCCGATTTCACAATGTGCCCGACCAACAACTCGAACATTTTCCATGGAAAATCAGCCGAGGAAAAACACGGGATGCCTTTCTCTTCTAATAGGGTTGAAATTTGATGGTCATCCGCATGTCTAAGAATTATGAATGGCTAAGTCCATTTAAGAATTATGAATTATGAATGGCTACGTCTAAGAAGAGGTTTCATTCGACTTGAATGTAGAATTCTTATTTCGTAATTGGATTTTCTTCTCTTCGCTGGCCCGAATTTCTAACTTTCATGCCATAGTGAATGCCTCGTCAAATGTTCAAAATTTTTGGACCTGAAAGGTTGGGGAGATGTGTTTGGCACAAGCTCGTGTGAAGAGCTCAATGAGTTCAGTTTGTGGCAGTTGGAAGGTAATTGATTGATCATGCTGCCCTAGTGAGCGACAAAATCTGCGATAGATTCATCCTCGTACTGACGTGTGGAATATAGATCGGTCATGGTAACCTTCTTGGCGACATTGATAGAGAAATGGTCCAAGAAAGATTGGGTTACCTGATTGAATGAAAATATAGAGTGTTTAGGTAACCCACTATCAAAAGCAGGGCATCATCATGAGTGATCAGATAACACCCATGTTCGAAACGAGCGCAAATGTTGTTGTGGGTCTTCCTTACTATTAAAGCAGTTGAATTTAGGCAGTTTCCCAATGCCCAGTGTATGAACGGATAGGAATGGACGGGTGAATACGATCATTACAAATCTCATCGTAGGTGAGAGTGTTGCGGGATCCAAAAACCGATGCCTCCAATGTCTGCATCTTGTTCAACATCAATTTAATTAGGTCATTGGTGGGTTGTGATGATTGGATGCTTCCTACAACATGAGGAGGTTGGTTTTGGGCATATAATGGGGGTGGCATTCTAGTGTATGGGGCTTCCATGTAAGGGTGGTGGAGAAGAAGGCAATGAAAATAGGGGGTACATACATGGAATGAATAATAGATGAAACAGGCAGTTGTTGGTAATATGTATATGGGAGGTGGAAGGGTCGTGGTAACCCTAGTGGCTATAGGGGCTAATGATTGTGGAATGGAAAGAACCACGTTCTGGAATGGGGTAGGAGTCACTGACACTGGAGGTGGGAATGTAGCTACAGGTATGTATGAGACATTAGGGGTGGATGAGGTTGTGTTTGGGGTAGTCGTCAAGGGTACAGTGGATGTAATGGGTGCCACAGAGGTAACAGACGCGGCAGTCATAGCGGGTATAAAACCTAATTGTGAAACAACTGGGGGTAAGGTGGATGCAGGTAGTACGGAGTCAGATGGGGCCGATGTGGAAGTGGGTGCGAGAGTTGGGGGGATAGATACGAGCATGTCGTATATCAACTGACCCGAGGCATCTCGAGTGGATGAGTGGGAAAGGTAAAACTGCAAGGTGGCAGGGTTCTTGTTAAGGATTCGTGCAAACTCCTCATCTCTAGTAGCGATGGTAGTAGGTTGGATGGGATCCATAGCTAGTGATAAAATAGAAGGTGGTGAAGGACTAGGTGGGAGCGGTTGGAAACTGGCGTGGAACACGAGGGAGCTTGCTTGTCTTTAGGTCAGCACCATGTGAACCAGTATTGATTAGGTAGGGATTTTTCTCTGTAAATGATACAGAGAACAATAGGAAAAGGTGAATCTGGTGATAAAAAATGGATGAAGTAACAAATGGTGGTTGGAATGTGAAACAGGATAACCGATGCCGGTAAGGGAAAACTGACGGCAGTCAGGGGTAACCGCTGCCGATCATTGTAGAAAATGGACAGTGAGTAAACAACAAGGCAGAAGGAAAAAATCTGACAAGTATGCCAAATCTGGGGATGTGTAAAAACGTCAATGGGAATAAAATGACAGTGACAGAGACTATGAAAAGTGGAAGAAAGTGAAGTGAAAATGTCCTTTTGAGTAGGTTAGCAAACGGACCCTGGAACCGATGTTGGTTTGGTATAACTGATGGCAGTTAGAGATAACCGATGGTGGTTATTGTGAAATTGAAACAATGATGAAAGAAAGTGGATGTGAATTAAAATCTTATGTAGAATCAGACCTAGAATCTTAGAAATGATGATGATATGGCCCACGCACACTTAGGTGAAGCCAGAATACTCCAGCTGTGATGAGAAGCGTGCAAGGATGAACAAAAAAAGTGATGAACGTGATCTTTCACCTCAAAAAAAAATCCAAGCAGAAACACTGAGAAAATGTGATCCTAGGAGTGCCCTTTCTATTATGTTTGTTTAGCTTATGCTATTTAGGGACTGACACATGAATTGTGAAATAGAGTTTTTGGTGAGGATGGCTTCCTACAAAGAAGGAGATCTAAAAGGTGAGGTTTCAGGTATGTTATGGTGGCGGCAGGCTTCGCTCTGAAGTAAGACTCGACAGAGCAGCAAGCTGGGTGCCCACTGTGCCATGATCGTGTGATCACCTATAGCTTCTTCTAGGTAAGATGTTGTTTAAGAATGTATGTGTTTTGAATTTTTGTGTGGTTTGGTAAGACTCAGAGAAAGAGAAAAGGATAGAAGTGATTTTCTACGATTCATTTGTCAACCATCAACTAGTCATGACCTCCAACATATAGGTTTCCCTCAATTAATGTGAGCTAATGTAGAAAATTAGAATGAAATGCAATGATTTTAAAACCCAAATTGAAAATGTGAAATTGGATGACACAATAAGATGAATAGGAAGAGGGATGCTCTTTCACTACAATGAAAAAAACATGAAGAAATGATTCTTCTTAATTACACCATTTAAAGGAAAGTTTCCTTTAGAGCAAATAGAAAGGAGATGTGGATTATGAGGGAAGAAAATTAATGTGTATGCTTTTAGAAGGGAAACAAGCACACAATTTTTTTTTGCTAGGAATGAATGAAATGCAAGGAACCTCGGATGGGTCCCACCAGACGTGCCAAAATGTTTCACCTTTTTCTTAAATTGTTTCTTTGAATCATTGATGAAATAGATAGGGTAACAGGTGTAGGAGGAATACCTGTTAAAATGTTAGTTAATGGGTTGTTGCATGCGTGTGACTTTTGAATCCACAGCTGATCATGAGAGCTTCCTTTTGGCTAGGAGTAACTATCTGTAATGGAAACAAGACCACCAGAAGGAGTTAAGCAATATGGGCAGTGAACTGCCTAGCGTGAGCTAGATCCGGGAAGTATGATACTTCCTAGATGGTTTTCAGTCCACTGTTTAAAAAAAATTAATGTTGTAAACAAAGTAAATCCTATTTTTATTTTGAAACGATTTAGGTATCTCACTTAAAACAAAATAATAAAATAGATCTAATCTAACAGGCTAAGCTAGAATAGAATCCTAAGGTCAAATGATTGGTTCTAGGTTCTTTAGGTCTGCTAATGGTCTTGGGTAGGTCACAGGTGAGTGAGGGTGAGGTAAAATTAGGTGGGTAAGTATCCTTTTAGGGCTATGTGGGTAAACACAGAGACTAGTGTTGGTCAAGGGTGACCGATGACGGTTAGGTATAACCAGCACTAGTTACTGTGAGATCTGGAAATGTCATAGAATAGGGTTTTGGTCTCCTTTGTGATTGCACAAAGGATTTTGGTTGGTTAGGATGAGGTATTGGGTGACTGGAGTAGGATTTTGTGAGGTTTTTATGGGTCTATGGAGGTGAAAATGTTGAAGAAGGTCGATAGGGAGCAAGATAAACAATGGGTGATAAAATAATGATGAAATGAAATAAACCAGAGAAGTATGATGTTATACTTACTTGGATTTCATTCCTGAAGGTCTCTGTGTGAAGGATGTAGGTGTTGATGATGAGTTTGAAGAATGCAAGTGATCACCAACTGAAGAAAAGCTTCTACATGGGCTGCATGCACACTTCTCTTTTCTTGGATAGATTAGATCGTGGCTGGGATGGCTGTGCAGGAGAAGATACTCAATCTCCTTCCTTGGATGTGAGTTTTCATTGGAATTTTCTATTTGAAGATGCGTTATCTCATTGAGATGTATTCTTTCTCATCCACTTTCTCCCAATGTTTTCCAACCTCGAGAATAAGGTTGTTTTGGGTTAAAATGGGTAATCGACGGCGGTCTAGCTTAACCGGCAATGGTTAGGGGTAACTGACGTCGGTCAAGTCAAGATTTCCTAGGTTTACTAACTTAGGGAGATCCTCCTAATTTTCTTGGATCTCGTGTTGTTATCCTACAGATTAGACTGGGAGCTTCTTGTGAGCATGCAAGAATGTGGTTAGAGGGAATGTAGGCATTGATTTTTAGTGTTTGGGTAAGTCTTAGTTAGTTATGGTAACTTCCTAAGAATAGATCTTAGGTTCAGTTAGCTTTGTGAGGTGTTTAAGTGAACTATATGTGTATATATTATTTAAATAAGATATTTAAATAATAAATATACTGAGGGTAAAGCATTAATTTAATTAAATTAATATTAGTGGGGTGAAGGGGTTCATGGATAGGTAAATGTAATAAAGGGTGCTTATATGTCGAGGGACAAAAGGGGAGTGTGACCTAATTTTAGTGTCTACAATATCCACAGGTTCCTCTCCATCAAAGCTGTCCTCCAAATCAGACAAATAGTCTACCTCCTTGATGTCCTATTGCATTGGCTCGGCCTCCTCCATGGTGTCCTTCGGATCCACAACTTTTTCACCATGGTTCCCCTCATCCTTGAACATGAAGTTTGAAGGCTCAAAATTTTATTTGACATTAGAGATCAAAGGGGATGAAGTAGGAGGATGAAGTAGGAGGGATCAAAGGGGATGGAGGGGATTCTATGGCTTGTTTTGTACTTGTAGCCTTTGAAATTGTGTGAATCTCCTCCATAGTCAGAATGCACTCCTCCTCTTTTGGGTTTGGAGCCGCTCTTCCCTCTTCCTCTATTGGTTTTACAACTAATGGTTGATCAAGGATATATTAAAATAGATTTCCCTCATAGGAACTACACTCTGGACATACCGAGTGCTTATCTTCTTCAACATCTTCTTGCTTTTCTCCTACTTTAACCAAAACATCTTTTACCACATGTTCTTTTCAAAACTTGGCCCCCTCCAAAGGCTTAACCAACAAGGGAATTCTATCCATTCCATAATTTAAAGCCCAATTCCATAAAAAACTTATCATTTCTTCTTTATTGGGTTATTCTACTTGTTGATCCTCCTGGCTGGTTTGCTGAGTCTCTCCCTTACATGAGTTAGGGAATGTAAGAGGAAGGGTGGATTAGGGTTCTACCAATTTCTGCATTGTTGGTGGTGGAGGTGATGGAAAGGGTTTTATAATTTTCTCTTATGGAGGGAATGTTGACTTGGAAAGAAAAAGGGAAGGGATGCTGAGATGGGATGGAAGATTAGAAGATGGAGAAATGGGTTCCAAAATGGTGGCAACAGGCAGGAAACCTATGAAATGTGGCTCTCGCTGAGATGGTGCAACTTGAGGAGTGGAGGAAGAGTTATAGGATGACAATGTTGGGGTCTCCCATCGACAGGATTGACTAGCATTGTCCATGGAAGCTCCTATCTCCTAGATCCATCCTGCGAACCTTGGAAACATCTCAACAATAAAAATGAGATTCTCCTGCAGGATGTAATAGCTTGGAATAGGTCCCACCCATGGAGAAGGCATCCTAAAACCAATCTTGCATGCTTGTAACTGAGTCACAACCCTTTGATTCACCATTTTTCCCTCCAATTCTTAGACTTTGTTCTGCAGCGTAATCTCTTCAGGAATAGGATAGTAGCCTCCATAATCCATGTACCCCTGCTCTTCAATAGCCACATAGTTTGACATATAACCAAACTGATCCACATCTTTCTCATAGGAGTGTGCATACTATTAATCTTCATTATTGTATGGATTTAGAGGTGGTTGATAGTACCTAGAGAATATGTGCTACAAATGTGGAGGGATGTCTAAATGACATTTCTACTGCTGCAATATATAATTCCATGTGGGGAATGAAGTCACAATTTCACAAATTCATGGAATGGAAGAAAATGAGAGGCGTGGAAAGAAAATGGAAATGGATGGAATGGAAGAAGGTCTGCAACTTAGAGAAGGGGTTGTTGACCAGATTAAGTCACCTGATGTGTTTGAGTGTGTGCCTCCAAAGGCTGAAATTTTGACAAGACCACACCGACTTGAAAAAATGAATTCTTCTCCAACTGTTGAACTACACACATGAAAAACATATTTTGATAAATATTTGAAGTGGAACACTTGTGAAATCTAAAGCTTTCACCTTCTTGTCCCACTGGGCATGCAAAAATTGTTAGTGCAAAATTACAACCCCTGAATGACCTGAGTGTGAATGGGGCATCCTATGTAATCTGCATAACATGGGTCCATCTCTCAAGTTGTGGAACTTACAAACTTGATATGGACCTTTAGAGAAGGTTGAATTCCTCTACCTAATCCTAATGCTAAACTAATCCTAATGCAGAAAATACGCCTAAGTACACCTATCCTAACAATGCCAAGGAGACAGGGAGAGAGAAAGTGCATGAAAAGGGAAATCCTATAGTAAAAAGGGGGTGATAGCACCAGAAAAAGGGGTGAGATACTTTGTTAGGGGAGGATGAAACAGGGGAAAAGGGGATGAGGGAAAATTTTGTAAGAGTTTCCCCAACACCTAGAATGTCTCCCTTAAAAAATGAGGGGTTCGATTTATTTTATAGCCAATTTTCACCCACCCTCATTAAAGAGGTATGGGCACCCATACAATTTCACTTCCCGAGGGTAATTTTGTGAGAAAAGACATGGGTGCCATAATGCATTAAAAATATTTTTTGGGATGTCATTCATTCACCTACTTGCACCTTCCTGAGACTTGTGGGCCACCCAACCATGTAACTCGTCTAACATGATGACCCATCCAACTTGATGTGTCTCATGTATACTTTGTTACACCTCCTAACGGGTGAATCAACTAACCCAACTGACTATCTCAACTGACCAACCCGGATGAACGACCTGGTTGACCAACCTAACTGACCAAACTTCATCTGTATGATGCTTCCTTGTCTGAGCCATCCGTCCAACCCGATTGACCAACCAAGCATACCAATCTATCTGACAAACTTGTCTGACCAACCAAGTCAACCAACCTGTCTGACAAACCCAGCCATCCAACCTATCCGACCAACCTGTCTGACCAACCCAGTTAACCAACCTAATTGACCAACCCAATTTCACAATGTGCCCGACCAACAACTCGAACATTCTCCATGGATCGCGAACTCACCATGAGTAAAGACAAAATCGACCAAGCCAAAAAATGGTATGCTTTTCTCTTATAATGGGGTTGAACTTTGACATTCATCCACACGTCCAAGAATTATGAATGTCTAAGTCCATTTATGATGATTTATTCAAATTAACCTGGGGGGTAAATTTGGGATAACAACATCTTGACTAGAAGGTTATGAACTGTGTTGTGTTTAAAGCATCTCCGGAAAAACTTTGTTTTCAAGTTCTTGAAGAGTGTGTATGGGTGTGATGGTATGGAAAGCCCTCAATTTTTTTCCTGCCTCAAATTTTAGTGTTGAAAGTCCTTAGAATGGATTGTGTTCCATGATAAAAATTTTAAATGATGAGTGCTCTTGACATTGAAAGCTTCATAAGGACAAAGGTATCTTAGAGAAGTGTCTTGGTTTGTTCCTGACATTGCAAGCTTCATAAGGACATAGGTATCTTAGAGAAATGTTGAAGACTATATTTTGCACTATTAAATAGTCAATTTTCTAAGTTCTTTTTCTGATCTCAAACTTGGAATCCACCTCCATGCACAAGAAAGATATAATCCAGTTTATAGATCATCCATGAGATTTGTTTCTTCAATCAGAGTGCATCAAAAGGCATGAAAAATATGTTGAATTATTGCCACCATATAACTAGGGTTTAAGACTCTAAACCCTCCTCCTGCACTGCTACAAAAGAACTATCTCAGTTCATCTTGCTAACACGATTTCACATGGAATAATTTCTTTGAGATATAATTTAGACCCTTTGTATCTGGGAAGATTTTTTCAATAGCATACTTGCATTAAGAACACATACAATTTTTTTGTTTCATACTATTAAGCATTGAAAACCTATTTGATCATGTGTGTGATTATATTTAGAGGTTTTGTGAATTCTGCCATACAAAATACAAAATAATAAGTCTCCTAATGTTTTTAAAGAAGTTGAGGAGGCAGTGTAATGTTTAGTTGAGTCATAGATCCACTATGGCTAGAAGATAACACACCATCATAACATAAAGGCACGTTAAAAGACTGGGCACTGAAAGGTCATCACTAATTTTTGAAGAAGTTCTCTCCATGAAGTTTTACATACAAAAATAACCTAAATGTAACTACATAGGTTTTGGAAAAAATGAGAAACGTTTGTAATAGGTAAGTGTAATAGTAAAAATTTGAAGTCTACCATCTTCTTGAATATAAAAATTATTAATAGATCTCAAGAGTCATTTTAATCAGTAGCTCAAAATTCATGCAAAAAGAGAGAGTTATATTTATAAGAAAAGCATCATATACACTGGTTGAATGTTGAGAAAGAATGAGGGGTAGACGAGATTGCTATTGAATTCTATCAAACTGTTTGAAGGTAATAGAGCACTATATGTGAAGGAAAGATAAGTATGGAAAAATTGAGCAGGCTGAGGTATGTTAAGTAAATAAAGACCTTGAGATGTGGCTGAAGCCACAAAGGTAGTAGTAGCTGTAAATTTAGGATGATACAAATAAGGTTGACATACATGAAGTAAATCTGGGAGAAATGGGAGATGAACAATGATATAAAATTAGGTGAGAAAGTGTTTGATTAAGAATTCTAAGTAGAAGAATAAATCTGAGGTAATAACTTGATTGAGTTGATACAAAGATAATTTGGAACATACTAAATTGAACAAGGATAAAACATGTTTTAAGGATTGAGATCAAATAAGTGATAGTATGATATATTTAATCCAAATCAAGGTATACGAAGCTAGTTGAAGGTCAGAGGTATGATAAGAACTTGAGATATAAGAGAGAGCATGAAATGAGATAAGACTGATGAATTTGTGTCTTTCATTTGATTTGATGATCAAGATAGAGAAATATTAGATGTCAGTTGAGAAGTAAATTTGAGAAGGAAAGTGTTCAAATCTAGAGGTCATTATCAACTGTGTAAGACAGTAAACAAAGTGTGACAAAAAAACAGAACAATTCTAAGTTGCAGCTCAACATATAGGGGGTTGTAGCCTCCTTGTAAGTAGTAGCTTACAGAAGATCAGTTGTAGCTAGTTAAATTACAGGGGGTAAAATCCTCCTTGTAGTTGAACCTCACTAAATTTTAGTTGTTGTTGAACCAAATTTTTGAGTTGCAGCTCCATGTTGAGTAGAAGCTCAACCATGAATTCAATGTAGCTGATATAGGACACTTTTGTCCTAATCCTAGTTCTTGGTTTCAATGGGTTTTTTACCAATTTGGGTTTCTCACATTAAAATTGGTGTCTCTATGTGTACTTATTTGTTAATTGCTTGTGTGCAGTTTTATGTGTTAATCATAGTTAATTTGAGAAAATAAAATTGAGAAGACACCAATTCACCCCCCCTCTCATTGTTAAGTTTCCAACAAGCTCTACCTTTTTTCCCCCTAAACTTAAGAGGTCACTAGAAAGGGGGATGGGAGTTTCCCCTTAAATTTTAGGCTGATTTTCGTTCATGTGGAATATTTATGCATTCCTGCCATTATTTTTTTGGTGATTTTAGAGGAAAATATGATTTTACTTACCTAAAATTAGCATAAATATCCAATGGGATCCTATAATATCTCAATGGGTATTGTTGAGGAGACTAATAAAAAACATGGGACCTTAAAAATGCTAAAATGCTCCTAAATTTTCTCAACAACACCTGCTAAGATATTTATGGAGCCCCCGCTCCATGGGACCATGCTCTAAAACTAGTGTATTTAATGGTATCATTATCCTTTGTTCATCATTCTCAACTCTCTCTCAGTTCTTTTGATAACATCAAGTTCATTCATCTAAGAGTGTTAGATAACGATATTCTCTAGTCATCTTTATCACTTGAAAATTCTTAGTAAAACGTGTGTCCATAATCTATCACTTTAAATTTCCTAGTAAAACGTATGCCCATAATTTTGATGTCCATATGTCAAAATACTCTAATGGGTTCTATCTCTATCTCTATCTCTCTCTTCTCTCTTCTTCTCTTTTTTTTAGGCTATATACAACATACTAGCCATAGAACTTAGCGCAAGTTTTTTTCAAAGAATTGAGAATGCTTCTATTACTAATAAAATTTTACAACAGTCATCAAATTAAACTATTACAATAAGAAAGGCCCCAACAGAGGCTAGAATATTAACACAAAATAAAATCCAAATAAATTAAGAACCAATGCATCTGATTAAGCTGGAATATTGTCCAAAAATATTTTTTCACACAAGACTTAAAACGTTATCCTGTATCTTCAAAAATGCAACACAACCCTCTTAGTTTTTAACGTTGAATTGGTACAAATACAACCACCAAGAAGTAGAAATTCAATTTTTTTGAATAACTAAAGCAGAGCCATTCCTAACATATAGTGTTTGGTAGTGATTATTCCATATATGGAAGAGGATAGTCAACAGAAAAATGTTCTAGATGACAATGAGGATAGAGGGGAAAGAAATGCCAAGTAAGGCAATATTTTTGTTGAGATTTCTGGGAAATATTTAAGGAAGAGCGGAGCAGAGGGAAGCCTAAAGTTGAGAAATAGATGGGTAGTGCAAGAAGAGGTGGGGAATAATTTTAAGAGTTGAAAAAACGTGCAATCTTATGCAACAAGACCCAACTTGGCTAAAGTGAGGCCAACTAGAAGCTTCATATATAGAATATGCCATCACAAGAGCTGACATTTAGCCTCAATAGGGGACTCCCAAATGGTGTAATCCATTATCTGCACTGAGAGTCAAAGAAGGACATAGACCACTTTTTCTTAAGAGAGTCACCAAGTAACAACAATTGGTGAATTAGATGATACAAAATCCTTGGCGTGGTTGTGTTGATGGCAGTAAGGTTTGGCAAGAACCAATCCTTCGAAGGGGTTGAAGGATTCCCTATGATTTTAAGGAAAACATTAGACGAGATCAACTATAAAATTGAAGAGTAAATAAATATAAGTTTGGCGGGAAAGGTAAAATTTTGTTGTAATAATTGCCAAGAGAGCCATTTTTCAGTGTTCTTATCCCAAATGTCCTTTACCGTATTGATATGTTTTTTACAAAGAATTTTACTTTGAATACATGTTGAATAAGAGGAAGGTCATTGAAACAAATAATTCAATTCCACCAAAGATTGGATGAATACTTAATCCATGTCGAAGAGATTGATGACACCATTGAAAAAAGGAGTCACAACCTACAAAGCTATCCAATTACGCTGAAGAGTGAGAGAGCCATAAATATCATCTCTGGGAAACTATGCACTCAAGAAGCACAAGTTTTCTTGTTATAAAATATGTAATTTTTTATAACAATTTCAACTCAGCTTCTATATCAATTAGAATATTGTTTAACTCAAACCCATTTAGTCATGCATCAATCAAAAAATTCTGATTATATGGAGTACTTTGCATACTGCTCGATCTTTTTAGTAATGGAAATTTTGATATCATTCTAGTTTCTACAGGGGTCCCTCTACTTTGTTTCAACCACATCTTAAATAAAGTAATTACTCCCCTATCTTCAATACACAAAAACTTCAACTAACTCCCCAATTTATTTTAGGCTCACTACTCCATTCTTTTATTACCTTCTTGCTTCTCCCAACTCTCACATAAATCTTAACTAATTATAAAAGCCTTGCATCACTTCTCTAGCCTCTGGGATGATCTCTTTTTGCTTCACAATATTGGGATAATCACATGGCTTATTAGCTTGCATATGTTGTTTTTTAAATTTTCTTTTATGTGCACAACTTGATATAACATATCCTTGATGTTAACCATCCCTTGTAGTCGAGTTCAATTTTTGTCCCCATCCTCATCTTTAATAACTCCCATTCCCATGAGGATGGATTTATTGATGTTATGCCATGGTTATCATACCTATAGCTTTCTGCATGTTTTTTCTCTGTAATATTTTCTTGCATAACTTGGGATAGTCCTTGGTTTTATGTTCTTCACCACAATTCTCACATATGGAAAACACGAGCCTTTTCCTTTAATGATTAGTCACCCCACGATAAAAAAAGTAGCCTATATAGGAGTACCACATCTTCCTTGTTTTCCTGGTCCATGGAACATTCCTCCCCACTTGATTCCTCCACCTTATTCAAAGATATTGATTCTTGTTTCAATCCTAATGCTTTCATTTCCTTCATCTCTTTAATTAGTTTACAATCTGCAATGCCATGAGTAGTTACCTCATAAATCTTGTAATATTAACATCCTACCTCAATATTCTTTAATCTTCTCAATAATAAACAATGCCTCATTTCATGCATGACTAAACACACTTCACATCCCAGTCCTTCCAAATGAACTCTCTTTCTTATGCAATTTTTAATTGTGTGGTCCACCATCTCATAATTGGTACACACCAACCCTTTCTGTGTATCTTGCACAACCCCAACCAATGTCAATTTATGAATTTTTGTCTTCATCAAGGTAATTTTTGCCTCCATGAATGGGCGTATCCCGATATCAAAGTCAAGTGTGGTCTCCATTTGAAGGGAAACATCCAACACATCCTTAGGCTCTATGAAACTCTTCATTACCAATTATCTTTTAAACAAAGATAATGAATCCCCCATAAACCATTGAATGTGTTGTAAACGTTGGAAGAACAATGTATTGAGAGGGGGGTGATTCAATCCTTAAAAAACTTTAACCAATTGTATTTAACTTACATAAACCATTAACCATTCAACCATACATTAATGTGAGCTTAACAACATGAAACAATCATTCATATGATCAAAACCAAGAGAGAGTACATAAGAACATAAGATGTAAAGTGGGAAACCCCCAAGGGGAAGAAAACCCACTATTTTTTTAATTATATTACTCAAACCAAAATACTTGCATGGATATGAAACATCACACAAGATTTGTTTAATGAGGCACCAACTCCACAAGGAGTACTAACCCCTATTTAGCAAGGCACCAACCTTGTGAGGAGGCTACAACCCCTAAGGTGATAAAGAAAAAACTCAACAAATTGAAGATGAAGACCAATGATGTATTGTTACTACTACAAATGATAGTGATCATAAATTTCAGCTCCAGTATCTCAAAACCCTCTTCAAACACACTCTCTCCTACTTCTCTCAATCTTTCTTATTTAAAGGATGATTAGGTATATTAATATTGCACACTAGATCCTTAAATATTCTCAATCATTCACACATTCATTCAGTTCTATCTTGATGCACTCATACCTCTTTAACACTCTCTATTAGCTCACACTTTCCTCACTCTCACACAACTAGTCCATAATGACCAAATACACTTAAATACATGACTCTTCTCCTAAACACTACTAGGTCAAACATGACCATTAATGTTAGTCATAAAAACATAAAATTACATCTAAACACTAATATAAAATCATCACCAAGACCCATATAGGTCAACATAGGACCAAGACACACAACAAGCACAAATTAGGCCAAGAAGGCTAAATCCTTCTCCACCGAGCACTCCATAGACTCCAAGGGAACAAAATAGATTCATCATGCCTCGAAAAGGATCCACACATGTCAATGAAATCCTATCACCACCTTCAACAAGCTCAAGGACCACTACATCACTCATTTTTTTCATAACACCTCTAAGTAGGATTGTATCCTACACAATCTGGGCACCTCAAACAAACCATTCTTCAAAGATGAAGACCTGAATTTAAAAACACACCTCAACCATGACATGTAACCAATAATTAGAATTCAAATGATCCATGGAACAATTATAACCACTTTAAACATCATGATTCAACCCTCAAATCCATCAGAATAACTTATCCCTTCAAGCAGCTTGAACTACACAGAAACTAGTTTTAGAAGTAGGAATTTATCACACACTTTATGACACTTTCAAGACCTCTAAATGCATGGAATAGGCAGACTTTTCATCCCTCATCACTCTCCAATGGATATGAATAATCAATCAATCTTAGATGTTGGTCTTGTTATCCTACAAAATTAACAAGGGAAATTATACAAATACCCTTACCAAAATTTTGTTCTGTTTCCTTATAGAGGTCCCTCAGCGTTCAGAATGGTGTAAAATTCCTTTCCAGGAAATCTGGTTTCTCGAACTTAGTCATTTTGGTCTCTTTTTGGCTAGGCACAGATTTTGTCCATGCAACACAAAGCTTATTTGTGCCCCCTTTTATTCCTTTGGCGTACCCTTTGGAATGTTAACACAACGAATGTTGCACCTCCCCATGATGCACCTTTCTTGCTTGCGCCAAGGCACATGCGCCGACATGTCAACAACAAAAATTTTGCGCCCTTAAATGGTGTGCCAAAGTGCTTAAAATCCCATGTTGACAATCTTGAATCTATGCTAAGGGCGCAGATGTTTCCTTGCTGATAGATGCATAACCGTGCCAAAGGGTGCAAAGGTTTTCATGTTGACATACTTTTTTGTGCGCCCTTTGCAAAAGTTGGTGGCACAATTATTGCGCCTTTTGCTATATATAGGTGCATCTGCCCTATCATTTTCACAATTGAAAACACGTGAAAATCTTATTTCTCTGCACCTGTCAGTGCCTTTATCATCCTCGTGTCGCGTTTGTGGACCCCACTTCATTCCTCTCAGCCTATATATCTCTGGTAAGTGGCTCTTTCTTTTCTTATGGTTTTGTTTGTTTCTCTGCTATGGTTTTTCTTGTTATTGATTAAATATTGAAACCTAAGTGGCTTCCCCCCAAACCAGTCTTCCCCTCCTTCCAGATTTGCTGGTCTGGAGGGCTTTGTCCCAAAAATTAAACCCAGATCTTCTCTGTTGTGTTCCCCCCACTGTCAAGATTCATGTTGAAGGAGGCCTAAAAACTGCAAACCCATCAGGGAGGAGAGAAAACCTAAAAGATGTCATTTCCACCCGCAGTTTTCTCTTGGTGCAATCACCTACCTTGTTACAAAAAACACAGTCGTGCCAAGAGGGTGCACTGTCCCCAATTGCAGCACGAATCCTTCCTGCGCCAAGAAAAACCAAGTAAATCCTAACCCCAGCACAGGCGCAATCCTGCTTACAACAAAAAAAGTGTCATACAATCCTTTCTTGCACCACGCCAAAGGCCCCATCAACGCACATAAAGTTAGTGATACACCTTCTAATGTTGTTCCCCCTTTATTCCCTTGGTGCACCAAAATTCCATGCAACATGTCCCATATCTGCACCCCCTTGTGAATCCCTTGGCGCATCCTGCCCTCATGCAACACAAAATTTATTTGCGCCCAGTTTAAAACCTCATATATGGCGCAGGCGCACATCTGTCTACAACAAAAACAATGTTATATGTAAATTTCCTACGCCCTGCACCCTTTGGCGCTGATTTCTTCCTTGTAACACTCCACTTCAGTGCGCCATAGTTTTAACCCTGCACCCTACAATTTTTCTGTGCCCTATGCCCAGAGGATTTTAAATTGCTAACTCCTCATTCTGTAAAGCTTTAATGGAAGATCTAATAGCTAACATGGCTCTTCTACGTTGGACTTCACTCCTTCTTATAGATCAGCAACTGAACTCAGATTCGTATATTTCTACATCAAGCAAGAGGCCAACCAAGTCAAAGGGTAAGGCCAAAATCACAGAGGAAGAGATGAAATACAAATATAAAAGGGTTAGAATGCCTGAGTCCCAGGTAGAATGTAACCTAGACATAAGAGATTCCAAACTTGGCCACATCGACATGGATGATTTTTAGGCCAGAACCAGGAGGGTCACAGGCAGTCCTTGGATGGACAAACTGGTAGGTAGTGGTTTGCATTTCGCTGGGGGAATCCCCGTCAGTGTGGTGAATAATGAATTTATGATGGTAGTGGACCGCTATTATAACAAAGACACAAGGTGTGTCGAGAATGAAAAGGGGGAGGTCATAATTAACCTTACTACCTGGCACTTCGAGATCATGCTAGGCATTCCCCACCACCGGAATTTTTTGGCTGTAAGCCAAGAAGACTGCACCAAAGCATGGGAAGAAAACAAAGACAAGTGCACCCAGTTAATGAACGAAGTGTACTTAAAGAATAAGAAGGTGATAACTAGGTGGCCACAGGTTATTCACCGCAGTGACTTCTCTGAGGAACTGAGTGATACCATCACCTTCCTAAGTAGATTTTTTGGGCTTTCTGATGCCCATTACTTCCACAAATGGATGCTCAGGTATCTGGAAACCATGAATAAAAACGTGCCTGATCAGCGCTTTGAATGGGCAGAGATCATAAGTAGCACCATATCTGAGCGGCTCTAACAACTCACCACAATAGGGAGGTTCTACATGAACTCCTACGTAGTCTACGCTACAGCCTCAGAGAGAGACTATCCAACGCTAAGCTGATGTGGGGTTTGGCCGCAGGTGAAAATATACGAGTATTACCCAGAGTTGAAGCTGGAGAACAACATCCCATAGTTCACCAAGATCAACGATGCCTTTTTCTACGGCATCATCTACCTATTGAGGCCCAATATGACTCATGGTCGAATGACCAAGAGCATATTCATGGCAACCAAGAAGTGGGGGGTGTTGTTTACACAATCCCCCACTTTCACCTATCTCATGGCAGCTAACTTCTTGGGGGAGCCCACTAAATTACCAAGGTATGCAGGCCCTAAGTTGATATTGTTAGAGCTATCTAGGTAGCTCGTAACATATCACGAGAAGTGCCTGAAAAGGAAGAAGGGTGGAACTCCTTTCCCCCTCATAGTGGGCAGGTACACTTGCATTTCTCACACCAAGGCCCTGGAAATGTTTGCAGAACTGGAGCTGCTTAACCTAAAGCACAATTTCCTGGTAAGGCCCACTTTTGATCCAAGAAATTGCCTCCCAAAGGCAAAACTCGATCTGATCCATGTTCCACAAATCGAGGACATCTACATCGACCTGTATCATGAGGTCGAACTCAAGAGAAAGGATCACTCCCACCTGGCCCTAGTGGAAATTATTTAATATGGCATGGCCATTGTTCCAAAATGTTTCCAAACAACCAATCAAGAAGTTGATAAGGTATATCTAGACACAGATGGGGACAACTGGTCATTTGCCAAAATTGATAGGACAAAGGCACCTCAAACCATTAAGGTAAGGGTTAAGGATACACTGCGGCGAACAGAGCATTGGTGCAGAATAAACAGCCTTATCTACCTTGGAGTATATTTCACCACATCCCCTTTAGGCAACGCACCTGCTAGGTCAAAGCATATGCCAAAGGGAAAAGGCAAAGATAAAGAGGGAGAATCAAGCTCCGCTCAAGAAGAATCTCCTGAGAGCCCTCCTTCCTCTGCACAGGAACATGTTGTAACTCAGGTATCCCCATAGAAAGAAGTAGCAGAGAGTGTTCCAATGGGCACATCCACTCAGGATGTTGCCACTGCTTCAACCATGGATGTTCCCACCGTCCCTTCTCCCCCTCCTCATGTGACTCAAGTGACCATTCCTTTGGTTGTATCCTCTCCCCCATCTTCTACTGTTCCCCCTTCCTCTTCCTCTATTTTATCTTCCCTTGTGGAGTTGTCCCCCACCATTTCTTCTCTTATCTCTCAGCTCCCTTCCACTCCCACGACTACCTCCCATGCAGTGTCTCTTCCTCCCATGAGCACTTTCTTGGCCTCTCTCTTGATGCCACCACCAAGTGTCTCGACCGATTTCCCCTCATCCACTACAGCTAATCCCTCTTCCACCTCTGGTCCCAATCCCTTAAGTCCAACATGGATCTTCCAGCACTTGAGTCAGCATAAGAGAAAAGTCCCCATTGCACCAATGGAATTTTCTGTTATCCCTGCAAAAGGGGCTATGAAGCAAAATATTATAACCTGCTTCTCTTAGAGTGCATCAGGAGAAAGAGTGATGGAGATTGTGTATCCTGATCCTACAAAGGATAAAAAGGATCTGTCCCCTACAGATTATACAGTGACGCAGGTCACAATGGGAATGTCATTCAAGAGCCTTCAAGGAGAGGCCCTATCTGTGGTGGATGCCCTTTACAAGAAGCTTCAAGAAGTAAAGGAAGAGAAGAGGCTACTGAAAGAGCAGAATAAGCATCTTCTCCATGCCCTGCAGAAAATGGGCAATGCACCTCCTACAACTGCTACTGAAACTCCTGAGGTCCTTAGTCAGGATAAGATAAATGAATATGCCAAGATTGGTAAAAAGGCATGGCAGTATCCGCTTGGAGAGACCAGATCCTCAAAGACAGCGAGGAATTAATTTTCAAGTTCACCGAATTATATTAGAACATTGGTCGGGTGAACAAGGAACTTCAGGCGATTGCAGGACCTATCTCCGAAGAGTTGGACCATGCTAGGTTGCAACATGAGACATTCCAGAATATGCTCGATTGCTCAGTCTATGATTTAGTTAAATTCAACATCTTTGATCACCCCAGTGTACCCAGTAAAATCCTTGCTGCTTTGGACTACCGGGTCGATCAGATGGAATTTATCCTAGAGAAGATAGACAAGGTCAAGGAGGAAGCCCTAGATGCAATGCATCAAATGGAGAAAATTAACCTAAGAATGTCTCTGGGATTGCTCACTCCTTCATTCGCCTTGAGGAAGGCAGATGAAACCATTCGGATCTTCAAGGAGATTGTCTCTCAAGGGCTAGGGCCAGATGTCACTTTTGACACTGAATCCATCAATAACCTTCTAGCCTGCCGTGATTTTGTGGGGTACCTGATGGAGGCAAGTAATGAATATTTCAAGCTCCCTGAAAAACTCAAAGATGAACGGGAGACTTGCGAGGCCATCGGTGATCATACCAAGGGTTCTACCCAGGATCAACTGCAGCCGGATGGTCAGTAAATTCATGGAATACCGGGCTCAATTCCACATTGTCTCTCATGAGCATAAGCAAGATACTCCCTTTCAGCCGTGAGATGACGATGAATAGCCTTCCTCCTCTTGGCTTTCTTTTTGTAAAAATCTAAAAGTATGTTGGCACAAATGATGACATCATACATGTTGCACCATGGGATGTTGTCATCCACCAAGTTGCCCAAAGTCAACAATTGACTTTTAGATATTTTGTAGATATTTTGTAATTAGTTGTTGGTTCCTTTTTGCCTTCTCTCCTTTCCTCCTTCTATAAATACTTGGATACTTGTAGTATTTAGGTGGTGGACACTTTTTAGATAAAAAATAGAAGTAAGGAGAAAAGGCTTTGCACTTTTTGTAACAGAAGAAAATACTAATACAATATTGAGACTTTGTGCTGAATACATGTATTATGCATCAGAACTTTCTTATGTTAGATCTGTATGTTTATTCTATTGAATCTACCTCTACTTTTTCATCATTTGTTCATCAGTATTGCTTTGTTCGTTTATGCAAGTAGGTTTGGCTCCATTTATTACCAATCCCAAAACATAGACCCTCTGATCTTTCCACTTTGGAATTCATTTCTTTTCTCCCTTTGGATCTATCTATCCTATCTTCATCTTTCCCTTCTTTCCTTTCTTTTCATAGTTGGAAACACCCCAACTGGGATAAGATCCCAAACCCCCGAAGGCGGAATATTGTGAGACTTGCACAAATTCCTGTTGGTAGAATGTCAATAAACCAGTTTCACTTTGTTGTCTCAAAGAGGGGCTATGCCATACACACTTTTGGCTCATCTATCCATAGATCTGCCCATCCGACAAATTTTCAGACCAACAGGTCTTCCATACCAAAAAAATGTTGTCCTGAACCAATACAACTACGTCAATTTGTGACCTTCTTCATGCCACCTCATCTCATCTCTAAAGCTCAACAAAGGATTGAATCATGTCATATGGGATGTGTAAAACACCCAAAAGTACGTCAACCATCATCAAAAAGTCCACAAGTTTCTAGACACCACTTAACTCCAAGACTACAAAGCTTCCCTTTTTAGGCCCATAACCAATCTTCAAAGATTGACCTGTGCAAACCTCGAAATGACTTCACAATGCTCTGAAGTAAATTCAAACATGTAGTAAATATTTCTATCTACTTAGAACATCAATTGAGACATTATTTCAAATGGAAAACCTGATAGAAAAAAAACATTTCTGAAAACATGCAGATTTGAGTGGGCTCCACCTATAATCAAGACTTAAAGCCAACACCATCACAAAGGAGAGGCTAGATGAATCCATGAAGGTGCATGAAACATCCAAATAGTGTGATATGCATGAATCAACTAATAAACCTGAAAAACATCTTAAATTATATGATGAACCACTTCCTAATTAATATAAATATGATAAGACCAATTCAACTCCTACACATAAAAATAACACATCAAATAATGTTGGTGATACCTTATATCATTCTACTAGTACATATATGGAAAACATGGTTAACATTCAAGGTAGAAAATATAATACTACTTGCATTGAGCCTAGATATCATTTTGTTTCTCAAACCATAACTTATAGAACCATCTATCCATGTTCTTCAAGCCAAAAATAATTTGCATAATAATTAAAACCTATTTCTAATGTCCAAATCAATGTCATCGACCCATGTGTAAATTACTTTGTAGACAAAAAATCACGCACTTTGAGTCATTATTTAATCCCAGTCTCATACTACTATTCATATGGTTTTTAAGTGAAAAGAGTAATAATTAACCCATGTCTTTGGACATTTTTACATTGTTTTCCATTGTAGTTTTGATCTTACACTTGCACTTGCCTAGTCTATATTGTCATTATGTATGTTTCCTATTTCTGACTAGGGCACCCAACCAGGATTGGGGTGCCTCAGGATCCCTGGTCCCCTTTGGGGCGTCCTGATCCTATTTGCACTTTACTCTCACCTTTGGGAAATTTCCAGCCATTTGAGATTTCTATATTTTTTATGGTTGTCCTTTTTAGGGTTAATTATGAAATTAAAATAAGAGAACCATATAAATATAAAGTTACACGACCATAATGAGGGATTAAGCACTAAGCATCTACTATCACCATTTAGAGTTGCATCCATCAAAGGCATCTAAAGCTACATTTGCATCCATCTAGCTCCATCACAAGGCACACAAGGCTAGTTCATCTGCATCACACTTCATAGGAAGGGAGTTTATTGTTTCCATGCAAAAATTTACTACATTCTACATCTAGTTACTTGCTCACTACTTCACAAAGTGCGACTAACACAAGATAAACCTAGGGCACGATTGCACACACACACACACCTAGAACTAAATTGGGTTTGAGATGTAGTGTAGTGCTAAGTGATAAGTCCATCAATTTGGCAGTTGAGGATAGTCCAACCTCTTCATATGGATATTTATTTTTTAGGATTTTGATGCTTTGTCTAGGATTTTGTAGGTGGCTATTCCATCTTCTATTCACAACAACATCTAATGCAACTTAGCGACATTAGTGAAAAATGAAAAAAACATAGGAAAACATATAGTGACACCTCAGAGAAGGTTTTCCGACCATTTCCGCAGACCAGGGTAACTAGATCTCAGACTAAGGCACCCATGGGAACCTCTATCCCTTTTTAGGCACCCCCATCTAGTCAAATAGCTCAGATATGTGCTTTCTTAAGCTTTTGTGTAGTCGTTTCCTCCTTCTGTTCACCTGTCTACACTGTGACATCGATAGACTAACTAAGGATTTTCTTAACCCTTCTTACACATTAGAGTTTTATATTTTCTAGCTTGGTTTTCTTGGGTGTATTTCAATATTTTATTACTTCATTTATTCAGTTATTTTACTTCCCATATAACATTAGATTACACTATGATAAATTCTATTTTAGTTAATCATTTTGATAAACCCATACTCAATCTTCACACTTTTAGGATCCTCACTCTTTTCTTATCTTCCTAGAGTTTAGTCATCATGATTATTTCAATCAACGATTACTTTCTTGCATATCCTGATTGAAGGCATAAAGTCCAACATCTTCTTGCTACTACATGCATCAAATTTTGTAGATACATTTCTCAACACATAGCATTCAAATCTAATCTTTTCACTGATCTTCATAGTTTTGAAAATGACCCACCCTTGCATATCATGATTCGTGTAGTCAAAAAATCATGCACTTTAGGCATTATTTAGCCCAGTCTCATACTACTATTTAGAAGGTTTATTAAGTGAAGAAAGTACTAATTAATCCCACCTTTTGGCCATCTTGTTTTAATTTTTATTTCATCATTCCTGCACATTTTTACATACATGCCCTGTTATTTCGTCACTTTCCCATCATTTTAGCCTAAACCAAAGTGCCTAAGTCTATATTGGGGCACCCCGGGGTGCCCTGGTCCCACCTGGGTGCCCCGATCCATTTTCTACTTTCCCACCTCTTTTTGGGCCTCTTCTAGCAATTTTTCATCCTTATCTTTTTCCTAATTGGCCATGTCAGGGATTAATTACAAAATTAGAGCAAGAGAACCCTATAAATATAAAGTTATGAGACCATAATGAGGGTCCTAACGTCACTTACTACTATCACTCCATCTAGAGTTACATCCATTGCATCACTTACATCCACATACTTCCATGCATCAAGGCTAGGAGATATGCATCAACACACACTTCATAGGGTAGGGATTTTATTCTATTCCATGCACACATACTATTACATTTTCTACATTTATTATTTCTCGCTACTTCACAAAGTGCGACTGGCACAAGAGCACCTAGGGCATGACATGCACACACACACACACACACACACCAGAACTACATTTGGGTATGAAATGTAGTGCAATGCTCAGATTTAGTAAGCCCACTATTTTGGACAGATGAGGTTCAGTCTGACTCATTCATTTGCATCTTTTATTTTTTTAGGGTTTTGATACTTCTCTTGTCTCTTGCACGTCTTCAAGTTGATCTTACTATATTTGGTGCTTTCGGCGTTCAACAGTGAATCCAGTGTGACATGAAGCGAAGGTTATAGACCATCTTCTGACCTAGAAAGAATTAGGTTCTAAGTATTTTACAGAGACCAGGGTGCCTATTCTGCCATACTAGAGCACCCCAATGGTCACCCAGTACCTCCTGGGTGCTCTAGTATTCTCAAATCCCCTAGATCCAGTCCTTTTCGAGACCTCTATGTACACTCGTTCTAGCTTCTGTATTTTCCTGTCATACCTGTAACACCTGCGAGAGTCATCTACAACTATTTGAGTTCATTCCTTACCTTCCTCTTGCATATTAGGGTTTTATTTCTACTATTTTAATTATTTTAATCACTTCATATTACTTTAGTGCATTTATTTACAATGTTTATGTCCTCCTAGATTAGATTAACTATCTATTACTTCCCCCTATTAGTTTAGTTAATTTTAGTTAATCATTTTGGTGAACCTGACAATCTTCTTCCACGCTTAGGATCCTTATTCTTAATTTATCACGGTTCAAGTTTCTTTATCAATGATTTACTTAAGATATAATCCCACTTACTTCAGGATGTTTTACAAAAATACCTACTATGCCAAGTATTATGATGACAATACGACACCACATGAATTAAGTTCTATGCTTCATTGTTTCTTTGGCAACCTATAGCATTAATACCAACCCTACATCTAATCAACCCTATTAGAATCAATGATCCAGCCTTACATACATTATGTGTCAATTCTACAATGTAGGTCTTCAAACGTACTCTAAATGACAATGAATCTGAGTTAAATTTTTGCCCCATGGAATCAAAAATCACATCTCTTAGATCAGAAATTCAAAAGCTTAAGGATGTTTCTCAATCACATTGTCCCTCTTTTGTTTCATTGCTACATCTATGATGTAATGTATGTCCACTACATGTCATCATAGTTAACTTGTCCATCATGTTGGTCCCAAAACCTCTCATAATTTTATTTGTTATATATTTTAGTCTCATGATAATTGTTTGTTGGGTAGGCCATGGCTTAATCCCATTCAAGTTGATCACTCTATGATCCATCATTACTTGTTAAGTTCCTCCTTGTCACGCATTAACATACTAGTATTTCGAATGATCCATTCCAATATGTGTCCATTATCATTAATAATGGTCATCCCTATTGATTCACACATTGATTTACAGATGAGCCTCAACCTATAGATGACCCACCTCATTTACCACCACTCGAAGGATTTATTTATTTGCTAGAAAACATCCCTTCCCCATCACCCACTAATACTGCTATTATTCCATATCATGGGGCCAAAGTCTCATCCTTGGACCATCGCTTAGCCATCTACCATCCTCAGCATCCATTATGGCTACTATCCATCTCACTATATACACTCTTCTACAGGAAGTTATTGGATTCACATTCATTAGATCAATACTTTACCTAAAACTATATGTACACATTGATGGTCTCCTAGCTAACCTAGGTTTTTCTATTACTAATATTCTTCCACCACCATCTAACCCTCACTTATACCATAGGTTGGTCCATGTTACCGTATACCTATGGGATTTGTGTATTTCAACATGATGTTTTTCTTGCAAATACTCTTACCATTTCCCCTAAGTCACATTAGGACCACCTAATCTTGGTTAGTTAATTATATTGGGGGCACCTCTAGTTCCATATCATATAAGATATATCCTTTCCTATTCCTTTTGGACACCTCCTATCAAATCTATAATTTCCTTTTCCAAATAATTTATAACATAAATTAATCTCACTCCTAGTAGTATGCATCATAGTTTCCAAATCCTTCATTCACTTATGAGGAGTACGTTATGGGCATGTCCTCAACTATGTCTTCCAAACAGTGGATCATTACATGATCAACCTAATACTATAGCTTACCAAGTTACTAATGGACATCCATTCGATTTTGATCTTATGATGATGATCTCCTTGAGGGGTAGTTTACATAATAACTTATGTTTCATATTATTGCAGGGGGACATAACACATTACACAGTCACCCCTAATAATATTAGCTTAGCCTCATAGTATACATAACACTCCTTTGTAATTATTACATTCACTTTCATTATAGGCATATCATATCACCCTCATAGCATTAGTCATTACCTGATGACACACTCTTGTGCTTCGGTTCACACTTGACTGTTGAGGGATTACCATTACACATGCCCAACACACTACATTATAGGCAATACATGCATATCTACACTTTATTACATCACATCATCGCATCATACACCATCAATTCATACACTTAGTAGCTACATGCTACATTACCTAATGACACTCATTATGCACATATTCATTCTACACATTATATACGCCATTAGGGATTACATTTCACATGGCACATTCATACATCATCTATATTATACATAATACACATTTATTCTACATTCTACCATTATTCTACATGCATCTTGCATCATACCTAGGTCATTCTACATACCATATATCCTAGTCATTCTACACATTACATACATTATTAGGCTATCCATGCATAACCTATACATAGTCACATCATAAACTATGCATTTATACATATATTCTACATACTACGCTAGGTCTACATTACATATGAGTCTATATTTACATTTCATCTTTACATTATTACATCTATCTACACATGTTATTATCATGTATTACACATTACATAATATTCCTACACATTTATTACATATTACATAGTATTACACACCCTACCATCGCATTTACATACCCTATTCATCCACATGCATCATTATACTACTTTGTCTTCTACGTGTTGTAATCACCACCCTATGATGCACTTTAGTTCCTCGGTCCATACTCAACCACCAAGGGTTTACAAATAAAATGGACCCTACACTCACCATGTGACATTTCCTCATGTGACACGCTTTATTTCACTAATTTCATCTAGTGACATACGCTTTAGGCTGAATCATTACTCACCTCTATCGTTTCATCTAGTAGTGATATACACTTTAGGCTAAATCATCCATCACTCTATCATTTCATCTAGTAGTGGTACACACTTTAGGCTAGGATAAACTACTCCCCCCCTTTAATCTTGTAGTGATATACACTTTAGGAATAAATCATCACTCACCTATTCTTCATCTCATAGTGATATATGCTTAGGGCTAAATCATCACTCATCCTTTCATCTCATAGTGATATACTCTTAGGGATAAATCATCACTCACCATTCAACAAGTCGTGATATACACTTCATCTATAGGGTTCATGCACATCTTTCCACATGTCACATCTCATCACCATTACATATACACACTCATCATAGTGCACTAGACACAACAAACATTACTTGACCATTTCCCGATGATGCACTCTCATTTATGGTTCATTCTTGACTGCTGAGGGGGGAAAAAAATGAACCTCATTGCATACACTTCCATCACACTCAGGGGGCACGCGGCTCCTATCATTCCATCTTGCATTCCATTCATTCATCCAACAACATACTACATTGTCTTGGGGGCATTTACTCTTGTTTACTAGTGTTTTGCATGATCACTTTACTACACATGTTAGACTGATTTCTTATATGTCATTATCTATATCATCCACACATGTGTGTTCATGCCTTTGTTTAGTGTGATCACAGATACATGAATTTTACATGTGGCATGGATGCTCACCTTCTACCCTTCCTATACTGGTCACTGGGGGCATCCACATTCATCTCATACAGGTGCTATTGTTTCATTTTGTACTTAGCATCTTACATTATTTGATCATACACACTTTGACATATTGGTTATTACTCTAACATGCTAATGGGTGTTCCATGTGCAACACTTGTTTTGCAGGATTACATGTTTCCATGACTACTTGTTGTTTGTTTCTACTTGTCTACCATTATTTTCCATTGTATGTGGGTTTTGCCCTATGTTTGTGTGCACACTTGTTTTTTTGCGACCATGATGGCCTTACGTGTCTTGCGACATTGTGAGTGATGTCCCATGTTTGCAACCCACTTTGTGTGGCTTACTTGTTTCTTGCGTGTTTACACTACTGTGCTTGGTATTTCTACATTGTCTTGAATCTTTACACTTGTCTTATTGCATGCATGTGTTTTCGAACTAACACTTGTTTTGGCTAGCCATCCTTGTTTGTGCATGCCTTGGTTTCTACCAAGTGCATGCCCTTTCCCCTTGTAGGGAAGAGTTACAGATTTTAGAGTGTGGTAGGTCATCTTTTGGGGCCGCATTCTCCTATCAGCGATGTCACATGCACCCCCAAAGAGGGGGGCATCATTGAGGGTTTACATACTAACACAACACATTTACACCGGTTCAGTACAATGCACTTTCCAGCCCTTGGCATTATTGGGTTTACATACAACGAGTGGGTTCAAACTAGTCTACGAACCCCATACACAGTGGATTTTACAGGACATGGTGTCCTTAGCATTTTTGGGAAGTATTTACAGGATTGGAGGTTACAGTGGGTGTGCCTCTCTACACTACTGTGGCCAATAGCATGTAGATCACCCAAAAAACTAGGACGATACAAAGATCTCTTCACACACATTTCAGTAGAATGGTCAAAGGTTGGAGGACACAGAGCATTTCCTCCCTACACTTCTTCAACCAGGGTGGCGTGAGATCACCCAAAAAACTTGCAACAGTACAGGATATCCTTCTACACCCTTTCTCTTGACATGGATCAGGTGCACATGTTCCATTTACATTTTCATTTCACGTATTTTACATTTACATATTTTACATTTCTATACACGTGTATTTTACATAGCATTTTTTTACATACATACATATTTGACTACTTGATCATTTTCTCCTTGCAGGTCTGACCGTATGAGAAACAAACAGTCAAATTGGGGGCAACAACAACAACAACAATGACAATAAAAAACATTTTGCGATGGCACATGCCTTACTAACCATGCAGGTACACTACACACCGCAACAACTACACACGTGTTCACCCTAGGTTCACTCTCATCACTTTTTCTATGTGCATTTTTCATCTATATTTTCCATGTTCCTCCATATTTTTTATCATTCCACACTTTGTCTAGTCCTTTGCACATTTTCTACTACACTCTACATGGACATCAGGTATGCATCTCTATCTACTTTATGTTACCGAGATTTCCACTCACCAACATAAAGTGGGGTAAAAATGTAGTCACAAAATCATGCACTTTAGGCATTATTTAGCCCGGTCTCATACTACTATTTAGAAGGTTCTTAAGTGAAGAAAGTACTAATTAATCCCACCTTTTGGCCATCTTGTTTTAGTTTTTATTTTGTCATTCCTGCACATTTTTACATACATGCCCAGTTTGTTTTTGGCACTTTCCCATCATTTTAGCCTAAACCGGGTGCACCACCTATAGGGGCACCCAGGCCCATTTTCTACTTTCCCAGCCTCTTTTTGGGCCTCTTCTAGCCATTTTTCATTTTATCTTTTTCCTAGTTAGCCATGTCATGATTAATTATGAAATTAGAGCAAGAGAACCCTATAAATATAAAGTTATGAGACCATAATGAGGGACCCTAGTCGTCACTTACTACTATCACTCCATCTAGAGTTGCATCCATTAAATCACTTGCATCCACATACTTCCATGCATCAAGGCTAGGAGATCTACATCAACACACACTTCATAGGGGGAGGGATTCTATTCTATTCCATGCACACATACTATTACATTTTCTATATTTAGTTATCACTTGCTACTTCACAAAGTGTGACTGGCACAAGAGCACCTAGGGCACAACATGCACACACACACACACCAGAACTACATTTGGGTCTGAAATGTAAGTGCAACACTCAGTTTAGTAAGCCCATTGTGTGGCAGTTGAGGTCTGTCTGACCCATTCATTTACATCTTTTATTTTTTTAGGTTTTGATACTTCTTTTATCTCTTGTAGGTATTCAACTTCATCTTCACTATATTCAGCACATTCAGGTACAGTTCAAAAAATCTAATGTGACAGGCAATCGAAGGTTACAAAGCATCTTCCAACCCTAGAAATAACTAGGTTCTGATATTTTTCAAAGACTGGGCACCTATTTTGCCATACCAGGCACCCCGGGGCACCCCAGTACCCTCCTGGGCACTCCAGTCTACTCAAATCTTCCAGATCCACTCTTTTTGGGACCTCTGTATAGTCATTCCTAGCTTCTATATTTCTTGTCAAACCTGCGACACCCTGCAATAGTCATCCATAATCAACTGAGTTCATTCCTTACCTTCCTCTTGCATATTAGGGTTTTATTTCTACTAGTTAAATCATTTTAATAATTTTAGTCACTTCATATTACTTTAGTACATTTATTTACAACATTTATGTCCTCCCAGATTAGATTAACTATTATTACATTCCCCCATTTTTAGTTAATTTTAGTTAATCAATTCGCATTTACAATGTGGGTATCAAACACGCTTTAATCGATAATGGATCAGAACTCAACTTATGTCCCATGTGATTCCTTGAAAAGATAGATCTTTCTGCTTCTAATGTTAGCCCATCATGTCTTTCTCTTCGTGCATATGATGGCTATGTTCGTCCATGTTTAGGTTCCATTACTTTACCTATCACAATTGGACTTAAAACTATTAACACAGTCTTCTTTTTCATTGGTTTCCCTGCCTCATACAACTGTTTACTTGGTCGGCCATGGCTTCATGCCATGCAAGTAGTCGCATCTACTATCCATCACTGTATCAAATTTCTACATGAGGATGTTTGAATATACTGTTCTTTGTGACCGTCATCCATACAAATACTGTAACCATGATCACAACACTACACTTCCTATTCCAAGGTCTGATAATACTGAGGAGCCATACAATTAATGATGAGCTACCACACTTACCACCACTCTAGGGTACCATTTGCATGATAGAATCTGCACCAGCTAAATCTACACCTCCCCCTGTTACTACCATTGCTATGATTGTTTATCAAGGGACTGTCTCTACATCGAATGTTTCTTTAGTTCTTCCACCTTCTCATATGTCACCTCCATCGCTCTAACCTCATTTCATGTGCACAATTTTCATGAATGATTCTTATTGGGAACACATTCCATTCAATCCTACTTTTGATGACATTGTATGTACACATAAGAGCTCGACTCATCTAGTTTTTTTATTTTGAGGATCTTTATCCTCCACCATATGTTTCTCATCTTTATTATGGGTTTGTTCACATCACCGCCGCTTATGGCCTACATGTCTTTCATCTCACAATATTTCTTGCATGAGGACCTCGTTCTTCACCACTTACTTTAGGAAAATTTTGGCTCAATTACATTGGGGGAACACTCGACCTTGGTCATACTTATATATCATTTCCCATGCCCTTTGGTCATATATTCATTTGCAACAATTATTTTATTGGCTATACATAGAATATTACTCACTAGTATGCACTATGGGTGTCACTTAAAACCATTCATTGACGAAGAATATATTATGGGTATGTATAACCTACGCCTTAATGGCTCATTATGTGACCAATCCGAAAATATCGCTTACCAAGTATCGAACACTTGTTTATTCAGTTTTGAACATGACGATGATGAGATCCTAGATGATATTACATGATTGACTTATACATCTTACATGCTTGGAGGGGCATAAAACCCACACACTCCCCCCATCCTGTGCATCAACACATGTTTTGTACTTGTATTATCAACCTACTAACATAGGCATTATCATCTACACATTTGCATCGTCATTACCCTATGACACACTCTTTTGATTTGGTTCACACTTGACTGTTGAGGGAATTATCTACACATGAACCCCACACACTACACACTATTATTCACTACACATTAGGCACCACATACCATCACATCGTCCTATATCATCTATGTATTTTACACCACATTAAAGGCTACCAACATTGCGCTTCTTCATACATTCTACATTTTGCATCCTGTCACCTTATCCTACATACATCACCACATAACTATCACATATTGCATGTTTTAACACCTAATACATGACATATACACATCTTAGGTCATCTGCACATACCACATTACATATTATTCATCCTACCACATAGTACACATTTTTCATATTCCCTTCTACGCGCTACACTCACTACCCGATGACGCACTCTAGTCTCATAGTTCATACCGGATTATTAAGGGTATACATAACAAATGGAACTCATCACACTCACACATTCATCATTCAATCTTCATTTTCTCATGCAAAATTACTAGGATTATTGATACATGCTTTAGGCTATAGGGTCACTTCTTCTAGCATCATCTTGTGATCAGCTACACCATCACATTCATTTACATTGTTTGTTGGTATACGCTTTAGGTTAAATCACCACTGCTTTCTACTCATCTTGTCATTATATACACTTAGACTACAAAGTCACGTACAGTACATTATCTAGGTCATGTATCATCACCACATATTTATCACAACGCACTACACACAACACATAGTTTGACCATTTCCCAATGACGCACTCTCGTTTATGGTTCATTCTTGACTGTTGAGGGGGCAATACTAAATGAACCTCACTGCATACAACTCCATTCACTCGGGGGGCACGTGGCTCCTATCAATCACTCAGTATTCCATTCCATCTACCCAAAACATACTACATTTTATGGTTTCATTTATTCTTTCTTGCACTTACTTGTACATGTTCACTTTATTACACATGCTAGATATATTTCTTGTATGTAATTATCTTTACCATACACACATGTGCGTTCACATCCTTTTCTAGTTGTGATCAAATATACAGGTCTCTTACATGAAACATGGATGCTTCACTACTACCAGTCCCACAACGGTTACTGGGGGTACCAAATTTTTCCACTACAGGTGTTATTGTTTCATTTTGTACTTAACACTTTACTTTATTGGTTGTACATGCTTTTGAATATGGGTTTTCTATCTAACATGTCAATGGGTGCTTCATGTGCAACATTTGTTTTGTAGGATACTTATTACCATGGCTATCTATTTTTTGTACATGTTTGTCTTCGTTTGCTATTATTTGTGTGCATTTCCCTTTATTTGGGTGTACACACTTGCTTGATTTTTCTGCGGCTACTATGGCCTTGAGTGTCTTGTGACATCATGAGTGGTGTCCCATGTTTGTATCCTACTTTTCACGGTCTATGTTTGGTATCTTGTGTGTTTAATTGCATTCTATCTTACACCTTGTTTTGGTAGCTTACACTTTTCTTCTACATGTATGTTTGTTCGTCCTAATACATATTTTCTAGCCACTTGTTTGTGTGTTCCTTGGCCTTTTACCAATCACATCCCCCTGCAAGGTAGAGTTATAGTTTACATAGTCGGTCCTCTTTTGGGGGCCATATTACCCTATCTACAATGTCGCATGCCCCCTAAAGAGGGGGGAATCATTTGGGTTTATGTACACTACACACAATATTGGTACAATTCAGTTTTCAATTTTTTCCATGACACAATGCGTTATACAATGAGTGAGTTAAAAACAGTCTACGAAATCCAAACACAACATATTTTATAGGCCCAGTTGTACTTAACATTTTGGGGAGCTTACTGGTTGGAGGAAAAATAGACTTTCCTCCCCACACTACTTCAGCAAGTGGCGTCAGATTGTGCAAAAAAATCAAGCGGGTAAAAAGATCTCTTCATATTATTAGGGAAGTAGTTACAAGTTGGAGAATAACACAACTTTCTCCCTATACTTCTTCGACCATAGTGGTGTAGATTGCCCAAAAACTTGCACTTCACCGATAGTTACAAGATATCCTTTTCTATACCCTTTTGTCTCATCACGGACCAGGTACATATGTTCCTTTTTCATTGTCATTTTCATACTATTTTACATGTTTCTTTACATATATAATGTGCATTTTTACACACACACACACACACACACACACACACACACACATATACTTACATATATATATATGCATATTTGACTACTTGACTGTATTCTCTTTTATAGATCTGTCTGTATGGGAAAGCAAGCACTAAAAACACACACACATGGGGGGTACATCACACACACGATACTAACCATGTAGGTACACTACAAACATTGACATCTACACACGCACTTTCACCCTAGGTTCACTTTCATCACTTTTTACACTTTTACATTTTTAGGTCTCCACACGACATCATGTTTTTATCACTCCACAAGGCTTTGTCTAGTCCTTTGACACGCATTCTACATCACTCTACATAGATATCAGGTACATACATCTCTATTTACTTAATGTTACCAAGCTTTTCGCTCACCAACATAAAGTGGGGGAAAAATGTAGACACACAATCACACACTTTGAGTCATTTTTTAGTCCCAGTCTCATACTACTATTCCATATGGTTCTTAAGTGAAAAGAGTAATAATTAACCCATGTCTTTGGCCATTTTTACATTACTTGTTGTTGTATTTTTGATCTTACACCTTCACTTTCCCAGTATGTATTGTCATTCTATGTTTTTCCTATTTCTAACCGGGGCACCCAACCAGGATTGGGGCGTCCTGGTACCCTTTGGGGCACCTTTTAGTGGTCATCCTTTCAGGGTTAATTATGAAATTAGAATAAGAGAACCATATAAATATAAATTTATGTGACCATAATGAGTGAACAAGCTCTAAGCATCTACTATCACCATTTATAGTTACATCCATTAAAGGCATCTAAAGCTACATTTACATCCATATAGCTCCATCACAAGGCACATACGGCTGGTTCATCTGCATCACACTTCATAATATGGGAGTCTATTGTTTCCATGCACACATTTACTACATTCTACATCTAGTTATTTGCTAACTACTTCACAAATTACAACTGGAAAAAGAGCAACCTAGGGCATGATTACACACACACACACACACACCTATAACTACATTGGGTCTGAGATGTAGTGCAACGCTCAGTGATAATTCCACCAATTTGGTAGATCAGGATAGTTCAACCCCTTCATATGCATCTTTTTTTTTTAGGGTTTTGATGTTTTGTCTCGGGTTTCGTAGGTGATTCTTTCATCTCTTATTGAAATTGACATCCGATGCAACTCAACAACATTAGTGCGACAAGAAGTGAACATAGGAGAAAATCTAGTGACACCTCAGAGGAGGTTTTCCAGCCATTTTTGTAGACCAAGGCACCTACGGGAATCCCTATCCCTTTTTAGGTGCCACATTCCAGTCAGATAGCTTAGATATGTGCTTTCTCAGGCTTCCGTGCAGTTGTTTCCTCTTGTTCACTTGGTCTACACTGTGACACAGTCTCGTGATATCGGTAAATCAGCTAAGGATTTTCTTAACCCTTCTTGCACATTAGGTTTTTATCTTTTCTAGCTTAGTTTTCTTGGCTATATTTCAGTATTTTATTACTTCATTTCTTCATTTTTTTACTTCTCCTATAACATTAGATTACACTAGAATAAATTCTATTTTAGTTAATCATATTTTACATGGCCAATCTTTTATGTATCTCACTTAGCATATTTAGAAGCCATCAACATCTATGCACCTGTATGACTGATCCCTTATATTTATTATGTTATAAACACCTATGAAGATTCTTCTACCCATGGCCAATCATGTAGAAGTGTAAGAAAAAATAAAAATATTAATCAATATAACAAACACGCCACCTTTAAATATTCTTCAAACTAGCATCCCAAAGGTTCAAACTATTGAACAGTCTAGCCTTGAAGATTAGGGCCCCCTTGTAAAAATATCTAACCTCCCAAGTAAAATATAATTCCTTGATCTTATTCATACCTTACCTAAGCATTGTAAGCACCTCATGTCCATATTCTTCATTATTAGTATTCCTCTTCCACCCACTTTAGGGAACAAGCTTACATTGCATAGTTCATAAGTGAGTATCTTACACCAATGTGAATAGATATCCATTGAAACTGATATTTTTACTAATATTCTTTGTTCATTCAATCATATATTGATGGCATGATTCTATTAAGATTATATATAATGTAGAAAATTCTCCCCTCTTTATTTCTATTTAAATTGTCCATGCTACAATTAAGAAAGCCACTTATAGACAAATGTTCTAGTATTTTTGTTGCTTCTCTTGAATTCATTAATACATTTGGTTATTAATATCAACAATATTATGTCCACTCAGAACACATGTCAAGGTTATGACCATCAAAAGATGTCCCATATGGGTTACATCTGATTACCTATTACCATCCCTCCTCACATTGTCCATGTAAAAGTCAGGATCTTTAATTTTCCCTTGTCTTATAACCTCCTCCTAGGTTGACCATGGACACACCACATACACACAATCATATGATCATTTTTCCTATGTGCGGAATTTACACACCTAGGATTCATCTATAAATTACTATTTTATACTAATCCTTGGAATTGTGACCTCTTTCAAGAGTATAGAACATTCCAAATTCCCACTCTTGAGGAATGAGGAAATTCCTACTATTCTAGTTTAGAAATATCAATGCTTTAACTATCCTATCGATTACCTTCATGAGTATAGTGGTCATCCCAAGGTCATGTGCCATAGTACACACAAAATTTAAGATTAAAAATTGATGAAATCAACCTTAAGATTAACACTTCTGATCTTCCCAATGATATTATCTCCCAATTACCCCTATTGTATGACCTTGATCTCATAAGAAGTCTTCCAATCAAGTTCATATCACTATTACTTGAACTCATCTACCTTTAGATTATCTCATTTATTTTGAGAATATGAATTATTCATGTGATATTGATTGTTACCACCCAAGTACGATGATGGCTATACCCTAGATGACCCTTTCCTAAAAGGTTATGCACATGTGAAGAATGTAACATCCTTCTATATCAAGAATCACTGTAATATCATTTTAACATTAATATTAACACTATCAAAATCTCATCACAATATGAGTAATTTTATTTTGACCCTAGGAAGATAATTTTATGGAATACACTCTTTTGATTAATGATCTAGTTCTTGAGCCACAACTTACTCCTTGGATTCCTTCTTCTCCCACTACACATCTTATGACATCTCCTCCTATTAGTGTTGTTGCAAAATTATATTTTGAGATATTGCCTTCAAATCTTACTACCATTATCTCTCCAATAAGTCACGATGTTTATCCATAATACACATGACATGAGGCTCAAGAGCATGATGTTTTATAGTGTAGAGCCTATTGGTGACATATGAAGAATCTATAAGTGGAAATTAGGTGAGATAACCAAAGGAAATCCACACAACCCTCTTCTTCTACACCACTTTATTTCTCTTATCATGGATTTTATTTTCATACCTATGACACTTGTTGGGTTATCCGCCATAAGCACTGCATTTGAGAACATTTTCCTCATGTACCTTTTGTTATGCTAAATGTCTAGCATGTAAAATTGAAAATTTCAGTCATGAAAACTAAACCCCCACTTGAAAACCTCCTCCTTCGATCATTATAAACCCTTATTCCAACAATCCTATCAACAATTTCACCCTTACTTTGGATGAGAAGAACATGCTAACATGGTTTTCAAGTTTTTTTATGTGCAAGGAAGTATACCTAGTTTGACTTATGAAGTTGTTGAGATCCAAGGTGGAGTAGTTATTCTCGGAAGCATAAAAAGGGTTATTTCGACCATTTTACAGTAAAGGAATAACCTTTGGAGGATGATTGAAAGGTATCAACACATTTGGGATTTGTGAAGAGGAATATTAGAGAAATATAGGGTAGTTTCAAATAATTTTATGGGGCTATATGATGTTGGGATTCATTTAAGAAAAATAGGGTCATTGCAAGTGCAGGGAATGACATCTTCAACTGAGAAAGTGGAATTTTCATGAATATTTTAGGACTTCTGGGAGGATTTGGAAGATAAAAAAATAGTAAATGGATATATCTTGGAATTATTTAAATGGTAGACACATCATTTTTTGTCCAGACTTCACAATCTTCTATGAGAGTTTACATCACTGCAACAACTCCTTTGAGACAAAATATTGACTAGGTATAAAAATCAAATTACAAGAATAATTAGATCTTGGAAATTATTGTAATGATCTTATATGGTTTTTTGTATTCAAAATCATTTAAGGTTTGGCCTTTTAACTCCATGAATTGTTCTCGGGGCTGAAAAAGCACTCTATGTGTTCTAATTGTATGTTGGCATGATGACATTAGCATGGTTGTAAATATTGAGCATAATTTTCACCCTTAGTTTTCCCTTTTCCATTGGTGTAAGGGGACATTGGAGACACTAAATTACACTCCCCTATTGGAGTTACACTTTCGTCACTTAAAACTTACAACTTAGTGTGTTAGAAACATGCGTGACTCAAAATCTACCCCCTCCTTATGATGCATCGAACCTTGGAAAAAATTTCAAGGTTACGTGTCCCTTGTATCTTGTCCTAACTTTAAAGGGGATAGTAGGGACAATAACATGCATTCCCCCTATGATTTTTATGTTTCATCACTTAATACTTGCAATTCAAGATGTTAGGAAAGTGCAAACAAGTGTTTTTGGTCCCCCCTCCTCATGATGGCTTGAAACAAGGCTCATTTTTCACCATCACCTATCCCTTGTACCTTTTCCTGACATTTAAGGGGACAATTGGGACATAAAAATGTGCCCCCTCCATGGAGCTAACTTTCAGTCACATGCAAAACCCAATTTTAGCCCCTGAGAGCTTGTTTTCAACCTTTCCATCTTGCTCACATGAAACCACATGTTGTCACTTGTCATGATCTAGTGCAAAGCACACTTTGGTGCCCCTATTGTCCCTTTGATTTATTTGTCTCATATTTTCTATGGTGCAACTCCACCTTCAACCCCCCGAATGACCGTGGTTGAGCCTGTTTGGATTAAACATGAGTTCAGGTGCTTAAGAGAGATAAATGGTTAGGTAAAACACTTAGCCATTTTTTATGCACTTCAAATTTTAATTTTTCCCTCCCAAATTCATCTCCATGTTGTTATACCACTGAAAATTTTCCAAACACTTTCATACATAAATATGGAAAGTTGCTCATATCTCCAAAACCTCTCGTTCGAATTCCATAAGATTTTGACAACATCATCTTCTCAAAAATGTAAGTTATACCAAGTCCTACATCCTTTTCCGACATCATGAGGACCACCTTTTATAAATTGTAAGTTATACTAGGTCCTAACTATGTAAAAATAGTAAGTGTGAAAATGGGTCATCCTCCAAGTTGTCATCACTCCTTGCATATCAAGAACACTCAAAAGTGATAATTTTGGTAACTTACTAAAAATAGACATCTTGGAATAGGACCTTCTATAAGTAGTAAGTGTTGGGATTGAAGGAGTGTAGGACGAAGACCTGGAAGGAATTCACGAACATCGAAAAGTTACACTTCACCAAAGTGTAGGAGCTGCAAGATTAAAGCAAGCAAGCTTTGTAAAGCAATGTGCATGCATGTGAGAGCTCAAGATTCGAAAAGTGGAGTGGAAATGGAAGCCTTAGCTTAGCTTGTATTGGCTTGACATAGATCAAAAGAGATGGTGTACATATAGGGTAGTGAATGTGTAACTCCCATGTAAGAGAGGATTCCTCCATAATGGAGAAGAGGAGTTACTTTCCCAAATGGGAATGTAACTCCTATGACACACTTACACATATGAGAAATTCTATAAGATAATTTGTCATAACTAAGATGACACCTAGATCCATGTCCACCTAAGTGAGATGATTCACATGGTGAGGTGGAATAACACTAAATAAGTGAATAAGTATACCACCTACACCAACACCCCCCCTTCATCGTAACTTAGGATGAGGCGGAAAGTTAGAAACAACAAATGGGTCCCAGCACAAAGTCTGATGAGGTACCCATGTACAAGAAGAAGACCCCAAGCAGTGAAGGAAAACCCAATGGGAAAAACATCCACCAAAAGAGAACAACACACTCTCTAATCTAAGAAAGATGCCAAATATGGGTCCCGGCCATAGATGAGCCTGAAAGGGTAACCATGTACAAGGAGGCAATCTCTCAGAAAGAAGAAGAAGAGAGAAGAAGAGGGAGACGAGAGGAATGTAGAAGATGCCATGGACGGATCTGAACTCTGCAGCTCTAGGAAGTCTCCCAGAAGAATGTCGATGACGAGATTGTCTGCCTCTGGACTGAAGAAGAGCCACCCGCAACGAAATATTTTCCTGCCCTTAGGAAGGACAGAAATGACATGCTGGAAGTCCACCCACTCCGCGAAGGAAACTGAAGGCAGCAACACGAAGAACTCTGAGTCTGGTGCACGGAAGTGTGACATAGGTCTAGCGAGTGAGTGACAAGGAACTGAAGGTAATGCCACATGCGTAGAACTGTTAGAGTGAAGAGGAAAACCTGTAGAAAGGATGTCCAAGTGATGTGAAGGGAATAGAACATCCTCCACAACAAAAAGGTGATCTAAAGCTGACGGTGGATCAATGAAGGTCTTCGGAAAAGTGGAAGTGGTAAGAGTCCTAGAATGGGAACTCCCAACAACGGAGATGATGAACTCCTCTGAAACACCTGTAGATGGATGAGGGACCTGTAGAGCATCAAAAGTAGACTCTGAAAAAGGATGACTAAGGTCAGGCAGATACTCGTCCCAATGACGGGGCTCGACAAACAAAGAGCGATGTCAGATAGGTATGAGTCATCCAATGAAGGTAGAGGAGTGGAATGGGCCTCGTACACTGGAAGTGGAAAGGAGGCGGGTGTGATGACTATATGAGACTGAGAAGGGGACTGCTCTATAACTAATGAGATGTGGGGAGTGTCAACACTCTCTGGAATAGTGAGAGAAAGAGGAGAAGAGTCCTCTGTAGTACTCTCGACATAAAAAATGGATGCATAATCCTCGTCAACAGAAGTAGAACCAAGTGAGCCCGTGTCAATGAAATTGTCATCACACGAAGAAATGGAGGAGACAACTGAATTAGCAGCAGCAACAACAGTGGCAGTATGTGAAGGGTCTCCATACAAGGACTGAAGAATGCTCCAGACACGATGAGGTGGATTTGAGTCTGCCACATGAAACCAAAGAGAACGAGAGACATTCATCATCATGTGACCAAAGACATGGTCACAAATGTCGAGGAAGTCCTCTAGATGATGATGATCAGTGGGTGCAGGAACTGGCCCAAGCAAGAAGGGTAAAAGACCCTCGTGGGCGAAGTAACGTTCCATGGAGGCATGCCAGGCTGAATAGGTCTCTCTCCCGGTGAGAAGTGGTGGAGGCTGTAAGGTGATCCTACAGTACTCACGTCTGGAAAGAGCACTCTCCATGATGAAAAAATGCAAGATGCAAGGTGCAAGACGTCGGACTCGACCGATAATGCGTCTGCGTGTGTAGGCCCAAGAGTACAAGCAACCCCCCCAGAATGTGGCACTTTATAAAAGTAGTGATTTTACAAAATTAGAAATCCCATCATGTAGAGTGTGAGAAATCATGTAACTTTGACAAAGGAAGTGCTAAAAAATTACCTGCGAGTCAAAAGTTATGGCATTATTACGATTCCCACAACTGATGGAAAAATGCACTAGATACTGCAAACACATTTTAAAAATTCCTGAAATGGGTGCAAAGGGTATTGTGTGGGTACTCATTGGAAACGGCATCAAATTTTAGGCATATTTTGTTTTGACTGCGAGGGGGGATTAGCCTCCTGCCAACCCCGGACCTCGCCCTTCGTCTTCGACACGCGAATGAAGGACATAATACAAGCAAAAATGCAGCCCAAAAATTATTACAATGCCGTTAAAATGAAATGTTTTGCCTCCAAACATTAAAAAAGAGGAATTTATTTGACCTACAAACAATTTTAAAAGGAATGGGGCCCACGTTTGAGGTGCTAGGTGGAGAGCAGCAATTTGCCAGCAAAAAGGCATTGAACCTGTTGTTTTTAATAGTCAATGATAAAAAAACAAAAGACTTGCCGTGACCAAGTGAATTTCAACGTTGAAGTGAGCCAAGTGTGGACTGTCACCACGTCTCAAACAACCACCACGTGTTGAAGAAACATCAGAAAACAGTTGCAGTAAGGCTGGAGCTGTGCAGGCGAGTTCCAAGAGAAATGCCACGTGTGTAGAGGTTAGGGTAATGGCCGTGCAAAGGAAACGGCTGTAGGTTGATGGTCATAGGACTGATTGTAGAGTTGAAACGGTCGAAGGGTGTGAGGCCATGTGCAGAAGACTCAGATAAGACAGAGAAAACACGCAGCCGTGTAATAGCCAAACGAGATTGCACCACCGAGAGGCCATGCAGAGACAACGTGAAACACAGTTCAAACGGTTCAACGAGCCAGGAAGAGACTGAGGCAGGCGTTGTAACCGCACATGGCCGAGAAACTCAGAGGGGTGAAGAAAACCTCACGCAACGTTGAACAATGAACCAGTCCAGGAATATTAACGCATGTAGGGAAGTTGCTAAGTAGAGAAACCAACGTGAACTCGGAACAACAGGGTGAGTGGATGCGCAGTCAACCTTGGAGTGAGTGAAATAACCCAGCACCAATCAAGCCCAATGAGGAAGCCACAAAACCCACATAAAAAACAACGATGCAAACACTGTGATTTGCAGAGGCAGAAGGAGTTTCAGTCGAGCTGAGATGTTATCTGAGGTGGTGAGTTAGCCCAGGGAGCACTTCAATAACACCATAAACACAAAAACCCAGCAAGTAGTATGGAATTGAAACCCTTGAAACTACATGCACAAGCTGGAAAACCACGAACACCTGAAAAATATACCCACAGAATCTCAAAATATGCAAGTAGAGCACATGCAAAAGGTGAGAGCTGGCACAAGCAGCTACACGATGGAGCAACGATGGTGAGCAACGTGATTCCGGTCCCCACGCTCTGATACCATGAAGGAGTGTAGGACGAAGACCTGGAAGGAATTCACGAGCATTGAAAAGTTGCACTTCACCAAAGTGTAGGAATTGCAAGATTAAAGCAAGCAAGATTTGTAAAGCAATGTGCATGCATATGAGAGCTCAAGATTCAAAAAGTGGAGTGGAAATGGAATCCTTAGCTTAGCTTGTATTGGCTTGACATAGATCAAAAGAGATGGTGTACATATAGGGGAGTGAATGTGTAACTCCCATGTAAGAGAAGATTCCTCCATAATAGAGAAGAGGAGTTACTTTCCCAAATGGGAATGTAACTCCTATGACACACTTACACATATGACAGATTCTATAAGAGAATCTTTCATAACTAAGATGACACCTAGATCCATGTCCACCTAAGTGAGATGACTCCCCAGGTGAGGTGGAATAACACTAAATAAGTGAATAAGTATACCACCTACACCAACAGGGATTGTGGTCAAAGTGTCAATACTCATTCGTCTATAGTTCATGCCACTGGCCTTTATCACTATGGAGTTCAAATACTTAGGTTTAGAGCCAATTTTTAATTCAAACAGCGAGTATCCTAATGTGGGTGGCAATGGGGTGATAAACATGGATCTGGAAGACCAACAAACAAGGATGATGAGTAAACACCATACCGATGTTGAGGGGAAGAGTTTCTCAAGTAGGATTTTTAGAGTTGACAAGGTCATACTTGTAAGGTTTAATAGTTATGTCAAGGCTCAAGCAGCAAAGGAAGCCCTCACAAACCCCCAAAACCTAGTCTCAAGGTGAATTACATAATGCATGATGTGATGTAAGAGATCGGATGGTTCAATTCACCCTAATGATCCCAGAAGGGGACCATCACGATTAGGTTATGTAGGAAGTTATCTCAGGTTCACACAGTGCATATCTCGTGGTGGTGTTCCATCACTTGATCAATGCTTTGGAGTATGTTCTCATCCTACCAGTAAAGGAGGTTACACTCATCATGTCTTGGTATAGTAAAGAGGTCGAAGGAAAAAACTTCATTCTTGGAGCATTCCCACAATATCCATCATAACCAGGCTCCTCATGATCAAAAGCTTCATCGTCTCCAGATTGTCACTTCTTTCTTCTTCTTTTTTCCTACTCTATCCACATTTTAATTCTTCGTCAAGAATGTACTTTTTGGTTTTTTTCGTATTCACTTAAGTGACATTTTAATTTGCATTATAAAAGTTCCATTTTCATAAATAAGAAATGGACTTAATTTCATTCCCAAGGGAATATGGAAGGTCACAGGTGGCGGGAAGATGAAAATTCACCATGGGGGGAGATGAAGATACATATTGGAATGAATTCTTTATTCCAAGGGATTTCAACTTTGCAAGCATTGTAATCTTAAACAACCAAAACGGAAATTTGTATCTTTGAGGAATAAATCAATTGAACTTTGTGTCTTTGATTTGTTAATCTTACTATTTCTTACATGATTGTTTTTTTCCTATTAGATGTGGACCTGCTCTAGTTAATGTCGGTGAAGTTTACAAGTTCCTATTTACTACCTTAACCCTCTATCACTATATTCTTATGACATCGATACTATTCATAATAACTTTGAAGATCTCATGATATATAGTTGACGTCATATTTTGCACCAAGTAACTAACATTATAACCGATGCATGTCACATTTTCACAAGTCATAATTGATTCATTTGACTTGTACGATCTCTCTATTTTCCATACCACTTGGGTCCCTATGGCCATTGTCTCCTTCCTTGGATACTTTGGTAATTAATTTTTTATTTTAACCTACTTGGATTTATCCTTCCAACCTAGGTCTCTATGACCATTGTTTCATGTTGTCACACAAAAATTCATACTATCCAAAACATCCCAATTTGTGTTCCATTGTATTAAACTAGCCCAAGAAACCTCTGAAATTTCCAAATGTTTCACAAGGTCATACTAATGTTTATATTCTAAGTCATCCCACCCATTGCAATTAGCCAAAAAAAATCCTAAAACTTTGTTTTGTCAAGTTTAATTTAAAAGTGTGTTTTTATTTGGATTTATGTTCCATAATGTTGTTGGATAGTGACAAAAGTGTATTTTTATTATGTTCGGTGTTTATCTCAAAGGATTTGATGTGGACAAATGAGTGCATTGGTTAAAGCCTAAAGGGAACTCAAATTTTGAAGTAGGTTGAGCTAATAAGATATTATCAAGGTAATAGTAAGTCTTAAATATGCTTAGCATGGGAAATATGGAACATGTTTATTAGTTCATGCCTATGGCAGGTTACTATACCTTTCACCCAAGTTTATTTAATTTAAAATATCTACCAATTAAATTTATTTATTTTTTCTCAATGTTTATATTTCAAATGTAAGAATATAAATGAAATAATTTCATAATTAAAAATAATACTAATAATGATTTATATGATATTTATTGGTTACTTTTTCATGATAAGACAAATTTTGGGTCTTATTCAAGTACATCTTTTTCAGTAATATTTGAAAGAAAAAATCTACAATTAACAGGTGTCACAACAATTATGAAAACTTTAACATTAATATTTGTGTACAAATAAATATTCTATTCATGTTCAAAATAAAAGATTAATAAATAGATGCCACCTATTCAAGAATGCATGATGTCATTATATTTATTATTTTTGAAGGTCTAAATATTATTCTCTTACTTATAAAGCATGTCACACTCTATTTTGTTCTAATTCTTTTATCATAACTTAATTATATTATAATTTTATTAATATTGTGAAATACAATTTCTCAATTCAATAAATATTTATATATTAAAGACTTCAAACATTAAAATTAATTGTAATTAATCTTTAAACAACATTTTAAAATTTCTCTTGAATAACATCTTTTCACAATTTAATAGCTTGTTACATTTTCATAGTAGAATGTGTCACAAATAATTTTTGTGAGTCCACACTAATATAAGCCTAACAAAACATTGTCAAATAATACTTATACATTATTACAGTCTTAGTTATTTTATATCTTATTTCTTTCAACCCTCGGAGGAAGGAACTGGCCGCTACGCAGATCTTATTATTAATTATTCTCCGTGGTTTAGTGGAATATTTGATGGTGACCTAGTATATAGTGTTGATGTTTATCTTGCAATAGAATATCTTTCCTATTAAAGTTTTTCCGTTCTCGGACTTTGACAATAATGGTAAATAATATGTTGTGAATAATGGTGAATTATTTTGGCGAATGTAACTTTAATCAAGAGTAGAGTTGATGTAAATTCATATTATATTCAACCAAATCCTGTGTATGCATTCCTTTTGAAGAGTAACTCGCCTAACGTCATGATATGAAATGGTGTCAAAATTCCATAAAAATCTCAATCAGATCTGACTCGGTTGGCATTGAATGAAGACATTTCTTGAGGCGTTTTGTCAAATGGTTCGTGTCCTTTCAAGACTAAATTGGTCTCGTAGTATATATTCATTTCACAACGAAAATCGGGAGGTAAGATGAATAATGGGTAGGCAGATGATGATCAATCCAAATCTAACGTAACTTGTGGAATCCATTGGAAAAAATGTTACCATGAAAAGAGGAATGGAAGACCAGTTCGACACAAATGCCATTAATGATTGTAGACAAAGAAATAGTGCGGCGGAACATGGGAATTATTCCAAAGTTCTTTGTGAGCCCCAAAATCTTGACAGGAATTTGGCATGATAGGTGTTCTATTTTGTTACACCAAACCCAACAAAAATTTGATTATATTCCATATTGGCCTATTTTGTGTGACCCAACTATTTTCTCCATTTGCATCGCTTTATTTCCACTTAGAGAGATCTTTGTAACTGTTCCTCTAGTTTGACAACAACATGAAAGGATTGACTCGATTGACTCACAATTTAGTGTTACAACATTGATAGGTGTAAAAAAGACTTCATGTCATTTCCAAACATCCACTTCGCACTACGGATGTATATAATGGCAACCAAAATCTGGATGGGCATTACACACTAGATTTACCATCCCAAATTGATGAGAAAAATTAACTCCTTATGATAAATTAGGATCTTATCTTCCTACATATGTGAAGAATAAAACTCAAATTTACTCATATCTATAAGTATGAATGAAGGATCAGGAATGCATACTGAGCATGATGATGGTGTCTTATCCACTATTAAGAAGCATGTGGCCTTGAACATAATTTTTTTTCTTTGTTGTTTATATTTGGACGATGATATTAATACCTTCATTCTTCTCTCCAAGTGATATTTTGATATTGCAATAATTGTACTACATCTCTCCAAGTGGACATTGTGCCATACACACAATTCAAGGGCAATGAAGACTTTGTACTTTTTGTTTTTATTCTTTACAGCTATTATTGCATTTTCATTTCAGGTGTGAGAGAGAAAAGGTTATATTTTGTGATCTTCTTGAGATATCTAAGTAGTTCTCTATGGTTATTTTACTACAAATTTCTCTCTTTCTCCACTTTCCCCTTCCCATTTTTGTTCCCTTTGTGCTTTCATGTTAAAAGCCCTAAACATAAAGGATCCCCATCATACAAGGGAACCTCCCCTCTCAAATGCAAAGGAAAATAATGCTATAAATAGGTGATTCCCCTATTGTTGCAAATTATATACCATTTCAATTGGGTGAGTCATTAAAAACAATCAAATCACACAAATTCCTACCAACATCTCCTAACTTGGATACTTTGGTATTTTTTTATCACCTCCTACTTAAGTTTATCTCTCATTGCTTAGGTTGGTCATCTCATCAAATCCCACCCCATTAATGTAACGCTTCCTATATTTTATCACATAGTACCCATGATATTATCATCATTCTAGAAGTCGTTTATTATTTCATTTTCTTATCCATAAATGTTCATTAAATTTGTACAAAATAAGAATATGGAATCATAAAAGCAATTATACATCCACACCATAATTAAAAATGATAGGAAATTAAGAGTAGCGGAACAACTTCCTACGCTAATATTTGAGGAGAGATATTATGCAAAACTTTCAACATAGTAAAACAGTTACAGAAATATCAGCAACATATTCATAACAAAACACAAACACCAGATATACGTCGGGAAAGTCCTTTCGGATAAAAAACCCCACACTCCAAAAGCCCACTCAATGTACTTCAAATCTAATAACAAGATTACATACACTTACAGAGCAAGTTTCTTACAGGAGTATCACCAAAAACAATTCTAGGAGGATTAAAACTCACTACCCCAATTGCTTCTCCAAGCCTTCAATTTATAGACCTCCGGTTATACAAGAAACCATGTGCCAAACCTCTCATGAGGTGAATAACATTAAAGAGCAAGATTTCGGTCTAAAATTAGGCTCCCACGTCCACAATATTCTCCCCTTTTTTTGACCCTTACAGATGTCATAAAATCTATCATAATATCTCTAAAAATAGTCCTTCCATGATATACTGTCATATGGGAATCTTTTGACAACTCCTATTTCTATTTTTAGAGTATAGACAATGTGAAACGATTGTAGGAAAATCTTAAATGAATAAACCAAACAAGGTTGGGAAACCTTATTTCCAACGATCTCCCACTTGTCGAATACCTTGTAAGGGCCAAGGGAAAGATACCATCATGGATCAACTTCTAGGGGCCGAGAGGTCCATAGACTCAGAACACCACCTGAATTTCGCTATGCTCACGGGCTTAGTTAATGCATATGCAACATTCACAACTGTCTCTACCTTTTCCAGCTTCACCCTTCCATCCTTGACCATATCTCTCACGAAGTGATACTAAACATCAATGTGTTTGGTCCTGGCATGAAAAGTCAGGTTCTTCGCAAGGCAGATTGCGCTCTAACTGTCACAGTATATTGTAACTGCACCCTGTTTTAATCCAATATCTGAACAAAAAATGCTTCATCCAAATGGCTTCTTTACGGGCATGAGTAGCTGCCATGCACTCTGCCTCAGTAGTGGACAAAGTGACCACGGCCTGTCACTTGCTCATCCAACTAATTGCACCACCATTAAGAGTAAACACATATGCACTAGTGGATCTTCTGCTATCCACATCACCGGCCCAATCTGAATCCACAAAACCATGAATACGTAGGGAATGTTGATCTCCTCTTCCATGAAAACATATAGAGTACTCTGATGTACCCCAAAAATATCTGAAGACCCTCTTAACTGCATCCCAATGCACTCTTCCAGGATTAGACATAAAACGAGAAAGAACTCCCACTGCTTGGGTAATGTCTGGTCTCGTACACACCATAGCATACATTAAGCTTCCAACTACACTCTAGTAAGGCACTCTACTCATTTCTTCCATCTTCGATGGGGATGATGGATATTGTGAAATGGAGAGCTTCGTTCCCAAAGTAATAGGAACACAAAGTGGTTTCCAATCCTGCATGTTGAACCTTTACAAAACAGAACAAACATACTTACTTTGGCCAAGCCATAGCTTTCTGTTCTCACGATCTCTTCTAATCTCCATCCCAAGTATGTGTTTTGTTGCTCCAAGATCTTTCATTTCAAATTTCGCAGAGAGCTGAGATTTCAATTCTGCAATCAAACCTTTTCCTTTCCCAATAAACAACATGTCATCAACATATAAAGTAATTACCAGGAAACAATCACCATCAGATTTAAACTATACACGGTGGTCAAATTTAGACCACACAAACCCCAAACTCAACACATATGAATCAAACTTCTGGTACCACATCCTAGGACTTTGTTTAAGGCCATATAGGTATTTCTTTAACTTACAAACCATATTGCTTTTACCTTTCACCATGTAGTGCTCTGGCTATGTCATATAGATTTCTTCCTGCAAATCACCATAAAGGAAAGCAGTTTTCACATCCATTTGTTCAACCTCTAGGTCATAAGCTGCTGTAATAGATAATAAAAACCGAATGGATGTCATTTTAGCAACAGGAGAGAATATCTCACCATAATCAATACCCTCAACTTGAGAGTAACCCTTTGCAACCAACTGTGCCTTATACTTTTCAACATTTCCATCTAAACCAATCTTTTTCTTAAACACCCATTTACATCCAACAAGTTTCCGACCTTCAGGCAATGGTACAAGGTCCCATGTATCATTATTTTTAAGGGCTACCATTTCTTCATCCATGGCTATTTTCCAGGACTTTGCATCATTCATATCCAAAGCCTCTTGTACAGATATCGGTTCATCAATGTTAGTACTCAAAGCAAATATACACTTCCAATCATCAGGAGAATACCCATACCTTTCAGGTGGTTGCCTTTGCCTTGTAGACTTTCGAACAAGCTAAGGTGGAGATTCTTCCACTTCTTCCTCTTCTTCTTCCTCTTCTGAAGATTCAGAGCTTGGTGAGCTCTCCTCAAATTCTTGTCTATTTTGGGGTCTCAATTCAACTTTCTCAGGTGTAGAAGGAAGTTGAACCACATCCTTTTTTTTGTTCATTTTCTTTATGTTGTTCTGGCTGAAAATTAACAGGGAAAGATTTAATCTCTCTAAAAATGACACTTCTAGAGTATATTAGCTTTTGTACAACAGGATCCCAAAGCTTGTATCCTTTCACACCATAGCCATATCCGATGAAGATACATTAGATAGCCTTAGAATCCAACTTTGTTCTCTTCTCCTTAGGCACATGTGCATATGCCTCACAGCCAAAAACTCTTAGATGTCTAATTGAAGGATTTTTCCCTGACCACGCCTCCATTGGCGTTTTATCAACAAGTGCTGATGTAGGAGATATATTTATCAAATAGCAAGTAGTGGTAATAGCTTCAGCCCAAAACCTCTTTTCTAGACCAACTCCAATAAGCATGCTCCTAGCCTTCTCCATCAACGTTCTATTCATTCTTTCTGCAACTCCATTCTGCTCTGAAGAATACAAAGTTGTCTTTTGTCTTTTAATCCCACAATCTGTACAAAATCTATCAAAGTCTACAGAACAGTACTCACCACCATTATCAGATCTCAAACACTTAATTTTCTTCCCAGTTTGAGTTTCAACCATAGCCTTAAATTCCTTGAAACGACTAAAAACTTCAGATTTACTCTTTAAAAAATATACACATGTTCTCCTACTAAAATCATCAATGAAAGTAACACAATAAACTAATTTAGCAATAGAAGCAACCTTAACATGACCAAATACATCTGAATGGATGAGATCCAAGATACATGAAGAGTTATGAGTAACGAGTAAAACTGAACGCAGTTCTGTTTGCCATAAATACAATGTTCATAGAAATCAAACTCCAGATTACAATCATTCAACCCCACAACGAGGTTCTTATTTTTCAGGGCTTTTAAACCCTTCTCTCCAATGTGGCCAAGCCTTTGGTGCCATAACATGGTCTTCTCTACAGGTAATTTTGATTTGGTAGATAGAGCACCCTTGGGTACCCAGAAGCCATGACCATCCACAGAGGAGGAAACCCTCTCGTATTTTCAGTGAAATAGTTACTGGCTTAGTTTTATCCGAAGTTCTATTGCACTCAACTGTGCATGCATCAAGTTGGTACAATGTACCCAATCTACTTCCTCTTTCTATCACCATAGCACCTCTCACCATTTTCACACCTGTTTCAGAAAACTGTCAATGCACACCCGCATCTATTAGCTTGCTAACAGATAATAAATTTCTTGCTAGTCCTGGGATATGCAAGACACCATCAAATCTTCTAATTCTACCATCATAAAATTTCACTGGAATACTACCATGACCAATAATTTCAAGGAAATAATTATCACCCAATACACCTTACCACCATCATAGTTTTCATACTTACTAAACCAATTTTTATTAGGAGTCATGTGGAAAGATGCACCTGAGTCTATCAACCATGCATTATCACTTACACGAGTGGCCAAAGCTGCAATAAAGGCATCTCCATCTTCATTTTTGGACTCAGAATCAGAATCATGCTTCTTCTTTTTCTTTTTCTTTTCTTCTTTGCATTCCATTTGGAAGTGTCCAGATTTGCCACAGTTCCAGCATATCACCGTGGACTTACCAGGGGATTTTGATCTCCCCTTATTCTTGGAATGGCCACGCTTCTTCTCATCTTTTCCTCGTTCTTTTTTTCTTCCTCGAACACTCAAATCCTCTTTGGCGTTCAGAGAGACCTTCCTTCTCATCTCTTCGGAGAGTAGAGAACCAACAACATCCTCCATCTTCAGAGTGACTAAAGTGCTCCCAATGGCCATGACTAGAATGTCCCATGAGTCTGATAGTGAAACCAACATCATTTGGCACCTTTCTTCTTCATCCATCTTAACCCCAACCGAGCTCAACTGAGTCACCAACATATTGAATGTTTCCAAATGCTCAGATATTTGTCCACCTTCTTCCATTCTCAAGGAAAACAACTTCTTCCTCAAGAAAATATTATTTACTTGAGACTTAGCTTGGTATATCTCACCCAACTTTTTCCAAAGCTTCTCCGAAGTGGATTCTTCATGGACATTTATCAGGATCGAATCTGCAATACATAGTCTAATAAGACCTTGAGCTTTTCTATCCATTACATCATATTGTGTAGCCAAAACTGGATCTGTAGGCCTATGGACCTTCTCATCCACCGCATCTGATAGGTCTCGATCAACCAACATATCTTCCATATTCAGCTTCCACATTTCAAATTTTGTGCCAAAAAACTTATCTACGTCAATCCTCCCAGATGTGCTCGCCATTTGAAAAATATCTGCAACTAGATAACAAAGTATTCAAAAGCTCCCACTCAAACCTGGATTAGCACAAAAAACCCAACAACCCACAACTGAAACCAAAGCTGATCAGGCTCTGATACCACTTGATAGGAAATTAAGAGTAGTGGAACAACTTCCTACGCTAATCTTTGAGGAGAGATATTATGCAAAACTTTCAACATAGTAAAATAGTTACAAAAATATCAGCAACATATTCATAACAAAACACAAACACCAGATATATGTGGGGAAAATCCTTTCGGATAAAAAACCCCACACTCCAAAATCCCACTCAATGTACTTCAAATCTAATAACAAGATTACATACACTTGCAGAGAAAGTTTCTTATAGGAGTATCACCAGAAACAATTCTAGGAGGATTTAAACTCACTACCCCAATTGCTTCTCCAAGCTTTCAATTTATAGACCTCCGGTTATACAAAAAACCATCTATGGTTTACAAAACCATGTGCCAAACCTCTCATGAGGTGGATAACATTAAAGAGCAAGATTTCGGTCTAAAATTAGGCTCCCACATCCACAATATTCTCCCCTATTTTTGACCCTTATAGATGTCATAAAATCTGTCATAATATCTCTAAAAATAGTCCTTCCATGATATACTATCATATGGGAATCTTTTGACAACTCCTATTTCTATTTTTAGAGCATAGACAATGTGAAACGGTTGTAGGAAAATCTTAAATGAATAAACCAAACAAGGTTGAGACACCTTATTTCCAACAAAAAACACATAACATTATCCCAAAAAATCCATATCATATCTATATCGAATAGTTTATACATCACCGTATTCCAAAATATTTACAAAAAATACGTCATACAACAAGAAACCCCATCCCTCAATAATATCCTCCCTTAGTTGAGTTTATCCAATGGTTTGATCTGATGCTTTCTAGTTCACGTCTCATAAGGGATAATCTTATGATGTGGATCTAGATTGATCCTTTGCAACTTGTCCCTCTTCTCTAGCTGGATGCACCTCCAACTCTAAAATCCATGACATATCCATCACCTAGAAAGAAGCTACCATATGTGCATTCAAAAGCATCATTTTCTACTTATAGGCTAGTGTTTCCTATGCCTAGGTGATGCCTTGCACTAATACCATCATATCTTTGTCTTCCACAGATACTTGACCACTCTAGTACCTCCACAACACCCAGGCTACCTCTACCACAAGCCTAAATGAACTCACTACATACCCAACCACTTCTATTACAGGATCCTCCATGACTAAGGTGTCATTCACATCCATTATGCCATCTAAAATATCATGGCTAACACCCCCAATCAGATAATTCCACTTAGATGAAGTCTAGTATGTAATCATAAATATATCACGTATTAACTATATATATATATATATATATATATATATATATATATATATATATATATATATATACAACCTACTAATATAATCTATCATAAAAATTTATAAATCATGTAAGCAACCTTTAGGATCACCTACCTAATCGGATTACTCTGCCACAATTGTCTCATCTACTCATCCTCCCAACACTGCATCATCATTTACATCTCTCAATGGGTGGAATCTTGTTATTTGTTCCCACCTATCTTAGGGCACTAAGACATTGATGGTCTCCTCTAAGCCCCAACTATCTAACATATATGTTACATAATGTGGGTCATAATATGTACCCTCATTAGTTTTATATATCATCCTCCTACTCTTCACATCCATCACTCATAGGTACATCCTCTCTGTATCTCCTCTCTTACAACCTATAGGGAACCCTACTTCCCGATAAAGTTCTTGTGAATGATATCCTCCAAATTTATGATCTACAACCCCTCTTCTCCTCTTTTTCTCTTTCATTATTTCCATTTGAATTCTAAGTATGGGGCACATCTCACTTGGCATGGCCTCAATTTTGGAATAGATAGAAATAGCCATGTTATCCCTCCTCTCTCTTGGGTATCCCACCATATATATGTTAGGAGAGATAGTGGTATTGCATGCAATGGGCACCCAAACTACAAAGGAACCCTATTAATTAGACATGTCTCCACCCACCACACGTAGTTTCCTATAATCTCAAGTGTCCCCTCTATAATCACTATTGTCTTTCAAATGGGCCAATGATCTATTGTCCCATGATATGGTCCCCACAACATATGATATTGTGAAATATGGATCAACAACCTATAACATATCACTTCCCTCACTAATGGGTCCCTCTCCCACTAAAGTTTCATTCTATCATCCCATATTGCCTATAGTGGTATCCTTGTAGACATGTACATTAAGAACCTCTCATATATATATAGGTTGCTAGTAAAATCATGAGTCCGATCGACCTCTACTATCTGACCCAGATCTTACATAATTCATGCATCAATTACACTCATATAGCCATTCGCTAATTTAACTATATACTAGATTCCAATGTATCTCTACAATTCATTATCATAAATAACAAAATTTCTCTTTCTACCTTATGACATGAGATTCATACCAAAACCATCCCTATATGTTGAATATCTAGAATCTATGTAGCCAAAAAAACACTCAGTTGTATCATCCATGTGTTGGGATTGTAATCGTAATTTCCCATTTCCCAATAAACTAGGGCTCTCCTATCTATTGTGGTAGATTTACCATCACAAAACATCCTCACACCTTACATGGGAAACCTGATTATGGCATGAATATCTTGTAATGTAATGGAGACCTCTAAATTATGTCATATGGCCCTCCACTTGAACGTGTTAAACCTAAAATCTCAATGCCTAAGAGCATATAACTCATGTCGGGATATAATAAGATCCACATAATCCCCCCAAAACCAAGGTCATGTAATTATGAAACATAATGTGTCATCAATCCTCTCAATAACTCTGATAACGACAACACATCCACATATCCCCACAACTAGATCCTCTTTAGAAGCTATAAAATATCAAATAATACACATTCATCAAATCTCAATTAGATAAAACAACCAAAATCCTAAATATCGTAATTAACACTCTACAATCAATACTTTTCCATACACAATTGACCATGCTAACTGATTTAACAAATATTGAAAATATGTTAAACCCTAATTATAGAGTCACAGCACAATGATAAGAAATAAAGTACAGATATGACCTAAGAAATAAGTAAGTCAAAATCAAAACCCTAAGTGCAAGAAAAGGGAAAGAATTCTTAGCTGATTTTGCAATTGATCCTGAGTTGTGTCAGGATGGAGAACAAATAAACAGAAGAATAAAAGTTTCACAAACAAACCTAGAAAATTGTGCTATAATTGGATCTTCCTAGACTAGGGTGCATGGATCTGGTCATGGGCGTCTAGGCATTACAAACTACTTCTTGGCACTCGTGACTATGAAAATGGTTGGAAAGTGATTTATTTTGTGTCACTTCTAGGTCACTTCCCTTCGTTGTTGATCACATGTGGGTCACATTATGCTCGCAAAATTTACTTATAACATGCAAAGAGAAAGAGCACCTGTAAAACCCCAAAACACATCAAATTCTAAAAATAAAAATATGTAAATGGGGAGTCAAACTGACCTCGACGGTCACCTGATATGAGTGAAATTATGAACCGAGTGTTGCACTACATCTTCCGAATCTATGTAGTTTTACATGTGTGTGTGTGTAGAATTGTTCCCTGAGGAAGCTCTTGTGTAAGATGCACTGAATAATGTGCAATAACTAGATGTATCGATGTAAGTAGATGTGTGGATGTCAAAATGAACTTCCCCTCCTATGAAGTGTATGCAGAAGAATATAGTCCCTTATCCCTTGAATGATATCTAGATGGATGTTTTGATGTTGTTGAAATTCCTTTAGATGCAACCTTAGGGGATAGTAATAGATGTTTAGAGCTTGGTCCCTTATTATGGTCACATAGCTTTGTATTTATATGATTCCCTTTTTTAATTTTGTAATTAACCACTAAAATTATGACACATAAGAAAACAAGCTGTTGAATGGATAGAAGAGGCCCAAAAGAGGTGAGCAAGATACAATGAGGTCGGGGGGCACCCAGAGGAGACAAGGGCACTTGGGCACTAGTGTTTTGGCTAAGCGTTGGTGTCCAGACTCAGAAAAGCTAGAGTATTGATAGTCAAACTGGGCAATAGGGTGTGTAAGGCCAAGAAGGAAACTAGATATAAAGTAAAGAGGCCAAAGACAATGGTCAATTAATATTTTCTTGCTTAGGAATCATATGAATAGTGGTATGTGACTAGGACCTAGAAATGTACCCAAAGTGCGTGATTTAGATGTCTACATTTTCCCCACTTTATGTTATTGAGTGAATACTTGATAACATAAAGTAGATAAGAGATGTGTACCTAATAACCATGTAGATCTATGGAAAAAGTGTGCCGAGGAGACAAGAAAAATGTGGAGTGATAAAAAATGAAGTGTGGAAGCTAGAGAAGAGGAAGTGACCCTAGGGGTGAAAGCATATGAATGTATGTTACGTTCTACTTGTTATCGTTGTCACTTGATGTGTTTGACTGATGTGACTTTTTCTTCCCATAAGGACGAACCTACAAAAGAGAAGAGAAAAAGAGTAGTCAAATATGTGTATATGAAAAATTTGATCCAAATATGTAAAAAGTGTGTAAAAGTATGTAAAAATGTGAAAAGGAACATGTGCACCTGATACGTGATGAGTGAAAAGGATAGAAAGTGATCCTGAAAATGTTGTAGAAGAATGATTTTTTTGGGTGATCTCATGGCAAGAATGATTTTTTTAGGCAGATCTCATAGCCAAGTGTGAGTTTTTTGGGCGATCTCATGCCATGACAGAAGAAGTGTTGGGGAGAAACGTCTAGTGTTATTATCCAACCTTTAACTGCTTCTTGAAATTTATACACCACTGCAGATGGTGTGATCCTTATTTGTTCTAGCTCAATCCAGTTTGATCTAGTTTGATCCAATGCAAATAGAAAAAGGAGATAGGCATGCATGTTGATTCCTAGAGGATTGGGCCTATTATGTGAAAACCATTGTGTAAAATATTGAAAATCATGTTGATCTAAGAAAAACTCTATAACTTCCCCCTGGTCATAGGCACTTATGAAGGGTTAGGGCGCACAGGTGCTTCATGTTTGTATTTTGGTGAATTGGCGTTTGTGCTATGCTGAAGACTCAAGTCAGATTCTTGGCCATTGTTTTATGAACTAAAGACTGTGTTGTTCTTATACTAATGTAGGTCTGAACTGAGACAGTGTACTACTGAATGGGGTGACTAATTCACCCAATGTATGCCCCCCTTGTTTGGGGTGCATGTGATGTCGCTAGGAGGATGAGGCCCAAAAGAGAGGACCAGAAAATGATATGAAACTGATACCCTGCGTAGGGGAGGGAATGTGCTTGGTAGAAACCAAGGCACATGCAAAAAAAGTGGTTAGAAACATGTGTTAGTACAAACAAGACAAATATGCATATAGAAGATAAATGTGTAATCTAACAAGAAAGAAAACAATATAGACCATGAAAAGTGGGTTTCAAACATGGGACATCACTCACAATGTAGGTCAAGATAATTAGGACCAAAGCCTCGGACCCCTAAAGCATACAAGTTTTTTATGAACAAACAAGACACAGTTCAAATTCAACCCATGAAACAATGGCATACAATGGTAAAGATAGTGAAAATCACAGTGTACAAGCAAAGTTAACAGTTAATCATAGTAGAAAATATTTCCTGCAAAGAAAATGTTACACATGACAGCACCCGTTAGCATGTTATCAAAGATAAAAAAGTATAATTCAAAATGTGTATGATCCAATATAAAATAGTGTGCTAGTAAGAATAGGAAGTAGTATCACGACTATGAAACAATAACATGTCAAGTTGTGTATCGAAATTAGATTCCCCACATAAAAGCTCTTATGGGACTAGTAAGAGGTACAATGTCTAGACACTTGACAATGTCCTATGTGCTAAACAAGTCGTGTAAATTCCATACATTCACAACTATGAAGGAGTGTGGCTCAATGGGCCTATTGGTGAGTTTATAGATAAATCTCAATGACATACAATAGTTTTCCTATCTAAAATAGATATGGATTAGTGTACAATATTTCTTACAAATATTTTAGGAATTTTATGTGCAACCCCTCTATGCCTAGTAAATAGTGATTCTGCAAGATGGAATAATCTGCCCTTTGACTCTGATATGAGCAATCTCCTTGAGCTCCTTTAAGAAAATGTGAATGAGCTATGTTATGAAATGATTTAGCAGGGGGGTCAATGCCCCTTTTTATAGAGGGTCGGAGCTCGAATTATTTGGTGATATGGCCTATTTTCCAAATCGATACAACAACCTGCTGATTTTTGAAGGATTGGTAGATGGGTAATGCTGATGATTTGGGGGGAGAGATTACGGGGTTGACTCTCAAGTTGTGGGACCCTGCTACTTGAGATTTTCCTTCAGACAAGGTTGAGTGGCTCTAAGGAACTAAAGTCAATTATCTAATCCACACTGTGATCATTCCTGAGCTTGATGTGGCCATAAAGTGTCCATTCTTGACCCATCCACATTTCCTGTGAAATTCCTAGTTAAGGGGATGTCATTTCCACCGGGTCTCCATAATCTTTTGCCACACTCTAACCAGGGTCCAGCGTAGAAGTGAAAATCCCGCCATGGTTGAGTCTCATTTCCATGTGGTGACTATCCTAACCCAAGACTTCATTCACCATATATTCTCCTTGAAACACACTAAGATGAACTTGTAAGTGAGATAATCCCATGCAAAAAATACAACTTGAATGGATAGGTGATAAGGAAATCCTTAAAAAAAAAAGTTAGGATTGAGATAAACACTCACAAAGTAAAAGCGTCGACCACTTTAACCATGTTTTTCCAGACCATTACATGTGAAGGATGAAGGCACAAGCTCTCCTATTGGCTCAAGACGAGATGAAGGTATACAAATCACAACTTCTCAGAATTTTTCTCCATAGCTCAGTTCCTTGGCCTACATTGAGTTAGTGCATCCCCCTCACCCAATGTAAGGGAATTATACAATCTATAGAATAGATCGTTGCATAGACTTGACTGAGCTAGATTACATAGTGATGTGGTGGCAGGCCACTTGGTGGCTTGAGGACGTACTCACGTGGAATTTCCCCTTTCAACGATTGTGCTCAATAAGATGATTTATAATCAAGTATCAAATACCAGATGCATCGAGCACACTAAATAAAAACCTATTCACCTTCACATGATATTACATTTACCACTTTTCATGACTTGTTAGGAATGTGCACCATACTTCATCAAAATCCGAGTGGTTGACCCAACTTTGGCTAGCAACTCCCTCTTTCCATGTCTAGGATGTATTTCCATTTTTTGCATTCATACCTACCCTGACAAAAATCTCTTGGAGTCAACTTTTATGGTGATAGATGATTTCTGAGAGGTTTCCATCGGAACCACTGTTTCCTTTATATTATCCAGAGTAACATATCAAAAGTTACTGGCACAATGTTACAACACAATTAGACGGTAAAGCGAGTTCAAAAAGTGAGCTACAATGGTGCACAAAAAATAAGAGATCAATCCTTGTGCGATAGAACTGGATGATTGGAAAACTCATAGCAAATAGTGTTAGGACAGTGTAACATTTGTTCCAGTGTGGTACCCACTTTGTCTGCAAGGGTAGAAAATAGTTGTGTACAAGACAGAGATTCGGATCTCGGGTGGAACTATGGAAGAACTTCCATCGAGGCCCATGGTACCCAGAATCCCTTAGTCAACTATGTTACTTATGTGTATGACTTCACCATATAGTAGTGACTGATTAGTAAGAATCCCCAAGACAGTAGTATAAAATCCAAATCACTTAAAATTATGGCCAGAATGCTTGTACAAAGGTATACCGTCACCTCATAGGAATGTTCCACTATGAGACTGGTAATGAGGTCCACAATGCCAAGCAATACCATGTTAATTCTCTTTGTAAAGATCTATGTAAAGTCATTACAGTCAATACTAGTATCCCAGGCAGAACTATTCCACGCACATGTCCTAAAAATCTTGATAAATCCATAATGACACTACTTAGCCCCTAGTTCCTTTGCTGCAAACCATGCAAAAATGCAGGGAACTTATGGAACTATTTCGCTTGAGTATAAGCTAAATATCCGCAGTACAGTACTAGTGACCCAAGATATGTATTTATGTTGACTGAGTATTAGACCATGGAGCTTGGAAAAGCAAAGATGAGTATCCTTAGGACCCAGGTGTCAACCTTACTGAGAGACATGTGAATGAGTATCCCATATGATCATTGAGGTTGTCCAAATTTATAAATATCCATACAAGTTTTCAACATGACATGGGGGGAATTTAGATAACATGAACCATAGAACAAGGGTGCAGTCATCGGGAAATGGTTTAAATTTTACACTAGAAATATATGATCAGTGAATGTGTAAAGCGTAAAGAGTGAGTAGAATGTGATGAGGTTCCTTTCATATTAAGACCCTCAACAATCAAGTAGGAATTGTGGAACTAAATTAAATCATAGGGTAGTGAATATGTGTGAGAATGTGATAGTTAGAAAGATGTGTCGTGAATGTGCCGATTGTGATATGTGTATTGCATGTGATGTGAGGTTCATGAATGTAGTGATGCACTCAACATTCAAGTGTGAACCATAGCACGATAGTGTGCATCATCAAGATAATGATGATACAAGTAGCATGTATCAAGAGGTGTAACATGCATGTGCAAAAGTCTAGATCCCAAGATTATGAGAGTGGAAATAGTAGAAATGTGAGATATCTGATAAAATTCTAGAAGGGGGTAAGAGTAAGCATGATGCCCCCCAAGTGTATGATCTATAAAGTGATTCTATCCGATTTAAAGTGAAGTACAAGGTTCCTCCACCTGATTCTTGCAAAGATAAAGATGCATGTGACCATGCTTATGAGATCAGTGATCCATGAGACTGATGATGTAGTCATTGAGTGATATCTATGTGCATGATACATATGAGGTGATGAAAACTTATATGAAGGATAACATGGAGGTGATGACCACGTATGTGAAGGAAACTGAGGAGGTGATGTACACCTATGTGAAGAAGAGTGCAAAGGTGATGAACACCTATGTTGAAGGAAACCAAGGAAGTGATGTATACATATGTGAAGGAGAGCGTAGAGGTGATGAACACCTATGTGACCAGGAGTAGTGTAGAGGTGATGAACACCTATGAAAAGGAAACTAAGGCGGTGATGTATACCTATGTGAAGGAGTTGTCTGATTGGTGGACCTAGAATGATGAGATGGAATAGTATACCGATGAGACTGAATCGATCTTGTGCGAAGAGGTGAGCTAGGAGTAGATTGTGTTTCAAAATTAAGATGATGCTATAGTGATTGTAATGGAAACCTCAAGTGGAGGCTACAACTATAGTGTGCATGGTCGAAACACTCTTGATATTAATGACATTGATTTGTTGTGAATGAAATTTATGAAACGCGTGATTCATAGAAATGATAGATTGAATAACATGAGAGCCAGGGAAGACCTAAAAGCATGTCACACCCTTTGATTGAAGGTGTCACAAGAAATTTCACAAATCATGGTAAGAGGACCAACTAATGACTGGAATCTTGACATAGCCATAATGATTTAGGCATTGGATATGAAATATATGATAGTAGATAGTTGATAAGAATAAGAGGAATGCTGATAGAGAACACACACAGATGAATCAGGACGAGGATAAATCATTGATATTTTTAATATCATTAGATCCTGGTAGAACCATTGATATGCAATGTGTTGGAAGAGAATGTAGCATGATATTCATGATCATGAGAAAGCTAATGAGTGGTGGGGATATGCATCATTGCGCAGAAACAAGGAATATCAAGATCCCTCAATGAAGGAGGAGGCACTATGCATGATATGTATGGTCGGATTAAGATAATCAAGTGCTTGTCTTTTCATGTTTAGGAAGAGGATTGCATTGAAGATCTTGAGCTCAAGTAATTTTCATTACACTGAACATAGATATGTTGTAGGACTATGAAGCTCAATTGCATTATACACTCTAGATAAGATCTTGAATAATATATCATAATTTTCCGCAAACATCGATACAATGTCAAGAATGCACCTCACATGCATTGATGATAGGTCACATCTGGAAATTTTGATTATAATTGTGATCCTTTAGGACCCCAAAGATGGGTCCACAATTATAGTAGATTTTTTAGGAAGCATAATAAGATTTTTGTAGGACACAGTTTGGCAATAAAACACCATGTGGAGCATAATGAACTTAAATGTAAATGTGCACTTAGGAGGTCTTCCATTGAAGCTACCTTCAGGATTAGTAAACGTTGGACAGTATAATCTAGATTCATCGAGGATTTTGTAGATGGCTTTGAATAGTGAAGATTTACTTTGAAATATTGTAGCATGAAGATGAAGGTCTGGCTCATGATACTTATGCTTCCCCATATAATTAATAGTTTACTTGTTCATGTAAATTAATATTATGACATAAATGATTTAATGATGGAGATGTTTCAAAGATGACACTCTCTTGTAGAGGAGGTAATAAAATTTAGGACGAATATATCTTGAATTTTTAGAGTCTCATGATCTACATCTATACATCTTCGTTAAGTTGTTCTTATATCACAAGACATAATCTCGCATAGGATATCTCGTTAGATCCTTGTTTAATTTCCACCTAGTTGAGCATAGGATATCTTAGAGATGATATTAATTGAGAAATGATGCAAGAAAATCATCATGCTAAATGTGTCTAAAGATGTTACCTGAGTGGACCTATCGTAGATTGTAGAATCTCCCCCAAAACATTACATAATCTTGTGATACTTATAGAAAATATTTGTGTGAGTAAAGTGCTGATCATTTGCATAATCTAGACATGCTACATGAAATTAACTAGGAGATACTCTTATAGGATTTTCACTATGGCCATTTAAAGGTGGACTAGCTTAGGGACTGATGAAATTTGAGAGGAAGTGAATAGGTGGAAATGGCGGGTGATCTAAAGGAGTATGAAGTAGTATTGTGGAATCCAAACATGGAGATGCACGAGAAGTAGCTTGTATTAAATTGACATTTATTTGAACTTGACAAATACTTATAAAGAGAAGTTAATCTTTTAATTAGTGATTTGAAGAATTCTAAGTTGTGATCATCCTGCGAAGAAACTAGGTTAGATTGATCCGTGAAGTAGTATTGGTGGGAGTAGGAACATAAATGGGCTACAGTAGAAGGCCATTGATAGCCGTGGAAGACACCACTAGCCCACCTTGAGTGGTAATAGCAGCATGGAAGATCTTGTGGCCAAGAAGGCCATGCATGAATAAGCTGCTACAAGATTTGGGTTATGATCAAATCTTCACATGAATAATTGAGTAAACATTCATCATGAATGTTCATTCTTTATCAATGAGGTGTCACTCTTTTCATATGTATTGCATTCATTATCTAATCTTGCAGTTACCCCTTGATTCCCATAAATAAAAACACCTTCACTCATAGGAAGCATAATTATTTCATAAGACCCATTAATGTCAAGTCATTATTCTTGATGATGATAAGAATAACCATCCCTACAAACCTTAAGGTGGGTATCGAGCAATGGGTTCACTAAATGATTTAACAAATATTGAAAATATGTTAAACCCTAATTGCAGAGTCACAATGACAATGATAATGCAATAAAGTATACATATATGACCTAAGCAATAAGATATATAAAATTGAAACCCTATGTGCAAGAGAGGGAAAGCATGCTTAGTTGATTTCACTAATTGATCAAAGCTATGTGACCAGGCTAGAGAACTTATAAACAAGAGGAAAGTCACATAAACGAACCTAGAAAATTATGTGATAGCAAGATCTACCTGGATTGGGGTGCTTGGAATCAAGCCTAGGGAATCTTGGGAAATGTAGACCTCTGTCTGGGTGCGCCATGACTAGGAAAATGGCTAGAAAGTGATTTATTTTGTGTCACTTCTACTGTTGCTGGCCTCCGTGCTTGATCACTGTATGTCACACTATGCCCGTAGAATTTTACCTGTAACTTGTAAAGAGAAAGAGAAGCTCCAAACCCAAAAACACATCAAATCATAAAAATAATAAAAAAATGAAAATGCGGATTTATAATGACCCGGTGACAGTCACCTGATAGAGTGAACTTACGATCTAGGTGCTGCACTACATTTCAGACTCCATGCTAGTTTGCACACACGCGCGCACATGCATGTGTGTGTGAAGAATCGTGCCCTAGGTGGCTATTGTGTAAGATTCACTGAATAACGAGAAATAACTAGATGTAGGAATGTAAGTAGATGTGTGGATGTCGAAATGAACTTCCCCTCCTATGAAGTGTATGCAGAAAAATGCAGTCCCTTGTCCCTTGAATGATAGCTGAGATGGATGCTTTGATGCTCTTGAAATTCCTTTGGATGCAACCTTAGGTGATAGTAATAGATGCTTAGAGCTTGGTCCTTTATTATGGTCACATACCTTTGTATTTATATGATTCCCTTGTTTTAATTTTGTAATTAACCGTACTAAAAGGATGATCCATAAGAAAACAAGATGCCCAATGGCTAGAAGAGGCCCAAAAGAGGTGAGATAAGATATAAAGAGGTCGGGGGTGCCCATATGAGCAGATGAGGGTGACTTGGGCACTGGTGTCCTAGCTAGGCGCTAGCAATCCAGACTCACAAAATATGAGAGTATAAAAATTCATAATAAGAAATAGGGTGTGTAAGGAACAAGAAGGAAACAAAAAAGAAAGCAAAGAGGCCAAAAATAGTTGGTCAATTTGTACTTGTCTTTCTTAGCCATCTTATGAATAATGGTATGTGACTAGGACCTAGAAATGTACTTGATATGTGTGATTTAGTGTCTACACTAACCTACACAATTGGTTATTTTACCAATTTTCATAGTTTCATACAAATTAACTATCTAGTATTGCATAATTGTCCCCCGTAGAGATTTATTATCCTTTCCATTGCATCGACCATCTATGGATAAACACCATTAGTCATGCTATTAAATCTTAATGCCATCATCCACCCTTTGACTTGGCTTCTTGATAATACTCAAACACGTCTAAATTAAGGTTTACAACACTTTTGAGAATTTAATTCCCCACCTAACACTAATGAATGTAATCATTATAATGCTCCCAAACCCACCTAAACACCGACTCAATCTACATTTTGACTATATTTATGGAATCTTTTGCTGACTAAAATTTCCTCGAGACACATTTTTATACTTTTCTCCTAGTTACCCTTTTCCAATTAAATACAATACCTACCTTTGGATTCATACCACCACATGCTTTATCTCATCTGCCTCAAAATATCACCATCATCATAATAATTTCTAAAATAAAACATTTTAAGAGATCAAAATATATCAATATCAAATACTAAAGTGACAAATGGATTACTCTTCTTACTATTTCTAGAATTTTCTACTACTAATTTTGACACATTTTCCCCCAATTTTCAAACCTTCATATCTTTCTAACAAAAATGCATAAAATGTTGTGCAAGTTATGTCATGACTGTGGTAAAAAGACAATCATTTTGAGATAATAAACACGTCTCTATAAGTTTTCCTTTAAAATACTCATTTATCACATCTCATCTGCATTTTGAAAATCCCTCCCACAACATCCTAACTAGGTGTTTTCTATCTTATTTTACTAATTATCTTCTAGTTTGTATTTTCACTCTTTTTTTTCAAGTTTTCTAACATCCATTGCGTCCACCACATGAAAGTTGAGAAACCCCTAAAGGTAAGTACAAGGTAGGTATATTTCATTTGGTGGAGTTCATTACTTCTTTCCTACATTATTACTTCTGATTTCACGCATTTCATTAGTCATTTTTTGAAGACCTTATCATGTTCCAATATTGTGACACATAATGAGCTTTGGTTGGGGTATATGTATATACCTCATTATTTACACTTTATATCCTTCTCTCTTATGCAAGGGTTATTGATGCATAAACCTCTTGAGAAGGTGCCTCAAGGAGCTTGCTACGATTGGGGTGATCAGAATTTTCCTTAGGATAGACCAAAACATTTGGAGATATATCACCATGTTTTCCTTTATATCATACTTACCCTATTATCTCTTTATTTCCTACCTTGTTCAAGGGTTTTCATCATTACGTCCACTTGTTTTCACTCATTCCTAGTCTTCTCACGAATTTATGCAATCATATACCTTCTTCATATGTCCATTATGTCTCCTACCTCCATTCCCCATTGTTTTACACTTGTGATTCTATGTTTCTCTCCAAATATTGATGAGTAATATGGGGATATAGGAACCTAATTTATTACTATTAGATTTAGTTTAAGTTGTATTTTTGGTTTTTAGAAGATTTATTTCTTAAGTGTAAAATTCTGTTTTTAGAATTTTATTTTTTATAAATCTATTTTTAGACTAATATTTTTATAAATATATTTTTAGAATTCTATGTTTAAACATCTTCTATTTTTAGCATGGAAGTGCCTATTAGAATGCAGTTAATTATACATGTACTTAATTGAGGTCAAATCATTATCCATTCATCCCCAAGAGGTGGGGAAATTTTTTTATTTATAGACGCATATTTTTTTCTATTTTTAGGATAAGTTGGGACACCTAGTTTAGCTAGTGCACAAATAGATTGTTGATTTAACAAAATTAAATCTTAATTCAGAGAACTGAGATCAAGTAGATAATATCAATAATACACAAGATCTAACATGAAATTACAAGTACAAGCTTGTAACTTGCTATCTGGATTGATCTTGGGTTGGAATATTGATGAAACATGTTGGATATTATTTACATGCGCTTCATCTAGAAAATAGAATTCTAAAAATCTTCTGGATAGTAGTGCCCAACAGGGGGACAGGACTAACCAAGTGCTAGTGTATGTACTGGGTGCTAGTATTTGTATTAGGCACTAATAACTTGGTAGTGAATCTAGATCTGATCTTTTTAGGGTTTGATAAGCTCGCCTTCACTTTCCCTTTTTCACTCTGAATTTTTTGTAGGGTTTCATTGTCACACATGTGCCTACAAAACAAACCCTAAATACCTACACAATGCTTAGGCACACATTAAATGGGATAAAATATGCATATACTTGAGTTGGACTTACCTCGGTGGTCACCCTAATTTTATTGTCACTAAGAATTACACTACATTTTATTCTCAATGTAGTTCTTGTGTGTGTTTGTGTGTGATAGAATTGTGTCCCTTGAATCTAGGTTTCCCAAGAACTACTTTTCTACTTATGTGTGATACATGCTACAACTACTATCATTTGTGTTAGTGTGAATCAATACATCATACATAAGTTACATTATATTTCTAAATCATAACTCCTTTCTCCCTTATGGAGGTATGATGGGTCCTTACACTGGGAGTTACACAATAGTCATATTTGTACTTCCTTTTTTGATCTATGAGAACGAGTGGACATCTTTCATGCATGCATAATTTCATAGTGGTTACTTTATTTTTTAATACTTGGAATGACATCATGTTTCTTTTTTAGTTTAACTTGGTTGATGTTCTTGTATTCCATATTGATCCTCATGCTCACACTCTCTCACTTGGTGGCATAGCTCGTTATTGGGAATCATGTCACTCACCATCATTCATTACCTATTACTCTTGGTTTTGTGTTTATATTAGTTTCTTGTGCAATATTTCAATCCGTATTTGATTTGTGATCTACTTGCATTAATATAGTTTAATCTTGGTTTTCATGGAGTTTGTTGGGTTTTTATGTTTTCATAGGTGCTTGTGTAGATAGTATTTTCTCAGCTAATTTGGGTTATTACAACTATATTTGGTGGTAATCTTGTTTTGGAGGTATTTATGTTTTGTAGTATTGGTTTTCTAGTTTTCTAGATCATGTTCTCTCATAAAATTCCTAGTACATACCAATCCCCTTCTCTTACTACTCCATGTCTCTCTCTCAGGATCCGCATATCCTTTCTTTAAACCTACACAAATGTTGCTCCATTTATCTCTCTACTGAGCTCTCTGATTTCACATCTTGATTCTACAATCTTCCTAATATCCTTCACCATCTCAGTAAGATGGGTTCTCCTCCCAAGCTCCTCTCCCTACCCAAGCTACTCTCCCACCCATCTCACCCACATGATCTCGGATTCACTCTCTATCATCCTAACTCAATCGTATTTATCTCGAGATCCCTTCTCTCGGTCACTTGCCAACTCATTTAAAAATTTTGGACTTGTTTTGCAAAAGTTATAGCAGTTTTATTTTTTTTCATAAATCGGCTACCTAGGTTGCAAATTTTGGAATTTTTCTAATTTTCTTATATTTTCGGAAATATTTCCAAAAATTAGCTAAGGTTTCTTCTTCATGATTTCCTCTATTCAGCCAGTAAGTTTACGAAACCCTAAACCCTAAATTTTTACCATGTTTCATCTACCCTGAGTCCTAAACCAAACATCATGACCAATAGATCAACTTGAGGCTAAGGGAAAGTTCAAGAAACTCCATAAATGGCCCAAAATAAGGAAGAAATGGATTTAGAATCTTCTAGTTTAGGAGTATCTAAAGTAGTCAACCAACTTATGGAAAGGGTAAATAATATGGTGAGTAAGGATGACCTAAAAAATGAGCTTCTTCATCTAAAAGGTAGCCTTAGGGGTGAAATTAAAATGGATTTTGAATCAATGAAGCATGAGTTATTGTTATCCCTTTCAAAAACAAATGCCCATTCTGGTTATATGGGTTCCTCTAGCAATACACACAGGTCCAAATCACTCCAATTAAGGAGGATCCTTTACACATTTAGGTGGATATCCTCACCAATGGCATGGCATTATTCCAAAAGTGGAAATGCATAAATTTTATGGAAAGGATCCGCTAAATTAGATTACCCAAATGGATAATTTCTTTGATCTTCATTAGATCCCAGTGGGATAAAAGGTGACCATGACATCCTTATATCTAGAACCTGACCAATTCATCTGGTATTGTTGGTTATGTGCTCATAGGAATAAGAATCGTTTAAGTATCACATGGAAATTTTTCACTGAAGAGATTCAATTACACTATAGTTATAGTGTGTCAAATAATTACTTTAGCTAATTAGGAATGTTATGACAAACAAGTTTAGTAAAGGACTATGTCCATCAATTCCAAAAAAATTCCTTGCATGTGGAGGATATTACAGAAGAGTTTTTGAATGACCTATTTCTTGGGGGTCTTAAGGACCATATTAAGCATGAGGTGTGCATTTTTAATCCACTCAAGTTTTCTTATTCTATTATCGTGGCGCATGGAGCAGAGGAAAAAATTATTACCAATAGAAGGAAGACCTTCACTAACATAAAATATTGTAGCACCTTGTCACCATCGTACCCTTGGCCAATTCTACTGACACCTCAAAAAATTGAAGAAAAAAGAGAAAAAGGGTTGTGTTTTAACTGTGACAATAAATATAGACCAAGTCATAAATGTGTTGAGAATAAAAAATTTTACAATGAAGGTATTGGTATGTTGAGTTCTAGGTGTTGTAATTGATGTAAAATCTCATTAATGACAAAGAGGATGTTGGAGAAGTGTCATAGGATGGTAGGCATGATGATGAAATGAATGTTTAAGAGGTGACATGATTGCATGAGTTGATTAAGTGATATTGGCTTCATCTAGCAAGCCTAATCAAGTGACCTAGCTAGCCTAGGGGATGGTGTATGGTGAGTAGAGATGCATGGTGACTTTAGGATCATGATAGCAGTATGGAAAGCATGGATGGATAGTTTTTAGACACTCACATGAGTTTCAGAGTGTAGGTATAGGTTGAAGACCTAATTACAAATTCTCATCTAGACCTAGTTTAGGTGTTTGGAGCCCAAATGAGGAGGTATAGAGCCATGTGAGATCATGAAGGCATGTAGGTGAGTGAGATATATTATCTCAAGTGTGGTAGGTACTTTTTCAAAGCTAGAAAGTAGATTCATGAGGTTTTATACTTGTGATTACGCTAAAGTGTAAAATAATAGCTTGATCCAAATGATTTTTTTATTAAGGGAAAATAGTTTTGAAGGGACTATACCCTGTATACAAAAGGGCTCAAAAGCCAGATCCAAATGTTATGGCAACAATAAATAAATAAATAATGCAATACATAAATTAACCCAAGAAACTAAGAAATAAAAATATAAAACCCTAATGTGCAAAGATGGTTAGAAGAGCCTGAGTTGATTCGAAGATGTCACGGGACTATGTTACAGTGAAGGCCAGCTGAATAGGAATGGAGGAACGTTGCACAAGAGCTTATAAAAGTGAAGATTTGAGTTATTTGGCTAGAATGGGGTGATTGGAGACTGAATGGGGGCATTGGGATGCTTTGAGCCTAATTTTAGGTGTCATGGTCTGTGTAGAAGATCCGGAAGCTAATTTCATAGGGTCATCAGATGATGCAAAACCTTTGCTACTTATCGCATGTATGTTGCTCAATTCCTTTGAATGTCGTTGTGGATCTAGAATGAATAAATCACATGTAAAACCCCAAACAAAGCATCAAACCCTAAAAATAAAGATGTAAATAAAGGGGCAGACTATCCTTAGCAACCACAATGGTGTACTTACAACTAAGCATTGCACTACATCTCAGGCCAAATGTAGTTATGTGTGTGTGTGCATAATTATGACCTAGGTTGCTCTTGCATGTGTCACACTTGAAGTAGCAAGAAAGTAGCTAGATGGAGAATGTAAATAATGTGTTTATGGAATAAAATAAAATCCCCTCCTATGAAGTGTGATGCAAATGAACCAACCTTTGTCCTTTGTGATGGAGCTAGATGGATGCAAATGGAGCTCTAGATGCCTTGATGGATGCAACCTTAGGTGATGATAAGTATTTTTAGTGTTTGGTCCCTTATTATGATCACATAACTTTATATTTATATGATTCCTTCACTTGAATTTCGTAATTAATGTTGAAAAGGTTCACTACCAAAAATATAAGATGCTCAAATGGCTAGAAAGGACCCAAAAAGTGTGAGTAAAGTACAAAGAAGATTAGGGCACCCAAAGGGGACAAGGGCACCTAGAGTTGGCATCCTGTCTAAGCGCTCTAGTCCAGAAAGAGTAAAACTGAAGCCTGAAAAGATAGACTGGGTTAGTAAAGGTGCAAGACCAAAAGTAGTAACAGAAAGTAAAAGCAAGGTGGCCAAAGACATGGATTAATTAGTAATTTTCTTCCTTAGGAACCATATGAATAGTAGTATGTGATCAAGGCTAGATAATTACACAGATTGCATGATTTTGTGTCTACATTTTCCCCCCATTTATGTTGGTGAGAAATATGCTTGGTAACATAAAGTAGATAGAGATGTGTACCTGATATCCATATATATTAATGTAGAAAGCATGTCGAGGGATAAGAAAAAGCGTGGAGTGATAAAAAATGGAGCATGGAGACTAAAGATGAAAAAGTGTAAAAAAGGTAATGAAAGTGAACCTAGGGTGGTAATCATGTGTGCGGATGCTGGTGTATGTGATGTACCTATTGTTAGTATCAATGTGTGTGATGTCGAATGGAGTTGGCATTGACTGTTTTCTTCCCATACGGATGGACTTGCAAAAGGGAAGATGATCTAGTAGTCAAATACGCATGTATATGTATGAAAATCATGTAAGGAAGTATGTAAAATAAAATTCTAAAAAAATGTGAAAAATGAACATGTGCACCTGATCCGTGATGAGAAAAAGAGTGTAGAAAGGATCCTATCAATGAAGTGTGAGTTTTTTGGGTGATCTCACGCCACTAGCTAAAGAAGTATAGTGAGGAAATTTTGATTTATCCTCAAACCTTTAACTTCTTCTCAAAACTCTAGAGATCTCGTGTACTATATAGTTTGTTGGGTGATCCAATGCCACAACAAAAGTAGTATAGATGAAAGTATCGAACAAGGGTGGAAGCTTGATACTTTTATTAATTTTCAATCAAATCAAATATAATGTTGCAGGTAGAAATATTTATAGATATTGGATAGCCAGTTTACAAACAAAAGAGAAGTTGTACAGGTGCAACCAAAAACCATGTCTAAAATAATACATAAAAGAATATTGTTATAACTATATAAAAACAATAAATTCATACGAGAATAATATGAAAAATATGGTATATAAAACCATATAACAATAATCAACTAATTACCAAAGGTAATAATAAAATGCATAAATTACTAGGGTAAAATAAGTTTACCCTAACAATTCCCCCCTTAATTTTACATTGCCTCAAGGGATGAAGAGAGGAATTATCTGAACAACTCAAATTTTTCACGTGTAAGTAACTTTGTGAATATATTTGCTTGTTGTTCAGCTGTTGGACAAAATTGAAGTTGTATATTGTGTTTCAAGACATGCTCGTGTATGAAATGTACTTGTACCTCAATGTGCTTTGTTCTTTCATGAAAAACTAGATTGCGAACAAGTTTGAGAACACCTTCATTGTCTATATACAAGGTGGTCGGTCTATTTTATGGTATTCCATTTCCTTCAAGTATGTGACGTAGCCATATTGCTTCACAAACAAATTCACATACAACAAGATATTAAAATTTTGTAGAAGAGCGAGAAGCAAAGTGTTGTTTTTTGCTTCCCCATGATATCAGTCCAAATCCCAAAAATAATACAAATCCTGAAGTGGATTTTATGTCATCAATATTACCTATATGATGTGAATCCAAATATCCAATCAAGAAGAAGTTGTCTTTCTTCTTGTATTCTAGACCAAGATCTATTGTTCCCTTAAGATATCTCAACATTCGCCTTGTTACCTTCCAATGAAAAACTCAAGGTTCATGTATGAACCTGGATAGATAGCTCACTGCAAAGATGATATCTGGTCTAGTGTATGTGAGGTAAATGAGACTCCCAATCAAGTGCCGATAGAGATGTGCATTTACCATAAGAGATGGATCTAAATGAGATAACTGCAATCTATTCTCCATAGGTGTAGAAATAGGTGTGCAATCCATCATCCTAAATTCATTGAGCGTTGTCTTACTATATTTCAAGTGAGAAACAAAGACGTGATTCTCTTTCTGTCATACTTCTAATCCAAGACAATAGTGCATCAGCACGAGATCTGTCATGTCAAATAATCAGTTAAGATATTTCTTCATTGCATCGATCATTCTCATTGAACTTCCAGTGATGACTAGATCGTCGACATAAACAAAAAAAATAACAATCTCCCCCCCTTTCTTTTTGAGGTAGATAGTGGGATCATATGGATTTCTGAAAAATCCATGTTGTACGAGATGCTCATCAATTTTAATGTACCAAACACAAGGTGCATGTTTAAGGCCATATAGAGATTTCCTATGTCTGCATACCTTTGCTTCTTGACCAGGTACAACTTATCCCTCAGGTTAAGTCATGTAGGCTTATTCTTGTAAATCTCCATTTAGAAAGACACTTTTTACATCCATCTGATAGAATTTCCAACCAAATTGTGTAGCTAGAGAAAAGATCATTCTGATCATTTTGATCTTAGTTGTGGGAGAAAATTTCCCCTTATAGTCAATGCCTTCTTTTTGTGTGTACCCCTTTACTACCAGTCTTGCTTTGTACTTTTCTATGGTCCCATCTGTTTTTTACTTTGTTTTGAATATCCATCTGCAACCAATGGGTTTCTTCCCTAGTGGAATATCGAAAAGCTATTAAGTGTTCTTTTTCATCATTACAAGCTTTCCATGTCATCTTTCCAAGCTTTTGACTGTAGGATTCCTAGACTGTAAAGGGCTCATCAGATTCAATAACTCTACTCATTAAATAAAAGTTAACTTTTTCTCATGATTTATTGTGAGTCCTTGGTCCAGTGGTGGATGTATCTAGTGGAACATCCAATTTTACATCTCGTATCATGTTATTATACCACTTGGGCATACGTTGAACTTCCCCCATGGGTTGTGGTTATATTTGATCATCACCATCCTCCCCATCATCACTTTCATCATCTGTAGGAACATTAGCTTCTGGTTTTACAACATGTGAAAAATGTATATCAAGTGAGTCCGGAGGAGGAGTCTCTGCTTCCTTCTTCTCAAAAAATTCAACATCTCTGCTGGTGTATAATTTCCTGGTCTTTAGATCCATCAATCTGTACCTAAGAGTCTCTTCATTCTAGCCAATGAGTATGAGTTTTTGTGATTTCATATCCAATTTATTTCTATTCTTCTTGGGTATGTGCATACTTTCTTTACACCTGAATAATCGGAGGTGTGCAATAGATGGTTTCCACTTTGACCATGCTTCATATGGCATTACTCCATCAAGAGCAACTGTGGGCACTCTGTTAAAAAAATACATTGTTGTCTTTGTTGCTTCTACCCAAAATGTCCTCGGTAGTCCAAAATCATTGATCATAATAATTCCATGATAGTACAATTTCTTCTCTCAACAACACCATTTTGTGTGCTATGTGTGGAGGAGGAATTTTTTGATGAATCCTGTGACCTTATAGGTAGGCTTTAAACTCATTACTGTTGAATTCCCCGCTCGATATGAGTGGAGAGATCTGATGAGTCGACCAGTCTCATTTTCAACAACCATATTGAAATTCTTGAAAGTTTCAAAAGCTTCAATTTTCTTACGAAGACAATACATCTACATTTTTATTGAGTAGTCATCAACACAAAGCATGAAGTATTGAAATCTAGAATGACTCGGTTGCATCAGACTGCAAAGATTGGTATGAACCAAATCAAGCTTACCATGGGATCGATAAGTACTCCCCTGGAATGAAGTTTTGTGTTGTTTTCCTGCTAGGTAGTTTATATCACCAAATCACATCACCCTATCACACACACTTGTGCAAACCTGGGTACTATCTCCAAGTTGTGGGACTTGCTACTTGAGATAGACCTCTAAAGAAATTTGGTTCTTGCTCCTAAACTACCTACCAAAATCTACTCTAATGAAGGAAAAAATGCCTAATCCTAATCTAACTTTCCAAGGGACCAGGGAGAGAGAGCATGAAAACAAATCCTACACTAAAGTGGTGATACACCAGAAAAGGAGAGTGTGAGAATAGTCTTCCAATGTGTGAAAAGTAGAAGCAAAATGTATACTAGAAGGGATGATAATAGTTCTCCACAATCTAACAACTGCATTCACAACAATATTTCATGCACACACAGTGATAATGAATCCTTACAAGAATGTAAGATAGATAAAATATATTTGTAAAGAGATTAAAGGGGCAAGAGGAATGCAAACAAACACAATAGGGGAAGATACATCCACAAACTCATATTTATTACTTCATGATATGCACAGTTCAATCTATTACAAAACAAGGGCTTGGATCACAATGCAAGGAGTCCACTACAAGGGCCTGCATCACATTGGAGTCACAAAACAAATTCGATAGACTTTTACTACTGAAAATTACTTCTCTTATAATGAGCCCAACACTCCAATTTATAGATTTCTAAAAGGAGAGAGAGGGGGGGAAAATGAAAATCCCAAAATCTTTCCTTCAACCACTTGCAAGAAGTATTAAATGAAGTGAAATTATGTTCTTTTGCTTGCAAAATGCCTCCCATACTATCCCATGGCTTGCAGCAGTGAGAAATGTCAGCCCATGATTCATTGAATGCATCTCAACTATAAAATAAAACACTGTTATGAACCTGTCCACATTTTCTAAAAAATCATCATCAATTTCTCATAAAATTCTAAATTTATTGATTTTTGTGTGTTGGTCTCAAAAACACAATTCCAACAATACCAATTTTGTGCATTTTCACTGAGAAATGCAAAAGTTGTGGCCTTCTGAGTGCAGGAAGCTATTTTGGGTCTACCAGACATTTCTGTCATTTGAAGTTAGGGAGGGTCAAGCATTAAGTTTTCCTTTGTATGTCGGTATTTCAGCTATATCAAGCCCTTGTGTCCCGACTGTCCCTAAAAAAAACCTCTGATCCACCCGTAAGCCTCCTTCCGCAGCAAAATCGAGTTTTAATGTCGCATGTGCCTCGTCGTTGACCGGGCTTGAGGGTCGTTGACCTCCGCTCCATCCACAATGCTTGGCTCCTTTGTATTGTGGTAATTGCGGATTTTAGTGTCCCATGCATACTTATGTCTCGGCTGTCCTAGCCAAATTTCTCCGCTCCACCCACAATGAATTGACTTGCGGTGATTTTGGGTTATCAAGTCTTGCGCGTCTCAACGTCCCAACTGTCCCGCGGATTACCTGGGAAAAAAAATTATGGTTTTTCTGCAATACACTGACTCCTTAGTATTTTGGCAATTTTTCCTTTTTGGGGCACGACTGTCCTGGTTGAACTTGTGCAGCCTGGGACAAAAACTTCCACATTTTCCGCAATACACTAAAAGAATCCATTTTTTCAAATTTCTTCAATTTTGCCTAACTTCTTGGATTTTTTCTTGGATAGGTAAGTTAGAGAAGAGCCAGAGGGACCCCCCAAAACCTGATTTTTGGCCTTTCACCATTATACTTACTCAAGCCTGAAGAAATTACACAAGTTATCTGAATTTACCTCGAGGGGTGAGTTTGGGATAACAGTAGTGATGAAACTTATTTGTATCCTTTTGGAGAGATGGAAATCATTTTACCATGTTGTACTGGTGAAGTTTTTCAAGATATTTGAAAGTAATGTGACCAAGTATTTGATGCCACAATTGTGCGGAGGTAGAATGGTTAGCCACAAGTGTCTGGTCATTTCTGTGGAAAAAATCAAGCTAGAACATACGTCCCACATTGGAGGATTTTGTAACTATTTTTGATCCTCATGCTTTGTATCAAATTAAACACATTTTATTTCCGGAATGACTATCAAAGTCAATTTTCAAATTATGATCCAGGAGTTGACTGACTGATAGCAACCCAGGGACATATAGTACATCTGATAATCTACAATTTCGTGAACCGAGGGGTAGAGAAATGTTCACAATCCCCTCTACTATGTACAAAGAATCATCACCCAACGAAACATGGTTTTTTGAAGGCGTTTCCCTCATTGTGGTAAACTAGTCTCTGTGGCCGGTCATGTGTCAAGTGGCTCCCAAATCAACATACCAGACATCACTAGATGGCGTGTAAGGTTCAGTTGATCGAGCAGTGTACAAGAATTCTTCATTAACCAAATGTTCTTCTTGCTCAACTATATTTCCTTGCTGATGGGGTTTTCTTCGTTAGTTCCCCTTCTTCTTCCCTTGATTGTAGTTAGAATTTCTCTTATAAGATTGTTCATTTTGAAGTCTAGAGTTGCTTGATGAACCTTTCTTATAGGTATTTAACCAACAATCTTTTAACTCATGTCCTCTCTTGTAGATAAGGCATTGATTCTTATTCTTATTATGTTTGTCCCCATGTTGATCTAGTGTTTGGGACTTTTGAAAGGAATGAGATTTTCCTTTTCCTTTTCCTTTCTATTTCTGATGAGAAGAAAGTGCATGCTCGTCTTTATTGTACATTGTTTCCTCTTGTTGCAGTAGGTTCACTAACTTGTCAAGATAAATTGTCTGATCTGAAAAGTTGAGTGTTGTCACCAAAATATGGTATGAATGAGGGAGTGTTCTAAGAAAAATGGGAATGAGAGCTATATCAGTGAACTCCTCTCCTAGGGATAGAAGTGAAGCCCTTAATTCTAGAACTCTTCTTAAGAAAGATTCTATTTTCTCATTTTGTTTAAACTTTAGTGTGTGTAACTGACTCTACAAATTCAGTATGACATTCTTGTTCTTGGCCTCGTACATTGTGCTCTCTTGGTTATGGAGCCTGATAGCGATGGGGGTTGTAAGGGGGGATTCTCGCCCCTTGCGGGGTCTAGGGGGGATGGCCCCCCTGGCAGGGGTTCGGGGGCAGCGCCCCCATAAGCCACATTTTATATGTATTTATGCATTGTGAAATCTAGACCATTCCTTATTAGGTCACAGATCTAACAAGTGGTTTTCTATGTTTCCCCGAAATGATAAAAAACCCTAATATATTTCAAGGGTTGTTATGTATGAGGATCATTGTATCAGTGGTGACACTGTGAGAGAGAGTTTTTTTGGACTGAATAAAAGGATTGGCTATTTTTGGTGGACGTAGCCCATTTTGGGTGAGCCACATTAAATTTGTCTCTTTTTTATTGTATTCTTTTTCTGTTTTACATTTTTTACATTATTCATTACATGCTTGTTTATCTGTACAATTGATATAATCTTAACAAATGGTATTAGAGCACGTTTGAGATTTATTCGTTGGTAATATACTCACAAAAGTATTTATGTTTGAGTGGGAGAAGCAGTAATGGTAGAGGATAATAACTTCAGAGTTGAGAAGTTTGACTACCGAAATTACCAGTTATGGAAAATGTAGGTGGAAGATTACCCGTTTCAAAAGGATCTATACCTACCATTGGGAGGTGAAGAAGTGAAACCCTCAATCATGTCTGATGAGGAGTGGAAGGTTCTAGATAGGAAGGCTCTCGGTGTAATTCGATTGAGTCTAACATCGTTTGTAGCTTCAAATATCTCACAGGTGAAGAGTATGGTAGAGTTGATGAAAACCCTAGCTAATTTATATGAAACACCTAGTGCATCCAATAAATTTTATTTGATGAAAATATTGTTTAATCTACAAATGCAAGAAGTTGGATCTATATCTAACCATCTTAATGATTTCCACACTATTGTAAATCAGTTAGATTCAGTTAATATCGCATTTGATGAGGAGGTTAGAGCATTATTATTCCTATGTTCTTTGCCAGAAAGTTGGGACAACTTAGTAATACATCATCTACTTCTCTTAAATTTGAAGATGTAGTCAGTGTCATTTTAAATGAGGAAATGCGTAGGAAAAGTACAGGGGAAAATTCTTCTTCTGGAAATGCGTTGAATATGGAGACTAGAGGGAGGAGCAAGGAGAAATCAAAGAGTAAGGCTCATGGGAGATCTAAATCGAATATGGGCAGATCCAAATCTAGGAGTAGAGGCATTACTTATTGGAACTTTGGAAAGAGAGGACATGCTAAAAAGGATTTTTGGTTTAAAGGAAACAAAGAAAACCAGCCTGAAGGTATTAAAGAGGAAAATCCGACAAGTAATATTGTTCAGGATGCTCTTATACTTTCTCTTGATACTAGAGTAGAATCTTGGGTAATAGATTTAGGTGCCTCTTTCCATCCAACCCCTGATAAAGGCTATTTTAAAGAGTATGTCTAGGGAAATTTTGGACAGGTTTATTTGGGAAATGATTAGCCATGTAACATTTTTGGGAAGGGCAATGTACACCTGAAATTACAGAATGGATATACATGGATATTGAGAGACGTGAGGTATGTACCTAGCCTCAGGAGAAATCTCATCTCTACAGGACATTTGGGTGGTGAAGGTTGAACAGTCACATTCACTTCAGATGCTTGGAAGGTTTCCAAGGGTGCCTTGGTAGTGGCATGGGGTAAGAAAGTAGGCACTCTTTATTTGTCTACTTGTATATCTAATTCTTCTACCATATTGTCTACTTTAGATGAGGATGCCAGCATGTGGCACAGTATATTGGGACATATGAGTGAGAAGGGCATGAAAATTCTATAGGAAAAAGGTAAGCTTTCAACTTTCAAGCAATTGGACTTAGAGTTTTGTGACAATTGCATTTTTGGGAAATAGAAAAGATTTAGATTTCTCAAGGCAGGGAATACCAAGAAAGAGAAAAATTTGGAGCTAGTTCATACAGATGTGTGGGGGCCGGCCCATGTTAGATCTCATGGTGGTTCTTTGTACTATGTCACATTCATAGATGATGCCACAAGGAAGGTATGAGTATATTGCATTAAGCATAAGTTTGATACATTTAAGAAATGGAAAGCACTTGCTGAGAATTAATGTGGTTCTAAATTTAAATGTTTGAGATTTGATAATGGCAGTGATTATTATAGTAAAAAATTTGATGATTATTGTTCCTTGAACAATATTCGTAGAGAGAAAATAATTATCAGGACTCCATAACAAAATGGTGTTAGTAAGAGGATGAATAGAACAATAATGGAGTGTGCACGGTCAATGAGATTACACGTGGGGCTTCCTCTTCAGTTTTGGGCAGAGGTCGTAGATACTGTTGTGTACTTAATCAACTGTGGGCCTTGGAGTGCACTACCCAAAGAATCTTAGACCGGGAAAGAGGTAGACCTTTCATTTTTAAGAGTATTTGGTTCAGAGGCATTTGTGCATGTTAATAAAGAAAATAGGAAGAAATTGGATTCAAAATCCAAACGTTATACATTCATAGGCTATGGCTCCAATGGTGATTATGGATTTCAGTTTTGGGATCTAGATGAATCTAAGATAATTAGGAGTTGTGATGTTGTTTGGCATGAAAATAGAATGTATAGGGATCATGTACAGGATGACAAAAATCCCAAGGAAGAACTAGTTGAGGATATAAATCCTAAAAATGAACTCTTGGGTGGAAAATATCCACCTACAGGTACCGAGGTTGACAGTTTTATAGGCCAAGCATGACATCTAGTGTCAGCATTGACACCTCTATCATAAATTCAAGAAAATGAACAGCAAGAAAATAATGATCCCGTGACACCCCCATCTTTGGTAAGAAGGTCACAACGTATTAGTAGACCTCCAGAAAGATTTTCCCCTTTTTGTATTATTCGTTACTAACAAATAGTGGTGAGATAAAGAGCTTTGATGAGGCAATGCAGGTGGAATCTACTAAGGAGTGGGAGCATGACACGAATGAGGAGATGGACTCCCTGGAGAAGAAACAAACATGGGATTTAGTCAAATTTCTAGTTGGGAAGAGAGTACTACAAAACAAATGGGTCTACCGTGTGAAAGAAGAAGGTGGATGGAAAAGTTACAAAGCAAGGCTTGTAGTGAAGGGGTATGAACAAAAGAAAGGTATCGATTTTGATGAAATTTTCTCCCTTGTTGTAAAGATGTCTTCCATTTATACTGTATTAAGTTTAGTTACTATTGAATATTTACACTTAGAGCAACTTGATGTCAAAACGAAATTTCTCCATGGTGACTTGGAGGAGGAGATTTATATGCAGCAGCCACTTGGGTATGAGGTGAAGGGTAAGGAGAAATTGGTTTGTAGGTTGAAGAAAAGCCTATACGGGCTCAAGCAAGCTCCCTAGAAATGGTATCTAAGGTTTGATAGTTTTATACATGAGCATGGTTTTACTAGATGTCAATCAGATCATTGTGTGTACTTTAAATGGTTGGATAGTGAGAGCTACATTATTCTTCTGTTATATGTAGATGATATGCTTGTAGCAAGGTATAATATGCAAGAAATTGTAAAGCTTAAGGAAAATATTACACAAATGTTTGATATGAAGGATTTAGGTGCAGAAAAGAAAATCCTCGGTATGTAAATCAAGAGGGATAGAAAAAATAAGAAATTGGTGTTGTCTCAGGAGGACTATGTACAAAAGGTGTTAGAAAGGTTTCATATGCAGAATGCAAAACCAGTTAGTACACCATTGGCTGGGCATTTTAGATTGAGTAAAGAGCAATGCCCAACAACACAAGGGGTAAAAGATTATATAGCATGGGTTCCTTATTCTTCAGCAGTTGGGGGCCTCATGTATGCCATGGTTTGTACTAGGCTAGACATTGCCCAAGAAGTGGGAGTTGTTAGCAGGTATATGGAAAATCTAGGTAAAGCACACTAGAAGGCAGTCTAGTGGATTCTCAGGTACTTGAGAGGGACCAGTAGTAGGCACTTGTTCTTCGGAGGGTCAAAATATACTTGACAGGGATTTGTGGATTCAAATATGGCATGAGATGTGGATATTAGGAGGATCACTACTAGATACATGTTTACAGTTGGTGGTGCGGCAGTGAGTTAGATATCAAAGTTGCAGAAGGTAGTTTCCCTATCTACTAAAGAGGCAGAATATGTTACAACGACTGAGGCAAGTAAGGAAATGTTATGGATGAGAAGGTTCATGGAGGAGTTGGGTAAGGAGCAAGGGGATTGTAAGTTACACAGTGATATTCAAAGTGCAATTCACCTGGCAAAGAAATCATCATTCCATTCAAGAACCAAACACATTTAGCTAAGATATCACTTCATACGACAGGTGTTGGAGGATGGGCAACTTGAGTTAGTAAAGATTCATATAGATGATAATCCTGTTGATATGTTTACTAAGCCAATGACAAAGGATAAGTTAAATTTGCATTCAACTTCTGTGGGTCTTCAAGATTGATCTTGAAGTGGAAGAAACAAGCCAAGAAGAAAAGTCTAAGCAAGAGTTGTAGTGGTGGAGTTACAACAATGAATCTCCAAGTGGGAGATTGTTGGTTGTGGAGCCTAATAGCAATGGGGGTTATAAGGGGGTCTTTGCCCCCCTTGCGGGGTCTGGGGTGGATGGCACCCTTGGTGCGGGATCCGGGGGCTGCATGCCCCGGTAGGGGTTCAGGGGCAGTGCCCCCGTAAGCCATATTTTATATGTATTTGTGCATTATGAAATTTGGAACATTCCTTATTAGGTCACAAATCTAATGGGTGGTTTTCTATGTTTCCCAGAAATGATAAAAACCCTAATATCTTTCAAGAATCATTATGTATGAGGCTCATTGTATTAGTGGTGACACTGTGAGAGAGAGTTTTGCTGGACTGAATAAAAGGATTGGCTGTTTCTGGTGGACGTAGCCCATTTTGGGTGAACCACATTAAAGTTGTGTCTCTATTTTATTGTATTCTTTTATGTTTTATGATTTTTGCATTATTCATTGCATGCTTGTTTATCTATACAACTGGTATAATCCTAACATGCTCAACTTATCCCACGCTTCTTTAGCTAATTTGGCATCACGAATGTGGGGTTACACATCATCAGACACTGCGAACAATATTATCACCTTAGCCTTCTAATTAGATCAATTGAACTGACATTGTTGGGTTATATCAGTTGTTGATCAAGTTACAAAACCATCCACAACATTCCAAATCTCTTCAAACTCAAGTTGTGTCTTGATTTTTGTCTTCCATGTTGGATAGTTATTTCCTCTTAGAAGTTGAGAATCTAGAAGAAAAAAATAAGGGGCACTGGTGCCCATTTTGTAGAATAAACTGACAAAGGGTAAAGTTCTTATCACTCCAAGTATATGGTCTCCCAATCTATATACCGTCGGTCTAATATATTGACCCTTTCTATATACGCACCCTTCCGATATACCTGTTGGTACGTGGAAGAAGCTCGCCCTTTCTATATACTCGACAGTACATGAAAGAGGCATTAACATACATGAAAGAATCTGATACATGGTACTAAGACATTACTAAAAGGGGTCTGTGTGATTATTAACACTGGCTCAAATAAATATCCTCATACGCCCGCGTAACTTCGATATATATTGGGATAAATTCTCAATCCGGATTTAATTCAAGCAATCATTCATAGATGGATAGGAGGGCTCAAAGTGTGTGCATTGTGTCCTTATTACTCCTCGTCGATTTAAAGGGTTGATTCCTAGAAAAATTTGTTGCAGCTCTATTAGGCGTTAAGTTCAGAAGTAGTCGCAACAACTTTACCTGTAAGTGCTTCCTAGAGGCACTATTTACACCGAATGCTATGAATGAGATCTGAAGATCTCATGAGTGATACATAATCAAATTTTTATTATTTTTTAGTACAGATATCTGCCATTTTTAAATCAGTTACAATGGTTTGTAGTTGAATATGGCAACTTGCAAATTAGTACAATGCACTGAAAAAATACACTTACATCCAAAATTATGAAAAAAATGAATGGAAGGAAAAAAAATTGTTTTGCGGGGCCCTAATGGCCTCCAGAGCTCAATATGGATCTCTGAGCAAAAAACCACAAAAAATAGCTCAAAATGCAGTTTTTAATCACCCCTCCTTTGGAAAAATATGCCTAGAATGAAAAAATATACTATGTGGGAGAAAATGTTTTTTGCCCTATTTTAGGGTTTTCTCCGATAAGTTTGGTGGTAGGTTTAGTAAGCATTGAGAGATTTAGTGGAGATTTTTCTGCTATATTGGCCACTAAATTTAGTGGGGGGTGCTATAGGTTCACTGATTCAATCTTATATTAAAAGAAGCCTATGTTTGGAGGCTCAAACCACCGACCAACTAACATTCAAAGCCTTGGACAAGCTCTACTATCCACTATGGCGCCTTATGCAGATGTAATATGAAATGGATGAATATATATTTAAACTCACTAGAAGTCAACTAACATTATGAAAAGTAGATGTGGCAGATCCTCATGGTGTCCACGTGGTTGGGGGGGTTCCATGGATTAGGTTTCCCGCGAATAGAGGATCTGATACTTCTTTTGCTTCGTGATTTCTTCCTTCTACTTTCGCTGATGTTTTGTTGATCTGAGCCACTTATTGGATTTTCTTCCTTATTCCACCATCTATTTGTTATTCCTTTCCACCATTTTGTTTGTTGTGTTGAAAAAAATTGATTCTTCAAATGCAAATCTCGATTCAAAACTTCACCTTTCAACCACACAACTCTTCTGTTAGGGGACTCAGTCCACGTCGCTTATTGTTGTAGGTTTGTGTTGGGGGATGGCTCAAACAGAGGTGAATGGCTCATCCACCTTGAAACCTTTTTCCAACTCACCAATAATGAAATATGCAAGGTCACCGGTCAACGCTTGGCCTGACAGGGAGGGAGGGGCTCGACCCGTTTGATTGTTGGCTCTCCTCTATCTTGAATGTAGAGTTCAGTTTTGGATTGTAGATCTGGCTCGGTCACTGGAGGTCCAACTTGATGGACAGTTATTTGAAACCCTTCAACCAACTCTTCTTAAGATTTAATACATCTAAATGGTGGTTTACAAAGTGGGCTCGGTCAGTGCAAGGCTAGAAATAGACTCTTCAACTCACCTAAGCCAAGAGCTAGCTCATTGGGTGAGCTCTTGGCTTGACCTCCAAAATAGAGCTCAGCAAAACAGTGTAATTTGGTCTCCAATGCAAGAAATTGATCCAACAACTAGCTTGAGGAATGACTCTTCTAGGAGTTCAGAAGGGGCCCGGTGGGAGGCTCTTGGAGACACAAACCTCAAAATTTGGTAATACAAATAATATTATCTATATTCCTATAGATTTAGAGGTAAAACACTTGATTGGGGAGAAATATTTTTTTTAATTTTGTGTAATCTGATTAATTTACAGGAAGCAAATTTTCTTGGTGCAAGGGGCACCAAGGAAAAAACAATTTGCTTTTCTTTTACCTGGAGTATGGCAGGATGTTGTAGGGATGCAGGGCATTATGGGAAGCTGCTAGATGCAACACAAGATCTCCTGGAGTGCAAAATATTATCCAAAAAAAAATTCTTCCTTCTGCAACCTCTCTGCAACCTTCTCCGCTCACAGGTCCAGATCAACCAACTTTGGTGCCAAATGAAAGTATCGAACAAGGGCAGAATCTTGATACTTTTATTAATTTTCAATCAAATCAAATATAATGTTGCAGGTAGCTATATTTATAGATATTGGACAACCAGTTTACAAACAAAAGAGAAGTTGTACAGGTGCAACCAAAAACCACGTATAAAATAATACATAAAAAATATTGTTATAACTCTATAAAAACAATAAATTCATACGAGAATAATATGAAAAATATGGTTTATAAAACCATATAACAATAATCAACTAATTACCAAAGGTAATAATACAATGCATAAATTACTATGGTAAAATAAGTTTACCCTAACAATAGAGAGGAAGGTTTGGCGTTATCCTCTAACCTTTAACTACTACCCAGAATAAAACACCACTGTAGATGTTGTGTTCAAATGTATGAGATAAGGACAATCTATCCTGTAAAATTCGTTGTGTATACTAATGTAAATTTTGTTCAACCCAATCACTGCGTGACTAGCCCTAGTTATAGGCGCTTCAGGAAATACATCATTGTACTAAGGACCCAAGTCTGATTTTGAGCCTCAAAATCTGAAAAATGTAGTGTATCGATACTGCGTTGTGTTATTTATACTCTATATGGGGTGACTAATTCACCCAAATGATGCCTCCCTCTTTGGGGGTGCATGTGATGTCGCTAAATGGGGCCCAAAATAGGACTAACCACTTAAACTGTGCCCTATATGGGGAATTTTCTTGGTAGAAACCAAGGCATATGCAAACAAGTGGTTGGGAAAGAAGTGTTAGTACAAGAAAATAAAATCATACATGTATAAAACGCAATGTAAGATAAACAAACAATGTGTAAGCTAGAACACATAAGAAGACAAAGTAGACCGCAAAAAGAAGGTTCCAAATATGGGACACCACTCACGTTGTCACAAGACAATAAAGGAAAATGAAGCCAAAAGCATACAAGTGTACATACAGGACAAAGGTAAAATCCCAAAAATAAAGGCATACAAGGGTGAGAAAAGATAAGTAATATAACAGATAACCATGGTGGAAAATAGTCCTACAAAACAAATGCTACACATGAAGCATGCATTAGCATGTTAGAAAGATAAAAAAAGTATGTCAAGGTGTGTATAAGCTAATAAATTAAAGTGGTAAGTACAAATTGAATCAATAGCACCTGTAGTGTATGAAATTTGATGCCCCCAGGAGCCGTTTTGGGACTAGTACTAGGTACTGCGCCAAGCATCCATGCCATGTGTAATGGATCTATATAATCTACAATCACAACTAGAAAGCAAGTGAATGCACATTTGTGTATGATAAAAATAATGACATACAATATATCCATCTAAAATGTGTACTAATATGAACATGTACAAGTAAATGTAAGTAAGATTAAATATGACCAAGATATGTAGCATGTTGTAGATGGATGTAATGGAATACAAAGTGAATGGAATTGTATACAGTGAGTGATGAGTGCATAAATTGACCTATTATATCATCTATATGGCTATTGATTTATTCCTAAAAATGTTAATTTGTGCATGGGGATGTTCTATATAGTTATATCCTAAGTAAGGTTGATGCATTTCTATTGTTTTTGTTTCATGTAAACTCTTGACTGTAGAAATTCCTACTAACTGCTTCTGTGAGTAATGTGATGATGTGTACAGGATAATAATGTGCATCTACTGCCAATTTTGGGAAGTTATAATCAAGAAGGTCAAGTCTTTTTCCATCACGCCATCATGGAGGATTTTCCCATAAACAACCTACCAAAAAGGAACCAATTTTTAGCTATATTACAGGATTCCACTGAGCTTTAATGAGGTTGTTATTGGATAAATTTTCTTCCTATAATCATGGCACTTTTTGTAACTAATTGGGTCTATAAAGACACCTTCTTGAAGACAATTTTGTAGTAGTTGATATAGTAATTTACAGTACAATTTTATATCAGTTGGTATTTACTTTCAGTCTCATATTGAAATATGTTTTGGAACTCATTTGAATCAATATAGTCGATGTTGTTTTGAATATCTTTTGGTGTTAAGAGTACCTCAATCTCAAGGGAGAGCAAGGGTCCACTCAACCAAGGTCATTGGAGGATTGATGTTTCATGAATGCTCGTTATTTCTGATAAGTTCAAGTTTCAATGCTTTGATTTGAATGGTTATCTGAATGTAGTTGCTTATTTCCTTGCTTAATATATTTCCTTACTACTATTTTAATTCATGTGTGTTATTTCATTTCAGTGTGTGCATTTCAATTTAGTGTGTGCATTTCAATTCGGTGTGTGCATTTAAAATTCAGTTAAAGTATTTCCTCTGAAAGCATTTTTATTACAACATTGTTTTGGTAGCTTAAATGTATTTCCTTTTAGTAGTTTAGCATCACATTTACTTTCCGTGGATTAGAGGAGAAACAAGGGGAACCACGCCAACCAAAAACCCCCCAAATAGAACCACCACAACAATTGAGTTTCATAAGAATTCATTGCATACAGCCTAGGATCACAGCCCTGGTTTTATAATGACACCGACAATTGAATTTGTTGGTTAAATGATTGGAGAATACAATGACCCATCATTTTTAGTGCACCATTTCCGAGGAAACCATAAGCACAACATGTCATTCTATTCACCTTACATGTTATGGGTGTTAGTGAAGCTAATCTATGCAAGTGAAGCTAATCTATGCAACCAGTAGAATTCATAAGCCTTGTTTACATGATCAATATTGATGCATATGCCACGGGACGCTCAAGGGAGATTTATACCTCATAATATTCAAAGAATATCTCCAAACATAACACAAGTAGGGAACACTGAAAGTGACACTGAATCAAATACAACACCTAGAAGTAATTCTAAATAGCCCACATCATCTTATTTAGAACCAAATCAACTTTCAAAAATGGGAGACAATGGGAATGACGAGGACCTGCCTTTGGGTAGAACCTTTACTTATCCTATTGTCCTAAATGAAGATGAGGATGCACCCATGAAAAAATCTCTCCATCCATTCTCCCTATCTTTCGAGGAATGTCCATAGAAGACCCAAAACCAATTCTTATTTGAATTCAAAGTTATTTTCCAGACATATGACTACAAAATAGACAACCAAAAACTAAAATTTTTTCCTTCCACCCTCAAAGACTCTTCCATGAGGTGGTTCACAGGATTTCCCTCTAACTCCATTCATTCATGGGAGGACATGGAGACATCCTTTTTAGACAAATATCAAGACTAATGTAGGGGGAGAGATAGGAGAGAAGATTTCTTCTGGATAAAGAAAAAAGAAGATGAAAATATGGAAGATTATCTAGACAAAATTCTCTTTCTCCATAGAAGGATTGGTTATGAGTTAAATGTAGAAATCACTAAGAAAATTTTCCTTAAATTACTTGATAATGAAACCAAAGACTCCCTCCATCTCATGGGAGGAGGTGATGTACACAAACTCACCATGGCACAAATTTCCAAGTTATGTAGGAGTTACTCTAGAACAAGAAGAGGTATAAGCTAAAGGAAAACATCAAATAATGCCCTAGGTACCTCGAGCTTCTCGAAGAAATGGATAACATGAAAACAAATATCCTATCACAATTAACTTCAACCATAGATGGGCTAAAATCCAAGAACAATGTTGCAAAGTAACCTTTAGATACATACTATCCTAAATATAGGAAGATACATCCTTTGAGAGAATGCCCTTTGGATGTCACAAAAATGTGCTTGATTTGTGATGTCTTTGACCATGATACCAATCATTTTAATCTCCTACCTCAGCTGAAAGAGAGATTAAATGCCATAACTCAATCAAATGTAGAGGTAAACTTCATGCAGGGATCAAATAACTAATTCTTCTTATGCCCCTAGACTTACTCAGAACCCCTGGATGATGTCATGGCCCAATCAGGATCCTCCACCAACATGGGGAAAACCTGACTGGACACCACCAAATTGGGTGGCTTATCCACAACCACCATTGTGGGTGCCTCTATACAATCAACAAGGTTGGGCACCACCAACTAATATACCACCATGGAAAAATCAACAATGGGCACCTCAATAGAATTCTAATCAAGCCAAGGAGGTTTGCACAACAACAACAAGCTTTAATGCCTCCACCACAAAAAAATTATCATCAAGGGAAAGTAACACAAACTCAACTCCCAACCCATCCTATCTGAAACCCTAAAAATCAACAAACAAATTCAATTAATGAAGCAGGACATGGTGAGACAATGCAGTTGAATTTCATTAATAATGTACGACTGAGGTCTGGAATACATAGTAAACAATCCTCCTATAGTTATCAAATAAATACCTGAGGAAAATGAGCAGATACCAGAGGAAAGTGAGGAGATACCTAAGGAAAATAAGGAAACTGAACATGTTCCACAAACACGAGCCACTAGGAATAACCAAGGAAATGATAGGAATGTACATGTAGCTCCTTTCCCAGAATGATTAAGAGAAACACAAAATGAGGAAGAAACAACACTAGTTCAGGAGCTAAAAAAGATGAACATTGAGGTCCCACTTCTGAGATCAATAAGGGACATTCCTGAGTTAAACTAGGCCATTAGAAGCCATTGCATAAAACACCATTAGGAAGGAAGAGGAAGTACCCAAAAATAGTCAAAGTAGAAGGAAATCTAGCTGATCTAGTAGCTAGAAAACTTCTTTCACCAAAATATGGGGATCCTGGGAGCCCAGTCATTACTATTTTTGTAAAAAGTCAATATCTAACATTTTGGTAGATCTTGGTGCTACCATCAATGTTATAACAACAAATATGTTCAATTTGTTGTCTTTAACAGGATTACAGCCAACCAATATTGTTCTTCAATTGGCAGATCAATCTATTGTTGTACCAGATGGAGTAATCAAGGATGTTATGGTCACAGTTGAATCTTGGGAGTATCTTGTAGATTTTATGGTCTTACAGCCTAAATCTTAGAAGTTAGGATACCCAGTCATCTTAGGAAGGCCTTGGTTAGCTACTATTGTTGCATACATTGATTGTAGGCCAAGGAAAAATGACTATTTCGAATGGGAAAAAAGTAAAGAATATTTCACTTTATCCTCCTGCCCAGCCATATGTGGATGTTTGTGAACGTGTATGGGTAGATTTTTAGATACTAACAATATGAGTTCTTCTTATCTTGCCACAATTGCAGTGAAAAATCATATGGAAGAAATTGTTGAGCCATACACAATGTTTGATGAAGAGGATATTGTGGCTATGGAAATTAGAACCTGTGGCTATGGAAATTCAAACTGAGGCTACATGGAAACAACTGTTTTGAACTCAGCGGATAATATCACCTTGGTAAGTGACATTTATATTGGAAATTGTGAAGAAATCTATGATTATCATGAAGAACATACAATCGCTAATTTCCATTGTCCTTTAGCCAAGGTTATGTCCCTTGAAAACATGACTATTTTGCACATGCTACAGCCTCATGTTTGTCCCTTGAATTATTTGATTGTTGATGCAGAGCTTGCTACTCTGAAAGATACTAAACAAGTGACTATTGAAATAGGAAAAGAGCTGACCATTGGTAACAATTTAGAAGCCAACCAAGAGACTAGGGTTATAGATATCTTGAGGGATCATTCAAAATCATTTTCTTGGGACTATACTGACATGAAAGGGATTCATCCAAGCATCTGCACCCACCATATTTACACTGAGGATGTTAAACCTATTAGGAAACCACAATGAAGAATTAATCCAACACTTAGAGACATTGTCAAGAATGAGATAGAAAAACTGTTGAAGGTAGGATTCATCTATCCTATATTTGATAGTCAGTGGGTATCACCGCTAGTTATAGTTCCCAAGAAAAATGGTAAGTGGAGAATCTGTATAGACTATAGGGATCTTAATAAATCCAATAAGAAAGATTAATTTCCCCTGCCCTTTATTGATTAGGTTTTGGAAAATCTGGCAGGTAAGAAATATTTCTCCTTCTTGGATGGGTTTAGTGGATATAACCAAATCAGTATAGCACCTGCTGACTAGGATAAGACCACCTTCACTTGTCCCTGGGGTACATTTATCATATAGAGTTCTACCATTTGGACTTTGTAATGCACCTACAACCTTTCAGAGAGATAATTTTAGCTATTTTTTCAGACCTTACAAATGACTGTGTCGAATTATATGGATATGATTTTACTGTCCACGGGAAAACTTTTGAAGAATATTTGAATAATCTTGAAAAAGTGTTAACTAGATGTGAGCAACACCAACTTTCCTTGAGTCATGAAAAATGTTTGATAATGGTTGATCAAGGAATTATCTTGGGTCATCATATTTTTTCCAAAGGTATATAGGTTGATCCTAAAAAGATAGAAGTAATTACTAAACTGCCTACACCAACAAATCATACTGATATCAAGAGTTTCCTTGGACATGCAGGATATTACAGGTGGTTCATAAAAATTTTAGTAAAATTTATGCACCCATGTTTTCTTTGTTGGCAAAATATTGTGTCTTTGAATGGTCTCCTCAATGTTAGCAGGATTTTGAAGTTATCAAAGAGAAATTAACCACTGCTCCAGTTTTGAGAGGACCCAATTGGGGACAACCTTTCCATATTCACACTAATGCTTCTAACACATCAATGGGAGTTGTTCTTGGACAAAAGGACGAGGAAGACCACATGTATGCCATCTATTTCATCAACAAAAATATGACCCCCAAGAGAGGAATTACACCACTATAGAAAATGAGTTTTTAGCTGTTGTTTACTCTCTGAATAAATTTAGACATTATATTACTAGATATAAAATATTTTTGTATACTAATCATTCAACTATAAGATATTTGATGAATAAACCAGTAGTATGGGGCAAAATTATTTGATGGTTACTTTTGTTGCAATAATTTAACTTAACTATTATTGATAAGCCTAGAAAGGCTAATGTTGTTGTTGATTTCCTTTCGAGATTGAATGTTTCCCAAGAGAAGAGGAGGTGGTCCAAGATCACTTTCCAGTATGAGAACTTGTTTGCAGTATCAACTTAGCCTCCATGGTTTTCTAATCTTGCTAACTACCTAACTACAGGGAATTTTCCAGCTTACTTTACTAATAAATAATGGAGAAGATTAGTTAAAAACAATGTTACATACAAATGGTGTAATGGAATTTTATTTAAATGTTGTCCTGATATGGTTCTTCGTAGGTGTGTTCGAGAGGATGAAGTGTATGACATACTGTGAGCTTGTCATGATGAGCCTAGAGGAGGAAATTACTCAGTGAAGAGGACAATTCATAAGGTCCTTGGAGCTAGGTACTATTGGCCCTCTCTTCACAAATCTATCAAGAAGTATGTGTGGAAGTGTGATGCATGTCAGAGAATGGGGAAGCCTACGTTGTCCACTAAAATTCCCCTCAATCCTCAACTGGTCTTAGGACCATTTGAGAAGTGGGAATTGATTTCTTTGGACCATTTGATCTCCCATCCTATGTGAAAGAGTAAGTGTTGGTGTGCACTGATTATGTCACAAAATGGGTCAAGGTTCAAGCATTGGCATCTTCCAATGAGGATGTTGTACCTGAATTTTTGTACAACATGATTATGTTGAGATTTGGTGCCCCTAGAGCCATTGTATATAATCAATGACCTCAATTCGTGTCCAACATGATTGAAGCCTTCCTGAAGATATACCAAATCAAGCATAGGAAATCATCACCATACCACCCCCAATCCAATGGGAAGGTGGAAGTCACAAATAGAGAGTTGGAGAACATTTTAACTAAAGTTTTCAATGCAGACATAGGAAGAACTAGGTACCAAAAATTCCAGAAGCAGTTTGGGCCTACAATATAACCTGGAAGACCACTACTGGTTTCTCCCCATATGAACTAGAGTATGGGAAGAAGCCATTGTTACCATTTGAGTTTGAATTATAGACTTGGAGGAAAACAATGAAAGTTGGAATTGAGTTGGATGAAGTGCAACGTGAGAGAGTAATGAAACTGAACTAACTAGATGAAATGAGGATGGAGGCACAACAAACAAACTGAAATTCTTCAATACCAAATAAAATAATGGCATGATGCTTGTATCAAGACCAAAAATTTTAATGAAGGAGATTGGGTCTTAGTATTTGACTCAAAGTACCGACAGTTCAAAGGAAAGTTGAGAACACGATGGTTAGGACCCTACCAGATCGAAAAGGTTTATGATAATGGCTCTGTGAGGCTACTACCGATCGATGGAGATAGGATAACTCTTCTAGTGAATGGACATAGATTAAGGATGTATCAACGTCCTCTAGATAAGGATACTTTCACCAAAGATATGTTTTTATGTGAAGGAATGGATTCAGTGGAAGATTTTGGATCTTCCCACCAAGAATAGTTGTTTTTGAATTCAAATAAAGGAAGATGAACATGCTTTTGATCCCCTTCCCCTTAGATTGTAGTGTTTTTTTTCTTTCAATAAAGGTTAGGGATGTTAATTATTAAAAAAAGTATTAATCACATTTATTCTGTGAACATGGTACATGGAATTCTACGGTTATCAGGGAGCTGAGCTGGAAAGGTTAAGTGCATTCTTCCTTACTACAGATATTATCTTTTTAGAACTCCCCAATTACATTTATTTAATATGATTAAATCAAAACACAATTCTCGATGCATTTATTGTGGGCATAAATGAAAATATCATGTCGAAAAGTGGGAGGTAATGAATAATAATGAGCAAATAAACCACATGTGTCACATGATTTTGTGAAAAGGAAAATTGGCATTATCATTCATGATGATAGGATGTGAGTCATGTGATGGATTAAACCTTTCTAAGTCCTATCAACCTTTTTCATCACCAAACTTGGACCGAATTAATGTCAATTAAGATCTTAAAGTATATTTCAAACTGCCATTACTGATATTTCATGCCATTGTTTTGTGTTCTTTGCATAAAAATTCCACCACTTTGTTGTAACACCATCTAGATTTTTCTACCAGAAGAAAAATTTCAGAACCTGTAGAGCTCCTCCTGCACAATGTTGCCATCTCACAAGTGTTCCATGACTCAGGTTGGTTAGAATTCATTAGAAAGTTTGAAGGTTTTTATGAAGAACTGGTTGATGAATTCCTGTTAAATTTTGAAGTGACATGTTCAAAAATAGGGGTAAAAGAGTTGAGATAAACAATCATATTGTCGCTGCCATATCCGGCCTCCCAGATTTTGGACTAAAAATTGTTACAAATGCCCCACTGAAAGATTTGATACCTTTATTTCATGATCAAGGGGAAGTTATGCAAGAGATAATACTCACTCCCCAGGGTATTCAAAAAGGGATTAAGTGGGAGAGTTTACCAGGTCACTGGAAAGAAGTAGCTAAATGGGTTAATAGATATTTTATCTGTGATGGGAAGCCATCAGTACTTGGAGGTGATACATTAAAATTATTGACTCATCTGAAAGAAGGGTCACACAAACCTTGAACTAAGGGTTAATATACCAGAATATCTTGTTGGAGTTGTTATAAAAGTGGGTCAAAAATACAAGAATGGATTTGGTAAAGCCGCCCTCAAACAACCCAGAACTCATCCATTTGATATGTGCACATCAGGTGTTTTTCATAGGCCTAAGAGGAAGATAGAAAAAATGAGTGCAGGGGAAAGTTTCACAACAAAAGAAAATTAAAAAGGTCTCCTACCCCAGTCTCTTCAGCACCACCTCCAAGTGCCCATCCTAAATTGGAGTCAACTCCTAAGCCTTCAAATGAGGTACTTGAAGAATCTAAAAGTCATAGATGCCCAATCCTCTGACCCTCAAATTTCAAAGAAAAAGGTTACCCCACCTACATTTGTTGCTACTTCATCCAGACCCAGAAGGTCTTTTACTTACTAAGAAATATACAGTTCCTCAGTCTCGCACCATCCCCTGTGGATTTTGTCCCATCAATTATAGAAGAGATTATTGATACTGATATTCCTTCTAATTTGGAAAATCAGTCAAATGTTGATGAGTTTACAACCACAATTCCAAAGGAAAAGATCCCACATGATGATATTCAGATGTTCCTGCAGCTCCACATGATGATATGCCAGACATTCCTGCAGCTCCAGAAATTGAGTCTGAAGCTCCAGAAATACAGCGCCGGAAGCTAGGCCTGAGCTACAAACTATTGTTGTAGTGGAGATTGGTGGTCAGGAACTGCATGGAGATGAGGTGCTGAGGCATTACCAGGATGAAATTTCCTCTTTAAAAGAGTAATTTGAAAGGTATGGAAGAAACTAATTTGTCTTTACAAACTAAATTTGTACAAAGAACTGTATAGAAGGTTAAAGAAATTACTACTTTAAAGGTAGAAGTTGGTAGTCTCAAAAGATAAAGGAATATTGGTCTCAAAGTATGGAATGATTTATCTACTCATTTTGACAAATTATCTCTTCGAAATAAAGAATTGGAAAAGGAAAATAAAAAACTTAAGGAAGAGATTGAGGCCAGTACAAGTGATAAAAAGAAATTAGAATCTATTTTGGACTTTGTTTGTCCTATGGCTTGCAAACTTCTAGCTTGTAGGAAACCCTCCTCTGTTTACAATATGTTTATTCAAGAACAATTTTATGCTTAGAAATTGATGAGGATGTGTAATAGAGAACCCTATGAGGCCCTCAGATGGAAAAAATTTCTTGGAAATCTATCAAAAGTGTACTCCTGAGATTCAGAATCTGATTGTGAATTTTACCTTCACAATATGTTGGTTACTAATGTTCCTGATTTCTTCATTAATTTGTCTATGGGGGAATTTCAATTAAAGGCTTTTCAATCATTACTTAGAAACCAAATTGTATGAGGTGAGCAAACATAACTTTTCATCAGACAACCTGAACTATAGGTTTCTACATTAGACCTACCCATCACAACGATGTGTCTATGAAGAAATATTTCAGGTCTCTTTACTACCAGGATGGCATAGGAAAGAATACTTCAAAGGATTTAACAAATTGTGTTAAATATTTTGAGGTTTACAGTTAACAACATTTTGGTGAAGCACTGCAAGCTTGTGATAAATGGTGGGATACATTGATCCTACCATTGAAAATAAGGGAAGTGATCTCTCCCCAAAACCTTCAGTTGGAGTATGAGGAGGGGGGATGCACTTGTTGAAATCATCTGGCAGTTGTCAGAGAAAGGTGAAAAAGACGTACAGTGATGAGTGGGTTGGAACGCAGGTGAGACCACCCCTTATCTTGAGTCTTATGACTACCTGGTAGAATAATGTTTCCCAATCTCATGATAGCTTTACAACATGGGAAGAAATTTATCTTGGGAACTCAAGGGTGTAAGGGAACAAAGAAACAATATGTAGACCAGTTTAAGGAATATGAAATGGTACAACAATTTGGATAAAGAGCAGGGAAGAGATGAGTTTGCATGAGGACATAAAAAAGGTAAAGTGTAGGGGAGATGATGAGTGCATAAATTGACCTATTATATCATCTATATGGCTATTGATTTATTCCTAAAAATGTTAATTTGTGCATGGGGAGGATGTTCTATATGGTTATATCCTAAGTAAGGTTGATGCATTTCTCTTGTTTTTGTTTCATGTGAACTCTTGACCATAGAAATTCCTACTAATTACTTTTGTGAGTAATGTGATGATGTGTGCTAGGATAATAATGTGCATTTGCTGCCAATTTTGGGAAGTTATAATCAATAAGGCTGGGTTTTTTTGCCATCACACCATCATGGAGGATTTTCCCATAAACAACCTACAAATAAGGAACCTATTTTTTAGCTATATTATAGGATTCCATTGAGCTTTAATGAGGTTGTTATTGGATAAATTTTCTACCTATAATCATGGTACATTTTGTAACTAATTGGGTCTATAAAGACACCTTCTTGAAGACAATTTCGTAGTAGTTGATATAGTAATTTACAATACAGTTTTATATCAGTTGGTATTTACTTTCAGTCTCATATTGAAATATGTTTTGGAACTCATTTGAATCAATATATTCGATGTTGTTTTGAGTATATTTTGGTGTTAAGAGTACCTCAATCTCAAGGGAGAGCAAGGGCCCACTCAACCAAGGCGATTGAAGGATTGATGTTTCATGCATGCTCGTTATCTCTGATAAGTTCAAGTTTCAAAGCTTTGATTTAAATGGTTGTCTTAATGCAGTTGTTTATTTCCTTTCTTAGTATATTTCCTTATTACTACTTCAATTCAATGTGTGTTACTTCAATTTATTGTGTGCATTTCAATTCAGTGTGTGCATTTTAAATTTAGTTAAAGTATTTCCTTTGAAAGCATTTTTATTATATCAACATTGTTTTAGTAGCTTAAATGTATTTCCTTTCAGTAGTTTAGCATCACATTTACTTTCTGTAGATTAGAGGAGAAACAAGGGGAACCACGCCAACTAAAAAAACCCCAAATAGAACCACCACAACAACTGAGTTGCATAAGGCTTCATTGCATACAACCTAGGACACATCCTTGGTTTTATAATGACACTAACAATTGAATATGTTGGTTAAATGATTGGAGAATACAACAACCCATCAGTGATGTTCATTTGTTTATTCCCCCTCAAAAGTCAAGAATGAATCATAAATGAGAGTGCGTCAGCAGATAATGGTCTGAACTATGTGTTATGTGTAGCGTGATGTGATGAATGTATAGTGATTATATGCGATATAGATATGAGGTGTGAAAATGTGTGATGATCTAGCCTAAAGCATATATCACTACAAGATGATAAAATAAATGATGATTTAGCCTAAATTTTATATGACTAGAAGATGATAGAAATAGTAATGATTTAGCCTAAATTGTATATTACTAGATGAAGTGATGATGTAGCCTAAACCGTATATCACCAGATGATAATAGATGAAGTGATGATGTATCATATGGTGTATATCACAAAATGATGCAAGCAGGGGTGATGATGTAGCCTACAGCGTATATCACTAATTTAGGAATGTCACATGAGAAAAATATTGGATGGAAAAATGTGTGATTGTGATGAGGTCTAATTGTAATGTATACCCTCAACAGTCTAGTATGGATCTATGAGACTAGAGTGTGTCATCAGGGAAATTAGTGTAGCGCGTATAAGGATAGATGAGTAGAATGTTTGATATGTGTATGTAAGTGAAGAATATGTCATTGGTATGTGATTTTTAAATGGTGTAATGTGTAGATTCTATTGTGTAGTGTGTGAGGTTCATGTGTATAGGATTCCCTCAACAGTCAAGTGTGAATCAAAGCACAAGAGTGTGTTATCGAGTAATTGTTGATGCTTACGTGTGTATGAAGATGTCTATGTGTAATAAGGTGAATCTAAGATGTGTCTAAATAGTTAGGGGGGAATAAGTATAATGCCCCCATAAGTGTTAACTGAGAAGGATAGATCAAGTGCCATTGTCTAGAAGATCATCATTTTCATGGATCAAAACTCGATTGGGGCGGCGTTGGAGACTTGATAGGTGATACTGTGTACAGGATCATATAGAGAGCCATTGTGACGTACAAGGTGTATATGGTCATGGCATATTCCTCTTCAGTAAATGGTGTTGGTGGATACCCATGTGCGTACCACATGAGTAAGATTTTGAGTAGTATTTAAGAGATGAATCACTATCGATAGAAAAATTGCCAAATGGCATGGGAAAAGTAAGAGAAGTATGACTGAAGTCTATAGTGCCTCTGATATAGTCAATCCAAGATTGGTCAAGTGCCAATAGAGAAGAGCAAGAACTATGCGCAACAAATACTGCTAAATGGAATACACGAAGACCATAGGTGGTTGTGATGTGAAAGTAACCATGATAAAGATGGGGTTAGTGAGGAGGTGGTAAGATATCATTAGGTGTAAGTTAGAGCCTAGATAAGCCATAAGATGTCTAAATAGTATCAGAACAAGTATGATCCACCAGAATATGATGCCAGTAAGATTTATTGATGAAAAGTGTGCATATGAAAGGAGGTGGTGTAGGTGTTGATTGATTAGAAGAGGGTGAAACAACATCTAAAGTATGAACAAACCCCTGATAGAGTATCATAACATTAGTAGAGGTAGGGGTCTTGAATTTGTATTCACTAGAGTTGTCGGCCACAAATGTGTCATTGAAATAGGAGTCATCTACCTCAATAGGAGTGAAGTTTAGTTTTGTAGTGAGTTCAACATGATCAACGTCATCCTCTGAATCATCATAATCATATATGTTTACATTATCTTGTTGTATTGCAGTATCAAGTATGTTGATAGGTAGTGTACTAGATGTAATAGGATCGCCAGCGGGATGATTAGTAGCCTACGTAGAAGTAGGAACTATGGTTGAAATGATGGCAGTAGTGTAGGTAGAAATGACTGGAGTGCTTTGAGTCGTAGAAGAATATTGTAAAGCACTAGACTGGTCAACGTCATATGTATCAATACTAATATATGGAATGCGTTATGTAGGAGGTATGGGCATAATAGTAAAAGGGTCTATGTGAAAAAATTTGAAGGGTTCAGGACCTGTAGTAATTATATGCTCATATCCATCATGTAATAATTTGACACATTGATGTACAGTAGAGGGTACTACTTGCATTGCCTGAATCCAAGGTCTACCTAGTAACAAATTGAATTGTAATGATGTATCTATAACATAGAAGTCAGTTAAGATAGTCTTAGGCCTGACCCGAATAGTGAAATAGTCCCTAAACATGTGCGAGTAGTAGATTCATAACCACGAATGAGAGTGGAATTCTTAGAAATTGGGTTATCGTTAATACCCAATTATTTGAAAAAGGAATTGGGCACATAGGTTGACAGTTGACCCATTATCAATAAGCACACATTTAATGCAAGTGGTGCTGATAACAACTATAATAAGAAAAGGTGCACATGGATTATCTTTAGCAAATGGATATATGTCATCATTGGTGAATGAGATAGCGCATTGAAATTTTTTGAGAGACTGAATGAGATGTGTAAATGATACGACATAATTATCACTTTTGATATGAATAGAATGAAGGGAAGCCTATACTGTTTGATGAAAATATGGCGCATTATGCAGTAAGTCATAAAGAGATATTTTAGCTAGTGTATTCTTAAGTTGTTCAATGGTATCATAGCCCTTAGAGGTAGTAGGAGGAGCCGAAGAAGTGATAGGTGGTGGGATAGTAATGGGTGGAGTTGTAGGAGGACGAGTACGGTGAGTAGTTACCACATTGATAGAAGGATCAAATTAAGGTGTAATAAAGCAAGGAGGATGGTGAGTGCGGACTCGCATGGAATCAGCAGTGGTAGTAACTATTCTTGAAACCTTGGTGGGTGTTAAATAAGGGTATGATGATTTAACCATGGCTTGATAAAGAGAAGACATATTCAGAAGAAAGGGTTAGATCGGTTAGGTTAACCAAAATGATTATGCTAAAGTGTAAAACAATATCCTAATCTAAATGCTATGGCAACATTAAATAAATAAATAATGTAATACAAAAATCAACCCAAAAACTAAGTAATAAATATATAAAACCCTAATGTGTAAAGAGGGTTAGAATAGTCATAGCTGATTCAAAAATGTCGTGAGATTGTGTCGTAGTGAAGACCAGCTAAACAGGAATGGAGGAACATCGCACAAGAGCTTATAAAAGTTTAGATTTGATTGATTTTTCTGGATTGGGGTGCCTAGAGAAGGGATGGGGACACTTGGGGTGCTCTAAGCATAATTCTAGGCACCCTGGTATGTATAAAAGGTTTGGAATCCAATTTCACAGGGTTGCTAATGATGTGAAAACTTCGATGTTTGTCACATGTATGTCGCTGAATTCCCCTAAATATCGTTGTGGATCTAGAATGAATAAATCACCTAAAAAACCCCAAATAAAGCATCAAACCCTAAAAAAGAAATATGTAAATGAAGGGGTCAGACTATCCTCAGCTGCCACAATGGTGGACTTACAACTGAGCGTTCCACTACATCTGAGAACTAATGTAGTTTGTGTGTGTGTGTTCTTAATTGTGCCCTAGGTTGCTCTTGTGCATGTTGCACTTGAAAGAGAAAGCAAGTAGCTAGATGTAGAATGTAAATAATGTGTGCATGGAGTAAAATAAACTCCCCTCATATGAAGTGTAATGTAGATAAACCATCATTTGTCCCTTGTGATGGAGCTAGATGGATGCAAATGGAGCTCTAGATGCCTTGATGGATGCAACCTTAGGTGGTAATAGTTAGTGCTTAGTGTTTAGTCCCTTATTATGATCACATAACTTTATATTTACAAGATTCCTTCACTTGAATTTTGTAATTAACCCCAAAAATGCCAACTACCAAAAAGATAAGATTCTCAAATGGATAGAAAGGACCCGAAAAGTGTGAGTAAATTACAAAGAGGACTAGGTAACCCAAAGGGGATGAGGACGTCTGGAAATAGCGTCCTGGTTGGATGCTCAAGTCAAGAAAGAGTAAAAATAGAGTGTGAAAAGACAGACTGGGCTAGTAAAGGTGTAAAATTGAAAGTAACAACAGAAAGTAAAAGCAAGGTGGCCAAATACATGGGTTAGTAATTTTCTTACTTAGGAACCATATTAATAGTAGTATGTGATCAAGACTAGATAATTACCCGAAGTGCGTGATTTTGTGTCGACAACTTGGTCATGGTGTACATTAGGCCTAATCCTAGTGTTTGGAGGCCTAATTAGGCATGATAAGCACTTGCAAGTATGTGTGAGCCCTTGAGGAGGTATGTTATATTGTTTTCATCATGTAGAGGCATTTTTCATGTTAGGTTGTGGAGACGGTTTTCATGTGTGAAAGTGTTGAATACTGTACACTTTTCATGTATCCTTGCTGAGGTTCGGGGCCAGGGTGGGCCCCGAGCAAGGGTCTTAAAATGTGCCTGATATATCAAGAAACGTGATTTTCTCATATGGGAGGGATTTTGACCCATAGGTTTATGGGACGGTTTTTTCCCATGGTTTTGATACCCACGGTTTTGTAAAACTGCTTAAGCAGTTGTCTATTTATATGGTTTTATGCATATGATAGATGTATGAATGTAAACATTGCAGATGTGTTTTGAATTCGGCTGTGAATTCTGTAGAGTTTTTTGAGCATAGCTCCAAACGGATCTAGGTATTGTATTGAGAGATCGGTGGCTTGTAATAAAATTTGAGAAAGTGATTCTTTGTGGACGTAGCTCAAATTGGGTGAACCACGTTAAATACTGTCTCTTTGTGTTGTGTTATTTTATTATGCACTTTTATTTGAGATTTGTAATAATTTCTGCATATTAGTTTCTGTTGTTGTGATTACGTGAGGGATTATCCCACATATTTTAGCCCTTATTTCATAACATTTTAGAGGTTTCACGCTTGTTTTTAGTGTTGGTTCAGTTGACCTATCCTTAAACCATGCAAAAACCTAAGTGTTAGTCATGCAAATGATATGGGTTATGAATATGCAAACCTATTTGAGCTATGCTAATGATTGGATATGTTATTAGGATGTGTCATGATGTTGTGGGTTAAATTTTAGGTTTCCAAGATGAATATTCTGTAGGTCATTATGTTTAGCCTAAAACAAGGTTATTAAGAGTGCAATTTCTAGCTCAAAGTGAGAGAAATGCTCATGGTTGGAACGTGTAAGGTTTGCATGGGAAGATGATCCTTTAAGGTATGTTGGGGCATGGAGTTAAGAAGATCTCAGAGTTGGAATAAGGTCAAATGAGGGGCTATTCTTTATGAATGATTAAGAAGGTAAGAAGATCAAAACACTCCAAAAACCCTAGTTTTATAACGATGGAAGAAATGTTGTTTGTATGAGCCCATAATGGATTTGGATCATTAGATGTGATGATTCGATGAAGGAGAGGACTCTCCCATCTTTCAGATGGTGGTAATTAGAGTTCATGACAGTGAGTGGACCTCACTCATATTTTCTTGTTTCCAGGAAAGATGTTTTTCTTACAATTTTTCCATTAGAACCTAAGTCTAAATTGGTGTTTTAAGATCCATGGGAGAGATCATACATGTTTGAAGTTGTTTCAGAGCTTGGTGAGGTGATTTTATGATTTTTATAGGTCAAAAGAGGTTGACTAGTTTTTGGGCTTGTAAAGAATAGTTTTGAGCAGTTTCAAAGATTGACTTGGTTGAAGGCCTTCCACTTATAGTTGGAAGGAAATTTAAAGTTTTATGGAAATAGGATTAAAAAAAATTTCCATTGTTATATGGTTTGTCTCATGATGATGATATTTTATGGGTCATCTAGCTCAATTTGTGAAGAATAAGGTTGGTTGTTTTTCAGGACATGATTTATTTTGCTAAAAGATTGAGGTAGAGATGCATGAGATGTATAATTTTATGCTTAATATCAGTTTGAGAGTGAAGAGGGGTTAATTTTTTTCCTATTCCTTTGGAGGTCTTGAAAGTGACATAAATGGTAAAAACTAGTTGAGTTCCTAAAATTGCTTTTTGAGAAGCTTTATTTGGTGAAGAGGAAAGTTGGTGTGGTTTTCATCTATGGATGTTTCATGATCTGTAGTAAGAATGGATGTGATATACAGGTCAAGGTTAATTCAATGAGTTGTTACGTGCCATAGTTAAGGTGTTTTGGTATGTCCTTGAGGTCTAAATATGAAGACGGGTTCCTGGAAACAATTGTTTTGAGAAGGATATGAGCCTTCATGAGTGATTTAAGATACATTTGATTGGTAAAAGCTTGTTTAAGACTATGAATGGTGTTTTTATGTCAAATTTTACATGTTTGATGAATTTGGGAGCTTGAATAATCATGGATATGAGATTTGTGGTTTTTGGTGATCTAGGTGAAGGGGTTTTGAGCTTGTTTGGTGTTAAGCATGGTCGACCTACATGGGTCCATTTGAATGTTTTGTTATATTTTTTAGTTTTAATGGTCTAGATAATGGTATATGATCGACCTATTTTTGAATTTTTAAGAAGAGAAGCATATATAAGTAATGTTTTAGTTCTTTTTTGAACTAGTTGAGCAAGGAGGGAAAATGCGACCTAGGTGAGGAAGAAAAATTGGATTAAGGGAATAAAAAGGAATATAAGGATGTGTGAAAATATTTTAAGCAGTTTAGAGAGGGCGTGTGCAAGTGTTTGAAGGTAAATTAGTCCATGAAAGACCTAGAGAGAACAAGTTGAAGAAGGTGTGTTTGAAGGAATTTGGAGCTGAATTTTGAGATTGTAATCAACTGTGGTATCATCATATTTTCAGTGATCATACTTTTGCAAAATCTCTTATGATGAGTCGTATTCATAGGAGTCTCTTGTTGTGAGTAATATGAACAACATTTTAGGGTTTGGTGCTTCTTCTAGGGTCGGTGCTCCACTAAAGAAATATCTTGTGATGTGTAATATTCACTTGAGTCTTTGTTATGAGTAATATCAGAAAAATTTTAGTTGGTTTTCTTCCCATTGAGAGTTTCCCACATATATCTTGTGTTCATGTGTACTCTTTCTTGGTTTTACTTATGTGGGTGTTTGTTTCATGAAGTTATTTCACATTAATGGATGGATAAATGTTAATGGTGCATACATGTTAATCTGAAATTGTTTTAAGGGTTTAAGGAACTGATTCACCCCCCCTATCAGTTCATTTTTCTTCTAACGGAAGGGACCGGTGATGAGGAAGAATACATCAAGCGAGGAAGTGGAAAAATCAGAGGAAGAATCTTAAGAGCCCCATCTCACTATATCATGCCATGCTCTATCAAGTATTAGCACTCCAAAAATTCATTTAGGTCATGGGTTATTTTAAGAAGAAAAATGTGACATTATTGATTGATTTAGGGAGCACACATAATTTCATAAATCGTAAGCTGAAAACAAGGCTAAGTTGTTTCATCTACCCAACACCTGAATTTCAAGTAATGATTATAGATGGTGGCACAGTCCAATGTTCAAGGAAATGTCATAAAATCATACTTATGATGGACGAATACACAATAAAATATACTATGTTTTCTATTCCCGTGGGTAGAGCTGATATTATCTTAGGTGTTCAGTTTCTCACAACTTTGGGAACCATAGAGCCAAATTTTCAAGAATTGTTCATGCACTTCCATTCTGAGGGTAGACAGTTTGAACTTTGAGGATTGCAGGAAAAAATTCATCAGGTGATTAGTTCTCACCAAATGTAGAAGATTCTTAAAAAGGATGTTGAAGGATTTATAGCACGATTGTTCACCATGGAATTTCAACTACCAATAATGGTAGTGCATAATGATCTTCATAAGGTTATTGATCAACATGCAGTTGTCTTTGAGGATCCTATAGGATTTCCTCCTGAAAGAGATTATGATCAATCCATTCATTTAATTCCAGGAATCCAATCCCCCAACATTAGGCCTTATAAATACCCATATGTGCAAAAGAGTGAGATCGAGAAGATGGTAGAGGAAATGTTAGAAATGGGTATTATTTTTCATAGTCAGAGTGCTTATTCTAATCTAGTGGTGATGGTGCACTGCAAAGATGGAAGGTGGCACATGTGTCCAACTTACAGAGAACTTAACAAGTACACTATCAATGATAAGTTTCTTATTCCTATCATTGATGATTTGTTAGATGAGTTGCATGGTGTAGTTTATTTTACAAAACTAGATCCACATTCTGGGTATCACCAAATTAGAGTAAAGAAAGAATATATTCATAAGACAACCTTAAGAACTCATCAAGGGCATTATGAATTTCTACTGATGCCTTTTGGTCTTACTAATGCACCATCCACATTTACTAATGCACCAGCAACTCATGTTTGGCCCCTTTAGCAATGAGCTCACAAAGACCTTTTCCACGAACCAGCTTGGTTGGTTTGATATCAATGTCATACTCTTGGACCTTAGCCACCCAGTTCCCTCTCTTGGATCCAAATTCTTGCTGTGTAAGAATTGACTTAACAGTTGTATCTGGAACCAGCACCATAGAGTGAGAGTTGAGGATATAGAAACAGAACTGCTTAACAGCTTTGACTACTGCAAAAGCATGTTTCTCCATCATGGTGTATTTCAACTCGTGATCTTTCAGAATATAGCTCATGAACGTAATCGGTAGCTCATGTTCATCAGAGTATTCTTGAGTCAAGACAGCAGCCAAGGTATTATCTGTAGCATAGCAATAGATGATGAAATCTTTGCTGAAATCAGGACAGGCTAAAACTGGAGTTTTAGCGATAGCTCTTTTGATACCTTCAAAGGATTCCTTTCCTTCAGAAGACCAACCAAATGTTTGTTTCCCTTTCATCATTTGAGAAATATTCAAAGTTAACTCTGCAAAATCAGGGATGAACCTTCTTAAAAAATTGATCTTACCGAAGAAGGAGTGCACCCCCTTTTTACTAGTTGGGAGAGGAATTTGCTGGATAGCTTGAACTCGTTCAGGGTCAATCTGAATACCATCCTTGGAAACGATGTGTCCTAATAACCTTCCCTCAGTGACACAAAAGACAGATTTTTTAGGGTTCAGAGAGATCCCATGCTCTCTGCATCTCAGCAGAACTGTCTCTAGGTGATCAAAATGATCTGCTCTTGTCTTGGAAAACATTGTCAGGTCATCAAGGTAGATGACAATACACTTCCCTTTTAAGCTTCCAAAATCCAGATCCATAGCTCTCTGGAAAGTGGCACCAGCATTAATAAGCCCAAAAGGCATTCTCTTGTAAGCAAAGGTGCCCCAAGGAGTAGTGAAAGCTGTTTTATGTTGATCTACAGTATCAACCTCTACCTGATTGTATCTAGAAAATCCATCAAGCATAGATAACATTTCAGAGCCTGTTACTGCTTGCAATATTTGATCCATCATAGGCAAAGGGTAATTATCCTTCAGAGAAGCCTGATTTAGGTTTCTGAAATCAACACAGATGCGGATCTCACCATTCTTCTTTCTAACAGGCACAATATTTGCAATCCATGTTGAATGGTGAATAGGAAAGATAATTTTAGCTTTCAACAACTTCTGTATCTCCTGAAAGATGGTGTCAGCTACTTTGGGGTTGTATTGTCTCTGTTTTTACTTGAAAGGCTTAATTCCAGGCTTGAGGGGAATAGAGTGCTGCATATCTTTTGGTTTGAAAGCTTTCAAATCTTCATAAGAGTAAGCGAGAACATCTTTATACCTTTTTAGAAGATCAATTGCTTTTCTCCTCTCATCTGCTGAGCAACATTTTCCAATGTTCACGAACTTGGGGTCAGTAGAACTCCCAATATCAATCTTATCATACTCAGCTGATTGCTGAGGCCCAGAAGAAGCTCTAGATTTCACATACCTGTCATGCTTATTAAATAGTTCCTCCAAACTCACCAGCCCTTTAGGAATCTTGTTTCCTTTGAGCTTAATGCACCCTTCCTGATCTGTTTCTTCTCCTTGGGTGACGGCTTGGTCAGAGGACACACTCTCACGAGGCAAGTTGTCACTTCCCTCAAAATACAGTTGTTCGAAATTACCCTTGAGTTCCAGGAACGAAAGCAAATGCTGGTCATCGTTGAAAACTTGCCAGTTATTGGTATTGTTAGGTACACTAGGCCGGTGGACCATTTCAATAGTGAACTTATCCTGAGAGAATTCAGGATGGGGAATTAGTAGTGACCCTGAGACAGCCAGTGAATCAGCCCTGCTGTTCTTTTCTCTAGGTATTGCTTCAATAGATAAAGCATCAAGGAATTCAATGGAATCCCAAACCTGATTCCGGTAATGCTTCAGCCTCCCTTTTTTTTACCTGAAAGAGGTTTCTGACCTGCTTCACAATCAACTCTGCATCACCACGAGCCAGAAGGTTCTTCACACCTTGTTCTTTGGCCACCTGCAATCCGAGAATGAGAGCTTCGTATTCTGCTGTGTTATTAGTGTTCTCGAACTGCAACTTAAATGAAAAAGGATGAAGGACACCTTCTGGTGACACCAGTAGAACACCAGCTCCAGAACCAGCTGAGGAATAACTTCCATCAAATTCTAAAATCCAAACGCCATTGGGATCTTTAGGTGCTACTTTGGAGGGTTGGATTTCATCAGGGGACAGAATCATGTAATTACCATGCCCCATATCCTCATAGAGTGTTTATGCCTTAGGATCATCCGTTTTCTGCACAATATACTCAGACTGCTTCTTAGGTAGTAACTTCTTCATGTGTCCATTGACAGGTATGAGTGCATGTGACCAACCCATTTGAATCTCCCCGCCCACATCTTTACAGAAGTTTCTACTTAGCAACATTCCATAAGAAGGAGGAATGTCTGCTACTAGGATGGTAGCCAAGACTTTCTTTTCAGGCAAAGCAGCAAAGGCCACTTGTGCATCTTTAATCCTTCCAACCAAAGGCACTTCCTTACTCTCCATGGAGTAGCAGGATCCATAAGTATGAGTGAGGGTCAAGCCTAAAGCATGAGCTACTTTAGCAGGCATCACATTATCTGAGGCTCCAGAATCTATGACACAATTACTGAGTCTATGGCCAGCTATGAGAAGTGTGACATAAAATGGTTTAATTTTGTCACCAGGGGAGGTGACAGCAGCTACCAGACTTGGCTGTGGTGCAGAAGGAGGAGTAGGTAAAAGGCCTTTAGAAGTGGTCTTAGAGTTGGAATTAACAAAGTGGATCATTTTGGCAAAGGCTTTGGGATGGGTTTGATAGTACTCAGCTTCTGAGATTTGTACCTTGGTCTTTTTCAGGTGATCAACAATATCAAAGGATCCAGAAGTGGACGGGCCATCATCATTTGGAATTCTAGGCTTATCAACTTTAGGAGAAAAAGAAGAAACAACTTTGGTAGCAGGATTGATAGGACTCACCTTTGGTGCAGAAGAAGTAGGGATAGGAAATCCTCTTTTTGCAACAACAGGGATAGTTGCCGACTGCTTCTTGGATTTCTTAGGTGGCTAGGTCACCTTCTCCCTCTGCTTTGTCTGTTCTCGAGTCATGACAGCAAAAGATTCGTTGTTCATGTCTGCTACCACTTCATCATAATCATCAATGCCCTCAGTGGTAAAGAAATTAACCCGAGATCCCTCAAGTTCCTCTGCTTCATCATCAAATTCCTCCACAAACTCCTCGCAAGCTTCATCATCATCTGGCTCTTCAACTTCACAGGTTGCGTTCACAGGAACCTTAACAGGAGGTCCTTCAAGTGCTAGTCTTGTGTGAGGAGCAGGCAAACGATTTCTGGGCTGAAAATTTCTTCTTGGAACATCTGCATACGGGGCATGCTGAGCCAACTGTTTCTTTATAGCGACAAGATCATTTGCGAGTTTCTGGACTAATGGATCAGTACTAGGTCCAGGGGTGGAAGAGGAAGAAGTAGCAGACTTAGATTTGGGAGGGTCTCTTCTCAACTTCCCTGACATGATCAAGTCATCTTCGATACTAACAGTCAGTTCTTGATCCAGAGCTAGTGTTCCGAGATTAGCCCTTCTTAGTGCATAACTAACTTTGGGCGATTGAGCATTTAGGAAGAAACACTTTTGAATTTGGTCGACAGGTCGGGTAGGCGTTGGAATTTTATTTACCAACCTGTTGAACCGGGCCACAAATTCCCTCATGGGCTCTTGTGAATCTTTCTTTATCTGAGAGACCTGGGCAAGCAAGGCATGCACATCTTCTGCCAGCTTGAAACGGTTCTCGAACTGAGTTCTCATTGTGTCCCAGTCGGTTATAGCACCGGCCGGAAGGTGATAGAACCAATCAGCAGCATTATCTTGTAACGTCTCAACAAACAGCCTTACGGAGACGTCTTCATATTCGACTCCCAGAACTCCACATGCAACAACGAAGGCTACGATGTGTTCGTCAGGGTGCACTTTGCCATCACCTTTGAATTTGGGGAAGTTCTTCTGGTTTCCTCTGGGTAACTCATGCAAAGGCTGAGCAAGGGCCAGAGGCCCGACACAATGACCCCATGGTAATGGCGCTGCCATTCTTGGAAAAACGGCTCGGAGAGGAACTGTAACACCGGCTAGGATCAAAGCTCGTAGATTGGGACTAGCAGGCTCTGAAGGAATACCACCCGTAGGACTTCTATCTTGAATAGGTGGAGTGCTTGTCGAACGGGTCCTTCTATTTCTTGTTGAATTTGAAGGGAAAGGAAAACTTTGTTGTTCTAAAAGCTGAAACTGAGAATCTTCGATACCAAGGGCCCTTCTCCCTCGAGTGAAACACGGAGTCGCCAGATCAAAGGATGATCAAAAATTACAGAACTGGAATGTGATTTTCCCCAGCGGAGTCGCCAAAAACTGTTCGTTTTCAAATAGGACTTTTTAGAAGAGCAACAGTCAGGGGACAAGAAGTCCCTCCTCTTTAATGGGAGAGGTTCCCTTATTCAGAAACGAACTTATTTACAAATATACAAAACATGATTTTATAGTTGAACTTGGATATTACGAAAGTGTTTTCCACAAGGATCATCAGTTACAAAAGGACTGAGGAAAGGGAATAAGAGGATGAGCAGAATAGCAACATTCAGAATTATAGATAGCAGAATAATTCTTTATGTATGCGAAGTTTCAAGGAATTTAAGACAAGATCATTTGCATTGGCTGAATAGGATTAAATTTAAAGACACAAAGTTCTGTAAATAACCTTCTTCAGATTCATTAATCAAGGACACAAAGTTCCTTCTTGGTTATACAAGATCGCTGTATTTGTAAAACCGGACAGTATGCAATCAGAGAGACTAACAAATTAGAGACAAAATGATCTTCACAATATTAAATGGAAAACACAGAAATAGCAGAGATCAGATAGAAAATGAATAGAAAGCCCTTTTGTATTGATTTCTTTAAGATCTATTTACACTTTCAGAAAATATGCCAAGTTCTTCCTCCTCTTGAATGGCGGAAAGAAGGCCATTATATAGCTTACAATTCGGTTTCTCTTCGTAACCGTTTCTTTTAACTAAAGGATAGTTAAGGAATGCTAATCGCAATACCTTAACTAATTACAAGGAATACGAAAGGAATAGGAAGAAGAGAAAAGAATGGGGAGGGAGACAGGTGTCCAGTTCTGAGAAGGACCCACTGTCTTCAGAAACCGCTGCTTGAGTTTTCCTCCACGTCTCAGCCATGTCCTTGCAATGAGGGACACACCAGAAATTTCATCTTGAGGATGACAACGAATATCTTTGAAAACTGATGTAACCGGCGTCTTGAACTTCGTCCTTCGTAACTGCTTCTTTAGTTCTCCCAAGCTTCTTCCAGGAGCTTGATCTTCATATTGATAGTAATAGAGCTGCAAACCATGCTCGGAAAGGAGTTTCAGAGGGAGGGGACATGCGCGGGTTTTCAAATTGCAAGGGTTCGAAACAATGTAAGAATTGCAAAGGAGGTTTTGCCCGTTATATAGCCGTCGAGGAGAGAGAAGGATAATCAATGCGCATTTGAATTCATATTTTGAAAAACAGCATATTCGGGTAGAGCGGGAAAAACTAAGTATGAATGACCGTTGGTTCGCTTGGGACAAGTGAGACGCGAATGCGCGAAACACGCGGCTCGGCCAATTCGAGCGAAACGGGGAGAGGACGCACAAATGCATTTTGGGACATTTGGGATGAAAAAGAGCGAAGTGCGCGACTTGGGAGTTTCGGCCGAAAATGGGACAGCTTGCACTTTTTAACTTTGGGACATTCGAGACAAAAGTTCTGAAGTACGCGGTTCGGGTGTTTCAGCCGATCGGGGAACAGAATGCACTTTGGAACTCGGGACAGTTGGGACGAAATCGGGCGAATCGGCCGAAAATGGAACAGAGTGCACTTTAAGTTTGAACTTGAGAAATTTGAGACAAAAAGTTCTGGAGTACGCGACTCGGCCGGTTCAGGCGAAATTGGAACAGAGCGCACTTTTGAAATTGGGACATTTGTGACAAGAAAGTGCGAAGTACGCGGTTCGGGTGGTTCCGCCGAAATTGGAACATCTCGCACAGTAACTTCGGGACACTTGGGATAAAAACTTCCGACAGGCCTGAAAATGGGACAAATTCGGAGGTTTCGGCCGATCGGGGAACAAAATGCACTTTCGTACTTGGGACAGTTGGGACGAAAATGTCCGACAGGCCCGAAATACTTACAGAATGACCCAAAACTTAGATTTTTTAGACTTCCAAGACTTTTTTCACACCACCAGCTCGACAAAAAAGACACTTGGACTCAAAATTTTGAAATTTTTTTACTTTTGACAGAGTGGGGAATTTTGAGTGGACAACAGACATAAAGATGCAATAACCCATACTCTCATTCAAAATCTCCAAAAAGATCCAACCATGTCTGAACAATTTATATCGAAGGGGGATACATTGTGGTGCAAATACAAGTTGTATTTGTGTAAGAACTCTACACTTAAACACCATGTTCTTTCAAATCTTCATTCTTCTCCACCATGTGGTCATTCTGGGTTCTTGAAAACATATCATATAGTTAAGAAAGATTTATTTTAGGAGGGGTTGAAAGGAGATGTTCAAAAAAAATTGGTTGAATGTTTGGTGTGTTAACATTATAAGCCTGAGACCATTAAGACACCAGGTCTCCTCCAACCCTTGTCTATTCCTAGTGATATATGGGAAGAGTTATCGATGGATTTCATCACAAAATTGCCTAAGTCAGAAGGGAAAAGTGTCATCATGGTCGTGGTGGATAGACTTCCCAAGTATGCTCATTTTTGTGTCCTGGCTCATCCTTTCACAACTAGTACGGTTATCTCTTTTATGGACATAGTTCAAAATCTCCATGGCACACCCAAAATTATAGTAAGTGATCAAAATATGATATTTACAAGCAATTTTTGGACTGATTTGTTCTATTGTTTGGGTACCTAATTGGCCTAGAGTTCATCTTATCATCATCAATCATATGGGAAAACTAACGTGGTAAATAAATGTTTGGAGCGATATCTTCGATGTTTTACTTAAAATAAACAAGAACGTTGGGTGCAATGGTTTTCGTTTGCAAAATGGTGGTATAATACTTCATTTCATACCTCCTCCAAAATGTCTCCATTTATGGCACTTTACGGGTACCATCCTCCATCACTCATCTCTAGCTTGAAGGTAAAATCGATGGTGAAATCAATCAAAGATCACATTCAGCACCAACACGAGGTACTCTCTAGTCTTGAAGAGAATTTGGTAAGGGCACAAAACCGTATGAAGCAACAAGTTGATCAACATCATAGTGAGCAACACTTAGAAGAGGGAGACTTTGTTTTTGTATAGTTGCATCCATATAAGAATTTATCTTTAAAACAACAGAAGAAGGATAATAAGCTTGCACCTAAATACTATGGTCCTTATCGAGTGTTGCATAAAATTGGTAGTGTGGCATATAAGTTGGAGCTCCCTACAGGAAGTAAAATACATCCAGTATTCCATGTTTCTTGCTTGAAGAAAGTCATTGGGAAACACATTTCCACCCAGTCAATTCTTCTTGAATTGGATGAGGAAGGAAGGATCGCATTGGAAGCTAAAGGTATTCTTTAGACACACACCAAAATATTGAGGACCAGAGTCATTATCGAGTATCTAATCAAGTGGAAGAATATGAATATTAAGGATGCAACATGTGAGGATGAAGCATTTCTGTAGCAACATCCATGGCTTGCCAACATTGGGGAAAATGTTTCTTTGAAGGGGAGGGGCATGCTACACCCTTAATCCTATAGCTGATATTGGATATGTAGTGTTGACTTGTGGCTCACATAATCTCCCTTCTTGTCATATGTTATTCATTTATGCTTTCATATGTTTAGTAGGTCAGCCTTGGCGTTGGCCGTAGTATAGGATTGGTATATATAGGTGGTAGTGAGGAATAGCTAATCATCATATTGAGAATTTAAGTTTTATTGTATGGTTTGGAGGTTGCTCCCTCAAAGTAGCTAAGTTATTCTACTTGCATATTGTGATCATTTATCTACAATCTTGTGTTCTTTGGTGTTCTGTTGTTGCCGATATTTAGATTTAGACAAGTATTTGCATTACTGTTTCCACTTTGTTGTAGGTGATTATAGGTCACCCTAAAGTTGTACGAGCAAAAGTGACATATTGTGAAGGTTATTTCTAGGAAAGCGAAGCACATGGGAAGTTTCATGCCCGATCTACTAGACTGTCCAAGACCATACAGATCCAGGTCATGGTTGTATAGTTCGAGTCTGGGCTATATAGTAGTTGTATGGTCATGCTCTTGCTCAGTTTCCAGTTCCATAAATGCATCGAAGCATATCCATCTCTTGATTAACCTTCTTCATTGTTTGCACTTCCAGATCCTCTATGTGTTGCCTTGTACAAGTCTCTTTTCTCATTTTTTGCATTTGAACTATTACTTATCATTTTATTAATCGTCCCAAGTGTTAGTGCATTAGAATGGTTAATATTGGAAATTAATTAGATCATAATAATTTGCTATACAAACCCTTACATCCTCTTTATTGGTGTGTACTTCCATAACATAGATTTAATAAGGGTGTAAACAACTACTTGAAAATTGATTTATGATGATTTTTAGTTCAAGAAATTTACAAATTCTTGATAAAACCCCTCTTACACGTGTCGACATAGCTAAGATAAGAATGTGCAACATGTTCAACATTTTTACTACCTTGAAAATAATATTTTGTTGGTAAGGAAATTATCCTAAACAAGTCATCTTTAGAACGATGTTAATAAACATTAGAAATGCTGACCTTAAATTTGATGATTGGAAAACTCTTATGAAACAAACAAAAACATGCTTAACCCAGTGTGAACACGTCATCTAGTTCATAAATTCACTTGTAAAAAAAAATCATTGAACTACATAATACAATATGCTTAATGATCTTAATGTGCAATTCGTGCGTTGATGTGAGACTAATAAATGGTGTTGTTTGTTGTGTACAAAACATTGTGTATAATGATGATTCAAGACCGCCAAACTTATCCATGTATATAATTGTCGAATTTGATAACTACAATAATACACTGTAGAACCCAAACAACTGAAAATGGTTTCCAATATTGTTTATAATAGAAAGCAATTGTAAACAAGTTCCACTAAAAATAACTTCAACAATATATAAGTTTGAAAATTTGATTTTATATAAAAATATTATAAATATTGGAAATGTGGATAAACCATAATTAACTTTCACAAAGTAACATGAATTAAGTCTATTGACTCATTATAAATACATCCACCATTTACTTTTAGATACTAATCTAAAATAAAAACTACTATGTATGTAAAAGAAATTATGCTCGGTACATCTCTGATTGCTACAAATAAACTACATTTCCTTTCTCTATTATTTGAAAACATACTTATCAATCTAATTTTTTAGATATATGTCTATCGATTTAACTACACAAACATATGCCACAACCCTTTACCACATATATTGCATACATGGCGAGAAATAACCATCTAAATCAAAGTCTACATTTGCATTTGACCTTAAAATCCATGTCTTCGTATCATCCTAATATAAACTCTTAACCATTTTTTTACTGATCGTTTTTATAAATTAAGAAAAAAAACCTTCACAACTACCTTGTACTTGGCTAACTCAATTTTATTTATTGTTTGTGGTTGACACCATTACTTATTACTTTATACTCTTCATTTCCTGCCATGTGTCCAAAAGAGCTCACATGTGGATGCTGTTGCTACCTATGTACCTGTATTTTACAGCCATACGACACCCAAATATTATTTACATTCCTTGTGTACGGTGGCCATTAATCGATGGTTTGGCACAAACATGTTTTTTTCCTCGTAACTTGCACGTTGTCACGGCCACGTGCTCCACGCACCACCCGCCAAAAGGTAACTAGTGGCAATGGCATGAACGAGGCCATAATAATAACAAGGAGCATGCAAATAATATTATAAGGGTTTGGGTAAGTAGAGCGTAAGAGATACACCGAGCGTCTAATCCGTGAGCAGCACGGGGACGCCCTCCCCTCATCCACGGGACGCTGACTTATTATCTACTCCGCCCCGAAGGGCACCCCTACAAACACACAGTGGCAACTGCCCTCCAACACTTAATTACAAAAGAATGATTGATTTAACTACTTCCTACTGTTAACAAAATAATAATAATGAAGCGTACTTGTGCTTTGCAATGTTGCTCACACAACTCCAAAGCTTTGAACTTTATAAATGAAAAATTGAAAATGGAGGAGACACAGTAGATTTGGCAATCAAATCATTGAGTAGAAATTGAACACAAGCCCTGTTTTTGTGTGGGGGTGAAACCACTTGGGGTCTTCGTCTGGAGCAGGCAAGTTGAGATCCAGCCATGGAGACTTGTAAATCACATCATGATGACTGCCTAAAACGATGGATTCTTCTTCGTCGCAGGCAGGAGCAGGAGGAGTTTTGGATTTGCAGCCCAAATCCTTGGAGAGATCTTCGTCACTGGTGATTATTTCCTCGTCTATGTCGTCATCCTGCTTGGCAGAGCAGCCTTTGACCTTGTTGTGGCTTGCCCTGTGTCCCCCCAGGGCCTGAAATGAAGAGAACATTTTCTTGCATGTTTTGCACTGGTACTTCATTTTCTTTGGCACCAGCTTCTTCAAATCTTGAGCTGCTCTTCTTTTTCGTTTGAGATCTCTCACTCCAGATGTCGTGCATTCGTCATCCAGTCTATTCAGTGAAGACGAAGGCTTAATTGTGGGTTCCCATGACTCCCCTGAAGATGCCAGCATGACCAAGCAATTTGCCATGAACTCTACTTCTGAACTGGGACTGGGTCGCCTCTGGGTGCGATTCGATCTCTTGCCCTTTGTGCGCTTTATTCTCTCCCGTACCCTCTCTGTATCGCTTTCACTGTCCCAATAAACACCCATGACCTCTTCTTCTTCTTCTTCTTCATCATCATCACTCTGTTCTTCTCCTTCTGCTTCTTGTTCAGCCTTGTTAATATCATCGTAATGGCATTCCATATGTCTGATGAGAGACTTCCAAGAAGAGAATTCTTCCCCACACTGCCCACAAGCCTGCGAATTCTTAAAATCTAAAAATTTATAGCTACCAGCAGACTCACCACTTAAAGCACCACCAAACGAGTAGTCTAGATCTGCATAGCGCCAAGTTCGTCTGCGATTGGGACGCAGATCGTACATCGGATTGTTATTCTTGGCTTCAGGATGATCGCCGCCGCAAGACGCTTCCACCTCCTGCTCCTCAAGCCCATTATTCGATTCAGTCGCACAGACCCTGCGCCTCCTAACGCCATCATCTTCATTAAATTGGGATCCATGAATCCTCATGTGACCACCCAGAGCTCTTCCGCAGGAGAATCGTCTGTTACAAATCTTGCATACGTGCTTGGAACTCTGCACCTCCTGCTCTTCCTCCATTTCAGACAGGCTCGCACCGGTTGTTCCCCTCTTTGAAGATTCTCCCTCTGGACTTAGCGAGAAGCGAAAGTATGAAACAGCAGATCGATCATGGCTATTTTGGGGGGTATCGATTAAGACGGCAGAAAACTTGGAGTGAGCAATCTGACAGAGAAAAGAAGACATAACAAGTGAGTCTAAATATAAGGCGAGAATAGTTAGGATTCCACCTAACTAGAGTAAGAGTAGGAGTAGGAGCAATGGCATCATGAAGATAAACATCTCTTTCACACTCTATTCTTATTTCCCCCATTTAAATAAAAAGGGACTCCTACTCCTACTTAATAATAATAATAATAATATAGCTGCCCCATCTATTTGCACTTAACACTTAAACACTAACACATAAAACGTATAATGGGCATTTTTGGGGGAATGCGACACCAAAACCGTTTAACAAGCAACCCCATTGAAAAAAGTCCAGACTTACAAATTCTTTCTTCAAATATTTCATTTTGTTTTCTTGAGGAGCAGGTGAGATGGGCATATATATACATGTATGGTAATTTTTTATTTAATTTACCTGCCCATTCGTTAATGTTTTTATGCGCCTGGTGAGAAAAAAACAAAACAAGGCGAGAAGGAATAAATTAAGAAGTTGGAAATTTGACATTTGACCGGCAGGACACAAAAGTGGGTTTGGGTTTGGGCTCCCCTTGAAAGTGCGTTCAGATTGCATAACAGTTAGGTGTAATTTTGCAAGTAAGCAAGCCGTGGTTTTTACGGTCAAGGAGAAATGGGCTACCAAATTTAGTGGTCTTCGGTCTTGACTGTGAGAAATTTCACAGGTAAAGTGTGTAGTTGAATTATTGGGATATGTAACCTCCTCGAAAGTTGTGGCTCTTTCGCCCATGTGAATGTTAATGAATGTCAAGGGGTCCATTCATACTTTTAAACCTCCACCATTCATATATCAATATATAGGTTAGTGTAATTGGAAATTATAATTTTTATGTGAAATAATAATTAAGTACTCAAAAAAAACTTCTAAACTATTATTTTTGAAATGAAATATTGGTTAATGTAAGTTGTCATATATTGTAAATAGGTGTTTAATGATTATTGGTTTATATTATATATCTATTGGTGTGTTATTGTTATTGTTTAATTTTGAACATGTTTATATATGTTTTATGTGATTTTTTATACTTATTATCGGCTATTTCATGTCAATTCTTCATTCTTCCTTATTCGATCGTATATGTTTTCTCTTCCTCATGTCTTGTTCTTCCCCTTGGTTTTCATTATCTTTACCCTATTTTATGTTGTTATGGGCTTTTTCTAAAACCATAGTAATACAATTTTGGCCTTCCAAAACTATACCACGACAATTCTAGTCACCTTTTTTATGTGGGCCCTTTTGACTCTTGTTCCAAGTCCCTTGATGGTCCTTGTCCGCTTTTTTGGTATTTTTTAAGAATTCATGTTTACAAATAATCTTGTATCACCCAAAAATAGAGTGTGCATTTTAGTGGCGATTTGATGACATGTGACATCATCAAGCATGATGGAGCTGATAGGACGTTGCCAATTACATCTCATATAAGTTATTTTCCTGAGTAAAGGCTTGTGAAAGGGATTTTTATCATTTCCTTTTACCCTAGGGACCTTTTCTTCGGTGCACGATGAAATCTTCAGTTTACGTGGGCAGTAACTACATAACTATTTGTCTATGTTAGCTAGTAAATTATGCAACCACCCTAATGGATTTACAACCACAATCTTGTGCAAAGCAGTGATTTCACTGGTGGCATTTCCATATACAAATAACAACCAAATAAGCAAAAATTGCTTGATTTAGTGTGTTTCTAGGCATATTGGAAAGGCCTTGAGCCATTAAGATCATCGCAAATGTCAGAGATATTTGTTATGGATTAAGCAAAAAGTGGTTTCAGTTGCAAGGGGCATGTTGGAACAAAAAATAAAGCAAAGAGGGGCACAACAAGAAGATTATAACATAGTAAAAAATAAGAGAGAGGGAATAATGCTCCATAGTATAGTAGTGGAAGTCCATTAAAAGGACATTGTTGTAATGATCTCCATATATGTTCACTTGAATAGAATAAAGGTGCACGTGTGTGTGTGTGTGTGTGTGCGCGTGTGTGCGTGTGTGCGTGTGTGCGCGTGTGTGCGCGCGCACGTGCGCGTGCGTGTGTGTGCGTGCGTGCGTGCGTGCGCGCGCGCGGTGCGTGCGTGCGTGCGTGCGTGTGCGTGCGTGCGTGCGTGCGTGCGTGTGTGTGTGTGTGTGTGTGCGCGTGCGCGCGCGCGCGTGCGTGCGTGCGTGCGTGCGTGCGTGCGTGTGCGTGTGTGCGCGCGCACAGTGCGCGTGCGTGTGTGTGCGTGCGTGCGTGCGTGCGCGCGGCGCGTGCGTGCGTGCGTGCGTGCGTGTGCGTGCGTGCGTGCGTGCGTGCGTGTGTGTGTGTGTGTGTGTGCGCGCGCGTGTGTGTGCGCGCGCGCGCGCGCGTGCGTGCGTGCGTGCGTGCGTGCGTGCGTGTGCGTGTGTGTGTTAGGAATAAATGTCTTATGGGGATTATATTGGGTGTATTCTTGCTAACTTCTTTTTTTGTAGCTCTGAGAGTTTAGGTTGGGGAGTAAGGAAACTATTAACTTGGGCTCCTCATTCATGTGTGTCTCATTTGGTATCAGATCAAAGGTTTCCCTGCTACATTCAGTCTTGAGAGGCTCTAGAATTTTTTTTGCATGTGTGGAAATTCATGTAATCACATACAGTTTGTAAAATGAAAACATCTCACATAGAGGAAATCCCTTTGGAAGAGGAAGACCACCAAGAGTGGGAGACTTGGAAGAGATGATGAGAGGCATCCAAGAAAGGGTGGAGGCTATGGAAATTGTTAAAAGAAGAGGATTTATCTTAGATTCAAATGAACATGAAGATGTTCAACACTTGAGGTTCATCTTAGAGAGTCAGTAAAGGAACTATATGACATGTTCTTCAAGGCTATTATCAATACGGGAGGCAAGCCACACTTGGACACCCCTACCTTCTCATTTATTTTATGTCATGCTGATATTATAGATTGGATTTCTGAAATAAAGAATTTTTTAACGATAAGTTTATGGTAGACCAAAAGAGGGTTAATTTTGATTACATAGAGTTGAAGGACCATGCATCCTTGTGGTGAGATGATGTGTAGATGGAAAGACAGAAAATAGGAAAATAGAAAATCAAATACTAGGATAAGATGATTGTAAAGATGGAAAGTAAGTTCTTTCCCATTGAATATCAGTTGAATATTTTCACAAATTTGTAGAACTTAAGACAAAAGGATATGGGTGTGAAGGACTATACAGAAGATTTCTATAGACTAATCAATCAGGATGGTCATGATAAAGTTGGTGATGATAAGATCTAAAGGTATTTTTATAAAATTCACATTTCTATTCAAGATGAACTTGGTATGATATGAATGAGGTTAGTTGAGGAAGCCAATTACGATGAATTGAAGACCAAAAGAAGTTGTCTAGGAGACAAAAAAAAGTTCTTCAATATAAAAATGAATGTTCTTACGAGGTACATGATGAGAAAATAGAGGAAGAGAAAAACATGTCAATGATGGAGAAGCTAGCACTTCTCAAAAACAAAAAATTGTATCAAAACACAAGAGCGAGACATTATTATTTAAGAGGAAGAGGCTTCTTTAGTAGATTAAGAGGTTGAGGATTCATGGGCACCTATTATGGGTCTTGAGATGTTTTTGAGTGCTTATAAGTGTAGGAAATGACACTTAGATGAATGAGGCAAGTAACCACATTTTATATAAATGGATGAAGATATTATTGCTTCACTCAAGCTTGTGGAAGAAGTGAAACAATGATATGCTCTTATGTTGAAAAGAATTTCGATGAAACCAACAAAAGATGAGAATGATCCAGCGCAAAGGAAGAAATTATTTTGAACCATGTCCAAATATGGAGGTATGTGATGCAAACTCATTATTGATGGTGGTATAAAAAAAATTGGAGTCTAATGAGATGGTTCAAAATCTCGGTTTTAAGAATATCATGCACCAAAATCCATATAGCATTTCTTGGTTGTAAAAATCACATCAAATCTTGGTAAGTGAGAAATACTTTGTTAGTTTCATATTGGTTCTTATAAGGATGAAGTTTTGTGTGATATAATGCTCTGGGATGTTTTTCATATATATTTTAGAAGGACTTAGAAATTCTATAGATAGGTTATTCATGATGGTAATATGAATACCTAACTTCTTATGAAGGATGGTAAGAAGTAAAAATTGCATGTGTTAAGGGAAAGAGGATAAGAAGTGGAAAAACATTCCAAGGTTTTATTGGTATTCGATAAATAGTTCCTAGGAGAGATGAAGAAGGAAAAGATTGTGGGATTTCATACTCAAACTCATAAAGGTTTTCGGTTGGGACAACAAATGGGGTAAGCTAAAATTCCACATAAGGTGAAGAATTTTTGGGAGACTAAGCAAATATTCCCTCCAAGGATTTTTTAAATGGATTTCTACCCATGAGAAGCATTAGTCATCACATGGACTTGATTATAAGATTGAGTTTACAAAATAAGGCATCATATACATTAACACCTATAAAGAATGAGGAAGTGAAGAGATAATTCCAAGAGCTATTAGACAAGGGTTTGGTCAGAGAATGTTTAAGGTCATGAATGGTTCTATTCATGCTAGGACCTAAGAAGGATGGATAATGGAGCATGTGGAAGGATCCACAAGCCATCAACACGATTACCCATTGACATAAATTGATGACTTGATGGATTTTTTGAGTGAAGCCAAGTAATTCATGAAAGATAGATTTGAAGAGTGGGTATCATTGAATCCATATTAGAGAAGGCGATGAATGGAAAATCACATTTAATATGAAATATGGGTTATATGAGTGGTTTGTTATGTCATACAGATTGACAAATGCATTGTAAGAATTATGAGTGCTTAAGAAATTGTTTGTACAATATTATAATTACACTTTAATATTAAGTTGATTTTTTTATTAAGTAAATAGTAAGAGTTTTGAAAGGATTTCATAACCTAATTTATATACGAACAAATATTACATTAAATCCCACAACAAATCATACTTCTAACAAGCCTACATTAAAGGGCATACAAACAACAACGATGCTTTAAAATCCCCTTAGAAAATAGTCACCTCCAAACAACATAATCCATGATCAATCAACAAATAGGTAACATACCTACTCAATCCTCCCATCTCATGTATTCTAGAAAACTAGGTTTCTCCGCCAATGGATTGTTTTTGGGAAAAGAGATTCATATCAAATGGTTTTGGTTCCTTTTTATGATTTGATTTTTCCTTCTTGCATGTCATATTCCAATCCACCATATCTCCTAAATCCTCATGTTTGGGACAATAATGGATAGCTAATTCCAAATATCTGATGGCCTAGAAACCATCATTATCACCTAGGACTACTTTAACATCCCTTGGCTCTACATGAATTACAAACCCTGATGATTCCTCTCCACCATAGAGCCATTTACAAGATCTGAAGAAGAGGGTTGCATTCCCCTAATTTTAGGAATTTTATGATCCATACCAAGAGCATCCAAATTCAAACCCAAAGCATCCCTCTTAGGGATTTAAGATGCATTGTTAGTAGCTTCTTTTACCTTAACAAGGACAGGAAGGGAATACTTACACCAGGAGGTCTCCATCTTACAGTTGGAGATACGAAAATACATATCCAAGTGCCATATTCATAAATTAAAGGGTAATCCATCATAGTCTGGAGGTTGAGACCAAGAACAACCCTTCACTTTCAATTCAATTTTAGTAGTTATATATTTATAGATATATATACTAATAAGGATTTGGGAAAAAGTGGTATGATAAAGTGTCGTTGTAGAGGATTCCATCAGCAAATAATCACCTAAGTTATTACCTATTGATATAACATATGATTCAACCCATAACTAGAATGAAATATGTGGCACATGTACCCAAACATGTCTAGTGTTGAAATATTTAGTGAAGGGGTTAAACATCAAGTACCGTGTTTTCATCAAGAGGAAGTGTTGTTCCCATGTCCACAAATGGTTTTGGATTAACTCGTTATTTTACTTTATGAAATCAAAAACCGTAATTGAAAAACCTTTGGTGCAGGGGTATATTTCTAGTTTACCTTTAAAATGGGTTACTATTTCTCTATGATCCATGCTTGAACATTAGGAAGGATTAGTCAATAGTTGTTGAAATGATATATCAACCCTTGGGTAGTGAAGAATTTTTCCTTTATGAGCACATCCTCAACACCTCCTCATAAAATATAATTAAAGGGGTTGTTTTTGTTGCACATAGTGGCTTCAAATTTGCCTATTTCAGTAAAGATGTCTCCTCCACAAAGGACTTGGAGGATTGTTCCTTGTTCAATCTAGAAACCCTAGAATTGGGAAAAGAATATTCAAAGAGTGGCATAATTGACCTACATGGAGAAATTAGGGAAGAATCTCTAGTTCTAGATCCACCATCACCATATGTTACCATACCCCCTCACACTACTTCAAAATCTACATGTACAAGGGAAGTCATATGTGGTACAATGATAGGTTTGTAGTCAAAGAGCCTAGCGAAGGTATTATAGAGTGTGAGCACAGTTTAGGTGTAGGGTTTTGCATAGAGAACCACACCAAATTACCAAAATTCAAAAAAATGGATGGTAAACACTTTCATTATACTATATCTATCTTGGGTTAGCTTAATTATACTATGTTTTCCTAGTGTACAACTTGTATTCTTAGAATATGATAAGAAACATTGCTAATCACTTACCACCACATCCCACATGTGCCCATTATGTTTCCACCACTTTGGACATGTGCCAATAAAATTTAGTGTTGGTTCACAACTCCTCATTTTGCTTGGTTAAAAGAAAAGTTGGAACTCAACGATTTATTTTTCTATATGTTGATCACCTATACTTATATATTGTGCCAAGACCAATTATAATGGATTGATATATTTTGGAGATAAATAATATTATTCTCTATTTATTTAATCTCTAAGTTTTATCATAGTTGGTATGAGTCCACATAATGGATTTTCCTAGGAATTCACATTTCTTACATGGTTTTAAAGTATGTGGAGATTCTTATATGGTAGCGAATCCTTTTTCCATCAAGTGGAAATTTTGGATTTTTGAACAAATCCAACTTCTTCTACACCATCACATACTTCTCTAACAACCTTACAAGTGTTTTGGTCCAACCGACATTCTATTCTTCCAAAAAAACCATATGGGGATTTTTATTTTTCCAATCACTAGTTTTTTACATGCATTTTCTGATTTTTTACATTTCTAGAAAATGCATGTATTTTTCTTTTTATATTTTAGTATTAAATAAAAAATTGGTGAAAGGGGGTTTTTTCACTTTGTGATATTTTTAAGTTATAGGTTTTTAGGAAAAAATGGGAGACCAAGTTGTATAACACTAATTTCTAAATAAAACATAAAGTTTAACACTAAAAAAAATTCAATTCCACATTCTTCTCTTTGAGAAATTTCTAGAAATTACTTGTTTACAAACATCCATTATTGTGAGCATTTTTGGAATATGTTTGAATTTCTTCCATCACATTTGAAGGCTACAAACAATCCTAGCACTATTTTGGTGACCATGACATTGTTCCATATGTTTTTTCTAGCACAACCACCCATTTTCACTACCACTTTCCACCCAAATTCAGTTTACATGACTTAAACACTAATGCTTCCTTTAATAAAACCATATTTTCTTCACACATAGTCTAAGTACCCATGGTTGGTATAGGGTTTGAAGGCATTTATTAAGGCATATGAGTTGGCTATCTTATCATCTTTTTCACACAACTACTGACTATGTTGTAATGAATGTATTTTTGGTTATAGTAATGTGTGATAACATTCATGGTATAATGGTTACATAGTCATTGCTAAGGGATTTGATATCTAGAGGTCTAGAGTGAGAATACATTAGACCATTTGAAAAATTTGTTAACACTGCTACTAAAATTTTTGTGGCATATAATCAACTTCTCCATCATAGAGGCCCCTAATTCAAAAACTTCCCCCTTGTAAGATTGAGATCTATATTTGGGGTGTCAATTTTCCAAGAGCCATAACATTGGATGTTGGAGACTTGGAGGGGTGATTTTTTTTCATTCTTGATATTATTTCAAGATCTATGTATTAATGGTGCATTTTTTATAGCTTGGTGGCACATTTTTCGAGAGATTACATATTTGTTTAGAGGTTCCCCTCTAGTTCTCATTTTTGTCCTTTGGAGGGTTATAACATTTGATTTATCTAGTAGATTTCAACTAATTTTTTTATTAGTGTATTTTCGTACACTCTTTAAAAATTAAACTTTATATTAGTTCTATTCTTCATCTCAATTATACTTTTTCAAATTTTTACATATTGTTGACTAATAAATCTACTATAAATGCACTATTTTATAAAGTGTCGTCTAATTTTAGCTAGGTTTTTTTAATGGTTAATTTAGTTTTTGAGTTGAAATCATTTCCTTCTCGGCTAAAATGCAAACTCTTGTATTGGAACATTTTTTTGTAAAAACTACATCATTATAAGCATTATGGGAGGGGTTTATTGAGTGTTTGTTGTTTGAGGTAACTTCCAAGAAACATTTTTACATTGATTATTTGTAATGGCTTCATGCCAAGACCTCCACACACTCACATGGGAAAATAATAACATGCATTTTGAGAATGCCATGCTCTTTTATAAGGTATTATGATATGGTACTTAAGCCACTTCATTTAGACATGGATTATTCATACACATATATGGCATATGACACACATTGTTTATAACAGATGGTTTATGGACACACTTACTCATAGAGAATTGGTTTAAAATTTATCATATCCTATTTATTGATACATATATTTCTTATAACACATTGGTTTACACTTTCTCACAACACATTGGTTGATACATATCTTACTCATATTACATTGGTTTAACTTCATATGTGTTCTTATGTTATACCCACATGTTCTTATGTTATACCCAAATTTTATTAGGTTTTCCATTTAATGGGGATCCACTCATTATCATTTGAATACTAGATGTATATATCAGTCCATACCCCCAAGATTGTTCTGTAACTATTTTTCTCTTATGTATTTTGAAATAAGTGAAGAGAGGGCAAGACAAGCCATGAATCCATCCAAAATTTAACCTTTTCTCCTGTTTTCCCTTCCCAAATGAGATTTTATATGATGATATACCTACAGACACTAATAAAATTCCATATGTGTGATCCCATAAGAAGATATAACATAGTGAGTATCCTTTCTTCATCCATGTTATATAAGTATTTTTTATCTTTAGATTATACTCCAAAGATTTTCCAAATTAGAATAAATCATCCACCCTTTTTTAGCCCCCAATACCAAATTATGAAGCCTCAAATTTACTAGGTTAACTCCACCCATTCTTTTCGAATGTAAGAACCTTTTCTAGCTTAACAAATGGAAATTTTGATCTTTTGAAGCTTCCTGCCATAATAAATTCTTCATGATTTTTCTAAGGGATTTTAAGACATTAGTTGGAGATTTTAGGACATTCAAATAATTCTTACATATCATTATGTAGTAATATTTAGGGGCTCATGGATAACACTATTTCATTTTCAGAAAACCCAAGTGCTCAATAAACACATCTACAACTCTATAAGCCTCTTAACACCATTTCCTCATTCACTGATGACACTGCTACAAAGGAAAGCATGACCAAAATCGATGATAATTCCTTAAAACATGTCATAAGTGAAAACTTCCTAAATTAACAACTATTCATAATTACGAGGAGACCCATTCATCACATGATCGTACCTACACCCATCCTACACACCTCTCCCACATTATAAAAGAGGATTATACATTGAATGATCATACACTAGATGCAGATTTTTCTCTTTCTAAATGTGATCCCATACCACTTTATATAGTCCCCCCTCACACACACATAGTTAGATACTATTAGCTCTAACAAACCCCTAGTTGCTATACAGAGTGACATATCAATTCACATAAGAATTATAATCTTACTTCCTAATCTTGTCACTAACATAGGCACCCTATATTTCCTTACACCTATGAACTTTGGTTAAAATTTACACAGATTGAACACATAAAAATCAAAGAATAATTAATGTTGATAATAAACTTAATACATTCGTGACAATTATATATATATATATATATATATATATATATATATATATATATATATATATATATATGAGCTTCTATATAATAGGAGTCAATCTTCATCTTAAAATCCCACACATATCTTTCCTATGATTTCTCATTCCATTATTCTCGATATCCCAAATATTACTCAACCATATAACCAAAAATGTCTCACACATATCCTATTCTAATGGTTATTTAAGCTCATGTACAACTAATACATCTCAATATGTGCATGTATTATTATTATTCTCACACAATTACATATATGATTTGTTATCACAACTCAATCACACATATATAATTATATTATTCTAGGATAATATAATTAATCAAGTCACTCACATTACCAAAATATATATCAAATAAATGCTCACACTATATAATTCTTAACATTCTCTCCCTTAGTGTGAACATGTGGCAAGAAGCACCTGAAAATATATATATGACGACATGCACTGGTCTGTAATCTACTACTCATGATCTCTCCCTTAGTGGTTACCTACATACATACTATCCATTAATATGATTTCACTTCCAGTGAGCTTCTCACCAAAAAACCACATAATTTTAATGATCACCTACATATGAGAACTCAACAACTCTCACTTTTACTTCCAGTGAGCTCCTTCACTGACCGATCTTTTGAAAAGTATAAATCATAGTATCATGTTGCTCTCATATACACATACATAGTATTAGAATTTTGCACCTTCCACACCATATCACAAGATTATGTTTGGAATTACAATCATATGAATATAAAATATCACATGTTCTTATTCACACAAACATCACACAAAACAAATATAAATATTTTTTATGTCGCTACTTCAGTTGTGCAACCTCGTTGTTAGCAGTTGATGATAGGTCGCATATGAATATCCTTCCTCCATTGCCTCCATCCTCTAATTAAAGATATTTTAGGTCTTCATATATGGATTATTTCTTTTCAAGTGCCTTATATATTCTCCCACAGTTAAAGATTGGCGTTTGAAAGGTCTAGCTTCCTCGGGTTCATCATTTGCCTTATATATTGTTTCTAAATTCTCGTGATTTTTACTTTTCTACCACTTTACATATTGGATGTAGGTTTCAACTGAAAATGTGTCCTTTACAAACAATTTATTTGAATCACTTGAAAATTTGAGGATCTTTGACAATATAAAGAAACAACTAAATTTGATCAATTACAATTGGCTTTGACTTCTTGAAATAGACAATTACAATAGACATTGATCTTTAATAATGTGTCATAGATTTTTTTTTTAAATGCCAAGACTTTATCGAAATTTAAACTAAATTTCTAAAATCTATGCCTATAGACTGCATAATCTCAATATTAATTTTTATGACTCACAAATGACTTACACTTAACTCTACTAGGAAATAAAGGGGACATACCAAAAATAGTCACACTTACATAATTTTGAGCTCTGAAGGAGAAATCCAAAAAAGTTAACCCAGGGTTTTTGTTTGATGAATTAGTACCATCAAAAAATATATTAAGGGAAAGTCCTCACTGAAGCAAGTCTAATTCAGCTAATTTGCAAATCGTTTTAAATAAACTGATGAGAAGGCATGGGAAGCCCAAGGATTTTTTTTTGGAAAAATCAAAAAGGTCCTTAGCCTCTTCCACCCCTAGAACATCCTGAGACCCCATGCCTATCAGAACCTTAGAAATTAAAGAATAGGACTAGGACTGAGTTTGAGCTGAAAAATTTTGATTAAAGAGGAGGAAAATATTCAAGTCCCATAATCTAGAACCATGGTGGAGGAGCTCTACAAGATGAAAGGAAAATCATTTTCTAAGATGAAAAGGCTACCCAAATCTTAAAAGCCCACACTGAGAAACCTAAAGCTTCAGAAAAATCTCTAGGAGGAAATATCTAGAAATAGAAGGAGCTCCAGATTTAAAAGAACAAATTCAAAAATAGAAATGAAAATAAAATTTAGAGCTTGGTAAACGTAAAGTCCTGCTCTAAAAATCAAGGAACAAGCTCCTGAAATGACACAAGAACAATGTAAGGAATGTAAATTGAGTAACAGGGGCAGAAGTCTGATTATCTTTTTTTAACTCAATCAATCATTTACACAGGAAAGAGATGCAATACTTATAGGTATTGTACAGCTGAATACAAACAAGAAACTAAGTTGCATAGGTGCAACCATATTCCAGATTACATAAGCTTCCAATATTACATCCGGGAAGCATAAATGAATAATTACAATTATATTGTTAAAACAATATAACCACACCCGTATGCAGACATAAAGACAATTAGATGGTTATGAAGAAATATAACCATATAAAAACATTATTTAAATAATTAATTATATGATGCATAATTAATTAACCTAACATTCCCCCCCTTAATTGTGCATTGTCTCAAGGGATGAGGAGAGGAATTCTCTGAACAACTCAAATTTGTCACGTGCAAGTGACTTCATGAAGATATATGCTTGTTGTTTAGCTATTGGACAAAATTGAAGCTGGATGTTTTGCTTCAACACATGCTCACGTATAAAATGAACTTGTACCTCAATGTGCTTTGTTCTCTCATCAAACACTGGATTGTGAACAAGTTTGAGAACACCTTCATTGTCAACATACATGGTGGTCGGTTTGTCCTGTTGTATTCCAAGTCCTTTTAGTATGTGACGTAGCCAAATCACTTCATAGACAGCTTCTCCTACAGAACAATACTCGGCTTTTGTGGAAGATCAAGAAATAAAGTGTTGTTTCTTTCTTCCCCATGATATTGGTCTAGATCCCATAAAGAATACAAATCTAGAAGTGGATTTTCTATCATCAATGCTACTTGTATGATCTGAATCTGAATATCCAGTCAAGAAGAAGTTGTCATTCTTCTTGTATTCTAGACCAAGATCCATTGATCCTTTGAGATATCTCAAGATGTGCCTTGCTACTTTCCAATGACAAACTTTGGGTTCCTGCATGAACCTAGATAGATAGCTTACTGGAAAGCTGATATCTGGTCTAGTGTAGGTCAGGTAAATGAGACTCCCAATCAACTACCGATAGAGAGTGGCACTTACCTCAGGAGATGGATCTGAATGAGATAACTGTAATCTATTCTCCATGGGTGTAGCAATTGGTGTGTAATCCATCATCCTGAATTTATCGAGCGTTGTCTTGGTATATTTCATTTGAGAAACAAAAATGTGATTCTCTTTCTGCCATACTTCCAATCCAAGACAATAATGCATCATCTCGAGATCGGTCATGTCGAACGATCGATTAAGATCTTTCTTCCTTGCATCGATCATCCTCACTAAACTGCCAGTGATGACTAGATCGTCGACATATACAACAAAAATCACAATCTCCCCCCCTTTCTTTTTGAGGTAAAGATTGGGATCGTATGGATTTCTAACAAATCCATGTTGTACGAGATGCTCATCAATCTTGATGTACCATGCCCGGGGTGCCTGTTTAAGGCCATACAAAGATTTCTTAAGTCTGCATACCTTTGCTTCTTGACTAGGTACAACATATCCCTTAGGTTGAGTCATATAGACTTCTTCTTGTAAATATCCATTTAGGAAGGCACTTTTTACATCCATCTAATGGACTTTCCATCCAAATTGTGCAGCTAGAGCAAAGATCATCCTGATCATTTTGATCTTAGTTGTGGGAGAAAATGTCTCCTCGTAGTCAATGCCTTCTTTTTGTGCATACCCCTTTGCTACTAGTCTTACTTTATACTTGTCCACTGTCCCATCTACTTTATACTTCATTTTGAATATCCATCTGCATCTAATGGGTTTCTTCCCTGGTGGAAGATTGACAAGCTGCCAAGTGTTATTTTTCATCACTGATTGATATTCAGAATCCATGGCATCTTTCCAGGATTTTGACTGTAGGGCTTCCTGGACTATAGAGGGCTCATCAGACTCAATAACTCTACTCATCAAAGAAAAGTTAACTTCTTCTCTTGCTTTACTGTGAGTCTGTGGTCTAGGGGTGGATGTATCTGTGGAGCATCCATTCTTGCATCTCATAATGTGTTAGTACACCACTTGGGCATACGATGAACTATTCCCGTGGGTCATGGTTCTATCATATCAACACCATCATCCCCATCATCACTTTCATCATCTGTGGGAACATCAGCTTCAATTTTTACAACTGGTGAAGAATCTACATCAGGTGAGTCTGGAGGAGGAGACTCTGCTTCCTTCTTCTTAAAAAACTCAACATCTTTGCTGGTGTAGAATTTTCTGGTCTTTGGATCCATCAATCTATACCCAAGAGTCTCTTCATCGTACCCAATGAAGATGTTTCTGTGACTTCATGTCCAATTTCTTTCTATTCTGCTTGGGTATGTGCATGCTTGCTTTGCACCCAAATACTCTAAGGTGTGTAATAGATGGTTTCCGTTTTGACCATGCTTCTTGTGGTGTTACTCCTTCAAGAGAAATTATGGGCACTTCTGTTCAACAAATACACTGTTGTCTTTTGCTGCTTCTACCTATAATGTCTTTACAATTCCAGAATCATCAATCATGCATCGCACCATTTCCATGATAGTACGATTTCTTCTCTCAACAACACCATTCTGTTGTGGTGTGTGTGGAGGAGGCATTTGTCGATGAATCCCATGAGTTTGTAGGTAGTATTTGAACTCATTACTGGTGAATTCACCCCCTTGATCTGAGTGGAGAGTTCTGATGTGATGACCAGTTTCATTCTCAACTACTACTTTGAACTTCTTGAAAGTTTCAAAAGCTTCACTTTTCTTGCGAAGACAAAAAATCCACATTTTCCTTGAATAGTCGTCAACACAAAGCATGAAGTATTGGAACCCAGAATGACTTGGTTGCATTGGACCACAAAGATCGGTATGAACCAGGTCAAGTTTTCCATGAGCTCGAAATGTACTCTTCTGGAATGAAGCTCTGTGTTATTTTCCCACTAGGCAGTGAGGACACTTGTCTATATCCTTCTGAAGAGATGGTAGCCCATGTACCATATTACGCTGGTGAAGTGTCTCGAGATACTTGAAACTTACATGACCAAGTCTCTAATGCCACAATTGTGCTAAGGTAGAGTTCTTAGCCACAAGTGCTTGATAGTCTCTATGAACAAAATCAAGCTAGAACATGCGTCCCACATTGGAGGCTTTTGCAACTATTTTTGAGCCTCATGATTTATCTCGAATCAAACATGTTTTCTTTCGGAATGACTATCAAAGTCAATTTTTAGGTTGTGATCAAGGAGTTGACTGACTGAAAGTAAATTCTTTGTCAACCCAGGGACATATAAGACATCTGATAGTCTACAGTTGCGTGAACCAAGGGGTAGAGAAATGTTCCCAATCCCTTGAACTATATATGAAGAATCATCTCCCAACAAAACATGATTTTTTGATGGTGTGTCCCTCATTGAAAGTAAACCAGTCTCTGTGGCCGTCATGTGTCGAGTGGCCCTTAAATCAACATACCAAACATCACTAGATGACGTGGATGGTTCACTTGATCGAGCAGTGAACAAGTAGTCTTCATTGTCTGACTGTTCTTGTTGCTCAACAATATTTCCTTGCTGATGGGGTCTTCTTTTCCAGTTCCCCTTTTTCTGCCCTTGATTGTAGTTAGAATGTCCCTTGTGAGATTGTTGTGGAGGTCCAGAGTTGCTTGATGAACCTTTCTTGTAAGTATTATACCAACAATCTTTTAGGTCATGTCCTCTTTTACAGATTGGACATTGCTTCTTCTGTTGTCTGTCCCCTTGATACTGATTTTGATTTTGGGACTTTTGATAGGAATTAGGTTTTCCTTTACCTTTTCCTTTCCATTTTTGATGTGAAGAAAGTTCCTTCTCTTCTTCATCATCCTTATTGTGCATTGCTTCCTCTTGTTGCAGTAGGTTTACCAATTTGTCAAAACTAACTGTCGTATCTAAAAAGTTTAGTGTTGTTACAAAAATATGGTATGAAGAAGGGAGTGCTCTCAGAACAATGGGAATGAGATCATCATCTTTGACCGCTTCTCCTAGGGCTAGAAGTGAAGCCCTCAATTCTGCAACTCTTCTTAAGAAAGCTTCTATTTTCTCATTCTGCTTGAACTTCAATGTGTGTAACTGACTCTGCAAATTCAGTATAACATTCTTGTTTTTGGCCTGCATATATTGTGCTCAACTTATCCCACGCTTCTTTGGTTGTTTTGGCATCTCAAATGTGGGGTTGCACATCGTCGGACACTCCAAACAAGATGATGAGTTTGGCCTTCTGATCTGCTTTATCAAACTTTCATTGTTGTGTTGTATCAGTAGTTGATCTGGTCAGAGTACCATTCACAACAGGCAGATCTCTTCAAACTCAAGTTGTGTCTTGATTTTTGTCTTCCATGCAGCATAGTTGTTTCCTCTGAGTAGTTGTGAATCCGGAAGAAAAAATTTGGGGGCATTGGTGCCCATTTTACAGAAATCACTGACAGGGTTTGGCTCTTATCACTCTAGGTATAAGGTCTCCCAATCTATATACCATCAGTCTGATATACCGAACCTTTCTATATATGTACCCTTCTGATATACCTGGTGGTACGTGGAAGAAGCTCACCCTTTCTATATACCTGTGGTACGTGAAAGAGGATGTTAACGTACGTGAAAGAATTCAATATGTGGTACCAAGACAGTACTGAAAGGGGTCTGTGTGATTATTGACACCGGCTCAAAGAAATATCCTCATACACATGCGTAACTTTTCTATATACTTGGATAATTTCTCAGTCTGGATTTATGTCATGCAATCGTTCACAGACGAATGGGATGGCTCATAGTGTGTGCACTGTGACCTTATTACTCCTCGTCGATTTAAAGGGTTCGATGCCCAGATGACATTGTTGCAGCTATATTAGGCATTAAGTGTAGTAGTAGTCATGACGAATTTACCTGTAAGCACTTCCCAGAGGCACCATATATACCGAACGCTGCGAATGAGATCTAGGATCTCGTGAGTGTTTCAGAACCAATTTTTACTTTTTTTTATTACAATATTCTGCCAGTTTCTAAGCAGTTACAAAGTTTGCAGTTGACTATGGCAACCTACAAATTAGTACAATATTATGAAGTATACAAATTGCATTCAAAAATTTGGAAAAATTGAATGACAGGCAATTTTTATTTGTTTTGCGGGCCCTGGTGGCCTCCGAGCCCAAAATGACCCACTACGCCAAAAAATTACAAAAATATAGCTGAAAATGCAATTTTTGGATAGGCCTCCTTTTGTAAAAAATGTCCAAAATGAAAAAATAGGCCTATTAGGAGAAAAAAAAAACCCTAAATTAGGGTTTTTCTCACTAAAAATTTAGTAGGCTGTTTAGTTATGACTAAACTGTTTAGTCAAGGTTTTCCCACTAAAACCTCCTCCAAGTTTGGTGGTTTCTGTGAATTTGCCGCTAAAATCAAATTGGTTTAAAAAATAAGTTGGGGGTGGGGGTCGAACCCCAAACCTCCCACACCCAAAGCCTTCCACTTACACAACTAGGCACCTTGTGTGCTTGGGATATGAAATGAAGGAAAATGTATTTATAATAAAAAAAATGGACTAACCTTTTTAAAAAAGATGTGGCACCTTTGGAGGAGACTATCCACGTGTGGCCGCAAGCTAGGTAGATTAGGTTTTTCCACCTTTTAATGGATCTGCGACGCCTTTTTAGTTTTTTGTATGCTGCTAGATGAATTGTTGGTCGTCTTTTGTATTATTTTGCCTCCGTCTGCGAGTTTCTTTTAGACTGAGCCACCTTATTTCTATGTGCAGGTGCACTGCATTGACAATGATGCCTCAGTAATCACTTTTTTATTATTTTTACTTCATTTGCCCACTATTTTGGATTGTGGTTGCAGGCTTTAAAACACGGCCGGAGGAGTGTTCGATCCACCAATAAACAAATAATGGGTTTGTTGTTTTTTTACTGTGCAGGTCTTTAGGGGATGCATTGGGGGACGACTCATACTAATCTTGGCCCGAGCAATAATACAGGAGGGCTTGGCCTTTGAATGATACCACGACTGTATAAGAGTCTCTGACTCCTCATTTGATGTTGATTCCTTCATAGGTGACAGGGTGGAGGTAGTGTTATCACAGGCTCCAACTCGGCCAGGTCATATGGATCAATGCATCTAAAGAACTCATTTTAGTTGCAAGTTGAATTAATACACCAAAGCTTGACTTGGGTCAGTTAGAGAGGGATCAAATTTCTGTGTGATGTAACCCGCCTGAATGTACAAAGAAATCTCCTTTAGCCAGTCAGAGAGCTCAGCTTGTATAACCCAATGCATAGACTTCCCCAAATATAGTAGACTGCTATTTTAGCAAAGACCAAAGGCTCCTCTAATATTATAGGTAAAACCTCTGTTTGGGGAGAAATATTTTTTTTTTAATTCCTACAACAAATTTTTCTTGGTGCAGGGTGCACCAGTGCAAAAAAAATTGTGTTCCAAACACCTAGAACGAACAAGAGGTTGTAGAGATGCATGGATGGGGCTAAGAAGTTACAGGAGGCTACACAAGCTCTTAATTGCTACAAATTCTTCTCCAATATCCTCTATCTCTTTCCACACCTTCTCTGCTTCACAGGTCCAGATTCTCGCTCTGGTACCAAATGTAAATTGAGCAACAGGGGCGGAATCTTGATTATATATATTAAACTCAATCAACCATTTACACAGGAAAGAGCTGCAATACTTATAGGTATTGTACACCTGAATACAAACAAGAAAATAAGTTTCACAGGTGCAACCATATTCCAGATTACATAAGCTTCCAATATTACATCTGGGAAACATAAATAATAATTACAATTATATTGTTAAAACAATATAACCATACCCGTATGCAGACATAAAGACAATTAGATGGTTATGAAGAAATATAACCATATAACAACATTATTTAATTAATAACATTAATTAAATAATTAATTATATAATGCATAATTAATTAACCTAATAAGGAATGAGGAGGACCCTCTTCCTCTAAACATGGTCTTGTTATTGCAAAAGGAAAGGAACCAGTTATTTTTTAGGGAGAGTTTAGTCCTTTCTCTCATGATGAAGAAAAAGAGGAATAAAAAATATAAATTCAACATGTAATCATGTTATCAAGATCTAAAGCCACCATCAGAGAATAAAAACAATAGATTTAACTACCGAGGACAAAATTAAAACGTATGGAAGAAGTTAACTCTTCTTTGAAAAATGAAATTTAGCAGATAAATTCTCAAAATATAGACAAAGAAAAGAGCATTTCTGAGTTGAGTCTAGAAGTTACAGATTTAAGGAAGCAAAAACATATTGGGCTATAAGCTTGAACTAACTTAACTGATAACAAGACCAAATTTTGTGAAGAAAATAAGAAACTCCTTTATGAAAATAAGATCTTCAAATAAAAATTTGAATCTAGTCATGAATCAAATATAAAGTTAGATTCTAAGCTTGGCATTATTTTTGAATTAGTCTAGAAACTTCTAGCTTGCAGAAGGCTAGCTTCATTTTGCAACCTATTTCTTCAAGAACAATTCTACTTTTTAAAGCTCCTAAGATTTTGTCATGGCCTACTTCGTGAAGAAGTTGATGTAGAGAATTTTATGGATGCCTACAAAACCAGTGCCAAAGAACACCAAAATCTACTCCGTGAACTATTTTCATGTAACATGGTTGTTCCTAATGCATTAGATTTCATACTCAATTTGTATGTGGGATAATTCAAGTTAAAAATTTTCCAATCCTTATTATATAATAAAATTTTATGGAAAAAAAAAATGATTTAATGAATAGTGCAAGGACAATTGGATTCTTTATTAGGCCTCAACATGCAAGTGCAGACCAAATGAGGAGAAAATTTAGAGCTTACTGTTACCATCATGAGTTTCTACATATGCAACCAAAAATTATGGAGGAATTCATTAACAACTTCATCTCTTATATTAGGGTACATTACAAGGAATATCTTGCTTAGCATGAGAAGATAGGCAATCTCTCCATTAAATCTCTCATGGAACATGAGGAGAAAAAGAACAATTTTGTAAATCATTCAGGATATGGCACATGAAGAAAATGATGAATGGATGGGAATGAGGACTATACCGCCTTTGGTTCTCTGACCTATGACATAATGGAAAAATATTGCACAAAAAAATGAGGAACAATTTAAGGAATGAGTTGAATCATTCTATGAGCATAGGAGATTAAAGATTACAACTTCAAAGAGATATTTAGATTAGTATGAGGAAATCAATATGACATGGAGACTTGAGAAAAGGTTAATATAACACTAATTTGCAATAGGAATTGCAAAAGATAAGGTGTGAGGGAGATGATGATTCCATTTATTGACCCAATATACCACAAATTATAATACTTTTACTTCTAAACACATTGACCAATGCACTCTTTTTATGAATTTTATCCTTGTTGAATATTGTGGACTAATGATTATAGTTTTTTCCAAATAATTTCATTGAAGGGATGTGTGGTGATGTGTGCAGGGTAATGAAATCATGGTAACCTCCAATGTTAGCTATCACAGTTTAGATTAACACAGTCTCCTCCACTATAAGGATCAATTAAAGAAGTTAATGAAGACTAGAGATAGGGAACCTAGTTCCTAGCACTCTTTTTATGAATTTTAACAAAATTCCAAAACTTTCCTCATATCTAGCTTCCTAGATTCTTAGGCATGTGTTGGAGGAATGAGATATAAAATTGTAATCTTGACTGGTTTGACACGAGGGATAGAGAGGAAACAAATAGATAGAGATAGACGTATATAATAAATAGTGTTTGTTGTAAGTCATTTTCAATTATATGTAAGAAAATATTTGTGATCAATAAAGGCATGTTGTTTTAAGACAACTATGTTGACAAACCAGGCCAAGAAATAACAAGGGCGCACTTGACTAAGGACTAGATTTGTTGTGTTGGTATTTATGTTCCTATTTTCTTACAATCTCAAATTTTGAGTGGCTTGATAATAACTTCTTCCAATATTAATGTATTACAATTGGATTAACATTTCTTTCACTGTATTTTGTTTACCTAGTAATTTTAATTATTACAAATTTCCTTTCAAATTAATTTCAATTCTTGCAAGATTTCTTTCTAAGTATTTTTAATTCTAGTAAGTTTTTTTTTAGAGTAGTTTCATTCTACAAAAGCATTTCCTTTTTTAATGTTGAATTTAGTATATTAAAATTTGTTTACTTATAAAGAGATTAGAAGTTGTTACTTTTAGTAGTTATTTAAACATAATAATGACTCAAGCCAACAATCAAACCCCCCCAAAAACACCAAAACTACCACTGCCATTTATATATTCCATCAACTTCCAAAAAGAGACAATTTCTTGGGTAGACCAGGTTGTCAAAGTACAATGTTTATCAATATGAGAAAGTATATCATTTTAGTTAACATTTCTAGTGACTCACAGGGACACTTTCTTACTAAGTGTGGAGAAAAAGTAGCTTGTGGCATCCATTAGGCGTGGATTATTACTAATTTAGGTTGGGGAACGCAAATATCCTCAAAATTTTAAAATAATAGGAAGCAAATGTGCACAAGGGGATGCAAAAAAAAAGGAAAATATAAAATGCAAAACATTGAAATTAAAACATGAAATGGAAATAAACATATATGTACATGACACAACATGAACTTAGGGATATTACTTAAGATACATCCCATTGAATGGGATTGGCACATAATCTCCTTTGATATTTAAGATCTCAAAATAATTTTCTTCCTTATATTGGGTGATATTATAGGGACCACTCTAGATAACATGTATAACTTGGAACAACTTCTAGGATTGGCTCAGTCAGTAACCCACTTCAATAATATATCAAAAAATTCAAACCTTTGATTGGAAGCTTATTTGTTAAATAATATGTTCACTGCCTATTGGTGATTCCAAAGTTTTTCTCTAGACTTCTCCTTGACTTCCTCAAGGTGTAATAGTTTTGTAATCATGATAATCTTCTCATCATGATGTTCCAATTCTAGTTGATGAGCTAGATCCAAATTTGAAACCTTTAATGAAAGTGAGATCCTTGCTTTAGTTCCATACACCAACATGAAAGGAGATTTTCCAATTGAGCATTTTAGAGTATATATATTGCCCCATAAGGTTATTTTCACCTCAGTATTCCACATTTTTTTTAGTGATTTTATACTTTATGATGTTAATAAAGTTCTTATTTTTAGACTCTACAATTTCATTACCTTATAGATAGTAGTTGGAAGAAGTCTTGAGGTATGTTTCATACCTTATAGAAAACTATGTCATCTTGGATCTCATAAATGCCTTATAATTTTTAGAGATAAATGTGCGGGGAATACCAAACCTATTGATAATTCCTATAAGGAAATCATTTATCACTTCCTCTGTTACTTCCTTAATTAGATCTACCTCAGTCTATGTGGTGGAGTAGTTAGTAGTAGTGATAATCCAATTTTTACCTAGACTATAGGGTAGATTGATCATGCCTATGATGTATAGACCCTATTGTAATAAATTTTGGTCCATTATGATAGGTTATAGAGGAATATTGGCTCTGTATTGAATTCCTGTAAAGAACATGCCTTCAAAACATTACTTTACCCACTTGAAGGCATCTACAAACATGGTGGGACAATAGTAACCAACTTGCATGATCTTTCTGGTTGTATTCCATGGAGAAAAGTTACCGCCAAATAATCCTTTATGGAACTCTATCAACACTTTTGCCACATCTTTGGGATCAATGCACCTTAAAAAGATGTCATATAATTTTCTTCTAAATGTTATCTTGGCAATAGTTTTATATGGAATGACTTGGACTTTGATATGTCTTCTCTTGTTTTTTTCCAATCTTGTGGGATACTCTCCAATTGAGATATATCTCACCATTTGTTGAGTATATGTGGGATCACTCTCTTAATTAGGTGATTGATTGGTTGTCATGAATGAAGACCATGTCTATTGATATATATCTTCATATAGTTTTTGAGAATTGATCTACATATTCTAATCTTGGAACATTTGATTTTGATATCAAACTCCATGATCTTAGTGATACATCCCACTATTATTTTTGTAATATATCCTACCATGATGTAGTCTCTAACACTTGAATGAACTATAAAGACCATGATCCCATTTTTTGTGAGGATATGCTTGAAATGTTTCAAGGCCTTGAGGTCCATGAAGCCTTGTTTCTAAATGAAGTTATATTTTTCTTCATATTACTTAAGCATTTGCCTTGCAAAGGTAATGGGTTTCTCAATATTTTGTTTATTCCTCTAAGTCAAAATAATGGCTATATTGTGTGGGATGCCGAAGGAATAGAGGATGAATTCCTTGAAATTTGGGTTTACTAATAGTATAGATTGAGAAATTGATTACTTTATGAGCTCAAAGTTTTCTTTTCCTTATTTCATCCACTTGAATACCACATTATTTCTCAGCATGTGTGTGATGGGATTGATAATTCCTATAAAGTCTGTGATGAAATTCCTCACAAAATTTACCTCTCCTAGGAAACACTATATTGTTTTCCTATTAGGAAAAAAAATAAGGTGATAATGGATGATATTCTATCAAGATCAATGGTTAATCAAAATTTGAGAAAAAAGAATGCAAAATCTTTCCTTTGAGGACCAAAAATATATTTCTTGGGATTTAGAGAAATACAAAACTTTTTGCATCTCTTGAAGATATAATCTAGATGATCCAAGTGATTCTCCTAGCTCTTTAAAAACTGCATGATGTACTCTAAGTAAATTAGAATAATTGATGAGACCTATAAAATCCATGTACATTTCCCTTTGAAACAATTCTCAAAAACTAGATTAACCAAAGGGCATTCTTTTGTATCCATATACTCCCCACTTAACAGTGAAGTTGATCTTGAAGTGATCTTAATCCTTAGCCATCACTTGGTTGAAACTAAAGAAACCATCAAAAAGTGAAAACCTCTTAACTCAAGCTACAATCTATAGGATTTGGTCCATGGAAGGTAGAGGACAATGATGTTTGAGAGATGATTTGGTCACATCCCTAAAATAAACACATAAATTTATATGTAAACTCTTTTTCCTTATTAAGACTAGATTGGAAACCCAATTTTAATGTCTGATGGCATACATTTGTGCTTCAATCAACTTTATTAGCTCGTTCCTCACTAATGGCTTAATGTTATTATTTATGTGTTTATAATTTTTCCATACTATCTTGGTATCAACTATGAGCTTAATGGTATATTCGATGACCTCTTACTTATTTTACTTTAGGTCATCATAAGCCCATGTAAATATATCATCATATTATTTTCATTTTCTAATGATTAAGACTAAACGCCTTTCCCAATTTGAGACACTTATCTAGGGTAATCAAACCTCTTAGTAATCTTCATATTTGATTACCATTTTCTTATTTTCTCCCCTATAATAATCATCATAATTGAAAATCCTTTCCAAAGTTACAAGACCCTTGGGTAGTTTTCTCATATTTAGCTAAAGGACCTGATTATCATATGCATGTAGCAATTTGGATTATAATTCTTGAAAAAATCATCTTCTTACTAGATGAAAGTGTTGATCTAATTGTCAATCTTGAACACTTTTCAATGGAAATAATTTTCAAGAATGAAAGGTTAAATTATGAGCTTTAATTATTGAACGTGATCTACCATAAAGTCCTTGGGTGGATAAGAATGAGAAGCAACCACTACCACTTTATTTTCCTCTACATTTTCTTTCCTTAGGACCATATGAATGTTCAAGGCATTAAATTATTGAATGAGATCACATGCTCTATGTTTATAGGCCTCCAATAATGGATTTTTGGCAATGAATTTTTACCTAACATGTTTGGTGAACACACCAGTTTCTCCTAATACTTGCAAGTGATTTAATCATTTCCTCGTGACAATCTAAAGACCCTTGATAAGAAATTCATACTCAACAACATTATTTTTGCAATTGAATTAGAGTATGTGGGATTATAAGTATTTTATTTGCTTGGAGAGATCATAAAAACGCATGCACTAGTGCCATTATTTTATTTTAATTTGTCAAAGAATATTTTCCATACACCATGCCTTGGGTTTTCCTCTCCAAGCACCCACAAAATATTGGTGTAGTCTTCCTTATGAATACAACAAGTACCCATGTTGCATTATTCAAAACTATCAGAAGGATCAAAATCCCATTTTACTGAGCCTACTAATCATGTTTTTCATCAGGTATTTCATTGAGTGGATCATGAAAAATGCATATTTCCTCATGCTCTCTATCTTAAGAATTGGATGGTGTAGTTTTCTCTTTCAAGTTGTGTATCAAAGGTCTCCACATGGAATTGATTGATTAGATCATTTTATTAGTCAACTTGGTGCCATACTTAGTTCTCAACAAAATTTGAGACCGATCCATAAAAAAATATCCTCTCTTAAAAGTGAAATCATTAGACATGAATATGGAAAACATGGGTGGAAGGTGGATGACCACAATATCTTGCAACACAATTATGTTTATACAAACATGGAAAATTAGGCATGAATCCCTAATGATGTTAATTATCTTGATGACAGTGCCATCTAATTGAATAATGCCTTTTTCTTACTGGGGTATAATTGATGTCTAAAACATCATCTAATTCTTGGGCACTACAAAGGTGATTTCTCTAGTATGAATCATGCAACTATGAATAAGGCATTGTAAAATTATTAAGGAATGGTATAAGCAAGGAGGTTTTCCTTGAACACATTCATTTATCAGGGATGGTTGATAGAGGTTGGTGACTATTGGGAATGCATTCATTATTTTCTTAGGGGAAATTTCTAATTACTTCAAAGATTCCTATAGAAGATCCATTTGTCTAGGTATAAGAATAGTATGCCACATTGTGACCTTCATTTGATCCATAAATTTTAGGGATTAATTTGAAGATTTTTTTAATTATACATAAACCAATCCCTCTTTGAATTATCCACTAATTGATAGGAAGCTTATGTGTCCACACGACTATTTAGGGTTAATTTTTAGGAGGCATAGTCATCTCATTTGGAGCTATTCTTTTGGCATGACACAATACACTAGGAATTATATGGGGTGCCACATATTGAAGAGGATGGTGATGAGTTCACTTATTTTCCCATTGTTTGTAGTTTGATTTCATGTGGGATCTTTATATTCAAATTATGCTTACATTCACTACAAAAAAATCTTCATCCATCCAACACGATATATTTCCTTCAAGGGGCAGAAATGGAGATTGGCTTACTTTGTTTTGTGGAGATAACTGTGTTGGTTGGGTTGGTTATGCCACAAAAATTTGCACCATGAGAATTTAAATTGCATTTCCAGAGGAAATATTGTTAGAATTATGTGAGAACCTACATGGATAACACCTTTTCATCTCCTCCACCATATTTATCTAAACATGGGCTATATCTATGTGTGAGATGGATGCCATGAGGAAATATTGCTACAATGGCTCAATGGGAACAATTTGGTCTTGAGGTAGTCTATTTAGATGATAAGATGAGTTGTATGGATGAAATGATCTAGAATCATGTAGTCCTTTCTAACTTTTGAGGGAGTTTATCTCATTTTTCATGTTTCTACTAAGGGATTTGAGTTCATCTAGCTCATTAGAAGTAGGCTTCATTTTAGGGGAAAATATTTGTAAATATATGAATATTAGGATTTTGGAAGTTTTAAATTGGAGATTTTTTTACTACTGTATGGTAGTAGGTTTGCCAAAATTTTACAGTCAGAAATAAATTTGACCCTAATTTCACCTTACTATTTACACTAAGGGCCAACCAATGTTGGTATATTCGTCATTATGTTATAATATACTATTATATATAAAAGTAATTCTCTATAATGTAGTAATACAATATAATTCCAAAAATTCATTAATTTTGAGATCTGTAGTCGAAGCCGAAGGTAAAAGAGAATAATTCTATGAAAAATCTAAAAATATAAGTGAAAAAGGTAGGCAATCAAGTTTGAACTATCATGGCATTTTTGCAAAACTATTATTGGATGGAAACCTAAATACATGATGTCACCCGGTAAGATGTTTGCACAACGCTAGATGGTAGAAAACACATATTACCGATGCTAACCTAAATCTAAGTCATCATTCGGTGGAGTGAATTTATACAACTGAATGATGGCCCAATAACATTTTGAAATAACCTTGTTCGGTAGCCTAAGCCATGTTACCATGTTATCATGTAGAATGAGCTTTATTTTTCACAATGTCTTGAATTTAATTTTTACATATTTTATTTTAAACTTTTATATTTTTGTCACATGCGTAGACTTCAAAATCATCCATATGATGGCCCTTAGTGTGAATGAGAAAAGAGCTCAAGGAAAAAGAAAACATGATATGGAAATTTAAAAATATTTCAATTAGTCCACAGTTACACCAGTGCCAATAGGTAATTTTGAATCTTATTATGTTGATGTTACTTTATATGTTGATTTCCTGAAGCATGTACTAAGCAATTCAATTTATTTAAAATTTAGAAAATCCTACCAATGACATTATGACATATGAAATTCATAATCATCAAAGTAATTCAATTCACATAGATAGTAGTGATGATTCCAATTTCCATAAAACTCAAACTTCAGATAAAGATTTCAGAAATAGACATCAGAAACGTAAGAGTGGGAAGTGGAATTTAGGAAGGACTTATAAATTTGAATGGTCAGCCAAAAATCCATTTATTGAACCTGTTGAACCAAAAAAACACTACTAATACTCCTACTGAATGTAGATTTACTATATGTAGTTGGAAACTAGGCAAAGACCACATAATGTAATTGAAGTTGGATACAATAGAGAAGCATTGTGGGAAAGTATATGAGTCAAAAAAGCAAGAAGATGGAACAATAATAAAAAAATCTAGATGGAAAACTAAGGAAGATTATTTACAAATGAGATATGCAGCAGAATATGAAAATCATCATAAAAATATCCAAGACCTTGTTGAGAAAGGTGGATAAATAAAGGCTAAATTGATGTAGCCATTCATCTCATTCAACACATTCATAAAGTTGAAGATAATCAAACCTCTTCATTTCTCAGATATTCATTTTTTGTAAGCTTGTATTAGAGGCCTAATAGGTCTAAAATCTTGCTAATTGGATCAAATTTTCTTCAATGGGTTCAAAACCCTCTGTATCCTTCTACATATGCATCATTTAATGTCACTTCATTGAATAAATTTATCTCTTTCCCAAGAAAGGCTCATTTTCACTTACCATACTTTGTACTGAAGGATCAATTTAATCCAACAAGATCTACAAACTTACTATCACTTTCAAATGGGTTATTAGAAAATACTTCATTCGTGATAATTCATCTAATTCCTTGTTCATCACCTCTATTCACTACATAATAATCCATCCATTCATCAAAAATGTTAGTGTAGGTTATTATTTATCCTTTTATTTATTTATTAGGATAATTCTTACACTTGTATTAGCCCTACACTTGTTGGGTTAGCTTGCTTAGGTGTACTAGTTGTGTGGAGTTAGCTTCTCAGTTATGTTGAGTTAGCTTACTAGTCTTTTGGAGTTAACTTAACTACCAGTATCAGTTAATGGGAGTTCTTCACCACTGATTTAGGTAGTAGTTGCACTTCCCTCTTCCTATATGTACATCTTTCTTATTGAATAATTCAAGTCATTCTATTGTAATGTATTAAGCATTATGGATTATGATGGATTTCCATATATGGTATTTTAGCTCTTCTACTTTACAAATCTAATGTGGTGTGCTATTATCATCTGAGATCGAGGCTTGGAACAATATTCTTATCGTTCCTTTCAAAAAATTCATCACATCTTTCTAAGTACTCACCTTGTACTCTCTTCTTGTTTTAAGTTCTCATCTAAGCCATTTTTCTTCAACAAGGAAACTTGGGTTTAGGCCACTCTTAGAATTTATCAGGACTCATCCCTTGCTACATCACCCACAACAATGTTAGATCAATCATATACATGCTTCCCCAACCATCCAATTACTCACAATAGCTTCTAGTCAATATTGTCCTTTAAGTCTCTTTAAGACAAGGTATAATAGCTCCATAGAGTAAGAGAATAACCTAGTAGTGCTTAGAAAAAACTAGTCACTTCCTTAGCTTCCTTAACTCATGCCCAACATGTGGTCCAAATTTAGTATCCTAAATCTTCCTCCATCTCCTTTTATCCCACTTGTTCTTCTCAGCTCACAAACCCCCTATTAGGTCTTCAAAGGATGATTGCCAAGTCTAATTCATGTTTTAAGAAACTTCAAGTCAAATTTAGGGTATATTTGGGAACCCATTAAACCCATCCTTCATCTCCATATTTTAGGGTTAAATTCCTTGGCAATCATAGGCTTCCTTTTGTAAAATTTCTCTCTAGACTAGGTCTAGACTGTATATCTGACTGTGTTCACACACTGTCATCAATAGCTCAAACTTATACCAATAAAATATCAAAATTCCTCCTGAATCACCTTATGAATTCCCAATTGTTGTTAGTTCTAAGTTTTAGAGGAAAATAATGTGCTTTGAAGGTTCAAACATCATGCCCTAGCTCTTCTTCACTATAGGTTCTAGGGTAGCCCGAGAGTGGGAAAATGAACATAACTTATTTCCTTGATGGAATTAAAACCTCAAATTTTCTCCTCATGACTAAATCACCTTCTTACACTGTTCCATATTGATAGTGGGGTAGAATAATAAGTATATTTACATTCATCCAAGAAAAATACTCTATGTTACACATTAGAAAACTATGGTTCCTCACAATTTATAAGGTTTAAAATCTCACGAAGAATCCTCCTTCTTTTACTTGAGCCACTCAATCCTATAATTAGTCCAATGATGTCAATCCATTCTCTCATGGGATATAAAGCCAAAAAAATAACTTCCCTTTGATCAAAATTCAAAGCGCAGTTCAATTCAAGGTTTTGCTAGAAACCCTAGCAAACAAGAAATATAACAGGTAAAGGTCTACATTTCTTGTATTTTTGGATCAAATATCTCATATTTCATTTGATCATTGAAAGGACTTATGCATAGTTCCAAAGACTAAGCTAATCGTATGCTTTCTTCTTTGTTATTCATGGTCACAACCCATTTAAGGTTTCCAACATGTAAGGACATCAAATGCATACCTAAAAGACTTTGTCAACATAATCTCTTACCTTTCTCAAATATCATCACCCACCATTCTCAACACAGTCTATAGATCATATAATCTAAGCCATGCATAGATGCTCCAAATTATTATAGAGTTGGCAAGTGCAAGAACTATCAACAAAAACCAGTGTATTATCACTCATAAGCTTGTCATTAAGCTTAATCACTTTACCTTCATTATGAGCACAAGAGATCCACTCCGAGACCATGAAGAATATACATGCATGTGAGCAATACTATCATTTTCCAAGAACACTTGTGTCAAGCTCCCTAGATAGTTTACCACCAAACTAAGATAGTCATTCCTCAAGTTACCAATCCTGAATATCAAAGCAATAAAGCATTCCAAAGCATTTAATCACCCATTCTAGAAAGTTCTTATTTATCATAATATCTTTTAGAACATAAGATACTATATTTAATGGTTAAAATCTTACAAAACACAAGTACACCGTCCTCTAAGATTACAAATAAACATTCAAAAACTCATCTTCTTCCTCCAATACTTCTTGAAACCTTTACGCATTGAGACTCTATCTAGATAGAATGAGGGAAATAATTACTCTTGAGTAATCTATAGCCATATCTCAACTTCTAACTGAACGAGCTCTTAATTCTCTTGGTCACATGAGTGATTTCTAGGCTCAATCACTAGGTTTCTTAGCTTAAGGACCCAAAAACCTTAATCTTTGACCCATATTATGACACTCTAACCCATAAGAAGACCTAAGGAACTCACTTTGACCTATTTTCATCCTTTTCATATTTTACAAGCTCCAAGAGTGCTAAAAAACATTATAACAAGCTAAAAATGGCATCCACTTTCAAGTTTTTCATTTTGGAGGGAAAGTGAAATTCTCAATTTTTGAATATCCTAGACTCCAACAAGCTCACCTAACTGACATCTAATGAACTTAAGTACCTTTGACCATACCTGACAATCCAAAAATTGATGCTTTCATCGCTTATTCATATACATGGAGTGATGCTCATGCATCATACTCTAGGGGTAGGAAAAGATTAGGCCATATAGCTTTGTTTTCTTCTTCTTCTTCTTCTTCTTCCCGATGTATTCTTCATCTTTAGCTAGTTCACCACCTTGGTATTCATGCATATTTTTTGTTTGATATTCATCTTGCATGTAATCTTCATAAATGAGATATGCTGCTCCATAGGCTTCTTCTTCTTCATTTTTCTCTTCTTCCATCATATCTTCCTCTTGAATCTACCATTACTACTCATTGCTAACTTCTTTTTATTTTTCATGACCTTTGGCTTCCTCTTCAACTTTTGGTATCTTCATAATTTATTTCTTGACTCATTTGTAGTCTTCTTCACCCTCAAACAATTCCGAATTCTCAAATTCTTGCATGATTTCCTGCCACAAAAACTCTTCATCAGCTGTCAACTCCTTTTCATCATCATTTCTTCCTTATTTTTTAGTTTGTTCATCCTTTTTCTTAACAGTATTATTTGTTTTTTACTTCTCATATATAACCTGTATACACACATTCAAAAAATATTTATAATAAAAGTAGGGAGGCCTTTTAGCCACACAAGATATTTCATCCATGAGCTCTTGCTCATCTCCATTCTTCTGCTCCATTTCATCATCCTCTCCATATTTTCCTAGGCAAGCTAAGAAGCTTGAAATTATTTATTCCTCATTTAAACTCTTAATTTCTTCATACACAATCTCTTTGTCAATTTCTTTTTCTTTCCTTAAATCTCTCCCCCTCTTCTTTCTTTATCTCTTTTTTCAGTTGTTTCTTCTTTTTCTTCTTTCCAAGTAGCTCTATAGGTCACTTTATCTTTCTTCTCATCACAAAATCAAATTTATTTCTCTTTACTATCATAATCAAAACTTTTTCCAACTCATCAAGCTTATCCTTTCTAAGCCCTTTTATCTCTTGTGCCATCCTCTTTTCTTGTTTTCTAGTTTCTTCTTTCCTCTTTTCCTCTCTTTTCTTTTCTTGTTATTTCTTCCCGTGATTCATCAACTTCATAAATTCTCTTACCAATTCCCCTTTACTTCTTTCTGTTGTTATTTATTCTTCATCATCTTCATATGTCAATTCTGATTCATAAGGCATGATGGCCTTCAACTCTCTTTTACTGCATGCATTGCTTGCTTCCATCATTTTGGCCAATATTCTCTTATGTTCTTGTTCTCTTATATTCTTGTACACTTGTTTTGATTTGACTTCTTCTCTCTCTACTGCTAACTTTTCCATCCAATATGACACCATGTACCTATGGTCAATGCCTAATTTCACACTCTTTTCTTCACTCATATTTTTTGTCACTTCCACTACACACACTCACACAACACTTATTAGCAACAAAATTAAATATTTATTCGATATAAAAATAATATCAAATTCAAATGATACCAATGATGTCAAGAAACCATGAATCATGCATGTATTCAAACTTGTAAGTGATTAGAAACAATTATTTCATCTAATCTTTGCATTGGAAGATCATCATGTAGGCCAACGTGGCTATAAAACTAGCAAATTACTAAAACCAATATTATGTCACCTTAAATTACTCAAGACTAATGATACCCTGATCTTCACACTTTCTTCAATGTCAGTGCAACTCATTTTGGTGATTCATGGCCCAAGATGAATTTCTCACTCTTCTCTAGATCAAGTCTTCCATGTTCTTCTTGTTGGTTCTCTCATCTTGCAAGCATTATTTTCTTATTTGGTACCAAAATTCTTCTACTACTTATTCATCCTATGAAATTATTTCAACACAGTGTTAGAAAAACCATCCAGATGACACAAAGCTTTAAAGGAATCAATTTGCATTCTAACTTGCTCTTCTTGTCCTTAAGAATCTAGGTCTTCCTAATACTCTAGTCAAAATATTTCAATATTTCCCACGATATATTGTCAAATCCATCAAATTCTCTTCTTCAATATCAATATTTATGTGAAATCCAAACCCTCAACTCCTTAGGAAATTCATTCCAACTCTTTGTTTGCAAAATTTGTTTCTTGACCCCACTAGGTCAGTCTAAACACACCGTCAGCTATATCTTGATTTATGTGAGGCTTAAATTCATAATAAATATGGTTTTAGACACCCACTATATCATTTATCCTTTCTCTAAAATCTCAGGTCCTAACTCAGAAGATATAGGTAACATCCTTTGCTAAGATGCTTTAAGAAAATAGGTCTAGACTGTGTCAACACTGTCCTTAAGATACTACCACATAAATATTTTATTATATCCAATGAAACTTAAAAAAATCCTCTTTTACCCCCTTAATAATATTCCCATAGATGTTTCTTACAATTTTTGAGCATTAATTTCTTGATTTAGTGTCTCAAAACCCATACCTTAGCCAAAACCTAGCTATTAACACTATATAGCCCAAGACTTTGATTTTTGTCACTAACTCCATTATATTTCAGTTATTGGCTCTAAATTTGGTCTATAGGAATTTTGTAAGGTCATTCAACTAATGATCTTAATAGTAGTTCATGGGAGCATCCAAAACACAAGACTCTACTAGTCTTCTTCTTTGGTTACCTATAGAAACATTCACAGTTCCACTCTACAAACAACAAAAATATTCATCCAAACCTCATTCCCAAGATTTGATACCAAAAATGATGTATCCATTCATCTCATTTCAACACATTCATGTGATCCAAATTTAGTATCCTAACTCTTATTCCTTCTCCTTTTATCCCACTTGTTCTTCTCAGCTCATAAACCCTCTATTAGGTCTTCAAAGGATGATTGTCAAGTCTAATTCATGTTTTAAGCAACTTAGAGTCAGAGTGAGGGTATATTTGGGCACCCATTAAACCCATACTTTATTGCTATAGGTTTCATGGTTAAATTCCTTGGAAATCATAGGCTTCCTTTTGTAAAATTTCTCTCTAAACTATATATCTCACTGTGTTCACACACTATCAGCAATAGCTCCAAATTCTACTAGTAAAATGTCAAAATTCCTCCTGAATCACCTTATGAATTTCCCTATTGTTGTTAGTTTCAAGTTTTAGAGGAAAATAATGTGGTTTGAAGGTTTAAACATCATGCCCTAGCTCTTCTTTAATGTAGGTGCCAGGGTAGCCCGAGAGTGGGAAAATGAACATATATGCTTTCCTTGATGGAATTAAAACCTCACATTTTCTCATCATCACTGAACCACATTCTTACACAGTTCAATCTTGACAGTTGGGTAGAATAACAAGTATATTTACATTCAACCAAGAAAGATACTCTATGGTGCACATCAGAAAACCAGGTTCCTCACAATTTATAAGGTTTAAAATCTCATAAAGAATCCTCCTTGTTTTACTTGACCCACTCACTCATATACTCAGTCCAATGATGTCAAGCCATTCTCTTGTGGGATATAAATCCAAAAAAATAAATTCCCTTTCATAAAACTTCAAAGCACAATTCAGTTTAAGGTTTGGCTAGAAACCTCAGCAAGCAAGAAATATAACATGTAAAGGTCTACATTTCTTATATTCATGGATCAAATCTCTCATATTTCATTTGATCATTGAAGGGACTTATGCATAGTTCCAAAGACTAAGCTAATCACAGGATTTCTTCTATGTTATGCATGGTCACAACCCGTTCAAGGTTTCCAACATGTAAGGACATCAAATGCATACCTAAAAGAATTTGTCAACATAACCACTTACCTTGCTCAAAGATAATCACCCACCATTCTCAACACAGTCTATAGATCATATACTCTAAGCCATGTATAGATGCTCCAAACTATTATAGAGTTAACAAGTGCAAGAGCTATTAACAACAACCAATGTATTATCACTCACAAGCTTGTCATTAAGCTTAATTAATTTACCTTCATTCTGAGCACAAGAGATCCACTCCGAGACCACGAAGAATATAAACACATGTGAGCAATACTTCCATTTTCCAAGAACACTTGTATCAAGCTCCATAGATACTTTACCACCAAACTGAGATAATCATTCCTCAAGTTACTAAGCCTAAATATCAAAGCAATAAAGCATTCCAAAGCATGTAATCACCCATTCTAAAGTTATTATTACTCATAATATATTATAAAACATAAGATACCAGATTTAATGGTTAAAATCTCACAAAACACAAGTACACAATCCTCTAAGATTACAAACAAACATTCAAAAACTCATCTTCTTCCTCCATTAATTCTTGAAACCTTTACACATTAAGACTCTATTTGGATAGAAAGAGGGAAACAATTACTCTTGAGAAATATATGGCCATATCTCAACTTCTAATCGAACGAGCTCTTAATTCTCTTGGTCACATGAGTGACTTCTAGGCTCAATCACTAGGTTTCTTAGCTTAAGGACCCAAAAACCTTAATGTTTGACCCATATTATGACACTCTAACCCATAAGAAGACCTAAGGCACTCAATTTGACCTCTTTTCATCCTATTCATATTTTACAAGCTCTAAGTGTGCTCAAAAACATTACAAAAAGCCAAAAATGGCCTCCACTTTCAAGTTTTATATTTTGGAGGGAAAGTGAAATTCTCAATTTTTGAATATCCTAGACTCCAACTAGCTCACCTAATTGACATCTAATGACTTTAAGGACCTTTGAACATACCTAGAAATCCAAAATTTGATGCTTTCATCGCTTATTCATATACATGGTGTGATGTTCCTGCATCATAAATTTACAAAAGTTGTTGATGCAAGTGTTCAGGAAAAATTTATACACTTCTAAACAATATTTCACATTTTAAAAAAGGGAATACCTATTTCAAACCTCATTGATTATAAGATATTATTTCAATGTAATTGGTTTCCAAACATTTTAACAACACATTGGTCAAATACCAGTGCTTGGGAAATGATAAAGTGTATGGTAGAAATTGAAATCATTGATTTGAGAGAGAAGGTAAAAAAGGAAAAAATTATCTACTTGTCAATTGATGAGTTCAGAATAGTAGACAATACATCGTGGGTTTGCATGCATGTCTACATTTTCAATCTCAATAACCATTTGAGGGAAAAATGATCTACTAGTTATGGACAAAATGATGGAGAATTGTAATTCTGAGAACCTTTGCAAACTAGTTATTAAAAATTTTAAAGAAACAACTGGTATGGACGATCATTCAATCTCTACAAAGTCGATTGGTGTTGGGGCTGATGGGGCATATTTCATGCAAGGTCATAAAACTAGGCTTTTTAATCACCTTCAAACAATTGTTGCCTCATACATGATACCTATTCACTGCATGGCTCATAGAATGAATCTTGCTTAAAAAATTGTAAGTAATTTTGAAAATGTCACTAAATGGAAGATCTTATACGTGATTTGTATTCATACATGTCAAGCAGTCCTAAAATATTTGTGGAGTTTTAGAAATTTTCTGTTGTAATTATGAATGGTAAATTTTTTTTGAAAGATGTTGACAGAAGATGGATATTGTTGTATGATCTAACTTGCAGAATGTTTTAGGAATACAGGTCATTAGTAGGGTATATGTTCAAGAATCGTAGAGAAGTTGACAATTCGAGAGATATGTTGTATCACTTGAATGATTTCGAGACATTATTAACATTATGTGGTATTTTGTGAATGTTGAAGGAAATAAACAACTTGGTGAAACAAGCTCAGGAAATATCTATATACATTGTTGATTTTATCAAATTAAGGAAACATGTATGTATGATTTTGGATAGCTTATGTTCCCACCAAAACTAGTTTCAAAAACCAATATTCAATAGTTGGAAGGTCTTTACAGATACAAAAGATCCCAACAACTATTTGAAGTTCAATATCAACTATCATCTTTGTATCTCAGTTGATGGGAAAAATATACTAATTCACACATTTCAAATAGATCCTTATGTCCAAGGTTCTGATATTGAGGAAGTACTAGTGAAAATCCTTCTATTTGATGCCACATTGTCTTATACATAGAAAAAATTGATGAAGATATCTGAAACATTGTCTTCTGAGATCAGAGAACGATTTAAGAATAATGACCTGCTTGAAAACATGGGGGTTCTAAATCCCAATTTCTGGAATTCAATGATTGGTGAAGAACAAACAACTCAGCTCTTTACAAAATACATATCTAGAATAATGGATCATTTTTACAAATCTTCATATGTTAATGGAGGAGAATTGAATATAAAATTACTCATATCACAATCAACACATTTTTCATTGACAATGAGTGATCAATATAAAAGTCTTACTGAACCAACAGAAAATGAAGCTATTACACTGTTGGTTGTCAAATAGGACTTTTAAGAAGAGCAACAGTCAGGGGACAAGAAGTCCCTCCTCTTTAATGGGAGAGGTTCCCTTATTCAGAAACGAACTTATTTACAAATGTACAAAACATTATTTGTTGGTTAAACTTGGATATTACGAAAGTGTTTTCCACAAGGATCATCAGTTACAAAAGGACTGAGGAAAGGGAATACGAGGGTGAGCAGAAGAGCAACATGCAGAATTATAGATAGCAGAATAATCCTTTATGTATGCGAAGTTGCAGTGAAATTAAAACAAGATCGTTTGCATTGGATGAACAAGATGAGATTACCAGACACAAAGTTCTGTAAATAACCTTCTTCAGATTCATTAATCAAGGACACAAAGTTCCTTCTTGGTTGTACAAGATCACTATACTCGCAATATTTGAAAATATGCAATCAGTGAGACTAACGAACTAGAAACAAATGATCTTCACGAAATTAAATGAAAACACAGAGATAACAAAGATTAGATAGACAATGAATGGAAAGCCCTTTTGTATTGATTTCTCTCTGATCTATTTACACTTCCAGAAAATATGCCAAGTTCTTCCTCCCTTGAATGGCGTAGAAAATACCATTATATAGCTTACAAGTCAGTTACTTTTTGTAACCATTTCTTTTAACTAAAGAATAGTTAAGGACTGCCAACTCGCAGTACCTCAACCTATTACAAAGAAAACGGAAAAAGAAAGGGAAGAAGAGAAAAGAATGGGGAAGAAGACAGGTGTCTGATCACTGAGAGGGACCCACTGACTTCAGAATCCACTGTCTGAATCTCTTCAACGCCTCAGCTATGTCTCTGCCACGGGGAATTGAAGTGTTGGCTGCCGACTGAGTCCAAAATCCTAGACACTTCTCCATCTCTTTATCAAACTCGACATGAGTATGATAATATTTATTTTCTTCTTCGATGGCAGATTGAAGAGAGCAGATCTCCTTCATTTTTTCTTTGGAGATGGAGCTTTCCTTGAATAAATTGTCTTTTACAAAAGCTCTGAACTTAGCTTTGATCTCTTGTAAGGAAAGGGGGGCACCAGAAGTTTCATCTTGAAGATGACAATGTATATCTTTGAAAGCCGAGACAACTAATGTCTTGAAGGCTTCGCCCTTCTGCCAGCTATTTTTCATTTCTCCCAAAGCCTCTTCCAAGACTCTGATCTTCCACTCCACGCTGTAGACCCATGATTTTGATAGATTGTCCTTTGCATCGTCAAAAACTTTATTCGCCAGCAAAATGTTTTCATCTGTCTATCCCATAAGGCGAAGGTCTACTATGCAACTGCTCCAGATTTTGAGCTCTTTATCCATGGTATTGATAGTGGAGGAGAGCTTCAATTGCATATTGCTCACCTTTTCGTGGAGTTTGAAAGCTTCGCCGATGAAGTTTAATCCAGCAACAAGCATGTCATCCACCATGGCTTCAATAGCTCTACCATAGACAGAATACTTGTGCATATCTTGAATACTCTGCACTTCATCTTGGCTTAGAATTACAGGAGGTGGGAGAGCAGTCAAGGGGGTAGGGTCCAAAACTTTGTCCTTAGACAAAAGGGACTTGATGAAACCGTGTGAGAACTTGGGCCTGTTCTTCCAACTGTTCAATAGTGTGCTGGCCCTTTTCTACCCTCCCAATGACTCTTATGACTGTTTCCTAGAGGTTGTGAATTTCACCTTCAGGGGTAGACTCTCCCATTGGGATTCGCGAGAGCTCCAAGTCAGATGCCTGTAAGTCCTGCTCTGATTTATCCGTTGTAGGCTTGGAAATCTCCAGGAATTGCTGACCTTGCAGCATCAGACACTATCCTAGAGGTGACTTTGGCTCTCTTGGCACGAGAAGGGGTGGTGCCCAACAAGGCTGCGACAACATCAAAATTTGATCCCGAGCTTTGAGAGGAGAATTTTCTCTTCTTTTTGTCGACCAAAGGTTGCACCCACGCGAAAGAGGAAGAGGAATAAGCAGGAGGGGCAAGGGGACCAAGAGACAGGGAGCTCATGATGCTTAAGGTCTGTGTAGCTGTTGACTCGAGTTGAGATGTTAGTGGGGCACTGGAAGCAATTGTGGTAGAAGGATCTACAGCATCTGGAAGCTCAGTGCTCTGGACTTCTTTATCTCTATCAGCTGGGTCTTCAGGAGCATTTACAGGGGTTGGCATTTCGCTTTCTTCACTTTCACTAAGAACAATGATGTTCTCTGGCCCTATAGGAAAATTTGCCTGTTTTTCCTGGAGATCTTCTTCCACAGGTTCTTTCTTTACTTCTTTGAGTTTCTTCTTATATACCTGGGTGGATGAGGAAGGAGTAGATTCTGCAGGTCCCTAAGTTGATGAGGCAGGAGGGGTCTTCACTGGTGTCTCAGACCTTGGAATAGATGCTTCTCTTCTCGGTGTTGAAGCATCCTTAGAAGAGGATTCTCCTGAATGCCTCCTGAACTCTCGAACTTTTCTGTCAAACCAAACCCTAGTCCTGACCAAAAACTAGAGCAAGGATCTCAGCCAGGTCATCCCTCTCTTTCCTGTTCTAATCCACGTCATCTAAAGGAGTGTGCATAACCACATTTTCATACTCATACGAGTATAGATCAGAGTTGTCATCCTTTAGCCCTTCAGGAACTTGATATAGGCCGAGTTCTTCAATTAATTCCAAGGAGAATCTACCATAGTGCCTCCTTCTAGCCTCAAAATCATCAGCACAATCAGCCCAATAGTATTCTGTATCAACTCTATGATGATAGACTATTTTGATGTTTTGCCCAATGAACCTCTTCAAGTCGAAGCAAGTCCTTGGCTTGAAGAAGTGAACCGTGATGGGAACCAGGGCTCTTTCTACATTCTGTGCATCTAGGGCTGTTTTACAGGTATAATTTCCCAAAGAGATGGGAAAGTGTAAACCAGTGATCCTCTTATCCCTGCAGGTTCTATGCAACTTGTCTAGTTTCCTGCATATCTCTATCAAGGCCATTTTATCATTACAGAACATGGGCAGTCTTAGAGGGGAGCCCTCATAGCCGGCTAACCTGATATAAGAGAACTTTCTGAAATGGATGAAGTAGGCACCGTAGTGCGATATCAGAGTCATAGCTTCATTAGAAAACCTCCTGGCAGTATCACCTTCAAGCAGCCTGACCACGTACATGGTGAAAGTCTCGTTGACCCTTCTAAAGTTATGATTGCTGGTCTCCAGGGTGAACTGCGGGTAGTATTCATATATTGGATCATCTTTGTGTTCATCTATGTAAGAGAAACTAAACCACTGCCTTGATGCTGCCAGAGTGTACATCAGGTAAGAAGTCATATAGAACTTCTTTGTTTGCTGCACGTTGGATAGTTGCTCCACCAAATTCATGCTGATGATCTGCATTCCTTCGCACACCATACTGATGAGCGGACACATCCAGAAATGGAATTCGTTGGTAGTGGGCAAACCCATAACCCGAGCCAGCATAATTATGAAATCAGACAACTCTTAATTGAAATCTACCTGCAAGAGGGTTTTGGTCAGATGAGAAGCTCCTTTCTTAGGGTTCTTCAGCCAGGACTTTGCCACCTGTGCTTTGTATTTATCGCTGTTCTGATTGAACAGGGCCTGTGCTTGATCCCGGGAAATGACTATGGCATTATCCATCTCTGGGATTCTCAGAGCAGTGCTAATGGTGGTAACATCTAGTTTGGCAATGAGTTCCCCATGTATATTGGTCAATTCACTCGAGGTGAGGTCGAAATGAGCTCCGCACGAAAGCACGGTATCAGCACACTGTACCGAGATCGGGAAACACCAGTAAAGGCCAAACCACTGTCGTGAATCATTTGTACCATTGGAGTAGGGTTTGCATCTGCCATCCTCGCCCAAAAATTACCGAAATCGAGATGTCGAGCTTCACCGTCTCTGATGTTGAGAACGGCAGAATCTAGTGGTGAAACTTGCTCTTGTCCCTGGAATTTGATCTTCATACTGATAGTAGCTGAGAGAGAAATGCAATCTAGACTCAGGAAGGAATTGCAGTAGGGAACGGGTTTGTGCACAGGAAATTAGATTGCACGGGTTCGAGCAAAGAAGCAGTGTGAAAAATGTAAAAGGGGGTCTGCCCGTTATATAGCCATTTTGGAGAGAGAAAGGGAAATCAATGTGCATTAAATTCATATCTACCAATTTTAAAGGCAACATATTCATGGAAAAAACTAAGTATGGATAGCCCTTGGTTCATCTGGGACATGTGAAACGTGAATGCGTGAAACACGCGGCTCGGGCGAAGCAGGAAGAAGGCACATAAATGCATTTCGGGACTTTTGGGACGAAAACGCGCAAAGTACGTGGTTGGGGCATTTCAGGTGAAAATGGAACAGAACGCACTTTTGAAATTGGGACATTTGGGACAAGAAAGCATGAAGTACATGGTTTGGGTGTTTCAGGCGAAATTGGAACAGAGCGCACTTTTTTGACTTGGGACATTTGGGTCAAAAAGTTCTGAAGTACGCGACTTGATCAATCCGGGTGAAAACTTGACAACAGGTCCAGAATTTTTGGGGACATTTGGAACAGAAATGCGTGAAGTACGCGGCTCGGGCGTTTCGGGTGAAAATGTGACAAAGGGGCCCGTTTGAAACTGGGACATGCGAGACAAAAATACGCGAAGTACACGAGAAACATACAAAATGACCCAAGAGTGCAGATCTGTTAGAACTTCTTGGCTTTTAACATTTCAAAGACAATAGAGAAGACATTCAATACTCAAAATTTTGAAAATTCACTTTTAAGTGCGGGGAAAATTTGAGTGGACAACAGCTGGCTCCTTCTGGGGATGACTTGGTATAAATTCAAGGAATGAGGCAAGGCAAGAACTTAGAAAAAATCGGGGGAGCAGACCAGTACCTTATCCATTGGGCAACGGAGTCAAAAAGGACACCAATACAGAAGGCAACACACCAAAACAACAAAAGGAAAACACACCAAAAGCAGAGAAGCAAAAACACTGTACAGAATATACAAAGGACTTCCTAGTCACCTAGGACTTGAAAAACTTGAGGTACTGCCCACTATAAGGAAGTGGGAGGGGAGAACCATCCATGTAATCAAGATAGAAAGAATTCTTACCAGCAAAGTGTCTGATCGTGAAAGGCCCGAGCCAAAGGGAATCAAACTTTCCATGGCTGCCACGAGGTTCATGTCTTTTATCCCATAACAACACAGTGTCTCCAACTTGGAAATCTCTAAACCTAGCTTTCTTATCAAATAGGGCCTTTACCTTTTGCTGGTGAACAGATATCCTATCAGCAACCATCAATCTGTCTTCATTCAGTTTGTGCAGGTACATAATTTTCTTATCTAGAGCATCGCTAAAACTAGTATCCTCAATGGCCTTCATTAGGTGTAAGGCTGGCAGTTCCACTGTCACTGGTAATTGAGCCTCAACTCCATACACCACTTGAAAAGGGGACATTCCAATGGCTCTTTTAGGTGTGATCTTGTCTACCCAAAGAGCATCGTAGAGCTTCTTGTGCCAGTTTCGTTGAGACTCATTGACCAACTTCCTTATAATTGTCACCAGATTTTTGTTGGTGGATTCTGCTTGCCCATTTCCCTGGGGGTAATAATCTGAAGAATGAGCCAGTGAGATGCCATACCCGTAGCAGAAATTCATTATCTCAGTTAAGGAGAAGTTTGAAGCATTATCTGTTACAATCTTGTTAGGTACACCATACCTTACCAAGATGTTCTCTTTAATGAAGCTGCATACCACTTCAGAAGTGGTGCTCTTGACTGGAATAGCTTCCACCCATTTGGTGAAGTAGTCAGTGGCAGTTAGCACATGAGTGTGACCAACACTAGAAGCAGGATTAAGCGCACCAATGAAATCCAAACCCCACTGTTGAAATGGTTCCTCAATCACAACTGGATTGAGAGGCAACGACGTCAGTTTAGGTCTTCCCACAAAAGTCTGACAAGCCTCACATTTATCCACCCACTTGGATGCATCTCTGAACAAGGAAGGCCGAGTAGTATCCTCCACAGAGTATCTTGTGAGCAGTGACTGTTGATGAATAGTGCCCTCCACATGCCTAATCATGAAAAGCTGAGAGCAATTTTCTCTGTTGTTCCTTGTCCACACACTTCAAAAATCTCCCATCTAAGCCACGCTTGAACAAAGCATTTTCCCATAATACATATTGCACTGACCTCAATTTAACAGTCCTCTTTTCCTTGGTAGTTAAATGAGAGGGGAATTCCCCATAGGAGAGAAAATGGGCGATGTCAGCATACCATTCATCGACTGAGCTAAGGAACAGAATAGTAGGAATGTCAGCTTTCTCCTCCAGCAACTCATGTTTAGCTCCTTCAGCAATGAGCTCACAAAGACCTTTTCCACGAACCAGCTTGGTTGGTTTGATATCAATGTCATACTCTTGGACCTTAGCAACCCAGTTCCCTTTCTTGGATCCAAATTCTTGTTGTGTGAGAATTGACTTAACAGTTGTATCTGGAACCAGCACCATGGAGTGAGAGTTGAGGATATAAAAACGAAACTGCTTCACAACTTTGACCACTGCAAAAGCATGCTTCTCCATCATGGTGTATTTCAACTCGTGATCCTTTAGAATATAGCTCATGAATGAAACTGGGATTTCATGCTCATTAGAGTCTTCTTGAGATAAGACAGTAGCTAGGGTATTATCTGTAGCATAGCAATAGATGATGAAATCTTTGCTGAAATCAGGACATGCCAAAACTGGAGTTTTAGCGATAGCTCTCTTGATACCCTCAAAGGATTCCTTTCCTCCAGAAGACCAACCAAATGTTTTCTTCCCTTTCATCATTTGAGAAATATTCAAAGTTAACTCTGCAAAATCAGGGATGAACCTTCTTAAAAAATTGATCTTACCGAAGGAGTGCACACCCTTTTTACTGGTTGGGAGAGGAATTTGCTGGATAGCTTGTACTCGTTCAGGGTCAATCTTAATACCATACTTGGAGACAATGTGCCCTAATAGTTTTCCCTCTGTGACACAGAAAAGAGATTTTTTAGGATTCAAAGAAATTCCATGCTCTCTGCATCTTAGCAGAACTGTCTCCAGGTGATCAAAATGATCCGCTCTTGTCTTGGAAAACACTATCAGGTCATCAAGATATATGACAATACACTTCCCTTTCAAGCTTCCAAAAGCAAGATCCATGGCTCTCTGAAAAGTGGCACCAGCGTTAATGAGCCCAAAAGGCATCCTCTTGTAAGCAAAGGTGCCCCAAGGAGTAGTGAAGGCTATCTTGTGTTGATCTGCAGTATCAACCTCTACCTGATTATATCCAGAAAATCCATCAAGCATAGATAACATTTCCGATCCTGTTACTGCTTGCAATACTTGATCCATCATAGGCAAAGGATAATTATCTTTCAGAGAAGCCTAATTCAGGTTCCTGAAATCAACACAGATGTGGATCTCACCATTCTTCTTCCTAACAGGCACAATATTTGCAATCCATGTTGAATGGTGAATGGGAAAGATGATTTTAGCCTTCAACAACTTCTGAATCTCCTGAAAGATGGTGTCAGCTATTTTGGGATTATACTGCCTCTGTTTCTACTTGAAAGGCTTAATTCCAGGCTTAAGAGGGATAGAGTGTTGCATATCTTTTGGCTTGAAAGCTTTTAGATCCTCATAAGAGTAAGCAAGAACATCCTTATACCTCCTTAGAAGATCAATTGCTTTTCTCCTCTCATCTGCTGTGCAACATTTTCTGATATTCACGAGCTTGGGGTTAGTAGAACTTCCAATATTGATTTTGTCATGTTCAGCTGATTGTTGAGGTCCAGAGGAAGCTCTAGATTTCACATACCTGTCATGTTTATCAAATAATTCCTCCAAACTCACCAAGCCTTTAGGAATCTTGTTTCCTTTGAGTTTAATGCACCCTTCCTGGTCTGTTTCTTCTCCTTGGGTGACAGCTTGGCCAAAGGACACTCTTTCACGAGGCAGGTTGTCACTTCCCTCAAAATACAGTTGTTCAAAATTACCTTTGAGTTCCAGGAAGGAAAGCAAATGCTGATCATTATTGAAAACCTACCAGTTATTGGTGTTGTCAGGTACACTAGGCCGATGGACCATTTCAATGGTGAATTTGTCCTGAGAGAAATCAGGATGAGGAATCAGCAGTGACCCTGAGGCAGCTAGTGAATCAGCCCTGCTGTTCTTTTCCCTAGGTATTGCTTCAATAGAGAAAGCGTCAAGGAATTCAATGGAATCCCAAACCTGATTCCGGTAATGCTTCAGCCTCCCATTTTTTACCTGAAAGAGGTTTCTGACTTGCTTTACAATTAGCTCTGCATCACCACGAGCCAGGAGGTTCTTTACACCTTGTTCTTTGGCCACCTGCAATCCGAGAATGAGAGCTTTGTACTCTGCTGTGTTATTAGTATTCTCGAACTGTAACTTGAATGAAAAGGGGGTGTAGGCTTCCTTCAGGTGACACTAGCAGGACACCAGCTCCAGAACCAGCTGAGGAATAACTTCCATCAAATTCTAAAATCCAAACCCCATTAGGATCTCTAGGAGACACTTTGGGGGGGGATTTCATCAGGGGACATAATCATGTAATTACCATGACCCATATCCTCATAGAGTATTTGTGCTTTAGGATCATCCGTCTTCTGCACAATATACTCAGATTGTTTCTCAGGCAGAAGCTTCTTCATTTGTCCATAACCGGTACAAGGGCATGTGACCAATCCATTTGAATTTCCCCACCCACATCTTTACAAAAGTTCCTACTTAGCAACATCCCGTATGAAGGAGGGATATCTGCTACTAAGATGGTAGCCAACACTTTCTTTTCAGGCAATGCATCAAAGCCACTGTGCATCTTTAATCCTTCCAACCAGAGGAACTTCCTTACTCTCCATAGAGTACAAGATCCATAAGTACGAGTGAGGGTCAAGCCCAAGGCATGAGCTACTTTAGTTGGCATGACATTGTCTGAGGCTCCTGAATCTATGACACAATTACTGAGCCTATGGCCAGCTATGAGAAGTGTTACATAAAATGGTTTAATTTTGTCACCAGGCGAGGTGACAGCAGCTACCAGACTGGGCTGTGTGCAGAAGGAGGAGTAGGTAAAAGGCCTTTAGAGGTGGTCTTGGAATGGGAATTAACAAATTGAATCATCTTGGCAAAAGCTTTGGGATGGGTCTGATAGTACTCAGCTTTTGAGATTTGGACCTTGGTCTTTTTTAGGTGATCAACAATATCAAAAGACCTAGAAGTAGACGGGCCATCATCATTTGAAATTCTAGGCTTATCAACTTTAGGAGAAAAGAAGAAAGCAACTTTGGTAGCAGGATTGATAGGACTCACCTTTGGTGTAGACGAAGTAGGGATAGGAGATCCCTCTCTTTGCATCACGGGAATGGTGTCGACTGCTCCTTGGATTTCTTGATAGGCTATGTCACTTTCTCCTTTTGTCGTGTTTGCTCTCGAGTCATGATAGCAAATGATTCGCTATTCATGTCTGCTACCACTTCATCATAATCATCTCCATCATCAATACCCTCGGTGGTAAAGAAATTAACTCGAGACCCCTCAAGCTCTTCTGCCTCACCATCAAATTCTTCCACAAACTCCTTCGCAAGCTTCATTATCCTCTATCATCCGGCTCTTCAACCCTCACAGGTTGCATTCACAGGAAACCTTAAACAGGAGGTCCTTCAGTGCTAGGTCTTGTTTGAGAAGCAGGCAAACGATCCTGGGCTGGAAATTTCTTCTGGAACATCTGGCATAAGGGGCATGCTGAGCCAATGGTTCTTTATAGCAATAGATCATTCGCAAGTTCTGAACTAATGGATCAAGTGTTAGGTCCAGGGGTGGAAGAGGAAGACAGCAGCAGAACTTAGATTCTGGGAGGGTCTCTTCTCAACTTCCCTGACATGATCAAGTCATCTTCGACACTAACAGCTAGTTTTGATCTAGAGCTAACGTAGCCAAGATTTTCCCTTCTCAGTGCATAACTAACTTTAGGTGATTGGGCATTTTTAGAAAGAAACATTTTTGAATCCGATTTTCAACTAGGTCGAGTGTTTGTTGGAATTTTATTTATCAACTGTTGAACCGGGCCACAAATTCTCTCATGGGCTCTTGTGAATCTTTCTTTATCTAAGAGATTTGGGCCAGCAAGGCATGTACATCTTCTGCCGGCTTGAAACGATTCTCAAACTGAGTTCTCATTGTGTCCCAGTCAGTTATAGCACCAGCCAGAAGGTGAAAGAACCAATTAGCAGCATTATCTTGTAAAGTCTCCACGAACAGTCTTACGGAGACGTCCTCATGTTCAACTCCCAAAACTCCACATGCAACTATGAACGCTGCAATATGTTCATCAGGATGTACTTTGCCATCACCTTGAATTTTGGGAAGTTCTTCCGGTTACCTCTGGGTAACTCATGTAAAGGCTGAGTAAGGGCCAGGGGCCCGACACGTTGACCCCATGGTAATGGTGCCGCCATTCTTGGAAATATGGCTTGGAGAGGAACTGTAACACCAACGAGGATCAAAGCTCGTAGATTTGGGACTAGCATGCTCTGAAGGAATACCACCCATAGGACTTCTATCTTGAACAGGTGGAGTGCTTGTCGAACGAGTCCTTCTATCTCTTGTTGAAGTTGAAAGGAAAGGAAACCTTGCTGCTCTAAAAGCTGAAACTGAGAATCTTCACTACCAAGGGCCCTTCTCCCTCGAGTGAAACAGCGGAGTTGCCAGATCCAAGGATGATCGAAAAATTACAGAACTGGAATGCGATTTTCCCAGCGGAGTCGCCAAAAACTGTTGGTCGTCAAATAGGACTTTTTAAGAAGAGCAACAGTCAAGGGACAAGAACGTCCCTCCTCTTTAATGGGAGAGGTTCCCTTATTCAGAAACGAACTTATTTACAAATGTTACAGAAACATTATTTGTTGGACTAAACTTGATATATGACGAAGTGTTTTTCCAAAGGATCATCAGTTACAAAAAGGACGAGGAGAAGGGAATACGAGGGTGAGCAGGAAGAGTAAATCGCAAATTATAGAATAGCAGAAAATCTTTAATTGTTAGCGAAGTTTGCAAGTGAAATTGTGGTAGAAGAATCTACAGCACCTGGAAGCTCAGTGCTCTGGACTTCTTTATCTTTATCAGCTGGGTCTTCAGGAGCATTTGCAGGGTTGGCATTTCACTTTTTCTTCACTTTCACTAAGAACAATGATGTTCTCTGGCCCTATAGGCAAATTTGCCTGTTTTTTTCCTGGAGATCTTCTTCCACAGGTTCTTTCTTTACTTCTTTGAGTTTCTTCTTATATACCTGGGTGGATGAGGAAGGAGTAGATTCTGCAGGTCCCTGAGTTGATGAGGCAGGAGGGGTCTTCACTGGTGTCTCAGACCTTGGAATAGATGCTTCTCTTCTCGGTGTTGAAGCGTCCTTAGAAGAGGATTCTCCTGAATGCCTCCTGAACTCTCGAACTTTCCTGTCAAACCAGACCCTAGTCCTGACCAAAACTGGAGCAAGGATCTCAGCCAGGTCGTCCCTCTCTTTCCTGTTCCAATCCACGTCCTCTAAAGGAGTGTGCATAACCACATTTTCATACTCATACGAGTATAGATCAGAGTTGTCATCCTTTAGCCCTTCAGGAACTTGATATAGGCCGAGTTCTTCAATTAATTGCAAGGAGAATCTGCCATAGTGCCTCCTTCTAGCCTCAAAATCATCAGCACAATCAGCCCAATAGTCTTCTGTATCAACTCTATGATGATAGACTATTTTGATGTTCTGCCCAATGAACCTCTTCAAGTCGAAGCAAGTCCTTGGCTTGAAGAAGTGAACCGTGATGGGAACCAGGGCTCTTTCTACATTCTGTGCATCTAGGGCTGTTTTGCAGGTATAATTTCCCAAAGAGATGGGAAAGTGTAAACCAGTGATCCTCTTATCCCTGCAGGTTCTATGCAACTTGTCTAGTTGCCTGCATATCTCTCTATCAAGGCCATTTTATCATCATACAGAACATGGGCAGTCTCAGAGGGGGAGCCCTCATAGCCGGCTAACCTGATATAAGAGAACTTTCTGAACTGGATGAAGTAGGCACCGTAGTGCGATATCAGAGTCATAGCTTCATCAGAAAACCTCCTGGCAGTATCGCCTTCGAGCAGCCTGACCACGTACATGGTGAAAGCGTCGTTGACCCTTCTGAAGTTACGATTGCTGGTCTCCAGGGTGAACTGCGGGCAGTATGCATATATTGGATCATCTTTGTGTTCATCTATGTAAGAGAAACCAAACCACTGCCTTGATGCTGCCAGAGTGTACATCAGGTACGAAGTCATATAGAACTTCTTCTTTTTGCTGCACGTTGGACAGTTGCTCCGCCAAATTCATGCTGATGATCTCTGCCCAGTTGATGTTCTGCGTTCCTTCGCACACCATGTTGATGAGCGGACACATCCAGAAATGGAATTCGTTGTGTAGTGGGCAAACCCATAACCCGAGCCAACAGAGAATTATGAAATCAGACAAACTCTTCATTGAAATCTTGCCCGCAAGAGGGTTTTGGTCAGACGAGAAGCTCCTTTCTTAGGGTTCTTCAGCCAGGACTTTGCCACCCGTGCTTTGTATTTGTCGCTGTCCTGATTGAACAGGGCCTGTGCTTGATCCCGGGAAACGACTATGGCATTATCCATCTCTGGGATTCTCAGAGCAGTGCTAATGGCGGCAGCATCTAGTTTGGCAATGAGTTCCCCGTGTATATTGGTCAATTCGCTCGAGGCGGGGTCGAAATGAGCTCCGCACGAAAGCACGGTATCAGCACACTGTACCGAGATCGGGAAACCGCCAGCAAAGGCCAAACCGCTGTCGTGAATCATTTGTGCCATTGGAGTAGGGTTTGCATCTGCCATCCTCGCCCAAAAATCACCGAAATCGAGATGTCGAGCTTCACTGTCTCCGATGTTGAGAACGGCAGACTCTAGTGGTGAAACTTGCTCTTGTCCCTGGAATTTGATCTTCATACTGATAGTAGCTGAGAGAGAAATGCAATCTAGACTCGGGAAGGAATTGCAGTAGGGAACGGGTTTGTGCGCAGGAAATTAGATTGCAGGGGTTCGAGCAAAGAAGCAGTGTGAAAAATGTAAAAGGGGGTCTGCCCGTTATATAGCCGTTTTTTTGGAGAGAGAAAGGGAAATCAATGCGCATTAAATTCATATCTACCAATTTTAAAGGCAACATATTCGGGTAGAGCGAAAAAAAAAACCAAGTATGGATAGCCCTTGGTTCATCTGGGACATGTGAAACGCGAATGCGCGAAACACGCGGCTCGGGCGAAGCAGGAAGAAGGCGCATAAATGCATTTCGGGACTTTTGGGACGAAAAAAACGCGCGAAGTACGCGGTTGGGGCATTTCGGGTGAAAATGGAACAGAGCGCACTTTTGAAATTGGGACATTTGGGACAAGAAAGCGCGAAGTACGCGGTTCGGGTGTTTCGGGTGAAATTGGAACAGAGCGCACTTTTTTTTTGACTTGGGACATTTGGGTCAAAAAGTTCCGAAGTACGCGACTTGATCAATCCGGGTGAAAACGTGACAACAGGTCGGAAGTGTTTGGGACATTTGGAACAGAAATGCGTGCGAAGTACGCGGCTCAGGCGTTTCGGGCGAAAATGCAACAAAGGGGCCCGTTTGAAACTGGGACATGCGGGACAAAAATACGCGAAGTACGCGAGAAACACACAAATGACCCAGAATGCAGATCTGTTACAACTTCTTGGCTTTTAACATTTCAAAGACAACAGAGAAGACATTCAATACTCAAAATTTTGAAAATTCACTTTTAAGTGCGGGGAAATTTTCTTAGACAAAATTGGGGGAGCAGACCAGTACCTTATCCATTGGGCCAACGGAGTCAAAAAGGACACCAATACAGAGGGCAACACACCAAAACAACAAAAGGAAACACACACCAAAAGCAGAGAGAAGCAAAAACACTGTACAGAATATACAAAGGACTTCCTAGTCACCTAGGACTTGAACAACTTGAGGTACTGCCCACTATAAGGAAGTGGGAGGGGAGAACCATCCATGTAATCAAGATAGAAAGAATTCTTACCAGCAAAGTGCCTGATCTTGAAAAGGCCCGAGCCAAACAGGGAATCAAACTTTCCATGGCTGCCACGAGGTTGTCTGTTTTTCCCATAGCAAACACAGTGTCTCCAACTTGGAAATCTCTGAACCTAGCTTTCTTGTCAAACACAGGCCTTTACCTTTTGCTGGTGAACAGAATTCCTATCAGCAACCATCAATCTGTCTTCATTCAGTTTGTGCAGGTACATAATTCTCTTATCCAGAGCATCGCTGAAACTAGTATCCTCAATGGCCTTCATTAGTGTGCAAGGCTGGCAGTTCCACTGTCACTGGCAATTGAGCCTCAACTCCATACACCACTTGAAAAGGGGACATTCCAATGGCTCTTTTAGGTGTGATCCTGTCTGCCCAAAGAGCATCATAGAGCTTCTTGTGCAGTTTCGTTGAGACTCATTGACCAACTTCCTTATAATTGTCACCAGATTTTTGTTGGTGGATTCTGCTTGCCCCTTTCCCCCTGGGGGTAATAATCTGAAGAATGAGCCAGTGAGATGCCATACCCATAGCAGAAATCCATTATCTCTCAGTTGAGGAGAAGTTTGAAGCATTATCTGTTACAATCTTGTTAGGTACACCATACCTTACCAAGATGTTCTCTTTGATGAAGCTGCATACCACTTCAGAAGTGGTGCTCTTGACTGGAATAGCTTCCACCCATTTGGTGAAGTAGTCAGTGGCAGTTAGCACATGAGTGTGACCAGCACTAGAAGCAGATTAAGTGCACCAATGAAGTCCAAACCCCACTGTTGAAATGGTTCCTCAATCACAACTGGCTTGAGAGGCAACGACGCCAGTTTAGGTCTTCCCACAAAGTCTGACAAGCCTCACATTTATCCACCCACTTGGATGCATCTCTGAACAAGGAAGGCCATCAGTATCCTCCACGGAGTATCTTGTGAGCAGTGACCATTGATGAATAGTGCCCCTCCACATGCCTGATCATGAAAAGCTGAGAGCAATTTTCTCTGTTTCCTTGTCCACACACTTCAAAAATCTCCCATCTAAGCCACGCTTGAACAAAGCATTTTTTTCCCATAATACATATTGCGCTGACCTCAATTTAACAGTCCTCTTTTCCTTGGCAGTTAAATGAGAGGGGCATTCCCCATAGGTGAGAAAATGGGCGATGTCAGCATACCATTCATCGACTGAGCTAAGGAACAGAAACAGTAGGAATGTCAGCTTTCTCCTCCAGCAACTCATGTTTAGCTCCTTCAGCAATGAGCTCACAAAGACCTTTCCACGAACCAGCTTGGTCGGTTTGATATCAATGTCGTACTCTTGGACCTTAGCAACCCAGTTTCCCTCTCTTGGATCCAAAATTCTTGTTGTGTGAGAATCGACTTAACAGTTGTATTCTGGAACCAGCACCATGGAGTGAGAGTTGAGGATATAAAAAAAACTGAAACTGCTTCACAGCTTTGACCACTGCAAAAGCAGCATTCTTCTCCATCATGGTGTATTTCAACTCGTGATCCTTTAGAATATAGCTCATGAACGCAATTGGGAGTTCATGCTCATTAGAGTCTTCTTGAGTTAAGACAGCAGCCAGGGTATTATCTGTAGCATAGCAATAGATGATGAAATCTTTGCTGAAATCAGGACAGGCCAAAACTGGAGTTTTAGCGATGGCTCTCTTGATACCCTCAAAGGATTCCTTTCCTCTAGAAGACCAACCAAATGTTTGCTTCCCTTTCATCATTTGAGAAATATTCAAAGTTAACTCTGTAAAATCAGGGATGAACCTTCTAAAAAATTGATCTTACCGAAGAAGGAGTGCACACCCTTTTCACTGGTTGGGAGAGGAATTTGCTGGATAGCTTGTACTCGTTCAGGGTCAATCTTAATACCATCCTTGGAGACAATGTGCCCTAATAGTTTTCCCTCTGTGACACAGAAAACAGATTTTTTAGGATTCAAAGAAATTCCATGCTCTCTGCATCTTAGCAGAATTGTCTCCAGGTGATCAAAATGATCCGCTCTTGTCTTGGAAAACACTGTCAGGTCATCAAGATATATGACAATACACTTCCCTTTCAAGCTTCCAAAAGCCAGATCCATGGCTCTCTGAAAGTGGCACCAGCATTAATGAGCCCAAAAGGCATCCTCTTGTAAGCAAAGGTGCCCCAAGGAGTAGTGAAGGCTGTCTTGTGTTGATTTGCAGTATCAACCTCTACCTGATTATATCCAGAAAATCCATCAAGCATAGATAACATTTCCGATCCTGTTACTGCTTGCAATACTTGATCCATCATAGGCAAAGGATAATTATCTTCAGAGAAGCATGATTCAGGTTCCTGAAATCAACACAGATGTGGATCTCACCATTCTTCTTCCTAACAGGCACAATATTGCAATCCATGTTGAATGGTGAATGGGAAAGATGATTTAGCCTTCAACAACTTCTGAATCTCCTGAAAGATGGTGTCAGCTATTTTGGGATTATACTGCCTCTGTTTCTACTTGAAAGGCTTAATTCCAGGCTTAAGAGGGATAGAGTGTTGCATATCTTTTGGCTTGAAAGCTTTTAGATCCTCATAAGAGTAAGCAAGAACATCCTTATACCTCCTTAGAAGATCAATTGCTTTTCTCCTCTCATCTGCTGTGCAACATTTTCTGATATTCACGAGCTTGGGGTTAGTAGAACTTCCAATATTGATTTTGTCATGTTCAGCTGATTGTTGAGGTCCAGAGGAAGCTCTAGATTTCACATACCTGTCATGTTTATCAAATAATTCCTCCAAACTCACCAAGCCTTTAGGAATCTTGTTTCCTTTGAGTTTAATGCACCCTTCCTGGTCTGTTTCTTCTCCTTGGGTGACAGCTTGGCCAAAGGACACTCTTTCACGAGGCAGGTTGTCACTTCCCTCAAAATACAGTTGTTCAAAATTACCTTTGAGTTCCAGGAAGGAAAGCAAATGCTGATCATTATTGAAAACCTACCAGTTATTGGTGTTGTCAGGTACACTAGGCCGATGGACCATTTCAATGGTGAATTTGTCCTGAGAGAAATCAGGATGAGGAATCAGCAGTGACCCTGAGTGCAGCTAGTGAATCAGCCCTGCTGTTCTTTTCCCTAGGTATTGCTTCAATAGAGAAAGCGTCAAGGAATTCAATGGAATCCCAAACCTGATTCCGGTAATGCTTCAGCCTCCCATATTTTTTACCTGAAAGAGGTTTCTGACTTGCTTTACAATTAGCTCTGCATCACCACGAGCCAGGAGGTTCTTTACACCTTGTTCTTTGGCCACCTGCAATCCGAGAATGAGAGCTTTGTACTCTGCTGTGTTATTAGTATTCTCGAACTGTAACTTGAATGAAAAGGGGTGTAGGCTTCCTTCAGGTGACACTAGCAGAGACACCAGCTCCAGAACCAGCTGAGGAATAACTTCCATCAAATTCTAAAATCCAAACCCCATTAGGATCTCTAGGAGACACTTTGGGGGGGGATTTCATCAGGGGACATAATCATGTAATTACCATGACCCATATCCTCATAGAGTATTTGTGCTTTAGGATCATCCGTCTTCTGCACAATATACTCAGATTGTTTCTCAGGCAGAAGCTTCTTCATTTGTCCATTAACCGGTACAAGGGCATGTGACCAATCCATTTGAATTTCCCCACCCACATCTTTACAAAAGTTCCTACTTAGCAACATCCCGTATGAAGGAGGGATATCTGCTACTAAGATGGTAGCCAACACTTTTCTTTTCAGGCAATGCATCAAAAGCCACTTGGTGCATCTTTAATCCTTCCAACCAGAGGAACTTCCTTACTCTCCATAGAGTACAAGATCCATAAGTACGAGTGAGGGTCAAGCCCAAGGCATGAGCTACTTTAGTTGGCATGACATTGTCTGAGGCTCCTGAATCTATGACACAATTACTGAGCCTATGGCCAGCTATGAGAAGTGTTACATAAAATGGTTTAATTTTGTCACCAGGCGAGGTGACAGCAGCTACCAGACTGGGCTGTGGTGCAGAAGGAGGAGTAGGTAAAAGGCCTTTAGAGGTGGTCTTGGAATGGGAATTAACAAATTGAATCATCTTGGCAAAAGCTTTGGGATGGGTCTGATAGTACTCAGCTTTTGAGATTTGGACCTTGGTCTTTTTTAGGTGATCAACAATATCAAAAGACCTAGAAGTAGACGGGCCATCATCATTTGAAATTCTAGGCTTATCAACTTTAGGAGAAAAAGAAGAAGCAACTTTGGTAGCAGGATTGATAGGACTCACCTTTGGTGTAGACGAAGTAGGGATAGGAGATCCTCTCTTTGCAATCACGGGAATGGTTGTCGACTGCTCCTTGGATTTCTTGATAGGCTATGTCACTTTCTCCTTTTGTCGTGTTTGCTCTCGAGTCATGATTAGCAAATGATTCGCTATTCATGTCTGCTACCACTTCATCATAATCATCTCCATCATCAATACCCTCTGGTGGTAAAGAAAATTAACTCGAGACCCCTCAAGCTCTTCTGCCTCACCATCAAATTCTTCCACAAACTCCTCGCAAGCTTCATTATCCTCATCATCATCCGGCTCTTCAACCTCACAGGTTGCATTCACAGGAACCTTAACAGGAGGTCCTTCAAGTGCTAGTCTTGTTTGAGAAGCAGGCAAACGATTCCTGGGCTGGAAATTTCTTCTTGGAACATCTGCATAAGGGGCATTGCTGAGCCAATTGTTTCTTTATAGCAATAAGATCATTCGCAAGTTTCTGAACTAATGGATCAGTGTTAGGTCCAGGGGTGGAAGAGGAAGAAGCAGCAGACTTAGATTTGGGAGGGTCTCTTCTCAACTTCCCTGACATGATCAAGTCATCTTCGACACTAACAGCTAGTTCTTGATCTAGAGCTAACGTTGCAAGATTTTCCCTTCTCAGTGCATAACTAACTTTAGGTGATTGGGCATTTAGAAAGAAACATTTTTGAATCCGATCAATAGGTCGAGTGTTTGTTGGAATTTTATTTATCAACCTGTTGAACCGGGCCACAAATTCTCTCATGGGCTCTTGTGAATCTTTCTTTATCTAAGAGATTTGGGCCAGCAAGGCATGTACATCTTCTGCCGGCTTGAAACGATTCTCAAACTGAGTTCTCATTGTGTCCCAGTCAGTTATAGCACCAGCCAGAAGGTGAAAGAACCAATTAGCAGCATTATCTTGTAAAGTCTCCACGAACAGTCTTACGGAGACGTCCTCATGTTCAACTCCCAAAACTCCACATGCAACTATGAACGCTGCAATATGTTCATCAGGATGTACTTTGCCATCACCTTTGAATTTTGGGAAGTTCTTCCGGTTACCTCTGGGTAACTCATGTAAAGGCTGAGTAAGGGCCAGGGGCCCGACACGTTGACCCCCATGGTAATGGTGCCGCCATTCTTGGAAATATGGCTTGGAGAGGAACTGTAACACCAACGAGGATCAAAGCTCGTAGATTGGGACTAGCATGCTCTGAAGGAATACCACCCATAGGACTTCTATCTTGAACAGGTGGAGTGCTTGTCGAACGAGTCCTTCTATCTCTTGTTGAAGTTGAAAGGAAAGGAAAACCTTGTCGCTCTAAAAGCTGAAACTGAGAATCTTCAATACCAAGGGCCCTTCTCCCTCGAGTGAAACGCGGAGTTGCCAGATCAAAGGATGATCGAAAAATTACAGAACTGGAATGCGATTTTCCCCAGCGGAGTCGCCAAAAACTGTTGGTCGTCAAATAGGACTTTTAAGAAGAGCAACAGTCAAGGGACAAGAAGTCCCTCCTCTTTAATGGGAGAGGTTCCCTTATTCAGAAACGAACTTATTTACAAATGTACAAAACATTATTTGTTGGTTAAACTTGGATATTACGAAAGTGTTTTCCACAAGGATCATCAGTTACAAAAGGACTGAGGAAAGGGAATACGAGGGTGAGCAGAAGAGTAACATGCAGAATTATAGATAGCAGAATAATCCTTTATGTATGCGAAGTTGCAGTGAAATTAAAACAAGATCGTTTGCATTGGATATGATCAAGATGAGATTACCAGACACAAAGTTCTGTAAATAACCTTCTTCAGATTCATTAATCAAGGACACAAAGTTCCTTCTTGGTTTGTACAAGATCACTATACTTGAAAATATGCAATCAGTGAGACTAACGAACTAGAAACAAATGATCTTCACGAAATTAAATGAAAACACAGAGATAACAAAGATTAGATAGACAATGAATGGAAAGCCCTTTTGTATTGATTTCTCTCTGATCTATTTACACTTCCAGAAAATATGCCAAGTTCTTCCTCCCTCGAATGGCATAGAAAATACCATTATATAGCTTACAAGTCAGTTACTTTTTGTAACCGTTTCTTTTAACTAAAGAATAGTTAAGGACTGCCAACTCGCAGTATCTCAACCTATTACAAAGAAAATGGAAAAAGAAAGGGAAGAAGAGAAAAGAATGGGGAAGAAGACAGGTGTCTGATCACTGAGAGGGACCCACTGACTTCAGAATCCACTGTCTGAATCTCTTCAACGCCTCAGCTATGTCTCTACCACGGGGAATTGAAGTGTTGGCTGCCGACTGAGTCCAAAATCCTAGACACTTCTCCATCTCTTTATCAAACTCGACATGAGTATGATAATATTTATTTTCTTCTTCGATGGCAGATTGAAGAGAGCAGATCTCCTTCATTTTTTCTTTGGAGATGGAGCTTTCCTTGAATAAATTGTCTTTTACAAAAGCTCTGAACTTAGCTTTGATCTCTTGTAAGGAAAGGGGGGCACCAGAAGTTTCATCTTGAAGATGACAATGTATATCTTTGAAAGCCGAGACAACTAATGTCTTGAAGGCTTCGCCCTTCTGCCAGCTATTTTTCATTTCTCCCAAAGCCTCTTCCAAGACTCTGATCTTCCACTCCACGCTGTAGACCCATGATTTTGATAGATTGTCCTTTGCATCGTCAAAAACTTTATTCGCCAGCAAAATGTTTTCATCTGTCTGTCCCATAAGGCGAAGGTCTACTATGCAACTGCTCCAGATTTTGAGCTCTTTATCCATGGTATTGATAGTGGAGGAGAGCTTCAGTTGCACATTGTTCACCTTTTCGTGGAGTTTGAAAGCTTCATCGATGAAGTTTAACACCGAGTAACAAGCATGTCTTCCACCATGGCTTCAATAGCTCTGCCATAGACAGAATGCTTGTGCATATCTTTAATACTCTGCACTTCATCTTGGCTTAGAATTACAGGAGGTGGGAGAGCAGTCAAGGGGGTAGGGTCCAAAACTTTGTCCTTAGACAAAAGGGACTTGATGAAACCTGTGAGAACTTGGGCCTATTCTTCCAACTGTTCAATAGTTTACTGGCCCTTTTCTACCCTCCCAATGACTCTTGTGACTGTTTCCTGGAGGTTGTGAATTTCACCTTCAGGGGTAGACTCTCCCATTGGGATTCTCGAGAGCTCCAAGTCAGATGCCTGCAAGTCCTGCTCTGATTTATCCGTTGTAGGCTTGGCAATCTCCAGGAATTGCTGACCTTGAGCATCAGACACTATCCTGGAGGTGACTTTGGCTCTCTTGGCACGAGAAGGGGTGGTGCCCAACAAGGCTGCGATAGCATCAAAAATTTGATCCCAAGCTTTGAGAGGAGATTTTTCTGTCCTATTTGACGACCAACATACACTAGTGTGGAGAAAGTTGTATCATAGTAGCATTCTGAGGGAAAATATAAGTGAATACTTCAAACTGTATGAACTCATACAACCAATGATTCTAGGGTCAGTTGAAGATGAAAGGGGTTTTATCGCATTAACATTTGTTAAATCAAAACTTCACAACAGAATGGACAAAATTCTAGAAACTTATTTGAGAATATATATTTTAAGATATGGAGTGGACACATTTCCATATGAAATAGTGTAGTCATTTTTACCCCCATCACAAAGGAAATAAATCCCATGCGCACCGGCCTATCACCCAGTGGGCACTGGGTGCTCACCCGAGGCATACGCGGGCATCGAGTCTCTCTTTTATGTGAGTTTAGTGGGAAACATAATCTACGATCTGAGTTTAAGGTATTTAAAAGGAAATAAGACATACACACACCATAGAGCTCAGAATGGCTTCTAGATCCTTGCAGATCCTTGCAGTCATTCCAGACATAAAGTGCTTAACAAATTATAGAACTTACACCAAAACAGAAAGGAAGTCCTATAAGCATTCATACTTAGTTCATAAACATAAATGAAAAATAACTATGAAGAAGGATGTATGCATCAGAACCATTAATGCTCGTATTCATATAAACTGGTAACCTCATGACATTCATTAGGCCCATTACACAATGTCACAAAAAGGTAGACCGTAGTCATGCATTATAACTAGGTTCATATAACTAGGCCCTCAAAAGAAAATTTATAACTCCCCAAACCCTTGATACATCCTTTCCTACCCTTATTTACCCAAGTTAACAAATTCCTTTTCTATAGAACTTCGCCCTCTCTCTATATATATCTATTACTTCTGTAGGCACTTATATATATAGCCTTTTTGAACTTCCAACTCATTCTCCTGCGGCCTTAGATCCATCGCCAAGTGTTTGAATGTGGTCCTCCATGAACGCATGCTCCTCCATTCCTGAGCTCACCACTCCTTGTCATGATGTCATTCTAGAATCTCTTAACATAGGGCATATTCCTTCCTGGGCCAACCTATCGCCAGGTTGGCACCTTATCCACTCTGCATGTGCAGTCGGGTCACACTTTTCTCGTATCCTGCCCAAACTGCCCAATATGGATAAGTCCTAAAACCTTGTCTTTGTCCACATTCGTACCATGGGTTTCCTTAAACCCTTCCCTACCTGCCTTCTCCTTGCGCACCTTTCTTCAACTAGGCTCTGCGCCTACGCACCTTTTTGCACTTAGCCAATATTTCAGGGGCCCAAAAAATAGCATTAGCTACTTGGAATTCTATTATATATCAGAGACCTATCAATCATATAGTAACCAATGGAGACTCAAATTATTTTGAAATTGATTTGGACTTTGGCGGACATGAAACTGCAAAAGATAACATAAGTGATGAAGGACCATTAAAGATAGGGTTGTTTCAGTTACCAGATTCTTGAACATTTTACTTTTCTGAAATTAATATTGTGACTCGTCATTTAGTTATTTTTACTTTACATGTATATATTTTTTATATAATGTTTGGAAATTTTAAATCACTTTTATGTTTTTATATATTATGTGAAATAACAAATAATAACTAGTTGTGCAAACTAGATGATGTAAAAAAAATTAATTACATTGCTTAGGAAAGTATGTTCAATCTTTTATTTATCAATATCAAATCCACACATGTTCACAAATATCTTATAATATATATCCATCAAGATTCTGGGGATTAATAAAATGTATAGGAGTCTAGAAATAATGTTTTTTGTATTTAATTTAGCCAATTTAAAAATACACTATAAGTATAATCTATCTATACATCAAGAATCAACTATCAAGATTCAAAAGCAAAATGTACATCTAAGTTTTCAATATTGAGTCCATCCAAATTTGAAACTAAATTGTAAATCCATGTATTACTATTCATCAACTGTAAAAGTTTTAAAATAAGATAATGTTTCATTTGACAAATACAATGATTGACATCAATAGTTTTTCATCATTTGGATACTTTTCTTGGAGCAGATTCTATAACATCAACATTTGTACTATCTTCAATAACACTAGATTGGACTAATTCATTTGCATCTTCATTAATATTTTCAAGATTTTTCGTATCCTCATTAGTTACATCTCCTGCTGAAAGGAGAATAGGATCCTCATCAGTTTTTTTTTTCAACAAAATATCAAGATCCAATCCATGCTCCTTTATAATCATTCAAAATTTATTGTTCTATTTGTTTAACAAAAAAAGTTTCTCTTTGAAGTCTATTGAACCCTGTACACTTTCTCTTACTTTTTTTAAGGTGCTCATCTAACACTTACACTTCATTCTTTAATGCCTGGTATTTGGACTGCAAGTAAAAATCCCATAGTTATAAAGTAGATAAACTATAACAACATATAATATAATCTTCAAATATTAAGTACTTACCAGGACCAAGTCTTTCTCTACATTTGCAATAGTGACAAGTTTTTTGTCTCTATTCCACTTATTGTAATATGATTGTGCCTTGGTGTTCAAAATCGCTAATATGTTAAGCATTCTATTTTTAAAAATATCATTATTATTGGTGACAATATTACCGAATTGTGATTGAGAAAGTAAAGCATCAATCTTAACCGGTTCATTTTTTATCAACGAAAAAAGTCCCTATTTGAAAAATTATGATATCGTTCATTAATTTTTTTATTAGAGCTTTTGCTCTAGTCTCCCATATCCTCAATTCCTTAATATTAAGAACAATATTTCCCATCACAAGGGTTGTACAATTATAAACCACAAGAATGTCGACCAAAATTTTTATTTTTCCATCATCATCCAAATTTCCCTCCCCAATTGGTGAAGGAGGATCTAAATGTTGAGTTGTGGAACTTAATTACTTCATTTTAGCATGCAATAGAAATTTGCTGGAAAATATAGTAACCAACATCGGTTGGGGGGAACTGGCATCGGTCACCTAGGACCGGAATCAGTCAGGCAAGGGAGGAACCGGTAACGGTTAGGTCTAACTGACATCGGTTACCTGTGCGAGGATGTTTTATTTAACTCTCAGGAATTAGATCTATTTTTAGCATTAAAGTATATCTATTGATTGTAATTGCATGGCTAAGTGCCCTAAGTCTATAAACGACTATATAAGCATAAAGCTAGGGTTTAGAAGTAAGAGATTAACAAGAATTAGAAAGAACTTGCAAAAAGTTGGTGAGAGAGAATTCTTGGTGATGAAGCAAAAGCTTGAAGAAAGAAAGTATTGTACATATGAGAGGTGTTGAAGATTGTAAATCTTCATTGTATATTTTGTCAAAGCTTTGGATAATAGATTGGCTTGTTTCTTGGTGGACGTAGCCCACACTAGGTGAACCACGTTAAATCTATTGTTGATTTATGTCTCTTGGTTTGCATATTTCTTCTGGTAGAATATCTACTTTTATTTGCATGTATTCTTAGATCTGATATATTATCTATACAACCGGTGTGCTAACCTCAACAATTGGTATCAGAGCTTTGTTTGAGGGTTTTATGTGTTGACAGATTTACTCACAGAGGGTTTTCTGATTGAGTGGGAGCTACAACAATGGCAGAAGAAAATAAATACAAGGTAGAGAAATTTGACGGCCAAAATTATCAATTATGAAAGATGCAGAATGAGGATTATCTGTATCAAAGAGATTTGTATTTACCGTTGGATGAGAAGTCTAGAGCTATGAAGATGACTGATGAAGAATGGAAGATTCTTGACAGAAAGGCTTTGGGATCTATAAGATTAAGCCTGGTAGTATTCGTGGCTTCCAATATTACAGAAGCGGCTTCTACGATAGAGTTAACGAAATCTCTTGCTAATTTATATGAAAAATCTAGTGCTTCAAATAAAGTTTATTTGATGAAGAAACTATTTAGTTCTAAGATGCATGAAGGTGGATCTACATCTAGTAATTTGAATTATTTCCAATCTATTGTAAATCAGTTAAAATCGGTTGCAATACCATTTGATGATGAAGTAAAAGAAATTTTACTCTTATGTTCTTTGTCTGATAGTTAGGATAACTTGGTAATGGTTATTAGTAATAAAACATTTGCTAATAATGTTTTGAAGTTTGATGATGTGGTTAGTATAATATTGAATGAAAAAATTCGCAAGAAGAGTACGGAGGAATCATCATCTGGAAATGCTTTGAATTTAGAAAGCAGGGGTAGGCAAAAGGAGAGATCCAAGAGTAAGAGTAATAGGAAATCAAAGTCAAGGGATAACAAATCTAAATCCAGAAGTAAGGGAATTACTTGTTGGAAATGTGGAAAGAAAGGACATGCAAAGAAATATTATTGGTCAAAGGATAAAGAGAACCAACAACCAGGCAAAGGTAAAGAAGCAAATCTTGCTACATTAGAGGTAATGCAAGATGATCTTATTCTTTCTTTAGTTAATAGAATTGAATCATGGGTTTTAGATTCAGGAGCTTCTTTCCATGCAACCCCTAATAAGGGTTATTTCAGAAATTATGTCCATGGAAATTTTGGGTATGTTTATTTGGGTGATGATGAACCTTACAGTATTAATGGTAAAGGGGAATTCATCTAAAATTACAGAATGGAAATACATGGGTATTGAAAGATGTGAAGCATGTGCCAAGCCTTAGGAGGAATCTTATTTTTGCAAGGCAACTATGAATTTGGTTACATGGTTACTTTTACAGGAGACTCTTGGAAAGTCACCAAGGGTGCTTTTGTTGTGGAAAGAGGTAAGAAGGTAGGAACGTTATATTTATCTACCTGTATTACTGATTCATTTTCTGCATTATCTACTTCAGATTTAGATGCATGCATGTGGCATAACCGGTTAGGTCATATGAGTAAAAAAGGAATTCAAATTTTAAAGGATAAGGGTAAGTTATCATATTTGAAAGATTTATATCTTGATTTTTGTGAGCATTGTATCTTTGGAAAGTAAAAGAGAGTGAGATTTCTCAAATTTGGGGCAACTAAGAAGGAGCGGAAATTGGAGCTTGTACACTGAGATGTGTGGGGACTAGCTCAAGTAGCTTCTCATGGAGGATACCAGTATTATGTTACTTTCATTGATGATGCTACGAGAAAGGTGTGGGTTTATTGTATTAAACATAAATCTGATATTTTTGAGACTTTTAAAAGATCGAAAGCCCTTGTTGAGAATGAATCAAATTCTAAGTTGAAGTGCCTTAGATCTGACAATGGTGGTGAATACTGTAACAAGGATTTCAAAGATTATTGTTCATTGAATGGGATACGTAGAGAAAGAACGGTTCCATGAAAACCATGGGAAAATGGTGTTGTAGAAAGAATGAAGAGGACAATCATGGAACGTGCTAGAAGTATGAGGATACATTTTGGATTTACTTTACAGTTTTTGGCAGAAGTAGTTAATACAACAGTTTATTTGATTAATTGTGGTCCTTCAAGTTCACTAGATGGAGGAATACTAGAGGAAGCTTGGACTGGAAAAGAGGTAGATCTTTCTTTTCTTAAATTTTTTGGTTCAGAAGCTTTTGTGCATATTGATAAGGAAAATAGAAAAAAGTTGGATGTAAAATCCAAGAGATGCACTTTCATTGGTTATGGATCTAGTGATTTCAGTTTCCATTTTTGGGATTTAGAGAATTCTAAAATTATTAGGAGTCATGATGTTGAATGGAATGAAAAGAGAATGTATAGGGATCAAATTTCGGTACCCCAAGGATGAACTAGTTGAAAATTTTGTGAATGAAAATGAACTCTCGGATTTAAATGAATTACCGACAGGGTTACACAATAACCGGTGTCAGTTGACCCCTGACCGGCACCGGTCAGATGAACCGATATCGGTTATAGAAGATCCAAACTGGCCTCGGTTAGCAGAACTGTTGTCGATTAGAGGTGACCAGTGGTGGTCATTGTCAGATTTGGATAGGAATGTCCAGGAGGTCCAGATTGAGCCTCTAGTACCCCAAACTCCTGTGAGAAGGTCACAAAGGGTAAGTAAACCTCTAGAAAGATTTACACCTTCTCTATTTTATTTATTATTGATTGATAATGGTGAACTAGAGAGATTTAAAGAAGCAATGTAGGATAAGACTCATATCTAGTGGGAGCATGGTATGGACGAGGAGATGGACTCCTTGGAATAGAACCAGACATGGGATTTGGTTAAGTTGTCAGTAGGTAAGAGAACATTTCAAAACAAATGGGTTTATAGGATCAAAGAAGAAGAGGGTGGACATAAAAGATACAAGGCAAGGCTTGTAGTAAAGGGATTTACACAGAAAGTAGGTATTGACTTTGGTGAAATATTCTCTCTTGTTGTTAAAATGACTTCTATTGGTACTGTATTGAGTTTAGTTGTAGCAGAGGATTTGCATTTAGAGAAACTAGATGTGAAGACGGATTTCCTTCATGGTGATTTGGATGAAGAGATTTTTATGCACCAACCACTTGGGTATGAATTCAATGGTAAGGAGAAATTAGTGTGCAGGTTGAAAAAGAGTCTATATGGGCTCAAACAAGCTCCAAGGCAATGGTACATGAGGTTTGATAGTTTTATGCATGAGCATGGTTACTTGAGATGTGAATCTGACCATTTTGTTTATTTCAAAAGGCTTGAAAATGGGAGCTATATTATTTTGTTACTGTATGTGGATAATATGCTTATTGCAAGATCTAGTATGCAGGACATTGGTGAGATTAAGAGAAAGATAGCTCACACATTTGCTATGAAGGATTTAGGAGCTATAAAAATAATCCTTGGCATGCAAATACACAGAGACAGGAAAAACAAGAAATTGTATTTGTCTCAGGAGGATTATATCTACAAGGTGTTAGAAAGGCTCAATATGCAAAATGTTAAACCTATTAGTACACCTATGGCTGGACACTTCAAATTGAGTAAAGATCAGTGTCCATCATCACATGAGGAGATCAAATACATGACATGAGTGTCATATGCTTCAGTAGTTGAGAGTCTCATGTATGCTATGGTTTGTACCAGACCAGACATTGCACAAGCATTAGGAGTGGTGAGTAGATATATGGCCAATCTAGGTAAAGAGCATTGGAAAGCAGTCCAATGGATACTCAGGTATTTAAAAGGGACATCTAGCATGCAGTTATGCTATGGAGGTTCGGATATTTCATTATTTGGCTATGTTGATTCGGATATGGCTGGAGATCTGGATGGTAGAAGGAGCACTACTGGATATATTTTCACAGTAGGTGGGATGACAGTTAGTTGGATTTCAAGATTGCAAAAGGTTGTGGATTTTTCTACTACAGAGGTCAAGTATGTTATAGCTACAGAGGCTAGCAAGGAGATGATATGGATGAGTAGGTTCATGGAAGAGTTGGTAAAGGAGCAAGGTGATTGTAAAATATTTAGTGATAGTCAGAGTGTAATTCATTTGGCAAAGAACTTCAGTGTTTCATTCGAGAACGAAACACATTTAGTTGAGGTATCACTTCATATGGCAGGTATTGGAGGATGGAAAGTTGAATCTAGAAAAAATTCATACGAGAAAGAACCCTATAGATATGCTAACAAAACCATTAGCAAAGGAGAAGTTGGAGCTACACTCCACTTTTGTTGGTCTTCAAGTTTGAAACTTGAAGAGGAAGAAACAAAGCTAAGGAAGGATCCAAGAATGATGTTGTACATGTATGGTGCAGTAATTAATCTCCAAGTGGGAGATTGTTGAGTTGTGGAGCTCAATTACTTCAGTTTAGTATGCAATGAAAAATTGCTGGAAAATACAATAACCGACATCGGTTAGGGGGGAACTGGCATCGGTCACTTAGGGCCGGCATCAGTCAAGTATGACCAACATCGGTCAACCAAGGGAGGAACTAGCAGTGGTTAGGTCTAACTGGCATCAGTTACCTATGTGAGGATGTTTTATTTAACTCTCAGGAATTAGATATATTCTTCGCATTAAAGTATATCTATTGATTTTAATTGCATGGCTAAGTTCCCTAAGTATATAAACGACTATATAAGCATAAAGATAGGGTTTAAAAGTAAGAGATTAACAAGAATTAGAAAGAACTTGCAAAAATTTGGTGAGAGAGAAAATTCTTGGTGATGAAGCAAAAACTTGAAGAAAGAAAGTATTGTACATCTGAGAGGTGTGGAAGATTGTAAATCTTCATTGTATATCTTGTCAAAGCTTTGGATAATAGATTGGATTGTTTCTTGGTGGACGTAGCCCACACTGGGTGAACCACGTTAAATCTATTGTTGATTTATGTCTCTTAGTTTATATATTTCTTCTGGTAGAATATCTGCTTTTATTTGCATGTATGCTTAGATCTGATATATTGTCTGTACAACCAATGTGCTAACCCCAACACTAAAGTGGCTTGTTGTTGTGGCACTGACATCTCCTTTTGTGTGGAATGAATAAGATCATCATTATGTTTCCCTATTGCTGCCATGTTGTAAAGGCCGTCAAAGCCAAGATACTCCTCATCCATATCTATATTATTTAAAATAGAAGTTCCTTTGGTACTCTGCATGCCACCCAATGAAAAGTTGGGGAACTCTGAAGTGGTATAATTTTACATCCCCTTGCTCGTTCCAGGGAACATTATCCTCTTTCCCCTACCATGAGGAATAAGGGGAGGTGGGCATGGTGCACTCCTTAAGCACTGAGTAGAGGGGGTGGCCATGGGTTGAACATGAGATCGAGCTTACAAAAATTCTATGAGCATCAATAATTTAACAATAAAAGTATGTGTATGCATGAAGTCAAACAAGAAAACACTAAGCACTTAAAAATAATGAAATAAATATGGATTTACACTTTGAATGTTCTTGTTTTCCATAATCGATATGGTGTGGCACTGGATGGAAGGGGGTGGTGGCATTGCAAACCCATATTTTAAGGAAAACCAGTTAAATTGAATGATAAAATCCTAAAACAAATACTTATATTTAAAAAATTTAAATCTACGATTTATTCATACGTAAACTTGAAGGGTGAAGAACTTCTACAGACTAAATATCATGCTGCTCAGGTATGTAACTAGTATCTATAGTAGTAGACACCATGGGTATGGGTGATGTGTTGTATATGGATGCACATTAGGGAAATGACATATGTCATTGACAATTGTCAACACTCATATTATATTTTTTTATTAAGGATAAATGATATTTTGACTGGGATCCTACCCAGGAAAAAAAGGCATAAAGCCAAGATACAAAAATGAATATCAAGAGAAACATAACAAAAAAAACTACCATGTAACATAAAAAACGTAGCCCATGCGCAACACCCACAACAAATAACTGCAATCAATTAACAACCAAAGAATTTGATCTAAGTTTCATACGAGAGAGGGTTGATTACAATTTAGTAAAGACTCTCTTCTTAAACTAAACAACCATCCACTCCTCCTTATTAAGATCTACAACAGAATCACACAAGAGAAGAACATGTAAAGATTAAATCAGTCGAAAGGGAGACTATCATGAGAAGAGGTGGCTATCCTCTCCAAAACTACAACAACAAGGGCCTAAGTAGTATGATTCTTTGATTTAATATGTGGCATCTGAGGGGGGTTCATATCAGGGGGAGAGACTACCATAGGAGGGCTTGGAATAGAATCAAGAACATGAACAAGAACAGGAGGGGTCAATGGTGAAGTGAGAAGGGAGAGAATTTGACCAAAATCTTCAAAATATGTCCTGTTTCAAAGCACTTGTGACAATGGAAATACAGTCTTTCATAGTCCATTCTTTGGGTTCAGTTTTTATCACCAATCTGTAAATTTATGTACTCTGGAAGGTCTTGGGAGATATCTAAATCCACAAGAATCCCGACATAAGTAGTAAGTATCTAAAGGGAAGCATCATTGGATTTTTCAAAGACCCCCAACGTATTATCAATGGCTTCAAGGCATTATTTTTTCCAAAGTTGGAGTGGAAGGTTTGGGAGTCTAAACTAAATGGGTAATGTATCAAATTAGTCTTTCAATGGGTCAAATAAGGGATACCAAGGTTTAGTCATTAGTCCATATTGATCCCCCTAAACCCAATACATATCATGTATGATTTCCCGATCCTTAATAAATTTAAATGTAACAATGAAATAGGCTTTGGAATAAGGATATAGTTCAATTTTACCCTTAATTTTGGGGCTCCATTGATGAGTGATCCATTCGTGAAACTAGGATAGCTTAGGCCAAAAATTGTTGAATTTATAGATGAGACCATGCCTACTGTATGCATCTTCTAGTTCTTAGAATTTACGGAGCACATCATCTTCTAGTTCTAAGACAGGGGTGTTTTTAGGAGGTAACAAGGAATTTTTTTGCACCTTTAGCAACAACTGAAGAAAATGATATCCTCTGTCTCCCCTAATTTTAGTTGTCCACACCTTATAAAAATTCCCCCACCCCTTAAGGCAATGGTACTTTTATAATAGTCAAGCCCTTAGACCCAGTGAAATCATATCCACCACGAGCTTTGTCAAAATCCAAGTCGACCACTGTCTCTTTCCATGCTCCAGCACAAGCCATGTCTCCAACAGATTCGTGTCGCTCTAGAACAAAGTCTCCACTGGCCATACCCTGTTTGGTGTGCAGAGGAGAGGCGTATTTTGTAGGAGAAGAAGGGTCACTATTTTATTTATTTTCTTTTGCAGATGGGTCACCCTTTCCACCGCCAAAAGAAAATTGTCCCCTTCCTAAGCTCGTGTTTCCATGGTTGGCAGTTGCTCCAAATCCTTCATTCAAAATGCCACTGTCACCAATGCATGGGTCTGGGTGAGTTCCTTGATGGAAACCGGCAGAGACAAAATCACCGATGCTACTTAGTCTATAAAAAAAATTTAATCAAGCTTAACACAATTGTGCATTATGGATTAATTAAAACCTATATTTTCCTAAGTACATGTTCTAGCTTAGTTGTGGGATGATTTAAATGAACCACACATGCGTTTTATTCTACTTCTAGGATGTTGGGTTCTAGTGATAACCATAGATTAATCTATCATGGTGAAATCAACTGCGCCATTTTCACCAAACCCCTCAGGCCCAACAGGGTTATGTGCATGAATTGTCGTAACACGTCGAGCCATTATTTCACTTCCTTTGACCTGTTGAAAATAGATTATATATTTTTTAGAAATAATTTAAAAATGATTATTTTTTATGAAAATAATTAGGATAGAATGATTCAAAAACAAAATTCTCACCAAATGTCGGTCTATAGACATTGCATATTTGTTCATCTTCTCATGTAGTGAAGTTGGAATAGTTGTTGATTTCATTGCATGAAAACCCTCATAATAGAAAACAAGAATATAACAAGAAGAATAAATAACTACACTAGGATTCAAAATGGCTTTGTCAAGGTCAGAGCGAATCCTTTTTGAAAGATATGAACACCAATAAAATATAACACCTGAAAGGGTTTGGAGAAGGTAGTACACTTCCCACTCAGGAAAGTCATTGTATCTTCCCTATAAAATGATGAGGGCTTGGAAAAATTCCACCATGGCTAGGAGAATTGGGTATTTTGTGTTATTCGCTCTTTTAGAGGGATTATTAACCTCGGCCTCAACATAAATCTTGTAATGAGACTCTAATTTTTTTTCCTCATTAGGTAGAATAGTTTTTGTTGATATAGGCAATGTATTTTGATGGGGTAGCCTCATTAGATGATGAATATGATCATGGTTTATTATGATGAAAAATTGGTGCAATGGTAATGCAACTTAGACAGATCCATTAGAACTATTATATGCATGCATTAAATTTTCTAACAACTTGGTTTATGTCTCATACCAAGGCATGTAAAGTAGTCCATGGAACCCTGATTTTCCAATCCAATTAGATTGACTTTTAATTTATGGGTCTTCCAGTAGTTGTAGTAACTACAGATACAATAGGTTTCTATAAAAAAAGAAAAAAGTGCTAATTGAATTTTTTCTTGGTGTCATGATTCTTGATATTTTGAAAAAAAGGAGGTGTTGGAAGATACTTGTATCAATACCATGTATGTGGGATGTGAAGAGATAGACATGAAGAGCTAGTACTAGAAGTGGATCGTATAACAAACCATTAGGAATAGTGGCAAATGCTCTAAAAAAATCTTGTCCAGAGAAAATCACAAGTGTAAATGGGAAAAAATGAATGGATATGGGTATATGTATAGGGAACGAAGGGTCCCATTGGTCGAGGTTGGGAACATGGAACCGGTAATGTCTGGTAGTATGGGAATGTTATCGAGTGAAAACAAAAACATGATACCATGCGACAACAAAATAATATGTCATTTGGTATCACCATTTGTGCTTCTAGATGGCGTCAATATCCCAGGTTGTTACCGACTGAAATTATAATTTTGAAGACGTCCAAAAGTGTGTAGGGGATCCCATATGTTAACATATCTCGTTATGCCAACTAATAACAACTTGATGTGTTTATTTGACGTATGCAACGTGTTGGTAGAACCGAATGACAAGATAAACTTATTACTCAGAGAAAGTATCCATGAGGTTGACACACGTCAGGATGTTGTCGTTACCAGTCGCCAACTAATACTTGTTACTGGGCGGGTTCATTCATGATGATGTCACGTGTTTGTATGTTACTTTTACCATACTGTAACAAAATTTGATTACCAGATGGTAACATACATATACAAATGTTTGGTAGTTGAAAAAAACTACATTCATTTCCATCCCAAAACCCTTCTTTCCAAGATTCACCAACAATGTGATTAGCTTTTTCGACATATTCATCGCCCATTCTATAATAATTTTTTGGAGGGGGGTATTAAAATGAACCACGATTGGAAGAAGTGATAAGAACAATTTGTATGATTTTAGGTCTTGGAATGGAGGTCAGAGGATGCTTTAGAACATGGGTATAATTTGGTATTTCAATTTAAAGATGAATTGGAGGTCTAGAAATTAATTTTCTATCTTGAATGAGGATATTCTTAGCAAGGACTAAAATCTCATAGGCATAAGGTATTATAGAGCCACCCATGATTGGATCATGACTGCAATATCAAAGTTTAAGGCTTCAAGAAGAATAGGAAAGTTGAGTGGTGGTGAAGATCTTACCTAAAATGGGATTCTATCCCAAATTTTATGAAATATGTATTTAAAGTCATGCATTTCTTTAATAGGGGAAATCTTGATCATTTTTAATTGCTCTATGAGATATATATTGTCACATTTTTCTTGAAACTTCTCACATATCTTCTCACCCAGTTCATCCCACTTATGTGATGAGTTAGGTGAAAGATACCGATACTCATAATTATCTTAAACTTGTGGGAAAGATTCTATAAAATTTACGTGAATGTCATCTTGTATAACATGACGTAAAAAATAGAGGTTGAAAATATCTTGTATGTATTCAACAAGGGTGATGACTTTTTCATGAGTACAAAATGGAAGAATTTTGAGAGCATTTAATGGAATGGCATTCCATGTGGTCATGGATAAATGATTACCTCTATTAAAGTTAAAAAATTGGAGGTTACACTAAGTATTTCAGGGGGAAAGATGTGGGTTTTATCTTTGCCTCACACAGACCTACAAGTTGTCGAAGGGTTGTTGGGAAGCTTACCACTCGCAATTCTCAATTTAATCTGGTGAATTCTCAGGGGGTGTTTAGAATGGGTGGTGCCGTTTTCCATGTGGAACCTAAATTCGATCCCCAATGAAAAGAACAAGTTTAACTGTGGTAGACCATCAATATGGAGGGTTTCACCGATTTTATCCAATGCATTAAAGGGCACAACCAATATATTTGCATATAATTCATGGCGAACTGGAAAGACCGTAATGTCTCCTTTGGAGATAAGAGATTTCAAATTGTTGAGGAATTCATTTATTTTATTACTGGTCTTAACATGGAAGGGAATACTTTTTTCAGGAACAAAATGGACAAGGAAGCAGAAGAAAAGTTTTTCTTGGATGAGGGAGAAATGCTCGACATCAAGAAGGAGGGCATCCTAGTTTCCTCTATCTTGTAGCCGTATAATGAGGTGACAAGGATGATGGTATGTTATGTCACTCTAGAAGGGAGGTTCTCCACCATTCCATAGTACCATCTTGTTCTGCTCAACCACTTTAGATGCGAGGTGAAGGTAAGCCTCTCATATTACATTCTGAAATCAATGGAAAAGTCAATCCTAGAAGTTCAGGGCCATAAGAGGACTATCCCCCTCCACCAAGGTGTCATATATCTCATTAGTCAATACTTGTCTAGTGTTGTTGGCAATGACCCATGTCCTGTTGTGATTTCTCCCCTCCCCAAACAAACTATCCATTTTAAAAATCCTATGTACAAAGACCTTGTCTCTGAATTGCCCCCTAAACAAAATCTCCGTAGCAACAAAAAAGGTAAGGAAGTGGTGGGATCTGGTTCGAAGGGTGAAGAAATTGTGGTTGATGATAGCCCCCCCTCTATTTTCACTGATATTGTTGTTGGCACCAGTTTAGAGAATAAATTTAACATGCACATTAGTGTGGTTAAAACCCTCGAAGAAAATGTGGATTTTCTACTCAAATCTACTATCAAAGAGACAATCTCGGATCCCAATATAGGCCTCAAAGATGAAATTTCTACCTTAGAAACCAATTTTAAGGCTCTGGAGGACAAATACATCAACTATTTAGATATGCACAATGCTATAATAGAACTTATGCAAGTACACATCCAAAAAATCTACGACTCCAGTGGCATCCCAGACACGGTGTGGAAGAACAAAAAGATCACAAGGAAGTTCAAAGCTTCTAATTGGAACCCCACCATCGCCATTACATTGAAAATCTATCAGGTGTCCAGGGTGGCTGTCAAATTTTTTAGCAAGTCTGTTGGATAATGTTGTCGGTTCCCTATTTTTGGTGTTGTATTTTTTTGTGCTATTGTTTAAGTTGTCTTTTTGCCGTTGATATGTTGTTACTGGGATATTTGTAGGCACTTGGCCCTTGCCTTTACTTTCTACTACTTTTTTCTCTTGTGGTTGGGGTGTGGACCCCACAGATCAAAAAACCACAATGTTTTTATGTGCTTATCTTGGCTGTTGAGCCTTTTACTGTAAACTCGGGTAAGATCCCACCAAAACCTTTTACCAATAATAAAAAACAAATTGGAGGTTCCTTTGATGGTCCTTGAAGAATATAGGTCGAAGGCTTATTCCAAAAAATAGGGAAAATCTATTTGGAGAGGAGTGGATTGAGTTATAGGGATGAAGGAAGTGGGAATTTGAATATATTTACTTCTTCTTCTTGAAGAAAAATGCAAAAAATCAAAATGTCCCTCTTCAAGCACTACTTCTTATCACTATTTGTCTAATGTGAAATGACCGCTAGATCTTTTGAAAACAAATAGGGTAGGAGCTTCTAGGTCCTTGAGAATGCTTCAAAAAAACAAAAAAACAAAGAACACACTAAATATTAGCTATATATTGAAAATACACATTCTTGTTTCAAAAAATATTTCAAATTTATCAACAAGAATGAACTTTTCATAGTAGGCATGCTAAAATTATTGGAGGAACAATGGGGATGTGGTGGAAGACAAAAAATAGAATTTGTCCCATCGGGTATGCCAAATATATTGGAGGTTGACAGTGTTTAATGTGAAAAATGAGATTCATATTAACACAACATGGGATTTCTTCACAAGTTTAATACTTCAATAATGAAACAAATCTATAGAGAGAGTTGGTTCTTGTCTAATTCTACTCCCACTGATATCACTAACTTCTACTTTCACACTTACAGGGGAAAACAGAGAGAAACAACATGAAAAGAAACATAATGCACCAAAAAGAGAAATAGGGATAATCTTCCACTCTTTGTTTGGGAATACCACAATACATTAAAAAATGTAAGTATAATTCACACACACATTTGTCACAAATCAAACAATAGGTAAGACAACAAGAGAAGAGAACTAGGGAAAACATAAGCCGCAAAACTCAACCAATGCTTAAAATATGCACACATATGTTCAAATTGCAATGGAAAGAGCCCAAAAGATGGCCAAAAGTTCCCAAAATGGCTAAGAGTTTAGATAATAAAACAAAGTTTGTTATTTATAAAAGGAAAAAGAAAGAAGAAAGAAGAAGAGAAAACAATATGGGAAATGACTTGAGAAGGAAAAAAAAAATGTTTTTAAGAAGAAAAGTAGTGGATTATCCCTTGTCAAAAATCTAGGATTATTTATCAGGCATTACATTCTAAACTTTAGTTTGCATTTGGATTGTCTAGTGGTGAATTCTCAAACTACCATCCACTTGCATGACATTGGGTGAAAATATTAACTTCTGTAACCACCTAAGCAACGGAAACAATTTCTAAGGATATCACTAAGTTCTTGTGATGTAGGAGTGACTTGAGTCAATAATTGATCATTAATTACTTGTAATAATGTTTCATGGTTGGAAGAAATGGAGAAATAGGTCTAAGTACATAGTAGCATGGAAGGATGTTGCAAATTGAAGATAAGTCCCCACATACCCTTAAACAAACTAAATAAGGTGGTAGAAGAAAATAGATTAGAATGAAACCAAAATAATAAGTTATGGCTCACTAAACCATTTGAAAGCTAAAAGAGAGGGTTTTGCCACAAAATGAAATGTTATGCAATTCAAGATAAATGATGTGGGTGCTAGAAATGTGGCATGGATTGAGATAAACAATTCATGGAAATAAATCATTTCACATGGAGAGTAGTGTATTGTGGCATGAAATACTGTAGTACAAAATTTCACAACCATTTGTGGCCTTGGTAGTGCTTTGTGGCATTTTGTGGCTTATAAGAATTGTGTAGAAAGAAGAAGGGAAAGAGTGGGAAAAGAAATAAAGGAGGATAATGAAGTGGAATGAAGAAACATCATGATGGGAGGATGAATGTTTAGCACTCTAAGGTAGGAATTAAGGTTAGTGGCTAGGCATGGTTCAAACTTAGCATAGATGGGTAAGTTGGGGAAATTTAATAACACACAAGAATCAAGGCAAAAAAAAAACATGTAATTCGATATAATTGGGTTCTTCACAACTTGGATAAGGAATTGTGGATGGGGCAATAGTTTGCGTCTTGCAATAGTAAGCCATGAAATAAAGAAATGACTTGGTGGGTTACATTCGTCAGCAATACGTGATCTGTAAATTGCTTCTTTTAAACAATAAATAGATCTTATGTTGTGATAATGAATGAAAAATTTGAATAAGCTCTAAATATCCAGTTTATTATGCAAGAATTATTAACACAATACTGAAAATGAAAGATGTAAGACAAGGAGACAACAATTTTATCCTGGAGAAACCCCATGTGGGAAAAAACTTCAACTGGGTAAGCAATTACTTCCCTTCACTATGTAAATCTCCAATACAATACAATTTTTTTTTGTCAAAATACGACCTTTAAGAAGGATTCCAACTCCTTCCACTTGCATTACTTGCTTACAGTCCTCCACAAGAAAGAGCTCAACTCTTTATGAACAAAACAAGAACAATTCTAAATTCCTCCTTTGCTCACACTTGACTTCATTCAAATCACTTGCTTGAATGAATATATGAATTGGTATTTATAAATTCTCTACTAAGGAAGGAAGGAGGAAGTGAAACCAATTTGATTGGGGAAGGTTAAACATTTACAACTGTTCAACTTCACATTTTTTTAATTGTTGTAAATTCACCATTTAACTACTGCATAACGACTGTGTAACTACCACGTAACTACTACGTAACGGCCACATAACTACTACCAAACTTCCTTCTTAGAAGTGAACTCTCTTGCCTTGTTTATTTGAAGCTGTCTGAATCACCTTCAACTGATTCAACCATTCTTATGTTAAATTTGCATGAGACAGAGAGAGGATCTTAGAAGTTAAACAAAGAATACATAGCATTGGGTAACATCTAGATCCGTTTTTAGATCATATACATTGCAAAGATTAGTAGCTTGTGGTTTTTGGATCAAAGAAACTAAGTTGTTCATGGCCCGTAAACTAAGGAAACCTCTACTAACTTCCAAAAAAGAGACAAGTACTTGTGGAGCATGGGTTTTCAAAGCATAAGGTTGATAAAAATGGGAAAGGGAATAATTTTGATTCACAGGTAAAACCAAATTTAACATACTAAATTTAACATACTAGGTGTATCGTGGTGGTCTAACACACCATGCAATATATAATGATGGGCAGTCTCAATCAGAGAATAACACTCCTCACCATTTATCCCTACAAAACCCATATAATCATAAACAAGTGAAACATTAAATATCAAATCAAATCTCATATGAATATACTTTGAGAAGTGTATATCTATTCTAGGAAAGGAAATATCCAAACTCAAACATCAATTTGTTACCTTAATGTCTTGGTAGGTCCTTGAAGAGAACATTCTATTTTATTGAACACCATTACAACATCATCATTTTAATCAAATCTCCAAGAATCAAAACTCAACTCCCATCTCTTCTTTGGACTAGAAAAGATGGAGGAATAGGCATCGTTATGCTCTCTATATTTGGGGCCAAAACCTCCACAATACAGAGTCCCATGGGTCCAAGGTATATCTCTCTAAATTATCCATCTCTAGAAGTTTTAAAATTAATACTAATTTATATTAATGTGTTTAGTATATCAATTCATTAACTTTGATTATTTTATACCATTGTGCATGAAATAATTTTAAAGCATTATTATGACATATCCTAAATTAAATAGAGGATCATTATATTTACCATCTTATCCCTCATACAACCTTGTTATGCAAAATTTCCCTCAGTAAACCTCATTTGTCTCTTCCCATGCCCACCATTGATGGCTTTAAACATCTTTCCTCACTTATCATTCCCTCTCCTCACGTGTTGTTGAGAATTTGGGCTCACCATTAGGTGTCACCCCCTTTAGTTAATGCTCATGCACCAAACATATGGTGGTTTCTTTGTTAGATTCACGAGGATGTGCTCAATAGTATTCTAGGGACAATCTAAAAATTCCAACTTCTGCTCATGCAATTGAGAAGATCTCAATCCTTGATATGGGCCAGGAAGGCATTGATTGGGAATATTCTTATGAAGAGCAACATGGGTTGATATGCACTTTCAATGGTCTTTTTCATAGGTTATCATAGCTACCCAAGTGGGTCTTAACTTCTTGAAAACCTTTGTTTTCAAATGAAATATACATTTTACCCTCGTGCTTGGGGATTCTTCATTATGTAATTTGATTTTGTAAAATCTTGTTACTTCATATTTCAAGTTGGTCCTTAGTTTTGGAATAACATAGGTTTATGTATGAAATCATAGTTTATCTCCTTTGATCCTACTGTAGATTTTATCTCATTTCCCTGGCATGGGTCAAGCTAATGAACCTCTCACTGTAGTTTTGAAATCTTCTTAGCTTTCATTTTGTAGGGAACTATGCCTTGGGGAAATTCCAGTTTTCTCTCATAATCTACTAGTAAGAGGCATATCACAATTTTTTCCAAGCTGTGCATTGAAGTTGAATTTGATAATTACTTGTCAAATGACTTTCAATTTAAGGTTAAAATTGAGTTTGGAAGTAGAATGTTGACTATGAACTTGTTGCTTCAGATATGGATCTTACTTCACATATTGTCATAAAGGGGTTGCTTTCCCTTAGAGATTTTTCGAGAAGTCTACTCATTTAGGAGGTAGGAAGAAAAAGATGGAAATTCTTAGTTGAGGAATACCACCATTAGGTGGTGTAGGCTCCCAAGGTTTTGTGTGTCAATGTTAGGTATAGGTACGTCTTTCTGCACTTGCTTTAGAGAGGGCTCATGTGTGCGAGTCTCCCCATATTAATCGTGTTGATGCTGGTTCAGTAGAACAAGTGGTCTTAGCTCCATCGAGTGGGGCCTTTGATCCCCTCCATGCAACCGTAGGTGGATGTAGGTAAGATTTTATTGGTGTAGTCATCTGTAACAAAGGATATTTTTCCCTCTGTTTTCGCAACCCACTCATGGTATCCTTTGGAGGAGCTTGTTGAGGTGTTTTCTAGTAAAGGGCGGATTGAGCTCAAGAAAAGGAAAACAAACATGGGAAGTTGCTTTTCTCTGTTATGTGACTCTTATCTCAAGTAAACGTTCCCCTTTACTTAAGTTTTGAAGTAACTTGCTAACATGGCTCAATCAGTTTGCACTCTTGCTGTCCACATGAAGGTCTCTAGGTCAAATATTGACTCATCGAAATCTCTTTAGAAGAGGTGGAATCACTTGCCAACATGACTCCCTATCATTAAGTGCTATTATAAGAGTTTCAATTAAAAAAGACAAAAAAATATTGTATCTTTTAAGATATACATGAATAAAAGGTCAAAGATAAAATCCCTATGGAAGTATACTCGGTCGTAAGAATGATAAGGATAGTTAAAGCATTGAAGTATTCCCCCTAGTAAAAGTCTCCCAACAAATAATTAAAATTAAAAGGACATATACTAGGTAATAATAATAATAGTCAAAATAAATGACGGTCTCGTAAAAATGAATAAATAAATATTGAAGTCGACCTTGGGTAAATTTAAGGTTAACGTGTATTACCAGTCAAGAATTCGAGTTTACCATCAGACATTCGTAGCTTTGAAAATCCAAGTTAGAAAACAGGTAAGCCCACTTTTACCTAATTTAGGGCTTTAATGCTGTTTTTTTTACGGTCAACATGTGCTCCAATGACTGCATTTTTTTTTATTACCCCAAAAATGAAATTATATATATTAGAGGAGTGAATCTCACCATAAATGTGTTCACGAGGTTCTCGTAATGAGCTGTTTGTAATGGCGCATTAATTTTTATTATCCATTTTATTCCAAACATTCAAAAAAGCACATGCCAAAGGGTTGGCACTCGGAAGCGTGCCAGGTGTCCACATACACATGTAACGAATAAAACCCCACTCTTGTACTCCATATTCTTGGTCCGGGCGAATCAACTCTTTTGCATTAATGTCGGCTTAGGCCGGTGGAAGCACTAGCATACCTAATTCTTCCATCTTACATTTGCTCTCTTCGACTCCCACATGTGCACCGAGGCAAAGACACCTCAAATATGGTCCCCATGTATTTATTCTTTTTGGTTGAAATGAAACGGTTTTAATTATGTCCATGAGACCCAAGGGTCCATCTGACTATTAGTTAAGTTAATTGTTTCCTATGATCAAATAATTTTAGAGCTTGTAATATCTGCTATAAGGTTGTTTTTTCTTCTGTTACTTTGACTTAGCAACGCCTCAAACTCTTTTATCTATGTTTCTTCAAATAGTTCAATCATAGAGCCCACTCTTGATAGTTCCATATGCTTGGCCCCTATGTCCACGTAATGAGAACATTCGACAATGCAATACCCCTTTGTTTTGATCGCCTATGTGGTGTAAAAAACACAAACCCTCTCTTCCCCACTACTCCTTAGGAATTTTCCATCTCCTCGTCTCACATCTAAATCTGTAAGAGCTAGTCCTCAATTCAACAATGAAGATTTTTCTCTTCGTTTAATTTCAACCCCCTGCATGCGCTTTTTAACCGTGCTCATAGGTCGGGTTTAACATTGCAAAATAGTGTTGTCTTTTCTTACTTGTTTCTTTCCTCCACATTGTTGTTCTGAACCTTTCATTCACATAGTTTTTTATGTCTTTATTATAATTTGGGAATTTAATTAAACAAATATTCTATTTACTCATCCACTTGTGGATCTAGCTCATCCAAGTGTTCTTCCTTTTGTTCAACTTTGTCTTTTGAAACCCTAAAACTGTTATTAGTCTTCATGTTTTCTATTTTTTTTGAAGTAACATAATGACATGTTCATAGCAGTTGCTCTAAAGAAATAGTACATGTCTCGACATGGATAATTTCATAGGGAACTGAATCCTTAATTCTGAAATTGTTTGTGATCAAACATTTTTAGATCTTTTATATTTGTCTCCATTTCAAACTCATTGTACAACTAGCCCACACCTCATAGCCATACAATACCATCCAAGTGACAACTACCCCCAAAACGCACCCTAGTTGTCATCAAATCCCATAGTCTCATCATCATTCCTACATTTGTTTTGGAGCACGTAAAGAGCTCTCCAACTTCCTTGTATTCTTTTCATCCTAACACATATCCCAACTGAGCTTGTTCATGAAAAGTCAGGGTCTAAATACTTTTACTATAAAATCACTTCAAGAGACCCTCCCACAAACTAAAAATTGGGGTGCTAAACCTCCTTTTCTATTAAAAAATCACAATTTTTGTTTTTGTTGATGTTCACTTGCATCCCTATTCCTTACAAAAGAACGCTAGACCCTAAAGATGGTCTCATAAACCCTGTATCATATTTGCAATTAAAATTAAGTCATAAATGTACAATAGAAGTTTCACCACACACTTGGCCAAGTGGACCCTCTCTCCCCTAAATAAGTATATCCAATCTTCTAGCTTATCATTGTATAGCCAAAATAAAGTCACAGATAAAGGGCAACCTTGTTTGATGCATATATCACTTCCAAAACACTTTGACATCGTTGCTTATGTTTTGATTTTAGTCATTCCTTGATCATATAATATGTGAGCCATTGCTTTGTATTGCATTGGTACCCCCAAGTTCCTCCATTCTACTTCTTAATTTTCTCCTAGGAACTGTGTCTAGTGCCTTTTTGAGTTCTACAAAGCAATAACATGCACCCCCTTTTGTATCCCAATCCCTTTCAATTAGGTGGCTAAGCATGACATAGTGATCAATAATGAAGTTGTTAAATTGCAAGATTTTAGTATATATGTCTATTTGTCTATTATTTTTTTCAAATTAGACAAATATTATTACTATGTTTTGCGACATATGATGGTTCATGATAATTTTGTAAACCCCTCTGATGGCCATCTTTCTTCTATCTATATATTGTTTATCTTGTTCAAACTCATTTTTCATCTAGCATCCATTTGATACTTTAGTATTTTAAAGATCTCACAATTAAGAGAGAATCCATTCATTATCAAGCATCATCAAGTTTATTAACCATTTTGCTAAAGCATTTTATAATAAGCAATCATAAAATCATTACACTGCTATATAAAGTGTCATTTACAATTTAAATTGGGTCAAATTTTGTGTTATAAATGGATGGTTTAGTTAGTGTTTTTTCTGTCAAACTTTAAGAAATTCGCATCACTTTGGATGACACAAAGGTTGAAGCAAATATACTTTTTTAATTGTGCCAAGTTTGTGTAATATTTGTGCTAAATTTACACCACCATAAATCACTTGCATTATACCACATTTATGCCACGAAAAAATGAAAAAAAATTGTACACACACACAAAATATTTTGTTAGTACTCACATGAAAGTGAGTATAATAATTTATACGTGTGAAGAGAATAATGTAATGAGTTGTTAGTAACAACTATATTGTAGTCTTGTTTCTTAACCAATGCTGAGTTGGGCGCACTAGTACTTTATCCAGACAAATTTTGAACACTCACCCAAAGTGCGTGCAACCTCTAGGTCCCTCCTTTGTTCATTCACAAGATGTGGTTATACATGTTCATTATATCCATTATCATACAATATGAAAGAATTACAACATCATAAATTGGAAACACATATAATAAGGAAATCATTCAACATAGATAATCAATAAAATTATTTAAATTCACATAATACCATGCTCAGATCTAGTCATCTTTGCTACCCAAACCACAATTATTTATTACATAACAAAACATGCATGTTGATTACAACCATAGCTACTTATAACTATGCATTGGACCATGCGCGCATACAAAATGGCTCACATACATCAAACATTCATGAAGATCTCTTACTGAGGGTGCATCAACAAAAGGTATCCCGAATATAAGAGTATTACTCCTATTTATACACAGTGGGGACTTTCCCTTCATCGCTTACACGTGTTTCCAAAATATAGGTGACAATGCTAATAATAGGTTGTATGCCATTACAACTCCGATTTTATCTTTAAATCAAGCTATAAATAGCTTTGGCTTTATCATGCTTTAACCATATAATTAGTTTATCTTCTTGCATAAGCTTATACCTCTTGGTTCACCTATTTCTGGACCTTGCTTGTGCATCACGCCATCTTGATTTTTCACATATTTTTATCCTTTTTCCAAAATCGGCTAAGTCCTGAATCTTCTGCATGTGTGTGTGTGTGTGTGTGTGTGTGTGTGTGTGTGTGTGTGTGTGTGTTGACCTATTCCTTCATGTTGCACACATCTTCACGCATTGTCCTGTCTTTAACCACTACTCTTTGTGCACACTTCTGCGACGTGGTCTCCAATTTCTGTGTATGGCTAACACTTAGCCATTTTCTCTGACCAACATTACCCCACACTAGGAGTATTGTCCGTCCTCGGTAATATGAACCAAAGAATGCTCTTTCCAAAGAATAAATGAAAGAATATAAAGAATAAGGAATATGGGCCTTTACCCAATGAATCAAATAATTTGCATGCACACTCAAAATCTAGGCCTAAGGTGGTTGGAGAAGCTTTGACAAATCCCTATTTAATATATTTTATAGTTCCTTCCAACCCGTGAGCTCCTTAAAAATTGTATCTGGTACTACCTTAATAATACCTAGTACTTGCTGAAGGTCCAACTCGTTGGCCTTCTCATTTAATTCCTTTACCACTACCTCCAGGTCCATGGTCACACCCTCCAAAGCATCCATCTTATGCAACACTGTGGGGTTCTTTAAGTCTTTCGACAATAATATTTTTCATGGATTTTATTAGTTCCATTTTCTCAACAACCTCTACAGTGAACCTCTCACGCTCTGCCTTATTTTTCTTCATTGTGGCTTGTATTTTTTTAAGCGCCACCTCTTCGTTGGTAGTATGCACACTAAGAATGGGGTCAAAATCTTGGTAGTTTTATAATGCATGCTTTATCTTCTTAGCGGCCTCCTTAACCTTCACGTTCAGAGCCTCATAATCCACTATCCTTTTCTCCACTTCTTTATTCTTTCTCCTTCTTTCTTCCAACTCCTCAGCTATTAGACTAGTTCCAATCTTCCTCTCACACCAACATCATGGTGCATCAGGTCCTCTAAATAGTGTAATTGTGTGGGATATCCATCATGGGATTAATCCACTAAATCTGAGAATGTGCTTGTGATACTCTTCACTATATATGCCTCCTTGTCATAGGAATCCACTGTCCACTTCTTTTCATCCCTCAATTCCTTTGTGATCATATCTTCTTGCAGTTTATCCTTCTTGCGCGTTATCTCCTCAATCTTCATTTCTTCCAAGTCCTCCTCATCTTCTTCAACATAAAATACCCGAGGTTTCTTCCTCAGCGGGATCTACTTATTCTTTAAGGGAATTTCTTTAGTGGTTTTGACTAATGGAGACCCCCTTAGGACCCTCTAAGGTACTTGCACCCTTACTTTCTTCTTGCTGGTGCCTTTTCATTTTCAACCTTCAGCTTTGGTCCAATGTAGTCTCTTATTTTTCTTCATCTTCTACCTATTCTTCTTGTTGGGGTGAGGTATATTCACACCAGAAATTCCCATTATCTTCTTCTTTTGTGGGGGTTCTAGAAGATGAAGGTCTCGCACGTCGATATAAATCCCATCCTTCAACTTGGGCCCAATATAGATATATACTCTATATGTGTTCTTACACACTATGACAGTGGTGGGGCTCAAGTCCATGTTATTAGATTCCACCTTCTTTACATACACCAACTTTTATGGATACACATAAGTCTGGCGAAGCGTATAACAGTTTGAGTCAACATTTTCTGCATTGAAGTTCAATTTGTGTGCACCGTTGATGCATTTTACTGAGGCCTAAAAGTATTTTTATATGAAGGCAAATGGAAATTTACACCACAAGCCCATTTCTCCATTGCCAAGTACGAACCAACCAAGGGTAAAAATGTTGATGTATTGCAAACTCTGCCTATCCATCTAATTATGAAGGAAACTCCCTAGGTATGCACCATTCATTCTTGAATGTGTCGCATAGTATCCTGTACCATTTTTCTATGTGCATTTTGTAAGGGCTTTTTATCGCCCCATCACAAGTGAATCATGAAAAATTCTGGGCAGGAGACTTGTTCTCCAACGGATAGACCCGCATCTTGTTTTTTGGGCCATTAGGTACTCATATCTCCCCAAACACAATTAACAACAGAATTGTAGCCCATGTTATCTTTTCACCCTTGTTTATCTAGACCTTATCCTCATGGATGAAGCCTTCAACAATATACATGGTGATGTTGTATAAGGTATTTTGTGTCATCTTGTGCATGACATGCAACCATTTCTTATTCACTTTTGACCAACATTCAAAGGTGCCCAATTTGTAACTTACAAGGCGTGCTGCTACCCTTGTGCATGGGTTCGTTATACTTGTGATTGTGAATGTGTGCTTCCCTTGTTAGTAATTGAACTATGTTGTTGTGGCTTCCACTATTACGTCATCTTCCAAATCCAACCCAATCTCAGCTCTAGTACTATGCCAAACCACTCACCTTTCCAATAAATTGCACAGTTATGCACATTATTCTCCATACAAAATAGAAGAATTCCTCATGTACCCTTGACACAAGCCATTGATAGAGGCACTCTGGCTTCCCAAAATATGATAGCTCATACATATGCATAACCCATGTGCTCTCTTCTAGGTCCTTCTTCACCTTATCATCAATAATCAATTGACCTTGTGTCATCCTTTGGGTTAGCTCCTTCATGGGCCTCTGTATGATGATTATAATCACTTATATTGCATTTTATTAAATACGACACCTATGGCTGCCCTACTACCACTTCTGGAGGTTTACAGACTTTCTGAGAACCAATATTTGTACACATCATCAAGAACATTCTTGTTCTTGATTTTTGTTATTAGGTGACTTCTTGATCGTAGGATCCCTCTTTGGTGCCATTGCTTATGTTTTCAACTTGTACAAACTATGAACTTTATAAAATCTATGCCATAAGTACTAGAAATCAATTGCTTACTCAAAATTTTTTCCCTAGTGCTAAGCGTCCAAGCTTCTGTTTAACTCTTACACTTTCTCACCTTTAATTCGTGCCTTAATACATCTTCCACAACCTCGTGCCCTAGCTATGAAAACCCTAGTTTTGTGTCTTTTCTTGCGAACCCCACATTTGCGTCATGTGTCCACAACCTTCAACCATCTACTACTTCTTATAAGGAGATCTCTAATTGAAGGTCTTTACACTCACACAATTCTGGTTCATTTTGATTCCCTGGTTTGTTCTTTGTACTAACTCTTTACACTTAATCGCAATTTCACTCTTCAATCAAACAAGTTCATCAAAGGCAAGGTAAGATTGAATTCACTCACACAATATTTATACTTTTTCCTAATTTATCCGCATTTATTACTCCTTCCCTACCCACAGTTTTTTTATTTTTCTCATGTTTTTAATTTTTTCTCCTGTGCACGTGGCATTCGTAACCCTTAGGGGTGCTACTACTTTCTAGGCTATAGTCGTCCTCTTGCGTATACCTCCCTACAGCGCACTCAATCTTTCTTTGTGCCACTTGCCAAGTAGTCTAACTTGATGCTACCTCCCTCATGTTACACTACACAACTCTTCACTCATGGTTTTCAAATTTGAGTATTTTCCATCAAGTACCAACATCCTTAAACACCTTCGCACCATATCCAACCTTTCATAGCACTATATTTCACGCACCTTTTTTCAAACCATCGCGCACACACTTACCAGCTTCTCAGGGAGTACCCATGTCACATCCTCTCTTACACGCACTTTGATCTTCTTCACCCCACACTAAAAGTATGTGCGGTCATCTATGCATCAGTCTAACATAGAGTAATCAGTTCCTACGCATAAACACGCTTATTACAAAAACCAAAACAAAACAAAATAAAAAGTAAAATATAATCTAAGATGGTAATATTGCATTATTAGAAAACTCAAAAGAAGATTATTTATAGTAGGGATTCAACCTACTCCCATTGAAGTAACCGGGAAACATTGTGCCATCTAGCACCTACAACTAACATGCACTAGATTCCAATATCTTAGCTACTAAAAATGGTCCTAACCAATGTACTTTTAGTTTTCCAGGATGACACACAAACTTGGAGTCATATAAAAGCACCATATTTGGACAATTGTAAAAGACTTCTTTTTAATATGCATGTCATGCCAAGCCTTATGTCTAGCTTTCACTATCTTTTGACTCCATTGAGTAATGACTTCTAGTTACATCATTTTATCAATGCACTCTTCTATTAAATTTTCATCATCTAATCCCTCTTATGAACATAATATGTATGGATGGTAACATGAAGTCCATTGGTAAAACTTCTTCTGTGCCAAACACCAACTGAAAAGGTGTAGAATTATTTAATATCTTATAAGTTGTTTTATACACTCCATATTATAGATGTTACCTTGTCATCCCAATATTTTCTTCCAACATCACATATCTTTGTCAATGTTTGTCCCAGAAATCGTATCGAGGGCCTCAACAGTTCCATTGGCTTGTGGGTGATAGGGTGTAGTTTCATGGTGTGCCACCATAAATTCCACCAATAATAACCTTATTGTCTCATTCAAAAAGTGAGTACCTCTATCACTTGTAAGAATTAATGGACAACCATACATGCTGATAATATTTTCCCATAGAAAACCTAGTTGTTATGCAATTCTTTGTAGGCACAACCTCTACTCATTGTGACAAGTAATCTGTACATGTGATGATATAATACACACGTGTTCTTACACGTAGGTGTTGCAATGGGCCCTATAAATTCAATTTTCCATGTCTCAAATGGGTTCTGCACTCGTTATAGGGTGTAGTGGAATCTCATCCCGGTTTATAGGATTACCTATCCTCTGACAATGGTCACAAGACCTGATAAATGGCTTGGTATCTTTACACAACATTTCCCACCATAAACATGCCAATAAGATCTTACACGCTTTTTCTTCTTCTCGTATAGTGTCCTCTTGATATTCCCCCATGTGCTTCCTCCTTGATAGCTTTGCGCTCATGCTCCAAAAAACATTTGCGCAAGACCTCATCTCTACCCATCTTATACAAGTCTCCTCTAATGATATGATATGGTGCCATGTGAATAATAAGTTGTTTCTTTTCCAAAGCATTCATTCCTTCAGGTGCAATTCTAGTGCACAAAAACACTGCAATATCTTCTAAATCAGTGGAAGCGTGGTTCAATCTAAACAATTAGGCATTTTTCATAGTATCCTCCTATGCTTTGCAAATTCTTTCTAGAGTTAATCCTTGAAAGATGACCAATTTACATGTTGCTTTTACCAGGATTTACTATAAATGAGAAATGAAACTCCTAGAAGAGAATGATCCAATGATAGACGTGCCCATCACAAAACTGACTTATTGACCAATTAATTTAATGACATATGATCAATATATAATATGAAGGGGATGGCTACAAAATACTGTCTGAAATTTGTGAAGTGCATATATCGTTGACAAAGCTTCGTGCTTCGTAGTTGTATAGTTTTTCTCGGCCCAGTGTTAACTTCCATACTTGTAAAGTAGATGGGATGATCAACATTTCGTTCACATGGTTGCACCAATACTGATCCAATTTTTTTACCAGAAGCATACACATGAACGTTTTTATCTTGCAAATGTGCAACAAGGAAATTAACAATTTCCGAGCATGACAACTATACCCCTTGTATCAATTTTTTCAAGTTTTATCATTCCGAGGCACCTTGGGTCTACCCAGTCAGTCTAGTAACCTGACCAATCCTGTGCAAATTCATTCCCCTAGGTGATTTAGGAAAGTCCATTCATTCCCCCTAGGTGATTTTAGGAGTTCATTAAAAGTTGCAAGCTTTAGGCAGTTGTGGGAAGGGCTATCACTGACCTTCCTAGGACTGGAGCAACCCCATGGAGTGGAGCAGAAAAACAAAAACAGACATGTGGAGGTGATTCAAAGGCCTTGGGACATATTGGAAGTGATTTTGGAAGATTCTAGGAAGGACTTGGAGAAGTTGGGGTAGATTCACCAAAATTAGGGTTCACAGGCCTAGGCAGTACATAGGCCAAAACAACTGCTAAAATTTTGAAGGTGATTCCAGGAGCTCCGGATGGAGTTAGGATATAAATAAAATCATCATAAGGTAATTCCAAGCTCTATAATGATGGTGAAATTAGTTTTTTCACAACACTTTGGTGCATTGGGTCTGAAAGTAGTTTTTCTCATGCATAAGTGGAGTACCAAATCAAAAAACTGATTTTTTAGGGATCAAATGGAGGAATAAAGACCTGAGACCCCAACCATTGGATTCAAAAAGGTTATTTTCTAGTTAGGATCATATAAAATTTCATTCAAAAAATCCCATCCAGAGCTCAAGTTATCGTCGTTTCATGTTGTCCTCTTGGAGCGAGTTCGGGAGTTAGTCAAATTTTGGGAGGACACGTGTTAGCTCCAGGAGCATGGTGTGATTTTGTGTCCCTCACATCCCTCAAGGTTAGGGAAATAAACCATAGAAAAATGTGACTAGCCCCCATATGACCTCTGAATCCTCATATGACCTCCAAGGATCGCCAGTTCAGCTCCCAGGTGCTTGCGGGAGCTCAAAGCCTCAACCGTCTGATTGTTGCCACATGTCATCACCTAGGAGATCCATGGAATTTGATGTCCCTCATGTCCCTCACAGGTTAGGGACATCAAACAAGGAAAAATGCATCCAACATCTAAGGGAGACTTCTGATCACCCATATGACCAGCTTCCAGCCCCTCAGTGCTTTACAAGCTAATTTTTTTAGCCTTCATTCTCTGTCGTCAGATCTCTGCCATGTGTCGTCGCCTTGGTCACCATGGAATTTTATGTCCCTCATGTCCCTCACAGGTTAGGGACATCAAAGATTGAAAAATGTGCCCATCTCCCTTCTCAACTTTATTTCAAAATTTAAATATCCACCTGCTTCCCGCTTCTAACTTCTAACATTCTCGTGCACAGCCATATCTGCAACACTCCCTCAACAACTTCCTACCACCACTTTTCCATTGCCAAAGCTCAAAAAAACTCCATCAAAGAATTCAAAATCCTTTCCCATGGTGATATGTAGGTCTCAAAAAGAGATTTCATCGAGCTAAGAGGAAGAAACAAAGAACATAGAAGAAGATACAGTAGGAAATCCCCATTGCCGTGAAATCAAAATTTGGAGAAATCTTGCAAACGGATGCACGGATTGACGAATGATTTTTTTTTTAAAGTTCATTCCTCTATCCAAAACCATAAAATCATACCTTCAGAACCCCTCCTCTCATGCCATAAAATGTTCACAATGAAGAAATCCTCTTTCCAACCCAACAGAGAAAAAAGTTTGATTTCTCGTTAAACTGGCTGTCGGATCGAAACAAGATTTCACTTGAAGCACAAGAAGAAAAAACCATATCAAAAATATAATTTTTTCTCATAAATAGAGGAGAAAACCAGACCTATAATTTTCAAGGTCCATTAATGGCTGCTGTGTCCAGAAGCACTACCAGGTCGAAAAATTAAAAGTTTAAAATCTCCTAAACTATTGAGTGGGTAGGTCGACCTCCAAAATTTCAAAGGGGTGTTATTGAAAAAAAAAAACATATAAGAAAACTTCATTCCATGTAAATTTGACCTCCAGAATCCCACTTTTTGAAAAATAGTAGGTGTTCTGCATAGGGGACTACTATTTTGGGAAATTCATCAACATAAGTTTAAAACTTATGAAGGAGACAAAGACATTGAAGATGCATTGCAGCTGAGAATTCATCAGACATTGAAGATGCATTGGGAATTTTGGAACTTACTAAAAATAGTAAGTGGTCCCACAAGCACCTGCCAAAAATAGAAAGTTGATCCAGAAAGAGAGAGGAATGCAGGGAGAAGAAGAAATTAGAGTTGCAACATTCAATTGAGGTTCGAGGGAGTTGATTTTTCATACTTACTAAAAATAGTAAGTTTCTCTAAGGAAAACATGAAGCAAAAGTGGATGGGACAGAATCTGAAACAACCCTTCACCTGAAAGTATGAGATAGAAGACAGTGATGTCTTGTACATGGACCTAAATGACCTTAGAACATGCATGACATCCAAGGAATGAAAGAAGATTGAAGATCAGATATTCACAAGTGGCTTGTTCGCTGCCGTGGGACACCTAATGTTTATGCAAAGTCTTGAGTTGGTCCTAGCCTGCTCTCACCACTATGAGCCAAAAAACATGAACCATCCGAGCTGAAAATGGTACAACGATGGTGTTCATTAGCTCTAGAACCATTTCACTTTCTCTGCAAATACCGACATCACCCAACATGGTCATCATCTCAAATAACAGGTCCTTGCACAATTGGGAAATGATGTATGCATATGTACAAGGGGTATCACTTGGTTCATGGTTGAAAACATGAAGAAATCCCTCAATGATGCCCAATAACCTTCCAAGGTGTGAGTTTCGAGAAGGATACTCAGATGCCATCAATCTACTCAGCAGAGTTATGGGTGAAGTGAACACAAGGTTTTTTTCAAGACTGGATGAGACTTTTCATTTTGATGGTGTTAGAAGGAAAGCAGAGGGTTGAATGGGGGCATATCATCAATGAAAATCTCCATATGCAACTACTCTAGGTACCCATGAAAAATAAGTTACACATGACTTCTTACTTTGTCTATCTCCTCGCTAGCTCAAGATCATTCAAAGGATTGGATCTCAGGAAAAACATTGCTGCCAAGGTGCCCGCGTTAGAGAAACTTCCACAGTTTGTGATGGATGAAAGCCATCGACATTTCACTCATGTGAACGATGTGTTCACAATGTATGTGGTTCAAAGATTAGAAGGGGATCTAGAGGCTAGGATGTCGTCATAAGTGGCATTCATGATAAAGAAAAATGGCTCTTATTTCATACAATTCTCGACCTTCTCCTACCTGCAAGTTGCTGGCTTCGACCAAGCTCTGTTAAGGCTTCCCAAGTACCTTAGTGAACAAATTATATTGTTCAAGCTCTTGCAGGAGAAATCATTCAAGTAAATAAAAGTGCTTACGAAGTAGGAGGAAGAAGTTTATTTCATTTCCTATCTCTCTCAGGGTATTCACGTGTAATAGTTCAAATGAAGAATCTCATATGGAAGCCACTTTTTACTCATTTGACTTTTCATTCCTACATTTCCAAGCCTAATTTTGACATCCGAGAAGATCCCAACTCTTTCTATGTCCCATAATTGCAACACGAGCCAATTGTGCTGATAAATTTAAAGTACGTGAAAAGGACCATATGAGGAGGAAAATCAGTGAGATGAAGAAATTCAAGTTCTCCTGGTATGAAGATATTTTGCACGATGATGGGAAAGAGATGTATGATCCTAAGTACATGGTAGTGAAGATGCCCCCTTTGTCTCCAGTCAATTGGTATGTTTGTGAATCAGGGGATATAAAGGAACAAACTAAGAAATTTGTAAGGAGGACGAGAAATTGGTTTCAAAATAAGAGAACTATGATCATCCAGTTATGAGGAATTCCCCCAAGTCAGAAGCAAGCTTCCCATTGGTCATATTTAAAAGTAGTAGAGGTGAATTTTAGTTCTAAACACTCCGGAGCAAGTTTGAATAGGAAGGCCACAAAATTGGAAGCTTCTCCTCACAAGAAGATGCCGAAGAAAGCCAGGGTGGAAGAAGACTCATTTGCATCACTGCGAGAGGAAGACTTGATCACATAAATGCAAGAAGAAAATCCAGTGGCTGAGACACAAGTGGATGAAGAACACATGGTCCAAGACCTAGTCTTCAAGCCACCATAGGAGGTCCCTCCTCTTGTTGACACCCATACCTCTCTCATTTAGGATTTTCCTCCTCCTTCAAAATAGGGAGCTGTTGGTGCACCTATCATTGAGCCTGAATCCGATGAGATGTTTCCTTGGATGCAGGAACTAATTATCCCTGACACCTGTACTATGCAGTAAGTGGAAACCCATGATCTATCTACGATTATCTCATTGGCCAAAGAAAAAAGATCAAGAAAGCTCACACATACAACCTCACGGTTCTATAGTGGGGAAATTGGTAATCAATACATCAAAGTAACTCAGCCCAAGGTAATCAAGCCAATGGATGAGATGAAACCATTTGACTATGAGATGAGCATAATCCAACTAGGACCAAAAATGCATGAAGGGGATTTGGACATGTATCAACAATCTTCCACTCGCATGGTGGCAAGGAATAAGGAGTATAAGAGGAAGGTTGTTGAACTTAAAGAGAAGGTGTGAACTTTTTCATTCTATGTGCAATATCTAGTTAATCCTAATGCCATGGAAATTCCCACTAAGGAAGTTGCACCCATAAGTAGATTCAATCCAAAATCCATTAGGAGGACACATGAGTTCATAATGAAGGGGCGAGTGAATAATGAATGGATTAACTCAATTTCTAAAAAAGTGAAGTCAGTGCTCCAAGAAGCAATTAAACTCTTTGCTTACATGTGTGTGATATCAAATAGGAAATGGGCACTCAAGGAGGACTTGGAGGAAGAAAGGGACTATTGGAAACCTTTGGGCCCAATAGTAGATGAAATGAGCAAAAATCATCGGAAGGAGTTGATCGACAAGAATATTTTTGAAACTCCCTCAGAAGACTTGTCACATGTATGGGTGAGGGCCTTAAGAATCAAGTTTGAGGAAATCAATCAGGCCATCACAGAGCTAGAGGAAAAATATGAACAAGCATACAAATTGTAGGATAGCGTAAATCGAAAAACTCAGAAACTTGGAGTACCTGCAATGGGAGAGGATACAACTACTAATGAGTTGATTGGTCCATTTGAAGAATACATCAAGAAAGAGGTAGGAAACCCATTTTCCTTCACTAAGGATACCCTCGAATTCATCTCAGAGATCCAGGCATCTATTGCACTTATCACAGAGAAACATTCATCATGGTTCGGGAAGTGTAAAGACATCAACAATGTGGCTAATGGATGGAAAGATACCTTGAGTTGCATTTGCATTCCTCATGCCAAAAAAGTGGAACCTGCAACAACTCATTTAAGTAAGGAGCTTAAATGGATAGAAGCCTTCTCAGGAGTGTGAAGTGGAAACCAATAAGGAATCAAAATCAAATCCACTACAATAGCTCATTCTTCCACATAATTCTTCCTTTTCTTCCTCTTCTTTCTCTTTCTCTCTTCTTTTCTCACCCAACGCTCTCTCTCATTAATGTTATATTTTTGCGTTGAAGTTTTCACTTTTTAATATAAATTTAAGTGACTTTAGAAACATAATGTAAATTTTAAGTTACCTTGATTTTATAAAATGGAATTAAATATTTAAGTGGAATATGAACAGTTTAAAGTCAAATTAAAGTATTTGAAAAGTCACTAGGAAGATGAAGAGTTTCCTTTGTTTCACCAATAAGTTGTGTATGTATGAGAAAAATAGATAGGGTAAAGGTGAGGAGGAATACTTGTGAATGAAGGTGGAAGGTAGAGTACGTACATTCTGATTTCTCGATCTAGTGTTGATTGCGAGAACTTCCTTTTTGCTAGGAGGAACTACCTGTGAATGAAAAACAAGACCACAAGAGGAATATTAAACAATATATGTCAATGGACTGCCTAGCGTATGCTAGATCTGAGAAGTGTGATCCTTCTTAGATGGATGTCAATTAACTGTTGAATAAAATTTAATGCAAGAAATAATGTAAGACAATAACATCCTACTCTAGTTGATATGATTTAGGTATCTCATTCAAATACAATAAGAAAACATAATCTAACATGTAAGGTTATGATCAGATCTAGAGGTTAGAAAGGTAGACAAGGTGACTGGAACATGTCAGGATTAAGCTTTGGATGGTTTGGGCTATTTGGGTGAAGGTTATTGGGTTTTTGTTATAGGCAGAATTACAAGATACAGATACCGACGTTTGTTCTGATACGACCAATTCTGGTTGAGAAAAAGCTAATAGTTTAGGTTAGCTGGGCTTCGGTAAGGTTGAACTGATAGAAACTCAATGAAAATTAGTTTTGGATATTCTCTTTGATTGCACAGAGAATGGGAGAATTAGGGTTAGGTTTCCAAAGAATATGAGAATTCTTAGAGACATGTCTAGAGTCAAGTATAGGGAGTTGGGAGGTTGTAAGTGGTTAGGTGGATGGATTGACATGAAGGTGGGAAATGATGGGATACAAAGGAGACTAGGAGTCTCAAACAAAGATAAAGGAACTAGATCCAAATAAGTATGGAAATAAGTAGATACAAATGCACTTACTTGTTTTTTCTAGACTAGGTGGTTTGGTGGAGGGTGATGGTTTATCTGTGCAATTGGTGGTCAGTGTCCATGACTGTGCTTCCCAGAATATTACCCTGAATGCTTAACCTTCAGATCATTCTTGGTGTTGATTCAAGATGTCTGGATGTGTGAGAGGGCTCTGATTGGTGCTTGCTTGCAGATATCTCTCTCTCTACACTCGAATAATTATTCCAACCTCTGGAACAAGGTTACCCAAGTGAATATATGGTAACCGATGACAGTTTAGGTTAACCAGTGTCGGTTGAGGTGAGAAATACTTGGTTGCCAAAATATTAGATCTTGGTTGTCTTTTTACTAGTTTTACCCATTGGTTTGGGTCAAAAATGGTATTTTCCACGTAGGTAAATGGGCATACTATTAGAGAAAGAATAGGCATTTATTGTTAGGATTATACTAAGTCTCAGTTAGTTATGGTAAGTAGATATTGAGTCCTTGTTAAAAGGAAACATGCTAAGAATAGGTCTATGATGAGGTGTCTAAGTGATGTGGTGGGGTGAGGTGGAAATTAATTTAATTAAGGTATTTAAATTAATGAATATTGTGATAATGTACATTAATTTAATTGTAGGTTATTAAATTAATATACATGTGGGATAAAAAGGGAATGTGACCCAAATTTGGTGTCTACATTTTACCCCTTTTTGTCGCATAGCTTGTATTGGTAAGTGAAACTGACAAAAATAGGAAGTGATTTCCCCATGTGTGGGTGAGAGCAGGGTTTCCCAAGGTGTGGGTGAAGGTGATCCCCCTCAAAACAGAAATTGATGAGGTGTTATATGGAATCAGTGAGTGGTTTGATAAATATATAGTTGGTAGAAGTTAAGGTAGGTGGGGAAGGGTATAAGTACTATGGGAAAGGGTGATGGTAAACTAGGGTAATACGTAATAGGCCAATGTCAAATCAGGTAATGGGTAACGAAAATCAAACATATGCCCACATATAGACTACAACATCGGTACCTAGTTGAAGAGCTTGTAAAATCTACATCAACCAAGGTCGATAGGTTTATTTAATCAAGGGTGAAGTGATTCAAGTATCAAGGGTACATGATATGGTCTAGAAACATGATGTACGTCAGGTACATGTATTTTTAGGTATGTTTCGGGACCCCAAAGTTTTGATCAAGATAAACAACATTGTTGGGACCCTTAAATATTGACTAAGTATATGCGTATGGGCATGTTAGGGACCCCCCATTATAGGATGGTGCACAAGGAAAAAGCATGCAAGAGAAAAGGCTCAAGGAAGCATATAGCACGTGTGACACGTGAAAGGAGATTCATGACTTAGCTGATTTAAGCAACAAAGGTAGAACATGTGAAAAGCATGATTAGTTGTGCATGGATAACATGCCCACCTGGCAATAGGTGGCCCAAGAGAGGGCATGCCAGGAAAGGAATCTTCTAGAAGACCATCATGAGATGGAGTGGAGAGCTTAGGCCTGAGGAGAACATGCCCACTGAAGGACCAAATTCGACACTTGGCAACGGATCTGAGGGCGCGGTAAGGCAAGTTGGCAGCACAGGAAGGTCATAAATACAAGTTCCTGCAGACCAAAGAGGAGGGAATATAGACATAAGAGGAGGAGATAAAAGAGATACACACAGAGAGATAACATGGGTAAATCTCTACAGGATTATTGTGAGTAAAAAGGGGGCTCTGATGTACTGAGCTCAGCATTATAATTTATTTTCTATTTTTCGTAGTTATACAAACCTAGTGATGTGCATGAGACTGCAGTCTTCCCTCTATGGCATCTTTGTAATGAACATTTTGAATAGGCAATGAGGGTTCAATTTTTATTGTGCAATTAGAGATGAATATCAATGGGTTGGCATGCGTCAGGTTGGCCTTTGCAATTAGATATGAATATCAATGGGTTTCTGTATATTTCATTCATAGAATTTCTCTTTCCTTACATGCTATGAATGAATGGTTGTAGCTTTCTTTCCTGTTATATTATATGTTATGGAGTCTTTTAAAACACACAATCTGAAGAAACTACAAGGATCTAGAGGCCATCCTGAGCCCTATAATCCTTATATGTCTAGAAATTATTTCTTGAATACTCCTATACTAATCATTAATGAATGTTTCCCCACTAAAAAATCACATAAAAAAGAGACTCGACACCTGCGCATGCAGGCCCTCGAGTGAGCACTAATATTTTGTTAGGTGATAGGTCAGCGCGAATGGGATTCCTTCCTCATGAGTAAAATTGACTACAGACATGGAAATAGGAAACGTATGGTCATTAGGCCAAACAACAAGGGTAATAACATCGCAAGGTATAGTGAGTATGCAAGGTCAAAGGTCCCCAAAAAGTGGTTCAAGTCTACGTATATAGGTCATGACATAGGTAAGGCCAAAGTATAGGTAAAATAACAAATACCAAGATGCAACTAAGGAAATGCAGGGGTAGTTTCAGGCTTGTAGGTAGGTTGCCACCAGTCTGGGTGAGGTCAAAAAGGGAAAAATGGGATAAAAATGATAGTAATAGGTAAATGATGTTGTTAAAACTTAACAAACATTAGTTTGGTATAACCAACGTAGGTCAGGTTAGGTTAGGGTTAATAAAAAGAAAAATTCATATTTTAGGGATTCATTTTAACTTGTTGCTTTATGGGAAAATGATGGAGTGGTGGGGTAAGAGTAGAAAGTGATGGTACAAGGTGTTCGAGATGAGTTGGAGAGTGACTAGTGCATGATTGGCATTTGGTAGGTGGGTGGACGATATCGATTGGAGAGATTTTATTGGTTGCAAGGTGAGGATTGGATTTGGTGATGGCAGAGGTAGAATAGCATTCACATGGACCACCAGCGCAATGGCCAGATGTACCACCATGTAGATAGAACTGAGATGAGGTAGGATTCAATCCTAAACCCTTGGTTGAAAATGATGTTTTGAATTGGTTTAGATAAAAATGGGGCTTTGGGTGAAAATGGATTTTGTATTTGTAGGTAAAAACAAATGAAATGAGGGAGGGGGGGGTTCTAGATAGTGAAAATAGGGTTAGGGATGAAGGTAGGGTAGGTCTAGGTAGGGTAGATTAGGTGTTTTAGGGTGTTTTTGAGAAAATTGTGATAGGCTCAGGTTTTTTTAGTTTTTATTTGTGTGAAAAAAATCAACATTGTTCAGGGGTTGGCTAACATTAGTTGGCCTTTGGCCGGCATCGTTCAAGTCTAAGATGACCAATATCGGTGAAATTGAACTGGCGTAAGAAGAGGAAAACTGGTGACAGTTAATGTGACCGACACTGGTTAGGGATGATGAGGAATAGGGGGAAGGAAAGGGGTTGGGGGAAGGAAAAATATTCAAAAGGAGGGTTAAGGGAAGGTCTATGTAGGGAAAAGATGGGAAAATGGGGTGTTGGGTGATGGTGGGTGGGTGACAAGTAGAATAAGGGAGAATAAGTGTAACAGTACACTAGAAAAAAAAGGGGTAGGCGGTAGGGTTGTGATTTGGGTAGGGTGTTATATAATAGGTGTGTTGGGTAAAATTTATGTTAGGTATGGTCAAGGCTGTACAATGTTGTAGTTTTTTAGATGTAGGCTAGTGACTAATTGTGAATGAGGGATAGAGTACCACCTTTTTTGCTAGCGGTTTAGTCGAGTGTGACTAAGAAGGAATTAAGGCACGTGATGGATTTTGGCCTCATTGGGATCCAACCTTATAGACATACAGTTCGAGATCCAATTTTGATGGTCACACTCATCGATAAATGGGATTTTGTGACTAATACATTCCACCTACTGGCGAGTGAGATCACTGTCACCCTGGAGGATGTATACAAGATCTTGCGGCTACCCATAGTGGGAGAGTAGGTTTATTCTATATTTTCAGAGGCATCAGAGGAGCCAATAGTGGCAGTTTTTTGGAGAGGTGATGGCAGAGTTGAGATACAATAGCACAAGCCTGAGCTATAGGGACATGTACGTGTCCCATCCTCTGAGAGATGAGGTTTGTTGTCCTTATCATGGAGGTAGTGTGTTGCTTTGCATTTCCAGATGTAGAGATGTGGGAGATTCCACGAGTTCTAATTGGGGTTCTCCATGACATGATGGAGGATAAGACCTATTTTTCTTGGGCACTAGCATTCTTGGTGTAGTTATATAGAGATTTATGGGCCTATGGGAGGCTATGGAGGTTTAGTTTGTGTTTTAAATTTCTTCTTCACTACTGGGTATATGAGCACATCCTATGTGTGTATCCAGTTGGTTTACCCCATCCTGATGCATTTGATGCGGCCTTGGTCTAAGTTGGTTACAGGAGTTGGGTACCAGTTAGGGGAGAGTGCAAGGATGTTAAGGCTACACATGATGTAGCATATTATAGGTGTGTGTTAGAGGGATTATCATGGGTTGACATCATTTAGAGGAAATATGTTGGCTTCCCTTCCAACAGACACATAGAAGTGGATTTGGATGAGCTGCAACTGCTCAGATGGATAGAGGGATGATGTGCCAGCGAGCATGAGATGATACCTATTGATAGGTTCAGAAGGTAGTTTGGGGATGCCCTAGGATGTGCCTCCTCCATTCCCACAGTAAAAGAGAGATGATGTGGAGAGGCCTATGCCTCTACCACAACTGATTGTGCTGACAGGGTAGAAGGATCAGTCAGTCAACATGCAGATTAATGACACCAAAGTTACTGACAGATACAAAAAGTGGTGGGCGGTGCAACTATGGGAAGCACCATTGAGGATAGGGAATTCTAACTTAGCCACTATTATTAGTTCAAAAGGAAAATATTACAGGGGTAGGTGGCCACCCTTTTAACACAACTGGGAGTATTTTAGGAGTATATTACAGGCTCAAAGGCACAAGTTACCACATTACAGACATAGGTGGTAGCTCTGCAGGCCCAGGTTACACAAGGAAAAGTACCCACACAGGGTGGGGATGGTGATGAGGGATAGGTAGAAACCTTATAGGTGGAGGTAGTAGTAGGTCTACAAGTTTAGTTGGCCACTGCATAGGCTTAGATTGTGGCCCTACATGCCTAGGTCATAGAGTAGGCACCCTCATAGGCCTAAGGAAAGGGTCCCATATTACACGTAGCAGCAGGACATGGTCCCATGATATAGGGAGGAGGGTATGGTTCACATGTATAGGGGTCGGAGGACATTATTAGTAGGAATAAACTTGTAAGTTAGTATGAGACCTATGGCACCACCATAGACATTGTCAATGCGTGAGATTCAGGGATGCCTTGAATAACACCATATATTACCAAGATCACTTAACGACCGTCCGAGATAGATGTCTCCTATTATGTAGAGTACAAAGAATAGTAGGCCTTGAGTAAGAGGATGAGATCCCACATGCATAGTGCAGAGAGTACATGGGGCCAGTGAGCCTCGAGAAAGGGTTAGGGCGAGACTACTAGTTCACGGAAGAGTAACCCAGCTGCAGGATAGGTAGAGGCTAGACCGAGACCAATGGAGGGTGGAGAGATGTTGGTAGGGTGTCAGACAAGTAGAGAGGAGGAGAAAGATGAGACCAGACTTAAGGTTCATAGGTGGGGTGATGATTAGTCACCTGGTATGGTTATTTATCTTTTGAGATTTTGATATCTATACTAGTCTGTGTGTTGATGATGGTGAGGATGTACATGAGAGTTTTGTATATGATATGATATTTTTGAGATACTTATAGTATGTTCTATCAGTGTATATTTGATGGATACACAAAACTTTCATAGTGATATAGATGATGATATTTACAGGATGAGTGATGTACTTGTGTTGTATTTTTGTTTTTTGTTTTGTATGTGATGGAGAATTTAGTTGGGATTAGGCATGGTGCACTCATGTTAGTTAAGGCATGGCAGATTTAGGTTAGTTTAGGCATGGTTGAGTTAGGTCATTTAGGCATGGTGGAGTTAGGTTAGTATAGGCATGGTTGAATCTTGTTTTTAGTTTTGATTTAATTTCCAAGTTATTGATAACATGGGACAATAAATGATGAGTTATATGTATGTTATGGTGTAAATTTCCAAAATATTTAATATCATGGACAATGTGAAATGATTGATTGGATGTTTTTATGATGTGATAATATGGTAGATATGTATGTGTGGTAATTTTCCAAGTGTTATAAAAAAATGGAAATTAATTATGGTAGAATGTTAATAGAAAAATATATGGGAGAAAATTGGTTAGGGGTAAAGAGTTTCCTAGCTAACCTCTAATGGCCCCATGTCCTCAAAGTTCTACCCACATAACACTGATGAAAAGAGGCCTCAGGACGATGTAGTTCTCCTCCCATAAACTAGGGAAGAATATGATGATGTAGAGGGATGTGTTGGTAGATATTCATGCATGATTGAGTCTAGGTCATAGGGCATGGTTGAGTCTTAGGTGAAAGGCATGGTTGAGTTTGAGGTGAAAGCAAAAATATTATAAAATTTAGATATCAATGGGCTTGTCATGTATAAGGTAATCAATAAGTACTGAAGAAGGTGAATGGTAAGTAGTGATAAAAAGAACCACCTAATTGATAAAAACCCACGATGATTCTTTCATATCATAGATTGGCTTATGAACATAAGACCCTAAAGGCATTGCATGTTTGACTATGCTAAGGTTGAAGAAAGTCACATGATCACAAAATGTCGTGTTTGCAGCGATTCCCCTTGAGAAGATATAAAATTAGGGGTGAAAAGGAAATGAGGTGAAAATGGGTGGTCTAGCATAACTTAGTGTACGATGACATGTTTTACCTAGCAAGAAACCCATGATAAAAAAATAGGCAAGTCCATGACAATAAAGTTATCATTTTATTATTATTGTTTTTTTTTTTGATAGACTAATCGATGCGGGAAGTCTATGTGGGATGATTATATTTCATCCTTGAGATATTTGTGAATTTGATCAATGCAGGAAGCTTCTGAGTATGTTATTTATTTGGTGTAAGGATAGTCTCTTTTTATGATAATACTATCTGTAGTATGATAAGATTTTTATAGTTGTCCTTCGAGGGAGCAATCTAATCTATTTATAGCGATGAGATAGATAGAAGAGATGTCCCTTTTGAGGAAGTCACATTTTTATTGGAAGTTTAATCAAGGAGTTGAAATCCCATTTTTCTTTTGGACGTTTAAGTCATGGACAAGATTATAGAGGAGAATTAGGTTCTTTTTTAGAAGACAATACCAGGTAACATATTGAATACAAGGCTGAAAGGTGACGGGTAATCACATGATTCTTCTTTAGTCATTGATCCTCAAAAAAGGTAACATGGAAGGGTGAATGGTGCTCAAGGGATGAGCAGTCAATAGACAAAAGTTGATATAGGACTAAATTTCAACAATAAATGGTAAATGATGGAAGGCATTGAGGCGGCTCAAGTTTGGGTTTAACTTTGAGTGAAAGAAAAACGATAAGCACCTAATCCATAAGTATGAGTAATGATATATGGTCCAAGCAAATTAGGAGAAAAATTTTCCTCGTTTAATTTTTTTCGTCTTTGGTTACATGTTGATTTTTCTTTCAGGATGAGGTCACTGACCTAGAAGGTTTGTTTCATAGACACGTTTATCATAGGCACATTTAATATGTTGTTGGTAGATTTAGAGATGATCAAGAGCATTGAGACAATGTTCATCTAACAACTCAAGTTGTGCCCAAATGGTTTTGGAAAAAGTCATCATCGTTGACCATGTCTTGTAGTGATATGCAGAGAGATGGAATCTAGGACTTCGAGAGGAAATACAACCTCTATACCGTAGGCCAAATAGAAAGGTGTGGTAGTAATCAAAGTGTGAATAATATTGTGGTAAGCCCACAAGGAAAAAGGAATGTGCATATGCCAATCCTTCCCAGTATCATCAACTACTTTCATAAGAATGTTTTTTCAAGGTTTTATTGGTTGATTCTTCATGGCCGATTTGTTTGTGTGGTAGTAAGGTGACGAGAAACTGAGTTTGAATTACAAAAGCATTGCAAAGCTTTCATAGGTTTTTATTTTTTAATTTCTTGCCATTATCAGTGATGAGGTAATGTGGGAGACACCAAAGAGACAAATTATTGTGATGGTTGATGAATTCACAAATTTTCTCAAATTTTGTACAAATGAGAGGGGGATGGATTCTACCCCATTTAGTGTAGTATTCAGTAGTGGTTATAATCCATTGATAATGTTGTGAATAATGAGGATTGATATCTCCAACAAGATTCATACCCCATTGAGAGAAATTCCAAAGGTCTCGTGCGACATGTAAGGCATGACTAGGTGTGTGATGAAGATTAGCATGTTGCTAGAATTTCACACAACGTGTGACATAGTTAAAAACAATCATGGTTTATGTTTTTCCAATAATATCCTAGGTAAAGAATGTGTTTTAGTGATAGTTAAGCCACTAAAGTGACCTCCACAAATTTAGTCATGAACTTCCTTGATGGTGTAGGGAATTTCAGAACTTATAAGGAATCTTAAGAGAATACCTTTGAAGCCTTGTTAATAAAGAAGGCCACCCCATGGTGAAATAGCAAGATACACCATTAATAAAAGTTTTTTGTCCATTATGAGTGAGATCGAGAGGTAGAATGGAAAGAGAAAGGTAGTCTGCAAACTGCTTATACAAAAGGTCACGCGGGTTAGGTGCAATAGTTCTGATAGAGTTGACATCTTGAGATAAATAAGAAGGTGAATGCAACCTTTGTATTTTTTGGGTTGTAAAATGGTACTTTAACAAAACCACAGTTAGGGGACAACAAGTCCCTCCTCTTTATGGGAGAGGTTCCCTTATTGAAAGTGAGCAGACAAATTTTATATGCAAATGTATGATTTTCATCTTAAGGCTAGACTTCTGACATCTTGAAATGATTTTTTACCAAAATAGCTTATCAATACAAACAAATGGAAAATAGACTGAAGAAAGGAAAGAGTAGAATATAACAAGTACTTTCAGGAAATATAGATAGCAAAGTATAACTTTATATGTACTAAGAAAAGGTGATACAAAATAGAATCATTCATATTCACAAGCATAAGATATCACTCCATAGACACAAAGTTATAGAAATAATATCAATAAGAGCACAAAGTTTCTTATTACAGAAGATAAATGATCCACAGATTTCAGGCAAGCAAGAAGAGAGAATAGGTGAAGATAGAGAGAAAGGGGAAATTATTCTGTATTGATTGCTTTTGATTCTATTTACACTTCAAAAGTATTAGATTCCAACATTTGCAACGAGCCAAGCTATTAAATTCATAGATGAAGTGAAAAGAGGAGAACAAGAGAAGGAATAAAATATGATTTGGAAGCTCAAACACTAACCATTGATGCCCCTACAAATCTTCCTACAATCTGTCAAATCTGGTTTTGCATGTCTTTGGCATGCTGAAGAAGGAAGGATGGAAGATTAGATAAAATTTGATCTACTTGAAGCAGTCCGATCACATATTAATGAATGACAGAATTGTTTTCCATATTTTCACCCAAATAAAGATATCTAGTCGGTTCTCTATGTTTATTTGGCATGTTGGAGAAGGAAGGATGGCAGATCGAGATCAAATGTGATCTGTTTGAAGCAATCAAATCACATATTAATGGCTGTGAAAGATTTTTTCTAGATTTCCAACCTTCAAATCCTACTGAAATACAATAGTTTATGCTTCCATAGTGTAGAGGAGACTAGGATATTTCCAACAGTATAAAATTTGTCGAATTTCGAGTACTAGAGTGAAAGTTATGCTCATTTGAATATTTGAATTGAATCCGTGCAAAAATGGTGAAAATGTAATTTTTTACAAAATGGATCCGTAGGTCTAAAATTGAAGTTGCACCTTTAGTGAAAAATATGCTTGAAATGGTGCAAAAGTCTCCCTACAACGCCTCAAAGGCCCGCAACTTCACATTTGATATAGGTCTGACACTAACATGTGGCCTTCCTACCTGAATGGTAACAAATCCCTCTCATTCACGATGTTCTCACTTCAGTGTGGGCTCAGTGCACGTTTGGAATTTTACTTCTTTTGGAAACATGGAGGTTCAACTATAGCTGGTGTTCCCTTTTCGAATGGGACAATTGGAGCAAAGTTATTTGCTCACTTGACCCTATTCTGTTGAGACATTTTGAATTTTGTCTTTTTAAAATGCAAGCTGCACCAAGACCCCACCTTCCGTGTAGATCGGGTCTCGATTGGAGCATTTCTATTTTTTAACTTTCGATGTAACTCTCATTTACGAAGGCTTTTGAAATACGTGGAAGATTCCCGTGGTTCAAAATGTTTGGACCTGACCAAAATGCTCTGACGGCTCGACCTTCCCGTTTTCACTTTCGATGCAGGCTCAACATTTGACTTTATCCCTTGGCATGAGAGGGGCCGTGGTTCACTTTATCACTTTACGTCTTTTATGGAAACAAAGCCAAAATTCCTAAAGTGTCCTGATAACCTACCTCTCCACTTTGACTTTTCAGTGGATATTCAATACACGACTTCAGCGGAGTTGCAATGGCTCATTTTTTCACATTTACTCTTTTTTGGAAATAAAGACAAAATATTCACTTGTTTGGGGAGTGCTTCCAACTTGATGGGCCACCATGCCGCATCTTTTATATTAGCTAGCTTTTTTCCTTAATGCCAATCAAACACACGCTAGCCTCGTGGATGCTAGGGCACATGGAAAACTTTTGACAAGGAAGATACACCCGTCATTCCACGACTATATGCTTTGGAAAAAATTGGGACAGAGGAGGAGAACTCCACTGTCATTCACCAATTACACCTGAATTTCAATTTAACATTTCTCCATGGAAAGAGAAACTACAAAAAATACAAATCTCAACACTATCCACAACCTGTAAAAGAGAAGGATTGACAATTTCACTCGAATGAAAGAAACAATTTTCAAACATCCAGATGGGAAGACAAAATTTTTATCAAACCATGCGGACTGCAAGATTTTAAATTAATAGGGTGAGATTATAAATGAGCACCAATTTCTTCAAAACATGAATTTTTCTATCTCTCCAGACTTCTCAATCTACTCAAACATCTCTTAAAGGCACCAACTCAAAATTTTCGAAATCTTGACTTGAAAAATGAGGGTAATTTTGAGGGTGACAACAGCTAGCTCTTTCTAGAGATGACTTGTCTTGGACAGAGGAATGAGGAAATATCAAGAACTCAAGAAAAACTCTAGGAAAGTAGACCAGTGCCTTATCCATTGGGCAAATAGATTTAAATGTGAAGCAATATAGAAGACAACACACACAGAAGGGAAACAAACCAAAAAAGGAAAAACCAAAATCAAAACACCGCACATAATATATACAAAAGGACCGCCTAATCACCTAGGACTTGAACAACTTCAAATATTGCCCATTATAAGGAAGTGGGAGAGAGGATCTATCCATATAATCCAAGTGGAAATAATTTTCTCCAGCAAAGTGTCTAATTTTGAAAGGACCAAGCCAAAGAGAATCAAACTTACCATGGATTCCTCGAGGTTCATGCCTTTTGTCCCATAGTAGAAAAATGTCTCCCACTTGAAAATCTCTAGGGTCTAGCATTCTTGTCAAACAAAGATTTCAACTTCAGTTGATGAGCTGAGATCCTATCAAAAACTTGCATCCTATCTTCATCCAGCTTCTGGAGATACATGATCCTCTTGTCCAAGGAATTGATGAAACTTGTATCCTCAATAGCCTTCATTAAGTGCAAGGCTGGTAATTCCACTGTTACTGGTAGCTGAGCTTCAACACCATACACCACCTAAAATGGAGACATCCCAATTGCTCTTTTTGGTGTAATTCTATCTGCCTAGAGAGCATCATAGAGCTTCTTGTGCCAATAATTTTGAGATTCATTGACAAACTTCTGAACGATGGTTACCAAATTCTTATTTGTTGATTCTACTTGTCCATTCCCTTGGGAGTAATAGTATGAATAATGTGCAAGGGAAATTCCATAACCATAGCATAAATCCATCATCTAAGAAGAATAAAAATTTGAATCATTATCAGTCACACTTTTGTTTGGTACCCCAAAGCTTATCAAGATGTTCTCCTTGATGAAATTACACACCACCTCAGAAGTAGTGCTTTTGACTGGAATAACCTCTACCCAATTTGTGAAGTAATATGTAGCAGTTAGCACGTGAGTATTTACAAAACTAGAAGGTGGGTTAAGAGTTCCAATGAAATCCAATCCCCACTGTTGAAAAGGCTCATCATTCACTACTGGTTTCAGTGGTAAAGCAGCCAACTTAGGTCTCCCAAAAAACATTATGACAGGCTTCACACTTACCTACCCATTTTGATGCATCTCTGAAACAATGTAGGCCAATAGTACCCTTGCACTAAGGGTTTTATGGGTAGTGACAATAGAAGAGAAATTCCCTCCAAAAGCCTGATCATGAAAAGGCTGAAAACAACTTCTTCTGTTGCTCTTTATCCACACATTTAAGGAATATTCCATCAATGCCTTGCTTGAACAAAGCATTTTCCCATAATACATACTGTGTAGACACCTTAGCTTAATAGATCTCTTTTCCTTGGAACTCAAATGGGATGGACACTTTCCATAAGTACAAAAATGTGCAATATCATAATACCACTCATTTGTTGAACTGAGGAAGAGGACAACAGGAACATCAACTTACTTCTTATGGACAATTCTTCATCAGCTCCTTCAGCAATAAGCTGACACAAGACTTTACCTTAAACTAGCTTAGTTGGCTTTATATCAAGGTCATATTCTTGGAATTTTGCTACCCAATTTCCTCTCTTGGTTCCAAACTCCTGTTGTGTAAGAATAGACTTGATGGTTGTATCAAGTACAAGTGCAAAATAGTGAGAATTAAGAATATAAAAACAAAACTGCTTGACATCTTTGACCACTGCAAACAGCATGTTTCTCCATCATAGTATATTTAAATTCATGAGATTTTAGAACATAGCTCATGAAGGAAATTGGAAGTTCATGATCCTTAGAATTTCTTTGAGTTAGCACAACAACCAAGGTACTCTCTATAGCATAGCAATAGATAATAAAATCTTTGCTAAAATCAAGACATGCTAAGATGGGGGTTCTAGAAATGGCTTTCTTGATACCTTCAAATGCTTCTTTACCTTCAGAATTCCAACCAAAGTTTTACTTTCCTTTCATCATGTGAGCAACACTCATAGTTAGTTCTATAAAATCTAGAATGAATCTCCTCAAGAAATTTATCTTGCCAAAGAAATAGTGAACACCCTTTTTGCTTGTGGGAAGAGGAATCTGCTGGATTACTTGAACTCTTTCTGGATCTATCTTGATTCCTTCTTTGGAGACAATATGCCCCAATAACTTTCCTTTAGTAACACAAAATACACAGTTCTTAGGATTGAGGGAAACTCCATGTTCTCTGCATTTTATAAGAACTATTTCCAGATGGTGAAGATGATATGCCCTTGTTTTGGAAAAAATAATCAAATCATCAAGGTACACAACAATAAACTTTCCCTTTAGAATTCCCAAAGCTAAATCCATTTCCCTTTGGAAATTGGAACCAAAAATGATAAGACCAAATGGAATTCTCTTGTAGGCAAAGGTGCCCCAAGGGGTAGTAAAAGAAGTCTTGTGCTGATCTGGGGTATTGACTTCCACTTGATTGTATTAAGAGAATCCATCGATCATAGAAAACATCTCAAAGCCTGAGACAGCTTGCAAAAATTGATCCATCATGGGGAGTGGATAGTTGTCTTTTAGAGAGGCCTGATTCAAATTCCTAAAGTCTACACAGACATGTGAAACTCACCATTCTTCTTTCTGACAAGTACAATGTTGGCAATCCATGTTGAATGATGTATAGGGAAAATAATCTTGGCTTTTAGTAACTTCTGGATCTCTTGAAAAATAGTATCAACAACCTTAGGATTGTACTGCCTTTGCTTCTACTTGAAAGGTTTGATCCTAGGTTTTAGAGGGATACAATGTTGCATCTCCTTTGGTTAAAAATCCTTAAGATCTTCATATGAATAGGCAAGAACATCGACATAATTTTTTAATAGGTTTACTACTTTATTTTTCTCTTCTTGAGTGCAACATTTTCCAATATTCACCACCCTAGGTTCATCATTGCTTCTAATATTGACCTTCTCATACTCAATAGATTGTTGAGTCCCTTGAGAAGCTTCAGATTTGATGAACCTATCATGTTTGTCAAATAGATCTTCTAGACTCACCAATCCTTTGGGAATATTTTTACCCTTCAACTTAATACAACCATCCTGATCCATCTCTTCCTTCATATCTTCCTCATTAGAGGGCACATATTCTCTAGGTAGAGTTTCACTTCCTTTAAAATATAATTGATTGAAGTTATCTTTAAGCTCCAAGAAAGAGAGCAAGTGTTGATCATCATTGAAACCCTGCCAGTTGCTTTCATTATCCGACACACTAGGCCTATGAATCATTTCAATGGTAAATTTCACTTGAGAGAAATATGGATGAGGAATCAACAAAGATCTTGAGACAACTAGATAATCAGCTCTAGTATTATTTTCTCTTGGCATAGCTTCAGTTGAGAAAGCATTAAGGAATTCAATGGAATCCCAAACAATATTTCTATAATGTTTCAATCTCCTATTCTTAACTTGGTAAAGATCCCTTACCTATTTCACAATCAACTCTACATCACCATGAGCACAAAGAATCTTTACTCCTATTTATTTTTCCATGCTTAACCCAAGGATGAGAGCCTCATACTCAGTTTTATTATTTGTATTTTCAAAATGAAGCTTGAAATAAAATGGATGAATCTTCCCTTCTAGAGAGATTAACACCACACACACTCACAAAACCAATTGAAGAGCAACTTCCATCAAACTCCAAAGTCCAAATACCATAGGGATCATGAATCACTCCCTTAGGAAGACTTGCCTCATCCTCTGACATGATCATATAGTTTCCATGACCTATATCTTCATAGTGTATCTGTGCTTTTGGATCATCAGTATTTTGCACAATATGCTCAATTTGCATTTCTGGTTTCAAATTTCTTAATTTTTCATTGACCAAGATCAAAGCATGTGACCAGTCCATCTGAATTTCACCTCCTACCTCTTTACAAAAATTTCTACTCAGCAACATACCATATGAGGGAGGAATATCAGCAACCAAAATAGTGGTTGTAACCCTTTTCTCTGGAAATGTAGCGAAGGATACTTGTGCATCTTTAATCCTTCCAACCAAAGACACTTCTCTACTCTCCATGGAATAGCAAGAACCAAAGGTGCGTGTTAGATTTAGACCCAAAGCATGAGCTACTTTTGTAGGCATTACATTTTCTGATGCTCCAAAGTCTATAACACAATTACTGAGTTTATGGGAAACTATGAGAAGAGTCACATATAATGGTTCAATTTTCTCATTAGGGGAAGTGACTACAACAACAAGGCTTGGTTGAGGCGAGGAAGAGAGAGTGGGAAAAATACCTTTAGAAGTATTGGATGAGGCTTTTGATTTGGAATTGCCAAAGTCTACCATTTTAGCAAAGGCTTTTGGATGGGTTTGGTAAAACTCTATCTTTGAAATTTGGATTTTGGTATTTTTGAGGTGATCAATGATATCAAAAGACCCGGAGGTGGATGGCGCATCACTACTAGGAACAAGAGAAACTTTTGATTTATCAACTTTAGGAATTGAAGGATAAGAAATTTTGGAAACAAAGGTAGAAGGAGGAGGATTAACATTACTCAAATTTTGTGTGGAGGCAGTGGGAATAAGAGCTCCTCTTCTTGCAATCACTAGAATAGTTATAGGAAACTCCTTGGATTTCTTAGCAGGTTGCATCAATTTTTATTTTCTGTTCTTTTTCTCCCAAGTCATAAAAACATATGAATCACTATTCATCTCTACCACTCTTTCATCATATTCATCTTCGTCATCCATACCTTCAGTGGTAAGGAAATGAACTTGAGATCCGCCAAGCTCTTCTAGTTCTTCATCAACCTCTTCTTTTGGTTCTTCATAGAGTTCACTAAACTCCTCATCATCAGGTTATTGAACTTCACAAGTTACATTGACTGGAACCTTGATAGGTGGGCCTTCAATAGCCAATTTAGTCTGAGTGGAAGAAATACGGTTCCTAGGCTGAAAATTCTTCCTTGGAATATCTTAGTAAGGAGTATGCTAAGCCAATTGATTTTTTATGGTAATGAGATCATTTTCCAACTTTTGCACTAACTGATCTTAATTGGCTCCTGGAGAGGAAGAGGAGGATGCTTTAGACTTGGAGGGTTCTCTTTTCAATTTACCAGACATGATTAAATCATCCTTAACACTGATAGCCAAACGTTGATCAACATCCAGAGTTGCAAGGTTAGCTCTCCTTAGTACATAACTTACTTCAGGTAACTAAGCATTGAGGAAGAAGAATTTTTGGATTTGATCTATAGGACGAGTGTTTTGTGGAATTTTATGAATGAGCTTGTTTAATTTGGCCAAAAATTATCTCATGGGATCATGTGGTTCCTTCTTGATATGAGAAATTTGAGCCAAGAGAGCATGCACATCTTCAGCAGGTTTGAAACATTGGTCAAACTGAGTTGTCAAGGTGGTCCAATCAGTAATTGACCTAAAAGGAAGATGATAGAACCAGTTAGCAACATTATCTTGCAATGTTTCTACAAAGAGTTTGATAGAAACGTCTTCATGCTCAATCCCAAGAATCCCACATGCAACACTGAAGGTTGCAATGGTTATCATTTGGGTGTACCTTCCCATCACCTCGGAATTTAGGAATACCTTTCCTATTACTCCTGGGTAACTCATGCAATGGTTGAGGAAGAGCAAGAGGCCCAATATGTTGTCCCTAAGGTAGAGGTGTTGCCATATGTGGGAAGATTGTCTGAAGGGGATTTGAAACACTAGCAAGTATCAGAGCAAGAATATTAGGTTTGAGTTGCTATGAAGGAATACTATTCTTGGAATTTCTATCTTTAACAAGAGGTGTGCTTGTAGAATGAGTTCCTCTATTTCTTCTTGCTGGAAGAAGAGAGGAGTTTTGTTGCTCTAGAAGTTGAAAATGAGAATATTCAACCCCAAGAGATTTCTTCCCACGTGTATATCGTAGAGTCGCCATACCAAAAAAATTATCCTGAAGTTGTTTTAGAAAGGGATACATTGAAACAAAATCCCTAGTAGAGTTTCCAAAAAATATTGGGTTTTAAAATGGTACTTTAACAAAACCACAGTCAGGGGACAACAAGTCCCTCCTCTTTATGGGAGAGGTTCCCTTATTAAAAGAAAGCAACAAATCTTATATACAAATGTACAACTTTCATCTTGTTATCCCGTAAAATTGGCGAGGGAAATTTTACAGATAACCCTACCGAAAATTTATTTCTGGGCCCTCGTCAGGGACCCCTTGCGTTCGGAACGTTGCAAAATCCCTTTCCGGGAAATCTAGTTTTCCGAACTTAGCCGTTTTTGGTCTTTTTTGGTCGGGCGCATATAATGACCATGCAACATCAAATGTTCATGCGCCCCCTTTAAAGCCTTTGGCACATGCTTTCTTGTGTCAACAGGCGTTTTGGTGCGCCTCACTATGTTGAGTCTTCCTTGCATGTGCTAAGGCGCATGCGCCTTCATGTCAACATTACTTTTGTTGCGCCACTTTTTGGTGTGCCAAGGGCGCACATATTCCTCTGTCGACAGCACTTTTGGTGCGCCATAGGTGCACATATTATCGTGTTGACAAGCGTTTTGGTGCGCCAAGGGCGCATGTTTTCTTGTGTCGACAAGTGCTTTTCATGCGCCACTTGAAAAAGTTGGTGGCGCATTTATTGCCTACCCTCGCCTATAAATAGGTGCGTCTGCACTGTCATTATCATCCGACACAAATCACGTGATTTTCTCTATACCTGCTAGCGCACCTGCCCTGTCATTTTCAAATCACTTTGTGGACCCGTTTGCACATTTCTTCGTTATATATCTGGGTAAGAGGTCCTCTTTTCTTTTGTGTGTTTTGTGCTTTGGTTCTTTATTTGCTTGCTGGTTTGGATTGGGTTTAGTTAAAAAATCTGTTAAAACATGAGCTCCCCATCCTCCTTGCTTTTTTTCTTTCCAAAGTTTTTCCCCCCCTCTTTCCAGATCTGCTGGTAAAGGGGGCTCTGTCCTAAAATAGCTTAGAACTCTCATTTTGTAAGCCATCTTCATCACCCAAAACGACCCTAGCAAAAGGAGCTAAACCACATGTAAAACCCCTCAGAGAAGAATCATGGCTTGAAAATAAGAGGTTGTATTTTTTTCTCCTTTGGCGCATCTGTCTCCCAGTTGCAATTGGCGCATGACCCCTGTTACACAAACAGGCGCGCCAATGGCACACTTTCCCTGCCTATTACATAATGAAATAGCCGCGCCCTCATGGCGCACTTCCTTCGCTTGTTGCAACTGCTTTCCCAGCACCGCCCTCACTTGGCGCACCAAACTCATATGTTGCATCATGTAAAACCTATGCGCCCTTTAGCGCACCTTGCGTCTGTGCAACACCAGCTAAATCTGCGCCAAGTGCAAAAGCTTTAAACGATGCGCAGGCGCATCCATCATTGCAACAACATCATGTTATGCATTCCTTCCATGCGCCGCGCCAAGTTCCCTTTATAGCGCACAAAAAATATGTTACACAAACCTTATATGCACCTTTCGTGCACCTTTGGCGCATGTGCCCGGGTGCATCATGTTCCCGTGTAACATGAAAGAATATGTGCCCTTTACAAAATGCATACATATGGCGCAGGCGTACTTGTGCTTACAACAAAAAAGAATGCAACCTGCAGTATCCATGTGCCATGCACCCTTCGGCACTGATTTATCCCCTGTAACAGCCCTTTCCTGTGCACCTTACTATTTAGCCCTGCAGCACTGCGGTGTTCATGTGCACCATGCACCCTGAAGCCTTAAAATTGCTAACTCTTTCTTCTGTAGCATTTCAATGGAAAATCAAACAACTGACATGGATTTCTTGCGTTGGGTTTCACTTCTTAGTCTTGCAGATCAACAACTAAGTTCAGAAGAACATATGTCAACATCAAGCAAGAAACCTATCAAATCTAAAGGCAAGGCCAAGCTCGCAAAAGAAGAAATGAAGTATAAATATCAGAGAGTCAGAATGCCTGAGTCCCAGGCAGAGTGTGACCTAGATATCAGAGACTTGGAGCTCGGACACATTGATATGGAAGATTTCTGGGCCAGAACCAGGAGGGTCACATGGAAGTCCATGGATGGACAAGCTGATAGGCAGTGCCCTACACTTTGCTGGTGGAATCCCAGTTAGTGCAGTTAACAACGAATTTATGATGGTAGTAGCCCGATGCTACAACAAAGACACAAGATGTGTCCACATGGTGAGAAGGGCGAGGTTATAATCAACCTCACTGCCCGGCATTTTGAAATAATGCTCAGCATCCCTCATCACTGGCACTTTGTAAAGCCATAAGCTCAGCCAATGAAGATTGCATCAAGTTGCCTGGGACGAAACCATGAAGATCAGTGCATGTAGATCGTTTCGAGGGCTGGGGCCACGAGGTATATTGACACAGAATCCATCAATAACCTGCTGGCCTGTCGGGACTTCATCGGGACTTAATAGAAGCAGAGAATGAGTATTCCAAACTCCCAAAGGAGCTCACAGATGTCTTGTGAGGCTATCAGTCGCAGTGACACAAGGATCCTTCCCAGGATCATTAGGAATGATCAGCGAGTTCATCGTGCCCAATTATCTCATCACCTGAGCAGCAGCAAGAAGCAAGATCATCCCCTTTCAGCCGCGGGACGACGATGATGAATAATTTCTCTCTCTTCTTCAACTTTCTTTTTGTAAATATCTAAAGTATGTTGGCACAAATGATGACATCATCCATGTTGCACCATGGGATGATGTCATCCATCAAGTTGTCAAAAGTCAACATGACTTTGAGATATTTTGTAGATATTTTGTAAATAGGTGGTTGGTTCCTTTTTGCCTTCCTTCTTCTCCTTCTTCTATAAATACTCGAATACTTGTTGTATTGGAGTAGTGGATATCTTTTCAGATGAAAAATAGAAGTGAGAAGAAAAGACTTTGAGCTTTTTGTAACAGAAAGAAATATTAATACAATATTTAGACTTTGTGTTGAATACATGTGTTATATGCATTAGATCTTTCTTACGTCAGATCTATGTGTTTATTCTGTTGGATCTACTTCTGTTTTATTGTCATTTATTCATCAGTATTGCTTTGTTCGTTTATGCAAGTAGGTTTAGCTCTGTTTACTACCAATCCCAAAACATAAACCTTCTGACCTTTCTGCTTTGGAATTCATTTCTTTTCTCCCTTCGGACCTGATCTTTCTTCATCCTCTCTTTCATTCCTTTCTTTCCGCAGTCGGAAACACCCCTACTGGGATGAGATCCCAAACCCCCGAAGGCAGAATATTGTGAGACTTGCACAGATTCCTGCTGGTAGAATAGCAATAAACCAATTTCGCTTTGCTGACTCAAAGAGGGGCTATGCCCTGCACACTATTGGCTCGTTTATCCATAAATCTGCCCATTTGACATATTTTCAAACCAACATTTTTTGGCAACTCTACTGGGGATCGAACAGATCTATCTGATTTATGATAGTGGTATGTTTGAAAAATCAGTAAAAAATCAAAAAAATCACTACCTGTTTGCAAATCTAAACTTTTTGTTAAAAATCCAAAATTTTGTAAAAGTGACTCGAATCAAAAAATTTCTTCTGAGATCCATAGATTTGGCCTAGTTGGAGATCTTTAGTTCGCTGAGTTTTTATAAAATTCTGTATTTTTCCGTATATCTAAGTTTTTGACAGTTTACCTAAAATTTTCAAACCCTTTGCAAAAAGTCAAATTTAGATCTTAAAATTAGCTTGCTAAGCTTCACTGTTATTTTATCCTCATTGTTCTTTGTCACTAAACCGCAATCAGTTTTCAGAAGAGGATAATTTTTAAATATTTAGAAAAGTACATGTTGCTGGTTTTTGCCATAATAACCAGAAAATCAGCAAGTACAAGCAAAAAGAGTTCTTAAATCTGTGCCACAAGCATCGCAGATCTAGAAGGTACGCTGACAGGTGAGCCATTTACTCATAGCAGGCGATCTCGTGGAGAATTTGATCCAACTTTCGATCTTCTTCGAAGGAACAATTTTAGTGTAACACCAGCGCGTGCTTTTCATCACTAAGTTCAGCTGATCGGTCAACCAAAAGCACCTCACCCCCACGGAAAGAACCGGTTTTCAAAAGGAGCCTCCACATTCCGTTGTAGTGCCTTGCTGCTCAACGGAACCGTACTCCCAGCCCATGTTCTTTTTCCAGCTGTCCAGATGGCGGTACCGTGGGGAAATGCTATGGGTCCTCTGGCCTTGCCACATCCTGTTCACGCGCTCCCACATGGAAACCGAAAGAATTTTCCCAAATTTGACGGGAGCGGGAACCAAAGCACGGATTTTCACATATCTGCATTCATCATGTCATGCAGTATCCTAGATGTAACTCATGAAGATGTGTCGGTTCACCTTTTTCTGGAAACTCTACAAGGGCCCGCAGCAGAATGGTTTCAGCACCTACCGGCCAGATCTATTACCAGTTGGGCCACCTTGCGGGATGCTTTTGAAGACAGGTACAAGCCTTCGGAAGATGCATTTGCATTGTTATCATAGATCACTCACCTGAAAGAAGGAGGCCAATGAGACCATGCATGATTTTATCGCCAGGTTCAATGCATTAATCAACCGTGTCCCTGTTGCCATGCTTCCAACACCGGAAAATCAGAAGTGTTTCTTCGTGAACGCTATGAGTTCGAAAGTAAGTTTCTTACTCTTGCAAGAACAAGTGGCTACCTTGATTCTCACCCAGGCCGCTGCCATCCGAATTGAAGATAATTTGATAATATCTGGCGAATTGAAAAGGGAATCATCCAAGCCTAAATCTTCGGGCCCTTCTCCCACTACTTCGTCTGATCTGGCATTTCAAAAGATGGCAAACGACTTGCTTGCATTAAAGAAGCAGTTAGCCCAAGCTTCCCCCGGTTCCTCATACCGGGATATTCCACGGAGGAATTTCATTTCCAACAATGTTCCTCAAAGGCCGCGCTTACCTGTAACTGCTCCACGGTTGGCACTTGAGGCTCCTCCGAGTCAATGCTCTTAGCCGAAATTGAAGAAGAGGAACAAGATTACGAAGAACCTTCATCTCAAGGTGAAGATGATCAAGATGTCGGTGAGCCGACTGAGTGACTCTACTATCGGGTATATGGAATTTGATGAGGAAGAATCTGATGAAGAAGAGGGTACACAAGGCTATGCAAGTGGACAATCATATGTTGTTTTTACCCACTCGCAAGGAAAAGAAGCAGAGGTCGCTGCCCATGTGCAGAAGGAGAAGGCCGTGTCAAACGCGCCTCCAACCATTGCTAAAAGAGGTAATCCTCTTCCTACTCAACTCCCTGTTAAGTATTTTACAAGGAAATCTTTTCCCCCCATCTCTCCTCCAAATCAGCCTTCTTCTATTCCTATCAAGACCAGTAATCCTACCCTACCATCACGAAGTGAGGGACTCATTCCTTCACCAGTGCAACCCTTAGCTGCATTTGACATAATTGACCATGCTAAAAAGACCAAGATCCAAATGTCTGAAGCTGAGTATCTTCAGTCAAATCCCGAACAACTTGTAATGAGGTTGACCAGAGTATATTCAAATTCAAGCTGTCATATCTAATCAGGTTTCCCCAAAAGGAATCCTTGCCACTCCTCCTGCATCCTGCATAAATGTTTCCTCAACATCTGCATTAGGCAAGATAGAACCTTTCTATCTCTCCCTCCTAATCAATGGCCACAAGTTAAGTAACTGCATAATTGATTCCGGAGCTTCTGATAACGTCATGCCGGAAAAAGTCACCCATGCTTTGGGCCTTACCCTTACCAAGCCTTTTGGTAGATGTTATTCCTTGGAAACCAAGCAAGTGCTGTTGATTGGTCAAATCAAAGACGCGTAGTTCGCATTTGTGGTGTTCCGAGAGAAAAGAATAAAGATGACCATCCTCATTGCCGAAATTCCAGCGGCCTATGGAATTTTGTCTGGGAAGAAGTTTCTGCAGCGAAGTTGGTGGAGAGATTCATATTGACTAGTCTAAGGCTAGGATCCCTGTCAAAGGTGTAATGCAGACATTGGAGCCGGAATCACAAAAGAAATACTTGGTTACTAACTCTGAGGACCCCAAAGCTCAAATTCTTTTCGAATCATTAGGAATGGGGAACTATTTCTTGTCTACCAAGTCTGACAAAATGGTTGTTCTCGTTCAAGAAGAAGATCTTAATAAGATCTGGACTTTGCAGTTCGATGGCAACTGTGCAACTAGTGGATGTGGCACCGGAGCTGTGCTAATATCTCCCGAAGGGGAGGTTATTCCTCTCTCTTTCAAGTTGTAGTTTTTCAATACAAATAATACTGCTGAATATGAATCTCTGCTACTTGGAATGCAAGCCGCGAAGGAAAGAGGGATAAAAAATCTGAAAGTACAAGGTGATGCAGAGCTAGTCGTGAATCAAGTTAAGAGGATATATCAAGTAAAGAATGAGAGGCTCAGGCATTACCGTACAACGCGGTGTGGGACAACATCAAGGAATTTGATGCTTTTTCAATAGAATCCATTCTAAGAGCTCAGAATGAAATGGCTGATTCATTGGCCGTTTCAACGTCTCTCATGCTCCCTCACCCAGGTTTGAAAATAGACAAATACACCATTGAGGTGGTTTTCCGCTCAAGCGTGCCAGATAATTCTCAGCATTGACAAGTATTCAACGATGATAATCAACTCATTGCCTTTCTAGAAAAGTTAGAAAATTTCAAGAAGCTTCACTTTGAAGGATCGACTTCCATGTGTCGCGAATCAGTCACCGATCAAGACAATGAATCCGAAGGGAACGAAGGCATTTTTCAGCTCAAAGGAAATAAAATTCCAAAGGGCTTGGTTTCTCGGGAGCAGTTGTTCGACAGGCATGACCATTTTGTAAAAAAAGAAAAGGCGAGATGATGCTAGCTCATCCCCAGAAACTGAACCAGTTAATTTAGGTTCGGTAGAATGTCTGCAATTCATGAACATTGGAAAATGTTACACGCCTGAAGAGAAGCGGAAGTTTGTAAAACTGCTAAAGAAATACATGGATGTATTAGCATGGTCCTATGCCGATCTAAAGTCTTTTAAGCCAAAGGACGTCTAGCATGACATCCCATTGAAAGAAGACGTCAAAGCCTTTCGCCAGAAGCAGAGGCATTATAATCCTAAGATCTCAGGTACTATCCAGGCTAAAATTCAGAAAATGCTGGATGCGAGAATCATTTTTCCTATCCATCATAGTACTTGGGTGGCGAACATTGTGCCAGTGTGACAAGAAGAATAGGGAAATACGCATATGCGTAGATTTTTGAAATTTGAATAAGGCTTCCTTAAAAGACAACTACCCACTTCCGATAATGGATCAAGTTCTGCAAGCGGTAACTGGATCAGAAATGCTGTCCATGCTTGATGGTTTTTCAGGCTACAATCAGATTGAAGTCTCGCCTGAAGATCAATTTAAAATAGCATTCACTACTCCCTGGGGCACGTTTGCTTACATCAGGATGCCTTTTGGTCTGACCAATGTTGGCACCACTTTTCAGAAGGCCATGGACCTTGCATTCAAAGGTATGATGGGGAAGGCCATTGTAGTTTATCTGGATGATTTAACTATTTTCTCTAAACAATGAAATGATCATTGTGATCATTTAGAGCAAGTATTGGCCAGATGCCGAGAGCATGGGATTTCCTTGAACCCGAAAAAGTCTGTTTTTGGAGTCACAGAAGGAAATTTGCTATGGCATATTGTTATCAAAGAAGGAACGAAGATAGATACCGAAAGAGTTAAGGCTATTCAGAGCCTCACTTTGCCTACAAGCAAGACTGACGTCCACTCTTTCTTTGGAAAGGTGAACTTTCTCAGGCGTTTTGTTCCCGACTTTGCTAAAAAGACTCGTCCACAATATTTTATGCTTCCATGGCATAGAGGAGACCAAAATATTTCCAACAGTATAAAATTTGTCAAATTTTGAGCACTAGAGTGAAAGTTGTGCTCATTTGAATATTTGAATCGAATCTGTACAAAAATGGCGAAAATGTAATTTTTGCAAAATGGATTCACAGACCCAAAATTGAAATTGCACCTTTAGCACAAAAGATGCAAAGTGCAAAAGTCTCCCTCAAACCCCGTAGGCCTGTAACTTCACTTTTGATATAGGTTTGACACATGACATCATGTACGGGCCCGCACTGTTTCCTTTGTATTCTACCCAAGTCCCTTCTGTTGGCAGAGACGTTCTACCTGAACTGAGACACGTGGATGTTAGGTTAATTATTTACCTAATATAAATTAATTATGCATTATATAATAAATTATTTAATTAATGTTATTAATTAAATAAATGTTGTTATATGGTTATATTTCTTCATAACCATCTAATTGTATTTATGTCTGCACACAGGTGTAGTTATATTTTTTTAAAAATATATTTGTAATTATTCATCTGTGCTTGATGTTATTGGAAGCTAATGTAATTTGGAATGTGGTTGCACATGCGCAATTTAGTTTCTTGTTTGTATTCAGATGTACAATACCTATAAGTATTGCAGCTCCTCCCTGTGTAAATCATTGATTCTAATTAATAAAATCTTCAAGCTTCCGTCCTTGTTTACATTTGGTACCAGAGCGAGAATTTGGACCTGTGAGCCTATGAAGGTGTGGAAAGAGAGAGCAGCCGAGATATAGGAGTTTTGGAGAAGCATTTGTAGCATATGAGAGCATGTGTAGCCTCCTGCAACCTCCCAGCCCCATCCCTGCCTCCTCACATCTTTCTGTTCATTCCAGGGGTTTGGAACGCAAATTGTTTTTGCACTAGTGCACCCGAGCACCAGGAAAAATTTGCTGCAGGTATTGAAAATTTAATAAAAAAAAATTATTTTTGAGATTGGTTTTACACAGACTGGGCCATTTGAACACCAATTTCGACCCTCAACAAGCAAGGCCGACCCTTTGCCCTATCCACTGATCTAGAGATCAACATCTGAGATCCCATGCACCTGTAAACAACCTACAAACAAAGTCAAAGCCATTAAAAAGAAGTGGCTACAACAACAAATAAGAGCAGAAGTTGCATTAATAACAAACGTTGCAGTAAGAAAAGGTGTAACAAGGAGAGCTTGTAGGGAAAAAGGTGTATCAAGCACCTCCTCGTGGCTCTAACGACCTGCACCCACAACACCAAGCACACTCCTCCACATTCAAACAAACGCTGCATGTGAAAGGAAAGAACCACATTGTTAAAACGTGCCTATAGGTGTTTGACGACTCACCATGACCTCTACATATAAAGCATTGAATTCAAAGCGTGGCCAGGCCATTCATCTCTGACCGAGCTGTCTCGCAACAAAAGCGTGCAAAAAAACACCAAACAAAACCTGCACAAAACCATGGAGGATCAAAAATAGATACAGAGTTAGAACCCTGCAATCTATGGAAAGCATGACAACAAAAGGAAGGAATAAATTGAACAAAATAGTGGTGAAGGAGAGATAAAAGAAGCGCTCAGATCCGGTTTTGTGGTGCAAATCCCTATTTTTCACACTCCTCCATGCATGCAATCCATGTGGAATCCCTCCAAACTCGCTCCACGTAGGCCTCCAATACTGCCTAGTCGGATTTTTAAAAAAAAAGTGAGTTTGAATTCCATCTTGTTTAAATATAATTTACTCTGTTCTATATCCTAAGCGCCAATAAGGCCTAGTTGGATAGTTGTAGGTTGTTGGGTGTGGGAGGTTTCGGGTTCAACCCCCACCTTCAATACAAAGACTTTCAATTTTAAAATATAAAGGAAAAATTAGAAAACCACCATAGTTGGAGGTAGATCTGGCAGGAAAAATATAGCTAAACCATTTAGTGATAACTAAATAGGTCTCTAAACATTTAGCGAAAAAACCCTAAAATTTAGGGTAATTTTTTTTTCTCTCCACTAGACCTAGTTTTTCATTCAGCGCATTTTTTGCAAAAGGAGACCTATCCAAAAATTTCATCTTTAGCTATATTTTTTCAATTTTTTGGCGTAGTGGGTCATTTTGGGCTCCGGACGCCACCAAGGCCCACAAAACAAACAATTTTTTTTTCATGCCATTCAATTTTTCGATACTTTTGAATGTAATTGCATGCTTTAGCATATTGTACTAATTTGTAGGTTGCTATAGTCAACTACAAAATTTGTAACTGTTCAGAAACTGGCAGATTTGTAATCAAAATTAGTATAAAATTGGTTCTGTAACACTCACGAGATCCTAGATCTCATTCGCAGCATTCAATATATACGGTGCCTCTGGGAAGCGCTTATAGGTAAAGCAATCACACGACTACTACTGCACTTAATGCCTAATATAGCTGCAACAACGTCATATGGGCATCGTCCCTATAAATCGATGGGGAGTAATAAGGTCACAATGCACACACTATGAACCATCCCATTCGTCTGTGAATGATTGCATGACATAAATCGAGACTAAGAAATTATCCAAGTATATAGTGAAGTTATGCACGTGTATGAGGATGTTTCTTTGAGCCGGTGTCAATAATCATACAGACCCCATCAGTACTCTTTTGGTACCACGTATTGAATTCTTTCATGTACGTTAATGCCTCTTTCACGTACCGCAGGGTATATAGAAAGGGCGAGCTTCTTCGGAAGGGCACGTATATAGAAAGGTTCAGTATATCAGACTGATGGTATATAGAGTGGGAGACCTTATACCTGGAGTGATGAGAGCCAAACCCTGTCTGTGATTTCTTTAAAATGGGCACCAATGCCCCCAAATTTTTTCTTCTGGATTCACAATTACTCAGAGGAAACAACTATGCTGCATGGAAGACTAAAATCAAGACACAACTTGAGTTTGAAGAAATCTATCCTGCTGCGAATGGTACTTTGACCAAATCAACTACTGATACAACACAATATCAGCAATTTGATAAAGCAGATCAGAAGGCCAAACTCATCATCTTGCTTAGAGTGTCTGATGATGTGCAACCCCACATTTGAGATGCCAAAACAACCAAAGAAGCATGGGATAAGTTGAGCACAATATACGAGGCCAAGAACAAGAATGTTATATTGAATTTGTAGAGTCAGTTACACACACTAAAGTTTAAACATAATGAAAAAATTAAAGCCTTCTTAAGAAGATTTGTAGAATTGAGGGCTTCACTTCTAGCCCTGGGAGAACTAGTCATAGATGATGCTCTCGTTCCTATAATTCTGAGAGCACTCCCCTCTTCTTACCACATTTTTTTCACAACGCTAAACATGTCAGATATGATAGTTGGTTTTGACAAGATGGTAAACCTACTATAACAAGAGGAAGTAATGCACAATAAAGATGACGAAGAGGAGTAGGCACTGTCTTCACATTAAAAATGGAAAGGAAAAGGTAAAGGAAAACCTAATTCCTATCAAAAAACCCAAAATCAAAATCAATATCAAGGGGATAGACAACAGAAGAAGCAATGTCCAATATGCAAAAGAGGACATAACCTACAAGATTGTTAGTATAATACCTACAAGAAAGGTTTATCCAACAACTATGGACCTCAACAACAACAATCTTACAAGGGACATTCTAATCACGAGTAGAAAAAGGGGAACTGGAAAAGAAGACCCCATCAACAAGGTAATATTGTTGAACAACAAGAACAATCAGACAATTAAGACTACTTGTTCACTGCTTGATTAAGTGAACCATCCACGTCATCTAGTGATGTCTAGTATGTTGATTCGGGAGCCACTTGACATATGACTGGCCATAGAGACTAGATTATTTCAATGAGGGACACACCATCAAAAAATCATGTTTCGTTGGGAGATGATTCTTTATATATATTTCAAGGGATTAGGAACATTTATCTACCCCTTGGTTCATGCAAATGTAGACTATCAGATGTCCTCTATGTCCCTGGGTTGACAAATAATCTACTTTTAGTCAGTCAACTCCTAGATCACAACCTAAAAATTGACTTTGATAGTCAATCTAGCAAGAAAACACATTTTATTCGACACAAATCACGAGGCTTAAAAATAATTTCAAAAGCCTCCAATGTGGGACGCATGTTCTAACTTGATTTTGTTCACAGAGACGATCAAGAACTTATGGCTAAGAAGTACACCTCAGCATGGTTGTGGCATCAAATATTTGGTCATGTTAGTGTCAAATATCTCGAAACACTTCACCGGCGTAATATGGTACATGGACTACCATCTCTTCAGAAGGATACAAACAAATGTCCTCACTACCTAGCATGTAAACAACACAGAGCTTCATTCTAGAGGAGTACATTTCGAGCTCATGGTAAACTTGACCTAGTTCATACCAATCTTTACGGTTTGATGTAGCCAAGTCATTTTGTGTTCCAGTACTTCATGCTTTGTGTTGACGACTATTCAAGAAAAATATGGATATTCTGTCTTTGCAAGAAAAGTGAAGCGTTTGAAACCTTCAAAAATTTCAAAGTAGTAGTTGAGAAAGAAACTGGTCGTCACATCAAAACTCTCCACTCAGATCGAGGGGGGGAATTCACCAGTGATGAGTTTAGAGATTGGCTACAAACTCATGAGATTCATCGACAAATGCCTCCTCCACACACACTGCAACAAAATGGTGTTGTTGAGAGAAGAAATCATACTATCATGGAAATGGTGCAATGCATGATCGATGATTCTAGACTTACAAAGATGTTTTGGGCAGGAGCAACAAAGACAACAATGTATTTGTTGAAAAGAGTGCCCACAACTGCTCTTGATGGAATAACACCACAAGAAGCATGGTCAAAATGAAAACCATCTATTGCACACCTCAGAGTATTTGGGTGCAAAGCAAGCATGCACATACCTAAAAAAAACAGAAAGAAATTGGACATGAAGTCACAGAAACTCATCTTCATTGGGTATAGTGAAGAGACTCTTTGGTATAGATTGATGGATCCTAAGACGAGAAAAGTCTACACCAGTAGAGATGTTGAGTTTTTCGAGAAGAAGGAAGCAGAGAATCCTCCTTCGGACTCACAAGATGTAGCTTTTTCACCTGTTGTAAAAATTGAAGCTGATGTTCCCTCAGAAGATGAAAGTGATGATGGGGATGATGGTGTTGATCAGATAGAACCATGACCCATGGGAATAGTTCAACGTATGCCTAAATGGTGTACAAGTACATTACAAGATGCAAGAATGGATGCTCCATTAGATACATCCACCCTTGGACCATGGACTTGAGTAAAGCAAGATAAGAAGTTAACTTTGATTTGATGAGTAGAGTTATTGAATCAAATGAGCCCTCTACAATCCAGGAAGCCCTATAGTCAAAAGCTTGGAAAGTTACCATGGATTCTAAATATCAATCAGTGATGAAGAATAACACTTGGTAACTTGTCGATCTTCCACCAGGGAAGAAACCCATTAGATGTAGATAGATATTTAAAACAAAGTACAAAGTAGATGGGACAATGGTCAAGTATAAAGCAAGACTTGTAGTAAAGGGGTATGCACAAAAATAAGGCATTGACTATGAGGAGACATTTGATCCCACAACTAAGATCAAAATGATCAGAATGGTCTTTGCTCTAGCTGCATAGTTTGGATGGAAAGTCCACCAAATGGATGTAAAAAGTGCCTTCCTAAATAGATATTTACAAGAAGAAGTCTACCTGAGGGATATGTAATACCTGGTCAAGAAGCAAAGGTATGTAGACTCAGGAAATCTCTGTATGGCCTCAAACAGGCACCATGAGCATGGTACATCAAGATTGATGAGCATGTCATATAACATGGATTTGTTAGAAATCCATACGATCCCAATCTCTACCTCAAAAATCAAGGGGGGGAGATGGTGATTGTTGTTGTCTATGTCAATGATCTAATCATCATTGGTAATTCAGTGAGGATGATCGATGTAACAAAGAAAGACCTTAATCAATTATTTGACATGATCGATCTCGACCTGATGCACTATTGTCTTGGATTGGAAGTGTGGCAGAAAGATAATCATTTTTTTGTTTCTCAGTTGAAATATACCAAGACTACACTTGAGAAGTTTAGGATGATGGATTGCACACCAATTGCTACACCCATGGAGAATAGATTGTATTTATCTTGTTCATATCCATCTCTTGAGGTAAGTGCCACTCTCTATTGCGACAATGAAGGTGTTCTCAAACTTGTTCACAATCTAGTGGTTCATGAGAGAACAAAGCACATCAAGGTATAGTTTCATTTCATATGCGAGCATGTGTTGAAGCATAACATCCAGCTTCAATTTTTTCCAATAGCTAAACAATGGGTAGATATCTTCACGAAGTCACTTACACGTGACAAGTTCGAGTTGTTCAGAGAGTTCCTATCCACATCCCTTGAGACAATGCACAATTAAGGGGGGGAATGTTAGGTTAATTATTTACCTAATATAATTAATTATGCATTATATAATAAATTATTTAATTAATGTTATTAATTAAATAAATGTTGTTATATGATTATATTTCTTCATAACAATCTAATTGTATTTATGTCTGCATACGGGTGTAGTTATATTGTTTTAACAATATATTTGTAATTATTCATCTGTGCTTCCTGGAATTTATTATAAGATAATGTAATTTGGAATGTGGTTGCACTTATACAACTTAGATTCTTGTTTGTATTCAACTATACAATACCTATAAGTATTACAGATTCTCCCTGTGTAAATGGTTGATTCTGATTAATAAAATCTTCAGGCTTCTATCCTTGTTTACAGTGGAGAGCTGACACATGTTTGGAACTACCCCCCAAACTTTTCTTTTGAAAGAGTTCCGATTGGACGCATGGAGGCTTCCAGAGGCTCTTTATACTTAGCTAATTTAATGGCTGACTTTATCTTTTCGGAATTTGATCATGTGGAGGGCCTGCGCATGTTTGGGGTCTCTGCGTTTGTGCACCAAACTAAAAGTGCACCAAAGAGACACGTGGCACCTTCCCCGGTCCTTCTATACTTAGCTGATTCAAGCCTCAATTGAACACTGCCTTTCTCCATTTTGACTTTTGATGCGAGATCAACATTTGACTTTATCCCTTAGCATGAGCAAGGCTGTGGTTCACTTTATCACTATACACCTTTCATGGATACAAAGCTAAAATTCCTAAAGTGTCCTAACAATACGCCTCTCCACTTTGAATTTCTATGGGGGCTCAACCTTTGAATTTATTCCTTAGCATGAGCGGGGCCACAGTTCACTTTATCACTTTACGCATTTTATGGAAACAAATCCAAAATTCCTAAAGTGTCTCGACAACTTGCCTCTCCACTTTGAATTTTCAATACCCCGCTTCAGAATATTCAAGTCCCAGGTAAATTGATTGATTCAGAGCAAACATCATGTTTCTGAGGTTCTCTCAGATATTTTTCTAACTCCCCTGGCCGAAGAAGGAGGGAGCAAGCTCTGAGAAAATGTGAAAAAGTTGCAGAAAGGCAAGTAGGTTGATAAAAAAAAAATCGTGAAAATTGGCTAAGTCCTGCTCAAGGTCGCCTTTGGGACGTGTGGGACAGAAAGACATGGATCGGTCGAAAAGCCTCCAGGCGGCCCGCTAAGCATTTGGGACAAGTGGGACAGAAGTACGCGGCGGGCGCGAGAAGCCGATCCGGCCGAAAAAGGAAGAAAAATGACTAACTGCTGAGCGGGACAGTTCAGGACAAGAGTACGGGAAGGACCTGAACCAGCTGGTTCGGCCGAAATGGGAACAAATGGTCCGAAAGAAAATGGGACATTTGGGCCGCGAGTACGCGAACAGTTTGGACATCTGGGCGCGAGGACGCGGCCGAACCGGCCGGATTGGCCGAAATGAGCACAAGGAGCACTGGGACATCCGGGAAAAAAAGACGGGAAGGGCGCGAAAGAGCCGGCAGGCCCGCGGACCAACCAAATCATGACACATGTCACAAGGGAAAAGGTCAAAAAGTCAAAGGGTGAGTTTTCGAGCACTGATCCGAACCAAGGAAGTAGCGCCACGTGTCCCAGCTAGGGCCCACAAGGAAATTTCAAAAGAAAGCCCTCCGAAAGGTAGAGGAGAGAGAATCATGCGACCAATGAATGCATGCCACGTGTCATCCAGGTGGCAGAGCGCAGGAAAGATTTCAAAACATGTTTTCGCATGTTTTGTGCCCTAAAACTTCAGACCTCCATAACTTTCGATCCAGAGCTCGGATTTGCACGTTCTTTATATCAACGGAAAGCTTATGAAATTATCTACATGATTCTGGGATCAATCTCAAATTTTGGTGCAGTCTAGAGAGAGAAAATTAAGAAACGGATCTGATGCGTGATAATGGCCAGAAGCGACGTTTCAACAACCTGTTTAATGCACATGGGTCGCATTCTTCTTCAGCACGACCAGAAGTGACATTTTAGTGGCCAAATTAATGCAGAATGTGTTGTATTCTCCTCCAAATCGGTCAAAGATGGCAGGGTATGGGTTGGTAAGATATCCCATGCCGTTTTAATGCATTGGCATTCAATGAGGAATGGGCTGGCACGTTTTCCCACGTTTCTGTCCCCTGGGCTCGACCCATGCAATGTTAAAAGCCAGATTTGGCTCATAAAATAGGTTGTTGTTCATTCTTTCTGCTCGGCCCTCCCTTCTTTTCTTCTCTAGGGTTGAAAATGGAGTTCGAGCCTCCTCCCTTGATCTGTAATGGCGTTTTTGCCTCTTATTAATGGAATGATGTTCTGTGTAAACTTCTGGAGCAACAAAATGTGTTTTGTGATGCATCTGTCCATCCTTGCTCATTCTTTGCTTGTTCTCTTCTTGCCTCTCTTCATTGCAGGTATTTGTGCATGTTTGAATGTTCATTTCAGGTCTGGAGCTGTGTTCATGGAGTTTTGGGACATTTTCTGTGTGAAATCTATCCTTGGGCCTGTGATGCATCTGTCCATCCTTCCCATTGCTCACCTCTCTTTGTCCCATGGCAGTTTTGATAGAGGTTCAACATTCTCCTTCTCTGGTGTATCACTGTTTTAGTGTAGGATTTTGCTGTTTTTCCCTTCTTCTCTCTCTCTCTCTGTCTCCTTGGCATGGTTAGATTAGGATTAGATTAGCTTGCCTGCACTGAAATAGCTTGTGGCAGGTAGTTTAGGAGCAGGAACCAACCTTCTCTAGAGATTCCTTTCTCATTTTACAGGTCCCACACCTGGAGAAAGGATTCAATGTTGTGCAATCACACTGGATGCCTGAGTGATCAACCTAGAAGCCAGATCTGTATCCAGGGGTGCTGTGATTTTGCGCTAACAATTTTGGCACGCCCGGTGGGACCTTAGAGGTCTTCCACTTCATCTTTTGCAGGTTGGTGTGTTCCTATGAAGATTTCAGCCTTTGGAGGCATTTGCAAACACATCTGGTGACTCCATTTGATCAGCAACCCATTTCTCTGAGATTGCAGACCCATTTCGATCCATTTTCATCCATCTTTCTTTCCATCCCTTTCATTCTTTTCCATTCCATGAAGTTGTGCAATCATGACTTCGTTTCCATCATGGAATTCACATCAACAACAGCAGTATATTCCACCTCCAATATGTTTTACAAATCCTCCAAATCAGCATTTTGAGCAGACTCAAGATCAGTATGCATACCCATATGAGCAGCAGTGCCAAAGTCAGTTTGGCTATGGAGCTTTCCAAGAGCAAGAGTATGCATACAATGAAGACCATCAGATCCAAGATGCTGGTCTGTTGGAGAAAATCCAAAAGATGGAGGTGGGGATGGCGCAGTCCAGGGCTCAAGCACAAATGAAAGCTCTTGGAATCGGTTGTGGAGCACCCTGTCCATGGGTGGGACCTTTTCCAAGGCATTACAGCCCTCAGGAGAAGCTTGACTTCATGATTGCAACGCTGCCTTTGCTTGAAAAGTGGATTGAAGAAATAGAGGTGTATGAGAGAAGTATTCAGCAACCTTGTCAACGGGTAAGCACATCTTCTCATGCCTTTTCTTTTCCTCTTTCCCAATCCGTTTCATTTCAGTAGTGTCAAGTTTCAAACCCTCCATCTACTGTCCCAAGTGTTGAATCCATCCCTCCATCCCCTAGCCTTCCACCACACGTCAGTTCTTCTTTCCTTTTTCCTTCCAAACAGTCATTCCCTCCACAAGAGCTAACAGAAATACCCTCTCCTCCAAAGAAACAAGAGGTTTCACCGCCTCCACCACCACACAAAATTGTAAAATCAGTTGAGGTACAACCCATCCCTCCTCTTGCATTCCCAAATCCATGTTGGGAGGATGAAAATCAGAATGCCAGTCAAGGAAAACAATAATAAAAAGAGAGGCCAAACAAAGATGAAGAAATTCAAAGCCTGAAGAGTTGGGCTCTTAGATTTGGGATGACAAAGATCCCCTTGATGGTTAAGCCTATAGAAGAGGCTAAGGTTGAACAAATGGTGGTCATGACTAAATTTGTTGTAGCAGAAGAAGAGAAAAAGGAAGAAGCAGATCAACAATCAGTTTTCTCAGAACGTGGTGCTGATCCAATTCAATTTGCACAATCAGCCATGGAGGAAGAAAGCTTTGAAGAAGATCTTGCAGTCCCAACTTGCCCTCTAGAGCAGCAGAATGAAGAGTTTGACTTGACAAACTTCATGCTAGAGGAAGAGTTTTATCAAGAGCAAGATTCTCTTCAAGTAGTAGAGGAAGGAGAAGCTGCTCCAAATCCAAAAGAAGAGGAGCACAATCTAGCTGTGGAGGAGAAAAGTGCAGATCCAAGGGCTTTGAGCACAAAGCAGGCTACAGGAGAACCTTCAGTTCTTCTTTCCACTTCATTTCTCTCAAGTTCCAGTACTGAAGAGGAGTTTGATCTCTCAAACTCAATATTGGAGAGTGAAGGAAACCATGGTGGTCAAGTTATAGATCAAGAGGACGCCATGGAGGAAGTTGAACACGAACAGCGGGACAGCAATGAGGTAGTTTACCTGTCAAATTTGGAGGACTGTTTTGATGGAGAAGAGCCGGTTGAGTTTTCACCATTCTCTCTTTCATCATCCACATTCCAAACACCAGAGCCTGCTGCCATGAAGGAGAGCTTTCATTTGCAACAGCCTGCATCTTATAGCAGCCCTTTGGAATCAAAATTGGAAGATTTAAATCTTCCATGTTCTTCATTGGAGGAAGAGAAAGGACAGAAGGATTCCACCATTTCTTCCACACCATTCACCCAAGAGGGTCTACAAGAAGACTCCATTCTTGGAGTTGAAAATCAGAGCTATGGGCATATCAAACGGATCAGACCTTGCCCAATCAGGTATTTGGCTTCATTGGAGCCAAAGGAGAAGCCACAACCGGTAATGCTCACTTCTGGGCATGAGGATAAGCTACAAAGTACCAAGGATCAGCTGCCATACCTCTTCAATCCAAATGCAGAGAAACTAAAAGAGGTATTGGATTTTTCAGTTGATACCTTGATGATTTGGATAGAAGACCAGCTTCTTGTTGATTTTCCATCCATCCAAACAGCCATGATCAGTGCCAAATCAATTGCATGGCTGCCAATTCTCAAGAAAGGAAGCTATTTTGCACAACCAGTTGTAGGGTTTGTTTAGCTTGCCTTCGCTTCCAGTTAGAGTAGAGTAGCTAGGTTTGCTTTCAGTAGAAGAAGTGCTTATGCACACTCTGCATGTTCCATTTGGGACATGTATGATTTTCAGTTTTGTACATAGTTTTGGTGTTGCTGGTTTTGCTCTTGCACAGTTCATTTCAGTGGCCTTTTGGTGAGAACAACTCCATGTCCAGTGGGATTCAAGTGGCTCAGAGGGAAGTTTTCAAAGTTCAGATCAGTTTTCAGGCTTGCTTATGACTCCATGCCCAATGGATTGCTTCAGGCAACTGGTCTTTTCATCTAGCAGGCAGATGACCCCGCTGAGTCGCCAAAACTGTTATCCAAAATTCACCCCCCAGGGTAATTTTGATAACATACATCAGAATATTCAAGTCCCAGGAAAATTGATTGATTCAGAGCAAACATCATGTTTCTGAGGTTCTCTCAGATATTTTTCTAACTCCCCTGGCCGAAGAAGGAGGGAGCAAGCTCTGAGAAAATGCGAAAAAGTTGCAGAAAGGCAAGTAGGTTGATCCAGAAAAAATCGTGAAAATTGGCTAAGTCCTGCTCAAGGTTACCTTTGGGACGTGTGGGACAGAAAGACGCGGATCGGCCGAAAAGCCTCCAGGCGGCCCGCTAAGCATTTGGGACAAGTGGGACAGAAGTACGCGGCGGGCGCGAGAAGCCGATCCGGCCGAAAAAGGAAGAAAAATGACTAACTGCTGAGTGGGACAGTTCGGGACAAGAGTACGCGAAGGACCCGAACCGGCCGGTTCGGCCGAAATGGGAACAAATGGTCTGAAAGCAAATGGGACATTTGGGCCGCGAGTACGCGAACCGGCCGAACCGGGTGAAAAAGGTCAAGGCAGTCCGAAACAAAGTGGGACAAATGGGACAAAAAGACCCGAACCGGTCGGATTGGCCGAAATGAGCACAAGGAGCACTGGGACATCCGGGACAAAAAGACGCAAAGGGCGCGAAAGAGCCGGCAGGCCCGCGGACCAACCAAATCATGACACGTGTCACAAGGGAAAAGGTCAAAAAGTCAAAGGGTGAGTTTTCGAGCACTGATCCGAACCAATGAAGTAGCGCCACGTGTCCCAGCTAGGGCCCACAAGGAAATTTCAAAAGAAAGCCCACCGAAAGGTAGAGGAGAGAGAATCACGTGACCAATCAATGCGTGCCACGTGTCATCCAGGTGGTAAAGCGCGGGAAAGATTTCAAAACACGTTTTCGCCTGTTTTGTGCCCTAAAACTTCAGACCTCCATAACTTTCGATCCAGAGCTCAGATTTGCACGTTCTTTATATCAACGGAAAGCTTATGAAATTCTCTACATGATTCTGGGATTAATCTCAAATTTTGGTGTAGTCTAGAGAGAGAAAATTGAGAAACGGCTCTGACGCGTGATAATGGCCAGAAGCGACGTTTCAACAACCTGTTTAATGCACATGGGTCGCATTCTTCTTCAGCACGGCCAGAAGTGACATTTCAGTGGCCAAATTAATGCAGAATGGGTCACATTCTCCTCCAAATCAGTCAAAGATGGTAGGGTATGGGTTGGTAAGATATCCCATGCTGTTTTAATGCATTGGCATTCAATGAGGAATGGGCTGGCACGTTTTCCCACGTTTCTGTCCCCTGGGCTCGACCCATGCAATGTAAAAAGCCAGATTTGGCTCATAAAATAGGAAGTTGTTCATTCTTTCTGCTCGGCCCTCCCTTCTTTTCTTCTCTAGGGTTGAAAATGGAGTTCGAGCCTCCTCCCTTGCTCTGTAATGGCGTTTTTGCCTCTTATTAATGGAATGATGTTCTGTGCAAACTTCTGGAGCAACAAAATGTGTTTTGTGATGCATCTGTCCATCCTTGCTCGTTCTTTGCTTGTTCTCTTCTTGCCTCTCTTCATTGCAGGTATTTGTGCATGTTTGAATGTTCATTGTAGGTCTGGAGCTGTGTTCATGGAGTTTTGGGACATTTTCTGTGTGAAATCTATCCTTGGGCCTGTGATGCATCTGTCCATCCTTCCCATTGCTCACCTCTCTTTGTCCCATGGCAGTTTTGATAGAGGTTCAACATTCTCCTTCTCTGGTGTATCACCGTTTTAGTGTAGGCTTTTGCTGTTTTTCCCTTCTCTCTCTCTCTCTCTGTCTCCTTGGCATGGTTAGATTAGGATTAGATTAGCTTGCCTGCACTGAAATAGCTTATGGCAGGTAGTTTAGGAGCAGGAACCAACCTTCTCTGGAGATTCCTTTCTCATTTTACAGGTCCCACACCTGGAGAAAGGATTCAATGTTGTGCAATCACACTGGATGCCTGAGTGATCAACCTAGAAGCCAGATCTGTATCTAGGGGTGTTGTGATTTTTCACTAACAGGAAATAAAGCCAAAATTCTCAAAAGGCTCCGACTTAAAAATGACCTTGCCTTCCGCATTCTTTTATACTTTTACACCCTTTTTTCCATAGTGCATCAAAACATGAAAGGGGACCACCTTTTTGCCGTAGCTTGATTCAACTAATCAGGATCCTTCAGGCCATGAGGCCAATTTGATACTTTTACAAAAATAAAAAAAGTGAAAAGTTCACCAAATAAACCCACCACGCTGCATCTAATCAGAGATGTCCATGTATCTACGCACATTGGAAAATAAATTGACAAGGAAGATACGCCTATCATTCACGATTGTAGAAAAAATATAGAGGGGAAAAAAATTCCACTCTTCACGCCCGAAAAAAAAATTTGCTCCTCATGGAAAGAAGAACTGTAAACAATACCAGGCTCAATGTGATCCACGGCCATAGAAAAAGGATTTGAAAATTTCATTCGAATGGAGGAAACAATTTTCAAGCATCTAGATAGGAAGACAAAAAGTTTATCAAACCATGCGAACTGCAAGATTTTAAATTAATAGGGCGAGATTGCAAATGAGCACTAACTTCTTCAAAGCATGAATTTTTCTATCTCTGTATACTTCTCACTCTGCTCAAACATCTCTCAAAGGCACTAAATTAAATTTTTTGAAACTTGACTTGAAAAATGAGGGGAATTTTGAGGGTGACAACAGTATTATAACAAATATTTTGGAGTTGGAAGAAGAAGTGGGTATCTTAGAATCCAGGTAGGCCATGGTATCCACAAACTTATTAGTAGAACGTGGGGTGGTTTGAAGTTCGTGATGGTCAAAGGTAGTCAAAAGTATTTCAACATGATGTTTGTACTGTTGGATTATTTCATTAGAACACTGTTATATACCATTGACTTGGTTTACAATTAGTTGGGAATCACTAAAGATATTAATTGATTTAACATCTAGGGCAATGGTGGTTTAAATGCCTAATATGAGTGCTTCATATTCGACGATGTTGTCAGTACAATCAAAATCTAGTTTCAAAGATAAAGGCATAGGTTCACCATCAAGAGGAATGACGATAACACCTACACCTCCTCCACACTGACATTTGGAACCATCAAAGAATAAGGTCATCTAGTAAGTGGTATCATCCAAAGAGAGGGCAACAATGGATTCATCCAAAAAATTGAAGTTAAAGGGTTGATCTCCAGAAAGAGGTGCATCTGCTAGTTGGTCAATGATGGTTTGGCCCTTGATAGATTTTTGGTAGAGGAATTTGAGGTCAAGGTCTGCAAGAAGCATGGGCCAATGTGAAACACGTTGATGCGGGTAGGGTTTGGCGTACATGTATGTAAGGGATCAGTGTTAGTAACGACAAAGGTTTTGTGGTTGAGTAGGTAATGACGAAGTTTAGTAGTGACAAAAAATAAGGCTAAGCATCATTTTTAAGCATTGGTGTACCTAGTTTCGTATTCCAAAATGGTATGACTTATGTCATAAACTGATTACTCGCTATGTTGCTCATCGTAATGAGCAAGCATGTCATCAAAATTGTATAGGTAGAAGGGTTGGTCATCTTTAGGGGGAATGAGCACCGATGGTTGAAGAAGGTATTGTTTTAAGGCATCAAAGGATTTGTGGCCTTCATCATCCCATTTGAAGGAGATGTCATTTTTGAGGAGATGATGGAATGATTGACAATGGTCAAAAAGTTGCGAAATAAACCGATGAATAGATTGCAACTCACCTTGCAAACTTTGAAGTTGATGGAGATTAGTAGGTGGAGGCATTTTGAGAATAGTCTTTAATTTAGTAGGATCAACTTCTATGCCACACAAAGAAATGATGAAACCAAGGAGCTTTCCTGAAAGCACCACGAAGACACAATTCTTAGGTTGAAGGTGAACACAATACTGGATGAGGCGGTAAAAGATGACCTTAAGGACTGTAAGGTGTTTGGCTTGATGTTTGGATTTAGAAAGAAGGTCATCTATGTAATCTTCTAATATGCGATGCATTATGTCATGGAAGATATAAGTCATGGCTCACTAATATGTAACACCAACGTTTTTAAGGCCAAAAGGCATGACTCAATCGCAGAAGGTCCCCCAAGGAGTGATGAAGGAAGTTTTGTGTTGATCTTATGGAGTGAGTAATATTTGATTATAACTCGAGAAACTGTCCATGAGTGAGAGCATCTCATGGCCAGCGGTGAGATCAACCAGTTGGTCAATGACTGGTAGAGGAAAGTTATCTTTGGGGAAGATAAGTTGAGGTCATGGAAATATGTGAAAATACAGAGTCTTGTTGTCGCTTTCATGATAAGAGTAATATTAGAAACCCATTGGGGATAGTCAATGGGTAGGATGAAGGAAACCGAGAGAAGGTGTTGAAGTTATTCTTTGATAAGAAGGGCAATGCGAGGATGCATTTTCTGCAGGTTTTATTTTATGAGTTTGGCGTCAAGAATGGTTATGATATTATAGAACAAAACATTTGGGTCAATACCAAACATATCAACATAGGACCACGCAAAAGCATTGCTATGGTCTTGGAGGAAAGAAGTAAAAGCTTCATGTTCAACAACATCTAAAGACTGACCTATCTATAAGATGTGTGGGTCATCCTGAGTGTTAATTTCAATTTTGATAGTCAATTCATTTAATATGGTTTGTGTCTTAGAAGGCAATGATTGGTGAATATAAGAATCTTCTGCACCAAGGTAGGTGAGGATAGACTCATCGTCCTAAAAATTGAATGACGTTAATAGAAGGTGTATCATCATCGATCATGTCAGGATATAGGATGGGAAAATAAGAATGAGCCTCTTCATCACGTTGATGAATCAGAGGTCCTAGGGAAATCATGTTCACAAAAAAAAGTTAGGAGGAACAAATTTGGGATCTATGGACTCTGTGGGTGAAGGTGGTGACGTTGGTGAACGGGGTGGAGAAAGTTTGTCATCCTCAATGGTGTCGATGTGGGCCTTCTTGGAAGATGGTGCATCAAAGCCAATGCCACTACGATCTTTATGTTTATGGGTGGTACATGGGATGACGGTATGATGACCTTGTTCATAAAAATGGAAGCCAAAGCCTTTTCATGCACATCGGTGAAGGAAAGTGTGGGTGAAGTGATGGTTAGTGAGAGATTGGAGGTCAGATGAAAATGGTCATGTTTGGGATGGTAATTCGGGTGAATAGGTGGTAGTATCGAGTCCCCCCATACGTTAAGTTGGTGTGAAGGTGGGGAGGACCATAAGGGAAGACCTATCCTATGTGATAGTCATAACGAGGATGTTGGCATAGGCTGCCATACTCTCGTGGAGTGAGGAATGTGTCAATATTGTAGAGGCGGTAGTACCCTAGAGTGAGGCATTGAAAAATGCCTTCTAAGGGATTAGTAGTAGATATGTGGGTAGCGGGGAAAGATGAACTACTAGGAGATTGGCAGGAGGGGTATCTATTGATTGGGAAGTAGATGGTGTAGCTGCAGAGGCTACGACAGTAGTAGGAATAGAAGAGTTAGGTGTGGGAGAGTTGGCATAAGTATTGGTGGATGGGGACGTGGGTGAAGGATAAGTGGGGGTAGTGGTAGATGCCTTAACTGGTTCAAGGATGTCGTTAGGTTGGTACAACATGTTATAGGTTTTGAATGGTGATGGGTTGGCTGGGATAGTATAGTGATGCCCTTCATGTTAAATTTTTACACAGTGGTGTAAATTTGAAGGAACACAACCAATGATGTGAAATCCAAGTTCAGACGAGAAATAGGTTATACTGTAACTCCCCCTCTAAGACGTAGAATAATTTTGGGACAGTGCAAGGGCCTACCCGAACTTGAAGAATAATGGTGTCAAGGGTGGAGGTGATGGTGTCATTGAAGGAATGAAAACATAACTGAGTTATTATACATACAATTTGAATGGATGCACATTTGATTATACATGTGGGAGGAGATGATGTTGATACTAGCACCACCATTGATAATAATTCTTCATACGTGTATGTTTTTTGATATAGACAGAGATGAAAAAGGGTAGGATCAAGGTCATATGAATGGAGAGGTACAATCTCCTAATCAGAGAAAAATGAGGGTAGCTACTTGATGAGTGGGCATGGGGGTAGAAGAAGGAGATGATTCGGTAAGTGAGGCCACATGGTGAGGAGTGATAATAGAGGGCCAATGGTGTAAGGTCATTAGGTAAAACTTTGATAGATTACAAAACCTCCATAAGGGCTTGTCTATGAGATTCAGAAGTTTGGTTGAGATCGTACAAAGAAATTTTTAGAGGGAATTGGTGTAATTGTTTTATCATTGTACGATGGGTGAGCTCATCAGAAATAGGGCATTTGGGTCCTCAAATGGTGATTTTGGGTGTAGGTGCAAAATGGTATATTGGGTACTAGGTTGGTTGATGGGCTAGTTAATTTTTCTTTTCCTTTTTCCTTTTGGGCCTCTAGCCATGTTAATCTAAGGGAAGGAGGTAGATGGAGAAGGTATGTCATGAGTAGTGTAACGACATGATGGGTAAAAACCTGATACGGGGTAAGAAACTTACGAAATGAGCAGGGAACATTAGCATCTGGGTAGTGGTTTGGTCAACTCTCTGATATAGACCATGTTGATATCAAAATTTAGAGGTGGAAATAAGGGTTGTGGAGGTGGAGATGTAGATCATGTAAGAAACAAGGGACAATGATGTGTGGTGACAGTTGAAGGTGGAACATAATCCTCATCAAGAAGATCACCGTCATCAAAATTTTCTTTAGGAAGACATAATTGTAGGAGAATGGTTTTGAGAGCCTTACAACCTTCCACATCATGTCCTAGCACACAATGATGGGCAAAAAAATTTATTTTCATCAAACCCTTTTGATTTGGGTTTGAGGGGGTCATAATGTCAAAACAATGGTAATGTGATGACAAAAGTCTCTAAGAGGTTGGCTAGAATGTTGGCGTAGGACCCTGCTAACGAATCACAATGGGAAGTGAGTGTGGGTATAGGTAAAGGTGCAGATGATTATGAGGGAAGAGGAATTATAGGAGGAGGAATGGGTTGGACCATTGGTTTGGTTGGTGGTATTGTCTTAGGTTTTGATGGAATTTGCTTGGGTAAAGGTGTGGTAGAAGAGCTAACAATGGAAGGTTTTGTTGGTTTAACTACCTTGTTGGAGGGTAGTAGGTTATTTTCTTTGGATTGTACCTTCTTAGGTAAAGGTGAGATTGAAGTAAGCAATGCAGAAGGGAAAACAGATGGTGGAAGAGGACGGATCACCCATCGGGACAATAGAGTTGCGGTGGAAGTGGTTGGTAGAGGCTAGGTGGATAATATGGGTTGAAGTCATATAGGAAAAGTTTGGGTTATAGTAACTGGCGAAGGTATAGGTGGTAAGAAATGCACGGGTCGGGGTGAGGGTGTTTTTTGTGCATGTAAATGAGATGTAATAAAATATCATGATGAAGTAGTAGGTTGCTTAGCTTTTTATTGGCCTTGGCTAGGAGGATGCTTGACCAAGGTTGATGGGTGAGGTCCTAGGATGGATGGAAGGGGTGAAGGTGATAAAGGTGTGGTAGGTGAGACTAGTGTATGAGGCTTAGAGGGTTGGGTCTTCCTTCTAGGCGGAGGAAAAATTTTGGTATGGGTTTGGGAAGACGTGGATAAATCCAATTTGACAGGTGGATGGGTAAGGCTTGACATTGACATGAAACCCAAGGTAATGATGGGTCTAGAAACGGGTGAAGATATAGGTTTGGGTAGGTTCTTAGCAATTGGAATGGTTTTAGTCATGGGTAAAGGTTCAGATGTAGGTAGAGGTGATGAAGAAGAAGCCATTTTGACAGGCATGGTCAAGGTCGATTTGGTTTCTGGAAATACCTTTGGATAGATCATGGAAGTATCTTCAGGAAATATTTGCATTTGAGTCAAAAAGGGGAGCCGAAGACGTCCTTAGAGCATGGAATTATCAACGTAATCTAAGTGATCAGCCAGTCATTAAAATGGGACTACTGTAAGAGGATATGCAATTGGTTTTGTTGCAATCCCTTTATATATGTCTGTGAGATAGGGAATTGATTAGCCTCAGACTCTGTGGGTAAAATAGCCAAGATCGGGTCAACAAGATATTGGAATGCTAAGGGAGAATTTTCTCCAATAGGTAGTGGTGTTTTTGAATAATATCCCATGGGTAGGAGAGATGGTAGGTGGGGTGAGGTAGACTTCTCTTTTGGTGGAGGAGAAGTAGATGACGATTCTCCCACGGATGGGAGAGTTAATACTATTGATTGTTCAGTAGGTTGTGTGGTAGATAGTGAAAAAACATAAAAAAAAATTGTGGACTCCTCTGTAAGTGTAGGGGGAGTTGAAGGGGAATACTTTGAGGGTGAAGAAGTGGAAGAAGTATGCTCCTCCATGGGTAGAGGATCTTGTGCCAAAATTTCCTTGATAGGAGAAATAGCTGGAAATTGAGGAATGACCGGTATGATATCAAAAACTACGTGGACTTCACAGACATTACTATCGTTGGTTGAAGGTTCACTATTTTTATTAGATGATGGTGTATGATTAGGGAACAGATTCTTAAAGATGTGTAATTTTTGATTTTTCATCATATTCAGGTTGTCCATGACGAGATCTCCATTATCTATCATCTCCTAGACAATGTTCTTAAAAGTTATGTAATTACCATCGCTGTGGCCTTTAACTCTATGATAATTACAATAATCATGTTCCTTATACCATGTAGTCATAGGGCGAGTGGGATCAAAACTGGTATGATGTTTTATGGGGGGAAGTGCAATGGCTCAGACTTTAAGAAACTATTCCAAGACTGAAGAATATGGATCTCCAATTGAAGTGTGATTTCACTGTTCCCACTGGAACTGAAAAGTATAAAAAAGGGAAATATTGGAGGAAGGTTTGGATTGATTAGAGGGATGAGATGGACTAGATTTGAGAACTACCACGTTGGCAGATCCTTCAGATTTTGAATAATTATTTTGGGGTTTTGAAAACGAAGAAGAATCATTTGATTTGAACGGGGTGTTCTTGTTTCATAATTAGATTTTCTTTTCTTCAATGGCGTGAATTTCCATATTTCATGCCATGGTGAATGATTCATCAAAGATACATAAGGTTTGTACCTACATAGCTGGTGAGATGTGTCTAGCACAAGCTCTAGTGAAAAAATCTATAATTTCAACTTGAGGTAACTTGAACGCTAATTGGTTGATAAGACTTCGCCAGTGAGCAACAAAATCTGTGATAGATTCATCGTCATATTGTCATGTCGAATATAGGTCAGTCATGGTGAATTTTTTGACTACATTGATTGAGAAGTGGTCTAGGAATGCTTGAGCTACTTGGTTAAAGGAGTATATGGGATGTCTAGGTAAACTTCTATACTAATCTAAGGCGGGTTCTGTTAGGGACATGGGAAATGTTTGTAGGAGTAAAGCATCATCATGGGAAATTAGGTAGCACCCATGTTTGAATGACCACAAGTGATGTTGCAGGTCCTCTTTACTATTGAAATGGTTGAACTTAGGCATTTCCCAATGCATGGGGTATGGGCGAATAAGAATAGATGGATGAGTAGGATCATTACAGATTTTGTCATAGGTCAAGGAGTTATGAGATCCAAAAACTGATGCTTCTAATATCTACATATTTTCCATCATCATCCTAATGAGGTCATTGGTGGGTTGTGAGGAATGAGTGCCTCGTGTAGTAAAGGGAAGTTGATGACGGGTGTCTGATGTGGATGGCATGCCAGTACATGGGAGTTCCGAATATGAAAAATGCAAAGGGGGATAGATATAGGTGGAAGATACCCCAAATAAGAGATAAATGAGATTGGGGGTTGCTAGTGATGCGTGTAAACATGTGGGGTAGTCATAGAAACTCTTATGTTAATGGGTGGTAGAGACTGAGGGATGGAAAGAACTAGGTTTTGGAACAGGGTGTGGGTTGCCGACACTAGAGGTAGTTGTGATGCAATGGGTATATACGAGGAAAAGGGGACAGACGGGGCAGTGATCAAGGTGGTTGGTGAAGGAATGGTCGACACCATGGGTGTAATATATGTCTTTGGTGCACTAAATACAATGGATGTGGGGCCTAGTTGAGATACCAAAGGGGGCAAGGTGGATGAAGGTAATGTTGAGCTAGTGGTAGCAGATACAGAAGTGGGGACGAGGGCAGGAGTAATAAATACATGCATGCCATATACTAGCTATCCTGAGGAGTCTTGAGTAGATGAATGGGAAATATAGTATTGTAAGGCTATGGGATTCTGATCAAGGAGTCTTATGAACTCCTCATCACTGGTAGAAATGGTCATAGGCTAAGTTGGATCCATGGGCAACAGGAAGGAAGGTGGTGATGGGATAGGTGGGAGTTGCTGAAGGCTAGCATGAAATATAAGGGCATTAGCTTGGTTACGAGTCTACACCATGTGAATTAGCGTGTACCAGGTTAACTGTATTCTATAAATGACAAAAAAAATGACAAGAATGGAAAATAAAAAATAGTGGTAGGTGGACTTAGTCAATGTTTCAATTAAAAATCAAAACATGAAAAACAACGCTAGTTGATCTGACCGATGACGGTTTAAGCGGACAAATGATGGTTATAGTAACCCAGTTATTGTAGAAAACACCAGTTTGAGAAAATGAAGAACTAATAAAAGATGAAATGGGGAAACTGTATCTGACAGTGATATCAACATGTTGTGAAAATGATGATGTCTAGATCACTTCAAATAGAAAAGAGAAGGTGATGAAAGCTGTTTTGGGTAAAATAACCAAAAGATCTGGTAACCAACACCGGTCAGGTAAATTGATGACGATCAAGTGGGAACCGATGATGGTCATTGGACCAACACTGATTACTATGAAATATGAAGAAGTAAAGAAAAATGGATTTTTTGAATTAAATTAGATTAAGAAACAACCCAGAAGACCCAAGGATGATAATATGAGGACCTGACGCACTCAGAAACATTCAAAATACTCCAACTATGATGGGGAGTATGAAAGGAAGAATAAAATGAAGAAACATAATCCTCACAACTCAAAACACAATTCAGGAAGAAATCTAAGAAAGACACGTAATCCTAAGAGTGGATTTTATGTTACTTTAGCTTATGCTATTTAAGACTGGCTTGTGAATTTAGAACTAAGTTGTTTGGTTGGGAAGGCGTCCTATGAAGGGGCAATCTAAAGGGGAGGTTTTAGGTTATGTTTTAGTGGGGACGGTCCTTTCTCTGAGATAATGAATAGACAGAGAAATTAGTTGGGTTCCCACTGACAATCCTATGAACGCGTGTTCATTGACAACTTCTTCTAGGTAAGGTGTTGTTTAAGAAGATGTATAAATTGAGATTTATGTAGTTTGGCAAAGAGAGAGAAGAAATAACGTGCTTTCTATGATTTAATTGTGTCAACCATCAACTGGGCATGACTTCCAGTGTATAGGTTGCCCTCAGTTTTAAATGTGAGCTAATAATACAACATACAAGGATGAAATGCAAAAATATATATATCCCAAATTGACATTTATATACGATGTAGCAAATCATGAATAGGAGAGAGGATGATTTTCACTAATGTAGAAAGAAAGAAGAACAATTCTTTTTAAATGCACCAAAAGAAATGTTTCATTTAGAGCAATTAGAAATAAGGAATAGATTACCAGAGAAGAAGATTTAGTGAATAAAAATTTAGAAAAGAAACACACAAGATGCAACCTATATGAATAGAAATAAACCCATAAATGAGGGTCCCACTGGGCATGCCAAAATGTTTCACTAATAAGTTGTGTACGTATGAGCAAAAAAGATAGGGTAAGGGTGAGGAGGAATACCTTTGAATGAAGGTAGAAGCTAGAGTGCATGTTTTCTAATTTCCCGATCTAGTGATGATTGTGAGAACTTCATTTTTGCTAGGAGGAACTACCGGTGAATGTAAAACAAGACCAAAAGAGGAATATTAAACAATATATGTCAGTGGACTACCTGGCGTGTGCTAGATCTGGGAGGTGTGATACTTCCTAGATGGCTGTCAATCCATTATTTAATACAATTAAATGCATGAAATAACGTAAATAAACAACACCCTACTATAGTTGATATGATTTAGGTATCTCATTCAAATACAATAAGTAAATTTAATCCAGCGGGAAGATTATGATCAGATTTGGAGGTTGGCATATAACCAAGGTGAGTGGGACATGTCAGGATTAGGTTTTGGGTGGTTTGGTTTATTTGGGTGAATGTTATGAGGTTGTTGGTACAGGAAGAGTTACGAGATACAAAGAACGACATCGATATGATATGAGCGATGACGGTTGAGAGGAAATCGATGACAGTTTGGGTTAACTAGTGTTGGTAGGGTCAGACTGATAAAAACTCAATAAAACTTGGTTTTGAAGATTCTCTGTGATTGCATAGAGAATGGGATAATGAGGTTTAGGTTTCCAAAGATGATGAGAATTCTCAGAGATGTCTGGAGTCAGGTATACAGAGTTGGGAGGTTGTAGGTGGTTAGGAGGAGGGATTAACATAAAGGTGGGAGGTGATGAGATGCAAATGAGACTAGGACTCTCAAACAAATATAAAGGAACCGATCTAAATAAATATGGAAGGATGCAGCTGCAAATGAAATTACTTATATTTACAGACTAGTGGTTGGATGAGGGTGATGGTTGATCTGTGAAATGGGTGGTTAGTACTGCGACATTGATTCTCAGAATGTTACTGTGAATTCTTAACCTTTAGATCAGTTCAGGATGTCTAGATGTGCAAGAGGGTTGTGGTTCATGCTTGCATGCAGATATCTCTCTTCTCAAACTCAAATAATTCTTCCAACCTCTAGAATAAGGTTACCAAAATGAATATATGGTAACCGATGATGGTTTAGGTATACATGCGTTAGTTGAGGGTTAACTGGTGTCGGTTAAGGAGGGAAATCCTAGATTGCCAAAAAAACAAATCTTTGTTGTCTTTTTACCAGTTTTTTCCGTTGGTTCAGGTCAAAAATGGTATTTTCTGCATAAGTAAATGGGCATATTATTAGAGAAAGAATAGGCATCTAGTGTTAGGGTTAGACGAAGTCTCAGTTAGTTATGGTGAGTAGAGATTGAGTCCTAGTTAAAAGGAAACCTGCTAAGAATAGGTCTATGATGAGGTGTCTAGGTGATGTGGTGGCGTGAGGTGTTTAGGTGAGGTGGAAATTAATTTAATTAAGGTATTTAAATTAATGAATACTGTGAGAATGGGCATTAATTTAATTTTAGGTAATTAAATTAATATACATGTGGGGTAAAAGGGGAATGTGACCCAAATTTGGTGTCTACAACCTTCTCTTCTATAAATTGTAACAAGATCCTCATTTGAACTTCTTATAATTCATAGACTTATTAGATATTGGAGTTTTTTTTTTGTGAATTCATGAGAGAGATATCCTTGTGAAGAGAGAAAAGGGATAGAAAATTTCTTCCATTTTACCTACTCAAAAATGTCTTCTATGTCTATGTTATGTACAATTTTTGCTTGAGATTCAATAAAGGAAGAAGTAATTCTAGCCTTTTTTGATTCAGGAGTTTAGGGGTACTTTGTGCTCATTAAACACTATTTGGTATTCTTGTTGTTACGTAGATTTGATTTCTTCTAAATTCATGTGCATGTAATGAAATTTCTAGATGGTGTATGCAAGACTCTAATTTTCTACTTGCAACAGTAGTTTCTCTTTTCTAACTTTTTCACTCCCTTTCTCACTTTCCTAGAAAATTCCTCTCTTGCAAATATATGTGAGTTTTTTCCGCAGGGTCAGTAGAGTGCCCCTGTTGGATCCCCAACCAAAAGGCCACTAGGATAAAACTCTTTTTTTTGCGCATGCACATACAAAAGAACAATTTTACACTCTCATAAAATTATCATTTACACATCCTAAACCACCTTACCACTTTAAATATACCATATTCATTTTAAAACCACTCAAACCTATTTTATCCCCACATCTTAATCTCCAAAACTTTTACATAACCTCCCTCCAACAATTCCCTCTTTTCATTTACCAAAAATCCATGTTTAGAAGTGGTTTCAACCACTTTCTAAATGTTTTCCTTGAAAAAGCCAGATCATCGGTGATCCTAACCGATCGCTAGCGATTATAAATAGGAGTTTTTTCTCCTTATTAAGGGATCTGTAAAAACCTTTTTCTCATGTTTGAACTTTGTTTTTTGACCTCCAGTGAAACTAATCAATTTCCAAATATCATCAAGGTCCTACATGAACTCCAAGCTATCCCAAGCACATCAATTCGGTGGCCTTTTCATTGATCATATCTGAAAATATCCAACAATTGTTCAAAAACTTCAATCAGCTCTATTAGACATTTGGAAACATCTCTCATCCTGTTTCCTCAACAAAAGGTATTTCTTTACCTCATTTCATTCTTTACATTTTGTCTAAATATCAAAAATTGTCAAATATCATTGTTTTTTGACATTATTTTTGTTTTATTAAAACTATCAATTTTCACAGTAATCTTCAGAAATTCTATCTGATCACCAACGATTCACCCTGAATCACCAGTAATCCCTGTCAGTTGACATTTATTTGTCAATTTATCAATTTTGTCTCAAATTTTATCAATCTTGTGGATTTAACTTGTTATTTGCAAGCATGGCTTTACTTTAGATGGCAGTGCATGGCCAGTATCACCCCATTACAAAAATTTATGACCTTCCTATAGTTTAACAGCCCTTTTTTGGGAAAAATACAACATCATTCATGAGTTTACATTGTTTGCATTCTGATTTTCTACCAACATATAGGAAATTGAAGATCAGATCGAATTCCTCTACGAAATCCAACAAGAAACCGAATACTTTTAGTACAATTACTTCAAATTTTTTTAGATCTCATCTACCCTTGCTTGGGCCACCTTTGAAACTAAAAATGACTTACCCTTCAACCTGAGTTCTAAAGCTTATTATCTCTTATCTATGTACATTTTTCATTCATATATTTTTATCATTGTTATCATTCTACTTAATTGTATCAAGGTGAGCTGACATCCTCCAAAGAAGTCCCTTTAGATTCCTAGAATTAACCTTTGCTGAGCAGCTCGTTTATCTATTTATCTAATCTATTTTGTTTAGGTATCTCTGATCTGCAGGTGTTTTTTTTATGAAAGAAGAAGGATATTTTATCCATTAGCATCGATGTTCATTATTTCAGGTATTGATAAACCAGGTCTTCCGAGGTCATTTTTTTTTTGTTATTTCATTTTATTAAATTAAATTTTGAAAGAAAAAACTCTCTAGCACACCCGGTGGGACTTTAGTCCCTTTTATTTCATTTCAAAATAATTAAATTTCATCCCTAGGTTTTTTTCTTTGTAATATCTAACAATCCAATCACAGGAATCACTGATGATCTCTGTAGATTTTTCATGATTTATTTGTCATTCATCCCTTGACATTCATTTCTCTTTTCTACTTTCTATTTTTATCTAACCCTTGCATGTTGTTGTCTTGCTTATTGCTTTGTACTTGTGCTAAAAAATAAATATTAAAAAAAATAGAAAGGAATTGTTTTACAGGTGTGTTTCTTTCCTTTTTTTATTTTCAAGCATTGCATTCTTATTTTTTGTCCTCATCGAAATCAAACTTTCTTTTGAGTTTAAAATGAACCTGTCATTATTTTTTATCACATAGTTTTATTAGGAGATCAATAGATTGTATTCACTTAAATCTCCCCCACACATAACCAAATCACTTTAAACAGAAATTTTCATCAAAACATTCTGACCCATATGGACATAATTGGATTTGATCACCAAGAGGAGAATCCAATTCGATGTTTTGGCTGAGTATAATCAATCTATTTGTTAGTATATTGGCTAAGAACTTGACTCCCTTATCACTATGGGACCATGAAATGAGGGGGTGGGACCCAATACCAAGCCCCGTACCAGTACTAACATAGATTATGACCTCACATACCTTCAGGTATATCAAGGAATCCATAGATACACATCACATGAACCCATCCATAGACTACCATTTCCTAATACCCAATCAACCATTTTACAAATTTCATACTTCTTTCTTAATTAATCAAGATAATCCAAAACTTATTATTCCTAATTTGTTTGATGTTTGTAAACAACTATTAGATTTATTTCCTATTTTAGGTGATTGTTTTCTTTCATGGTTACTACAAGACAACAATCTTGTCTTCAAAATTCTAACAATATGACATAAAAATTCCAACGATATATTGAAAATATTTAAACCAGCATTGAGGACGCCTCCCATTTATTAGAACAATGACGAGCATATCTATCACCTAGACCATAAGATCAATAATTTCCCCATTATCCTAGTATTCAATCTTCCTCATCCAAAATACTCGATCCTTTCAGTCTCTGTTTCTTCGATAGTGGGGATCTTACATTTTCTGAAATCTTAGATTCAAACCTCATTGCTCTTAATGCATACCTTGCTATCAAGGGTGTTCACATTCAATAGTCTGCACCTGAGCCACGACCTTATGCACCTGACCCCTCATGTGCTTACTCCCATCTTATCAATTCAAATCATTAACTGTTCATTCAACAAATACATCCTTTTTCTTCTTGCAATTAACCAAAAGTATCCAGTGTTATGTCTTCAGCCCCTATTATATATTTTGACCTTAATGTGGTCTCATCACAAGATACAACTAATCAAAATCCCACATCCTCATCAAACCTCTCATCCAGATATACTTCATCTCATAAAAATTCTAATGTATCTTCATCTACATCAACCTTGTAAGTTCCTTCTACCATCTAGACACCTCTCGTTAGTTTTTTATTCATCCCATCGAGTGTATCTCAGCCTACCCATTCCCAAAAACCCACATCTATTATCTAAAACATAGTTAGGTCTATCCCAACATCAACCCCACTTACTAGTACCATCTCTATTTCTACGGTGTTCCCATACTCACAACAATCATCCAATATCCCCACTTCCTCTCAATCCATACCATAGCAATCGTATCCCTTCATTCATATTTCTATCCCCTTTTAGAACATACCTCAATAATACCAACCACTTATTCATTCTTCCATTTCTTTTCAAGAAATTTCACATGAATCACAACCTTCTATTCATGTGTCGATTCCCTTTCAACATGTACCAAAATAATCACAACCCCTATTTAACATGTTCATGCCTTTCCAATATCAGTACATTCAACTATCACAGCCTTTGGCTTCACATACCCTTTATAACATTCCCCTAAGCACCCCTCATCAGCAAAATATTCCATAATCATACCAACAACCACATAAATTCATATGTAATCAACCTGGTTCTTCTTCATCTAATACACAACAACAACCACAAACAAACCCTTTGTATTCTTTAATGAATAGAATATCTAGTCTTGAAGTCACTTCTATGGCTCCCAAAAACACATTATCATACGAATAGATATGCAATGAACCCATTCATCCATCTGTACCATTAAAATGTTATCATCCTCACTGAGAACTTCCTAAGTTCCTTAAATTTTGTAGCAAGGAATACCCTCAGCAACACATTTGGGAATTTTTTCATGCATGCTACCTTATAGCTCATGATCAGGACTTAATGTTAATAAATTTCCCCATCTCCTTAGCAGTTCCTACTTTACACTAGTATAAAAGCATCCCAAAATATTCACTCTTCTCATTTATCCATCTTGCTCAAATTTTCCTCGAGCACTTCTCAATCAATAGCGCTCATAAAATCACTATTACTAACCTATACACAATTAAACAATTTAAAGATGAATCTATTGCATACTTCTTCACCCATTGGAGGGGTATCATCAACCAATTATCATTTTTTCTCCCATAATTTTTTCTAGTTTAGTTATTATCTCATTCTTGCGCTAATCATATCTCATCCACATTGTAAATCCAATCCTTCCAAACATTTGATAAATCCTTTACAATGGCTTTCAAACTTGAAATCCATGATCTTGAGGTAGGTAAAGTCAAACTTACACCAAAGAAACCAAAATCTGAATTTTCATCCAAACCATCCTCCATCCAAGACAAATCCAAATCATCATCCAATGTAGTAGTTGTTAAAACTTCTCCCAATGAACTTTCGACCATCAAACGCTCTCATCCTCAACGTAACTACACTCTCATCAATGAATCATAAAACATAGTTTTTGATAAAATCTTGGCAGCCAACATAATCACTCTTCCACCCATCCACCCCATAGATACATTCATTTTGAAACCCTCTTAGTACAAAGAAAATGATTATTGTAAATACCATAGGGTTAATAATGTTGCTATAGAGGCATCAAAAATTCAATCAGTAACACCCTTAGGACCTATCATTAAAAAACAACTTTCTTCACCCACATCTTCTCCATCCTCATCAAACCTATCTATAAGATCTTCATGAACTTTACAAAAGAAACGTGTCCTAAATTTTCTAAAAATCTCATATGATGATTTTGTATCCCAACATCGCACACGTATCCCCCTAAAAGACCATTACACATATCCATCGATACAAGAAAATTACAATCATAACCCATGACCATCCTACTTCAACATAAAAATCAAAACCCCTACCTTCCATCCTATGGCCACATCCTTCATCTAAGTTATTGTTCACCATAACATAACCAAAAAATACCCCCCAACACATGACCAAAAAATCCACACTCAATATAGTGTCTTCCACATCCATCAAATCAAGAGAAACATCATTTCCTTCAACATTCACCTCAAAAGGCTATTATATATGAACCCTTGAAAATATTCTTCAATAGTCACTCATAACACTACCTTCTCTTAAACGATTCAACTCTCGAGGTTGAAAACCATCCTGGTATAATTTTGAAGCCTTCTATGAATATCATCACACACTAGGATACTCTACAGAAGATTGTAAATATCTTCACATTGTCATTAAAAACCTTGCAAATAAGGGCCTTCTTCCCCCATAATTACAAGGATCAAAAACATTTCGTAGGACACCCACAACCACTGTAACTACCCCATCATCTACATCTACCCCTCCTCTTCAAATCAATGATTTACACATACCCACTAGAGCACATAACCATGAACCAAATCCTTTAGATCAAGAAAAATCCATAGTTTCTATTCCACTCACTCACAAGTCATCAACTCTAACACCCCCTAATAAAGCCAAGGTTTCCATCTTTTCCACTCCTATAAAATCCACAAAAATGGTATAAAAATTTGTCATAAAAAACTTCACCAAGCTTCAGTAAAGATGTCTCTTTATGAGATGGTGCAGACGTCACCTTCACACAAACAAGCCATGTTCAAATATCTCTAGTCCATATCGGTTCCTTTAGATGACCCACAACTCTTTTCAATTCTAGTAGGCACCCTCAAAACATCCATTGCTATTTCCTTTGATACTTCTAGTTATAACTAGAAGACCACAATATTCCCCTCTTTATCACTACCCAAGTCAATGATGTTCTCATAAAAATATTCATGATTGATAATGAGGCCAATATCAATATCATATCATCACATGGCTTGAACAAAATTCAACTACCTAATATTGTTATTTCCAAAAAACCAGATGTACTACGAGTCTTCAATGATATAATCACTCCCACATTGGGTATAGTCATCTTACCTCTTAAAGCACGTGTCAAAACTCTCCCTGAACACTTCTATTTGGTATAAGGAGAGTTCCAATATAATATAATATTAGGCCAATCTTGGATACACGCTATGCATTGTATCATATCAACACTTCATCAATGTCTTAAGTACAAACATGAGGGTAAATAAGGGTAAAGGGCTAGGAGGAATACCTGTTGAAATGTTGGTTGTAGGTTGTTGTGCGCGTATGACTTCTGGATCCATAACTGATCATGAGAGCTTCCTTTTTTCTTGGAGGAACTACCTGAAATGGAAAACAATACCACCAAATAAAAGTTAAACAATATATACAGTGGACTGCCTAGCATGTGCTAGATCCAGGAAGCGTGATACTTCCTAGATGGCTGTCAACCCACTATTTAAAACAACTTAATGCTTACAATAAAGGAAATCCTACTGTAGTTAAAATGATTTAGGTATCTCATTCGTCTACAATAAGCAAATTCATTCACAACGGGCTAAGCTATGATTGAATCTGAAGGTCAAAGTCTTGGTCAGGGTACTGGTATGGGTCAGGGTGAGATTTTGGGTGGTTTTAGGTATTTGGTGGTGGTTTAGAAGCTCTGTTCTTGGTTTCTGGTAAAAGACACAGAGACTGACATCGGTTTAGTATGACCGGTGTCAGTTTAGGTTAACCGACGATGGTTGTGGGTAACCGGTGATGGTATGGTTGGGGTATAGGAAACTCAATAAAAACTTGGCAAGGTGATAGATCTGAGGCTAGATGAAAAGGGAATGGAAATGGTAAGGTTCGTGTGGGTCTTAGCTATGCACATGGAATGATGAAATTCTAGATATGGGTAGTTCAAGGGTGTGGGTAAAGGGATGGTCAAGTTTGCATGGAGGTAAAATGGTGGGGAATGAAATGGGAACAAAAACTAACAACAGAATTGAAAGGATCTTGCTAAAACGATAATGAACCAGTGCAGGTTAACAAAACTTACTATTTGTATGAGCTTAATGTCTGGTTGGCAATGGTGGGTGATCAAATGGAAGGAATTCAGTGTGGTGTTGGCACTTCCCCAGATGCTCCCGTGAAGGTAAATGGCTATCGTGGTTGCTTCAAGTGCTGGCTATGGATGCTCTGATGTGTGTACGGATGTTGGTTCTGCTTGCATGCAGCTCTGGTTTTGTCACTTGTTCTCAGAAGATGTATCAACCTCTCAACAATGTGCCAACCTCGAAATAAGGTTGTTTTTGGGGGTTAAATGGTAACCGATGACAGTGGTTCCGGCTTAACCGGCGGCGGTTTAGGGTAACCTGGCATCGGTTAGGGTGGGATTTCCTAGGTTTACTAAACTAGGCAGATCCCCTTGATTTTCTGGGATCTCGTTTTTGTTTTACTCCATGGATTAGCATGGAAGCTTCCTTCTAACATGCAGGAATGTGGTTAGAGGGAATGTAGGCATTGATTTTTAGGGTTTGGGTAGGTCTTAGTTAGTTATGGACAACTTACTAAGAATAGGTCTTAGGGTGAGGTGGCTAGTGAGGTGGATATGTGGGCATTATCCCAATTAGGATATTTAAATAATAAATATTGTGAGGATAATGAATTAATTTAATTAAATTAATTAAATTAATATTAGAGTGGGATGAAAGGGGCCATGGTTAGGTGGATGTGTTCAAGGTGTTTATTTGATGAGGGACCAAGGGAGTGTGACCCAATTTTGGTGTCTACATTTTTCCCCTTTTTGTTGCGTAGCTTGTATTGGTAAGTGATGCTGACAAAAATAAGATGTGGTTGCCCCATGTGTGGGTGAAGGTGATCCCCCTCAAACTAGGAACTGGATGAGGTAGAAGGAAGAATCGGTGAGTGGTTTGATAAAAGGTGAATGAAGAGAAAAGTGGGCAACAGTGGGTAAAAAGGGAAAAAAAAAGGGTCCACTCGGGTAATCCAGGTAATGGGTCAGGGTCAAAGGTAGTAACAGTCAAACGCATGCACACGTATAAACTATAGCATGGTACCAGGTTGAAGAGAAGGAAAACTCTACATTGTCTAAGGTCGATAGGTTTATCCAAACAAGGTTGAAGTGATTCCGGTATCCAAGGTATAGGATATGGTCAGGAAACATGACATAGGTCAGGTGCAGGAACGTTTAGGTATGTTCTAGTACACCAAGGGTTGGGTCAGGATAAATGGTCACGGAAAGAGGCAAGGTAAGGTCAGAATGTCAATCAACATAGGTAACAGTGCCACAAGGTATAGCGAACACATGGGGTCAAAGGTCACTAGCGATGGTCCAGGTCCAAGTATCTAGGTCACGGACAGGGTAGGGCCGGGGGTATGGGGAAAATAATGAGTCCCCAAAGAGGACGAGGTGAGAGGGTAAATGATAAGGTCAAGAAGATCAAGTGAAGTGTCCAAGTGAGGTGTGGGTGAGGTAAAAAAGGATGCAGGTCAAAAATTGGGGGTAGTGGGTAGGAAAGACTAAGCAGTAAACCGATGATGGTTTTAAGGAACCGATGCCGGTCAAAGATGGACTAGGGAACTAGACCATGCCGGTCAAGATAAGCTAGGGCACAGGACTGATGCCAGTCAAGGTGAAACCATCACCGGTCAAGTCGGGTAGGTTATAAAAAGAAAAATTACCACATTTTTCAAATCATTTGTCTTTTAGCGAATTGGGAAAAGAGACAGAGAGAGAGAGAGAGAGAAAAGGTGGAAAGTGACAGAGTGAGGCTGAGGACTGAGTTGGTGAGCCACATGGCTGGTGAGAGTTGGTTGATAGGTGGATCCATAGAGCTAGGTTGGATCGATTTGATTGGATTGAGTGATTAGAGAGCGAGTGGTCATTTGGTGATGGCAGAGGTGGGAGAGGGATCGGGGGGACCACCAGTGTAGTGGCCAGAGGTGCCACCATGCAGACAACAATGTGATGAGGTAGGATTCAATCCCACTTGTTGTTTTATTGGTTAGATTGAATTAAAGGTTAGGTGGGTAAAAATGGTTTTTTTTTTTTTGGGGGGAAAAAGAAATTGAATTATGGGAGGGAAATCAAGTAAAATAGTAGTGGGGAGGGAGGGGATTAGGTGAAGAAGGGGTAGGGAGGGTGTAGGAGGGATTTGGGTAGGATTGGGTGGGTAAAAGGGAGGAAAAGGGAATTAAAAGGAAAAATGGGGGTTGGGCGTCGTTGGGTTTTTGACACGAAAGTGACCGGCATTGGTTGGAGGGTAGCCGATGTCGGTGCTAGTGTGCGCCGGTATTGGTCACAAAGTAGGTGACCGATGCTGGTTGAAGGGGGACCGAGGTTCAGTTAGGGGTAACCGGTAATGGTTAGAATTGGAGGTAAAAGGGGCCAAAAGGTGTCCGAGTTTGGGTGAGTGAGGTAGAGGAGGGGTAAAAAAGTGGGTTTGGTGAAAATCATAACAGGTAAGGGGTAAAAATAGGTAAGGGTGGAGTTGTTAGGGAAAAATGTATAGATATGTGGGAAAAAGGTAAGGTTAGGGAGTGGGTCAAAATGGGAGTAGGTGAGGGGTCGGGGTGTGTGGTTAAATAGGTGAGGTGATATTGGGTTGTGTAGGTGTAGGGTAGGTAAGTCGGTAGGTAGGGTTGGGTTGGGTAAGTAGGGAGGTAGGCCATGGGATAAATGGGTAAGTAGTGAAGTAAAAGAGGTAGGGTAATGGGAATGGGTATGGGTGAATGTAGATATGGTCTTGTTTTAATAATGTGATTGATTTGTTGGATGCAGGTGAGAGATCAGCTTAGGATGTGAGATAGGGTGCCACCCCTACTCGTGACAGTTCATGGCGCAGCGACACCCGAGGAGTTGCGGCATGTGGAGGAGGTGGGCCTGAGTGGGGTCCGACGCTACCAACATGCAGTCTGAAGCTGAGTCTGATGGTCACCCTCATCGATAGATGGGATGCCATGACCAACACGTTCCACCTACCGACGGGTGAGATGACAGTCACCCTAGAGGACGTGTTCAGGATCCTGCGATTACCCATATTGGGGACACAAGTATATTCGATCTCCTCAGAGGCATCTGAGGAGTTGATGCTGATGGTGTTTGGGGAGGGGATGGTGGAGCTGACATTCCACAGTGCCAGCCTTAGCTATGGAGAGATGTACCTAGCCCATCCAGAGGAGACGAGGCTAGTAGTATTACTGATGGAGGCAGTCTGCTATTTTGCAATGTCGGATGTAGAGGGTGGGAGATTCCCACGATCCCTGATGGGTGTGTTACATGACATGATGATGGTGAGGACATGCTTTTCTTGGGCACCAACATTCCTAGTATAGCTATATAGAGAGCTATGGGCGTATGGGTGGCTCTGTAGGTTCAGTTGGTGTTGCACTTTCATTCTACACTGTTGGGCCTATGAGCACATTGTCTATGTGTGTCCAGTGGGTATGCCCCGAGTAGATGCTTTTGAGCCAGGTTTTGTGTGGGTGGGGTATAGGCAATGGGTGCCTGTTATTGGAGAGCGGCGATCAGACAGGGCTACACATGATGTAGCATATTACCGGCGGCTACTGGAGGGATTATCTGGGGTAGATATTATATGGAGACCATATGTGGGTTATCCCTCATATAGACAGATGGCTAAGGAGTTAGCTAGCCTTCAGCTACTCAGATGGATAGAGGGGCGCCGTGCAGGAGAGCACGAGATGATCCCCATTGACAGGGTCAGATGGCAGTTTGGGCTACGACAGGATATACCTCCACCCTTCCCGTAGTACAGGAGAGATGACGTGGAGAGGCCATTGCCTCTACTCTACCATAGCCAACAGTGCCGATAGGGTAGGAGGAGTAGGTGATAGACCGACGGATCGATGATGCCAGAGTGACAGATAGATATAGACAGTGGTGGGCAGCTCATTTACAAGTAGTACCACCCAGACCGGGGTAGCCAGATTTAGCCACTATCATAGTGTAGAGAGATGCCCTACAGGGGAAGGTGGTGACCCTGATTACCCAGTTGGGGATGGTGCAGGGGAAGTTAGCCAGTTCAGAGGTGGAGGTGGCTGAGTTACATGCACAGGTGGCCAGTCTTCAGGCCCAGATGACCCAGGGTGGAGATGGAGATGGTGATGATGGTTAGGTGGCCACCCTACAGGCACAGGTTACAGGGTTGCAGGGCCAGTTGGCCACTGCACAGGGTGTAAATTCAGACATTACAGGCACAGGTACAGGCACAGGGTGCGAGGCTGATGGCACCTCCACAGGCACCGGGAAAGGGTCCCAGTTCACAGGCAGGGGTGGGACAGGGTCCCATAGGACAGGTACAGGGGTTGAGGCCGATGGGCCACCATAAACAGTACCCCTATCTAGGTTACGGGATGCCTTAGGTGAGGCTAGATACTATCAGGATCAGTTGATAGTAGCTGGGATAGATTTTCTATCCTATGGAGAGTACAACAGCACAACAGGCCTCTAGTGAGAGGACGAGATCCCGTACTCACAGTGTGGAGAGCACATGGGGCCATCAAGCCCCGAGACATGATCAGGGTGAGGCCACCAGCTCACGGAGGCCAGCTCTAGGTGATGTACCAGCAGGGGGCCGACCATGACCTATGGCGGACGGTGAGATGATACCAGGCCATTAGACAGGAGCCGAGGAGGAGACCAGAGAGACTGACATGGAGGATGTCTGACAGGATGAGCCTTGATGCCCATCCCTATATTTTGATGTATTTTAGTCATTTTTTGATATATACTAGCCTGCGTGCTGAAGATGGTGAGGATGTACGAGATTTTTGTATATTTTTGAGCATATACTGGCCTACGCGCCGAAGATGGTGAGGTTGTATATGAGAGTTTTGAGAGACTAGATTATATACACCGACCTATTTGCCAAAGACATTTTACAGTTATGTATATGGATACACATGTTTGGATATTATATTTATAGAGATGATGATTGTCATTATGTGTATTATGTGTTTGTGGTGATATTTTATTATTATGCATAGATGGATTCATGTAGGTGTGTTAGGCATGGATCAAGTAGTTGTAGGTATGATAGAGTTAGGTCATAGGCATGGAATCTATTTGTAGGCATGTAGGTTAGGTTGTGGTCTAGGCATGGATTGAGTTAGGTTGTTCTAGGCATGGTGGAGTCTAAACTAGTTCAGGTTGTAATTCATTAATTTGTGCAATGAATGTGATATGGGTCATGTTTAAGATTTTTTAGAATACATGCATGATGTTGGTAAAGAAATGGTAATCAAAATAAATGTATGTTTTGATGATGATAAAAATGTAAGCAATTTGTCATTAATTTAGTGTAATTTAATTTTTGTTATAAAAAGGAAATTATGGGTGAAATGGTTAGGAAAATCAAAGATGAATTTAGGGTAGAGAAGCTAACAATGCCCCATGCCCTTGGAGTGCTGCCTACATAGTCCTAGCAAAAAGGGACATAGGCCGAAGTTGTCCCATAAGCTAGGGAAGAATGATAAGGAGGTATGAGAATGTTGTTTATTTAGGTTTAATTAGGCAATGATTGATATAAAGAAACCTAACAAGGGCTATTGTGATTTAAGAAAATAAAGGGTGAATTGTTAGGGTAGACAAGTGGCCGAGCTAACCTCCAAGGGCCCCATGCCATCGGAGTATTGCCTATATAGTCCCGGTGAAAAGGGTTTACCCTGTAGTTTCTCCCATAAGCTAGGGAAGAATACGAAGAGGTATGAGTATGGGTTGGTAGGTTATAGGCATGATTGGGTTTAGGTCTGTTAGGTATGGGTGATTTGTTGGAAAATTGGTATAGGTGATTTCAATTGTGGTAGAAGAAGAAGATTACCCAAAGGTAAGCGTAACCAAGTCCTGTATAAGGTAATCAATACGTAATAAGGAAGGTTAAAAGGAGGAGGTGAGAATGCCACCTGATTGGTTAGGATCATAACGAGTAGGTCATACCTTGGAGGAGCTGATGAACATAAGACCCTAAAGACATTGCATGATTGATTGTTCTAAGGGTGAAAAGTAGTCACATGATCACCAAATGTCATGGTTCCAAGAGGTCCCTTGAGGCGGTAGGAAATGAAAATGTGAATGGTGAGAGGGTGAAAATTGGTAGGTTACATGGTAGTAGGTATCATGTCTTTTGGAAAGAGATCCAAGGTCACAATGGGCAAGTCCATGATGAAAAAGTTTTTATTTGACTTGGATTTAAGATAGACTGATCGATGTGGGAAGTCTATATGGGATGAGTGAAATTAACTCCTTGAGGTCTTCGAGAAGCTAATTGATGCGGGAAGCTTCAGATTCTATTTTTAAATCTATTTTTTTGAAAGATATTTTTACATAGCTGTCCTTCGAGGGAGCAGTCTATTTATAGCAGCGATTGTAGAGAGAAAGATGTCCTTTTGAGGGAGTCATCTTTTTATTAGAAGTTTGACTCAAGGAGTTGGATCCCATGTGAGGGATTTTAAGTCATGGACAAGACTAAGGTGAAGAATAGGATTCTTGTTCAGAAATTAGGGTGAAATGACCATGGGATCTCATCTAAAAAAACAAAAATATCCATGAGAATCATGCTATGTGTAGTGTTGTGGTACACATATTCAAGAGAAGATAAAAAGTGACAGGTATGCACATGATTCTTGTTTAATCATTGGTGATGGCTGTAAGAAGTGGATAGCGCTCAAGGGATGAGCATGGAAAGAGGAAAAAAGTGAGGTAGGACTAAAAGTCAACAATAGAATGGTCTAAGATGCAAGGCATTAAGGGGCTCAGGTTCGGGTTTACCATCAAGTGAAGATAAACGATAAGCACCTGATCCATAAGTATGAGTCATGATGTATGGTCCAAGCCAATTAGGAGAAAATTTTCCCTGTTTACTTTTTCTTCTTTAGTTACATGTTGATTTTCTTTCAGGACAAGGTCACCAACTTGGAAGGTTCGTTCATGGACACGTTTTTCGTAGGCACATTTGATACATTTTTGGTAAACTTGAAGGTGGTCAAGAGCATTAAGAGGACATTCATCTAATAACTCAAGTTGTGCTAAACGGTTCTGACAAAAGTCATCATCATTGAGCATGTCATGGAGAGAAATGTGGAGTGAGGGAATCTAGACTTCGAGAGGTAGAACAACCTTTGTACCGTAGACCAGAGAAAAAGGTGTGGCGGAAGTGGAAGTGTGAATATTAGTGTAGTATGCCCACAGGGTGAAAGGAATGTGGGTATGCCAGTCCTTCCCAGTATCGTTAACCACTTTCATGAGAATTTTGTTCAAGGTTTTGTTAGTGGATTTGGCTTGGCCATTGGTTTTTGGGTAATAAGGTGATGAGAAACTTAACTGAATGCCGAAGGCATCACAAAGTTTTTGCAAGGTTTTATTTTTGAATTGTTTTCCATTATCAGTGATGAGGCGATGTGGGACACCAAAGTGACAAATGATGTGATGATTGATGAACTCACATATTTTCTTGGCTTTCGTGGAAATGAGAGGTATGGCTTCAACCCATTTTGTGTAGTATTCAGTAGCGGTGATGATCCATTGATGTCACTGGGAAGAATGGGGATTGATTTCTCCAACAAGATCCAAACCCCATTGAGAGAAGGGCCAAAAGTCACGAGCGACCTGTAAGGCATGAATGGGTATATGATGAAGGTTGGAATGTTGTTGGAATTTTACACAATGCTTAATGTAGTCACAACAATCATGGTTAAGGGTCAGCCAGTAATAGCCTAGGTGAAGAATACACTTAGCAACAATGAGGCCACTGAAGTGACCTCCACATATGCCATCATGAACTTCCTTAATGGTATAAGGAATTTAAGAACTCATGAGGCATCGTAAGAGAATACCACCAAAGCCATGCTTATAGAGGAGGCCACCCATGATGACGTAATGAGAGAAATTTTTAAGAAAGGCACGTTGTCCATTATGGGTGAGGTTCGGGAGGTAAGACAGAGAGAGAAAGATAGTCAGAGTATTGTTTATACTAAAGGTCACTCGGGTTCGGGGTGACAGTTCTGATAGAGTAAACCTCACGAGGTAAATAAGAGGGTGATTGGAGTCTTTGTACGGTGAAAAATATTTTAGAATCAGCGGGAAAAGCAGGTATTTGAGAGGCCAAGCAGGCCATGGTATCTACAAATTTGTTGGTTGAACGGGGGATGGTTTGAAGGTCATAAGGGTCAAAGGTAGTCAAAAGTATGTCCACGTGATGTTTATACTTTTGAAGTGTCTCATTATGACATTGGTATATACCATTGACTTGGTTTACGACCAATTGAGAATCACCAAAGATGTTGATGGATTTGACATCCAAGGCATAGGTAGCTTAGAGACCTAATACGAGCGCTTCGTATTCAACAATATTGTTTGTACAATAAAAATCTGAGTTTGAAGGACAAAGGCATGGGTTCACCATCAAGAGGAATGAGGATAACTCCTGCCCCACCCCCACATGCTGACACTTGGAACCATCAAAGAAGAGTGTCATTTGGTAAGCGGGTTCATTCAGGGAAAGGGTAGCAATTGAATCATCTGGGAAGTCAAAGTTAGAGGTTTGTTCCCCAGAAATAGGTGCATCGGACAATTGGTCGGTGATAGATTGGCCCTTGATGGAATTTTGATGGATGAATTCAAGGTCTAGGTTGGCCAGAAGCATAAGCCAGCGTGCGGCACGTTGATTTTGGTAAGGTTTAGCATACATGAAGTGTAAGGGGTCGGTGTTGGTCACAACATAGGTTTTGTGGTTAAGTAAGTAATGGCAGAGTTTGGTGGCGATGAAAACTAAGGCTATGATTTTTTTTTTCGGCATGGGTATATCAGGTTTCGTAGTCCAAAAGAGTATGGCTTATGTAATAAACTGCCTGCTCCCTGTGTTGTTCATCGTGATGAGCGAGCATGGCTCCCAAGGAGTGATTGGTAGCTGAGATGTATAGGTAGAAGGGTTGATCGTCTTTAGGTGGAATGAGTACGGGTGGTTGAAGAAGGTATTGTTTTAAGTCCTCAAAATATTTGTGGTAGTCATCATCCCATTTAAAGGAGACATCCTTCTTGAGAAGGTGATGAAATGGTTGACACCGATCAGACAATTGTGAAATGAAACAACGAATAGACTGCAACTTACCTTGCAAGCTGCGGAGTTGCCTAAGATTAGTGGGTGGAGGCATCTCAAGAATGGCCTTGACTTTAGCAGGGTCAACTTCTATACCTTGTAGGGAAATGATAAATCCCAGGAGCTTTCTTGAGAGAACCGTGAAGACACATTTCTTGGGCTGAAGGTGAATGCAATATTTAATGAGACAGTCAAAGATGGTTTTTTAGGATGGTGAGGTTCTCGGAGCGGTGTTTGGATTTGGCAAGGAGGTCGTCCACATAATCTTCTAATATACGATGCATGATGTCATGGAAGATGTAAGTCATAGCCCACTGATATGTGGCACCAACATTTTTAAGGCCAAAAGGCATGACTCGATAGCAGAAGGTCCCCCAAGGGGTGATGAATGTAGTTTTATGTTGATCCTCTAGGGTAAGTAATATTTGGTTATAACCGGAGAAGCCATCCATGAGTGATAACATCTCATGACCAGTGGTAAGGTCAACCAACTGGTCAATACCAGGTAGGGGAAAGTCATCTTTTGGGAAAGCTAGGTTAAGGTCATGAAAATCCATGCAAATGTGAAGTCCCCCTATCACCTTAGTGACAGGGAAAATGTTATAAATCCAATGAGGATAATCAATGGGTAAGATGAAGGAAACGGAAAGTAGGTGCTGAAGTTCTTCTTTGATGAGAAGGGTAATGCGATGGTGCATTTTCCTTAGCTTTTGTTTTACAGGCTTAGCATCAGGAATGGTTACAATATTGTGGACCACTATGTAGGGGTCAATACTGGGCATATATGTGTAAGACCAAGTGAAAACATGGTTATGGTTTCTAAGAAGAGAAGTGATGGCTTCCTGTTCAGCAACATCTAAAGATTGACCGATCTTTAGAATGTGAGGGTCGTCCTGAGTATGAATGTTGATTTTGATAGTCGATTCATTCAACATGGTTTGGGTATTAGATGTTAGCGACCGATGAATATATGAGTCTTCTGCACCAAGGTAGGTGAGTATAGATTCATCATCCTGGCATTGAATGATGTTAATCGAGGGTGTATCGTCATCAATCATTTCAGGTTACAAGAAGGGAAGAGAAGAGGGAGCCTCACCCTCACGTTGATAATTCAAAGGCCCCAAGGAAATGGTATTTATGAAAAAAAAAGTTAGGAGGAATGGATTCTAGATCCATTGACTCTGTCGGAGAAGGTGGCAATGGTGGTGACGAAGGTGGAGAAGGGATGATGTCTTCAATGAGTTCAATGCGGGCCTTCTTGGTAGGTGGTTCAGCAAAGCCGATACCACTACGGTCATTATGCTTGCGAGTAGTACATGGAATAACAGTATGGCGGCCTTGCTCATAAAATCCAAAACCAAAACCCTTCCACGCACATCGGTGTAGGAAGGTGTGGGAGAAATGGTGATTGGTGAGTGACTGGAGGTCAGTGGAAAATGGTCAGGTTTGTGATGGTGGTTCAGGTGTGTAAGTTGTAGTATCAAGTCCCCCATAGGTGAGATTGGTACAAAGGTGGGGAGGACCATAAAGGAGGTGCTCTCCTATACGGTGATCATAGCGAGGGTGCTGGTGAAGAATTCCATACTCTAGCTAGAGTAAGGAATGTGTTGACACTATATAGGTGATACTCCCCTCGAGTGAGGTGTTGAAAAATGCCCTTCCAAGGGATTGGTGGTTGGTATGTGGGTAGCTAGAATAGATGATGTGTCAAAGGTCTAGATCAGAGGTGGAGCTAACGAATTGGGAGGCTGATGGTTCAGCTGTGGAGGTTGTGGCAGTGGTAGGAATGGAGGATGTAGGTGTGGTTAAGGTAGCGGCTACACTGTGGAGGGGAGGTGTAAGTGACGTGGCAGTGGTTGTGGAGGTAGATGCTTTGATGGGTATGAGCACGTCATTGGGTTGGTAAAGCATGTTGTAAGTTTTGAAAGGTGATGGGTCAGTCTAGAATGGTATAGGTGTGTCCTTCATGCTCGAACTTCACACAATGATGCAAAGTGGAAGGGACACAACCCATGACATGAATCCAGGGTCTACCAAGCAACATGTTATATTGAAATTCCCCCTCCAAGGCATAAAATAACTCTAGAACAGTACGAGGGCCAACATGCGAATGTGGAGGATGACGGTGCCAAGTGTAGAGGTGATATCATCATTGAATGAACACAACATGACGATGGGATGTTTATGCATGTAATTGTCAAGTATGCACATTTGAGTGAATGCATGGGAGGAGATGATATTAATGCTAACACCCCCATCGATAATAACACATCGTACACATATATCATCGATGTGGATAAAGATGAAGAGAGTTGGATCTGGGTGATCAGTTTGGTGCAGTGGGATCTCTTCATCTGAGAATCTAAGGGAGGATACTTGATGAGTAGGGTGAAGGTGTCAATGAATGGGGCAATTTGGTGACAGAAGCTACATGATGGGGTGTAATAATAGATAGCCACGAGTGTAGGGTCATTGGGTAAAACTTTAATTGACTGCAGAACCTCCATGAGAGCTTGACGATGGGATTCCGAGGTTTGGATGAGGTCATATAAGGACATTTTGAGGGGGTATATTAGTGTAATTGTTTGGGCATCACGCGATGTGTAACCCCATTGGAAATAGGATATGTGGGGCCGCAGATAGTAATTTAAGGTGTGGGTGTAGATGATATGTTGGGTATGGGATTGGTTAGTTATTCGGTTGCCTCTTCCTTACCTTTGTTACTTTTGAGCATGGGTAACAACATGGATCATGTTGATTTAAGGTGGGGATGTAGGCGAAGTAGGTGAGCCATGAAGGGAATAATGATGCGACATGTAGGGAAAAAGCCAAGTGGTGGGAAGGAACCTTGTGAGATGAGTTGAGCACACCTGACATTTGGGTGGAGGTTTGGTGAGTTATCTGATGCGAACCATGTTAATTTCAAATCTTTCATAGGTGGGTCTAAGAGCCGTGGGGGGTGGAGGTATCTAGGTCGTTGAGTAGGCAATGATGGAAAGAACTGTGGGAATGGGTGCTGCTGAAATGGGGGTCCTCATTGAGAAGGTCATAATCGTCAAATTTTTTCTTCAAGAGGACATAACTGGATAAGAATGGTCTTCAAATCCTTGAATTTCTCCACATCGTGCCCCTGGACACATGATGGTAAGCACAAATTTTGGTGTCATTGAACCCACTTTGGTTTGGGTTTGAGTGGGTCATAAGATCTGAGAGGTGTTAATGTGATGACAAAATTTTCAAGGAGGTTGGTTAAGATTTTGGCATAGGAACCTACTAGTGGATCGCAATGGTAAGTGAAGGTGGGTTTGGGTGTAGGTACGGTATGGAATATAGAGGAATAGTCTTTACATGAGGGGGGAGTAGGTCGAGCTAGGATGGTTTTAGGTGTCTTGTGTGGTCGTAGGCACTGGTCATTGTTTGCTTGGGCAGGGGTATGATAGATGAATTGGCAGGAGAATCTGTGGTTGGTTTGACTCCCTTAGTGGAGGGTAACATATTTGTGTCTTTAGGTTGCACCTTCTTGGGTAAATGTGATATGGGTGCACATGAGATCTAGAGGGAAAAGCGGACGGTGGAAGAGGGCGAGTTACCCATGGGGATAACTAAGGTTCTATGAAGGTAGATAGTGCAGGTCGTGCCGGAGGTATGAGGGAAAGGGATTGAAGTGTCATAGGTAGTGGAGGAGTGACTCGATGGTATTGGAGGTATGGGAAGTAAATTTGTTAAAGGTGTGGGCGGAAGTTGTGGTCAAGCGCTTGGGTATGTTTAGAGGTTTGTAATGGAGGAATGGTGTTGTTATGTTTTATGGTTTACCGGCAGGTGGAAGGTTTCTGTAACTTTGATGGAAGGGCAAGGTCCTAAGACAGAAAGAAAAGGGTGAAGGTGATGAAGGTGTTATTGGTGAGGTTGGAGTATAAGATTTATGGGGTTGGTTCTTTTATTTGAGTGTCAGAGTAGGTTTGGTATTGGCCTTAGAGGATGTAGCTAAATCTAATTTGATGAGTGGATGAGTAAGGCTAGCAGTTGGGATGACCCCTAAGGTAGTGCTTGGTTTAGGTGAAGAAGATGATATAAGTGTAGGCTTTTGCTGTAGATGTGCATTGGGTTATGGGTAGGGGTGTGGTTTGAGCCATGAGTGGTATCGTGGTGGAATTTTTGATAGTTGTAGTTATATTTGGTTCGATTGGCTGAAATATTTTTGGGTAAATAGTGGAAGTGTCAATAAGTAACATATGTATTTGTGTGGAGACATGAAACAGAAGATGCCCCCAAAGTAAGGCTCTATCCACATAATCTAGGTGATCAGCTAAGCATGAGAATGACATGACTGTAGGTGAGGTTGATGAGGATATAATAGCAATTCCCGTAAAATGTGTCTTAGAGATGGGGAATTTTCTAGCTTTAGCTTCTGTGGGTAAGAGAGCCAAAAGTAAGTCCATAGGATCTTGGGTAATTGATGGAGAATGGGCACCTAGAGGTAAAGGCATTTCTACTGGGTCTTTGATAGGTGGAGGAGATGATGGGTGCTCCTTTAGGGACGGAGTAGATGATGGGTGGTCCTCTGTGGGTGGAGGAGATAAACAATTATCTTCCATGGGATGGAGAGGTACTGCGGGTAATGAATCTCCGAGTGGAGAAGTCAAAGGTGATGTAGTTTTGATGTCAACAAGAGTCTCCTTCATGGGTGAGAGAGGAGACAAAGGATGTTCTTTCGTGGGTAGAGGAGTAGGTGAAGTGGGTTCAAGTGTAGGTGGATGACTTTGGGCTAAGATCTCCTCTATGGAAGGAATATGAGGTAATTGAGTAACAACGAATGGATATGAGGAAGGTGTGTTAGGATTATCCAAGGTTAACTCACCTTTCCCAAGCATTTCTTGGACAATATTTTTGAAACTGATACAATTTCCTTCACTATGACCCTTCACTCGATGATAGTTGCAGAAGTCATGCTCTTTATACCATGCAGGTGTGGGGCGAGCAGGGTCAAAACTAGTGTGTAGTTTTATGGGAGGAAGGGTGATGGACCCAAATTTAATGAGATTTTCTAAGATAAAAGAATAAGGTTCCCCAATTGGGGTATATTTCCGTTATTACCTTCTGAATTGAAAAGTCTAGATAGGGGAAAGATTAGATGAGGGACTAGCCTAATTTGATGGATGAGATGGGACAACCTTGAGTACCATCGTGTTAGCGGTTCCCTTGGCTTTTGAATAATTGTTCTGTGGTTTCGGAGAAGAAGATGCATCATTTGATTTGAAGGCTGAATTCTTATTGTGTAGTTGGATTTTCTTCTCTTCGATGGCCCGAATCTCTAACTTTTGTGCCATGGTGAATTCCTCATTGAAGGTTCCTAAAGTCTGGACCTACAGGGTCGGTGAAATATGTCTAGCACGAGCCCGTGTGTGTTTCGCATAGAATTTAGTTCCAGAATAGAGTTATTTCTATCCTTTCATTCTCTTGAGAAATAGATAGGGGTTAGGGTTAGGAGGAATACCTATTGAGTGTTGGGAAGGTGTGTGTGTATCGTAGAGAGATCAGACCGATTGTGAAGAGCTCCTTTTTGTCTGGGAAGGACTACTTGTAAATAAGAATGCAAGACCACTAGATTTTAGTTAGACAATAAGTGAGGGAACTGCCTTGGGCCCAGGAAATATTAGACTTCCTTTCGAAGGTGGTCAGTTCCCTTTTTAATACAAATTGATGCAAATGATAATAAAGAAGCTATTGCAAACTCATGATTTAGGTATCTTGTTACTAAAAGCAATAGAGACTAAACTACCAACAATAGAATGTCATGTTGTTTGTTTGGTCACTGGTTATTGATATGTTCAGATCAAGTTACAGGGATAGACCAGGCTAGACACGAGATAGTTTTGAGGTGAATAGGTGAAAGGTTGGTTTTGGTATAAGTCACAGTGACCGATGCCAGTCACAGGATAACTGATCGCGGTTATAAAAATGGTACCGGTAGGGAATAACTGATATCAGTAGGGGCAATGATTTAGGGATTTTTAAATGGAGGTTGGTGTAAGGTGGTTATGAGGTTTGGAAGGTTGGTAGATGGTTGAGGGGAGTAGTAGGGTGATAGAGAAGACTCAGAGAATGAGAGATCTGTCTTTGGGGTAATATAGAGATGGATGACCGAAGGTTAGGTGCAGGTTGTTGCCGGGTAGTAGATCCAGGAGTGAGCTTATAATCCCTATGAATTAAAAGTTCATAAAGTAGTGTCTAGAAGCATACTAGGTGATAAAAGAGACTACTTACTAGTTTCTGATGTGGATGCAGGTCCAAAGAATGCAGTGGTGAAGGCAAGGCTCAGTTGGGATGATCCAACAATCGGAAGTGATCTGATGAAGCTATCCTTCCACTCTCTCCATGTTTGGATGAGTTTGGAAATGCTCTCGTTGTCCAGTTACAGTCTTGGGCTTGATATTCCTCTTTGCAAAACTCCTCTCTCCTTCTCACTTGTCTCTCCCTTGCAAATGGATTCCAGATCCTTTGGTTTTGGTTGGGGAAGGTCATTTACAGGGAACCGATGGTGGTTACGTAACCGACGCCGGTTGAGTAGGGACCGATGTCAGTCAGGTCAAAGTTGGCTATTTGTAGAAAAATAGCCAACTTTCCCTCCTTTTCTCCCGAGGGTCAGTTGTGGGCTTGGTCAAGTCATTATTAGGCTCATTTTGATGCGAGTGAGGGGTGATGAGTCATGGGTGTGGGTCTGGACCAAGTCATAGGTCTTAATTAGGTTAGTTTAGGGTTAGGGCTAGGTCATAGTGAGGTGGCGAGGTGAGGTGGCAGGGTTGGAGATGTGGATTTATTAATTATAAGGTAATTAATAAATAATTAAGTGTGTAAGGTTTAGGTGGTGAGGTAGGGTTAGGTTGCGGGATGAGATACAGGTTACAGGGTGTTGTAAGACCCAAATTTGGTGTCTACATTTGTCCCTTGTTATCGTGTAGCTTGTCTTGTAAAGCTTCACTGACAATAATAAAAAGTGGTTGCCCTAGTTAAGGGTATAGGTAATCCCCCTCAAATCTATCACAGATTGAGGCGACATGAAATCAGGGATAGGGTTGATAAAGGGTGAATGATGATGAGATGCTGGTAAGATGGTGGGGTAAGTTCAAGGAAGACAATGCATGTTAAAATGCAGTAGTGTGACCAAGGTACACTTTTTGAAGATGGTGGGGTAAGTTCAAGGAAGACAATGCATGTTAAAATGCAGTAGTGTGACCAAGGTACACTTTTTGAAGAGCAAACAAGCAATTCATAGGCAAAGGTCGATAGTTTATCCAAACAAGGTTGATATAATCCTGGTATCCAAGGCATAGGAAGTAGCTCCAGGGGATATAACGGGTAAGGTACCGGAACGTTTAGGCATGTTCAGTAGTACCAAATGGTTGGTTTGGTTGAGATAAATGTCACGGTCTTTGTCTAGGAAAAGCTGGTCGACTGATCAATTCAAGTATCCTAGTCATGCTAAAACATGAATAGGTGAGCTCGATTGAACAAACAGGTACATGATGGGTGGAGAGAATTTTTAATGTGTGGGCCTCAGTCGAGGTACTTAATTGGTACGGCCTTGGGTCAGGAGGATTGGTTGGTTGCAGCCTTTGGTCGGCCCGATTGATCGATTGATTGTGGCCTTGGGTTGGGTTGATTGGTAAGTTGCGGCCTTGGGTCGGGCTGATTGGTTTGTTGCGGCTATGGGTCGGGCCAATTGATTTGTTGTGGCCATGGGTCGGGCTGATTGATTGGTTATGGCCTTGGGTTGGGCCGATTGATTGCCTTGGAGAGAATTTTTAATTTGAATTTTTAAAGTGTGGGCCTCGGTCGAGGTACTTGATTGGTGTGGCCTTGGGTCGGGCCGATTGGTTGGGTGCGGCCGTGGGTCAGGCCGCTTGGTTGGTTGTGGCCTTGGGTTAGGCCGAGTGATTGGTTACGGCCTTGGGTCAGGATGGTTGGTTTGTTGTGGCCTTGGGTCGGGCCGATTGGTTTGTTGCGGCCGTGGGTCAGGCTGATTGATTGGTTACGGCCTTGGGTCGGGCCGATTGGTTGGTTGCAGCCATGGGTCAGGTCAGTCGGTTGGTTACGGCCTTGGGTCGGGCTGATTGGTTTGTTGCGGCCGTGGGTCAGGCCGATTGATTGGTTATGGCCTTGGGTTGTGCCGATTGGTTGGTTGTGGCCTTGGGTCGGGACGGTTGGTTGGTTGCGGCCTTGGGTTGGGCCGATTGATTGGTTACGGCCTTAGATCGGGCTGATGAATTAAAAATAAGGCTATTTAGCAAAGCTGAGGGTAGGCGATGTGGTGAAAAATGGAGATTGGTGGATAAAGGTAGGAGTTAGGTTAAACTAAGCCGGTAACCGATATCAGTCTCTTAGGGTGTGCTCTAACCGATAACGGTTAGAGGGCGAAAACCTATAAAAAGAAAAAATACGGCATGTCATTTTCACTTTGTGAAATTGAGTGCCAACTTTTTCTTGTTTGAGTTTTTTAAGTGACTGGGTTGTGTGTTTGGGCTGAGTTGGCACTAGTTGAGTGGGGGAGTGAGTTATTGGTAGGCCTCAGAGATCGAGAGGCAGATTTTGATTGGTTGAGGACCCTGCTGAGGAGATTTGGAGCTATGGCATAGCTTGGAGGAGCAGGAGGTGCTGGAGGAGCTGGACTACCACCACCTATCCCACCACGATGACGTGTAGTCATACCGGTAGGCTCTAAACCCCTATTTTTGTTAATTTGATGAATTTAGCTGGGATGTGGGTATTGGGGTAGGAATCCAAAATTTGATAAAATAATGAATAAATGAAAGTAAACAGTAAAAGAGATTTGGTAGATATGTTAGGTAGGCCAAAACGTTAGGTTGGGTAAGTTTTCAGGCAATTGTGCTGGGTAAATGGGTAGAAATAGGAAAAAAAGGGGATTTGGGGGCTGTTTTTCGGTTCGGCCTCCGAAACCCCACAGTGACCGATGTCAGTCACTAGTCGATCGGCATCAGTCATAGTGTAAATTATGTAGATTAGCGGATACAGAGACCGGTGTCGGTCAGGTGTCGACCGAACGTCAGTTTTATAAAAATCAGACATAGACTGTTGGTGGGGGACCGATGGCAGTTGAGGGTGACTGGTATCGGTCACCATAGGTAGGAGGTAGGGTTGTGAAATTTTTTGTGTTGGGTGTTGTTGTAGGCGGGTAGGATAAATTTTTGGGTTGAAGGGGGAGAAGGTAGAGTTACTAGGAAAGCGTTATTGGGGTGGGGGGTAATCGGGTGGTTGGGGGCCGGTTCGGGTAGTATAGGTTATGGGTTGTGTATGAATTAGGAGGTGTTAAATTGGTTGAAGTATGGTTAGAGGGTGAGAGTAGAGTGGGTGGAGTATGAGTGGGGTGATTAGTAGGGTGTGGGATAGGTAAAGGCGGATATTTTAGATTTTTGTTCGGTGGGGATATTGATGTTGAGGGAGATGAGGTGTTTTAGTTTCTGATTGGAGTGGGTAGGATAAAGAAGGGCCATAAGAGTGAGAGAAATTTATAGATGTATAGGGTAAGATAGGTGGGTGTAGATGTGCTTATAGAGTCGGGTTGTGATTGGGTGGGTGAGTGAGTATAGAGGGTTAAGGTAGGTGTTTTTTGAAGGGTAGGCCTGATGGAGTGGGTTGTTTTTACAAGCACGCCAGCAGCTAACGATGTGAGATCGAATGCCACCTCTACTGGAGTGGATGCGACCACATGTGACTGCAGCGCAGTGGGCAGTTATGCGGGGAGGTTAGACTCGGTGGAGTCCAGAGGTATAGGGCTATGGATAGGGACCACATCCTGATGGTTTCCCTCATCGAGAGATGGGGTCCGGAAACCAATGCCTTTCATCTCCCTACTAGAGAGATGACAGTCACCTTAGAGGATGTGTATCGCATCCTGATACTAGCCAATCATCAGTGAGGAGGTGTTCCCGGTGGATTCTGAGACAGTGATGGATAGCATCCTGTAGGTATTCGGGGATGCAACCCCATTAATTACGTATCATAGTGTGAGCATCTGCTATGGCGATATGTATTGCGCGCATCGATAAGGGACAACGGCTTGCCATGCTGATGATGATCGGTATCACTTGCTTCGCCCCTCCCGACTCAGATGGAGGCTGCTTTCCACGAGCTCTGATGGGAGTGTTACATGAGATGGTGGAGGAGCACACTTGCTACGTATGGGCACCAGTGTATCTGGTGTAGCTATACAGAGAGCTCTGGGGCTATCGCCGTATGAGGTGATTCGGTATATGTTTGACATTCTTGTTACACTGCTAGGCCTACGAGCATATCGTGTGTTTATGACCAGTAGGGTTGCCCCAGTAGCTAGGGCCACAGGTAGTTTATAGATATGGGTTTCAGAGGTGGTTGGGGGGTCGTGGGCCAGCCACAAGTAGTTATTGTAGGGCAGGATGTCACTTATTACAGACATATGCTAGAGGGCCTGACTGCCTTAGATATTATATGGAGGCCATACAGAGGCCATTAGCCCCGTGGAGGAGCCCGAGCACAGCTGCGTTGGATCCAATACATCTCATGGATATCTGGACGGAGACCTGGGGAGTACGAAAGGATTCCTCTAGAGAGGGTACGACGACAACTGGGATTACAGCAGGATGAACCACCTCCCTTCCCACAGTATCGAGAGGGAGGATGTAGAGGCACCATTACTTGTACCCACAACCATTTGACCCAGTCTGGGTAGCAGAGAGATCAGAAGATGACACAGTGGATGACACCGGGGTTATAGGTTTCATTTTTGGTTTGGTGGGCAGGGTAGAGGGCAGCCATGAAGAGCACAGCTAGCACAGCCCAGATTTGGCGGCTATTACCAGTGGAGAGGGACCGTCTCTTGGGTCAGGTGTAATTATTACAGGGGAAGCTTGCTACTACACAGGCAAAGATTAGAGATTGTTACAGGGGAAGTTAGCTCAGGCACAGGTATAAGCACAAGGCATAGGCACAGGGCACAGGTCCCTGCTCAGGCTCCGATGGCAGCTCCACCGCCCACCACAGGTACAGGCTCAGGGTCAGGGTGTACAGGCAGGATAGGGCCCACTTCTATTAGGAGTCCGGGGGACCAGCCCCACCAGCCATGGTGGCACTGGGCCCGGTACATGGAGGTGAGCAGATGAGCGCCCATTATTATCAGGACGTACTAGATGGTACCGGTGCTGATTATCAGCCATATATGGCTCATCCAGAGCAGCCGAGACTTCCCAGAGTCACAGGTCACAGGGGGCCACAGCCACACCTGGTGGGTTAGTGATAGGTAGGAGGCGAGATCTGAGACCGGGGCCAGTGGAGGGATGAGCTGAGGGGAGGGGGGAGAGAGCTGAGTTTCCCCAGGAGTGGAGATGGTTTTTTGGATAGTTGATTTTTGGATAGAGACCACCGGGTCTGCGAACTGAGTGTGCATATAGAGGCCTGCATGCCCCACATAGGATTTATGTATTCATTTTTGTTGTATATATCGGCTTGCGAGTTGAGTACGTTTTTGTATAGTTGATACTAGCTTGCGAGGCCGAGTGTATTTTTGACATGAGAGACTGGCCTGCGAGCCGAGTTGAGATTTTGACAGAGATAGCTGCCTGCATGCCGAATTTGTATTTTTTGGATTACAGAGGCCCCATGCCGGGTAATTTGTATATTATTGACATTGATTTGAGGATATATAGATGATGAGTTTGATCCACATGGTGTGTATAATGTTTGATTTGATACATATATTATAATGTTTCATTTGTTTTGTTGATGATTTTGGAAGTTGAGGTATATAGATGACGTTGATGATGTTTGGATTATATGCATATGTGTTGAAATGTTGATGGTATTATGATGATGGATATTGATAATGATGTCATTATACCAGGGAAAAGAGGCGGGCGCTGCCAAAATTTTGCACAAAAAAACAAAGAAAAGGCCAGGTATACAGCCAAAAGGAGACAGTTTGACCGATATCGGTTAGATAACCGATGTCAGTCACTATGTGACTGATACCGGTTAGGTAATCGACATCGGTTATGTTTAAAATGAGATTTTTAAAAAATAGAAAATCTTGGGAGGCAATTTTAGATTCTTATTTTTAGAGTAATGTAACATGTTAAATACGAGGATGCGAGGCTGTTGTCGTCCATATAGGATAGTTTCATGGGGGAATTGAGTGATTAGGAGGAAAGAGACAGGTAAAGTGATCATGGGCTTGGATTAAGAAGGTGTAAAGACAAAGTTATAGTGAAGAGTCTAGTGAACATGGATGAACAAGGAGAAGCATCCAGTGGGCAGAGAAGAGAGAGAAGACCAGGTTCCACCTCAAGCTGCTGCATCCCAAGAGGTATAAGTGTTGGCTGGAATGAGATTTTGCATGCTTATAAATAGGATGTGGTAAGAGAAGTGGGTAATAGGTGATAGGCAAGGGTTTGGGATGGGATGAGTGTTATAGGGTAGGTAATCAAGTGTTTTAGATATGTTTGTAGGTGAAGAGAGGGGTAAAACCAGTGAATAAGGTATCATAGATGGTGTTTTTGAGTAGGATGGGTATTATGAATAGTGACTGATATTAGTTTAGGCCTAACCGGTATTGGTTAGGTAACCGATATCGGTTACTGTGTAAAGTTGCAGCTTCTGATAAAAAACACTTGGGGATTCATTTGCTACTTGTTGTTCATTGGTTTGATGTGTGCAGGAAGAGGCAAGGTTGATGATGAATGATAGGGTACCAACGCTGTTGTCACAGGTCCAAGCAGATGTTACACCAGTGGAGTGGACATTAATAAACTGTGTGGGGTTAAGCAAAATCTACTATTATTCATGAATCACACGCAATCATGCTATGTTACAGGCGCTGATTGAGAGATGGAATTTAGAAAAGAATACATTTCATCTGCCAACAGGGGAAATGACATTGACGTTAGAAGATGTGTTTTGAATTTTGAGACTTCTAATTACAGGAAGACTAGTGTATCAGGCAGGGTCCAACGTAGCGCGGGCAGCGATAACGACAGTATTTGGTCCAGCCGCACGAGATTTGACATAGTGAGGCGTGACATTTACTTATGGTATAATGTTTGCGGCACACCCTGAGGTGACAAGGTTGGCCGTGGTATTAATGATAGCGGTGGGGTATTATGCATTTCCTAGAGCAGATGGGGGAAGATTTCCAAAATTATTGATGTGTATTATTCATGAGATGATAGAAGGTAGCGTTGCTTTCGCATGGGCACCCACATATCTGGCGGAGCTATACAGAGGTTTATGGGCATGCAGGTGAAATCACAGGACTACACTAGATTGTGCATACTTATTACATTGTTGGGGTTATGAGCACATTGTGTGTGTGTGACCAATAGGCCGACCAATCTAGGAAGGAGAGACAGGAGTGCAGAGGTTGGGATTTAGGCGACGGGTCCAGATAGAGCAAGAGGCAAGAATCAAGACCGTGATAGATAACACCGAGTATTATAGGCAGAAATTGGAGATGATGACGATTGGAGATATCCATTGGAGACCTTACGGGAACTACATGGTGACGACGAACATAGCCGAGGATTTGAGGGGTGTAGAGCGAGTGAGGTGGATCGCAAGACACAGGCTAGGAGAGTATGAGAGGATTCCTCTAGATTGCATGCGACGACAATTTGGATTTGTTTAGGATATACCCATGGATCATAGACCATACAGAAGGATCGACGCCAAGGTGCCATTCTCACCTCCACGGCCAACTCTTCCAGAAGGAATAGACGAGATAGCAGCCGATCGCAGGGTAATGAATGCAGGAGTGACAGAGTCTTATAGATTATGGTGGGCAAAAGAGATGCGAAGTACACACGAGAGGGCCGATCATCCCCACATAGCCGTGATTACCATGGAGAGAGACCACCTGCAGGGTTTAGTTCACCAACTTAACACACAGGTGAATGAGACCATGGGATTGTTAGAGGCTTCACAGTCTCGAGTGGAGAGACTAGAGGAAAGAGTCCTCCACACAAGAGGGCAGATTCGTATGTTATAGAAGAGATTGGTGGATTAGTGGGAGGAACCAATAGCAGTGGTACCTTTGAGTATGGAGAGGACAGGTGAGTGGCGTCGACCATCACCATCACTACCTGGTTCGGGATGAGGCACGGGGGTCTAAGTGAGTTTCATACATAGGGGTAGAAGAATAAATAAGGATTACATGATAGAGAATATGTATTTGTTTAACATCTAAATAAAATGGAATATGTATGTTGATTTGAGTTTGTGATAATTATAAGAATATTTGTGTTTTGAATGTTTGGATTGATAAAGGATCAAGGTGAGTGTTATCAATAAAAATACGTGAAAATATTTATATTTTTAAAGAAAACACAACACATGATAGGTTATGGTAGGGGATGGTCAAGCTAACCTTGGGAGACCCCATGTCTCCTAAGTGCTGCCTACATAGCCCATTGCACAAAGCAAGGAGGGGCCTCAGACTGATGTAGTTCTCCCTTAGGACCAGGGAAAGGTGAATTCAGGAAATGTGGTACAGGTAATTTGTTGGTTGGTAAAAGTTTGATGTTGGTAGAGTAATGTTGTTGGTGTTGGTGTGGGTATAGGTGAAGTGAGGGTTAACCTACCTAAGCATAGGAAACCATGTCCTAATTAAGGTCAACATACAATCCTAGATTCGGGTAAAAGAGGTAAAAGTGTCCCATAGTTGGAAAGAGCTAAACAAACCACATATCATCGTAGGATGAGCTTAAATCCCTAGGTACCTTGCATAGGCAAGAAGTCGATAGGTGAAAAGAGTTGTATAATCACAATATATCAGATATACGCATGTCCCTTGAGTTTTGTTATTGTGAAGAATGGTGAGGAGAGATGAATGGTATAGCTGGGGCACATAGAACTTGTTATAAGGTGATTATTCTGATGGAAGAGAACCAAACCAAAATAGACAAGTCCATGACTCAAAAGTACTTTTGAATACTGCTTTGATTTTTCTGGATATAGACTGAACGATGCGGGAAGTCTATATGGGATATGCATTTTGTTGTTCTTGAGCTCTTCATGAAGCTGATCAATGTGAGAAGCTTCTGATAGAGGCTGACTTTGTATAGCTATCCTTCGAGGGAGCAGTCTACTTATAGTAGCAGACGCAGCGTTGCACATAGCTGTCCTTCGAGGGAGCAGTCTAGTTATAGTAGTAGATGTGGCTTTGCACATAGCTGTCCTTCGAGGGAGTAGTCTAGTTTATAGCTTGGAGGTCTAGATGTCTTTTTGGCATGAAGCATCTAGTTTTGCAGGAATTTTGACTCAAGAATATCCCAGAATTGTATAATTGAGAACTTGTTATTTTGATACTTTTAAGTCATGGACCAGACTAAAAAGGAGGCCTCTTTAAGAGGAGGTGATGATCAAACCACGTGGGTTTGATTTTACTTTGAGATGCACAAAATAAAGGTGTATGAGGTGGTAAATGAGCTCAAGGGACGAGCGCAAGGTGGATGAGGAGTGATGTAACACTAAATTCAATAGCAGAATGGTTGGAGATGCAAGACATTAAGGGGTTCAGCTTCAGGTTTACCATTAAGCGAAGCTAAACGATAAGTATCTGATCTGTAAGTGTGAGTGATAATGTAAGGCCCAATCTAATTAAGAGAAAATTTTCCACGTTTGCTCTTTTCTGGTTTGGTTACATGTTGATTCTCTTTGAGGACAAGATCACCAATTTTAAAGGTACACTCATGAATTCACTTATCATAAGCACGCTTGATGCACTTTTGATAAATTTGAAGGTGGTCAAGAGCGGTAAGATGACGCTCGTCAAGAAGCTCCAATTGGGCTAACCGCTCTTGGTGGAAGTCATCATTGGTGAGAATAACCTGGAGAGATATTCAGAGGGAAGGGATTTGTATTTCGAGAGGCAAGACAGCCTTAGTACCATACACCAGAGAGAATGGTGTGGCATTAGTGGAAGTACGAATGCTGGTACAATAAGCCCAATGGGCAAAGGGGATGTGATCATGCCAATTTTGACCAGAATCGTTAACGACTTTCATGAGAATTTTGGTTAAGGTTTTGTTAGAAGATTTAGCTTGACCATTTGTTTGTGGATAGTAGGGTGACGAGAAGAAAAGTTTGATACCAAAGTTGTCACAAAGGGCTCGTAATAGATTATTTTTGAAAGATTTGCCATTATCGGTTATCAAGCAATGAGGAACACCGAAACGGTAAATAATGTGATGATTGGTGAATTCAACAATTTTCTCCTTTTTGGTTGAAACGAGTGGAACGACCTCCACCCATTTAGTGTAATATTTGGTTTCTGTGATGATCCAACAATGACGTTGTGAAGAAGATGGATGAATCTCACCAATAAGGTCCAAACCCCATTGTGAGAAAGGCCAAAGATCTCGTGTGATATGTAGCGGATGGCTGGGAGTATGTTGAAGTTGGCATGCTGTTAACACATAACACAATGGCTTAACATATTCGCAGTAGTATTTATTAAGAGTAGGCCAATAATATCCTAGGTGAAGGATCCGCTTGGCCATGGCAAAGCCACTAAAGTTCCCACGACAAATTCTATCATGGACTTTTTGGATGGTATGAGTGACTTCAGCGCTAGTTAGACATCGAAGGAGGATACCATCGAAGCCACATTTATAGAGGAGTCCCCCCATGATGACATAATGAGAAATACCTTTAAGAAAAGAGCGTTTTCCATTACTACTAAGGTCAGGTGGGAGAAAAGAGGTTGTAAGGTAGTCGCGAAATTGGTGATACCAGGTATCCTGCGAGTCAGCAGATGCATTATTTACCATACAGACATCCGGGACTAAGTAAAATGGAGCAAAGAGTTGTTAGACCAAGAAAAATATGTCAGAGTTAGTTGGTGATGTAGTAATTTGCGAGGCCAAGCAAGCCCATAGTATCCGCAAATTTATTAGTTGAGCGTGGAACGATTTGGATAGTATAATGGGTAAATAAGGTCAAAAGTGAATCTATGTAACATTTGTACTTTTGAAGTTCCCCATTTTTACATTGGTAGATTCCAGTAACTTGATTTACTACCAATTGAGAGTCACCCGAAAATGTTAATAGACTTTCACACCTAAGTGTAACACAACGTGGAGACCTAGAACAAGGGCCTCGTATTCCGCTGTATTGTTAGTGTTAGGGGAATTCGAGCCCGAATGAAAGAGGTATAGGTTCACCTTCAAGAGGAATGAGAACAACGCCCGCCCCTCCACCACACTGGCATTTAGATCCATCGAAGAAGAGAGTCATTGGATAAGACGCATCACTGAGTGAAAGATTTGAGATGAGTTCATCAGGGAAAGTAAAATTGGTAAAATTATTCCCCAGGTAAAGGGGCTTCCGCGAGTTGGTCTGCGATAGTTTATCCTTTGACTGATTTCTGTTGTACGAACTCAAGGTCGAGGTTGGTGAGGAGCATAAGCCATCGAGCGATGCATTGGTTTATATGAGGTTTGGCGTACATATAATGTATGTGGTCAGCATTAGTGATGACAAAAGTTTTGTGATTCAGGAGGTAATTTCAGAGTTTTGTGGCCATGAATGATAGGGTAAGGCACAACTTTTCGACGTGTGTATACCTAGTTTTGTAATCCACAAGAGTACAGCTTATGTAATAAACTACTTTTTCTCGATGCTCGGAAACACGATGTGCGAGCATGACTCCTACAACATGGTCGGTGGCATAAAGGTAAAGGTAGAAAGGGCGATCGTCCTGAGGTGGGATAAGCTTGGGTGGCTACAAGAAATAAGTTTTAAGAGCCTCAAAGGCTCAGTGGCACTCCTCGATCCATTGAAAGATAATGTCCTTTTTAAGGAGATGATGGAAAGGTTGAAATTGATCCGAGAGTTGTGAGATGAAATGCTGGATAGATTAGAGTTTTCCTTGCAAACTACGCAATTGCTTTAGGTTAGTGGGTGGGGGAATTTCTAAGATAGCCTTGACTTTAGCTGTCAACCTCAATGCCACGTAGAGAGATGATAAAGCCAAGGAGTTTTCCCGAAAGGACACTAAAGAAACATTTCTTTGGTTGAAGACGAACACAGTATTTTAATAGGTGATCGAAAATAATGGTTAAAACATCAAGATGTTCACTGCGATGTTTGGATTTTCCAAGAAGATCGTCGACATAATCCTCAAGGATAGTGTGCATAATGTCATGAAAAATGTAAGTCATAGCCCGCTGATAGGTCGCACCAAAATTCTTAAGGCCAAATGGCATGACATGATAGTAGAAGGTTCCCTAGGGGGTAATGAAGGTGGTTTTATGTTGATCAGCTGGGGCTACTAAAATTTGATTATATCCTGAGAAACCATCCATGAGAGAAAGCATCTCATGGCCCGTAGTGCGATTGACAAGTTGATCAATACTAGGTAGGGGGAAGTCTTCCTTTGGGCAAGTGAGGTTAAGATCCCAGAAATCCGTACATATCCGAAGTCCCCCCGTTGCTTTAGTGATAGGTACACCATTAGAAATCCATTGCGGATAGTCAATAGGTAAGATGAAAGAAAAAGAAAGGAGTCATTGAAGCTCTTCTTTAACCAAGAGGGCAATGCGTGGATGCATTTTTCTCAGCTTCAGTTTAACTGGTTTGGAGTCTGGTTTCAGAGTGATGTTATGGACAACAATGTTAGGATCGATTCCTAGCATGTCGGCGTAGGACCAAGCGAAAGCTTGATTGTGGGCACGGAGAAAGGTAGTGAAGGAGGCTTGTTCTGATGCATCGAGAGATTGTATGATCTTTACAATGTCAGGATCATCTTCTATGTGGATGTTGATTTCAATAGTTGACTCATTTAACATGGTTTTGGTTTCAAATGGTAAGGTGCGTTGAATATAAGAGTCATCCGCACCAAGGTAGGTGAGGATGGAGTCATCATCCTGGCACTCCACAACATTAATCAAAGGCGAGTCTTCTTCGATCATGTCTAGATACAAAAGGGGAAGAGAAGATGGGCCTTAACCATCGCGTTGATAAGTGAGAGGACCTATGAAGATAGCATTCACTAAAAAAAATTTTAGGAGGGATAGATTCCGGGTCTATCGACTTCGTGGGTGAAGGTGGTAAAATGGGCGATGATTATTCGGAATGGGTGACTTCATCGTCTTCTAGGATACAATTGACATGAGGTTTCTTCAGTGTAGGTGGCTCAGAATATCCAAGACCACTACGATCTTTGTGTTTGCGTGTAGTCATGGGAATAACTGTATGTTGTCCTTGCTCATAAAGACCAAAAAAAAAAACCCTTCCAAGCACAGCGTGTCAGGAAGGTGAGGGCGAAACGACGGTTGGTTAGATATTGAAAATCTGATTGGAAGGGAATCACACCAAGGGGAGGTTTGGGGGTGACAGAGGATGCGTCGACACCCCCATACGTTAGGTTGGTGCAGTAATTAGGTGGTCCATAGGAGATCACCTACCCCACACGATGGTCGTATGTAGGATACACCTGTAACTGTCCATACTCTTGTGGGGTATGGAAGGTGATAAAATTGTATAGGCGGTACTCCCCCAATGTAAGGTGTTGAAAAACACCTACCAAGGGATCCGAGGTTGGGATGTTGTCCACGGGAAAGGAATAAGTATTTGCGTCGGTGGTTTCATTGGGCGAAGGTGTGGGTGCAGCTAAGGTGGATGGTTGAGGCGTGGTTGAAGTAGATGGTTGGGTTAGATCAATGGGTGTCTTGACGGGTACAAGCACATCATTAGGGCTGCATAACATATTACAGGTTTTGAAGGGGGAAGTGTCAGCTATGATGGTGTATGACTTCCCTTCATACTCAAATTTGATGCATCTATGTAAGGTGGAGGGAACACATCCCATAGCCCGGATCCAAGGGCGGCCTAACAACATGTTGTATTGGAATTCTCCCTCAAGGACATAGAAGAGTTCGGGTAAGGTATGTGGCCGTACATGAATGTTAAGGATCATGGTGCCTAGGGTAGAAGTAATAGCATTGTTGAATGAACGCAACATGGTGGGGTCAGCACACATGCAGCTAGGAGGGATATTCATCTGTTGGAAGGATTTGGAAGAGACGTTGTGTAGGCTAGTGCCCCCATATATCATAACATGACATACCTGGATGTCCCGGACATAAGCCGAGATGAAAAGAGTGGGATCAGGATCTTCTGCACCAAAAATGACAATTTATTCTTTCGAAAAACTGACAGCAGAGGCTTGCTGTACAGGGAAAGAAGTGGTTGTGGAGGTAGGTTGTTTGGTGAGAGAAGCGACATGGTTGGGTGTTAAGATGGAGGCGATGGGAAAGGTTTCATTAGGTAGGACCTCTATCTCTTGAAGGATCTCAATTAGAGCTTGTCGATGCGATTCAGATGTTTGAATGAGATCATAGAGTGTCATTTTTATAGGAGATTGGTGAAGTTGTTTGATCATAGTGCGATGGTAAACTCCATCAGAGACTGGATAGGCAGGTCCATGAATAATCACTTTAGGTGGTGGTGTGATCGGGATGGCGAAAGGAGAAAGAGAGGCCACATGTGTGCTCTCTCTAGCTTTTACATTATTTTTCTGACCTCGAGTAGCAATGCTAATCATGTTGATCTCATGAATGCAAGACAAGGAAGATGACAGGGATAAGTCATTGTTCTCGAGAGGTGGGGTTGCAATGATGATAGATTTTGGCGAGGCGGGGACAGGTAGTATAGGATATTTTCGTAAGTTGTCCATCTGAGATTTTCTATCCGAGATAGGCAACTGGTGAAGGATGGCTTTCAAAGCTTTACATCCTTCTACATTGTGTCCTGGTGTGCGGTGGTAGGCAAAAATTTTAGATTCATCATAACCTATAGGTCGAGGTTTAGATGAATCATAGGGTCTGAGTGGGGGTAGGGAAATGGTCGCATCCCCTACCAGCATATCAAGGATCTTGGCGTAAGATTCTTTGAGTGGGTCAAATGCAGATGAGGCTTTTGATTGAGTGGGTGAGATCATTAATTGTTTTGGTAATGGTTGGGTACATGTGGTTCGTACGGGTGGTGGTTTAGGTAAGGGATTTTGATGATTGGGTTTAAATAGGCATGGCTTCTTCTGTGTATAAGTTATGTTTAGCTGGTTAGATGATGAGGCCATAGATGACATGGTGGTAGGAAATAACCACGGGGAAAGAGAAGTGGTAGCAAACAAGTCCTTCGATGATCGATTTTACTTAGGGTTGGTAGGTAGGAAAGATACTTGGGGTGACGGTGTTGAGATGCCTATGGATTTCTATATGGGTGCAGAAGGTGATGGTCATGTTAAAGAAGACGTGGGAGGCATGGTGTATTGAGGCAAGGTGGAGGGGTGAGGCCCCAATATAGAAGGTAGGTGTGACAGTGAGGGTTGAAGCCATGCCTGCTGTATTGGTGTGATCGGGGCTGAGGGTTTTAGTTGTGGCGGAGGCATAGATTGGACTTGAGGAGATTGGGTCTGTCTCCTAGGTGGATTAATGACTTTATTTTCAGATAAGTCTAACCATTTAGGTGTGTGTGTTAGGCTACGTATTGGTGAAGTCCCAAGCATAGGGGAAGGTTTGGCTAGGTTGATAGAGTTGGATGAGGTATTTGACAGAGATGAGTGGGGTGGAGGTGAAGATGTAGGCATTTTGAGCTTTTGTAAAAACTTTAGGTATATAGTAGAGGTGTCTGGATTAGTCATCTGCATTTGAGTAGAGCATGGTGTATTCAAACATTCCCATAAGAGTCGTCTATCTTCTGGGGGGTGATAATCTTCACGTATGGACGGGAATTTTGGTATGGAAGAGAAGTGGGCTGTGATTCCGGTCCACTGGGGGTGTGATACAGGGGGCGAATGAGGTGGTTTATCAATGGGTGTTAAAAGGTCAACCGGTCACTGGAAAGATTTAGGCGATGAAGAACTGATAGGGAGGAGGGCATGTTCTAGAGGATTTGTCATGGTTAAGGAATTTTGTGATGTAGGCTCAAGGGGTTTCTCTTCTAAGGATGACATAAAAAGTGATGATCCTTCTTCTTTTGCAACAAGAGTGGTAGAAGGAGATGTTTGGGAAATAGATAAGTTGGATAACAACCACTCACAGTCTTGCAGGGATGTGGTGTAAGAAGGATCTTCTGTGAGAAAAGAACTCTGGGCGGTTGATTCCTTTATGGGTAAAGGAATAGAAGGGCTGTCCTCTTGTCCTGATGAAGGAGAAAGGGGAAAGGACTCCTGTGTCGGTGAAGAGGCTCGATTCAAAATTTCCTCGATGGAAGCCCTTGGTTGGGATTTGAAAACCCCATGGATCTCATGCACACTCTTTGCCTCGGCTAAGGTTTCTTGGTTTGTGTTACTGTTAGAGGAATGGTTTGGAAATGGTTTGTTGAAGATTTTTAAAATTCGATTAGCAGGGGCATTAGGATTATCGAGGGTTATATCTCCTGCATCAACCATTTCCTGCACTATGTTTTTCAACATCTTGCAGTTTTCATGGTTGTGTCCCTTCACGCGATGGAAGTTACAGAAGTCATTTTCTTTATACCAAGAAGGTATAGCGCGGGCGGAATCAAACCCGGAGTGAGGTTTAATAGGAGGCAAGGTGATAGCTCTTTCTTTAAGCAATTTGTCTAAGATCACATCATAAGTTTCTCCCAAGGGAGTGTACTTGATGGGCTCAGATTTATACTTATAGGTAGATTTCGGCTGGGTATAAGACGGTGCTTGAGATTTGACCGTTACCGCGTGTATAGCTCCTTTTGATTTCAAAGTAGCTGATGTGTGAGAGTTGGTGGTGTTGGGTTTGTTAGTGGAGTCCTGGGTTTGGAAATTTAAGTTTTTGTTGCGCAACTTCAATTTCTCCTCCTCTAAGGCCCGAATCTCTAGTTTCTGAGCCATAGTAAAGGCCTCATCAAAGGTGTGGAAAGTTTGAATTTGGAGGGTGGGAGAAATGTGTTTAGCGCAGGCCCACGTAAAGATTTTGATGAGCTCAACCTGAGGTAAGACATAAGTAAGTTGGTTGATGAGGCCCCGCCATCGTCCAATAAAATCTGCAATAGATTCGTCTTCAAATTGTCGGATGGCATAGAGATCGGTAATGGATACTTTCTTGGCAATATTGATGGAGAAATGATCCAAGAAAGATTGGGCTAACTAGTTAAAGGAGAAGATTGAGTACTGGGATAAAGCACTGTACTACTCCAAGGAAGGTCCTGATAAGGACATGGGGAAGGTACGGAGTAGTAAGGCATCGTCATGAGCAATCAGATAACAAGCATGTCTAAATGATTGCAAGTGTTGTTGAGGGTCCTCCTTACTATTAAAGCAAGTAAATTTAAGTAATTCCCATTGAAGAGGATATGTATGAAGGGGGACATAAGAATGAATAGGCTCCTGACAAACTTGCTCGTATGTCAGGGTGTTACGGCTTCCTGAAAAAGAAGCCTCAAGATTTTGCATCTTGTCCATCATTTGTTTGATTAAATCATTGATTGGGTTAGATGATGGTGTTGTCATTGTAAATGGAGGAGGATTGGGCCAAGAGCCGCTACTAGATAATGGTGGGGCTAGATGTTGATAAGGTATCGATGATGAATGTGTTGGGGTAGCTAAATAAGGGTGTCCTATATAAGATGTTGAGGCCACCGGATGCGTTTGCGGAAATGAAAAGGTGGTTGGAGCCTGAGAGGGAAAGCTCGTGTGGATAGGTGGTAGAGAACAAGTTATGAAAGAGGCAATTTACGAGAGGGATGAGGTAGGGGCAGTGGATGGTAGTGATATGTGGGGCCCCAGATTAACCAAAGGAAATCCAATTGGTACAGTATAGACCATCAAATCCACTGAGCTAGGAGACAGGGCTAAGGATGAAGACAGTGAGGCAAATTTATTAGGTGGGGAAGGAGCTAAGTGAGTGGCTATACTGATAGGCATACCTAAGAGGAGCTGACCGTTGGGTGTACGATCAGGGGTATGAGACAAATAATACTGTACGGCACCAAAATTAGCATCCAAAAATTTAGCAAAATCCAGATCTCCGACAGAGATCTTGGGAAAAGCATTGGTTTCCGTAGGATTCCCCATAGGATGCGAAGGGGGTGACTTAGGAAAATACACGGAACAAGCATGTGAAACCATGGCTACAACTTGTTTCCAGGTGATTTTAACCATGGACAAGAGGATACAGTAGGGAATTAGTCAATTAGGAACAGAAATAACATCAAAACATTGGAATTGGTAGGTTGCTGGTTTGTCAGGAACTGTGAAACACAGTAACCTATATCGGTCTGGTAACCGATGTTAGTCAGACGATAGCCAGTGTCGGTCAGGTAACCGATGTTGGTAGAAGAGGATTAGTGCTGGTCATTGTGAAGGAAAAGAGAGAATGTAAGAGGCTGTTGGTTTGGGGATAACAAGGCTTAGCATACCCACCAAATTGTCTGAAGTGATCACTGAGACAGGGTATAACATAGAAACAAAACTGAAAGAAAGAACAACAAATAGGCAAGATGCACAAGCAAATCAAGAGACTAACCCTAGGATTAGTTTTAATCACTTTGGGCTTATGCCTTAGACACAAGATGATGTCAATCCTAAACAAAATACCTAAGGGAGATGTCAAGTTTGTTTTGGCTTGTAAGGATACCTTAATCGGGTGGAGGAATACCGCAGAAAGGGGGGATCTTTGAGATGTTGTGTAGATTATGATGTGATTTAGTATGTGTTGTGGAGTGAGAGTAAGATTAACTTCTCATCAATACCATGGATATTACCCCCACATGTACAACCTGTTTCTTTATCTACGTTCACTAGAATTTAAAAACAACAGGCAAGAATGTGATGCACGTGTTTTAAACCCAAATCAAAAATGATATTCGATGAAGCAAAGAAATAGAAGAGGTCAAAAAGATGACTTTCACTAATGCAAAGATGTGAAAGTAAGACAAGTTATTTTACCAAAATGACAAAATATTTTGCGAATATTTAGAAGAGAGAAATAGAAAGTGTGCTCCCTACATGAAAACAAGCAAGAAAGAAAGGGATGATCTTTCACTAATATGACACTAATGAAAGGGAAGAAATGTTCATTTTAAGCATTAAAATACGATGGGTTTTAGACAATAAAAGAGAAGAAGGTTCTAGGGGAGAAATTTTAATGTAAGAACTTTTTAGAAAAGAAACAAACATACACTGTTTTAACCTAGAAATGAAAGAATGCAAAGAAACCCGAATGGGTCCCACCAGGTGTGCCAAAATGTTTCACCTGATTCTAGATGCATTTCTTTGAATGTCGACAAAACAAATAAGGGTAAAGGGCTTGGAGGAATAACTATTGAAATGCTGGATGTAGGTTGTTGCACGCGTATGACTTCTGGATCCATAGCTGATTGTGAGAGCTTCCTTTTTTCTTGGAGGAACTATCTAAAATGGAAAACAATACCACCAAATAAAAGTTAAACAATATATGCAGTGGATTGCCTAGCGCACATGCTGGATATGGAAAGCATGATACTTCCTAGACAACTGTCAACCCACTGTTTAAAAAAAATTAATGCTTACAATAAAGGAAAACCTACTATAGTTAAAATGATTTAGGTATCTCATTCGTCTACAATAAGAAAATTCGTTCACAACGGGCTAAGCTATGATTGAATCTAAAGGTCAAATTCTTGGTCAGGGTACTGATACGAGTCAGGGTGAGATTCTGGGTGGTGTTAGGTATTTGGTGGTGGTTCATAAGCTCTGTTATTGGTTTCTAATAAAAGACACAGAGACCGACGTTAGTTTAGTATGACCAGTGTCGGTTTAGGTTAACCGACGGTGGTTATGGGTAACTGGCGATGGTATGGTCGGGGTACAGGAAACTCAATAAAAAATTGGCAAGGTGATAGATCTGAGGCTAGATGAAAAGTGAAAAGAAATGACAAGGTTCGTGTGGGTCTTAGCTATGCACATGGGATGATGAAAGTCTGGATGTATGCAGTTCAAGGGTGTGGGTAAAGGGATGGTCAAGTTTGCATGGAGGTAAAATGGTGGGGAATGTAACACCCTTGACAATTGTTATATTCCTCCTTTGAATTTCAAGTGTTGACATGTGACTTTCTTCTAAAGATGTGTTCTTTTGATTGTTGGAGATCATGCTTGATATGGATAAATATTTTTTTTTCTTAAGATGATTAGACTGGAATGGAATGGCTTCCTTAAATCCATTTTTCACTTCTTGTAGGTGAGTTGCAATCTGGTTGAGGAGTTACAAACTTACCTCTTTATCTGACTCATCCTTGGATCAATTTTAGTGATCCAAGGAATGTTTTAAACCTTCTCAGTTGAATGAATGGTAAATTGACATTCCATAATTGAGGGACATAGTGGACTGAAATTTGTTATTACAAGTTCCTTAATCTTGTGTGAACATGTTTCTATTCAGTTGTATGTTGTGCTTAGGTCCTTGGAGATTGATCTTGGCAGTACATTACTGACGTAAATGAAATATAACATGTTCATGACATAGGAAGGATTCAAAATCCTAAAACTAAAGGAGCATCCTATGGAATCCTAAGCTGGGTAAGAATATTTACTACCTAGATATGTTACTTAATTGATTTTTTTCTAACCTAAGCCTTGTGCTAAGGGAATATGGAAAGGTTGCTAGGCTATCTAAATTAACCTAAAACCTAATGCTATAAGGTTATGAGATGATCTAACATAATGTTGGAATTACCTAAGGTAATATGTTAAGGCCTAAGGTATCTATTCCTAAACTAACCTAAGTTTTAAGGGATTTGTCCTAAGCTATTTAAATGGGAACCTAAATGGGTTGCATACCTCTAAGGAAACGGTTCCAATGGAATTGAATTGTTGATAAGGTTCTTAAAGGCATTAATTACTACCAGTTTTGGCAGGGGCTAGTAGATTTGGTGGGGGCTTATGTGGAATCTCCACTAAAGATGGAATTGCATGTTAAATAGGAATTAGCCTTCACCAGATTTGGGAGGCGGTGGCAAGGAGAGTTGAGCAGGAAAATTGGAATTAATGAAATTAATTGGCATTAGGTTTTGTTCACAAACTGTCTAGGAAACTTGGAAGGCAAGTTTGTGGGAGGTTGTTGGTTTTTGCATGCTTTTCAGATTTTTGTTTGCATGAAGCAAACTGGTTCTTTGAACCAGCAGTTCGACTTGCACTTCATTTCTATTTTTAACTCACCTGGTCTATTTTCGATCATGGGAAGGTATATGAGGCATGCTGAGGAAAGTTATTGGTTGGTTGATCTTTCGTGGAGGAGAAAAGGAGTTGAAAGATCGTCTAGAAGTCTCCTTCGATTTGGTAGAAGCACTATTAGGCATGATAGGCTCTAACCATTAATATCTCTCGCTTTCTTCTAAATGTTTCATTAAAATGACTCTACTCTTATGAGATTCTTCGCTTGCATGTTTTATCGGGTTATTTTCTTGTTGGGTTTCGTAATCTCTAGAAATTTGGCTATGAATCCATGGCAAATTAATGATAAATGTTGGAAACTTTCTTGGTATGTGTTAATTAGTGAGACATGCATGAGAAACTTGTTATTGTAGCTCTTCTTGTCATTTATTGAACTGGTATTTGAAGAGTTGTGATTTTAACTGACCTTCGTCGCTATTTATTTGGTTCTGAGTTTTTTGGAACCTTGAATCTCATTTGATCTTACATTTGAGCTCGTGTTTTGTTTGAGCTTGAGCTTGTATTTGAGCTCGTGTTTTGGTTTGAGCTATTTGAGCTCATGTTTTATTTGAGCTATAGCTTGTATTCCGGGTTCGTGTTTTGCTTGAGCTTGAGCTTGTATTTGAACGGGTGTTTTGTTTGAGCTTGTATTCGAGTTCGTGTGTAGTTTAAGCTTGATTCAGGGTTAGTGTTTTGTTAAGAATTTTGGTTGGAGGTTCTTGTTACTTTGAAACTGTGTTTGGATTCGTGAGTAATTTTGGACTGTTGTTTGAAGTCCATATGTACCTATGTACATGTGTTTATTCTTGTATTATTCTTGACTATTAATGGAAGTTTGTAATTTACATAGTAATCATATTTTATGAGTAGTTCTGCACTCTGGTTAGGAGCTCGTGTTTCGTTTTGAGCTGGTATGAGTTTTCTTTGTTTGAAATACAAACTAGAATGGGAATCTATGGTTTCCCTGAACCTGTGAATATCTACTTGAATGGTTCTGAACTCTTCTGTGAGAAACTTGTGTTTCATTTAGAGTTGGAAATAGGGTTTCTTGTTTATGCTATAAACTGGTTAAGGTTGTTCGTATTATATTCTGACTTGTATCATGATATTTGTATATATTTTTACTCACATTTGAGACTTTGTGATTCGACACTGTACATATAATTTGATACATAGTGTTTAGAATTTTTAGTTGAACAACGTGTTAGCTCTGTTTTGGTATTTGTGAGTTGGTTTTAAATTGTACTCTAGTTGAAAGCTTATAACTCCTTTAATGCAAATTACTTACTCCAGGTAATTCTGGGTAAGTAGTATGACTATGCTCTTTGAATATCTCTTGGAGATTTAACTGGAAACACTTTCATTTGATATTGGATTAGAACTTCTTTTATAAACGAGTTTCGTACCAATGCTTAGAGATTGTAGTGGAAGGATTACTTAACTCTGTTCAGTTTGATTATTAGTTCTAAAGGAATTATGACCCACTTACTCTTAAGTACAAAGTTGTGGGGGCATTTTAAAGAAATTTTAGTTTTGATTTTGAGTATACTCCCAAACTGGTTTAGTTTAAGGTATTAGGTCTTCTATTCTTGTTGGGATCAATAAGTGAATACTTGAGTCTCTTAAGAGAAAAAGGAAATTGAGAATCCTTAGGGACAGAGTGCTATTTTTGAACTTTACGGTTTATGTGGATCTTAACTGAAATTGGAACTCATGCTTTTTAATGATAAAAACTATAAGGGAGACTTGTAGTATGTTTTCCTTACAATGTGTTGGGTTGTTCTCTCTTCTGGGAACTAGTATATGAGCTTATCATTTGGATTAGAAAAGGGAATTTTGTTGTTAAGTGTAGAGAAATGATTAAGGATTGAATCAAATGCTGATAAGATTCCTTTTCTAACTGCTTGGTATTAATTCATTTGATTCAACCCTTCTGTTACTAGTTCCCTTGATAAACGGAGATTTATTATAATTTTTTAATCTTCCTTGTTCATATCATTTGTTGAAGTGATGTAGGAAGAGATTTGATGTTTCGGTTTTGTTGAATAGAAAATATAATCTTGTTGGTAGACTGTTTAAATTTCTATATTCCTTCTTAGATTGATATGGGATTCTGTTCTGATTAAAATCTTAAATGTTTAATAGGTAGTTGTCCTATAAACGAAATAGTTAAATTCATGTTATGAACCTGTTTCTATTTTTTATATGTTTTTGAGTTGGGCATAGTCTGGAATGGTTATCCTTCTTCCTTTCATAGGTGCTAGATGAATCATCCTAATGAGAACTATGCTATAAACCCTTTCTTCATCTTATAGTAAAGTTAAATGTTGTATTCTATTATGATAGAATTGAGAACAATAAGATGTTTTGATCTGTTGTTTGTTTAAAGGTAATTGATAAGATCAATCAAACTTTAATTTTGTAAGCTAGATATTGTGGATTATATTCTGTTCTTCTCTTAGAAGTGAATTTAGATGGGTTAATGTACTTCTAGATTGATTGTTACTACTTACTGATATGTATGATATATTAATTATTTCATTAATGCAGAGTTGTTTTAATGGAACAATTAGTGGAATGTGTTTCGTTTTAAGGCTTAGTGCTTATCATGATTAGTTCATGGAACTGACCCATGCTAGCAATTTTTATAGATGGACTTCGTAAGTGATAAAAGAAGGAAAAACTTATATGATGCATTGGCTGATTTAAGTCTGATTCTTTGTGAATAATTCTGATCGTTCTTGAAATTGTATTGAAAAAAAAGTAGTATTATTTTTAGAATGAAGCTAGTTGTTATGAAGTATGCCTTAAATGCATAAGTCTTGTAAATGTATAAGTTATAAAGATGAATTGAAAGTTGAGAATTTACTTGTATTGGTTGTGTAAATTATCTTTTACTTGTATAAAAGAGATGGATTTCTATCTTGTTGATATTCTTCATATTATTTATATGCTTAATTGGTTATCCTTTTTTAAGTTGGATAAAGGGATTTAGTTCAATTTTCCTAATTAAGATGCAGCTTGTAAAGTTGTAGAATATGATGTTCTTTATCTAAACTATTTAACATAGTAATGTAATGTGTGATGAACATACATTAAGAAATATGGATATTGGGTAGGATATACCCTAACACTTAAACATGTACATAAAGAATCTTTCTCTTTCTTAATTGAATATAAACCAAAAAGGTTTAGAAATATGATTACAATTTATTAGACTTCATTTTGTATGAAGTCTACTTTAAATTGGATATATTTAGACGTTGAACCTTTCTAAAAGTTATTGTACTTTTTAAATGAAACTTATGATAATGTTGTTTAGTTGTGGTTAGTTGGCAGTTTAACTGAGAAATCAAACATTAAAAACAACCATAAGTATAATGAAGTTCTTCATGGAATAAATGAAGAAAATTTAGGAAATAACTTATTGAGTGTTGGATTAGGGTTTGGCAAGGTTGCTGTAATCAAGAAATAATTCAAAATAATAATTTATTAACAATCTCCTTGGGGGTATGTACATCTCGATGACACAGTTTCTGTAGGATGTTGGAACATGCCAACTGCAGGGATTTACTTTTGAGAAGGCTTGGGGATTCTCGAGAATACAACGTTGTAGTTGACATGTGGCATCACCCTTCAAATTGATCATCTAGATCTACACACAATAGGAACTCAGACTTGAACTTAGTTTCTCTCTAGGTCTTGATAGGAGCATATTTAGGATATGAATTAGCTTCCAATGGCTTAGGGTACATTGGCACATCCAGTCGACTTAGGTCAACCGAGTATACCCATTTACCCTAATCCATTGTGAGCATCTTATTATAATAGGTTATGTTCCTATCTAGGGCTAGGGTTAAACCTGGAACAAGTGGACTGACAATAGTCAGTAAAGACCAATCATGATAATAGAGGAGTGAGGTGAATAACGTATTCCAATATGATGAGTATGCCATCTAGGAATAGTGACATACATAGTATGTTATAAATATTTGGCCTAAGTATCACAATCTGCTAGTTGCATTGTCCTATGTCACCTAGTTAAAGTAATGTGATGTCAGATGAATATTGGTAACAAATATTCAGATAGATTCTTTAAACAAATTACTTAGTACCCGGAATAGGGTAAGAAACCCAAGCACACATAATATACGACAAGTATTTAATAATGAAGTTAAACATGAATAGGTCGGTAGGTAACCGAGTCATGGAATGAATAGATCGATGTATCAACGAATCATTCACAGCTGCATATGGTTATCTTTTATGAGATTGATTGGCATTGAATGTGTGTTATAAATAATGTTTTATTTAGAACCGTGAAGATTATAAAAAAAAATTCCCTTGTTTCTAAAGTCTTAAAATGGGAATGTTACATCTTGGTATCATAGCTAAAGGTTGCAGCTCTTGGACCTATTGTGTCCATAATTTGATGAAACTTATATTTTCTTGTAACAAAAAATGTTGAGAAAAGAGGAAACGTTGCAAATAACCCTCTGCCTGAGGAAGGAGTAGCAACTACCCAGAAACTCAATGAGATCCTTGCTGCCTTGTTTGACACAAGATATCATTTGGCTATGCTTCAACATCAAGTAATGGGTAATGAGGAGGAAGAAGAAGCTGATAACAATAATCAGCCACCTCCAGGGGACAACGCCAATGTGGGTGTTGATAATAACAATGTTAACATACCTGTTCATCCTGAGAACAAAAAGGCTAGACTAGCAGCAGAACTCACTAATGACATAAAAAGGATAAGTCCACCCAATTTTGATGACACCACGTTAGGAGATGGGGCTGAGAACTGGCTCAATGAAATGGAGAAATACTTTGCAATAAGAAATTTCTCAGAAGAAACAAAGGCGATATGGGGAGCATATCAACTTTCTCATGAAGCATCTTCGTGGTGGGACAGCCGTAAGGCTAAGTTGAAAATTGATGAATCTAATATCACATGGGACCAATTTAAAGGTTAATTTAGGAAATGATGGCTGCGACAACTCTACTACGATCAGAAAATGACTGAATTTTAGAACTTAGATAAAGGAAAGGTAACTGTAACTGAGTATTAGGAGTGATTTACAAAACTCCTTAAGTATGTGCCTCAGTACCAAACTGACGAGAAGTTTAGGATACGAAAATTCATCATGGGATTGAATCCCATTATAGGGGGAGAGGTGGATGTTCATAACCCAATCACGATGGAAGGGGTTGTTGAAAAATCCATAAGGTAGGAACAGAAATTAAAGGCAATTTCTACTCACAAAGAGGAAGTAAGGAAGAAGAATCCCAACTCCTCTTCATCATCTCTTGCACCCAAGAAAGGACCATGGAAGAAATTCATAATGAAAAGTAAGTTTTCATCTGATACAAATAATAAAGCAGTAACAAGTTTTGTTGTTGTTAATGCACAGAACAACTTTTCCAAGAACAATAATAACGGAAAAAAGTGTTATAGGAGTTAGAACGATAACTCTAAGGATGGAAATAAACCTGAGCCTAGGAAGGGACCTGTAGGAGGCTGTTATAACTGTGGCAAAGATCATTATGCAAATCAATGTCATTTGAAGAAGGATGATTGTAATCAACAACACAAGATACATGCTACAATAGCTGACAAGCAGGCTGAGAAATAGGTCACACCCATAGAAGTCCCGGGTAAGTTATTTGGCTTACTAATAACTATTCTTTTTGATACTAGAGCTACTGAATGTTTTATTTCTAGTAAATTAGCATCAAAATTAAAAAGAAAAGATGGAAACATGGATAAACATGGACTGTATAGTATGGGAATAATGTTGTTCATACGGTCAGTATGTGTCTTTTTGGAGCAATCCTTGACTTACCTAACTTTTCCACTGAGGTTGATCTTTATGTTGCACCCTTGGGGTCTTATGATGTAATCATAGGTGTTAATTGGTTAGAAGAACATAAGGATAAAGTGGACTATTTTGAAAAACACATTAGTTGTTTAGACGACCTACAGAAAATGACATAGATTTAGGGTGTGAAATGTGATATTTTTGTTAAAAAACTGTCAGCTATGCAACTTAAAAAGGCCAAAAACAAAGGATGTACCTTATATGTAGTAAAAATTACTGAATCGACATAAGAGAGCAGTGATATTATGGAATGATATCCAGTGTTACGAGACTTCAATGATGTATTTCTGTAAGATTTTCCAAGTCTTTCACCCAAAAGGGAATTTGATTTCACGATTGAGATCAAGCCTAGAATTGAACCTATTTCTAAAGCACCGTATCAAATGACTACTGTAGAATTAGTAGAGCTCAAGGCTTAGTTGCATGAAATTTTGTCTCAAGGTTTGATTAGACCAAGTGTTTCACCTTGGGGAGCACTCATAATTTTTATGAAAAAGAAAGATGGAACACTTAGATTGTGCATTGATTATAGAATGTTAAACAAGGAAACAATCAAGAATAGATATCCACTCCCTAGGATTGATGATTTATTTGATCAGATGCATGGAGCATCGGTATATTCCAAGATAGATCTTTGATCTAGATATTATCAACTATGGATTAAGGATGAGGGTATTCATAAAATAACTTTCAGAAAAAGGTATGGACATTATAAGTTCACGGTTTTACCTTTTGGATTGACGAATGTACTTGTAACTTTTATGAACTTAATGAATAATATCTTTCAAGAATACTTGGACAAGTTTGTTCTTGTATTCTTGGATGACATTCTCATATATTATAAAAGAATTGAGGAGCATCATGAGCATTTGAAAATAGTTTTGGAAATTCTGAGAAAGAGCCGATTGTTTGGTAAGCTGTCCAAATGTTCTTTCTATGACACATAAGTCCACTATTTGGGTCATGTTATAAGTAAAGATGGGATTGTTGTAGATCCTTAAAAAATTACAACTATATCAGAATGGCCTGCACCAAATAATTGACATGAAGTTAGAATATTCATGGTACTTGTGGGCTACTATAAGAAATTTGTAAAATATTTTTCTAAGATAGATGCACCAATAACTTCCTTACAGAAGAAAGATAAAAAGTTTGTTTGGAGTGAGAAATGTGAAATTACATTTAAAACCTTAAAGGAATAGTTAACTTCATCACTTATTCTTGCAGTACCAGATCCTAATGGAGATTTTATGGTGGTAACTGATGCATCCGGTGAAGGTCTAGGAGGTATTTTGTTACAAAGTGGTCATGTCATAGCATATGAAAGTAGGAAACTTAAGTTACATGAGTTGAATTATGCTCCACATAATTTAGAGCTTGTTGTCATTGTTCATGCACTATAAGTTTGGAGGCATTACCTTCTCAGTAATCCTTTTGAATTGAAAACCGATCACCTTGGACTGAATTATATCTTCACTCAGCCAAATTTTAATGTAAGACATTGAAGGTGGTTGGAGTTTTTGTCTCAATATGATTTTGACATCAGTTATATAAAGTGTAAAGAAAATAGAGTGGTTGATGCTCTAAGTCATACGAAGCACATTTCTGCTCTTATAACATTAAGAACTCAGTTTAAGGATGAATTAAAAAGTGTTATGGAATATTATTCTTACTCTCAGCAAGTAAAAGAAGCACTTACTACATATTTGAATGATTCGAGGTATAAAGGTTTTCACTTTGATAAAGAAGGAATATTATGATTTGAAAACAAATTCTATGTACCTTCGCTAAATAATTTGAGAAAGAAAATGTTAGCAGAATTTCATAATTCACCTTTTTATGAACACCCTGGCATTACAAAATTTGCTTGCTGATATAGAACAACAATATTTCTGTAAAGGAATGAAAAATGATGTTCTAAACTTTGTGACACATTGTCTTGAATGCCAACATGTTAAGGTGGAACATATGCACCCAGCCAGTTTGTTGTATCCTCATAGCATACCGCAGTACAAATGGTAGGTAATAAGCATGGATTTTGTACAAGGGTTACCTATGTCAAGAAATAAGCATGATGTTATATTAGAAGTTGTGGATAAACTAATAAAGGTAGCAAATTTTATTTCCAGAAATCTGAAGGATGATTCTCCTATTTTGGCAAGAAAATTTGTACACGAAATTTTCAGATTACATGGAGTACCTGAGTTAATCATTTAAGATAGAGATCCTAGAATGACGTCAAGATTTTGGCAAATGCTTAATGCAGCTCTAGGAACTAAGCTAAATTTTAGTTTTGTGTATCATCCAGAAACAGATGGGCAAACTGAAAGAGTAAATCAAGTTTTGGAAGATATGTTACGAATGTATTGCATGGATACACAATATAAGTGGGAAGAGTATCTTCCATTTAGTTGAATTTGCATACAATAATACATATCATGCTTCTCTTAAGATGACACCTTTTTAGGCATTATACGGAAGAAAATGCAGAACCCCTATTAGTTGGGATAGCATAGAGGATAGAGAGGTAATTGGACCTGAAATTCTTACTGAAATGGAACAAGTTAAATTGATTCGTGAATGCTTGAAAGAAGCAACAAATAGGAAAAAGAGTTATGCTGACTTAAAGAGGGTTGATAGGAAATTTGAACTTGGTGAGAAAGTCTTTCTTTGGGTTAAATCGAAAAAGAGTTCTATAACTTTTGGCAAGGTTGCTAAGTTATCACCTCATTATGTGAGACCTTTTGAGATAGTTGAATTAATCAACCATGTAGCTTATCGTTTAGCATTACCTCCTACTTTGTCACGAATGCATGATGTTTTCCATATTTCTTTGCTTAAGAAATACATTTCAGATTTATCACACGTGTTAAATTGGAATTCCTTGTAGGTCTAGGACCAAGGAATAATCATGGTTAAACCCATACGAGTGCTTGAAACTTGCCAGTTGCATTTGAGAAATCAAGAAATAAGTCAATGTAAAGTCCAGTGGGATCAGTTTAATGAAGATAGTGCAACTTGGGAAAACCTAGAGGATATGAAAAATTCTTTTCCATATCTATTTGAAAAGAATTGATTATGTAGACTATTAATTTATTTTGTGATTTTTCTTCTGTATATGACTATAAGTATGCCAGTTTTGGGAAGATATTTATATGAATTGAATAAATAGCTATTTAATGTTGATTTTTGGAACTATAAGTTTTTGATATATTTGACTTATGGTAAGAGAAGTGAATGAATTGATTGTCATTGATATAAATTGTTAAAATGAGGTAATCATCGGGACGATGATTCTTTTTTAGGAGGGAAGCATGTAACACCCTCGACAATGTTATATTCCTCTTTTGCATTTCAAGTGTTGACATGTGATTTTCTTCTAAAGATGTGTTATTTTGATTGTTGGAGATCATGCTTGATATGGATAAATATTTTTTATTCTTAAGATCATTAGACTGGAATGGAATGGCTTCCTTGAATCCATTTTTCACTTCTTGTAGGTGAGTTGCAATCTGGTTTAGGAGTTGCAAACTTACCTCTTTATCTGACTCATCCTTGGATCAATTTCAGTGATCCAAGGAATGTTTTAAACCTTCTCAGTTGAATGAATGGTAAATTGACATTCCATAATTGAGGGACATGGTGGACTGAAATTTGTTATTACAAGTTCTTTAATCTTGTGTGAACATGTTTCTATTCAGTTGTATGTTGTGCTTAGGTCCTTGGAGATTGATCTTGGCAGTACATTACTGACGTAAATGAAATACAACCTGTTCATGACATAGGAAGGATTCAGAATCCTAAAACTAAAGGATTATCCTACGGAATCCTAAGCTGGGTAAGAATATTTACTACCTAGCTATGTTACTTAATTGAATTTTTTTCTAACCTAAGCCTTGTGCTAAGGGAATATGGAAAGGTTGCTAGGCTATCTAAATTAACCTAAAACCTAATGCTATAAGGTTATGAGATGATCTAACCTAATGTTGGAATTACCTAAGGTAATGTGTTAAGGCCTAAGGTAATTATTCCTAAACTAACCTAAGTTTTAAGGGATCTATCCTAAGCTATTTAAATGGGAACCTAAATGGGTTGCATACCTCTAAGGTGACGGTTCCAATGGCATTGAATTGTTGATAAGGTTCTTAAAGGCATTAAGTACTACCAGTTTTGGCAGGGGCTAGTTGATTTGGCGGAGGCTTATGTGGAAGCTCCACTAAAGATGGAATTGCATGTTAAATGGGAATTGGCATTCACCAGATTTGGGAGGTGGTGGCAAGGAGAGTTGAGCAGGAAAATTGGAATTAATGAAATTAATTGGCCTCGGGTTTTGTTCACAAACTGTCTAGGAAACTTGGAAGGTGGGTTTGTGGGAGGTTGTTGGTTTTTGCATGCTTTTCAGATTTTTCTCTGCATGAAGCAAACTGGTTCTTTGAACCAGTAGTTCGACTTGCACTTCATTGCTATTTTTAACTCACCTGTCTATTTTCGATCATGGGAAGGTATATGAGGCATGATGAGGAAAGTTGTTGGTTGGTTGATCTTTCGTGGAGGAGAAAAGGAGTTGGAAGCTCATCTGGAAGTCTCCTTCGATTTGGTAGAAGCGCTATCAGGCATGATAGGATCTAACCATTAAGATCTCTTGCTTTCTTCTAAATGTTTCATTAAAATGACTCTGCTCTTATGAGATTCTTGGCTTGCATGTTTTATCTGGTTATTTGCTTGCTGGGTTTTGTAATCTCTAGAAATTTGGGTATGAATCCATGGAAAATTAATGATGTGTTGGAAACTTTCTTGGTATGTGTTAATTAACAAAGACATGCATGAGAAACTTGTTACTGTAGCTCTTCTTGTCATTTCTTGAACCGTTATTCGAAGAGTTGTGTTTTTAACTGACCTTCATTCACTGTTTATTTGGTTCTGAGTTTTTGGGAACCTTGAATCCTGTCTGATCTTACATTTGAGCTCATGTTTTGTTTGAGCTTGAGCTTGTATTTGAGCTCGTGTTTTGGTTTGAGCTAGAGCTTGTATTTAAGCTCATGTTTTGTTTGAGCTAGAGCCTGTATTTGGGTTCGTGTTTTGCTTGAGCTTGAGCTTGTATTTGAACGGGTGTTTCGTTTGAGCCTGTATTCGAGTTCGTGTGTAGTTTAAGCTTGATTTGGGGTTAGTGTTTTGTTAATAATTTGGGTTGGAGGTTCTTGTTACTTTGAAACCGTGTTTGGATTCTTGAGTAATCTTGGACTGTTGTTTGAAGTCCATATGTACCTGTGTACTCATGTTTATTCTTTTGTTATTCTGGACTGTTAATGGAAGTTCATAATTTACACAGTAATCATATTTTATGAGTAGTTCTGAACTCTGGTTAGGAGCTCGTGTTTCGTTTTGAGCTGGTATGAGTTTTCTTTGTTTGAAATACAAACTGGAATGGGAATTTGTGGTTGCCCTGAACCTGTGAATATCTACTTGAATGGTTCTGAACTCTTCTGTGAGAAACTTGTGTTTCATTTTGAGTTGGAAATAGGGTTTCTTGTTTACGCTATAAACTGGTTAAGGTTGTTCGTATTATATTCTGACTTGTATCATGATATTTGTATATATCTGTGCTCACGTTTGAGACTTTGTGATTCGGCACTGTACATGTAATTTGATACATAGTGTTTGGAATTTTTAGTTGAACGACGTGTTAGCTCTGTTTTGGTATTTGTGAGTTGGTTTTAAATTGTATTCTAGTTGAAAGCTTATAACTCCTTTAATGCAAACTGCTTACTCCAGGTAATTCTGGGTAAGTAGTATGACTGAGCTGTTTGAATATCTCTTGGAGATTTAACTGGAAATGCTTTCCTTTGATATTGGATTAGAACTTCTTTTATAAACGAGTTTTGTACCAGTGCTTAGAGATTGTAGTGGAAGGATTACTTAACTCTGTTCAGTTTGATTATTAGTTATAAAGGAATTATGACCCACTTACTCTTAAGTACAAAGTTGTGGGGGCATTTTAAAGAAACTTCAGTTTTGAGTTCGAGTATACTCCCGAACTGGTTTAGTTTAAGGTATTAGGTCTTCTATTCTTGTTGGGATCAATAAGTGAATACTTGAGTCTCTTAAAAGAAAAATGAAATTGAGAATCCTTAGGGACAGAGTGATGTTTTTGAACTTTACTGTTTATGTTGATCTTAACTGAAATTGGAACTCATGCTTTTTATTGATAAGGACTGTAAGGGAGACTTGTAGTACATTTTCCTTACAATGTGTTGGTTTGTTCTCTCTTCTGGGAACTAGTATATGAGCTTATCGTTTGGATTAGAAAAGGGAATTTTGTTGTTAAGTGTAGAGAAATGATTAAGGATTGAATCAAATGCTGATAAGATTCCTTTTCTAACATGTTGGGATTAGTTCATTTGATTGAACCCTTCTATTATTAGTTCCCTTGTGAAATGGAGATTTATTATAATTGTTTAATCTTCCTTGTTCATATCATTTGTTGAAGTGATGTAGGAAGAGATTTGATGTTTCGGTTTTGTTGAACAGAAAATATAATCTTGTTGGAAGACTATTTAAATTCTATATTCCTTCTTAGATTGATATGGGATTCTGTTCTGATTAAAATCTTAAATGTTGAATTTAAAGGTAGTTGTCCTTTAAACGAAACAATTAAATTCATGTTATGAACCTGTTTCTGTTTTCAGATGTTTTTGAGTTGGGCATAGTCTGGAATGGTTATCCTTCTTCCTTGCTTAGGAGCTAGATGAATCATCCTAATGAGAACTATGCTCTGTAAACCCTTTCTTTGTCTTATAGTAAAGTTAAATGTTGTATTCTATTATGATAGAATTGAGAACAATAAGATGTTTTGATCTGTTGTTTTTTTAAAGGTAATTGATAGGATCAATCAAACTTTAATTTTGTAAGGCAAATATTGTGGATTATATTTTGTTCTTCTCTTAGAAGTGAATTTAGATGGGTTAATGTACTTCTTTTCTGATTGTTACTACTTACTGATATGTATGATATATTAATTGTTTCATTAAAGTAGAGTTGTTTTAATGGAACAATTAGTGGAATGCACTTCATTTTAAGGCTTAGTGCTTATCATGCTCAGTTCATGGAACCGACCCATGCTAGCAATTTTTGCAGATGGACTTCGTAAGTGATAAAAGAAGGAAAAACTTATATGATGCATTGGCTGATTTAAGTCTGATTCTTTGTGAAGAATTCTGATTCGTTCTTGAAATTGTATTGAAAAAAAAAGTAGTATTATTTTTAGAATGAAGCTAGTTGTTATGCAGTATGCCTAAAATGCATAAGTCTTGTAAATGTATAAGTTATAAAGATGAATTGAAAGTTGAGAATTTACTTGTATTGGTTGTGTAAATTATCTTGTACTTGTATGAAAGAGATGGATTTCTATCTTGTTGATATTCTTCATATTATTTATATGCTTAATTGGTTATCCTTTGATAAGTTGGATAAAGGGATTTAGTTCAATTTCCCTAATTAAGATGTAGCTTGTTAAGTTGCAGAATATGATGTTCTTTATCTAAACTATTTAACATAGTAATGTAATGTGTGATGAACATACATTAAGAAATATGGATATTGGGTAGGATATACCCTAACACTTAAACATGTAGATAAAGACTCTTTCTCTTTCTTAATTGAATATAAACCAAAAAGGTTTGGAAATATGATTACAATTTATTAGACTTCATTTTGTATGAAGTCTACTTTAAATTGGATATATTCAGACGTTGAACCTTTCTAAATGTTATTGTACTTTTTAAATGAAACTTATGATAACGTTGTTCTGTTGTGGTTAATTGGTCAGTTTAACTAAGAAATCAAACATTAAAAACAACCATAAGTATAACAAAGTTGTTCATGGAATAAATGAAGAAAATTTAGGAAAGAACTTATTGAGTGTTGGATTAGGGTTTGGCAAGGTTGCTGTAATCAAGAAATAATCCAAACTAACAATGTATTAACAATCTCCTTAGGGGTATGTACATCTCGATGAGGCAATTTTTGTAGGATGTTGGCACATGCCAACTGCAGGGCTGTACTTTCAAGAAGGCTTGGGTCTTCTTGAGAATACAACATTGTAGTTGACATGTGGCATCACCCTTCCACATTGATCATCTAGATCTACACACAATAGGAACTCAGACTTGAACTTAGTTTCTCTCTAGGTCTGGATAGGAGCATATTTAGGATATGAATTAGCTTCCAATGGCTTAGGGTACGTTGGCACATCCGGTCGACTTAGGTCAACCGAGTATGCCCATTTACCCTAAGCCATTGTGAGCATCTTCCTATAATAGGTTATGTTCCTATCTAGGGCTAGGGTTAAACCTAGAACAAGTGGACTGATGGTAGTCAGTAAAGACCAATCATGATAATAGAGGAGTGAGGTGAAGGATGTATTCCAATATGATGAGTATGTCATCTAGGAATAGTGACATACACAGTATGTTATAAATCTTTGGCCAAAGTATCACAAGCTGCTGGTTGCATTGTCCTATGTCACCTAGTTTAAAGTAATGTGATGTCAGATGAATATTGGTAACAAATATTCAGATAGGTTCTTTAAACAGATCACTCAGTACCTGGAATAGGGTAAGAAAACAAAGTATACGTAGTATATGACAAGTATTTAATACTGAAGTTAAACATGAATAGATCGGTAGGTAACCGAGTCATGGAATGAATAGATCGGTGTATCAGCAAGTCATTCACAACTGCATATGGTTATCTATTATGAGATTGATTGGCATTGAATGTGTGTTCTAAATAATGTTTTATTTAGAACTGTGAACATTATTAAAAAAAATGCACTTGTTTCTAAAGTCTTAAAATGGGAATGTTACAGATAGATCTGAGGCTAGATGAAAAGGGAAGGACAATGGCAAGGTTCGTGTGGGTCTTAGCTATGCACATGGGATGATGAAAGTATGGATATGGGAAGTTCAAGGGTGTGGGTAAAGGGATGGTCAAGTTTACATGGAGGTAAAATGGTGGGGAATGAAATGGTAACATAAACTAACAACAAAAGTGATTAACAAAACTTATTATTTGTATGAGCTTTATGTGTAGTTAGAAATGGTGGGTGATCAAATGGAAGGAATTCAGTGTGGTGCTGGCACTTGCCCAAATGCTCCCATGAAGGCAAATGGCTCTTTGGTTGCTTCAAGTGCTGGCCATGGATGCTCTGATGCATGTACGAATGTTGGTTCTGCTTACATGCAGCTCTTGTTTTGTCACTTGTTATCAGAAGATGTATAAACCTCTCAACAATGTGCCAAACTCGAAATAAGGTTGTTTTTGGGGGTTAACTGGGTAACTGATGACAGTTTTAGCTTAACTGGTGATGGTTTAGGGTAACCGGCATTGGTTAGGGTGGGATTTCCTAGGTTTACTAAACTAGGAAGATCCCCTTGATTTTTTGGGAGCTTGTTTCATTTTACTCCGTGGATTAGAATGGAAGCTTCCTTCTAACATATGGGAATGTGGTTAGAGGGAATGTAGGCATTGATTTTTAGGGTTTAGGTAGGTCTTATTTAGTTATGGAAACTTACTAAGAATAGGTCTTAGGGTGAGGTGGCTAGATGAGGTGGATATGTGGGCATTATCCCAATTAGGATATTTAAATAATAAATATTGTGAGGATAATGAATTAATTTAATTAAATTAATTAAATTAATATTAGAGAGGTATGAAAGGGGCCATGGTTAGGTGAGTGTGTTCAAGGTGTTAATTTGACAAGGGAACAAGGGGAGTGTGACCCAATTTTGGTGGCTACACCTAGAAAGGCTTCCAATTCAGACGTTATGAATAAGGAATCTATGATCTAATCATAAAAAATTCCCTCAAACCGCATGAAAAATATGGAATAGGTTACAAAAGATCCATTTCTAAATCTTCCACATATGTTGCATCCAAAGCCACCATAGAATTGGAACCATCTTCGTCACCCATGCAAGATGACCCTATGGACACAAATGACACCATCTCCATCCCGCATAACTTTTTTTAGTCAATACTAATACATTAGAACCATTTAATTATTATACTAATCATGATACTAAAAATATTCCTCTCATCTAGCCTGAAATGATCGAAGAAGACTCACCCACAATCAACATCCTTCAGTGTCAAGACGATCAAGCTATTCTCTCCCAAATGGGAGAAAAGGACCATTTCCTTCATAAATCCTTACCACCTGACACTTCAACACTCCTCAATGAATCTAATATCGAAGTTAATATAGGGAATCCATAGGAAGGTCACATAGTTAAGGCCTATCAATCTTTGGGCCCACAAGAGTTAAATTACTTCATTGCCTTCCTATCTAAGTGTAGTTAAGACTTTTCCTAGTCGTATAGTGATATGTTAGGTATATATACCAACACCATCATCCATAATATCCTCATCTATCCCAATTCCAAACCCATCAAAAAAGAGTTACGTAGTATGTACCCTCTCATAGATCTTCTCTTCAAAGAAGAGTTACAATGATTTCTTTCCACCAATTTCATCATACCCATTGAATATCCAAAATGGGTATCTACTATTGTACCCAAAACCAAATCCTCTAGAAAGTTAAGAATCTATACTAACTTCCATGATATCAATCTCCATAGTCCTAAAGATGACTTCCCTCTAAATATCAACCAATTTGTTGACTTAACCACTGGCCACAATATCCTTTTCCTTATGGATGGTTTCTCTGGTTACAATAAAATCCTCATCATCATTAACGATCAACAGAAAACATCCTTCATTACCCCTTGGAGGAATTTCTGTTACCATGTCATGACCTTCAAACTAAAGAACTTGGGTGCTACCTACCAATGCGTAATGACATACATCTTCCATGATCTTATCCACAAAACTATAGAAGACTACGTAGACAATATTTTAGGAAAATAAAAAAATGTAGGGATCATCTCATTGTCCTCGATGCTATCTTCACCCGTCTTGTTCAATATTTTCTTCATCTTAACCCCACTAAGTGTTGATTTGGTGTTCTCACCAAAAAACTATTAGGGTTCATCATATCTATCAAGGGTATTGAAGTATACCCTGCTAAAATAAAATCCATTATCAAAATTCCTCCTCGTCAAACCTCAAACAATTACATAGCCTCCAAGGTAAGATCCAGTCCATCCATCGCTTTATATCACAATTATCAGATCTCTGTCAGCCTTTTCACCATTTCTTTCCTAAAGATGTTAACTTCAGATGGGATCACAACTACTAAAAGTCCTTCAATGAGCTGAAAGATATCCCCTATCGCCACCTATACTCACACCTCCTCTGAGGGGGAGCCTTTTTATCTTTACATATCCACTACAAATCACACCTTATGTGTCATGCTTCACTCATTGAGATGAGAAGGGTCGTGAACATGTCGTATACTATATAAGTTGCACCCTCCATGAATATGAAACTCATTATACTGAAGCCAAAAATTTATGTTGTGCCTTGTACTTCACAACGTCCAAACTACAACATTATCTACTCAATCACAAAAATTATGTCGTTACCAACTTTAACCCTACTCAAAACCATGCACTCTAAGCCATATCACAGTGATTGCATCACTCGGTGGGGTTATGCTTATGACCGAGTTTGATCTTGAATTTATCCCCCAAAAATTCATTAAAGGAAAATCCATCATAGATCCTAGCTAAGGCCCCTCTTCTAGAAAACTAACCACCTCACGAACAATTTCTGGATGAGTCTATCAACACTATCACCGATCAAGAATTCACTCATATCAAAATGATTCTCTTCTTTGATGGATCTAAATGATAGAAAGGGGGAGGGGATTATATCGTCATTATACCTCCCTGGGGGAATCATATCCCTTTATCATTCAAAATTAATTTCGAATGTAACAAAAACATGGTTGAATATGAAGCTTTAATCATGGGTCTTCAAACTCACCATCATGCTTGGTGTTCAAATCTTAGACATTCACGATGACTCACAACTTGTCATTAATCAAATCAAAGGAATTTATTAATGTAAAAATGAAATTTTACAAAAATATAAAGCCATTGTTGAATTCCTCTTAAAAGATTTTGATCATTACACCATCTAGACATAGTTCCATGATCTTCAAATAAGTTCATAGATACTCATGGATTATCTAGCATCCCTCATCCCATTATCAACTAAAGAATCAACTAATAACTCTAAATTGTTCATTGTTGTCCACAGACTTGATCAACCATCCCACAAAAATGAACTCCCCTCTATCACTGTTATCAAAAAAAATCCAACTAACATTTGGTACACACAAACATTTGAATATCTCTCAGAATCCAAAATTCCTCTTGATCTATCGATAGAAATGCTAAATGATATTTTCTTCAACACCCTACCCACTATGTCATTGTAGGTGGTATAATTTTATAAATGCTGATTCGATGTACTATTGCTAAGATGCCTTAAATATCATGAGTCTACTCAAAGCCATTTAAGAAGTCCATGACGGTATATGTGGTGGACATTTCAATGACACTGATTATGCTAAATGTGTCCTCCATGGCTGGGCTATTATTGGCCTACTATTAATCAATATTGTTGTGCATATGTTTAAGAAATGCATTCAAATGTCAACAACACTCAAATATCACTCACATTCCTAGTCAAGCCTTACAACCGACTCAAGACTTATGGCCTTTCTCACAATGGGGGTTAGACCTCATTAGCACTATCAATCCTCACTCATCACAACAACATCAGTCTATCATCACAACCACTGAATATTTCACTAAATGGGTAGAATCCATTCCTTTAACTTCTACTAAAGAAAATAAAATTGTCGACTTCATCTACCAATATATCATATGTTGCTTTGACATCCCTCACAAACTCATCACTGATAATGGAAAATCCTTAAAAAAAAGGATGTTAAGAACTCTGTGACACATTCAACATCAAATTAAGCTTTTCATCACCATATTATCCTAAAGAAAATGGAAAAGCTGAAGCTTTTAACAAAATACTTAACAAGATCCTCATGAAAACTGTTGACAAAGTAGGCAGGAATTGGCATCTCTAAATCCCATTTTCTCTCAGGGCTTATCAAACTAGCATCCATACTCCTACAGGTGCTACACCCTTCTCATTAGTCTATGGACTTCGAGGTGGTTTTACCCCTTGAAGTTAAAATCCCATCACTTCTATGTATCTCTCAAAGACTTCATCCCTGATGAAGACTATCGACAAGACCATTCTAACACAATTAGAATTACTAGATGAAAAAATGCTTAACAACTCTCGAACACCATCATGTCTATCAAGAGCGCATCAAGCGCACATATAAAAACATGTAAAAGAATGTGACTTTAATATAGGTGATCTCGTTCTCAAGGAAAATCAAAATGTCACTACTCTAGAAAGGAGTAAATGTGGAATTTTTTCCCCTAACTGGATCAGTCCATACATTATCACTCATAAGTATGGGTCGATGAGCATATCGTTTAGCCTCCCTTGATGGTACACCTGAAAAGGAACCTTTGAATGCCTTGCACTTATGGCCTTTCTACTATTAACACATTTTGATCATCATGACAGTAGCCATATAAAATCTTATTTCACCACCAACCAACCACCTTATCATCGTAATGATTTGAAAGTATGTGGTTTTCCATCACTTTCCTCAAAAACCTTAAAGATGAGCACCATGTACTCTATTCATCACATACTTTCACATGGAAAAGTTCCTCCTTAGTCAGGAACCCTATAGTCATTACACTCATCCACCTTGTTTACTAACCAAAGACATGTCACGGGGCACACATGTGTAGTGCGTGTACACATTTCTTCTCCCCTCCTTGAAATGGTCTATTAGGGTTTTTGCCCTCAAATCAAAAGAAAGAAAGTAAAAAATATCTATGGATGCATCCTATCAAAATAAATAGACTGATCCCTTGAAGGAAAACTACCTGTTTAAAATCAAAGTTATATTATAAAAAAGAAAGTTAGACTGATCCCTTAAAGGACAACTACCTATTTAAAATCATAGACTGATCCCTCGAAGGAAGACTATCAAAAAAGTAAAAAATAAAAAAATTCAAAATAAGTAGACCACTACCTCGAAGGATGAATACCCATGTAAAAAGGATTCCCACATCGATCAACCTCCTTACAAAATTCAAAAAAGCATCCTAGGAAAGCTTCCCACATCGATCAACTTTCCCATCAAGGAAAACTTCCTAGCATCGATCAGTTTGCATTAAAAATAAAATATATAGCTGGGCATCTCTCTATGAAACCATTGAAAGGAGAACCTACTCTCCCCCAACCTACATGTGTTAACCTTCTCATGTCCTAGGAAGGTACACTTTTCACTTCATCTCTATATCTGAGATCCTACGTGTGACTACTCATTGTTTGTCATGTGTTAACATTTGTTGTAAAGGTCTAAGAGTGCAAGTTCCTTCACCATATTTTATTCCCCATCACATATGTATCAAATCCAGTGTAAAAGAAATCATTCCATATTTTATTCTCATCCAAAATTTAGAACAATTTTTGATACATTAGGATCACATTAAAGTCACAATGTTCTTTTCACATCACATATAAACATCATCATTCAATCAATATTTAACAAGACATTCACATAATATCAACACAAATCAAAAACATTTAACATCCATTAAAGTGAGTATAAATCATGAACCAATCACATCACAACCAACACATGAATCATGAGTCAAAACACATCAATCATCATCATATATATATAATCATATCAAGGTATCTATGTACATCATTTTAAGTCCCCCAAGCTCCATATATCAAAAAATATACATCAAATCAAGGCTTCATGAAGAACCGTATATATATATATATATATATATATATATATCAAAATACAATGTCTATCTAGTAAATTAGACACCAACAAAGAACTCACTACCATGTACAATGCTCCCCTGAGCAGCCTAGCCACCAATACCATGCTCACCACCATCACCCCCAGCTCCTCCATCTAGTCCTCCATCTGGTCCGCCTCCATCTAGACCTCGAGGTGGCTAACCCACACTCACTACACTAACACTAAGTAATTCTCCTTGTTGAGCTAGATGATTGACGTAACGAAGTGTGGTGGGAAAGTTCTATATCACTAACTCCTCGTAATAGGATAACTCCTCTCATATTGACTGATAGTGAGCTAATATAACCATACCTGGTGTACCCATCTGACTATTGACTTGAGCCCAAGCTGCCAACTCAGAACCTGACAAAAATGTCCCTGTAATACCGAGAGCCCTTTTCAGGGTATCTCGGTGTTGTCTATATCTATCACGATCAATTACATCCTGTGCCATCTTCTGACTAAGACTATCATGCTCAGTCCTCAAACATTCTCTGATCCATCCATAGGCCATCTCTCTATCTCATCTACAACCATTTTTGGTTGTTAAACGTGCAATCGTAGCCTCTAGGGATGCTCTATTAATATCTTCATCACCCTCGCCATTTCCATCCTCATCCTCCTCATTCTCCTCATCATCCTCACCATCATCACCTCCCTATCCTTCTTCCACATGGGCCACACATGCCTATCTCCTGGAGCTGGCGGAGCTCTCCCCCATGCAACAAACACATTAGGCCACCATGCTCTATATGTCATCGTCATACTGACATCATCAATCGGTACCCTATCACCATGCTCATCAATGTCCATGGCTCCCTCCTCATCTGAAATAATATAGTGAGGCACCACTACTTCCACGGGAGTATCTAAATCCCCATCATCTCACTTGTATACAACTGGAGCATCCTAAACATCCTATATCAATCCAAACTGCCACCTGACGTGACTGAATCTCACAAGATCATACTCTCCTCTTTGTCACTAGTGAACCCATAAAACCCATTGAGTGGAGTTTAGGGCCATCTCCTGTCCCACCCACACTGGAAAATCATAGGGCCTCCACAATATATCACCCACCTGTAACCTTGTAACGAGATGTCGATAATATTCCTTACTATGCACTCCCACAGATTTCCCTACATCTGAATGCTATCACATAAAACTATGCTTATCCACAATCATATCAACACCTCCCCATGGTAAACCATGAGGACGAGCCACAAAAATATGCTCAAAGGCCACACGTACTGTAATAAAAAAGTAATACTAATCTTAAATATCCTCTAAATCCTCCAAGCCCATAGCTCTCTATACTTCTGGATAATAAATGAAGGGGCCTATGCAAGGATGTTCCTATGCTCTAACATCTCTACTATAAAACTAGTCATCATCCAGGGAAATGACCACCACCTGAGTCAGGTAAAGCAAAACATGAGATCCCCATCATCATCATAGTCATACGAGCATGACCCTACCTATATGCCATATACAAGGGCTGATAATATAATCAATCTACCTACTACAAACCCCACATCGTCTGCATCATCCCCATATAAACTCCTCATACACTCCTCCCTCTCAGTATCATAAATATAATATGTACCCTCTCCATGTACATGTAACCTAGTAATCCTTTGAACGTCCTCTAGGGTAATAGTCATCTCACTTGTAGGAAACTAGAAAGCACAGGTGGAAGGATCCCACCTCTCCATAAAATCCATCAATAACCCTCGATGTCTATGGATACATCTATACTGACGCATCCCCACATATTCCACCTCCTCTAAATGTTCCTAATCATCATCTAACATATCCTCCCTCATATCTACTAAAATAACTAAAATCCTATGTCTAATAGTCATCTTTTCCTTCACTTGCATCCACAAATCACAAAAACATAAATTAGAATAGATCTCCATCAAAATTTCATAAAAAAATATCGATCACCAATTATTCATCCTAAATTTATAGCGATCCAACACAATCACTAGTGATCCAGGCAATTTAAAAAAACATACTTAGTACAACATTTAAAAATAAAAATAAAAAATTAAACAAAAAACACACAAAACGACAAAATACGATACATACCTCTCCCTAGGTAGGACTCCTCTATCATACAAATGGTTCTACTGCCACCATTGGTCAAATTATCACACTCTAAACATGTGATTAAGCTCCTCAATTCTCACTAATCCATCAATTGCAAATGATCTATTTGTTAAGAAAATTGATTATTTATAACCCCCATTTTTTGTGTAGGAATCGTCGACGATTATTGTAATCGCTGACAGTTTACCCTAATTTCTAGAGATCCATATAAAATCGCTATCAATTCATAATTTTCTATCAGAAACTATCATTTTCCAAAAATGACAAAATTTCAAACACATTATTACATCCTTCAGTAACCTGCCTCATTTTGAGGACCCCAAACCTAGTCATCCTTCACAAAAATCATTTTATGACACTAGTAAGAATATGTCTATAGGATACAAACCATTTAGCTACCCCTATCATTTGGCTCCACAATATTTTTTTATCTCCACAAATCATACATCTATAGGACACAAACCCTTTGATTCCCCCTATCACTTGATCCTACAATAATATCCATCTTGTTTTGACATCTCATCTTAGGGAAACTTAAAAATGAAACACGCATTTAAAGATTATCCAAATCAAACTAGTGACCCTTGTGCATCACCGTAATCACCCCTAGTTTGAGGGGGGATCACCCATCAAAACACAAAACAAACTATATCTCACACCATTTTTTTCTAGTAGTTCGATTGTCACGAACTACTCGACAAAAGGGGTAAATGTCGAACATGGGTTTTCATCAACCATCCTACCTTCATATTACACACACTTAATTTAAAACTAAAACCTATCTCAAAATAATTATCCTAAGACATCCTCTCTACACCTCCATAAAAAGAATTTTACACTCTCATAAAATTACCATTTACACATCCTAAACCACCTAACCACTTTTAAATCTATTTTATTCTCACATCTTAACCTCCACAAATCATGTATAACCTCCCCCAACCATTTACCCTCATTATTTACCCAAAAATACTCATTTAGAAGTGGTTTTAACCACTTTCTAAATGCTTTCCCTAAAAAATTGGATAGCTGACAATCCTAACTGATCAGTAGCGATTATAAATAGGATTTTTTCTCCTTTATCAGGGATATTCATAAACCTTTTACTCATGCCAGCACTTTGTTTTTTGATCTCCAATAAATCTAATCCATTTCCAGAGATCATCAAGGTCCTACATCAACTCCAAGCTATCCTAAACACATCATTTTGGTGGCCTTTTCATTGATAATATCTCACGAAATCCAAAAACTATCCAATGAATTCAATCGGTTCTATTAGATGTTTGGAGACATCTCCCAACCTTTTTCCTCAACAAAAGGTATTTGTTTATCTCATTTCATTATTTAAACATTGTCTAGACATGAAAAATTATCAAAAATGATCATTTTTCAAATGTATTTCTCATTTTATTAAAATTGTCAATTTTTACAATAATTACCAACGATTCTATTTGATCACCAATCATTCACCCTAAATTACTAGTGATCCTTATCAGTTCACATTTCTTTGTTAATTTATCATTTTTTTCTCAAAATTTATCAATCTTGTGACTTTAACTTGTTCTTTTCAAGCATGGATTTACTTTGGATGACATTTCCTGGCCGGTCTCACCCCATTACAAGCATTTATGATCTTCTTATAGTTCAGAATCCCTTTTTTACAGGAACAATACAACATCCTTCATGAGTTTAAATTGTGTGAAATATGATTTTCCACCAACATATAAGACATCGAAGATCAGATTGAATTCCTCCATGATATCCAGTAGGAAATCAGTGACTTTTGGTATGATTACTTCGAATCTATTCAGATCTCATCTACCCCTTCCTAGGCCACCTTTGAAGTTGCACATGACTTGCCCTTGAATCTTGAGTTCTAAAGCTTCTTGTCTCTTATCTACATATCTTTTTCATTCATATATTTCTATGTTTGTCATCAATCTACTTAATTGTTTTAAAATGAGCTGACATCCTCTAAGGAATTCCCTTTAGATCCTTGGAATTAGCCTTTGTTGAGCATCTCATTTACCCATATATCTAATCTATTTTGTTTAGTGTATTTGATCTTTAGGTATCTTCATTGGAAAAATAAGGATATTTTATCCATAAACATCGACGTTCATCATCACGGGTATTGGTAAACCCCTCCATCTTCTAAGGTCAATTTATTTTTGTTATTTCATTTTATTAAGTTAAAATAGAAAAGAAAAAACCATCTGCTACACCCTCTTTACATATGATATGTCCAAGTGAAGTACCAAAATGAGTTATAAAAATATACTTCTTGATGTTCAAGGTGATGCTAAGTTTCCTGCATCTTTCAAACATTAATCTCAAGTAGTCACAATGATCTTTCACCATTCCATAAATAGTCCAATCATCCAAGTATACCTGTAAAATCTTGTGAATACAATATTGGAAAGCTTGAAAAACTATGCAGGAGAAGACTGCTGACACAATTTTTTAGTCTAAAGGGAATTACGATATATGCAAAGCTTCCCCATTCAGTTGTGAAGGTTTTATTCTCCTGATATTCCTACGTAATTCATACCTAATGATAACATGAAAATCCGTTTGTAGAAAAATAGATTTTACATCCTGTAACACCTTCTAGGATTTCTTCAGTGATTGGCATAGGAAAAGGATCTATGACATATGAAGCATTAAATACCATTTAGTCAATATAGATCCTTATCTATCCATCCTTGTTATTGCTAATCACCATGGGGGTTATCCATTTAGTATCCTCAATTGGCTCAATAATGCATGAATTAATAATTTTATCAATTTCCTCTTCCACCTCAATGTGTAGGTTAGGATTCATTTGGTAAGGCCTCTTCTGATTCATTCGCACACCCTACTTAAGCTTGATCCTAATTTTTCCTAGTGATGGATGCACCCCTTTCACTTCATGATATCCCCTAGGAAACATATCTTGAAAGTCACGCGATAAATAAATTATCTTCGTAACCTCATGTTTAGACTAGTAATCTCCAATTATAGCATCCTTTTGTGTGTCATTAGTCCTAATGTTCAACTTCTTAGGATTCAACGGTACATAGTATGAATGTGATTGCTCATCTACGAAGTCAAACACCTCACGTGCACCCTTTGTGTGCTTAATATCTGGATATTCTACCTCTTCATCATATATGAGGTAAACGAGATTTCCCTTCTCTTTTTCATTCCAAGTATGCCCCAAATGTCTCTTTTGTTCTATTAGGTCCTTGTGCACCTTAGTATTAACCTCTCTAAACAACTAGATCATTAGATCTTCAGCCTTTGTGCTCTCCCCCAACGTCATGTGCCTCATTATCTATAAGGCTTCATGAATTGGTGGCTTAGTATAAAATAAAAAAAATATGGTCAATACCTTCACTCATGTCTCGCCAAATCGTTGTCTCCTTATTTAACTCATCATGCATATACCAGGCATGCACACACTTACGCATAGTAGATTAAAACTTGTGTACCCATAGAGATGGTGGAAAAGCATATTGTCCTTGCATCCAATTCCTTTCACAATTGTGAACATGTAACGAAGGAGGGGTCTTCCCATCATAATCATGTATTGCTGAATAAAAAATACTCCTGACAAACCTTGTCAAGAATTACACTCTAATCTTGTGCCAACCAAGTAAATTATCCCTATGTGTTTCCTACCAGCACATTGTTGTCCCTTGAAAGGTGTATACCATCATGTTTCTCCTATCACCTTCATTCCACCACTATTCTTCAATTACACACAAGAATAAATCAGGCTTATTCTCTCTATTATACTTTGGTAGGTTGGTTTTACCCAACCGCTTGATTGTGCACAACCTTATCATCTTGGTAATGATGCAGCCTAGAATTTACCAAAAATAACCTAGATGCATTGACACATCACTCAGCCTAGACTAACTGCTCACTCGAAGTGCGCAAAGGTACCAGGTCCCTCTCCCTAGAGTTGTTTGTGAAGGATGAAAACATGATGAAGGGTTAATGCATTCAAATCCATTAAATAATATAAACATTCTACAGAATATATTCCTGATATATATCTAAGGAGTAATGGATCTAAAAAATAGCCATACAAATTCTACCATACAAGATCTAGTTATATTCATGTTTAACACCTTGAATCAATTAATACACTCCATTATATTGAACATAATAAATACATAGAAGCTTCTTATAATATTTGGTATCATAACCTTATGCACACATCAAATCTGGTAGCATATCTTCATAATAAATCATATCCAGTCCTCCTATACTCCATAGATCACTGTATAGTTATAAGGGCGAGGAATTTCCCTTCACTACTTACAGAATTCCCAAAATAGGTTGCATGCTGAAAATAGCCATGCACTTTTACAATAATAGATGCACATGTAAGTGTGCTAATAATAGATCCCTTCTAGTTAACTGGAAGTAATAATTCTATTATTAACTATAAACCATGCAAAGAACTTAGTAGATGCTCTTAAAAAAATAGCCCTTGTGTGTCGCACAATTCTTTGTCCGGTTTGTGTGGTTTGCACGCTATCTCTAAAAATAGCCCCGTAATACTGAAAATGGCTAAGTCCTATAACTTTCCTTATCTTTCACATGCATTTCATTTCCTATTGTTCCACACCTTTGAATGCACCCTATTCCCACATGCAAACATTATGTGTTCCTTCTACTAAGTATCATACTTTGTCTTCTCAACATTACCCCAAACAAAACTGCATTGCCACTCCGGCAATGGTTGCCTCTTGATATCTAAAGAATAAAGTATAAGGAATGGAATGAATGTAAATTAAATAATTACTTGTATAAAGAATGAATTTTCACCCTGCAACATCCTCTTTTTCAACTAGAAGACTTAACTCTGGATATTCCTCTTTGATTTCAGCCTCTAAGGTTTTCCAATCACTTAGTGCGGCTTCTTCCTTTTCTGGAATATCTGATGCAATAGAATCTAAATCCTCTTGTGCAATATCTTCCTTCTCATTCTGTAATACTATAACAATGTTGGACATTGCAGTCACCCTTCCTTCCAGAAGATCCATCTTCTGACCTATAAGCTTTCCAATTTCATCCAGCCTTTATTTATGTGGGTCTTGGGCTACTGTAAGGGCCTCGCACTTTTGTTTTACTAGCGCCAATTGTTCCACGCACCCCATATTCTCCTCCTTCATGGCCTTTAGGACTTTATTGTCTTCTACCATGGTCCTGATTCTTATTACTGCCTCTGGAGCTGCACATATATTCAATGTTTGGTCTGCTTTCTTCAGCTCCTCCTGCAAGGTTTGGAGTAATGCTTCATAAGATAAAATCTTTCTAACCACTGAAGCCCTTGCTCTTTCTGCTTCCTACTTATGGTCCTTTGGTGTTGGCATTCAAACCGGTCCACCCTCAACCACAAAATCAACTAAGGTACGCATATAATGCATATCCAAAGGGAAAGTTTTGGGTACCTTGGACTCAAAGTACAGTTTTACTTGTAGGACATGATCACCGATATTCTCTGCCATGGTGATGAGAGACCCATTCTTCTTTTTCTCTAGGTTGTTCTATCCTTTCAGATGTGTTATTTCTACATATTTAGCTTTGATATCTTCTCTCAGTGCTTTAATAGTGACAACTTTATCCACATTCCTGCACACCACCTTTGTAGACACCTTCACAAAGGCATTATTCACCTGTTCATCAGACATAGCTATCGTTTTGATGGTTATGTGCCTGTTACGTGGTGCCTTTCTCATTCTTCTTGACACACATGACTCTTCACATACATCAAAATCAGGCTTGTTCATGTTTGTTTTCATGGACCACGAAAACTATTTCCTTATGCGCGTGGTTGCCATGTCAGGGTCCATCAACTCCCATCCATACAAGTCCTTGAGGCCCACTGTATTCTGGAATTAGGAAAGGAAAATTTTACATGTCTCCTCTTCATAACCCATGATCGGTGTAACATATTCCCCACTTTCCCTCTTTGTTCTTGGCCCCTTAGGAACTTGAGCACCAAGGTTTGGAGTTGGATTGTCTATGTCTTGAGAAGTATCTTGTTCTATTTTACCTACCTCCTTTACTCCTTCCTATTCATCCTTCATTTCTTCGTCCTTGGGTTCCTCCACATGCTTTGGTGGTACAGGAGTTCTAGGAATGCTCTCTACAGACTCCTCTACCTCCTCATTCAACTTTAACTTCTTCCTTCTCCTCTTAGTTATCTCTTTATGTGGAGAGAGTCATGGTGATCTCTTGACGGAATGAGGATTTCACGTGCCTTGTGTCCTTGTTCTTATAAACAACCTTTTGAAATGGTGCTCTCCTTGGACGGCTTCTAAGTCCTCTTCTTCTTCTTGTTCCTATGGTGGGGTACTTGCACACTCAGTCTCCATTTTATCTGTAGGCTTCCTCCAACCTATATGTACCAAGGCACCACTATCTTCATGCCCTTATTCCTCTTCATCCACCACTTTGGTTTCTTCAGGTGTGGGGGCTGGACACATTCTCCACTATATTCTTACCTTTTCAATATCCCTGGGAGCGTGAACTCCTTTTTTACATACTTGTTACCCTCCAACTTGGCTTAAATTAAAGGTATACAAGCATGACTCCACTATCCCCAACAACCAAGCTTACAAGGATTCATGTTTATAATGTTTGATATGAGCCTTTAGATATATGTTGTTTGACATAAATATATATATATATATATATATATATATATATATATATATATAAAATTGTGGTAGTCACAATCTACCTTATCCGTATTAAAATTCAGTTGACGCACATTAGTAAAATGGTGGACTGATGCCTAGAAGTAGCACGCTTTGAAGGCATATGGTAGTTTTCACCAAGGGCTCCAAGTCCCATCCCTCATAGAAAATAATGTGATGCAAAAGTACTGGTATACCGCGAATTGTATTGCCTTACCCACCACTGACAATAGTTCCTTAGGAATGTGCCACTCCTCTTCGAATTTCACATGGATCCTATCATAACACATCTCCACCCTCTATTTGAATGGCCCAATCATTAAACCTGCACATAAATACTTTACGATCACAATCTTCTCTAAGTTGTACTCCTAAATCTTGTCTTTTGGCCCATAGCGAAATCCAATCTCCATAAATACTAGTGACATCAAGATAGTGCCAAAACTGATTCTTTCACAAGTGTGCACTTCCTTGACGATGGTCTCTGCAATGTAGCCTACTATGTTATAGACTACCCCTTGTGACATCTTCCTTACGACATGGAGCCACATTGTATTCACCTGTGACCATCTCTCCTGATCATTCAACTTGGTCACCAGATGCATAACTGCTTGTACTACTAGGTACTTCTTCAGTTTATTGATGTCCATTATGTGCAGACCTTTTGTATACCCCAATTCCTTTCATGTTTCCATGATTTTTTCCTTATCAGTTAGGTTACTGTTAAGGTCTATCCCTATCCCAGCTAACCCTGTCCTTCTTCCGGAAAAATAGAAGAAGTCCTCATGGACTCTGCTCATATCCACTTGTAAAGAGGTTCATATTTTCCAAAGTATGGGAGAAATACAACTGGTACACTCCTACTTGTTTTAAAATTTTCTCCCCAACATCATCATATACTGGCATATCCTCCACTATGTGCTTGTGTGTCTTTGTACTCGACAACACGCCTAATTACTTCTTATTATACAAGGTGCGGTGGTTTTAATCACTCACCTTGTAGTTGCGTATGTGGGAATCCCACTCTTTCCCAATTATCACAACAGATACTACATCTCTAAGAAACTAATCTCGAGAGCAATTTCAACTTCTACCTCCACTTTCTTTTTTCCTTTGGCTCCTACAACATGTGCTTTCTTTGGTGCCATCATCAAATCTCAAGTTTTTATCTACGTGCCCTAGTTTGAAACCACATGCCCTAGCTCTCTCACAACACATCTACTTTGCTCAAACCCTTCACCAATGGGGACACAAGCTTCTTCTATGCACAAATCCGCTCTCCACGTCTAGTTTCACACTCTTCACACCTTAGTACTCTTTTCTCAGCTCGGTCACACTTAGCTCATTCAAAATCTTGGGATCACAATGGTAAAAATGAACTCATATCACGTCCCTTATATCAATTTTCAAAAATTTGGTGCATTTATTTCTCCTCCACCTACCAACAATCCTCTCATTAATTGACCATTTTCATAATTTCTGCACGGTACATCTTTGTGCCTCAGCTATAACCTTCTAGTGTACCTTCCTACCTTCTGGCGACATACTTCTCTTCAACGAGCTTCCATGCAGCTGAGTACCTCACCATTGCGTATGCTCTTGGTAGTCTCTATGGCCACTACTTACCTTACGTTATATTGTTCTTTTGTTTATCTCCATCTATGGTCCTTATTTAGAAGCGATCTTCTTTCCACCAACTCTCCAAACTTGAATAACACCTATAACAGTTTGTTCCTTTATGTGTACCCATTTTTCAATATCCACCACACACAAATGGTATGTGGATTCCTCTATGCATAAAAATTCTTTGAATAGTAATTAGCTTCCAGTGTGCAAACACTCTTATTACAAAAAAAATGAACTAAATTGACAAATCATAGAGACAAAGAAGGAAATACATTAAAGATTTACATAACTGAAAACCTAATCTAAATGACAATACTACCTTATTACAAACACAAGGAAGACTTATTTATAGTAAGGCTTCATCCTACTCTCGTTGAAGTAACCAGGTAACTGTATTCCAACAAGCACCTCTAACTGACAATCTCTTGTTTCAAGTATGTAAGTGATAACATATGGTCCTAACAAATGTACTTTAAGTTTTCCTAGATGGTGTAAAAAATTAGAATCATAAAGAATCACCATCTATCCTATCTCAAGCTTTTTGTCCCTTATGTGCCTATCATGTCATGCTTTCTGCCTGGCCTTTTCTTACTTCTAACTCCAATGTGGTATTACTCATTGCTCATCCAGCTTTATCAACTTTTCAATTAGTTCTTCTAATGCTTGTTCATCAACTAGACCTCCAGCATGCACAATACACAAAGAAGGTAACATGAATTCCATAAGAACAACTACTTCTGTGCCAAACACCAATTCAAAGGGTGTGGCCTTGTTTAACCCCTTGTATGTTGTTCTTTAAACCCAAAGCACGAAAAAAACTTTATCATCCAAATATTTTCTTCCAACATCACAAATTTTTTTCAATGTCTAGCTCAAAATCTTGTTGAAAGCTTCAATAGACCCATTTTCCTGAGGATGATATGGCGTAGTCTTATGGTGTGTAATCATGAGCTCATCCAATAGAATTCTGATTGTATCATTCAAAAAATGTGTGCCCTTATCACTGGTTAAACTCAATGGGCATCTATACCTTGTAATAATATTTTCCCATAAAACCTGGTTATTGTACAATCTTTTGTAGGTGCTACTTCTACCCACCTTGTCAAATAATCTATGCAAGTGATGATATAACGTGATCCATTCCTATGCGTGGCTAGTGAAATAGGACTCAAAAAATCTATAGCCCATTTCTCAAATGGTTATGCACTAGGAATAGGTCTTAAAGGAATTTAATCTCTTTATCTTGGTTTGCCAAGGCATTGACAGTGATCACAGGCCTTGCAATATGCCTTACAATCCTTATACAAGGTCTCCCACTATAATCTAGCAAGTAGAATCTTACATGTAATGGCGTCACCTACATAGTGCCCACCTAAAATACCACCATGAGTGTCTTCTATGATATCTATGTGTTCATGTTCCAGTACACATTGATGCAATACTTCATCTCAGCAGCTAATAAACATAAACGATGCCGCATGAATGACAAGTTATTTTTTCTCTAAGGATTTCATCCCTTCTGGCACCCTACCTGTACATAGAAATACAATTATGTCCTCTAATTCTTATGGCATGCATTGTAACCGGTATAAATATGCATCGAGCATGGTATCTTCAATTGCATATGCATCTTCTTCTGACTGTATTTTGGATAAATGGTCTAGTCCAAAATTACTTTTCCCCAGTTTTACCACAATTGTAAAATCAAATTATTTAAATAAGAATACCCATCGGCATATGCCCCCTTGTAAAATAGGCTTGTTTACCAAATAATTCAATGCCATGTGATCGGTATAGAATACAAATGGTGTTGCTAGCAGGTACTGTCTGAATTTATGTAACACATAGATCATTGACAAAGCTTCGAGCTTTGTAGTTGTATAATTCTGATTTGCATGAGTCAACTTTCTACTAGAAAACCATATAGGATGATCTATAATAACTTCTTTTGGATGAGCCAACACCATGCCAATGGTCGTGCCAGAAGAGTCCACCTGTATATGAAACAATTTTTTGATGAGGGAAAGCACAGAATAGGAACTATAGTAAGTTTCTCCTTCAATGTCTCGAATGCGCATTGTTGTGGCTCCTAATAAAATGTCCCTTTTCCTTTAAGTAACTCCTCAAAGGGTGCAACAACCTTAGCATACCTGTTAATAAATTTTCTATAATACCTAGTGTGACCTAAGAATCTGTGCACCTCACTTTGAATGGTAGGCTCTTCTAGTCCAATAATGACTACAACATTAGTTGTATCAACCAACAACCTTCCTTGTAGATGATGTGCCCTAACAATGTGCCAAATGGTGTAGAAAATATGCATTTCTTGATGTTCAAAGAGATGTTTAATTGTCGACATGTTTCAAACATTAAGCATAAATTGTCACAATGATCCTTAACAAGTCCATACACACTCTAGTCATATAAATAAAATTGCAAGAAGTTGTGAATAAAATACTTGAATGCTTGGAGAACTATGCGTAAAAGTACAACACGTGCATTTTTCAGACCAAAAGGCTTCATAGTATAGGAAAAAATTCCCCATTCAATGGTAAAAGCAGTCTTTTCCTGATCCTACTATGTAATCCTAACTTGATGATACCCAAAGAATCAATCTGTAATGGAATAGATCTCGCGCCCTACAATGCATTCTAATATTTCCACTATGAATGGAATAGGAAAAGGATCAGTCACACATGTAGCATTTAGATCCATGTAGTCCACACAGATCCTAATATGACCATCTTTCTTTATACTGATCACCATTGGAATAACCCATTATGATTCATCCAGGGGCTTGATGATTCCAGAATTCAACATTTTGTCAATTTCTTTCTTGACCTTTTCACGCAAGTTTGGGTTCATCCTATAGGGTATCTTCCAGACTGGGTATGCACCTTCCTTAAGCTTTATCTTCATTTTTCGTAATGATTCATGCATGTCTTTTAATTCATGGTATTCCCTAGGAAATAGGTCCTGAAAATATTGTAGTAACTCAATGATTTTTGCCACTTCAGATTCAGACCAATAATCCCCAATTATGGCCTCCTTAGGCTCAACATCTAATCCAATATTTGCTTTCTTTGTTTTCATAGATTCATGATAGGCACATGTGGTCTTATCTACACTGTCCAAAACTTCATGCCTACCTGTTGAATGATCTACATCTAGATTTTCTACTTCTTCATCATCCACTAAGTAGACCATCTTTCCTTTTGATTTCTTAAGGAAAGTGTGCTTAAGTTGGTGTGGCATTTGTCTCTGTTTATTCAAAAAAATGCGTTCCTGAGTCATTTCCATCAAATAAATCCTGAATGAGTTCTTCCACCTTTGCACTATCTCCCATAGTTAACCAATTTATAACCCTTAATGCATCTTCTACTAGAGGTTTAGTAGATAAGTAGTCAAAATTTTGGATCATTCCTGTAATCAAATCCTACCAATTTCCAGTCTCTCTATGGAGTTCCGCATATACATACCAAGCACACACACACAACCTTGTAAAGTGGAATAAAATTTGTGCACCCAGAGTGAAGGTGGTAAAGCTTCCTACCCCTCTGTCTAGAGTCTCTCACACTATTGAACGTGGTGCTAAACAGGTTGATTACCATGATAAGTGTAGATTTGAGAAGGTGCATTACTCCTAGAAAACCGAGTAGAAAGAGCAAGAATGATTTTATTCCATCCTACAAGATTATCCCTGTGAACCACCCACCAGCGCATTGTTGTCCCACTCATGGTATATGCTAGCATATTCTCTCTCTAACTAGTCTATCCACTATTCCTCCATGGCACGTAGAAATACTGTAGGATCTCCTTCTCTAGTGTATCGAGGTACTGAGTTGTTACCTATTCTCTTGATATAATGAGGTCAACTGTTCCATGTAAATTTTCTTCTTACTTTGTGCCCTACTAACTCATAATTACCACGAGCCCAATCATCACAAGCAATAATTGTAGTATCACTAATAGATTGTGCATCTTCTAACTTAAGGATTTCTTCTTTAGATGGCTCAAGCAATTTTGGGTCCCGGATGGTGCGTGCATAAATCCTATTCAGATCTTCCTCATTCAAAGGCTCAACATAGGGCATATATTTCCCATTGGTTAAAGGGATAATAACCCTTTCCTCCTTGATCTCAAAACTAATATAACCCTTGTTAAACTGAAGATCAACATTATTTTCATAACACCAAGGGTGCCCAAGTAGAGCTTGGAAGTTGTCTGCTTCTACAAGTGCCAAAACCTCAAAGTCCCCTGTGAACTTGGCCCATTATATAGTAATGGATGCATCTTTTAAAAATCCAATGGGGGTAGACTTGGTTTAATTATCCATAAACAACACATTAGAAGATGGTTGTAATGGGGGTCTCTCCATATGTACCCATGCATCTAAAGTAAGCACATTAAATTCCGCACATGTATCAATAAATATATTACTCAAAATCCATCCATCCACAAGCAACATTCAAAGTGATTTCCTTGTCATTGTCTAAGCTATGGGGGGAAATATTTGCATGCAGGATCTGTTGTCTAGTCTCAATACTTACACGCGGTGCATTTCCATTTAGCCAATTCCCTAATAATGGAATGATATTCTCTTGGTGTAACATTTTACAGACCTCCTTCAAGTCACCAATATTAGATTGGACCATCTCTGCTGCTTTATTTTGCTCCATCTTCCATGATTGCTCCTTTAAACATTGTATTTCACCGTGAAGATTTCTGAGTACCTCCATGGTTTTCTAATAAACCTCCATCTGATGGACAAGATTTGGTTATTGTGCATGTAGAACCTCCTCCTTAGTGATGGTAGGATTATGTTGTAATGCTTCTTTGGCACGTGCCGCTTCAATGAGGTTAGTGATATTTATAGAAAATACCTCGGATTCTAGTTCCAACTTGGGCATCCACTGATTTTCCATAATGTGATGTATCTTAACCATCCCTGTGCCTTTTTTTCTTGTCTATGCTACTTACTAAGATGCTCATATAAGTCCAGGCATTCCTCATAGCTATGATTATTTCCATAGAAAGAACATGTAATATTCTGAGGACATTCACGCCTGTAGTGGTTAGGAGACCCGCATGTAAATCATGTTCCAAGAGGAAACTCACCTCATCCACCACCATGGCCTCAGCCTCTGAATCCACCATGATATCCTTGACCTTTTCCATGAACTCCTTCAAAAGTTCCTTCATTCTAATAATAGCATGCTTGATCATGATCCTGATCCTGATGCTCACTCTTACCGTTAGAGTTATCTGATACTCCCATCTGTCATTCACCAATATATATAGCATCATGGATCTGACCAATCAGCCGATAGTCTTCCATATCTTGAGTTGTGAACCTGAAAATTTTACAATAGAAAGAGACTTTCTTCCTTATTGCATATTATAATAATGGGAAGTGGCTAGATTCATGGTTCAAATGACATATCTCACAGTCTAACAGTAATGAACGTACTAATATCTAAGGAAAACTATCCTTGAAGTGAACCTCCACTTCATAATTTGTACACCAAATCCCCATGTGCGTCTCAGGTGCTAAGTTCACCGACAGATTCTCCAACTGATTTTCCATAGCTGCAATCTGTGCTTCAAAGAATGGGTTGAATCTAGTGTCTACAGTTTTGACTGCCTCAATGTGCAAATCTACCTCAAGTGCTTCATATGGATAAGTGTATGTCTTATGTGACAAAGCCCTTCTAAAAGGTGTGATGAGACCTCCAATGAACCATTGTGTATGCTAGCTTGCGTGAATATCATAAGAAAGCTTAGATAAAAGTGTTTTGAAATGAGCATCATACTCCCTAACACTCTCAGTAGTGCCTTGCTTAATACCCTTGAGCATGCTTATACTCTTCTGCTCAAACTCAAGGATTTTAAACTCTTTAAGGAAAACATATTTTAATGCTACATAGTCTACACAAGTCTGATCAGGGTCAAAATTTCTATACTAGCTGTGTGCGTGTATTTATAACGCAGTGGAAAATTGACTTGCCCTTCACTCAGAATCCATGATCCCTTTTGTGCGCCATAGTATTTCACATATGTGCACGTGTTCAAAAACATCTTCTATGCCCCTATACTCTGGAAAATGAAGAGACATATCCATATAAATAATCTGGGTCTGGTGCGGACCTTACCCACTTGTGCCAGAACCTCCTGTGTTTCCTCTATCTCCAGAACCACTAGATCCACTAGAACTAGAACCACCTATACCTTCTGATCCTCCACCTGTAGCTGGAAGAGGACCAGAAGATGTACTTCACTGTATCCCAATAGTAGTACTGAACTGAACCCCTATAGTCTACGAAGTGTTATCACTCCCAGAAGTGAGTCCAAAATTCTACGTGCATGAATTTTGTGCAAATGATGCACCTGAAAAGATACCTCCAAACAATAACAAAGATGTCTTCCCTACAATTGATGTACTTTCTATGCGAATTACTCCTATTATCCCAAAGCCTAAATTAGTTTGTTGACTACTTGTCGTACTAGGCGCTGGATAACTAAGCACAAGGGCTAGGTTTCTAGGTAGATTCATATGTGCGCATGTGGTCCAGGTCGTCTCTACTGGCGTACTTGCATGTAAGGCCAAGGGGGGTTCCCCTCTCATGCTTTCCCAAATAGGGGAGTTCCTGATGCTCTGGCTCCATGTATTATACATGAGGTCTAAATCCTTCGCAATCCATCTCTCTCCTCAACCCCATTCGCTCTGTAACATCTCATTGCTTATCTATCTCCCTCTCACACACCTCATTATACTTAAGCCACATTTCTTCTCTCTACCTTTTTGCCGCTTCCCATCTATTTTAGATGCATAAGAAGCTAACCACTCGTATAGTTCTACTAAAAAAATAGCAAATAATCTCTCATACAAAATGTCATACAGATTATGTTCCACCCATATGTGTATGTTAAACTCATATCCAGTGCTAAACCTCAATGCATATTATTCTTCTAGATCTTGCATCCACTCATTAACACTTACTAGGTTCAACCGGTATGTCTTCATCATGAACCATCCTAAAAACAACTAAAAAAGAGGTCCTAGCAACGAAACAAATGATGTAGCCTAGAATTTATTAGAAATAAGCTAGGCATGTTGGCACATCACTCAGCCTAGATTGAGCACTCACCCAAAGTGCATAAAGGTGTCAGGTCCCACCCTAGATTTTCTTGTGTAGGATGTGAACATAATGAAGGGTTAATGCATTCAGATCCATAAATAATATAAACATTCTACAGAGCATATTCCAGATCTAGATCTAAGGAGTAATGGATTCAAGAAATAGGTATATGAATTCTACCATGCAATATCGAGTTATATTCATGGTTAATAGCTTGAATCAATCAATACACTCCATTATATTGAACATAATAAATACACATAATATTCTTACAATATTTGATATCATAACCTTATGCACACATCATATCTGGAAACATAACTTCGTAATAAATCATATCTAGTCCTCCTATACTATGCAGATCACTACATATTTATAAGGGTGTGGACTTGCCCTTCACTGCTTACAAAATTCCAAAAATAGGTCGCATGCTGAAAATAGCCATGCACTTTTACAATAATAGACACACATGCAAGTGTGCTAATAATAGATCCCTTCTGGTTAACTGGTAGTAATAATTTTGTTATTAAATTGAACCCACACAAAGTGTTTAGTAGAAACTCTTCCAAAAATATCCCTTGCATGTCACACAAGTCTTTATCCGGTTTGTGTGATCTGCACGATATCTCCAAAAATAGGCCGTAATCCTGAAAATGGCTAAGTCCTTAAATTGTCCTTGTCTTTCGCGTGCGTTTCCTTTCCTATTCTTCTGTACCTTTAAAATTGCCATATTCCCATGCTCAAATCTTTGGTGTGCCTTCTTCTAATTATTATACTATTTCTACTCAACAATAACTCTTCTGTGCACCTCATTCTTGACCATTTGGTATGTGTCATAGGCCTAATTTTCACAGGCCATGCTAGTAGTTTCACTGATGAACTTTACATCTTCCTAATTAATTATGCCCTATGTTGATGGATTCATGTTCTCAGGGTCTGTACCATATGTGCATAGATTCTGTTGAGATATTACTCATTGACAGGATATGTATAAGGCGTAACCTTCGCATCATCCAAGGTTATTACAAACACTCATAATTTTTCTCAAAATTGATATACCTCTTGTTAAATCACAAGTTTGTGTTATTAACATAACACTAAGGATGTCCTAAAAGTGTAGGGAAGTTATTTTCTTAAAATGGCTCCAAAACCTCAAAGTTACTGTTAGTACAAAATCACAACACCCCCAAATGAGTTTGGATCTACTTTTCTAAGCCAGGGTCATTTGGTGTGATTTGCATAACATTGGATCATTCCCCCAAGTTGTGGGACTTGCAAATGGGAATGATCCTCTAGAGAAGGCTGGTTCCTCTTCCTAATCCTAGCACTAAACTACTTATAAGGAAGGAAATGTGACTATCTACTCCTAATCTAACAATTCCAAGGGACCAAGGGGGGAGAGAGAGAGAGAGAGAGCATGAAAATAAAGAAATCCTAAACTGCAGAGGGGATAACATTGAGAAAAGGGAATGAGATATTCTATTGAGGGAGAAAGAAATACATAAAATGGAGATGAGGGAGGTCAGACAGAAGTGACATGGCCCAAATCTTCAAATTCGCCATTAAACTCCATGAAACATAATATCCTACACCTGTAAATGTGAAATACATGCATAGAAAAACAAATCTGGAAGGGAGAGGCATGGAGAAACAACAAAATGATGCAAAGGGTTGAAGAACACCATAAAAACACATTTTTATTGCTCTAGAAGGTTCACATACCATTACATTTCTGGAATAGAGGCACAAATACATTTTCTAGGTGTGGGAGAAGGTTCGCTGCTCAAAAATGGCATTGAGAAACAAATTTGACAAAGTTTCTCTAGGCCCATAATGTCTCTCCTTTTCAAAATGAGAAGGGTTACAATATATAGAAAGAATAAGAGAGAGAGAAGAGGGAAAAAATCAAATCCTACTTCAACCACCCCAAGATATGCACCAAATCCCACTTTGAAAGCTTAACCACTAAATATCAATGCCTTTTGTAAATTCGCCCACAATATGTTGCTTTTGGTTTCCCAGTAGATTGAATCGAATCAAATCTGGTAGTTGAAGAGATTGGATTCTGTGTTAATGGCCTGAAAGAATCTTCTTCATTTTTTACCTACCAGGGCCTGAAAAATGATTTTTAATCCTTTCATGGTGTAGAGGATGTCAAGATGCTTCCAACGGTGTCAGATTCACAATATTTCGAGCCTTGAGTCGAAATAATGCCCCTTCGAAGTTTGTATCGGGTCCCTAGAGGAGGGTAATAAAATAGCTTGAAAAATGTGTCCCCTTTGATATGGGACACATGGCAGTCAGATTAGATAAAAAATCAGGCTCACGGGTCCGTAATTTATCTTTTGCCCTTTTTGCAAAACACAAAACCCAGAAAACCACTGCAGCCCCAAAGCTCTACCTTTTGACTCTGCTTGACCATTTTCCCCTGCCTCCATTTCATCCTGAGACACGTGGAGATGAGGCACTTGTTTGAGATTCTCTTTTTTTCTCGTACAGGGTCATTTAAACTTTTGTAGGCCTCGCCATTCCATTGTAGAATCTCCCTGCAACCTTGTTTATCGTCTTGGAATTTGAGCTCGCAGGTTTGAGTTGTTTCCTTCATAATTTCCTTATATGCAGGAGTTGTCTTGACCAAATAACAGTTACCTATGAACTTGGCTCCCTGTATATTTAGAGAAGAATCCTTCAATACCAAAATGGGCATGGCTCTTGTCTTATTTACCATGTATAACACATTTGAGGATGACTGCAATGGTGGCCTTCCCATTTGGTTCCAAGCATAAAAATGTGAGAATATTAAATTTTGCACCTATATCAATGAGAACATTACTTACCAACCATCCATTAATCACTGCATCTAGTGTAATTTCTTTTTCATATTCATGGTCATGTGGTGGCAAGTTAACATGAAGGATCTAATGCTCCCTTTCTACATCTTCATGTGACATCTTGTCTCAAAGCCATTCCCCTAAAGGAGGTATTATGTTTTCCTACCTAAGAATTCTACATACCTCTTGAAGATCATCAACATCCTTTTATGGTATCTCAGTACACCACATGCATTCCCTCTTATGTGCTTGCTCTTTCAAATATTATATCTCTCACTGTAGCTCCCTGATGAAACCCATGGTCTCCTAATAAAATTCCTTTTGTTGGGCTACGTCATGATATTTCACATGTACTACCTCTTCTCTTTTGATGAGAGGTCTTTTCTTCCCTTTCTTGCATGTGTGTGATGCCTCTACGCACGTAGTGACGAGTAGGGGTTGAAGTTCAGGATTACCTAAATTCTTTTATGCCTATTGTTCTTTCTTAACATGCTCTACCTTGATCACAGCTGCACCTTTTTCCTTCTTGTTATTCTTACACATGTGGACTTATTGATCGGGATAATCCTCAACCTTATGTGCCTTTCCATAGTATGCACATATCTGATTCTTTAGAAACTTTTGCTGATAGTGATCATGCCATTCAAATGTATAACATGTTCCTTGAACAAACCTTCCACAACCACCACGACCTTTGCTTCGCAATCCACCTTGAAAACCTCCATTTCCATTATTGTGCCCTTCATTTTTATTCCTCTCTAGAATTTGCGAGCTACTTTCCATATTGTCTGGTGCAACCCTAATTCACATGCCTCATGAATATGATCATTGAAATGGTGGTCGACTATTTCATGGGTATGCACATCATATATTTTGAAATACATAGAGACATTATTCTATATCATGTGCTATAAAAGTGGAAAATTACAAACATCATGATTCTTATGATACATCTCATAGAATGTTAACATTGCATGCACATTCCTGCGTGGGTAGTTATCCTTTGAATTTCCTTCCACTTCACAATTAGTGCACCATAGTATATTGCGTGTCTCATGTGCATAATTGGCAGAAAAATTCTCTAACTGAGTTTCCATTGTTGTTATGTGAGCTTCAAGGAAAGGAATTAGCCCTATGTCAACACTTCCAAATAATTCTACGTGCAATGATACTTCCAAGGATTTATGCACATCAATAAATGAATTATGTGAAAGCACTCTACAAGAAGGCGTCAACAAGCCCCATATAATCCAATAAACATGATGTCTATGATGGATTTCATAGGAAATATTAGATAATAAGTTCTTAAATCATGCATCATATTCTCTAACACTCTTAGACATACCTTTCTTAATATCCTTTAGTGCGCTAATGCTTTGCTACTCAAACTCAGGTATGTGAAACTCAACTAAAAAGGTGATGTATAATACATCATAATCATTTGCTTTCTGATGTGGATTCATCTTTCCTATACTAGTTGTGCTCGCACCCTTGAAGTGTGGTGGAAAATTGACTCGCATTTCGGTCTAGAGCCATTATTCCTTTATCTCTCCATTATAACTCACACATATGCACATGTTCAGCTGCATCTTCCACACCCATATATTATGATAGATGAATAGACATCTCAAATATTATTTAAGGGATCTTTTTTGTTCTTGTTGTAATGATTGTTATGGCCTTTGTATTAGAGTGGGGCCATATCTTGAACTTGATCCTCCACTAGGATTTCCTCCACGTAGTGGCTGACCTTAACCTCATAAGCCTCCTACCACAACCTAGGGACCTATTGAAGAAATTCCTTGCATCCCCATGATAGTGATAAACTGCACACCAAATGTCTATCCTATAGCTCCACCAATACTAATACTCACAATGGGTAGTGTGCCACTACTTTGTACTAACAACGTTCCTACCAAAGGGATCCCAAGTAAGCTCTATCCAAACATAGGTGCATGTTGTAATGCCATATATCTTAATCTGTTAAACCTATTGAGATGATACCAATACATTCCCACATGTATCTCCTATCCAACATGGTTATAATTTATTACCTTCCTATTCACCTTCACTATGATTATCTTCTTAAAAAAAAAATTATATTCCAAGCACCTTACATAAGGGCTAGGTGGCCAGGATGGGTTGGATGTGTTCCAAAAATTCTCATTCTCTCCTTATACTAGCTCTCATATGATTCCAAATGGGTCCTTATATTGCGCTTCCCAAATACTAGAAAGACATGATCATACAATTTTTTTCCTTCTGCATGGTTCTCATCACTACCACCCATCATCATTCTTGTTAGTCTTAGTGCCTCTTCAATTGCCCTTCCTTGCACATAATTATACCTGTGAAGTCTCTCCTCTCTCTCTCTCTCTCTCTCTTTCTTCCACTTGGACCAACACCATCCTTCCTAAACCCCACTTCCTACCCCTACGCGTGGTGGGGTTTAAACCTACCATCAATAAGTTCTCCATTCCTAATTCAATCATCAAGATTTTTGAAAATGTTCTACATCAAGTTTTGGAACAATCCGTATAATAAATGGAACCCTCAAGATGAAGCAAGGAGCCACAAATAAAGGAAGAAAGTTGATGAAGATTGTAGAAAGCCACGGATTAAGGAAGAAAACCACCAAATATGTAGAAATTTTTGATAGACATAAGAATCCACTGTATATAGGAGAAATCCATGGAAGCCTACACAAAGCCATGGATCAAAGAAAGATAGAAATAGATTAAGGCGTAAAGTTGACATAGTCATGACCAAAAGAAGTGTCTTTTGGATTATTTTGTAAGAAATATATTTATTGTACTTAATATAATGTATATGATGTGCCACTTGAGACAATTTAAATATACCACGTGATATAAGATATGTGTGCAATTGATAATAAATATTTAAGATATAGAGAATAGAGTGAAACTGTAGCTGTGTATGAGACTAATGTAATCTATTTTGAGATATAAATAAAGAATGATGTTTGGAACCAAGTTTATTATGTGATTTTATATTCTTTCTGTTCATCAATTAGAGTTAGCTTACTTTTCCCTTACACATCCTTAACAAAAGGGAGAAATTCTTAACCCTCACATTGTTGTTGAAGCTTAAGGTCAACATTTTGTGTTTGAGCCTATGTTCCTTTTGTTAGGAGAATGTCTGGAAAAATATCACCAGGGTATTAGAAACCAACATTGACTAAGATTAAGGATTGGTGGGAAAATCAAATTAATATCTTTATCAAATGAGAAGCAAAGAGACTCAAAGCATCATATAAAGAAACTCAAACAAAATTATTTGGAGAATACAAAGAGGAATTATGGTCTCGATACCCAAATTTATTGTGGCCTTGTTTATTGGAACATGCTAAAATAATAGAGTGATCGTGGTTACATTTGAGAAATTCCTTTGTGTGGACTCAAGAAAAATTAAATATAGTCATAAACCTTAACGAACCCTAGATTAGAGTAATTGATTACTGGTTTGAGATCACATTAGATTCACATATAATTACTTAGGCCATCCAAGGGTGGAAAAGTTTTGATTATAAGAAGGCCGAAGTTCTAAAAAGATCATGAGGAAATTTTTTCAAACAAATTCCATGCTTAATCAAGATTTTATTATTCGGAAAAGGATTAATTAAAATCGTGAAAAATTTCGTTTAAGAGATAGACATCACAGATGGAGTACATGAAGGGGAAATTCAAGAGACATAAATGAACAAAATTTTATGGGGTGATGGTTGGGACAACAAAAATAGGATGACATGAAATAAAAAAACAAATTACATAATTGAAAAAAGAAGGATTAAGTGGATTAAGAGAACTATTAACTAAAAGAGAAGAAACAATCATAATGAGGAGGTCAGAAGAGAGAGCCAGGATAGTTTTAGAGAAGGAGTTAGAGAAAAATTAAAAAAAAAACAAAGGTTAGCAAGGGACGAAAGGTAGAAGAAGCTAAATGAAAGAAAATAAAAATTGAAAAAAAATCAGAAAATAGAAAACAAAGAAAAAACCACTTCAAGTGGAGGCCAACAATTGGCTATCCCAGAGACAAAGGTAGACAATCAAATTCTTGCTATCATTCTCAAATCATACAGAGACCAAAAAATTTTGGTTACTTCATGGAACCCTGTGGTAAGATATTTCATAGATAACCCCATCCAATAGTTATTATCAAAGCAAGATATCCTAATGAGATATTTACATCAATTAGTAGGTAAATTAGAAATAGCTTTCAAAGAGATAGTAGGAGAAGAAGCATGGGGATAAGAAGAAAGAGAATTCCTATTATTAATTAAAGAAAAATGCAAAGAGGAAGAGGAAGTCACCGGTATGAAGGAATTGATTGAAGAATTTGGAGAAAAAATAAACATAATAGAGGAAAAGGATGAAGGATAAATTAGTTCAGAGAAACAATATAAAGAAGAGGAAAAACAAAATAAGAAAAGAAGTAACTAAGGATTAACAAAAAACTATAGATTAAGAGATGTTAAAGGAAGAAACTTATTTGTTGAAGAAAATAATTATGAAAAGACGTCAATAAAATATGTGTGCCCTAACCACCACATGAGAAAAAAGGAGACGCCCCCTGGATTGGATGCCATTCCATGTGCCACTTCACACACCTATTCAAAAAGTAGAAAAAGGAGAAATTTTGATTGAAAGATATCAACAATTGTAAGAAGAGAGAAGAGATTGTATGAGAGTTCAAAGAATTATTATGAGATCTATACTTTGATATTGAATTATCCACTATAAAAAGGGAGGAAGATTAACTTAACAAAATATCATAATCAATCTAAGAAAGTAAAACCCTCGAAGCAATAACCAATTACTTAGCCACAACTGAATCTCCAATTAACTAGAAAGATGGCTCAAAAAATTAAGCTTCTAGTATTTGGAAAAGACACCAAAGATGATGAGGAACACTTATTAATTATGTATTCATATTGGAAGAGAAACAACATAATAGATAACACAAAAAAGTTGTATCATTTCATAGGCATTTTAAGAGAAGATACCCTATGTTGGTACATGAAAAAAAAACACACAAGGTGATAAATATTGGGACGTAATTGAGAAGGAATTTAAGACAGATTTTCACTTTCCATAGGTACCATCAGAAAGTGTTAGCAAGATGAGAGAAATTTTTCAGAAATAATATGAAATGGTAAAAGAATTCAGCCACAGATTTAAAAATGTAACCGGAAAATTGGAAGAACCAATGATAGAAAAACAACGCATTAAATGGTTTATTTAATGACTTTTACCTTCATTGATCAGGGGAACATTTTCAAAAGTTCCCTAAACATCCCTAAATGGTGTCAGTGTAGAATATTATCTCGAGAGCTTTCCAACCACTGTGAGAACGCGGAAAATAGACATTGGGATCTCTAGATATGTTCGGTCAAAGTTCAGACATCGGGAAAGTCAACTCTGGACAACTGGTCAATATTGGACCGAATTGCACTGTGACACGTGGCTTGCCAACACTCGTTGAATTCGCTCGATTTTCCTATTGGGAGACGACAAGTGGACTACAGGATTACCGAGTTAATTATTTCTATGCCACATTGTATGAGTCGAAATAATATTGTTTTGGTAAGTCCTCTTTCCAAATGGCATGCATATATGCCAATGCCACACACACACACACACACACACACACACACACACACACACACACACACACACACACACATATATATATATATATATATAAATATTCATACATTAGTATTAAATCTAATGTTTACACATTAGTATTAAACCACCGCATGCATGCCAAACTTCCACACACATGGAGAAGGTGGTAAAGCGGTTGTTTGGGAGGCATTAAGCCTTGCGTGGATGTTTCCCACGTGGAAGGAAGAAGGTGGTAAGCGGTGGTAGGGGGCGGTTATGCTCGAAACGTGGTCTTTTGACCACTTCATGCACATGGAAAGGCTTAATAAAGCCTAAACTATTATCAGCTGCCTAATGTGGGATATATACCCACTTACTTATGCCACTCCTTATGGGATTTTTATCCCTTAACAAATCCAAATGCGCCTCTTTTGGGGATTTAATCCCATTTCAACAAATGCCGCGCCAAACTTGGGTTTTAATCCCATTAAAAATGCAACCCGAATATTATCCCAATTGTTATGCTAAGATATAATCCCATGTATCTTGCTACGGGTTAGGTTAAAAATAGCCTAAGGATAATTTGTAATTGCATATTTTTTGGGCCCTATTTTTGTATAAATAGGGAGCCCGTTCATTGTAACACACACACACAACTTAAGCTTATTATTTGTTAAGCTTGTTGTGGAGACACACAAAAAAGGAAGAAGACAAGCTCAGAGCTTGGAAGGCGAATGAGAAATTGTTGTTGTGTGAAGACCTAAATTATTTTAGGAATTATTATTTTTTTATTATTATTGACCTATTATTTGTTAGGCAATAATAAATTAAATATTTTTGGCTAGGATTTATTCAAACTACCTAGTCGGCCCATAGCACCACACCAAGTACTTGCAAATCCTGGATTGTCGACCGGAGTGCTAGCTTCGCATTGATAGCGTCGGAAAGGCCGATTGAAGCCGAAGGAGATTATGCATCAGGAAGGTGGAAGTCGGGTGCTATTTTTCACCCCTTTTCATCCGAAGGTCTGGTGTACTGGTAGGCAAGTAAAATTCCATTAGGTTTTCTTGTGAAAGTACTATTGTAACTTACAAGTTTTGACTAGTGGAATGGTTCGACCACGAACCCGGAGACGTAGGAAATTGCCGAACTCCGTAATCAATTTGTGTGGAATTGTCATTATTGTCTTGCATTATTTTAAATTGATTACTTAAAAGGAGTAAATTATCGGCAAATAATTAAAGCCTAAAAGGGTCCGAGATCAGGTAGTAATAATCTGATTATTTTCAGATTATTCATTAGAGCATCTTTGGATGGAAAACCATTCCAATCCATCTCAAAGATAATAAAAATGCCCATTAGGTTAGAAGATCAACCTTGGCAAAGAGAAGGAGAAAATTCACTTAAAACATAATTGGAAAGAGTGCAATTAGAATTAGCAAAATTAAAACTTCAACAAAAAATTCATAGAAAATAGGATATAAGAAATAGCCCACCACTAAGAAATAACATTAGACATAAAATTTTGTGTACTGTGTGTTGTGTAGAGAAATAAAAAAGAGTTGCAACTGTTAGAAAACATTCATTAGAAAAATATTCCTCCAGTAACCTATCTATAATAGAAAGAACTTGGTGTGGAATTTGTAGATTATGGGATCACCATACTCAAGATAATTTCCATTTTTTATAACTATCTCCACCTACCAACCAATTAATGTATTACACAACTTATGGATTTTATAATCATTACCACCATACGTGGCCCTTAGTGGATGCACTTGAATATTTAAAGGAGTACAATACTAACATGGTTATGACAACTAGGAAAAACATAGGGCCTACCCTCCACCTTCAAAACAACAACCAACATTCACAATTACAACCCACATACCTCACATCCAACAATTACTGTTCCACAGTATCAAAACTATCAAGGGGGTCAACCTCACTTTGGAAGAATTTACCAAGGCAATAACTACAACCCCAACTATCAAGGATATAATGGTGGTGGATACCACGAAGGATATAAGGAAGGATAAAAAGGTGGATTTAGAGGGGGATATAATAATTATCATGGAGGAAGAGGATATCAGGGCTATCACAGATACCAAGGAAGAGATAACCAAAATAATTCAGGGGCTGGCTACCAAGATATAAGACATGCATTTTTATAAATGTGGAAAAGATGGAAAGTTAGGCATAAATTATACAGAGCTGGACCACTGCATTTTCTACCATGAACAAGGACATGACCCATTTAATTTTCCCAAAGATACCCAATTTTATCAAAATGGAGGTACAAATAAAAAACATTAGGAAGAGATGCTAAAAAAAATGTACAACAAATTACTAAGATATCATGGGATGATGAAAAAACAAGAGAAGAAAAGAAAAAAGGAAGATGGTAAAGATAACTATTTCAAAAGAAAATCTTCTAAACCAACTAAGGATCATGAAGAACCAAAATATAGAGTTGCAGTAATAACTAGAAGTGGAACTAGAAAAGAACATACACCAGGGAAACATAATATTATGAGGCTACCCACTGAGGAAGATTTCTTTAGTAATTAAGAGTTGGACTTTACAGAAATTAGATCGGACCTCCATGATAAAGAAGTAGAGAAGAGAAAGGTAGTTGTTAAGAAGGCACAATCCCAGGAAGATACAAAAAATAATTGTTTCATGGAAGATGAAATAATTTCCCTTAAATATATAGCAAGGTTAACCATCAAACGTGGCCTTGTAGACAAGTTGAAATAATTTAGTAAATATCGGAAAAAATAATATAAGAACTTTCATGTCTAAAGGATTGAAATTGTACATAACAAGAAAAAGAGAAATATTATTAGAATGCATTGAACATGGCACAAGTCCACCATATACTTGGACGTTGATATATTCAACACAACTATTATAAAAGTACTTCTAGATCTTGGCACAGATGTAAACATGATGTCTAAAACTACCCATGAGAAGTTAGGGGGGCCTCCCTTAGAACCCGCTAGATATTACATTGGATTAGTAGATGGTTTGTCAAAAAAACTTGTGGGAGCACTGAAAAATGTAGAAGTCAACTTTATGGGAATAAAAAAGATGGTAAATTTTGAAGTTGTAGAAAATGTTGCTTTGAAACCTACATATAATGTCATTCTGGCCCTAGAATAGTTCGTTGATGACAATGGTAATTTGAACTCAGAAGAAGAAGAAGTTACATTACAGTCAGATGGAATTTGTGTTCATGTACCATCATAAGATGAAATGCATTCCGCATGGTTTGAAGAAGTTTGGGATGACGCCGAGGAAGAGGATTTTGATGAAATACAAGGGATATATTCTCTAAATTTATTTACTAACATTGATAAATAATTTGAACCAAATTCTGAGGGAGAAATTTCAGTAAAAAGAGAATACATGAATGAGATATCTAATAATGTCGTCGAGGCATGCGTACATGGTTTCCCAAAATCTAGGATAAGAAATTTGCATTAAGCCAGAAGGCTACCACCCCGGGTAATCACATTAGATGATGACAACCTCAACTTTTTGGATCCAAAAGATGACATTTTATGGTCCACACAAGAAAAATTCAAAGAAGAAGATGGATATTATTCCACAAGAGGATAAACCAATCAAAAGAGTATAAATACTAAGGTGCAGGGCATCTCACCAAACTCTACCAAAATACTCAGGGGTTTGGATATTTAGAAGGCTATTTGGAACAAATGGTGAGAATATTTCCTAATGAGAAAGCCAAAATGGAAGCTTTAGATGATACCTTGACAATCAATGTTAAGGGATGGTGGTAAACACGTAAAATAATATCTCTCATTGGAATTGTTTGACCACATTACTAAAAACAAGATACTTAGAAAGAAAAGGATACTACGTAGCTATACTTGAGTATACGGGTGAAGAAGATTCAAACATGTGAAAGGAATTGAAAAATATGCAGTGAAAATTATCCTCTAGTATGTACTTAATTATTTGTATGGACATTAGAACCCATACCTAGATGATGGTTTATGTATCAATAAATAAGAAGTTAGGACCAAATTGTGAAATATTTTTTCCATACATTTAACTTCTAGGATGTGTATCTTAATATCCTTGGGGAACTTCAAAAGATAAGGACATTTTTATTCTGAAATCCTAAAGAGACTACAAACAAATTTTCACAAAAGAAACCAAAACCTAAAGAACCCCAGAAGAAAGACCACCCGAATAAAGTTCCAGAATGGCTTACTATTTTGTAGTGGAGAAACAAGAAAGAGAATAAACATGAAACTTAAAATACAAGACAATAGAAGGCAAAAGAGAAGTATTAGAGACCAAATTAGAAGAGGAAAAATATTATTATCATCCTCAGAAATTAAGGAGTGAAAATATTGGCATAAATGGAGATGAGAAGTTTTCTAAGATTAGAGATTATTGGTCAGAGGAAGAAGCGGCCAAAGTAGTATAACTTCTCCAAGAATTCCAAGATATATTACCTAAAGATTTTAAGGAATTGCAAGGTATACAATAAGAATTTGGAACTATGAAAATTCAAATCAAGGATGGAATCAAACCATTGAAGAAGAGGCCATACAAATTAAACCCTAATATAAAAGTCAAATTAAAAATAAAAATAGACAAAATGTTGAATGTAGGAGTCATTAAACATGTCGAAGACTCAGATTGGGTAAGCCCTATGGTCATCTAGAATAATAAAACAAGGGAAACTAGAATATGTGTGGATTATAGAGAGCTCAGTAAATCCTATGTGCATGACCCATTCCCTACTCCATTCACAGAAGAGGCTCTATAAAATGTATCAAGAAGAGATGTCTATTCCTTCACTGATGGGTTTTCTAGTTACCATCAGGTTCGTATTTCCCTAGAAGATCAACCTAGAACCACATTTTCTACAAAATGGGGATATTTCATGTATAATGTAATGCCTTTTGGATTAAAGAATACACCAGCTATATTCAAAAAAATATGATTGATGTGTTTAAAGAATTTATCCATGATTTCCTGGAGGTGTATTTAGATGATTGGAATGTTTATGGACTATTGAAGAATCACATCCAAGTATTGATACTAATGTTCCAGAGATACAAAACAATACAAATATCATGGAACTTAAAGAAATGCATATTTTTGAACCTATATGGTACACTTTTGGGTCACATAATTTGTAAAGAAGGATTACTAATGTATCCAATCAAAAATTCGGTAATTGTAAACTTACCACCTACTAAGAAACAAAAATATGTTAGGAAAATTATGGGTTATACAGGCTATCATAGAGATTTTATCCAAAACTATGCTAAAATTAGTGCACCTTTAAAATAATTGTTGAAGAAAAGGACAAACAAACAAATATAATGAACTAAACCATGCACTGATGCTTGTAAGATTCTTAAGGAAAAATGCTTACATGCCCCCATTTTAATATTTCTAGATTGGAAATTCCCTTTCCATGTACATATAGATGCATCTGACATTTCCATTGGTGGAGTTTTAACATAGCGAAGAGATAAAATGGAACATCCTATAGCTTTTGTAAGCTAAAAGTTAGCTAAAGCTTAGAGAAATTAATCTACTACAGAAATATAGGCCTTAAGCATGGTGTACTCCAAAAAAATCATACATTATCTGTTGGCCACATAACTTTTCTCTTACACAGACCATGAACCATTGAAATAATTAGTAAATAGACTAGTGCTACAAGGAAGAATATGCCACTGGTTGATGTTGTTTCAAGCATTTGACTTTACTATTGTTGTGAAACTAGGAAAATTGAATAATGGACCAAATTATCTCTCAAGAATAGAAAAAAGGGAAAATGAAGGACCTATTGATGATGACTTCCCTAGAGAGAATCTATTAGAGTCGAGGCTATCCCAAAAGCATTTGATGACATAACACAACTACTGGCTATAGGAGAATTTCCTACTGACTATACAAAGTAACAAAAGGAAGAACTTGCTAAGTCGATCTTTTCCCTTCACCTTGATTCAAAGACAATTTTAAAAGAAAGGAAATGATGATGTCCTTAGAAGGGTTGCTCTAGAACATGAACATAAGAACATATTAGTAGAAACTCTCAAAGGCATATCCATTTGACACAATGAAGGAGAAAAAACAAACATGAAAGTAATGATGGCAGGACTATGGTAGCCTATACTATTCATGGATGCATACAAGCATATAAGGTCTTGTGATATATTCTAGCGGGTTGAAAAACTAATGCAAGAGATGAAACGCCTCTAAAACTAGTCCTAGCACTAGCCCCATTCGAGAAATGGGCCATATATTTTATTGGACCTATCAAACCAGTTACAAAACATTCTCAGGCCAGATTTATCATTACAGGGACAAAATACCCAACAATATGGGTAGAAGCCATTCCAACCAAAGGCCACACTTCCAAGACAATGAAAAGATTTATCTATGAACACATTATCGCTAGGTTTGTATTTCCCCTAAGTATCACAAGTGATCAAGGAAAACATTTTGCGAATGCTACTATTAAGGAGATATAAGAATTTTTTTGATAAATCATAGGCATAGTACACCATATCATCCACAAGCCAATGGGATAGCTGAAGCATTCAACAAGGTTTTGGAAAAGGTACTCACAAAAAAAAATTCACTCTAAAAATTAGATTGGGACCTAAAGATACCAGTATCACTATGGGCTTACAACACTACATATAAGATGCTGAATAAATTATCCCCATTTAAATTGAGGTATGGAATTGAATCTATGGTACCCATAGACTTCATCCTTCCAAGTTTAACAATGATAGTGACATTCAGATTGAATGAATACTCTTCAGATACTCTTCAGTACAATTAATAATCATTGAGTTAAAGAAATTGGATGAAATAAGATTTATAACGGCTTATAATCAAACCCAGGAGAAAAGGAGACAAAAAGCATGACACGACCACCATATAAAAATGAAGGAATTTTACACAAGAGACCAAGTACTAATATATGATAGAAAATGGAAGAATCCTATGAAGTTAAAAGTTCAATGGTTGGGACCTTTTATCATCAAGGATATATTACCATCAGGAGAAAAAAAACTTCAAAACTTTGCAACTTAAAGAACTTTCGAGATATATTAATGGAGCATGGCTAAAGAAATATCATAATTAAGAATAAAGGATCCAAAAAAAATGGCCTATCTAAATATCGACAATTCAGTGGATAGAATGAGGAGTAGGATGAAAACCTGCAAGGGAATCCTTACTCTAATAAAAACAAGGAATTAGTTAAAAAAATCCATAACAAATAGAGAGTTATGGAGGTAAAGAATACCTGTGGCAACAAAGAAAAAATCCTTGGAGGGAAGAATACCCATGTAACAAAGAAATAAGTTACAGAGGAAGAATACTCGCTTAAAGAAGAACAAGGCGTAAAGGAAGAATTCCCGTGTAACGAAGAAAAATCCATGGATGAAGAATACCTATGTAACTAATAAAAATTCTTAGAGGAAGAATACCCACGTAATGAAGAAAAATTTGCAAAGACAAGGAAACCCACGCAACAAAGAAAAAACTACAAAACATTGAGAAAACTACGCAAAAGCATGATCAAGCCAAAGAAGAGAGAAGATAACCACAGAAGCTAGTAGATACCTCAAGACAATATATAGAGCCACGTAACATAAAAATGAAATTTGTAGACTAATGTAACATACAAAAAAAGCTGACATAGCTTCCTGACCAAAGAACAATAAGTGTGGTAGGTAGACACTCAAAAGATATAAAAACATCAAATCATAAGGGCTTAAGACATAAAGAGGAAAGTAGCAAAAGAAAATAAATAACAGATGAAATCGTGAAGGAGAAGAAAACTAGGGCATGCCAAGAAGGATCACGAAAGATGGATGTCCCAACTGTTCTTGCACAAGAAAACCTCCCAAATTCAAAGTTCCAGAAACACTCTATTAAGTTCACTAAGCACAATCCAATGGGAAAATTTTCACACATTCCATTCAATGTGGCACATACATGCGACCTTCAAAATTACATCCACTCCTAGATTACAGAATATGATCACACGCGGTCAAAAGTGGATATGTAGTTGCTCCTTCAAGATAACCTTACTACCAGAGAACAAGAATATATAAATACTACAAAATTCATTAGTGAACTTAAAATCAATGCATGGATCCATATTTCCTATTTTTTAATGTCGACAATATGATTATGGTTCTCCTTAGTTGACTACACAATTAAATGCTATATCTAATTCAGCCATATAAAATTAATGCGGAAGTAATTACTAGGGTTACATGATTATTGGTAAGAGGGTGTTCAACAGTAAAAAAGAAGAATAACCCCATGAAAGATACAACATAGGCAATGGGAGTAACTAATAACAAAAGAGGAGTACAAATTGTAGATATAAAACATCATACACTCAGGTACACCGCCAAGGCCATTTGCTTCAAAATTTATCATAAATTTTTTGAAGATAGAGCTCATGGACTTAATGCCCAAATTTCCCTAGATATGGTGAATTCTGTTAGGAATTAATAGAATCTAATACGGAATAATTCCTCAGAATCACAAAAATAAGAAGTATGAATAGAACTATAGAAATGAAAAATGCATAACACGAATATAATATTTAACGTGGTTCACCCAATGTGGGCTACATCCACCAAGAACACTTGCTCAGATTTTATTACAAGCCAATAGTCTTCACAGTTACAATAATTAGATCTTGTTTGGAGTTGTGCTCAACAAACCCTCCCAAATTCACACACACTATTCACCTTCACAAAACACACTATAAATCCTATTGTATGTCCATCTATTTATAAGTACATCAATAGGTAGCCAAAGAGGTGGTTTTACAAAACAATGGGTACCGAAAAATCCATGGGCCCCAAAACAGCCCACAATGGTTTCCCATTACCCATGGGTTAATAAACCACCCATGAAAATTTACTTCGGGGGCTTTTCCCCCAAACCCCCTTGACCCGCTCACCGGCGAGTGGAACTGCCGTAAAAATATCTGAGTGTAACACATGGAAGGTGTACCAAACTCTAACATGAAAACAGGCTCCACAAACATAACAAATTCACACTCAGAATATAATCTCTATGAACTATTAGCCTCTAAATTTCATGAGAACACTAGGAAAATCAAGGAAGGAAAACATACCTTATGTTATGGGTTTATTCTTTTATGTCTAGCAATGTATTTCACTAAAACCCTCCTATCCTAAATAAAACCAGTTGAATGGTGGCTAGATACACCTATTTAGGAACCAACTTGGGAACATATGAATAAAATGGACCCGGTTGTGCAAATTACATCCTTGATAGGTTGGAAAAATAAAATCAAGTAGATAATAACACACAAAGATGTTGGGGTGATAATGTCAAGTGGGTTATCTACCACTACAATATGCCCCAATATTATTTTACAAGTGTGTCTATCAAAATTTATTATGAAAATATTCCACAAATATCTTCCACATTTAAGAGTGAAGTGTCTCAACTAATTCACCCACCTTATTGATTAAAGTGACCCCTCTCCGGATTGGCCATAAGCAACAAATAGATTAGTACCATATTGATATCTAGATAGAGATATCAGAATGGAGATGATATTTTGATGAACATTATATTGAATGAGTACAAGGCATATCTCTACAATCATTATGTAAAAGGCTAAGGAGCGAAGTGGAAGTGCTGGGTCAAAGTCTTGTAAATTCTTAAATAGAGACAATGCTTTATTCACTGGGGTTTTTTACCTTTAAGTTTTTCCACTTAAATATAGTGTTCTCTATCTCTGGCTCTGTTATTTTCTTTAAGCTCTTGTTATCACATTATGTAATCTGTAAAACATAATCTATAATCTTCGACATTTTTTTGATCTATAATTAGTTGATTATGCATTCCTTATAAATCACAACAAAAGCAAGGGTATCATAAAATAGTAGCAAGATAAAAAAATGAAGGAATATTCATCGCAAATATAGAATATACCTTTCTTAGACCCTTCATTCCATGCACCTCATATATATTCCCACTACCCTACAAAGCATCAGATGAATTGGTGGCTACATATATAGAAGCAATAAAAAATATTCCAGTGGACCCTAGGAAATTAGTGCCACCGAATATTAGTGAAATAATTGAAGAAACATGGGAGGAATTCCGAAATAAATATCCATAACATTATAGAAAAGTAGAACCAAGAAGTGCAAGACCCAAAACATAGAAAACAAGGCCAAAAAAAGGGAAAATTTCTTTGGGCCCACCTATAAAACGTAAAAAGATAATGGCCTCAAGTATAATAGTGAAAGAAACACAAGTCAGTGAGGAAGAAGAAGAAGACTCATAAGAAGCAGTAAAAATTCTCGAATCAGAAGAAGAAGAAACTCCCTCTCCCCAACCTTCATTGCCAAAAGTACCACAGGAGAAATCAAGACCACATTTTAAAGGAGAAATTAAACTGCGGGAAGAGACAACATTATGCAAACTTTCTTATGGATACTATAAGATATGTTTAACTTGAGGTGGTGTTTCCCAAGTGGCACCACAATATGAAGTAAGCATAGGAACATAGAAAGCGGCCATAGTAGAAGCTATCATTAGTTACATGGAAAATTTTTACTTGATAGTAGGGGATATAATTCATCTCCTTCCCCATGAGAAGCACAAGTAGATATGGAGGAGGAAAACAAAATGAAATATATTTAGAAAGAAAGAAGACAATTACAACAGAAGAAGAAAAAGATCATCAAATATCAAACCCACATGGAGGAGGTAGAAGAGTTAATTGGGATTATTAAGAAAACAAGAAAATAAAAATAAAAGGAGGCGAATAAACCTAGATAAGATTACAAAAACAAAGAAGATCCAAAGGAAATAACTAAGAAACAAACAAAAGAGCATCAAACTAAAAGAAACAAAAGATGAAGAAACAAGAAGGGGGGATAGAAAAACAAAGGAGGTAAAAAAAATGAAAATACATGAGACAGAAATAAGGGAGAAGGAGAGAAAAGACAAGGAAAGTAGGGAGAATGAATTCAAGAGACAAAAATAAAAAGAAGAAAAAAAACAATAACAACAAGAAACAAAACAGAAAGAAGAAGAAGACAGAGAAAGGAAGAAAAAATAAGAAGAATAAATACAAAGAGAGAAGAAAGAAGAAGAGGATAGAGAAATAAAGAAAAGAGAAAAAGAAGAGAGAAAAAGACAACAAAAAGAAGAAGAAGAAAATAAAGAAAAAGGAAAACAAGAACAAGAAAAGAAGAAAGAACAAACAGAAAAAGAAGAAGCAAAGAAGCATGAGGAAGAAAATAGAAAGAAAAAGGAGGTAGAAAGGAGAAAAAAAGAGAAGAAAAATAAGGGAAATAAAATACAGGTACCACCATCAGAACCATCAAAACCAGCTAGAACCTCCAGTGGTATGGTAATTGTATAGTCTTATAGAGATCTAATAGCAAAAATCAAGTAGGCCATCCAAAAACACAATAAAGACCAATCCATCCATTTACAAAAAGGGGTGGTGAAAAAACATTATAAGGGTACATGATACATATAAATAAACTCTCACCCCTTCATAAGACCGGATGTAGTCAAGTATTAGATCAAAGTGCAAAGTAGGACTGGATTTAAAGATGCGCAGACTTGGAAGAATCAGTAAATATAATACTCTCATCTATTCAGGAAAAAAAGCCACATACTGAAATTTATTACAGTCTACAAGTAGAAATAACAACAGAAAATTAAGTCCAAGAAATGATAATAGAAAATACTACAAGCCAGGAACATGAGAAGAAAAAGATCCAAGAAGAAGCCATCAAAGAATAAAAAGAGCAGATTCCACAACCACAAGTTATATAAAATAAAAAAGAGAGGAAGGATATGCAAGAAACTTTAACCAAACTAGAGACAAAGCTCAAAAATACTGCGGCATACTACATATATACAATAGGGTGGCTATTGTCACTTACCCAAAAAATGTACAATTTTTTAAAAATTTCAAGATGTTTGGTTGACCCTTTTTTCACAATTATTTTTCCTTTGTGAAGTCTTTAAAATCTCAAAACAGTTAGTTATTTTCAAGTACTTTGAGTGTTTGGATCATTTCCTTCGTTTTCTAACTACTTCAGGTTTTTTTGGAATAAGTGGTACATTTTCTCCCTGGTCTTATGTTCCCGCATTACTATTTTTCTTTTTTGTGTGGGAGTTTCAATGTTTCAGGGAACTACATTTAAGTCTTAATATACTGATGTGTAGAATAATCAACCAATGATATTAGGTCTCATACCCTGTTGTTCATTAAATGTCAACCCATGGGTGTAATCTTTTCAAAGGGACTGCAAAATATATGCTACAATACTTTGGAGTAAAGTCTTTATAGGCTAGAAATTTATCAAAGAGTATAAAGTAATGCTTATGCAAATTGGAAAGTAAACTATGGAAGTTGCTGATCTGTATATCTAAAAACTCAACACACTATGTACTCATGAACTTGTATATCTAAAAAATCAACACACTATGTACTCATGAACTTTGAGAAATGAAATGAATAGTCTAATAATCAACCCACACAGCATAAATAGGAAATGGAGGAATAGGATCTTCCCTGCAATTACTTCTGAGGGGGCCCTTCCTCATGCAGAAGTGAGTTCCGATCCTACCCTAGAAATTCACAAAACTGCTCAAGAAGATAAACGATTCATCTATTGAGCTGTAGCAATTAAAGATTGCTACAACAAAGAGAGATTACAATGAACTCGAGAGCAAAACTCACATTAATATATTTTATCTTCACACATTCACAATTCTACCTTTCTCACACAGCTATCACTTCATTCCCCAATCTACCATACTCTGTCCTTTGTATCTGGCTATATATATATATATACAGATCACTAACTTATTCTATACTAGGAATATGATAAAAAACCACTCAAACAGATTATAGTTATTTGGTTTCATATCTGTTAAGTGAAGACAACTAATTCATTTTTTATTTACATGATAGGAACTAATTACAAAACTACTAAACAAAATAACCATAATATTACATAAGATGCATTAGGATAGCTGGCACTTTTTGTCTTATGCTGTGGTGTGAGCTAGATAAGTTCTCTTTGGCTATGGGCAGCTGGAGGTGCATACTGCTTTGTTGCTGCAGGTATTTCTGGAAGATGCTACGGGACGACCTGGAGCTTGCTACAGGTAAGATAAATCACCCAAAGACTTTTTAGACTTGTCCAAACAATGTTGCCACTTGGTTAACTTGTTTTCCAGCTTCATATGCTTAGCTCCATATTCTTCATGATGCCTCATTGTTTGTTGAATGCCACGATTCCCTCTTATCATTTCCCAGCCAGTGGCTATCGGATGTTGTAGGAGCACAGCCAATGGCTACGGGCTGCTGCAAGAGCACAACCAGAGTTGCTACGGGTTGGGGCCTACTACTTCAAAAGCTTATGGCATCTTGTAATTTATTCATGGGGACATCAGAAACATCAGTTTGCATAAGAGACAAGATTCACCATAGTAAATAAGTATATTAAATCTTAATGAACATATAAAACTAAATATATGCAAAATCATAACTTTATCTCATATCAACCATCAAGAGGAGATCAAAGTCTCAAAACTATATGTGCAAGAGGCTTCAAAAAGGATTTATATGAGGCCAAAACATGCCAATATGTGGCCTCATCATATACTACGGATCTTGGTATTCCTCGGGGGAAATATTCTATCTGAATCCTTGTTCCCCACATCCACTTTCCATCCGCAAGCTTTGCACACCTCCTTTGTATTGCAGAAATATCAGGTGTTTTGAGAACTCATGACCCTTGTTCCTCCTTTGTCTCTATTCCCCCTGTCTTCTTATTCTCCACACTCGTCATTAATCCGCAAAATATTTTTCCTAAGTTTCCTAAGTATTCATTTGTATTGTGGAGATGAAGATACTTGGAGATCTCGCGACCATTTGTTTGTATTGGACTTGTGTTCTCCACAAGTCTGATTTACCCACACTTCCTTGGGTTTCTTTGTAATTTAGAGTTTTCAGGTATTCTAAGAACTGACGACTCATGTTCCTTTAGGCAACTTGTTCCCCATAGACCAAAATTTTCTGCATTTAAAAGCTTTTGCATACATTTTGGATATTTTTGAAGTCTAAGCCCCTCGTGACCCTTGTTCCCTCGGTCCCTCATTTCCCCTCATCTCTGTCATATCTGTAATACAAAGGAGAACATTAGTAAACCATTCCATGAATCTTTTTGTTCCCTGCAATGCACTGTGAACTCCTAATTGAGAATTTATCCAAGTCTTTTTTGAAGAGAGAAGTATAAACAGGGATAAAGTAACTCATTTTTACCATTAAAAGTTGGATATTTCAATTGAGCACTGTGTGACTTCCAATCCCATGCCTTATTTCACATTTCTAGCCATAGCTTCAGCATGTTCTAGCCATTATCAAAAATTCAAATTGTGTTGGGATCTCGAGAGGAATGCCATTCTTCATGTAGCAAAGGTGAGTAATTTTGGAACCTCCTATGTGTATTTAGTGGAAAATTTGTTTTTATACCCTACTGTTCTGTCCTTCCTGAGAACCATTGTTGAAATCCCATCCTTCTGAGTGTCTGCTTCCTCACCTCCCCATCATGAAGTTTCAGTACGGGGGTAATCAACACATATCCTCTAGAAAAATCAGTACCAAATGTTGGGTATACTGACTTCTGGGCTTGCATGAACACATATCCTCTCTAGAAGTATGTTCACCTAATTGAATTATGGGCTCACATTTCTGGATATAACCTTACTCGCATGGCTCAATGCATCAAAGATAGTGGGATTTATCATGTCGCTAGTTTCCCTCTCTCTATATAATGTGCAGATACTATTCTAGCTTGTGCCTCCTATTTTGATCCAGACATAAATAAAATTAGATACCCTTAAGGCCAATTAATTGCTAAATTAGATGTCAACAGTATAAATGTTGCCTTTAGAATCCCCATCACTAAAGATTCCAATACTCTGACTAGGGTTACAAGATTAAATCCTTTTTGAACAAGACAAGGATAAGTAAAAGTTAATGATAGCTCAGCCTTGCCTTAAAAATTAGTAAAGAGGAGCTTCAAAGTTTCCTAAAGTCAAGTATATATCATATTTCAAACAATAATTATCTAATATAATTAATTTTTTGTCTATATTAATGGTCCTTCCCTCTAACTTTGAATTTTAATTTTAGATGTGTGTTTACATAAAAATCATCTGTGAAGGGAAGAAATGCTTGAACTAGGTAGAAATAATATGTGAGAACCTTGGTGAAAAATTGGCCAATTTACAACAAAGAAAGACATTCTACATGACCTCATACCTCATATACAAAATTTCAACATACATGGTCTTTTTGGGTCTATCTCCAATGGATGATAAGAAGAATGAACCAATGTATGAATTATACCCACATCTAACCTCTGATAAAAAAAACTCCATTTTAGAAGAGTCAATGATTCCTATATAATGTATATTGTTAGACTCTTAGATGGAAATACAACTAAGAGGGTGTCTGTTGAGGCTAAACAACTAATTTCAACATATGGCAGTTTATTCATTCAATTTAGGAGATTTTCCTATATCAAGTTAGCTGGGTTTGAAGGTGCACCAAAGAAACTCCACATGTAATGTAATGACAAGATAGTTCTTATGGAAGTTTGCAAAAAATTAGACATGTTGCATAGGATATGTAGAGACAAAAATATCATAGGTATCCAATTCCTAATCTGTTTGGGGAATTATACTTGCAGAACAACTTTGGATGCTCAAAATGTGGAAAGAACAATTGTTGCATTCAATTTTTACACAATCCATAAGATATCCTATTTTGATATCAAAGCTTTTATCTCTAAGCACCTCAGAATGATTTATTATCATTTTCTTGTTCTGGAAGACTATTCGGAAGACTGTTCGGATGAATATGAGGCAAGAATAAGGTATTTTAAACAAAATTTCTCTAAAAATGATAAAATATTTTAACATCTATAAGGTACCAAAGGATTTTCCATATGATAATGAAGATATGTATTCTCTTGAATATGTCAAAACTCTTCAACATACACCTCTTCTCACCATAAATTAGTTTCAAAAGGAGAAGGATGATCTTTTGGAAATAATTAACCTTGTATTGGTAAGGAAAAAGGTTTGGTTTGACAAAAATATGAAATCATATAGGGAAGGTGCGACACAACATTCTTCTCAAGGAGCATCTAAATCACATAAGACAATTTCTATTTCTCTGCTTGAAGTATAAACTCAATCAATGCCTTCTCCTTTGCCTATGAAATCTACAATCAAGGTGTACTCTAAGAAGGATAAAGTTGAAAAGATTGAGAAAATTAAAGAGATATTTGGAAAATAAGATGAACAACCCTCCTCTCAAGAGGAAATAGAGATTCAAGAAATTGAATAGATAATTCAGCTTCCAGAAGAAGAAGGAAAAGGAGCAGAGGAACATGAACAAAGTAACTATGAGAGTGGGAAAAATGAAAAAGAAGAAGATGAGGAAGATAAGGTGGAAATTTTTGAATTACATTATGGGAAATCTAAAAATCCCCAAAATCAAATCACCAATTAAGGAAGTGTCTTTTTTCTAGTGTTGAGACACCCACTTTAGAAGTATCTGCTGCCTAAACTCTTTGATCTATTAACACACTTGCATTGGGTCAATTTTATGCTCCACCTTCTAGTGATTCCTTAACATGGGTCCAACCCATGATTGATAACAGGAAAAGGAAGAAACCTTCTAAATCCATTGCTCCAAGTTTTTATTATTTATCTTCCCTCATTGGTACCACTTCCACTCCTCCAACTAAAAAGTCCAAAACTATTTCTAAGTTGGTCTTTGATTCAAGAGGTTAGCAGTTTTTGGAGATATCAAAACCGAGAGGAGAAAAATATGAAAAATACTTAACCATTACTGACTTAGAACTGACAAGAATCACATTGGGTGAGTCTACTCTTAAGGGAGAAGTGCATAATTTAAAATAAACAATTTCTAGATTCACTAAGAGGGTAGAAAAAGGAAAAACAAACACATTAACAGCTAGAAGAAAGGATACAAGTTATTTCTTGTTTCATCAAATCTTTCCTTTCTGGTGACAAAGTGCTTGATCCTAATCCTCTCTCCTTCATGCCTCCTCCCACCTTTTTATCTAATGATGATGTTCAAGCAATCAAGGATATTAATAAACATGTTGCATATGGTAAAGTTATTGATGAAATGGTTGAAGGGATGCTGATTTCTAGATTGAATTTCATAGATGAAGCCTATAAAGTGTATGACAACATATCCTTACATCAAATTCAATTTTATATAGTGATCACTGGATTTGATCAGGAGCTTAAATTCTCGTTGGAATGTTTTTAGGATCTTAGGATCATGAATGCTATAGATGAGAAAATACTCCTTGCACATAAAGTTTTTGATGATTCAAAAAGTAATCTATCCAGAAAATGGGTGTTCAGTCTTGAATTAAAAATAAAGGTGTTTGAGGAGGAAATCATTGAATTGAAGTGAATGGTACAAAAAGGAGAGGCATGTAAATCTTAAATACTTGCTGAATTTCAGGCTCTACGATGTCATTTCTACAAAGATAACTCTGTAGAAAGGAACTTATTAGATAATATCAAAGAAAAGTTAAGGGCACTCATTAAAGAATATTTGTTCAAGTACAAGACTGTTAATAAAGAGAAGATGGAGTAAATAAATTATTTTCACAATGTTATCATAGAGGCCACTAAAGGTTTGTTGCATAATGTAGGCATTGGAAAGGAAATGGAAGACTCCTTAGGTAGATGGTTGAATGCTATGGAAAACACAACCATCCTAAAGGGCATGGATTTTTTTTCTGCCTTAGTTAAATTTAGGAATTACATACTCAAATTGAAGGCTCTAGTTGTTCCATTTACAAGTTCTCCTTCATCTAGTTTTTTAATTCTTTCTTTCTAGTTGTATTTCAAAGCTATCTTTATCATTTTGAAAGATATGAAATTGTAAATAAATATAACTAAATGTAATTCATTAATTAAGTGGAAAAACTTAATTAAAAGGAACAATTAGATTTGGGAAATTTGGTTACTACCATTTTTTTTTCCTATATAAGGCTTTTCTCTCATTGTAAAAGGGTTACTGGATTTTGGTGTTTTGAATGTAATGATACAGAACAGTTGAGAATCAATACAAAAGAAGCTTATCTCTCCTATTTCCTATGTCCTTTCTATTTCTTATCTTTCAACATTACAAATGTGAATTTAGTATATTTGAATGTGAAATTATGTGTTCAATTCATATGTTATAGTGTAAAGAACTTTATGTTTGCTGCATTTATATCCTGTGGGTTTTTCAAATATATAAGTTCATGTGTTCTTAAAGTTTCATGTATGCATCAGTAAGGTATTATTCTGTAGTCTCTATATCTGAAAGTGTTACCTTATTCACTCCTCTTTCTTGACAATAGCGAGTGATCTTGTTATGACCAAGGAGAATACTTGTGTTCTTGATAGGTGGAGATTTGAGCTTTGTGTCTCTCTTTACTAGTTTTACTCATTCAAACTATTTTTCTCTTCTAAAAATTATATACCTTTCATCATATTCTATATTGAGAATAATTAAAAATGGAAACATTCTTTACAGAAAAACCATCATATGGATATTGTTAGATTGTATATTGTTAAATAAGTATTTTTATCCATTTTTGGTGAATAAGGGAACCTCTCCCATAAAGAGGAGGGACTATTGTCCCATGAACTATTGTTTGTGTGTCTAAAGACCAAATTTCCAACCAAAGGTTTTTTGGTGCCCATTGTGGGGCACGTAATGTGTTTCCCACAAGATAAACTTCAAGTAAATTAGTAGTCACACAATGCTGGAAGAAATAATGTACACATGTGGACATAGAGCCTAGAATTTAGAAGATCTTGATTTTTAGTTGCTGGAGCAATAGGGTTTTCAATTAGCACCAGAGAAAAGAGGTAGAAAGTAAAATATCTTCAATCACTCCTCCTACAAAAGATAGAGCTGGTTCATCCTCTCAAGTAGACATTAACACCTAGCCACCAGTAAGTCCTAGTCCTCATGCTTTGATTTTAACAGGTATTGTTATCCCTTTACAAACTACCTTTCCTACAATGGCTATACCTTTGCCTTGGGGCCAACGAGATGAGCATCTAGCCCTTCCACAACCTTTGCATGACTTACCTAAAGGTAATAGATATAATTTTCCAAAATTTAGGGGTGATGGTAAAGTACACCCATATGAGCATATAATGGTATTTATTGTGGCATGTGGAGTTCTTGGAGTGGAGCATGAAGATGTGTCAGTCTGATTGTTTGTTGAGACACTACAAGATAATGCTACAGATTAGTTATATCATCTCCCATCTGGTACTTTTACCAGTTGGAATACTATGAAGACTTAGTTTGAAAATAGGTTCAAACCTGCTGAGGATGTTCATACTCTTTTAACACAAATTTCTCAAATAAATAAGGGCCTTATGAACCTATGTGGGAATTTTTTGCTAAATTCAATAAATTGGTTAGTAAAATCCTAGTTGCTACCCACCCTATTGATCAAATTTTGAAATGTTTCTTCCCGAATGCTCAGTTACTAGAGGTGAGTTATGCATCAATAGAGAAAACCTTACTAATCTGGACCTAGATCAAGAATTGTCCATTAGTGTGAAAGATGACCTAATTATGTCGGGTAAGTTGAGAAAAGAACCACCTAATACCAAGGATTCTATTTCACCTACATCTAGCTCTGATCAATTAGTTCAAAAGTTGGCCATTGATTTGATTGCAATCAAAAATAAAATTTCCAATAATGTACCCTACAAAGACATTCCATAGAGGAATTTTCAGCTAAGAAATCATCTTCGTCCTACTCAACCAAAATCGGCAATAGAATCTCCTCTTGTTAAAGTTCTAGTGAATGCAACTTGTGAAGTCTAGGAACCTGATGATGATATAGAAGTAGAAGAAATGGAATAACTTGAGGAGAAAATAGAAGAAATTCAAGAGGATGTAGATGATTCTCAAGTCAAATATCTTACTACTGAAGGAAAAGATGATGAAGATGATGATTATGATGAAGTAGTTACAGATATGAACAACAAGTCTTATGTTGTCATGACAACAGAAAAAGTAAATAATCAGAAGAAAGTGGTGCAACATAAAAAAATAAGTTCCAATCACCATTCCTGTAATTACGAGGAGAGGAGCACCCATTCCTACCTCTTCTATCAAGAAGGTGAGTATTAATCCTTCACCTAATGTTTCTTCTTCCTTCATTACTGTACCTAAAGCCACTACATCCTCTACTCCTGTGTCAAAAGCACCCTTAGCTCCTAAGGCTGATAAACCCAAAACCTATTTCATTTTTAATAATGAAGTCTCATCCACCTCAGGCTATTTTGATATAATTGACCATATTAAAAAGAAAAAAATCCATATTTATGAGGCTAAGTTTTACCAAACCCATCCTGAAGCCTTTCCTCAAATTGTCAAGTTTGTCAAGTCAAATCCTAACCAGACATCCACAAATTGTAAAGTCCTTTTTATTACTTCCATTTCCCCATCCCTACATAATTTTATAGCCTCCATACCTCCCATGTATAAGAATATTGATCCCTTCGATGTCACCCTTCTCATAGCCGACCACAAACTCAACAATTCTATTATTGACTCAGGAGCATCAGATAATGTAATGTCCACCGAATTTTCCCATACCCTTAGCCTCAACTTGACCTGAACCTTTGGTTCATATTTTTAAATGGAAACTAAGGAGGTGCATTTGGTTGGAAGAATTAAATATGCCGATGTATATTTTGTTGTATTTCCTGAGAAAAGAGTCAAGGCCACCATTTTGGTTGTAGACATACCCCCGTCTTACAATATGTTGTTGAGTAGGAACTTCTGTAAGGAATTTGGAGGTGAAATAAAAATGGATTGGTCTCAACCTCTTATTCCAGTAAAAGGAAAGATGAAGAATTTGTTTCCAGAAAGATAAACATAATACATTGTTCAAAAGGCTAATGATCCTAAGGCTAAAATCCTTTATGGAGATATTGATCATGGAAACTATATGGTGGTGTCAGAAACAACGGCTAAGACTCCCAATGTGGTTCAAGATGATCCCAATGGAATTTGGATCCTTGATTTTGACAGAAGTTTCTCTAAAACTGGTTCTGGAGCAGGAGTTATTTTAGTCTCGCCTAATGGTAAACTACACCCTTTCTCTTACAAGATTCAATTTTATAATACTAATATCATTGTTGAGTATGAGGCCCTCCTTCTTGGCCTAAAATTATCAATAGAAATGGGAATAAAGAATATTTGTACTCAATGATATGTAGAATTAATTGTTAAGCAAGTTCAAGGAGCCTTTTAGGTGAAGAATCAAAATTTGAAGCATTATAGGAACCTATTATGGGATTCAATTGAATTGTTGGATGTATTTTTAATAAATGTTGTGCCAAGAGAAAATAACACTAGAGCATATGCTCTAGCAGTTTCATGATCATTACTTATTCCCCAACCTGATTTTAATCAAGACAAGTTTATGGTAGAAATGATTTTTAGACCCAATGTCCCAGATAATGCAAACAATTGGCAAGTGTTTCAATGATGATCAACACCTGATTTACTTTCTTGAATTGAAAGAAAATTTCAGTCAATTGTATTTTGAGGGAATTGAAGATGGCTCTATGAAAGTCTACTACATCTTTTGTATCTAAAGGAGGAGTTGAAGAAGAATCTGACCTAGACAGTTGTATCAAGCTTAAAGGAAATAAGATACCTAAGGGTCTGGTAAGTTTGGAAGATCTATTTTACAAACATGATTGGTATATCAAATAAAAGGTATCAAAAGAATTTTTTCAATCAAATGAATTTGAAAAAGTCAACATTGGAAGTGATGAGGAGTCCAAATTTGTCAATATTGGAAAATTTTGTTCTAGTGCAAAGAGATAAATAAAATGGTAGAATTATTAATAAGTACATAGTTGTTTTGGCCTACTCATATGACAATTTAAAAAAATTTAAACTAAGGGAAATGCAACATTACATTCCCTTGAAGCCAGGAATTCAACCTTTTCATTAGAAGTAGAGACAATATAATTTGAATATTGCTGGCACCATTCACTAAGAGATTCAAAAGTTGTTGACTGCCAGAATAATTTTTCTCATTCATCATTCAACATCGGTTGCAAACAACATGCCGGTAAGGAAGAAAAATGGAGAAATTCAAATTTGTGCTGATTTTCAGAGTATGAATTAGGCTTCTCTCAAATATAATTACCCACTTCTGATAATGGATCAAATTTTGCAAGCAATGAATGGCTTACAGAAATGTTGTCCATGCTCGATGGATTCTCAGGCTATAATCAAATTGAATTAGATGTACATGCTCAACATAAAACTACCTTTACAACTCCTTGGGGCACATTTTCCTATAAGATAATGTCATTTGGTAACTCATTCACGCAGGTGCTGCGTTCCAAAGGGAAATGGATTTGGATTTTGGTGATCTGAAGGGAAAATGTATAGTGATTTACCTTGATGATCTAAATGTTTTCTTGAAATAAATGACAAGATCATTTTCATCATCTGAAATCTATACTTCAGAGATGTAGGCACCATGAAATTTCATTTGAATCAAAATAAATCTATCTTTGGTGTGACAGAAGGCAAGTTTCTTGGGTAGATTGTCTCAAAATATGGAATCAAAATTGATCTAGAAATTTGTTCAAGAAATCTGAAATATTCCACTACAAATGAGTAAGAAAGGTGTGCATTCTTTCTTCAAAAAAAATTATTTCTTGAGAAGATTTATCCCTAGTTTTGCATAATTGAAAAGAAACATAGCTCGCATGATGAAATGGAATTAATATTTTCATTAGAATGCTGAAGGAAAGGATGCCTTTGAGAATATCAAGAAGGCTATTTCCAAAACACCTATTCTTTGCATTCCTTAGATTATGACAAATATTTTATAATCTATTATTTTTCCTCTAAACACACCCTAGCAACAATTATAGTGTAGAAGAATTTTCATGGATGTGAAGTTCCTATAGCATTCATGAGTTATGCCTTGAATTCCCATGAGTTAAAGTATTCACAAATGGATGAAGAAGCATGCCTTTACTGTGTTTGAAGAAATGAACATGTTTTATTTCTACATCCTAAATTACCATTCCACTATGTTCATGTGCAAATACAACAGTTAAGTCAATTCTCACATAACAAGAATTTGGATCGAAACGAGGCAACTGTGTAGCCAAGGTCCAAGGACTATGACCTTGATATCAAGCCCACTAATCTTTTTTGAGGTAAGGGTTTATGTGAATTTCTTGTTAATGGTCTGAGGAGTGAGTCAATTGAAAATGAAATTGCCAATGTTCCAAGTAGTACTCTTTCTTAGTTCTACTGACGAGTTGTATGCAAACATCACTCATTTTCTAACTTATGGAGAAATTCTAGCACATTTGAGTGCCAAAGAAAAGAGAGTTTTCAAGCTTTATTCAACACAATATGTTCTTTGGGAAAATTCATTGTTCAAGAGAGGAATTGATGGTCAGTTCCTTAGATGTGTTGATAAGGAACAAAAGAAGAGGTTGATGAGATATTTTCATGATCAGGCCAGTGGAGGTCATTTTTCTTCAGCAGTAATAGCTCATAAAATTATTTTTGCTAGGTATTACTGGCCAACACTTTTCAAAGATGCAAAAAAAATGGGTATCAAAGTGTGAAGCATGCCAAACCTTTGTGGGAAGACCCAAGTTGGCTACCTTACCTCTCAAACCAATAGTGATTGAAGATCCCTTCCAGTAGTGGGGGCTATATTTCATTGGAAATCTTAATCCAACCTTCAAGTGCAGTACACAATCATGTTCTAACAAAAACATGATTACTTCAAGAAGTGGGTGGAGGTAATTCCAGTAAAGAGAACTACTTCTGAGGTAGTATGTGATTTCATCAAAGAAAACATATTGGTCAGGTTTGGGATTCCAAACAAAATTGTTACAGATAATACCCCAAAATTTTCTTCCCATGAGTTGATTGATTTTTGCTATGGATATGGTATTTCCCTTGCACATTCATCTGATTACTATCCACAAGGGAATGATCAAGATTGAATCAACCAACAAAAATTTGGTAACAATCATCAGAAAGCTTGTAGATGAATCACAAAGAAATTGGCATAAGAAGCTTTATGATGCTCTCTGGGTAGATAGGATCACACCAAAGAGAGCTATTGAATGTCTCCATTCCAATTGGTGTATGGGATATAATCTCAATTTCCAGTAACAATGGAGTTTCCTGCACTTCATCTTGCAAAATCTCATAGAAGATGGAGAATTCTCAAGTGCCATGGAAAAAAGAGTAATGTACCTATAAAAGTTGAATGAAGAAAGATTACAGGTTGTTGACAGAATTGTCAGGCACACCAGTAGAAGGTGAAGAAATTGTTTGATAAGAAATCCATACCTAGAGACTTCCAGGTTAGAGACATTGTCCTACTCTTGGGACAAGAGACGAGAACCATGAGGAAGCCATGGTAAGTTTTGATTCACTCTGGCTTGGTCCTTTCAAAATTCATCATTTTGCCGGTGAAAACTCCTATTATCTGAGCTATATGGATGGAACTTCACTTCCATTTCCATATAGTGGCCAATACTTGAATTTTTCATAGTCTTGAAAGTAAACAACAGTCCTTTTGTATATAGTCTTGTAAATAGTCTTGTATAGTCTCTATTTTTGGTCTGTGTGGTGTTCTTGTGTTCTTTTGTGGTTGTCTTGTTCTGTATAATTTTCCCAATGGATAAAGCACTTATCTTGTAACTAAATATTCTAGGGTCCTTTACTCTTGTCTTATTTTCTTTATGTGTCAAGTCATTCCAATCCCTAGAAAGAGCCAGTTATTGTCACTTACCTTGAAAATGTGTAATTTTTCAAAAATTTCAAATTTTTGGGTCAAGTGTTTCTTTGTCAAATTTTTTCCTTTGTGAAGTCTTCAAAGTGAAAATTTTCAAATCATTTTAGTAATTTTATGTGTTTGGATCATTTCCTTTGTATTGCAGCTATTTTAGGTTTTTGTGGAACAAATGGTACATGTTCTCTTAGGTATTTTGTTCCCCACATTGCCAGCTTTTCCCTGCAATAATCTTTTTATTTTTTGTGTAAGATTTTTAATGTTTCAGGGAAACTTACTTTTAAGTCTTAATGTATTATGGGTCTTGGTGTTCCCCAGGAACTTTTCTATCTTCTATCCTGAATCCTTGTTCCCCACATCTGATTTCCATCCATAAGATTTTCACGCCTCCTTTGTATTGTGAGAAATCTCAGGTGTTTTAAGAACTCACGACCCTTGTTCCTCTCTGGGCCTCTGTTCCTCGCATCTTCTTGTTCTCTGCACTCATCATTAATCCATAAAGTCTTTATCCTAAATTTTCTAAGTATTCATTTGTATTGTGGAGATGCAGATACTTGGAGACCTTGTGAAAACCCTTTGTTCCCATGGGACTTGTGTTCTCCGTAGGCCTGATTTACCCACACTTCCTTGGGTTTCTTTGTAATTCAGAGTTTTCAGGTATTATAAGAACTTGCGACCCATGTTCCTTTGGGCACCTTATTCCCCACATACCCACATTTAAATGCTTTTGCATACATTGCAGATATTTTGGAAGTCTAAGCCCCTCACGACCCTTGTTCCCTCGGGCCCTCATTTCCCTGTATCTCTGTCATATCCGCAATACAAAGGGGAAAATAAGTAAACTGTTCCATGAATATTTCTATTCCCTGCAATGCAGTTGTGAACTCCTAATTGAGCATTTATCCAAGTCTTTTTTGAACGAAAAAGTATAAAAAGGGGTAAATTAATTCATTTTTACCATTCAAAGTTGGATATTTCAACTAAGTACTGTGTGACTTTCATTTCCATGCCCTAATCCCATTTCTAGTTGTAACTTGAGCATTTTCCATCCATTTTCAAAAATTTAAACTATGTTGGGATCTTGAGAGGAATACCATTCTTCATGTAGCTAAGGTGAGTAATTCTGAGAACCTCCTATGTGTCTTTAGTGGAAAATTTGTTTTCATACCCTACTGTTTTGTCCTTCCTAAGAACCATTGTTGAAATCCCATCCTTCTGAGTGTCTTCTTCCTCACCTCACCACCATGAAGTTTCAGTACAGGGGTTATGAACACATATCCTCTCTAGAAACATCAGTACCCAATATTGGGGATAGTGATGTCTAGATGCATGTTGACCTCAATGACTTTTGGGCTCTCATTTCTGGAGATAACCCTACTCTCATGGCTCAATGCATCAAAGATAGTGGGATTTCTCATGCCATGTTGGTTTCCCTCTCTCTGTACAATGTGTAGATACTATTCTAGCTTGTGCCTCCTATTTTGATCTAGACACATAAAAGAAATTAGAGACCCCCAAGGCCAAGTAATTGCTAAATTAGATGTCAATTGTATAAATGTCTTCCTTTATAATCCCCATCACTAAAGATTCCAATACTCTAACTAGGGTACAAGATTAAATCCTTTTTGAAAAAGACAAGGATAAGTAAAAGGTAATGATAGCTCAGCCTTGCCTTGAAAATTAGTAAAGAGGAGCTTTAAAGTTTCCTAAATTCATGTATATATCATATTTCAAACAAGAATTATCTGATATAATTCACTTTTTTGTCTAGATTAATGGGCCTTCCCTCTACCAATGAATTTCAATTTTAGATGTGTGTTTACATAAACATCATTTGTGAAGGGAAGAAAAGCTTAAACTAGGTAGAAATAATATGTGAGAACCTCGGTGAATAATTGGCCAATTTACAATAGAGCAAGACATTCTACATGACCTCATACCTCATGTACATAATTGCAACATACATGCTCTTGTTGGGTCTATCTCCAATGGATGATAAGAAGAATGAACCAATGTATGAATTATACCCACATCTAACCTTTGATAAAAACAAACACCATTTTATAAGAGTCAATGATTCCTTCACAATGTATATTGTTAGAATCTTAGATAGAAATACAACTGAGAGGGTTTTTGTTGAGGTTAAATAACTAATTTCAACATATGGCAGTTTGTTCATTCAATTTAGGAGATTTTCCTATATCAGGTTAGCTGGGTTTGAAGGTGCACCAAGGAAACTCCCCATGTATTGTAATGACAAGATAGTTCTTATGGAGCGTTGGAGATAATTGGACATGTTGCATAGAACATGTAGAGACAAAAATATCACCTGTATCCAATTCCCAATCTATTTGGGGAATTATACTTACAGAACAACTTTGGATGCTCAAAATGTGGAAAGAACAATTGTTGCATTCAATTTTTACACATTCCACAAGAGATCCTATTTTGATGTCAAATATTTTATCTCCAAGCACCTCAAAATGATTTATTATCATTTTCTTGTTCTAGAAGACTATTGGGAAGACTGTTCAGATGAATATAAGGTGAGAAGAAGATATTTTAACAGACTTTCTCTACAAATGATTAAATATTTTAACATCTATAAGGTACCAGAGGATTTTCCAGATGAAAATGAAGATATGTATTCTCTTGAATATGTCAAAACTATTCAACACACACCTATTCTCACCATAAATTGGTTTCAAAAGTAGAAGGATGATCTTTTGGAAATAATTAACCCTGTCTTGGTAAGGAAAAAGGTTTGGTTTGACAAAAAGATGAAAGCATATAGGCCAGGTGTGACACAACATTCTTCTCAAGGAGCATTGAAATCATATAAGGAAGTTTCTGTTTCATTGCTTGAAGTACAAACTCAATCAATGCCTTCTCCTTTTCCTATGCGAATATATAATCAAGGTGTACTCTGAGAAGGATAAAGCTAAAAAATATTGAGAAAATTGAAGAGATAGCTAGAAAAGAAGATGAACAGCCCTCCTCTCAAGATGAAATAGAGATTCAGGAAATTGAACAGATAATTCAGCTTTCAGAAGAAGAAGGAAAAGGAGCATAGGAACATGAAGAAAGTAACTATGAGAGTGGGAACAATGAAAAAGAAGAAGATGAGGAAGATGAGGTGGAAATTATTGAACTAGATTTTGGAAAGTTGAACATCCCCAAAATCAAATCACCAAGTAAGGAAGTGTCTTCTTCTAGTCTTGAGACACCCACTCTAGAAGTATCTGTTGCCTAAACTCTTGGATCTCTTAACACACTTGCATTGGGTTGATATTTTGCTCCACCTTCCAGTGATTCCTTCACATGGGTCCAACCCATGATTGATAACAACGAACAAGGAAGAAGCCTTCTAAATCCATTTCTCCAAGTTTTTATTATGTATCTTCCCTCGTTGGTACCACTCCCACTCCTCCAACTAAAACTTCCAAAAATGCTTCTAAGTTGGTTTCTAATTCAAGAGGTCAACAGTTTCTGGAGATAGCAAAACTAAGAGGAGAAAACTATGAAAAAGTACTTAACCATTACTGAACTAGAACTGACAAGAATCAAATTGGGTGAGTCTACTCTTAAGGGAGAAGTGTATAATTTTAAAGAAACAGTTTCTAGATGTCAATGAGAGGGTAGAAAAAGGAAAACAAACATAGGAGAAACTAGAAGAAAAGATATAAGTTCTTTCTTGTTTCATCAAATATTTCCTTTCCGATGACAAAGTGCTTGATCCTAATCCTCTCTCCTTCATGCATCCTCCCACTTTTTTATCTAATGATGATGGTCAAGCAATCAATGATATTAATAAACATGTTCCATATGGTAAATCTGTTGAGGAAATGGTTGAAGGGATGTTTATATTTGGATTGAATTTCATAGGTGAAACCTATAAAGTGTATGAAAACATCTCCTTGGCTCAAATTCAATTTTATACAGTGATCATTGGATTTGAGAAGGATATTAAATTTTGGTTACAACTCCCCCTCCTTGCTACCACTCCCATTCCTCCAACTAAAAAGGAAAAAACTTCTTCTAGGCTAGTTTTTGATTCAAGAGGTTAGCAATTTCTTGAAATAACAAAACCCAAAGGAAAAAAAGATGAAAAATAGTTAGCCATTGTTGACTTGGAACTGACAAGAATCCCATTGGATGATTCTACTCCTAAGGGAGAAGTGAATAATTTGAAAGAAATAGTTTCCAGTGTCATCAATATGGTAGAAAAAGGAAAACAGGCACAAGAGAATTTAGAAGAATAGGTACAAGTTCTTTATGGTTTCATCAAATCTCTCTTTTCTGGTGATAAAGTGCTTGATCCTTCTCCTCCCTCCTCCATGCCTCCTCCCACTATTTTATCTAATGAAGATGTTCAATAAATCAAGGATATTCATAAACATGTTGCATATGGTAAAGTTGTTGAGGAAATGGTTAAAGGGATGTTTATTTCTAGACTTAATTTCATAGATGAATCCTATAGAGAGCATGACAACATCTCCTTGGTTCAAAGTCTATTTGATAAAGTGATAAATGGATCTGAGAAGGATCTTAAACTATGGTTGGAATTTATTCAGGATCTTAGGATCATGATATTGGTGTTAGCACACCAGTTGTACAAATATATTAATAATATATAAGCATAAAAGCAATCAATGCGGAAATAAATAAGAAGAAAAAATACACAAGATTTAGCGTGGTTCACCCAGTGCGGGCTATGTACACCAAGAAAAAAACAATTTATTATCAGAGTAAATACAATGAATATTTTCAATCTTCCACACCTTCTTGGATGTCTTGTACTTTAATATCTACAAATTTCTCTTTTTCTCTCAAAGCAAAATTCTCTCTATTCTCAATTTAATTCTACCTTCTAAACCCTAGATTTATGCATATATATGCATCTACAATCTTAGGGAACTTTAGCTATACAATTACAAGTATTAGATTCACTTTACAACTAAAGATAGATCTAATTCCTGCAACTTAATTATAATAGTCACACATAGGAAATCGATGTTGATTAGCCTTAACTAATTCCGGTTATCTCTAACTGATGTAGTTTCCTCCTTTCTTGACCGATGTCAGTCCATGAGTGACTGATGGTGGTTTCTCAACCGATGCCGGTTAATGTGTATTCCAACAAGTCTGTAAAATCATGCTAGTGAAGCAATTAAGCTCCACAACTCAACAATCTCCCACTTGGAGATAAATTACTACATTGTATCGTACAACTCCATCCTCTAATCCTTTCCTTTGGCATGTTTCTCCTTCTTCAAGTCTCAAACTTGAAGACCAACAGAAGTGGAATGTAGCTCCAAATTCTCATTTTCCAACAACTTCATTAGCATATTCGTAGAGTTCTCCTTTGTATGAATTTTCTCAAACTTCAACTGCCCATCCTCCAATACCTGTCGTATGAAATGATATATCAACTGAATGTGTTTCATTCTAGAATGAAATGATGAGTTCTTTTCTAGTTGAATGACACTTTGAATATCACTATACAATCTATAATCATCTTGCTCTTTTCCCAACTCTTCCATGAACCTACTCATCCATATCATATCCTTCCTAGATTCTATATCTGCAACATACTCAAGCTCTGTAGTAAACAGGGCCACAACCTTCTGTAATCTAGAAATATAGCTAAATGTTGTGCTACCTACTATGAAAAAAAATCCAGTGGTGCTCCTCCTACCATCCTAATCACCATTCGTGTATGAATCCACATAGCCACATAAAGAAGTATCTAACCATCCATAGCATAACTGCATGCCATATGTCCATCTCAAATGCCTGAGAATCCATTAGAATTCTCTCCAATGCTCTTTACCTAGATTAGCCATAAATCTACTCACAACTCTCAATGTTTGTGTAATGTCTGGTCTAGTACAAACCATATCATACATCAAGCTCCAAACCACTGAAGTATGTGGAACTTGTGCCATGTACTCAGCTTTCTCATGTGATGTAGGAAATTTATCTTTTCTCAATTTGAAGTGTCCATCCATAGGTGTACTTATAGGTTTTGAATTTTTTTAATCAAACCTTTCCAAAACCTTATTGATATAATGCTCCTAAGACAAATACAACTTCATTTTTTCCCATCTCTATGAATTTTTATGCCAAGAATTCTCTTTTTAGCTCCCAAATCCTTCATTGCAAATGTGTGAGCTATATTTTCTTGAAGCTCACCAATGTCTTGCATACTAGATCCTGCAATAAGCATATCATCCACATATAGTAACAAAATAATACAACTCCCATTTCCAAACATCTTGAAATAAACACAATGGTCATATTCACATCTCAAATAACTATGCTCATGCATGAAACTATCAAACCTCATATACCATTACCTTGGAGCTTGCTTGAGCCCATATAGGATATTTTTCAATCTAAACACAAGTTTATCATTACCCTTGACTTCAAACCCAAATGACTGATTCATATAGATATTCTCCTCTAAATCACCATGAATAAATTCCATCTTGACATGAAGTTTATCTAAATGAAAATCCTCTACTACAACTAAAATCAATACAGTATGAATAGAAGTCATCTTAACAACATGAGAAAATATTTTACCAAAGTCAATACCTTCTTTCTGCGAAAATCCCTTTACTACAAGCCTTGCCTTATATCTCTTCTGTCTATCCTCTTCTTCCTTGATCCTGTAAACCCACTTGTTCTGCATTGCTCTTTTACCTGCTGACAACTTAACCAAATTCCATGTCTAGTTCTTCTCTCAAAAGTCCATCTCCTGATTCATGCCATGCTCCCATTTCTTCTTCAAATATTTTTGGTTCACCATCGTCAGTCAATAATAAATAACATAAGGAAGATGAAAATATTTCTGGAGGTCTACTTATCCTTTATGACCTTCTCACTGATATTTGGGGTTTCAAAGGCTAAATCTGCTCGTCATGCAGATTTGTAACTACTTCTGATAGTGATCGATACTGATAACATTCTACTGATGTCAGTATGTCTCTTTTATAACCAACACCTGTACAAGGGACTGATGTCGATCAGGGGTAAATTGATACAGGTTATTGTGTAAACCTATAGCTGTTAATTTTTAAAATGAGAGTTCATTTTCATCCATAAAAATCTCCACTGATTCACCTTTGGGTACCAAAACTTGATCCATGTACATTCTCTTTTCATTCCAATCAATGTTACGACTCCTAATTATCTTAGAACCTTCTAAATCCCAAAACTGGAATCTGAAATCACCATATCCATAACTAATGAAAGTACAACTTTTGGATTTAGCATCCATTTTTTTTCTATTTTCCTTATCAATATGTACAAAATCTTCTAAGTCAAATAATCTAAGAAAATAAACATCTACCTCTTTTCCAGTCCAATCTTCTTCTGGTATTCCACCATTTAATGCACTTGAAGGTCCATGGTTAATCAAATAAACTGTCGTGTCTACTGCTTCCATACAAAACTGTAAGGGAAATCCAACATGTATCCTCATGATTCTAGCACATTCCATGATTGTCTTGTTCATTCTCTTTGTAACACCATTCTCCTGTGGTGTTCTTGGAACCATCCTTTCTCTGCGTATTCCATTTGATGAACAATAATCATTGAAAACATTTCTACAACACTCACCACCATTTTAAGATCTAAGCCACTTTAAATTTGAATTCGATTCATTTTCAACAAGAGATTTCCATCTTTTAAATGTTTCAAAAACATCATATCTATGATTAATACAATAAACCCATACATTTCTTGTGGCATCATCAATGAAAGTAACATAGTATTGGGATCCTCCATGAGAAACTACCTGGCCTAGTCCTCACACATATGAGTGTACAAGATATAATTTATGCTTCTTCTTTGTTGCCCTAACTTTGATAAATCTCATTCTCTTCTACTTTCCAAAAATACAATGCTCACAGAAATCAAGATTTATATGTTTCAGATCTGATAACTTACCCTTTTCCTTTAAGATCTGCATTTCCTTTTCACTCATATGGCCTATCAGATTGTGCCACATGCTTGTATCTAAATCTGTAGTAGATAGAATAGAAAAGGAATCAATAATACAGGTACACAAATACAATTATCCTACCTTCTTTCCTCTTACTACAATAAGAGATCCCTTTGTAACTTTCTAAGATTCGACTGTGAATGTAACCATGCAACCAGTTTCACACAATTGTCCTACAAATATTAGATTTATTTTAAGGCTTGGAACATGCCTCACATATTTCAATATCCATGTCTTTCCATTTTGTTCATCATCTCCCAAATAAACATGCCAAAAATTACCCTGGACATAATTTTTGAAATAACCCTTATTAGGGGATGCATGGAAAGAAGCTCCTAAATCTAAAACCCATGAATCAATTTTACTATCCAAGGAGAGAATTAGGGCATATTGCATTACCTTTTTTATAGCAACATTTTCCTCTTTACCTTTCTCTAACATATTCTCTTTGTTTTCCTTGACCAACAATCCTTCTTTGCATGACCTTTCTTTCCACAATTCTAGCATATTATACCTCTACCTTTGGATTTAGATCTACCATTCTTAGAATTTATTTTCCCATTATTCTTGCTCTTGGATCTCTACTTTTGTCTTACCCTACTTTCTACATTAAAATCATTCCTAGATGATGATTCTCCGGTATGTTTCTTGTGTATTTCTTCATTCAGGATTATATCAACCACATCATCAAACTTTAAAACATTAGTGGAAAATGATGTATTACCAACAACCATTACAAGGTTACCCAAACTATCTAGAAAAGTGCATACTAATAAACACGATTTCACTTCATCCTCAAATTGAATACTAACTTATTTTAATTGATTTACAATAAACTGGAAATCATTCAAATGAATTGATGTAGATCCACCTTTTTCCATCTTTAAATTAAAAAAAAAATTCATAAATTTTTTTTTATTTGAAGCACTAGGTTTTTCATATAGATTTTTCAAAGACTTCATCAATTCTACTGTAGATCCTACTTCAATAATATTCAAAGCTAGATATTCTGCCAAGCTCAATCTTATAGATCCTAAAGCCTTTCTATCAAGAAGTTTCCATTCTTCATCAACCATCTTTGCAGGTCTTACCTTCTCATCCAACAGTAAGTATAATTTTTTTTATACAGATAATCCTCTACTTACATCTTCCATAATATATAGTCATGACCATCATATTTATTTACCTTGAATTTGTATTTGTCTCCCATTTTTTTTCTCCCACTCAATCAGAAATCCCTCTGTAATTAAATTTTTTAACACACACAACCCTCAAACAAATATTCTCTGATACTAGTTTTAGGGGTTAGCACATCGGTTCTACAGATATACTAATAATATCTAAGTGTAAAATCAATCAATACGGAAATAAACAAGAAGAAACAATATGCAATATTTAATGTGGTTCACCTAGTGTGGGATACTTCCACCAAGAAACAACAAATTTATTATCATAGAGGAAATATAATGAAGCTTTGCAATCTTCCACACCTTCTTTGATGTCTTGTACTTTCTTCCCTACAATTTTCTCTTTTTCTATCAAAGGAAAATTCTCTCTATTATTAATTGAATTCTACCTTATAAACCCTAGCTTTATGATTATATATGCATCTATAATCTTAAGGAACTTTAGCTATGAAATTAAAACCATTATAATCAATTTACAACTAAAGATAGATCTAATTCCCGCAACTTAATTATAATAGTCACGCACAGGAAACCGATGTCAGTTAGCCCTAATTGATGTCGGTTCCTCCTTTCCTGACTGATACTAGTCCATGAGTGACTAATGGTGATTCTTCAACCGATGCTGGTTACAGTGTATTCCAACAAGTCTTTAAAAACATTCCAGTGAAGCGATTAAGCTCCACAACTCAACACATGAATGCTACAGATGAGAAAATCATCCTTGCACATAAATTTTTTGATTATTCAAAAATTAATCTCTCTAAAAAATGGGTGTTCAGTGTTGAATGGAAAATAAAGGTGCTTAAGGAGGAAATCACTGAATGGAAGCACATGGTACAAAAAGGAGAGATATTTAAATCTGAGATACTTGTTGAATTTTAAGTTGTACGATGTGAGTTATATAAATACAACTCTACAAAAAGGAACTTATTAGTTGAGATCCAAGCAAAGTTCAGGGTACTCATCAAATAATATTTGTTCAAGTCTGAAACTACAATAAAAGAGAATATGGAGGAAATCACTTAATTGCACAATGTTATCATAGAGGCCACTAAAGGTTTGTTGTAGACTACAGGAATTGGAAAGGAAATGGAAAAATCCTTGGATAGCTGGTTGAATGCTATGGAAAACACAACCATCCCAAAGGGCATGAAATTTTTTGGTGCCATATTTGAATTTAGGAATCATATACTCAAATTGAAGGCTCCAGGTACATCATATACAACTTCTCCTTCCTCTAGTTCTTAATACTTTCTTTCTATTTGTATTTCAAAGTTAGCATTATCATTTTGAAAGATATGAAATTGTAAATAAATATAACTTAATGTAATTCATTAATTAAGTGACAACACTTAATTAAAACGATAATTGGATTAGAGAAATTTTGTTACAACCGCCTTTCTGCCTATATAAGGCTTTTCTCTCATTGTAAAAGAATTGTTGTATTTTGGTTTTCTGAATGTAATGATACAAAACAATTGAGGATAAATACATACGAGTCTTATCTCTCCTATTTATTTTGTTTTTTCTATTTCTATCTCTCAACATTGTAAATGTGTGTTCAATTCATGTGATATATTGCAAAAAAATGTGTCTGTTGCATTTATATCATGTGGGTTTTTCAAATATATAAGTTCATGTGTTCTTAAAGTTTCATGTATGCATCAGTAAGGTACTATTTAGATGTCTCTATATCTTAAAGTGGTTCCTTCTTCACTCCTCTATCTTGAAAGTAGTGAATGATATTGTACGACCAAGGAGAATACTTGTGTTCTTAATAGGTGGAAAGCTGAACTTTGTGTCTCTCTTTACCATTCTTACTCATTCAAACTATTGTTTTCTCTTCTAAAAATTCTATACCTTTCTCATTTTCTGTACTACAAATAAGTGAAAATGGAAACATCATTTACACCAAACCCTCATTTGGATATTGTTAGATTGTATATTTGTAAATAAGTAGTTTTCTCCATTTTGGTGAATAAGGGAACCTCTTCGATAAAGAGGAGGGATTGTTGTTCCCTGAACTATTGATTATGTGTCTAAAGACCACATTTCCAACCAACAGTAGCACAATGTGACTAAACAAGAGAAAGAAGAATTAGACAAACTAGAACAACAGATGCATCTAGAATCTATAGAATATGATATCAATAAAGAAAAGGATGGAACTCAGTAGAGGAAACTTGCAGAACTTATAGAAAAATATCAAACTAAGCAATAAAAGTGGACAAAAAATCACATACATGCAAGAATGCAATGCCGCCATGGATAAGTGTTGATCAAAGAATACTTGGAAAAAATCACACAAGGAGTCTGTGTGGGGTAGAAGGCCAAGATTGAAGGTGTGGAAGGACCCACATGTGGAAGGCAGGTTTGGATTTCAGGACTTAGCTGATTTTGGGCATGAGGATCTATTTTTGGAATATGGTGTGCAGAACACATCAACGATGTAGAGAAGTATGCGCCAAACATTGTCTGTATCTAGAAGAGCAGTTCAAACATGTCTATGCATGGAGGCAAGTTAACAATGGAATGAACACTTTAGTTATATGTAAGAGGGCTATAGATAGCACACTTGCATGTGTGGATATAATTGTAAATGGTGTGTGGCTATTAATAGCATGCGACCTATTTCTAGAGTAGTTAAGTGGTGAAGGGAAAGTCCCCACCCTATATATATGATGGTTAGATGCATAGTAAAAGAGAGATCTGTATGATGTATCAGAGGGATATAGGCATGTATGTATGATTATGAATATGTGTATTAGATTCATATGCACCTTAAGATGAATTGACAATATTGTAAGGAGATTCTATACTTATTAATATATGGAGGATATTGGTTGAATCTAAGTGTCATTCTATGTAATTGAGTAGTGCATGTTAGTGTTTAATCGTGATTATTGTTTAAGCTTGTTCTTTCATATATCTATGGGTAGCATGCACTCTAGAATGATGGATTAGTCATAAGTCTTTATGGTTCTTTCTTCATTATGTGTCATCCTGTTAAAACAACCCTAAAGAGGGACCTGGTACCTTTGCGTGCTTCATGTGAGTGCTCAGTCTAGGCTGAGTCATGTGCCAACATGACTAGGGTGTTATCTTGCAAATTCTAGGCTACATCATTAGTTTTGTTGCCGAGACCTCTTTTTCTGTTGTTTTCAGGATAGTTCACAATGAAGACGTGTCGGTTAACTCTAGCAAGTATTGAGGAATGGATACATGATCTGGAGGAAGAATATACATGACAGTTCAGCAGTGGATCTGAGTTTAATGCACGCACTTGGGTAGAACAGAACCTGTACGAAAACTTATATGAGATATTTTTCACTATCTTTACAGTATAACTTTACGAGTGGCTTACAACTTATGCATCTTAGTGGAATTGAAGATATCACACACTTGTTTGGACACAGGAAGAATTTTAGGCTCTTTATGATGCTGATCTAATTTGGACTCGCGCGGTGGATACATGGTTTCATGGTGTTCTAAACAATTATATTCTGGATTATTCAATTTCGACATACTCTTTCCTACAGGTCACTAAATTTAAGTTTTCAAGGTATCCAAGAGGAATGTATTAGCATGGTATTCCACTAGCGATCAAGATCTTGATGGTAACTTTGAACTTAGAGAGTAAACCGATGGCCAACTAAACTTCACCATGCGCGAAGGAAGGAACAAGTTTGGTATTAAGATGGTGGACCTAGTGGCAGAAAAGCAGAGGGAGGAAAGGAGGCCTTAAGTATAATGAGGCGTGTAAGAGGCAAATAGAGAAGTAGCATTCCATTGCAGAAAGTATGACGTTGAGGAGAGAGATGGCTTGTGAAGGATTTATGGTTCACATAGAGGACATGGAGCCAGAGCATCAAGAACTCCTCCATCTTTGAAAGCATGATAGAGATACCTTCTCATCCTTGCATGGAAGTATGCTAGCAGAGACTACTTGGGTGGTAGGCACGCATCTTAATCCCCCTGGTGACCTATCCTTTGCACTTGGTTTTTTAGTATCTAGTACGACAAGTACTCAACAATCTAACTTGGGAAGTAGGAGAGCAGGAGTAAGCCAAGGGATCAAGTACATCAATGGTAGGACAGAAAGCTTCAATGTTATATGGAGGAGCATTCTTGGGTGCATTATCCACATAGAATGTGAGCACGCAGAATGTTGGGTTCACCTCTGGAAGTGGAACTACTTGATAGACTGTAGGGGTTCAATATAGTACTACTGTCGGAGCACAAGGGAGTACATCTGTAGGTCCTACTCCAGCTACAGGTGGAGGATCAGGAGGTATAGGTGGTCCTAGTTCTAGTGGATCTAGTGGTTCTAGAGGTAAAGGAAACCTGGGGGGTTCTGGATCAGGTGGTCAAGGTCTGTAGCAACCATAGAATATCTATATGGAGATGTCCCTTTGTCTCCTAGAGTATAGAGGTATAGAGGCTGCTGCCAAACATGTGCATATGTGTGAAATTTTGTGGTGCACTAAGGGGATGACAGCTGCTGAGAAAAAGGCAAGTCAATTTGCTACTACATTATAGGGGCACGCACATAGCTGGTATAGGAAATTTGACCCTGATCAAACTTGCGTGGATTATGCAGCACTGAGGGATGCTTTCTTAAAAAGAGTTCCATATTCCTGAGTTTGAGCAGAAGAGTATAAGTGCGCTCAAAGATATCAAGCAAGGCACTACTGAAAGTGTACATGAGTATGATGCTCATTTTAAGGCACTTCTATCTAAGTTGTCTTATGATATACACGCTAGACAACATGCACAATGGTTCGTTGGAGGATCGATTACACATTTTAGGAGGGCACTGTCACATAAGACATACACATATCCACGTGAAGCATTGGAAGCAGATTTGCACTCTGAGGCAGTTGGGAGCATTGACACCAGTGTTAGTCCATTTCTAGAGGCACAAATTGCAGCTATGGCAAAGTAGTTAGAAAAGCTATCAGAAAATTCAGCCCATGAAACGCACTTAGGAATTTGGTGTACAGATTGTGAAGTGGAAGGTCACACCAAGGATAGTTGTCCTTACAAATATGTATGTTCATTATTATTGGACTGTGAAATTTTCCATTTGAATCATGATGCTAGTCACTGTCCTTTGTTACAGTACACAATAAGGAAGAATGTATCTTGCTTTTGCAATATTTTTAGGTCCACGACCCATGATACTGAGGATTGTCAGTTGATTGGTCAGATCCATGATGTTATAGACATTAGAGTATGAAAGACAAGTATAACAGATAATTCTAAGGGTAAGAATGAGCACCAGGATTGGGATCATAATCAAATGCACTATGACAGGAATGAGGGGTGTTTTGAAGGAGGTTGTGGAAGAGGACGTGGATATCATGGTGGATATGGAGGATGAGGCCATGGTGGAGGAAGAGGAGAGTTTCCTTGTGGAACATGTTATACATGTGGATCCCCTTATCACTATAGGTGTGAATGTCCTCATAACAATGCATTTTCTTTCTGTGGGAAGAACCATAGCTATGAAGAGTACCCGTGACTTATATGAGCATCTGAGTAAACAACATAAGCAAGAAAACAAAGGCACTGGGATGGTTTGAATCCAGCGTGTGGTAGAAGACCAATGGATTCCCAAGATAACAAAAGGACCTGAGACATTGACAGTAAATATCACTACACGCACTGAAGCTACGCACGCGTGAGAGGCATTGCATCAGAAGCCTATGATTACCAAGGAGGAGGTTTTGCACATGAGGTATCCAGATCCTACTCATCAGAAAGAAGTTTACCAGGATACCATGGAAGTGCTAAGGAATCTTCAGGGTGAGATACAATACCTAAAGGAACAAAAGAAAGCATCAGAGATAGTCCAAACTGATATTGATGATCTGCGGGAGGTATGCAAGATGTTGCGCCAAGAGAACATTATTCCACTATTGGGAATTTGGTTGAAAGGGAACACTCCGCATGTAAGTCTTGAGACCAGATGACATATTCTACATGTAAATATTCCCCCTGATAGCATTGATTATGACAAGGAAATTACTTTGAATGTTGTTATGGATGGGTGGCTATTGAGCAACATATTGATCGATACAGGTGTGGAAGTAAATGTGCGACATTAGATGCTTGGGTACAAATGGGGAGGCCTCCATTGTAGCCATCATCTAATGTGTTGTTCATGGCAAACTGGACTAAGGCCACCCCCATAGGAGTGTTGAAGGATGCATCTATAACTATACAAGGGGCCAAGTTTACTGGGGATTTTGAGGTATTAGCACTTGTAGAAGCAGACAATTTTCCAGCCTTGCTTGGACGCCCTTGGTGTTATGCAAATAATGCTAACTTGAGATTCAATAAGGGATATATCAGCTTTGAAAACAAGGAGGAGAGGGTTGTGATTCCATTGACAGATGGGAATTCTACACCCTATGTTGAGCCTCTCAGTGAGGAGGACTTAAACAGAGTCTATATACACACTATTCAGGACCCAGAGGTCAATGAGCCATCAAAAGAAGGCATTCTATAGTGGGAGGATTCTCATTCTATTAGTGACACTATGAGTATTTCTTGTGACAATTGGGCTCATGGTACATATGAATTAGTCAGGTGCGAGGTGAAAATCATGGTCGCGTGCACAAATAGATTTCATTCAATACGATGGATAGGAAGTACAGTACCATGGTATACAAGGACAAAAGCTTTGCATGCCTTTCTGAAGGCAATGGAAATGCAGTGGGTAGATCCAGTTACAAGGAGAGAGATGCTAGTATATACACTATGTGGGATAGCAGTGCACTGGTGGGAAGTCCAAGAGATAATCTTATAAACTGGGAAGAGATTGGAATAGCTTTATCTACTAGGTTTATAAGGAAAAATGCACCTACGCCAATCTGTACTTATCATGGTAATCAACTTGTTCAGCATCACATTCAACAGTGTGAGAGACTCTGGACAGTAGGACATGAAGCATTACCACCGTCACTCTGGGTGCATAAATTTTATTTCACACTCCAAGGATGTGCGTGCGCTTGGTATGTATATGCAGAACTACATAGAGAAACTAGGAACTATAAAAATTTGATTGCAAGTATGATTCAGACATTTGATTATTTCTCGACTCAACCTCCAGTAGCATAGGCATTAAAATTTGTCAAGTGCTTAACTATGGGAGATAGTGCAAAAGAAGAAGAACATATTCTGGAATTATTCGGTGAGATAGAGTTTGGAGCATGTTTTTAAAAGGAAGAAGAAATAGACTCCAAACTACTTGAGCATGCTTGCCTTGAGAGAGAGAAAGGAAAGATGGTTTACATCGTGGATGACGAGGAAGTTGAAAACTTAGATATTGAGCATTCACACGGGGTGTGCGAGGTCTTGGACAAGGCAGACAAGGACACGCGCACCTACCATGAACCTATGAAGACAAAGAAGGTGAATATAGGTTTGGAGACTGAGCCTAAGGAGGCCATAATTGGAGATTATTGGTCAGACTCGGAGGTAGCAAAGATCATCGAATTACTCAGAGATTATCAGGACTTATTCCCTAGAGGATATCATGAACTTAAAGGCGTACATGAATCACTTGGGGAAATGAAGATCAAACTTAAGGATGGTGCATGGCCAGTTAGAAAGAGACCATACAGGATGAATCCTAATTTGTGTGAAAAGGTAAAGGAAGAAATTGATAAAATGTTGAAATCTAGAATTATCAAGCCCCTTGATGAGTTAGAATGGGTTAGCCCAATGGTGATCAGTATCAAGAAGGATAGGTGGATTAGGATATGTGTGGACTATAGGGAGAAAAAATTTACATGCATCACAGATCCGTTCCCTACGCCTTTCACTGAGGAAATACTGGAAGGAGTTGCAGGGTGTGAAATATATTCTTTCACATAGATGGATTTTTTGGGTATCATCAAGTTCGGATAGCTCAGGAGGATCAAGAAAAGACAACATTTACAACTAAATGGGGCAGTTTCACCTATACTGTAATGCCTTTTGGATTGAAGAATGTGCCTGTTGTATTCTCACAAATAGTTTTTCAGGCATTCAAATATTTTATTCACAACTTCTTATAAGTTTACCTAGATGACTAGACAGTATATGGGCTTGTGAAAGACCATTGTGACAATCTGCACTTAATGTTTGAACGATGTAGACAATTGAGTATCTCTTTGAATATAAAGAAGTGCATATTTTCTACGCCATTTGGGATACGTTTAGGACATATCATCTGCAAGGAAGGTTTACTAGTTGATCCAGCCAAGGTTGCAGTCATTTTAGGCCTGGAAGCGGCTACTAGTCAAAGTGAGGTGCGTGGATTCTTAGGTCATACAGGGTATTACAGAAATTTTATAAAAGGGTATGCCAGAATTGCAGCACCCTTGGAAGAACTACTGAAGGGGAAAGGTACATTTTATTGGGGAGAACTATAGTAGTGCACATTTGAAATATTAAAAGAGAGACTTACTACTGCGCCCATTCTATGCTTTCCATCATGGGATAAACCATTTCATGTACATGTGGATGCTTCTGGTATGGCCATTGGCATTGTGTTAGCTCAACCTAGTGAAGGTATTATTGATCATCTAATTTGTTTTACTAGTAGGAAGCTAACTCCTACTGAATGAATTATATAACTACAGAGCATGAAGCTTTTTCAATGATTTATGCATTGTAAAAATTTTGATAGTACCTGTTAGAAACACCATTTGTGTTTTATACAGATCACATGGCATTGAAGTACTTGGTAAATAATCTAGTTTTACAATGGCGCATATGTAGATGGGTGCTCCTATTTCAAGAATTTGACTTCACAGTTGTGGTGAAACCAGGGAAAAGCAACTCTGGACCAGACCATTTATCTAGAATCAATACGAGAGAGGAGGCATAGACGATTGAAGAAACAATGTCAGATGCACAGTTATACAGGTTGCAACGAGTGCCCATGGAACTAGAAGACATTGTTGTCTTTCTACGCACAGGTATGGCACCAGAAGGGATGAAATCATTAGAAAAGAAGCAGCTTGCTATACACGCGGCACCGTTTATGTTAATCAGTGGTGACCTTTACAAGTTAGGCAGAGATGAAGTATTATGTCGTTGTGTGTTAGAGCATGAGCGCAAGGATATCATGGAAGAAGCTCATGGTGGTATTACAGGAGGCCATTATGTAGGTGATGTGACTTCATGGAAGATATTAATTGTTGGATTATGGTGGGAGACACTGTATAAATACTGTAAAGACTATTACAAGGTGTGTGATCATTTTCAGTGCCTAGGAAAACCAGGGCAAAGAGATGAGATGCCTTTGAGACCAATTACTAGTTCTAAACCATTTGAGAAATGGGCCATTGACTTTGTAGGACCTATTTCGCTAGCCGTGTGCAGGACTCGGATCACGCTATATCATTACTTGCACAGATTATGTCACACGGTGGGCAGAAGCAGCACCTACCAAAGACTGTACGACAGCTACAACAACTAGGTTTCTATGGGAGAATGTTCTTACACAATATGGATGTCCTCTAATCTTGACAAGTGATAGAGGTACACACTTTTTGAATGAGACCATCAGGATCCTATTGGATGAGTTTATGGTTGCACACCACAAAACTACACCTTACCATCCTCAAGAAAATGGAACTGCTGAGGCTTTCAACAAAATTTTGGGCCAGACTTTGAAAAAAATATGTGATGTTGGAAGAAAGGATTGGGATGACAAGGTGTCAGCTATGCTTTGGGCATATAGAACAAATTACAAGAGATTGAATAAAGCCACACTGTTTCAATTGGTGTTTGGCACGGAAGTTGTTCTTCCTATAGAATTTATGTTACCTTCTTTACACATTAAACGCGCTGGAGGTCTAGCTGATGAAAAGGATTTAGAAGAATGGATTGAAAAGATGATTCAACTAGATGAGCACCGAGCCATAGCATGATGGATTCAGAAGTAGGAAAAAACTAGGCAGAAAGCATGGCATGACAGAAACATAAGAGATAAAAAGTTTGAGATTGGACAAATGGTTCTTCTTTATGACTCAAAGTTCTTGCACCATCCAGGAAAGCTCAAAGTACACTGGTTGGGGCCGTATGTTATAACCTCTATACTTGACTCAAGTGCATGTCAGTTAGAAGCACTTGATGGAACACAACTACTCAGTTACTTTAACGGGAGTAGGCTGAAGCCCTACTATAAATAAGTCTTCTTGGTGTTTGTAATAAGGCAGTGTTGCCATTTAGTCTAGGTTTTCAATTCAGTATTTCTTTAATGTATTTCCATTATTGTCGCTATGCTTTGTCAATTTAATTGTTGTTTGTGTAATAAGCACACTTGCGTGCATGAAGATAATTACTATATGAAGAATTTTTATGTGCAGAGGACTGCACATACCATTAGTGTGGGGTGGTTGTCGTTATCCAAGAAAAGGACTGAGGGACTTGAAAAGGTGAAAGAAATAAGCTGCTACAGGTGTGCTTTAAAGGGGATTGCTTCTCAAAAGGTGACCAAGGATGAAGATGGATGAAGGAACAGTATAACGTGAGGTAAGTGGAGGCCATGATAGCTACCAGGAGAAGGTACAGTGATGAGGTACTCATGTGCAGGAGCGCGTGCTGAAGAGAAGTTTGTGACCAAAAGGTAGGAAGGCACGCTAGAAGGTTATAGCTAGGCACAAAGATGTACCAAACAAAATGAACAGATTTGGTCAATGAATGAAGGGATATTTGGTAGGTGAGGAGAAATAAATGCATCAAAATTTGAAAAATTTATATAAGGGATGGATTCATTTTTACCATTGCAACTAAGAATATTTGAGAGAAGAGCCAAGTGTAAAGAGCCGAGTGATATAATTAAGGTGCAAAGGGTGTGAAATCAAGAGTGACAACTAGATTTGTGCTTTAAGAAGCTTGTGTCCCTGGTGGTGAAGGGTTTGAGAAAAGAAAGAAGACAGAGAAGAGTTAGGTTATAAGGTTTCCACCTAAGGCAGAGTTGGATCGAGCTAGGGTTTGATTCACATAGTTTCAGGAGTGAAGAGGAGACATTAACAAGGTAAAAATGACACCAAAGAAGGCATCTACAGCAATAGAAAAATAAAAGAAGAAGGTGGTCATTGAGGAGGAAGAGATTGCACCCGAAAGTCATTTTTCAGAGATGCAATACCCAGAAGGGGTTATTGTTGGCCAAGAATGGGATTCACCCATTAGAAAAAGTAAGGTGAGTGAATATAATCACAGGACATCAGAGAACAAAAAGGAGCTTGACTCCTTACTCATGGTTAGAACCAACAAATGCACGGCAGATGACATGCCAGTATATGATGATGCAGGTGAAAATCTCTTGAAGAAAATTAGGGTATATTAGTTGTATGAGCTGCCATACTTCAGGAAATATGAGCCCTTGTACCAGTGGCTCATGAGCAGGGTTCATGAAGATTGCTTCTACTTTGTAGGACGTAGAGTTAGAATTTCATCTACACTTGTTTCATCAATGATAGGTCTGAAGGCCACAAAAGAAGATATAAAAAGTGACCTCACAGATAAATCCGTGATTTTGAAGACCAAACAGGAGTTGGGATACCTAAAGGGGCCGTGCGAAATGGACATCAAAAAATTCAAGAATTGTCCAGTTGTACAAGCTACAACACACTTGGTTACCAAGTTAAATGATCAGGAGCGGTGGTCGCAGGTAAACACCATGTGGTTTCATGTGGCGTAGAAGATGTTGGAAGGGATAATATACAACATTTCCGGCTATATTGTAGAGAAAATAGTTGAGGAAGCACACAAAGGAGGGAAGATCAGATTTGGGGATGTTCTCCTATCACTGGTCTTCATGGAAATTGGAGTACCAGATGTACCAAAGGAGAAAATATGGGAATACCCCATGGAGAACAAGTCCCCAGATGAAATATTTAACAAATATCTATGTAAAGGGACTATGACAGATGAGGTGAAACAAAGGGTGGAGAAGTGGTATGATAGGCTCCACATGGAATTTGGAGAAGAATGGTGCATACCAAAGGACCTACCAGAAGTGGTAGGAAAGCAAGTTCAGTTTTCTTTATACCAACATTTCTGCATCGTGCTCTTTCCAATGAAGGATGGAACTTGGAGCCCTTGGTGCAAGTTACCTTATGCCTTCATTGCAAGGTATTTTCAGGAGTCTGTTCATAGGTTTACCAACACACGTAGATTAAACTTCAATGTAGACAAGGTAGACTATGACTACCATACACTACGGAAGAAGTATGTATACCCTGGCAGAAGTGCCTACACAGAGAGAATCATTTCTAAAGTGCTGAACATCAAGCCAATAAGCTTGGTTGTAATAGATTTGGGGGCAGTGCTGGTGTATCTCCAGTTGAAGCCAAAGATGGAGAACAAAAAATATGTGGAAGGTGAGTTCGCACTTCTAACACCACCAAAAGGGAAGCACACAATGGAGAATGTCCTAGCACCTAAGCCCTCAGAGCAAATCAAAGTGTAGGATGAGGAGGAAGAGCATGAAGATAGTGGCGGATTGGAGCATAGGGGTAGGAAACATCCTACAAGTCAGAGAGAAGCTGAGCGTGCCATTACACCACCTTAGCCACAAGAGGGGGAGGAAGAGGACTTGAATGTGGTCTAAGGGGATCACAGGTTTAAAAGGGTATTTAGGAGAACAAGGACCCAAGGTGTTACCCCAACCTCTGTGCACAGATCACCCTGACTCTCCCCATAGAAGGAAGTGACCGCGCCAAGAAGGAGGAAGTTAAAGTTAAGTGAGGAGGCGAAGAGTCTGAGGAGAGCATGCCTACATCCCCTACACCCCTAGAGCACATAGAAGAAAAGGGTGAGGCAAAAAAGGAGAAGGATGAAAAGGAGAAAAGACCAGAGGAAACAAGAAACATAGGACATGGAGACATGCAAGCTCCAAATTTGGAAGCTAGAGTTCCTAAGCAACAAAGGTCTAGAAGGGTGAGTGGAGAGCACATTCCACCAGCCATGGGGTATGTAGAGGACACAGGAAAGATTGTCTACACCCGCTTCTAGAGCACAATAGTGCAAAAGGATCTATTTGGCTAGGAGTTGATGGATGAAGATATGGCGACCATACGAACATGAAAGAAACTATCCTAGTTGATGCACACCCACATGGACGATCTGATTTTAATGTATTTGAAGATTCATGCATGTCAAGGTGATTAAAGAAGGCACCCTAGGCTAGACACATGATATTAAAGCCTACTATCATGTCAGACACGCGGGTCAGTAATGCGTTGGTGAAAGTTTCAGCGGAGGTGGCCAGAAGGAACATGGATAAATCTACCATAATCAAGGCGCTACATGAAGAGATGAAGATGAAGGATGAAGAGATAGCACGCATAACGTAGGAAAGGGACTTCACACAAAAGAAGAATGAAGTATTCATAAGCATCGCATAGGAGATTGGGGATAATGTAATCAGAGCTAGGCCACACTTGGAGCCTAAGGTACCACAAACATTTCCTTCAGCGATACACTATGTGGGGAAGTTGGTGGACTTAGTGCTAGAAGATGAAACTCTGCGTATGTAAGCACCAGAACAATCAAAGAAGGATGCCAAATGGGAAAAAGCATCAGTGATGAGGAAAATCACATCATATGAAGGGTTGTTGTAGGCATTACAAGAATTCTTGAAGAAAGTGGATCAAGCTTTGAATATATGCACAGCTCCAGAGGCACTCATCAACATTAAGACCTTGGAAGAGACCAATCAGGTCTAGAAGGCCATGAAAGATGAGACCTTGGGCTGCACAGAGAGGCTGGAAATGGTTAAACAAAAAAGGTGAGGCCCTGGCAGCAGCACAAGAGCCGCACAAAACTCAGCTGGAAGAGCTTGGCAAACTAATTGCACAGAAGATGGACCTTTTGGAAGGAAGGATGACATCCATGTCTAGTGTTGTGTTGTTTCTGTAGAACGAGAAAGGGGAAATTATGTGGGATGAGTTGGAGTCCATAGCTATGGACATCCCAGAGAAATTGGAACAAGCACTCACTGAATGGTAGGATTTGGAGGCTGAAATAAAGGAAGAGTATCCAAAGCTGATACTGCGAACTGATACTGAGGAGGTTTCTTGAATAACCTCTTATAAATTCTTGATTTATCAACATTCATTCATTCATCATTCATATTCTTTCATTCAAAATTTGGATATGACCATTGTCAGGATGACAATGAGATTAGTTTGGGGTAATGTTGCTCAAAGAATACTTGGCAAAAATCACACAAGGAGTCCACGTGGGGTAGAAGGCTAGGATTGAAGGTGTGGAATGACAGGAAGGACCCACGCATGGAAGGCAGGTTCAGATTTTAGGACTTAGCCAATTTTGGGCATGAGGATAAATTTTTGGAAGATGGCTTGTGGAACACATCAATGATGTAGAGAAGTGCGTGCTAAGCATTGTCTATATCTAAAAGAGTAGTTCAAATGTCTATGCATGGAGGCAAGCTAAAAATGGAATGAACACTTTAGTTATCTGTAAGATGGCTATAAATAGAACACTTTCATGTGTGGCTATAATTGTAAATGGTGTGTGGCTATTAATAGCATGTGACCTATTTCTGGAGTAGTTAAGCAGTGAAGAGCAAGTCCCCACCCTATATATATGATGGTTAGGTGCATAGTAAAAGAGAGATCTGTATGATGTATCAGAGGGATATAGACATGTATGTATGATTATGAATATGTGTATCATATTCATATGTGCCTTAAAACGAATTGACAATACTGTAAGGAGCTTCTACACTTATTAATAGATGGAGGATATTGGTTGAATCTAAGTGTCATTCTATGTAATTGAGTAGTACATGTTAGTGTGTAATCATGATTATTGTTTAAGATTTTTCTTTCATAGATCTATGGGTAGCATGCGTTGTAGAATGATGGATTAGTCATGAGTATTTATGGTTCTTTCTTCATTATGTGTCATCCTATTATATCAACCCTAAAGAGGGACCAGGTACCTTTGCGTGCTTCGAGTGAGCGCTCAGTCTAGGCTAAGTGATGTGCCAATGTGACTAGGGTGTTATCTTGCAAATTCTAGGTTGGATCAATAGGTCATTGATAAGAATGCAACAAGAGCTCACACACACACAAAAATGATTCCGTCAGATACAATCAAATCTACCCCCTTAATATATCCTTCCCTTGATTCAAGAGAATTCACAACTTCATAAATGGATACAATAGATTAACATACATCTAGAGTCGTGGTACAATTTTGAGAAAAACATCAATGCTTATATTACAAAGTACATTCCCCAAAACACACCATGAAGAATACTTGGGGAAATAATGTTTTCTAGGGAAACCATGGTGTCCCATAAGTCTATTTGGGTGAGTCAAGCAAGGGTAAATTTACTTATGCCAGACGTCTAAGTTTTTGGGTTTTGATTCCTATGTTTCCTCAATGTGGCATCCTATAAATCCAGTTAGGTGAGTCAAGAGAGGAAACCTTTCCTTATACCAGATGTGTAAGTTTTTTGGGGTTGATTCCTATATATCCTTAAGTTTAAATAAACACTTTTTTGAATTTTTTGAAGGAAGACAAGGTTATTCATCACTTGGTTGTCTCAAGGACAAGAAAACATTTGAATTCTAGGGATGATGTTGGCAGGGTTAATTATCAAATTTTGGAACAATCTGCAAAATAAAGGAAACCCGCGAGATGAAGTAAGGAGCCATGGATAAAGTAAGAAAACCACCAAAGATTGTAGAAGGACGTGGATAAAGGAAGAAACCCACCGAAGATGTAAAAATCTGAGATAGGCAGAAGAAGCCACTGTAAATAGGAGAAATTCATGGAAGCCTACACAAATCCATGAATCAAAGAAAGAAAAAAAATAGAGTACTATGAAAAGACGAAAAATTCATGACCAAAAGAAATGTCTTTTGTATTATTTTGTAAGAAATATATTTTTTATACTTAATCTAATGAATATAATGTACCACATGAGAAAATAGAAATATAGCACATGAGATAAGGTATATGTTTAACTGATGAGACATATATAAGATATAGAGAATAAAGTTAAACTATGGGTATGTATGAGACTAATGTAATATATTTTGAGATATAAATAAAGATTGATGTTTGGAGCCAAGTTTATTACATGATTTTACATTGTTTATATTCATCAATTAGATTTAGCTTAATTTCCCCTTGCACATCTATAAAAAAAGGGTAAACTTCTTAACCCTCACACTGTTGTTAAGGCTTAAGGTCAACAAAGATCTTGATAGCTAAAGGTGTCGCATGTAAGTATGATCCCCTTCGCTTACGTAAAACTAGAAATTTGCCTCTTTGGCTACGAGTATATAGAAATCAAATACTCCAAGGTATAATTACACAACATACCTTCCCACCAGTGATTTATAACTCTAGTCCATGACGCATCCAAATCAGAGAGTGCTTGATAGTCGTCCTAGCTCCACACTTGTTTCCTTCCTATCCATACACCTTTGTTGTCCACCTAAGATAATAACCATTGATATAATTATAGTTGAAATAAGCTAAATAACTCCTCATACAAGCAATCATATAGGTTTTCTTCCACCCACTTGTGTGCATAAAGTTAGGTCAAGTGTTGTATCTCTGAGAAAATGTGTCCTGGCCATCATGTACCAAAAGCTCAATATTATCCAAAGACAAACGAAATGCCATATGTACGCCACATCCTGAGAGTAGAATGAAAAGAGGTCTTGAAAATGGAACCAAAATATAGTCTTCTTTCTTAGTCAATGCTGAGTTGGGCGCACTGGAAATTCATCAAGATAAGGTCAAACCACTCACCCAAAGCATGCACAACCACCAGGTCCATCCTTTGTTCAATCACAAGATGTGGTTAGAGTATACATGTTCATCATATCCATTATAACACAATATAAAGGAGTTACAACATCATAAATTGGCAACACATATAATAAGGAAATCATTCAACATACATAATCGATAAAAGTATTTGAATTCCCATAATACAAGGCTCATATCTAGTCATATTTTCTACTCAAACACAAGTATACATTACAAACATACTTCATTACATAACATACATGTTGATTACATCCATAACTACTTACAACTTTGTGTTAGACCATGTGCGCATACAAAATGACTCACTTACATCAAACATTCATGAAAAACTCATACCAAGGGCGTATCAACAAAAGGTCTCCCAAATAAAAGAGTGTTACTCCTATTTACACATGGTGGGGACTTTCCCTTCACTTTTTACATGTGTTTCCCTAAATATAGGTGTTCTAATAATAAGATGCATTCCTTTACAACTCTTCTTTTATATTTAAATCAAGCTATAAATAACTTTGAATTTATCATGCTTTAATCCTATAATTAGTTTGTCTTCTTGCACATTTTTTTACCTCTTGGTTCTCCTATTTCTGGACCTTTCTTTTGTGTCATGCGATCTTTCTTTTTCTTCTATTGTTATTATTTTTTGAAAACTTCGCTAAGTCCTAAATCTTCTGCATGATTGTGCAATTTTTTGTGTGCTAGCCTATTCCTCCATGTTGCTCGCATCTTCACACATTTTCCTTTCTTTAACCACTCTCTTCGCGCGCGGTATCCAATTTTTGTGCATGGATAACACTTAGCCATTTTCTTGTAATATTTTTGCTAAATTTACACCACCATAAAGCAATTGAATTATTCCACATTTATGCCATGACAAAAATGAAAAACATTATGTACACACACAGAATATATTTTTAGTACTCACATGAAAGTAAGATAGTAAAATAGTTATACATGTGAAGATAATAATGTAATGAGTTATTAGTAACAACTCTATTCATGTAATATTTAAACATATGCACCCTTTATTTTAAGTTTACTTAGTTTATTTAGCTTTATTTCAGGTTTGTTAACCTAGTCTACTTTACACACCTCCTAAGCTTAGATGAGGATAAGTTGTACTCGTAGCTTGACAACTTGTCTCATGTGTGAATATTCATGTGGAGGTTTTTGCACACATGTCTATCATATAGTTAAAAGAAAAGTTGGACTAAATATTACTTTTTATATATGTAGACCAATTATATTTGTAAATTGTAAGCTACTTGATATTAAATTCATTCGGTTGATTTATTTGGGAGTACTATGTTTCTATTATTGCATATTATTTACAGTAGCTTCTAACATTTCTGGAGTCGATCCAAATTAAGGAGGTTCTTGGGTTTCACAAATTATTTCATGGCACAGTATCAAAGTGCACTCTATTAATTGGTAATTATGGTGTGGAAGCTTTTTGGTTTCTTCTTTTTACATATTATGTGCAAGTGTTGTTTTTAAACTAATGCTAATGTAAACAAAGACTAACACCTAAATAGCCTTAACTTAGCAAGAATTGAACAACAAACTAAACACCATCAAGATAAGAATTAAACAAGGGTTAGATGCTAGCATTCATCAATACAAACTTTGAAACTAACAATGCTAAATATCTAAACTCCTCTATTCTCTAACAAAAAATAAATGAATGGACCTAAGTAAGCTCCATGGCTATCAAAATAGTTGTCCTTAGTATGCCAAGTAACCTAGGAATGAGGGCCTATCAAAGTTGGGCTACAAGACCCCTTTGACACCTCCCATATGACCTAAGCACTTAAGAAAGAGGCTTAACTCTTCAAGATGATGGACTCTCAAAAGGGCAAGGTGCAAGCTCTTAGTCTCTTTGCTATATGCTTTGCATTTGCTCTCTAAGGAGTTTAGGTGTAAGTAAAAAGGTAGGTGGAGGGCTCTTTATATAGCCCAAAGGATAAAGGATTCAACACATTCTCATGAATGTGGGATAAACGTAAAACATGATTAGGAATGGATAAGATTGCTTTATTAAAGGTAACCTTACTTTAGAAGGGTTTAATTTATGCTTAGCAAGTCATGGGAGTTGAGGGGTGTTTTAATTAATCAAAGGTGATTAACTAATAGGTAGATGTGAGCTTATAGAAGATAATTAGAGGATTATTAATATGATTTAGGCTATTATAAGGGGATTAAATCAATTAAATATTAATTTATTGGTTAAATGGAAGGGAAAGCTAATTAATTAATAATAATTAATTAGTCTAGGTAGAAGGGGTGATTTATTAACGGAAGGTAGTTAATTAGGGTATTTTTTGGATAGGCATCTTAATTAATTAGCTTAGTGTAATTAATTAATGATGATATGAGGGAAAATGAGTGCCTTTGACGATATGTCGTTGATTTGTGAGAAAGGGGATAATTAGCGCAATTTAAGTATTTAAATTGCTTGGGCGTAATTATAGGTGTCTACATTTTCCCCTCTTTGGGGTGGTGTAAGTGATGCCACTTCAAAGATAGTAGAAATAAGAGATTTTGAAGAGGTAGAATAAAAATTAGTAAAATTGAGAGATGCCCCATCGAGTGTCGATGGGGTGATGAAAGAAGACGATCGACAATCGAAAAAGGTGAGAGATAGATAGAAGAATGGGAAGAGGCAAGATGCCCCAGTAAGATGGAAGAATAGGGATTAGAGGAAAGCGATGTAGAATGAATATGGAGGAGGGAAGAGAAGAGCTTAGCCTCTAGCCACTATGTATTGGAACAATTTCGGTGTCATCATATTTCCATAAGAGCTATGTCATCAGTTCTTATGAAAAATATAAGCATACGACAAAGGTAGAATGACATGAAAATCCATAATACGAACACTTGACCATTTCTAAAAATACCAACTCCACGCAACATACAAAAATGCAATGCAATACGAGAAGGAAACAAGCTCATCTAACAGGGAAAACAAGTACGAACACACATATCCAACCCAACAACAATCAAGACAGTTGTACAAATGTTTTGTTATCAGTTCTGGAGAGATCCATAATTTCATGATTGATGACAAGGGTTAAAAAATGATGCCCCAAGAAATGATACATGCAAGGGGAAATGAAAATGGACATGAGGTCCATGAAAATCATTTTTGCGCAACGAAACAACACCAGGCAACCAAAAGTGCCCCAGAGTACAGACGAAGCAAGCAGCTAGCTTTTGTGAATGGTTGTGAATCCGGTGATACATGAGTTGTATTAATCAGGGAAGATGTGAGACAAACCAATAGGATATAGAGAAAATACCATGCGCAAGACACAAGTTTCAGCCGTAAGAAGCAAGTTACCATTCTGTAGGGTGTTTTACTTTTTAGGAATTTTTTGAAAATTTTTGCCTTGTTTTTGGATTTTTTTGATATAGTAAATGTTTGTATTGTTTTGGCTTTTTGAACAGTGATAAACAATAGAAAAAGGAGAAGAAGAAAAATAAGGGCCTAGGGGCAACATAAAGTGCCCTAGGTGGAAGAAAAGAGAAACAAACGACAAATATTGTCCTTGTTTAGTGGAAAAATAAGAAAAAATAATTATTTACGAGGGTATGAAGAAGAATAAAAATCACCAGGGAGTAATAAAATTGTCCGGGGGAGAAGAAAGGGGTATTGGACAAAAAATGCCCCAATAAGGTGAAAAATAAGAGAAAAATAATTATTCCACAGCAAACAGAGGAGAAAACGACTAGCTAAACGGGTGTCTCGGTCGTCCGATCAGTGAAAAACAAGTTAATACACCCCCTAGGGGGGGTAAAAACATCGCAATCAGTTCATTTTAACCGGTCAGTTTAGAAAACTTACCGTGAGGCTCTGACACTCAGGAGAGATGGTGATCTCACGTGATCGTTTGAGGCGTGCTGTACATTGTAGATGATAGATCTGTAGACAATATCAAATGTTGTTTTCAAGTGTTATTTTGATGTATATGGATGGGATGATATGATGATATTGGTGTGGGGGGGGATAGATTTTTTATTATGCACAACCCCTCTTGCCCCCATTGATGATATGATGTGTGATGATTATCTTAGCATACATGCATGATGTAAAACTTAGCATTTTTGTTTATATATGATGTATAGATGATGTTAGATGTGATGATAGTGATGGTAATGTGATGTGAATGATAAAAAAATAGAGCACATGCAAGAAACACAGCCAAATGCTACAAAGAACACTAGGAATTAATGTAATACACCATGAATCACCATGCCTTATTAACAAGTAACGAAACACAACCAAATGCATTAAGAAAGAAATAAAGAATTAACAAGCTAGCATGTCGAAACCCACTACAATATGCACAAGTAAGAATGAATCTATTCTAAGCAAGAAAAGATAAACTATGACAAAGTACACCTAAGCAACAAACAACTCAAAAGTAAGCACGCAAAACACTATACAAGCAACAAGCAAAGCAAGAAAACAAGACAATGCAAGTAAATATTTTTGTAAGATATGTTTTCATAAACTGATTTTCTATTGTTTAGGTTTTTGTGACACAATTTTATATTGTTTTCGTGTTTTGTGAAACAATTTTCTATTGTTTTTGTGTTTTCTCAAAACAATGTTCTATTTTTTTTTGCTTTTAATAGTTTTCCAAAGCTATCTGCAGGTAACCAAGAAAACATGGATGCCCCCAACGTTAGGTGGGGAATATACAAGGGAAAAATCCATGCACTTATGGACAAGAAGGTGAAGTCGTTGAGGTTCCCCCAGTGTAAGATGGGAAATAACAAAAGACCACGTCCCTTACAGATGAATAGAATAAGGAAAAGCCGGATCAAGGCTGGACAAGATGGTGTGCACAAGGAAACTCGAAGACAAAACCAAGTCCAGGCCAAAGACAACTACCCTTCTAATACAGAATGCTTGTGAACAATGAATCCTCCCGAGGCATCGGAAACCGGTTTTCACCCAAGGACTTGTCCAAAGTGCCAAAATTGTGTGGTTTTCACTAGTGGATGACCTGTTTTCTCTTTTTCTTTTTCTGATTTTTTTTTTTATGTTTTTGTATTTTTTTAAATTTTTGTGCCATGTTTAAGCATAGAAATTCTTAAGATGCATGCCGTTCATTGGCTCTCAGAGCTCATCACCATTGGGGTGAGCCAGTTTGTATGCCCCGGTGTCGTACTTGGCAACTATGACAGAGGGTCCTAACCAGTGTGGTTCGAACTTCCCTTTCTTCTCTCGCTCTGCTCTGGTGTTGAACTGGTTCTCCATAACTAAATCACCCACCTCAAACTGGCGAGGGATGATTCTCTTGTTGTAGTTGTGGGAGATTATGTGTTGATATACCTTCAGGTGATTAAGAGCGCGAATGCACCTCTCATCCAGGAGCTCTAACTTAGCCAATCTAGCCACTCGATAATCTTCATCCTTATTCAAATAATCCCGAAGAGAAATTTGCAGGGATGGGAGTTCGATATCTAAAGGGATGATAGATTTTGTCTTGAACACTAGGGAATATGGCGTCACACCCGTAGGAGTGCGAATTGATGTTCGGTAGGCCCATAGGGCTAGGTGGATTTGTAGGTGCCAATTTCAACTGGTTTTGCTAACCATCTTCTCCATTATCCTTACCAAAGTCTTGTTTGTTGCCTCAGCTTGTCCATTACCCTGAGGGTAATATGGCGTGTACCATTTCAATCTAATTTGGAACCGTTGGCAAAGACCTTTCATAGTTTTGTTCTTAAATGACTTCCCATTATCTGTGACAATGGCTGCAGGGATACCATATCGGCAAATAATGTGATTCATGATGAATTTAGAAATTTGTGCTCCTGTGACATAGGTTAAAGGGACAGCCTCCACCCATTTTGTAAAGTATTCTGTAGCTATGATGATATGTGTATGACCATCATATGAGGTAGGAGTAATATTCCCTATTAGATGAAGTCCCCACTTGGAGAATGGCCATGGGGTAGTGATTGGTTGTAATGGTTACGATGGAGCATGGATAAAATTTCCATACTTTTGGCAAAGCACACATTTTCTAATGTAATTGTAACAATCAGTTTCCATGGTAGGCCAATAGTAACCTACTCTCAAAAATTTCTTAGCCAAGACCATTCCATTTGTATGTGCTCTACATACTCCTTCGTGTACTTCTTTAATTGCCTAGATTGACTCCGTCACATCCAGACAACATAAAAAATTCTTGTCATAGCCATGATGATAAAGTGTACCTCCTAAAAGGGTGTAATGGGCTATCTGGTGAATCAGGTTTTGCTTTTTAGAACGGGAGATATTAGGAGGGAAAGTACTGTCCTTAAGAGAGGTGAAAATGGGTTCGTACCACGGGGAATAGGGACCAACAACCTCACAAGCCAGGAAAGATTCCGGCACATCATACGAGGGCCGGTGTATATTTTCTACGAAAAATGGCATATCATTGTTCCCTAGTGGAGTACGAAGCATAGATCCCACCGTTGCCATGGAATCTGCCGATCTGTTATGCGCTCTTGGGATCTGCTCAAAGGTAATGCACACAAAATACTCCTTCAGAGTTTCCACCAACTTCTTGTAAGGTATGAGCTTGTCATCCTTAAATTTATACTCATCATTAAATTGTTTAATGATTAACCGCGAATCACCTACAACCTTAACATGATGAATATTCCACTTGATGGTCAGCTTCATCCCTACAATGAGTGCTTCATACTCTGTAATGTAGTTCGTGTAAGGGAAGGACAAGTGGAAATCCTGCGGTATAGGATCACCCAAAGGAGTAATAAGGACCAATCCTGGACCTGAACCATGAAACATAAAAGATCCATCAAAATGTATCTACCATACGATAGATTCTTCAATGTAGAGAAAAGATGCATCTGGTAGATCTAGACTCAAATGTTCTATGCTTTGCAAAGGTGCCTCTGTTAGCTGGTTGGCAAGTACTAGTCCTTTAACTATTTTTTGATGGAAAAATTCTATATCAAACTCACTGAGTAGAATGATCCACTTAGCCATTCTACCCGTGAGGGTGGGTTTAGACAACAAATACTTAAGTGGGTTGACCTTGGATATGAGCTTGGTCTTAGTATTTAGCAGGTAATGGCGAAGTTTCTAAAAGGTAAAAACAACGGCCAAGTAAGATTTTCAATCTGAGGATAATTAAGTTCATAGGCGATGAGGGTGTGACTCAGATAGTACAATACTTTCTCTTTATGGCTAAGGTTGTATTGGGTGAGTAGTGCACTAATAGCATATTATGTAGTGGAAATATAGAGCAAAAGTGGTTCTCCTGAAGTGGGAGGCATGAGGACAGGTGGATTAGCTAGGTACTGTTTAATCAAAGAAAAGGCTTGATGTTGCTCGGGTCTGTAGATGAAAGCGATGTCCTTCTTAAGAAAATGAGTGAATGAGTGACATTTATCTGCAAGCTGGGAGATAAAGCGGTGAATGGCTTGAATTTTCCCTTACAAACTACGCAGTTGTTTGATATTCTTAGGTGGAGGCATTTCTGTGATGGCAGAAACTTTAGCAGGGTCTACCTCAATACCTCGTCTTGACATGATGAATCCTAATAGTTTCCCAGATAGCACACCGAAGACACACTTCTTTGGATTCAGCCTGACTTTGTATTCATGCAGGCATTCAAAGATATGCCGTAAAATGATAGGATGATCCTCTCTTGTTTTGGAATTTCCCAGGATGTCGTCTACATAGTCTTCCATGATTTCATGAATCATATCGTGAAATATTACTATCATGGCCCTCTGATAAGTTTCTCCCGCATTCTTAAGGCCAAATGGCATCACCTGATAGTAGAATGTGCCCCAAGGAGTTGTGAAATATATTTTTTGTTGGTCCTCCTCAGCGATTTTAATCTGATTATAACCCAAAAAGCCATCCATGAGCGATAGCATTTCATATCCTACTATTGATTCAACAATCATATCAATGTTGGGTAACAAAAAGTCATCTTTAGGGCAAGCCTTATTAATGTCTCTAAAATCCGTACAGATTCGGATACTGATAGGTTTCTTCTCGATAAGAACAATGTTCGATATCCATTCAGAATAGTCAATTGGTTGGATGAATCATGCTACAAGCAACCTTTCTAACTCTTCCTTGACCAACAAGGCCTCTCTTGGATGCATCTTTCAGAGTTTCTGTTTGATAGGCTTGGCATCTGCGTGCATGACCAGGTTGTGCACGACCAAAGTCAAATCTAGGCAGGGCATGTCTTGGTAAGACCATGCAAACACATCAATGAACTCTCGCAACAACATAGTGAACATCTTTTGTTCTCTAGCTGAGAGTGATGCCCCCAATTTTACTATCTTGGGATCTTCTTCAGTACCAATGTTGACATCAATGGTTTCTTCGACTAACAATTTTGATAAATCCTCCATACGGGTAGGATTGGGAGGTAGGTTGAGATCTTCATCCAAGGATTTCTCTACAAGATTTTCATCCTTGGCGTGGTCACTTTGTTTGTCCTTTAATTTTCTTATTTGTTTGTCAGCCAGTGCCTCAAAGATGTTTTCACTGTGTGACTTGGACTTCAATTTTTTCCGAGGCTTTTCTTTAGAACTCTTGCCCTCACTTTTCTTTAAATTTTGTTGACCACGAAGTTCAACCTCCTCGCCGAAGTAGACACAGGTGTCTAAATCGATAAAGAAACCCTTCTTGTGATCTCCAATGGGAATTGTATCCCTTATGCCCATGAACTCTGCAATAGCCTCTTCGTTCTTGAATAAATCTATTGGCACATGACATTGTTAGTCCCATTCAACAAGGGAAGGGTTCACAAGGTCAAGCGTCAGTTCGGTGAGGGTTATGGTCAGGAAAACATTGTTCATGAAAAGGTTCGTGGAGGCTAGATCCCCATATAAGCTATAATGGGAATCCGTATCGTTGTCTAGGTACTCAGAGCTATCCTCACGCTTAGAACAAGTCGCATCTTGATCATTGGGGTGCGCTCCATAAGGGTGAATCCTAATGCCATATCTTTCTATTTTGAAAAGTGGAAGAGGGACTGGTTCTCTTTGTCCTTGTTCATTCCTCCCACATCCTAGGCCTTTGTAGCCAATGGAGTACATCATTCTGCTAGATTTTTCATATTCTGGGGTTTGATAACAAGATGGCTAAGTGTCCTCAGGGACCCAAGTAGTAGGTGGATTAAGAAATTTTTCCTCAGCTAACAAGCCTCCAGGTAGGAACGACCCAATAGTGTGTTCCTCTCTAGGTCTCCTGAAGTGGTAGTTGGGTCGACCTCTAGTCTTGGGTGATAAGGAGAGGTCAGAAACCAAGAGCGCTTGTTGTACATTATACTCCCCAAAACCATATTCTAGAATTTTCATCTCCCATGAATCAAATAGAGATGTGGGAAGTGGACACCCCATGAGCGAAAGACCTAAGAGAATCTGAATATAGCTAGGATTCCATAGCCTCAGACTGAAAAGGAATGGAAATATCCGCGGAGGGACGTGCATATGTACCCATTTCGTGTAAAGATATTGAGAGCTCTATAATGAGCAAAGGGCTATGAGTCTCCTGGTATTGTTACCGTATGTCCCTCATGCTTCAGCTTGATGCATTGATGAAATGTTGATGGCAATGGCCTGCATGGCATGGATCCATGGTCGGCCTAGAAGTATATTATATGGAAGTTCCAAGTCTAGGACGTGAAACTTTGTCTGATGGCAAGTGGGGGCCCACCTCCATGGGCAGCATAATGGTGCCTACTAACTCTCTTTCCGCGTTATCGTATGCGGTGATAGTGATGATATGGGACTCAAGATCTTCCTCTGTATGTCCCAAATTTTTGACTAATTTAAGAGTGTAAATGTTCAATCCAAATCCGTTATCCACAAGCACCCGTTTGATTTTCCTGCGGGTGACAACTACCTCAATGTATAAGGGAAGATTATGTTTAGGATTCTCGATAGGGACCTCCCTATGGTTAAAATTAAGATGCTCACTTGGTGCAATATTTGCCACCACAGCTTGAAGGTATGTAGGATCGAATTCTAAAGGCACTCCTGACCCCTAAAGAGTTTGATACAAAATGTCCTTATGCACATTGGATATCTTGAGAAGATCTAAGATTGAGATCTTAGCAGGTGTCCTCTCAAGTTGTTCTAAAAGGTTATATTTACCATTTTTTGGGGTCAACAGAGAGGGTTCCAGATTCATGAGGCAGGCACGCCTTGTTACAGCAGCGTAGTTCTTTCCCCTGATCCGGATGGTATTCACACGGTCAGTAGGGGAGAGAATACATCCGATGAGTGAATCGTAATGATTGTTATCTCTTTTGGTATACAAGTAATTCATGACTTTCTAGGTTTGGGATGAGTTTCCCCAATCCAGATTTGTCTTTTTTGACTTATCATGCTTAGGGAATGGTTCCTTATAAATCCCCATTTTCTCATTAGGTGTTTGCATTTTTCCAGGGTTATCCACCTCTATCTCCCCATTATCAATGAGGTCTTGAATATAGTGGCGAAGCCACAGAAATTCGTCTGTCTTATGACCTTTAATGTGATCCATTTCACATTATTCATGCTCCTTATACCATGAAGGTTTGGGAGTGTTGTCGTCAAACAGTTGTGTTGTAGGATAGGTCATCATGTGCGCCGCATCCAACTGTTTTAGTATGACTAAAAATAGTTCATTGAGAGAGGTGAATGTTCATCGTTTTGTTGGTGGTTGAATTGGCCCTTGGTTAATTTAAAAGGTTGACCAATTTGGACCATTTGAACGTGTTTGGAATCATTGATTTTGTCTCCCACCACATTTTTGTTTTTGTTGAAGATCTTGGGATTTTCCACGGGTCTGACACTTTGGTTGTTTTTAGATTGGTTTTTAAGGGTGCATTTAGCAATGAGATCCTTTTCTATCTGAATCCCTTTCTCAATAACCTCCTCAAAAGTATAGACACAATGCATTTGGAGGTGGAAGGTGATATCTGGGTTGAGATTGGGAACAAAGATACTGACCAGCTGCTTTTCAGGGAAAGCACAAGGGAAGCAACTGGCTATCCCTCTCCATCATTGGAGGAAGCTAGCGAAGGTCTCATTTGGGAATTGTTTTGCACCACACAAGTAAGACATGGTGATGTCACTCTCTATGTTATATGAGAAATGACACATGAATCTTTCTACCAATTTTGGCCAGGTGAAAATTGATCCTCGTGGTAAGCGTGTAAACCATTCCAATGCTTGACCTCCGAGACTCTTTGGAAAAAGTCTGATGAGGTAATTATCACTATAAGACACCTCTTGACATGTCATGCAGAAATCTTTAACATGATCCCTTAGGTCTCCCTTTCCTTCGTATTTGTCAAAATTCTTGGAAAGGGTTGAAGGGTCATTGTGTTTTCAAAAGGATAGGGGCATATTTCTTCATATTGGTATTTCCTAATACTCCCTATATTGCTTTCTTGTATGCTCACAAGCGTTTCTTTCATAGATTGCACTTCTTGTGCTAGAAATTGTTCTCTAGTGGGAGAAGCGGGGACGTGTACATGATGATACCCCGTGTCTTCTTCTCCTTGGTTTTCTTGATGGAGTTCGTGGATCCTAAATTTAGGCCTTGACTTTTGAACGTTCTTGTTTGTGTCTTTCTGTACCTAGAAAGTAAGTAAAGCTAGTTGTCGACTTAGGTTACTGAGTTATTGTTGGATTGTGACTTGGTTTTTGTCTTCTTCTTCTAAAGTTTCTTCCTCTTCGTATTGTGGAGGTTCTTCCCCTATCTCATGTTCTATCTTGTTTCTTCGTGGCACTTTGATGAGGGGTATTCTATGCCCTACCACTTTATCATTTTCTTCGTAAGAAGTGGAAGCAAGATTGCATGTTAAAATATCTTCCATATTGATAAGGGGGTGTTCTTCCTTAGTATTGTCATTTGTAGGTAATATCGGTTCATTCTCGGTGGGCAATTTGGCCCCTAATTCCATGACCCATGCCAAAACTCTATCTTTGTTTCTAAGGAGAAACTCATCCAGTAGAGTGGGGTCGAAATCAAAGTTTGTGTGTGGTGATTGTAATTCATTTCCACTATGATCGACCATCTCTTCGGTTTCCTTTTCTACAAAAAATAGTGGCCCTAAGTCATGTCCAATGAAGGGGTTTGACCCTTGTCTATTTGAGGTCTCCCAAGCATGCACTTGTTGTTCCTCATATGTCTGTTTCTTCAACCCTAGACGTGTTTTGGGAGCCATGTTTTTGTGATAGTTTCACTAGGGTGAGTTGTAGATATGTGCAAAGCTTAGTGACTACTCCTAAGTGAAACACAAGATGTACGTGTTAAGATAAAATTAACAGTGTGAGAATACCAATGTGATAGAGTGATAAATCACCCGTGAAACAATTGTTTGGTACCAAAACTTAATCAAATGAAGTACTTCCTAGACTACATTTCAAAGTAATTTGCGATGCCAGATGATTAACAAGATGTCTCCACTTATGCCAAGTTCAAAGGAATGAACAAGACGTAAGTAAATACATGAAGTTAAATGTGATCTCCCAGTCAAGATATACGACGAGCATGCTCAAGTCTGATTAAGACCTATATCTCAAAAAGTGTCAATTACGATTTGTGAATGACACAACAATATCACAAAGATATGTTAACCCGCTTTGCAAGAAAGTGAAGTATTGATATATACACACACAAATGGTAGTGCCTAGCAACTTTTGAAATCGAGGTAATAATAAAACTAAACAAAAAAAGCTCAAAGTATAGCTAGGAATAGTTAAGAATGTGTGTAGCATAACCGTACAATATAGGTATTTATGTCGAGTTTACAAGAAACAAGACGTAAATATCAAAATTGTAATGATATGAGACAAACAAGATAAACTCCTCTATGGAAGTACCGCAGTGATGAACTACGTATAACTACAATGATGATCTTGATGTGGGTATCAAGATCAAAACGGCTACCAAATGACGTGAAAATGTCCTCCGCTCACTTTAGACTTTTAACTAACCCAGCCGCAAACATGGATGGGCGTAAACAGACATAAAAGTGAGAGAAACAGTCGAATGGAAACACAATGGTAATCACACCTCTTTTGATCAACAAAGTGTCAAAAGAATATGAAGGAAATAAATCAAGAAAAAAGACAAAAAATTCTAGCCCCGCTTCAGCAGAGTTTCACCTCGCCCTAAGGCAAGTAAAAACTAGGCAAAAATAATACGTCACACGTTTCTCAAAAAGAAGGTTCAAACTCAACACTGTTTTAAAATGGTCAAAGTGGGCTCTTGGCCAAAAGTATATTTTTCTAGGTGGTTCTCTCACCCTAGGTGTTACAAAGTTGCCATTGAGTGAGTGTGATTTACCCAAAAATTCACACTGACTAGTTTGGGAGTATCTCGGCTTTACTTTACCCCCTTCAAGAATAGTAGGCAACTAGTGCATCTACGTGTACCATCACTGGGGTCGTCACAATGGACAACTTATAATGCTATCTCACAAAGGAATCACTAGTCAAGTAGGTAGTGTGGAGCACTTCCCATTTCGTCCACAAGGTTCCCTCTTGCATGGACTACTTTGGGGTTCCTGGAACCACCCCCATTGTTGTAGCTTAAGGCATTATGCCAAAGGGGTTATGTTCCAGTTGAGAGGAGAGGGACGTACCCTTCTCCGAAACCTGCAATACAATGTTTTGAATATGTTGTTATTTTTATCTTGTTTAATTAGATGTGGTTTTCTCAAACACCATTTAGTAACCTATATAGCAACTATATTAGTAGTTTTCTGACTTTTGTTTCAATTCCTCCTTTCTTTGACAAGTATTTTTAGGTCCTGCACTAAAGCGTTAGTAATTCTCCAAGAAAATCACATTATTTAAATTAGGATTAAGAGTTGTTTTTTATTCTCAAGATCATCCAAGAATGCTAGAGAAGATCATACACAACAAATAATCCAACTAAAAAGTAAATAAAATCTTTTCAATCAATGAACCATACAAAATTCTTGATAAATGTTCATTCCCCTAAACCAAAAATGAAAGATGAAGTTTCCAATTTACCAAATGTTATAAAATGAAGACTAAAGTTGCTTTTTTGATTCTCAAGATCACCCTAAGGTGCAAGAGAAGAGCATACAAAAACTTTATCCCAACTATATAGAGATAGAAAACTTCAAATCAAAGGATCATTGAAAAATACTTTGTAAAAGGTTCATTCCCTTAAGCAAAATGAATAACCAAATTTTCAAGTTTAATCCCAACGTTAAAAATATATAGATCAAAGTTGTTTTTGATTCTCAAGATCACCAAAATTTTCAAGATAATATCATACACACGCTTTGGTCTAAATCGAGGAAGCATGGAAATATAACATTCATCAAAACATTAGACATGTTAGAAAATGATCAGTTTTAAAATAACAGAAAAACCTGAAAATTTTTTTAAGTATAAATCTCAAATTTATATTTTCATTGCATATTTAACTTCAATACCTTTCCAACACAAAAAAAATGGAGTCATTTCGAGTTTCGGAGCAAAAGTTATGGCCTTCGGAATATGGGTTACGCATATGCTCTTATGCTCACGGGTATGCACTTGACATGCACTCAAAAAATGTAAAAAAAATGTCTCTTAATCTGCAAAATGGGAAAAAAAATTCAACCAAGACTCAATTTTGACAACAACCCATCACATCAATATATGAACAGAAGACTCAACGCTATCAAACATTAGCATACATGCTCAAGAATTAAAAATTTTCAAGAAATTGACAAAACTAGCATGTATAATGATGAAAAAGTAAGCTCTAAAAATGAAAACATGATGAAATCTTTAAATTTTCACCAAGATTAAATTTTGACAACAACCCACCACATTAATATGTAAATAGAAAACTCGGGCCCCTATCAAACACTAACCTACATGCTCAAGAGTTTAAAATTTTCAAGAAATTGACAAAACTAGCATGTAGAATGATGAAAAAGTAAGCTCTAAAAATGAAAAAATAATGAAATCTTAAAATTTTCTCACCAAGATTAAATTTTGACAGCAACCCACCACATTAATATGTAAATAGAAGACTCAGCACTATCAAACACTAACCTACATGCTCAAGAGTTTAAAATTTTTAAGAAATTAACAAAACTAGCATGTAGAATGTTGAAAAAGTAAGCTCTAAAAATGAAAACATGGAGAAATCTTGAAATTTTCCCATCAATTCCAATTTTGACAGCACTTCACTTCCTTTATAGCTACAAGGAAGACTCAACACATGCAAACTCAACAAAACAAGTTAAAAAAAACAAGTTAGATCAACATATGTAAAAGAGGGTTAGTAACCAAAAATGAAACTTAACTACAAAAACTTGAAATTAAGTGCAAAGGACAATAGAGTAAGTCCCAACAGGCATGCCAAATGCATGAAAGTGTTTTTTTAAAACTAATGCTAATGTAAACAAAAGACTAACACCTAAATAACCTTAACTTAGCAAGAATTGAACAATAAAACTAAACACCATCAAGATAAGAATTAAACAAGGGTTAGATGCTATCATTCATCAATACAAACTTTGAATTTAACAATGCTAAATATCTAAACTCCTCTATTTTCTAACAACAAATAAATGAATGGACCTAAGTAAGCTCCATGGCTATCAAAATTAGTTGTCCTTAGTATGTCAAGTAACCTAGGAATGAGGGCCTATCAAAGTTGGGCTACAAGACCCCTTTGACACCTCCCATATGACCTAAGCACTTAAGAAAGAGGCATAACTCTTCAAGATGATGAACTCTCAAAAGGGCAATGTGCAAGATCTTAGTCTCTTTGCTATATGCTTTGCATTTGCTCTCTAAGGAGTTTAGATGTAAGTAAAAATGTAGGTGGAGGGCTCTTTATATAGCCCAAAGGATAAAGGATTCAACACATTCTCATGAATGTGGGATAAAGGTAAAACATGATTAGGAATGGATAAGATTGCTTTATTAAAGGTAACCTTACTTTAGAAGGGTTTAATTTATGCTTAGCAAGTCATGGGAGTTGGGGGGTGTTTTAATTAATCAAAGGTGATTAACTAATAGGTAGATGTAAACTTATAGAAGATAATTAGAGGAATATTAGTATGATTCAGGCTATTATAAGGGGATTAAATCAATTAAATATTGATTTATTGGTTAAATGGAAGGGAAAGATAATTAATTAATAATAATTAATTAGTCTAGGTAGAAGGGGTGATTTATTAATGGAAGGTCGTTAATTAGGGTATTTGTTGGATAGGCAACTTAATTAATTAGCTTAGTGTAATTAATTAATGATGATATGAGGGAAAATCAGGTGCTTTTGACGATATATCGTTGATTTGTGAGAAAGGGGATAATTAGCACAATTTAAGTATTTAAATTGCTTGGGGCATAATTATAGGTGTCTACACATATACTTATCTAGGGTTTATGTAATCTTTTAGGCATATAAAAATTGTGGTATTAAAAACACATATGTTTTCTTTTCTTTCCGAAAACTCTTTTTATAACCCATTTTAAAGTGTTTTTTTAAATTATGGAAAAAAAATATAATTTTATAGTTCTTCATGATATTTTAAATGAAATATATTTCAAAAAAATATGCATTTTAAAAAATGGGTTTTTTTTATGCACGATATTCTTTTCTATCAATTTTGTAAGTTTAAATTTTGTAGGACAAGCTACGATAAACATGGTGTATAAAAAAATTATGTAATTTTTGGTAGGTTGGAGGCTTCACACCACTAATTTTCAAATTCTTCATATCACAATATTTCTAAAAAGTCCAAGTTTTTACCAAATTGTAATTATAGAGCTCTAAGAACGACCATTTCAAGTTTGTAGTTGCTTGGTAAATCCTTCAAAACAACAATGTTGCACTTGATCTTTAACAAAGATAATTTTTTGGCGATTGTTTTATTGAACATGATAATGATGTGATGAAAAATATTATTTTTTAGGGCATTAAATACCAATAGGTCTGGAGGTCAAATCCCTTAGGCTATACATAACCTTAAGATATTTATCTAAGCCACTTGTCACCCATATGGTCATGTTAGGACTCTCAGTTATCCCCCCTGCAACCCAAATTAGACCCCAAAAACTTATTTTGTACCTGATATGATCTACAACTAGCTTTTTTAGTCCTATATGCAATGTTTTTTACATTTCATGCACAATTGAGAATTACTTTTTGATTTAAACTTTTTCTAAAGGCCATATTTTTTTACTCTTGAAGGCCTACAAAGACTTTTTTTTAATAGATTGTGTATTTTTCCATGATCTACATATTGGAATAGTGTTTTGGTAACTTTTGGTGTCCCAATTTTTAAGAAAATTTAATTTATGCAGACTATTATTTTCATGTCCTATTTTTTCTATTTAATTGGCCATATCTTTTGATCCATGTACCAAATCAAGATGTCATTTTCTAAAAATACAAGTTTATTTGTGTGATTCAAAATAGTGGGTTTAATTTTGGTTCATACTATATCATGAATCTAATTTTAACATAAATTTTTAATTTATTACTTGTATTTGATTTTTAAATCACACTAATTAATAAGTGACACTTCATTTTTCAAGGGGATCCGTTTATTGATCTTAATACAAATTTTGGAGGGTTGTAAGGAACATCTCTCATCTCTTGTTTGTGTTACATTTCCTTTCACTAATAGATGAAGCTAGGAAACTTTGTACCTTAACTCAACATAGCTATCAAATTTGGTAGAAAAAATATGAAAGGATTGTTACAATCAAAAGGTTTTTGGTATTTATTTTTTAACTACACAACCAACATTCATTAAAGAATATGAAAAATTTATATATTAAAAAAAAATTAATGAATCCATCAGACTTATTGGTATGATTATAAATGATAATTTGATATTTCATATTATGGATTGTAAAACATAATGAAATTAGAGATGATGGGCCCTTTCACATTACAACAAGTATGTTATCTATAAGAGCAACTTCATCAAACTAGCCAATATACTCAAATCCTTAAGAATTTCAAATCCATCAAAATACTAAATTTCTCATCCAACCTTTCCTAAGAGAAACAACCACCTTCAACTTGCTTAGAATCATCAAACAAGCTTGATCAATATCTTCAAGAATATTCATAACTATATCTCAAATCTCTCACCTTATTAGTCTTTATTAAGAGATCTTATAACCTTAAAAACATGCAAACCTTATATCTCATAATGAATCACTTAGTTTCAAAAAATACTAAAAAAACTTTTATAAACCCTTTTGGCCCTTAATGCTTATATCCAAGTTTCAAGTTATGAGATACAATACAACTCCTTCAAAATTCAAATGTTGTTCTCCAGAAACCCGCGTATAATGAAGAGGTTGCACTTTAGTGGTGATAAGATGCTCCAAGTAATCAACAAGAATCAATCAACAATGGAAAATCATTCGTGAGGAAAAAAAATTCTACACATTCTCATAGATCAAAAAAAGGAGGGTAAATATGTGAGTGGTGTGTAACTTTTATGCCTAGACAATCATTCCCTTCATGAGAGAAAGAGGAGTTACAATTCCAAATAGGGAATTTAATTCCTTAGAAACCACTGATGCATATGACAATGATAGATTCTATGATGGGTTTATCACTTTTCATATAACTCCTAAGACCTATGATCTCGCTAAGCAAGATGACTCACCATGTGATGTGGACAAGACCCAAAGTGATGATGAGGAAAGTCACACACACCAACACCCACTACTTATAACCTTCTCATCTATTCATTTAATATTCCACCTCTTCCTCCTAGCCTGACTCCAACTCTATGATCTCCTTCCTTATCTCTTTTATCTTGCAAGATTATGTTTCACAAATTAATTTTTAGATCTATAGCACACACCTGTTTCTCTCTTCAAGATATAAAACCTAAGGCTATGATAATAATATTATGGAAACTTGAGGAGGAGTCTCAAAATTTTCACACCAAATTGTTTTCTCAAGAGTTCTTAACAACTTACTAGGTATTTAAGATCAAGAAAGAAATAGATTAATGAAGTTTAAAAACTACTATGATATTGTTAAGATCACCTTTAACCTGAATAAAATCCAAACACATGGCTATAAAGATAACACCATGATCTTATGGTTATAATGGTATTAAAATTCCCACTACTATGCCAAATTAGGGTTTTGTAGGTTTGTTGATAGTGCTAAGGATTGAGTGTAGCATATTACACATTCAAAGGGATTATTTAAGGCTTTTATCTCCCTATAAATTATTGAGAGGATATATTCCACTTTTGAAACAAACCTAGACACATATAATTCAATATTCAGACTTTTAAACCCTAGATTAGGGTTTCTTAAATGTCACACGATAGTGAAAAGGGTATTTTTGTCATAATTTTAGAATGAATTATTTTTTATGATTTTTCCACAACTCAACACCTCTTAGAACCCTTAAAAATACATTTAAAATCATATTATGAAATTCCACGCATGAAAATGAAGAGAACTCAGAAGGAAAATGCAAGAAAATAGTATTCTATGTGTCTGTGTGTGAAAATCAATGATAAAAGATATTTAACTAACAAAAACATCATGAATCATTGAATGAAACATCCTTAATTCCATTTATATTATTTTAAAATGCCTTCTAATGTTTGAAATACACAAAAATATGAATAATCCCAATCTTATAGGCCTTTAATGCAGAGATATGACAGTTAGGACTATATTTATACATGTTTTTTCTTCACTTTTATCTTCTCCCACTAGAACCATGATTTGTTTCTCCTTTCTATACTTTCATCATCTCTCTCAATAGAATCTAAAACCTTTTTATATTCTCCATTCTAAAGATAAAGTAATTACACCTCAACCTTAGTCATATTTTCCTCGATAAAGGGGTCTTTGGTTGAGTTTGGCATGTGCGGAAGGGTCAAAAGTGATCAACATTAGAATACATGTAATTAGTCCCATTAGAATCCCTCATGATTTTTAAGCTCTCATATGAAGTATAAGTCAATAAAATGCCTTTAAAAGTTGTTTTCATGTGTTTTTGCAAGGGAAAAATTCACTTGAAAACATGACAACTTTACCCTAGTGTCGAAATATTTTCATTGTAACCCTTCCCTGACACCTCTCCAAGTCAGCCCATCCCCTGTGTATAGGCTTATCCCTTAGTTTTATAATGTATATGTATCTGGTAGTCTCACCCTCAACCATGTGTGGAAAAATGAAGAAAACAAGTCTAAATGATTCTTTCAAGATAGTATGCTTTTCAAGGTGGATTTTTCAACAAGCTTGGGTGTGGCTATTTCTAGCCTTCCTAAAGCGGGGTACAAATTCTACGAGAGCCAAATTAAAAGTACCAAATTAATCAAGGAGGTCAATTCATGAGACAGGTATCATTGTGTAAACAAATTTAGGAATATTTAGGAAAGATTTGAAGGTTTAGGATTCAATCCAACAAAAGCACGGTTTTTGAGGCCAAAGGAGCTTATATTGTGAAAGATGCACCTGAACTTTGGGAGATGATTACGAGGAGATCCCAGAATGATTTGAAGGCCAAAAAAATATATCAATGGAAATCTAATTCAAATTCCTACATGGTGGTAATCTCATATATTTCACAACACCCATACCCTTGCTTTCCATAACTCATTATTCGTAGCATACACTAGATTGGCATTCCTGGTCAAAAAATCCCATTTTTGAGAAGTTTTAAAGATGAATCAAGACCTTGGTATGCCATTCCATACTTCTAAAAATGATTTTCTCTAGTCAAATTCATATAAATAAGTGTCCAAAAAACTCATTAAAGAGCTTCACGATAGGTCATGTTCAAGTCTCTGCCCCATATGTACATGTTTGATACTTAGTCAATTTTCTCTGGTGCCCACGTGGCAGCATGAAGATGAGGTGTACAATTTTTGTGTCCCTTTTTCCCTCTTCTAAGGGGAAAAGTGGGGTCATAAAAATTCCCCCCCCCCCCCCCACCTTTAGCCTCATGGACCCTCAACATGACCATGAGGAGCATTCCAGATAAGTACTTTTACATCAGATTTTCTAGCCCCCCGCTCCAACTTCCACATGCATGCCACTTGTCCTCACTGAAGATGAGGCACATTTTTTTGTGTCCCTCATATCCCACTCCAAGGGGGAAAAGGGGGGCATAAGAAATAATGCGCACTCCCCACCTTAGGCCTTGTGGTCCCACCATGTGACACTGGAGACCTCCGTGAAACACTCTTGGCCAAATTTTGAGCCCACTCTCCTCGCTCTCCGAATGCTTATCCAAGTCATCACCTCCCAAGGATGGAGGCAAAATTTTTGTGTCCCCCTTTCCAATTCTAACAGGAACAAGGGAGGCAATAAAAATGCACCCCCCCTTCCATGCTTCCACCCAAGTTCACTCATGTGACCCAAACAATTGACCCCGAGAGCTAAAATTAAGAACTTTTCTCATTTTTCCCTCGCCTGTGCATGTGTGCCATGTATCACCCTAGGGATGAGGTGAAATTTTGGTGTCCCCTTGTCCTAGTTCCCAAGGGGAAAAGAGGGGAAGAAAAATACACCTCCCCTTCCTCTCTCCTTATCATGACCTTTAAATACCATACACTTAGCCATTTTTTCTCACTCCCCCCACATTTCTCCATTTTGCACCAGGAACTCTGGTGAAATCTTTTACAAAATTCCTCCTTCACCAATTTTCAATTTTCATATCCATTCTCAACATGATTCCATGATTTTTTCAAGATATATTTCACATTAAAAATAACAAATTTTAAAGAATCCATGAAACATGTTTTCACTAGATTGACTACTTTGTAACCACGAGAAGTAAAAATCCTCGTATATCTTGAAGACTGAAAGACAGGGCAACGGTTTGATGTGAAATTTTTTTCTTCTTTCCACCATTTATATTAGAGGCCATAAAAAACCCAGGTGAATGGATTTCACATGCACATTGAAAAAAAAATGCAGTGAAGAAATCCCTCAGACCTCCAGTTTCACACTCACAATTTTCTAAATTTTATTTGTCTGCTACTACTAAAGATCGATTTGCGATGAAAATTTATATGTGAGATGAAGAAAGAAAAACCCATGTCAAAAAAGATAATTTCATTGAAATATCCAATTTCAGAGAGAACCAACTTTCTAAACATAGTAATTCTCTACATGAGCATCTTACTATTTTTAGTAAATCTTCACAATAGTGAAATTTTTACAAAAGCATATTCATAAAGTGAGAATGTGCACAAGGAACATCCAGAAGATGTGAAACAAGGTGGACCGAAGGTGGAAAAAGGGTAAAAATAGTCAATATTACTATATATAGTAAACTTTCATTCCAGGTGACACAGAGAACTGTCAGTGTCAAAGACAAAGTTCAAGTTCATGAGTGTTCAACTATTCTCAACCATCTTTACACATCAGGATAGTCTGTGTGGGTGAAACCAATGTCACCTACATGGAGATCTCTTCATGGAATATCTCATAGAAAGGAATGTTTGGAGGACCAAGAGACGCTAGTGTAAGCCAAGATTTTTCACAGATCAGACTATATGCAAACACTGTGGACAATCCATTCTAAGATGAAAGCAACTCGCCAGAAATAATTTTGGCATAAAACCTTTGTACAAAACTAATGAGCCTGAGACCAATATCATAATATTATTATGGAACTCAGATGATGGCTACAATGATGAATGGGCCTTTCTTATATAGGCATCTCCCATAACAATGCTAAGAACCAGTCAAGGTTGTAGCATTATGGCCATCATTTAAAAGGATCATGGAATGAAACTAGTGGACTCAAATGGACTCATATCTCTAAGGCATCGTTCATAGATTTATGAGTTGAACTAGACATGAGAAGAACCTCTACGGGTGCTAATAGTCCATAGATCTGAGGTGAATAACTAGTCAATACCATAGATCAGAGGAAATAATTATACTCAGTTGGGTGATGGGATAAGAATCTCTTAAAGGAATCTCAAGATGGGATCAGATATATTCATATTCATGATCCATGGAACACATAGCAAGTGGATTTATTGAGGATAAATACAATAAAGGTGAAATAACCTTCACCATCATTTGCTTGAAGTACTGAGTCTCGAAGGTAAATTCACAATTATTTCATAAAAAATGTACACCCTCGATAAATCTCGATGACCTTATCTAAGGAGTTGATACTTAGGTCAAATTTTGATCTCACATGGGTCCAGTATTCCTAATTGTGGTCATCCTATGTCCTCGGTGATGATAGGAGTTGTAAATGGTTGCATTGTCATTAGGGTAAGTTATACCTTCACCAAGTCCAATATCAAGTGCTCTGTGTTTTGGAATGTTTATTTCAATGTTGTTGCCACAAGATAATTCTTCATTTTTTTCAATACGGGTCATAATTCACATAAGTACTCATCATTCACCTCATACATCTGATGTGTATGGGGAAAGTACATCATTTGAGGAGTCAAGCTTTACCTCAGTGGAGCATGGCAAGGATAGTAGAGGATCATTCACGAGCATTGTTTGCAGATTCATCTTGGAACATGTTCAAAGTAAGCTCAAGAAATATCAACATTGTTTTTAAGATACGTCATTTCATGTTCCAAGGTGTCTCTGTGAAATCATATCACCCGTAAGAGGGTCAGATTGATGCATCATCATCCTGACAAGCCTCCAAAGTGTCCAAAAGTTGTGTCTACTTCATTAGAGCTTCTCATCGGTGTATCAGTGTTGCAAGAGGTCATCAGGGGCCAAGATTTTCCTCTGTAACTCCTTTAGTGCATATCTTCATCGAAGATGGAGGCATATTCATCCATGCTTCAGATCATTACTTCTTCTCTCTCTTCTCTCATTATTCATCCCTCTTCTCTCTCCCTTTCTAATTATTCATTGTGAGCAATCATGACATTCATCATATTTACTTAACATGTGACTATAGTCAAACATTGTAATAAGTCACTCTTAATTTATAAAATTGGACTTAAATTCTACACATAGGAATATGAAAAGTCACATGTTGTAAGGGGACACATGAAAAGTCATGTGGGGGGTAGGAAAATATTTATTCTCAAGTCTATAAATTGTGATGGCATCCTCACTCTTAAGGGTTGTCAATTTTGTATGCTCATGAAACATTACTACTTGTGAAGAAACAAAAGAGATAGCTATTTCCTATTTTTCTCCTCTCTATATTCTTCTATTTCTCACCATGTACAATTTTTCCAAAACATCAATGAAGAAGAAAGGAGTTTCTTTCCTTTTTTGATGAGAATATTACTAAAACTTTGTGTTCCTAATCTTACTTTGTCTTGTTGCTATTAGAAATTTGTTCTTTCTATATCTATGTGTGTTGAAGTACTCTAATTAATGGTTATAGGCATCTGATTTTGTATTTGCAATATTATTTCCCCCTTTCCTTTTTCCCACTCCCTTTCCTACTCTCTTAGAAAATTCCTCCCTTGTAAGCTTTTGCTGCAGGTTTAATGGAGCGTCCTTGTTGTATCGTGACCATCATGCCACCAAATATTTTAATTTCACACATGCATAATAAATGGAGCTGCACCATTCAAGTAGATACATCTAGAGTCTTAGAATGTTTACGGATACCCACCAATTTTTACACCTAACAAATTTTATCCCCGACAATTTTTGGCAGCCATTGTGGCAAAGAATTGGAAAAATTATGCACCCAAAATATGAATCACAAGAAAATAAAAAAAATTAAATATCCAAAAAATAACAATAAAAATGGAAATTTAAGAGTCATAGATCCCTATGTCTCATACCTATGGATATTCTAGGTAACACTCATGTCCAAAGGTCCAAATTTATTTTTCACATCCAAGAAGACATTGTATCTGACTCAAGAGAAGTTTTTTGTCATAATAGAGAGATATTTGCACATTAATTCATAGCTACCATAGTGCTAAATACTGAAGAGAAACATGCAGAAGAAAGAGAAAGAGCGAGGCAAGCCCAAGTGTAATAAAGAAGAGCTTAAGTCTATCTCAAGTCTAAAAAATGACTAATCGTAGATATACCAGGTCATAAAGACAAGGATAAGATCTTGACCCCATATTTGAAGAACTCCAAAGAAGGAAAGATCTAGTAAGAAAATCAAGGCACTCCCTTTGTCCCAAAACTTCTCTTACTCATGGTCTAAGTGGTATTAACCCATTGGACATAGAGTTTCCATATTTCAGCGAAGATTTTGAAAATTTAACTGACGTGGTGATTGAAATAGAATCTCAAGAGAGATCAAAATTTGAATTATAATCCCTCGTAGAATTCGAAGCTGGAGAAAAATATAGAGCAAGAGTAGAAGTGAGATCCACAGCTAGAGCTGAAGCAAGAGAAAGTGGAAAAGTATAAGTAGAAACCATTATGGGTGACGAAGAGAGACCTCAACCTATCGAGACATGGGGTAGGAACACAAACCCACTAGCACTTCCACAACCTCTTCATGAGCTACCACAAGGTTCAAGAAAATGTTTTCTAAAGTTCAGGGGAGATGGTTCACAACTCCTAGAAGAACATGTAATAGCCTTCATCACATCTTGTGGTGTGTTGGGTGTTGAAAACGGAGATGCATCCATCAGATTGTTTTTGGATACCTTTGCAAAACAAAGAGGAAGAATGGTTTTACCTCCTACCTGCTAGATCAATTACTTTTTGGGATGATATCATAACTTGCTCTGAAGGCTAACTCAAGTCTACAAAAGAGTGCATATGAAGAAGGAATCTAATGAAGGTGTGAGGGATTTTGTAGCAAGATACAACAGAGTACTCAAGAGGATACCTCTCAAATCCATGCCCTTGGAGAACAATTTTAAAAGATTCTTTATAAGTGCTCAATTACCTGAAGTTTAGTTTATTCTTAGAAGGTCCCATTCTAGAACTTTGAAGGAAGATCAAGACAATTCCATTGAAACGGAGGATGATCTGATTTTATTTGGAAAAGTGAAGAACCCAAAGGGAAAACAAAAATTCTAGAGTTCTAGCTCCCCTCCCACGGACCCCATGATTTAAAAAATGGCCAATGATATAATTTCTCTCAAGAACCAACTCTCTTAAACCATCATGAGGATTGTGCCAAAGATGACCAGTCTCTTGAACAAGCCAAGCATAGCTCCACCTCTCTACATGCTGCTACGCCCTTAACCTATTGCTTGTATTAGGATATGAGTAGCCGACTTGTGGCTTACCATCTCATTTTATTATATCATTTATAATTTCTCATGCTTAGTAGGTCAGCCTTGGTGATGGTCATAACATATGAATAGTATATATAGGGGATTATAGGTAGTAATTCATTATCATTGGAGTATTTGAGTATTATTGTATGGTTTAGAGGTTTCCCCCTCAAAGTGGCGAAGCTATTCTAATTGCATATTAAGATCATTATTCTGGAATATTGTGTTATTTGGTGTTATACTTCTATTCATGATCTGAATTATACAAGTAATTTCATTACAAGAATGTAACAAACCATTACACCAAAACTCAAGGCGTTAGTGAAATCCACACATGAGGATCATAACATCCCACCATGCTTCCGCAGCCTGGACCCTGGGTTAGATTTGTTCCCATATAGCGGGACCCCGCCCTGCCCTATATGATCCTCAGGTGAACACTGCAATGCCAGTGTAGTTACCCATGCCAGGACTCGAACCTGGGTGGTCACTCTGATACCAAATGTAATGAACCATTAAACCAAAACCTCAAGGCGTTAGTGAAATCCACACATGAGGATCATAACATCCCACCACACTTCCATAGCCTAGACCCCGGGCTAGATTTGTGCCATATAGCAGGACCCTACCCTTGATGTTATGATCCTTATGTGTGGATTTCACTAACACCTCGAGGTTTTGGTGTAACGGTTCATTACATTTGGTATCAAAGCAACCACCCATGTTTGAATCCCACTCAGTTGCTTATGCCATGTATCCGGAGCCCGTGGGGTGCCTAAACGTTAGCAAAGTAGGGCTCGTACGTATGGGAGTGCGGGCACAAACCCAGCCCGAGTCGGGCTCTACAGAAGCATGGTGGGATGTTATGATCCTCATGTGTGGATTTCACTAACACCTTGAGGTTTTGGTGTAATGGTTTGTTACACATGCTTTCCCTTGAGGCGCCACTAATTAATACAACCTGTGATGTGGAAGAACTAGAAGAAGAATTGGAGGAGCCATAATAATAATAACATGAAGATGACACCATTCTCGAGATTGAAGAAGTCAAAGGTGATACTCATAATGGTATCATTGAATACCACTCAGTAAGTGAAGATGATGATGATGAAGAGGAATCAAGCTTGTCATGTGTTGTATTTATTTGCTCCTAGTCTCATAAGGGAGTCTCTTCCTCCACAACCACTCAAAGGAAGAAAACAAAAGAACAACCTCAGGGAAAATTTTAAGGGTCCCTTGAAAAAGAATCCTTAGAAAATATTTGGAAAATTTTAGAAAAACCACTTTTGCATGTATGGAAAGTTATAGGAAAATTTGTTTCATGTGGAATGAATTTTTTTAGTATCATTTTAGGACAGGTAGGTGCGACAGAAGGAACAAATTTCTCACATTACCGGATGGTAGCATAGAAAATATTCTATTGCCCTGTATCATGGAGAATATTCTACTGGTTGGTAGCATATCAATGCTACCCGTCGATAACATGGAGAAAGAATGCTACCATTCGATAACATGGAGAATGTTACCGGTTGGTAGCATGGACCCTTTTTTTTGGTCGGTAGCATTATTCATGCCACCAACTGGTAGCCTTGAATATGAATTCATTTGGTAGCATGCAAAATTCTACAGGCCAATGCTATTTTCCATTCAACCGACCAGTTGTATTATTAAAAAAACCTATATATACACGAACAATAGTCATTTTTAATTTACACAAATAAGAATAGCCACAACATATGAGAAAAAATCCTCAGCAAACAAGAAAGGTGATCTACATAATCCAGATAGGAACAAACTAGAAAGGATATATACACACACAAAAGCAAGGATTTTATAACAGTTTGTAAAAATTCCAAGAAGAAAGAGCATTTCCACATAGCCCAAGAGCCACAACTATATCAAAAAATATAGTTGGCTTTGGCTTATATCATTTTCACCCTAACTATGAAGAAATTTGACTAGTGTAGTTTCTTATCCTCCAGGATAAGAGCTGATTTGGTTAACATTTATTTGAATGAGAATTTTACTATCATCTCAACAAATTTTATTCTTGGTTTATATTATGAATCTCTCTCTAATTCATGTGGCACTACTCCTCTGACAACAATGCATGAAAAGTTACCAAATTTGTCGTTAACAGTTCAAGAGGAGGAGGTGAGTCCCAATTTTTGATTATTTGGTAATTAGTTATTATTCTTTATTTTTTTAATATTTGTAGACACTAAAATTAGGTCACACTCCCCTTTTGTCCCTCGACATATAAGCACCCTTTATTACATTTACCTAGTCATGACCCCCCTTCACCCCACTAATAATCATTCAATTAAATTAATGCATTATCCTCACTATATTTATTATTTGAATATTTTATTTAAATAATATCCACACATACAATTCACTTAGACACCTCACCAAGCCAACTCAACCTAAGACCTATTCTTAGCAAGTTGCCATAACTAACTAAGACTTACCCAAACCCTAAAAATTAATGCCTACATTCCCTCTAACCACATTCTTGCATGCTCACAAGAGGCTCTTAGTCTACTCCGTGGGATAATGGCACAAAATCCAAGGAAATCAAGAGGATATCCCTAGTTTAGTAAACCTAGGAAATCCTACCTTGACTAACGTCAGTTACCCCTAACCATCACCGGTTAAGTCGGACTGCTGTCAATTACCCCTTTTAACCCCTAAACTACCTTATTCTCAAGGTTGGAAAACATTGGGAGAAAGTTGACAAGAAAGAACAAATCTTAGAGAGATAACGCATCTTCAAAGAGAAAATTCTAGTGAAAACTCACATGCAAGGAAGGAGATTGAGCATCTTCTCCTACACAGCCATCCCAGCCATGATCTGATCTATCCAAGTAAAGAGGAGTGTACATGCAGCCCATGCAGAAGCTTTTCTTCAGTTGGTGATCACTTGCAACCTTCAAATCCATCATCAGCACCTCCATCCCTCACACATAGGCATTAAGGAATGGAATCCAAGTAAGTATAACATCATACTTTCCTGGCTTATTTCATTTCATCATCATTTTATCATCCATTGTTTATCTTACCCCTATTGACCTTATCCAACATTTTCACCTCCATATACCCATTAAAACCTTGTAAAATCCTACTTTAGTAACCCAATATTTCACCCTGACCAACCAAAGTCCTTTGTGTAATCACAAAGGAGACCATAACTTGTTCTATGACATTTTAAGATCTCATAGTAACCAGCACCAGTTACACCTAACCACCATCGGTCACCCCTGACCAACACTGGTCTCTTTATTTGCCCACACAGCCTAGAGCAGAGACCTACCCACCAAATTTAATCTCACCCCCATTCACTTGTGATCTACCCGAGACCTTTATCAGACCTGCAGAGACCCAGAACCAATCATTTGACCTTTGGATTCTATTCTAGCTTAGCCTGTTAGATTAGATCTATTTCTTATTGTGTTTTAAGTGAGATACCTAAATCATTTTAAAATAACAATAGGATTTAATTTGTTTACAACATTAAATTGTTTAAAACAGTGAACTAACAGCCATTTAGGAAGTATCATACTTCCCGGATCTAGCATACGCTAGGCAGTTCACTGCCCATATTGTTTAATTCCTTCTGGTGGTCTTGTTTTCATTACAGGTAGTTCCTCCTAGCCAAAAGGAATCTCTCAAGATTGGCTATGGATCCATAAGTCATATGTACACAACAACCTATCAACCAACATTTGAACAAGTATTCCTCCTACACCCGTTACCCTATCTGTTTCATCAACACTTCAAAGAAATGATCTAAGAATCAGGTGAAACATTTTGGCACGCTTGGTAGGACCCATCCGGGGTTCCTTGCATTTCATTCATTCCTAGGAAAAAAATGTGTGTTTGTTTCCCTTCTGAAAATCGTACACACTAATTTTCTTCCTTGGTAATCCACCTCTTCTTTCTATTTTCTCTAAAGGAAACTTTTCTTTTGGTGTAATTAAAAAGAACCATTTCTTCATGTTTTTTTTGCATTGTAGTGAAAGAGCATCCCTCTTCCTCTTCATCTTATTGTGTCATCCAATTTCACATTTTTGATTTGGGTTTAAAAATAAGTGCATTCCATTCTTATTTATTACGTTAGCTCACATTAATTGAGGGCAACCTATACGCTGGAAGTCATGACCAGCTAATGGTTGAGGAACAAATCATAGAAAAACACTTCTATCCTTTTCTCTTTCTCTAAGTCTTACCAAACCACACAAAAATTCAAAATACATACATTCTTAAAAAACATCCTACCTGGAAGAAGCTGTAGGTGATCACATGATCACGGCACAGTGGGCACCTAGCTCGCTGCTCTGTCAAGTCATACTTCAGAGCGAAGCCCGCCCCCACCATAACATACCTGAAACCTCACCTTTTTTTATCTCCTTCTTTGTAGGAAGCCATCCTCACCAAAAAATCTATTTCACAATTCATGTGTCAGTCTCTAAATAGCATAAGCTAAACAAACATAATAGAAAAGGCACTCCTAGGATCACATTTTCTTAGTGTTTCTACTTGGCTTGTGTTTTGAGGTGAGAGATCATGTTCTTCACTTTTTTTTGTTCATACTTGCATGCTCCTCATCACAGCTGGTGTATTCCAGATTCACTTGATTGTGCCTAGGCCATATCATCATCATTATCAAAATTCTGGGTCTAATTTTATATCATATTTTAATTCATAACCACTTTCTTTTATCATTGTTTCAATTTCATAGTAACCGTCATCGGTTACCCCTGACTACCATCGGTTATACACAACTGACATCGGTTCTAGGTCCTTATGCTAACCTACTCAAAAGGAAATTTTTCTTCACTTTCTTCCACTTTTCATAGTTCCTGTCACTATCATTATTCCCATTGACATTTTAAATATCATCAGATTTGCATACCTGTCATATTTCACCTTCTGCCTTGTTTTTCACTCACTGTCATTTTCTACAGTAACCAACAGTGGTTACCCCAAACTGGCGTTGGTTTTCCATAAACAGAATTGGTTAGCTTGTTTCACATTCCAGCCACCATTTGGTGCTTCATCCAATTTTTATCACCAGATTCACCTGTTCCTATTGTTCTCTGTGTCATTTACAGAGAAGCATCCCTACCTGATCAGTATTGGTTCACATGGTGTTGACCTAAAGACAAGCAATCGCACTCGTATTTCACACCAGTTGTCAACCACTCCCACCTAGACCTTCACCACCTTCTATTTTATCACCATCCATAGATCCCATTCATCCTATTACTATCGCTACTGGAAATGAGGAGTTTGCATGACTCCTTAACTAGAACCCTGCCGCCTTGCAGTTTTACCTTTCCCACTCGTCCACTCGAGATGCCTTGGGTCAATTGATATACGGCATGCCTGTATCTATCCCTTCGACTCTCACACCCACTCTCACATCAGCCCCATCTAGCTCCATGTTTCCTACATCTACCTTACCCCCAGTCATTTCATAGTTAGGTCCTATACCCACTATGACTGTTGCATCTGTTACCTTCGTGGCCCCCATTACATCCACCGTACCCTCGACGACTACCCCAAACACAACCTCATCCACCCCTAATGTCTCACACATACCTATAGCTACATTACCACCTCTAGTGTCGGTGACCCATACCCCATTTCAAAATGTGGTTCTTTCCATTCCACAATCATTAGCCCCTATTACCAATAGGGTTACTGTACGCTGGAAAAGTGACAAGCGAGCATGGGAATCTACAGGCAACTCTTCTGCATACCCGACCTCCCGAGGTCGGGCGGAGACAGCTGGGTGGGGATGGAATATGCGTGGGATGCAGAAAAACTAGTTAGGAAATCTAATGTCTTCGACACGCACTAATGGAATTTGCGAATCTAAGGCAAAGAAGGCCCTTCTAACTTGGACTGGCGTGATAGATCGATCGGTAAGGATGACTGCTCGAAGGCTCCAATCAATATCGAGCTCTGGCGTGATTCGATCTATGGGTTGTGGAATACGTGGAAAATGACCTGGGCTAGTTTCGTGTACGTCCCCAGATAAGGTCATACGGTGGATGGTGAAAACAATTGACTTTACGGACGATTCTCGGGCCTAGTCTAGAATTCTCTAGCTTCGTTAGTCGCTATATCTAGTAAGGAAAATTGTTCGATGATGATGGGTGGGAGTGGAGTAGATCTGAATACTAACATGCGTAGGCCAGTGTCTATATCTGGTTGACTTATGGATTCATTAGGCTGTGGGATTTTTGGATCACAACTGTAGACTCTTGGTTGTTGTGGACCTGCTATGGTCATGTACGAAATCAAGTCCTAATCCCTAATATCCAGTAATCGTATGCTTTCTGAGCTTCTATGTTTAGGACCAACAACTGCATGATCTTCTCAGAATATCTCACAGGCGTTCGTGCAACCTGGATCCTTAAACTAGTATCTATGTCTGTGAGAGTGTCTCCTGCACCTGGCTATGGGACCAAAGGATCACAACCAAAGGTTTGTTCTCTTTCGAACCCTTCTACAGTCATGTGAATGTTTTGCCTAAGATAATATGTAGTTCAGTTGATTTGACCAAAACGTGTATGCTTGATCGTCTTCTATATTTAACCCTCTCAACTGAGAACTGATCAGTTGTAAATCTGTTGTTGTTTGGAATACTTGTATTCTAAGATTTTGGTCTATGTCAACTATTGCTCGTGATGAGATTGAGCTGAGGCACGATTGGCTCGAATACGTATTCCCTGGGCTCTCTGGGTCCCGTGATGGTCATGCAAAAGAAATGATGTAAATGAATTGTAGAAAAAAATGAAAGTTAACTATTTGCAATATGTTTATAGCATATATGATTTCTCTTATTTTTGTATTTTCTGACAAACTATATGAATTTAAGAAAGCAGCTATTAACAATATCTAGAAATGACAACTAAATAATAATTAAAAAATAAACAAACAAAATAACCGAGTGTAGCTATTTGTCCTGTGTAATTTATAGATCTATTCTAAACAATAGCTTATCTAATCTATTTTCAAGATTCTCGATCCTACCTCAGAAGTGAGGAGTGAATCATAGTTTCTCGGAAACTATCAATCCCCACAGCTTCCCTGGCAATATCGAGAATAGAATTTACTGAAATGAAACAATTAACTACTCTATTTGATATGATTCTAACTAGAACTTTGAAAGCTAGAACCTGGATTCCGCAGAATAGTGGCGAATCCGATGGTGTGCGTGATCTTGTCCCCTCAGTGTAATCTCCTCGTTCTTTTGTGTTCACGTAGATCCAAAAAAGTGTGTAATGCTAGCATCAACAGAAGTAGATATTGGGATAAAGGCAGCTCAGAATACACACCGAATACAATGCGAGTAGGAGAGGGATAGCGCAAGAGTACAGAGCTTGGCTTATGCAATTCCTAGCGGGATTTATTGCGAGTCATGCAACATAAAGCATTCAGAACCTGAAACTATCCTGTTTGAGGAGCAAAACCTGCAACTTTAATGGCTTCCTAAGCTATTCTACTCCAATGGATTGGATAAAACAACAACACTGCTTGCACAAGCTAGATATGTGGCTTACCAACAGTAAGACAGTGAACTAAACAACAACATTGTTTGCACAAGATGGATTTGTGGCTTACCAACAGTAAGATAGTGAACTAAACAACAACACTATTTGCACAAGATGGATCTGTGGCTTACCAACAGTAAGACAGTGAACTAAACAACAACATTTTTTGCACAAGATGGATTTGTGGCTTACCAACAGTAAAACGATGCTAACTAAGCATGTATTGAAAGAAACTAAACTATGAATCGTAATAAAAGCACTGAACTGCTGAAATGAGAAGATGAGAAGTGAATGAGGGGCCTGAAGTAATGGCAGCACTTGCACAAGATGGATATGTGGCTTACCAACTGCCAAAACAATGCTAACTAAGCATGTATTGAAAGAAACTAAACATTCTAAGAAAAAGGAAAACTAAACCTATTGCAACAAGAAATCTAAAGGCAAACTTTTGGGGGCCATTTGCTTGAGCACAAGCAATCTATTTATAGGAATTGCATTCACTCAAAGATCAAAACCAAACTGAACTCTCAAACAATAAACAAAGGTAAAACACTATTCCAGGGAACCAAAACCATAAATGCAAGCCCCATGGCAGTAAAAGAAAGCAGGTAAATCATTGAATTTACGTGAGTCGTGTAAAAATAGCCTTCTGGAAAACACGTAAAGGACCTCCGCCCTGAGCAGGGCAGCAGTTACAGGACCGCCGCCCTGTTCAGGGTGGCGGTCACGAGAGTGCCACCCAGGCAGGGCGGCGGTTTCGTTACTAAAGAGAAAAGGGCTAAAAGAAGAGGAAAAAAAAGAAAACTAAGGCACACGGGGGCCAAGCGGGGCATGTGGGATGTTAACGCATACTTGGAGAGCTTTTCCGGATCCCGAACACCTTGCGAGGAGACCTGTATCATCATCGGGGCACTTGTCACGTTGTTCTGGTAGTACAGTACCTTTACAATTTTGGGTACGTACATATTGCCCCCTCAGAGAAGCATTTTAGCCATGAAGAGGTGTAAAATGGTTGGTCCGAGTATGGCAGTCCCGAAATGGGAAGTTAGAAGTTATACCTTACACGTCCGTGTGTTTGAAATGACGCCATCCAAAATTCCCGCTATCTGCAAAACGAAAATAGAACTCAAGTGCAGATAGATACAATAATTTGGAAAATAAACACTAAAATAATAGGGAATGAGATCGTACCATTTGTGCAAGGATAGGAACTTACCTCCATTAGCGCTCCAAACCTGTGAAAAAGTGTTTTAAAACGAATCAGGGCGCTATATATATGAAAGTGGGCCCATTTTCCTATTCATTTGCACAAGTTGATTTGATTGATTTTGAGCTCTGGGACCCATGGTGACGGTTTCTCGCGTGAGTAGAGTCGAAACGTTCGCAGCGAGATCATGATCATGCCTCCACGTGCGGAACACCACCCCGCTAGATCACAGGTGGTTTTCTTCAATTTTGTGTTTTTCCCCCCTTTAATTTGAAATGCTAAATTTGTTGTAATGGGGGGGTCATTTTTGAAAATGCTAGTGTTAAAAGGTTCATCTAGGGGGGGGCACCTACTGGGGTAGGCTCCGTTTTTAGGTTTAAATGGTCATTTTTTGCATGTTTTTAGGATTTTTTAAATTAAAACCCGCGTGGGTTTTCGGACCACGACCTGTCATCACCAATCCGGCACTATGATAATTCTTCACCGAGAACTCCTCGTGCTATGATTATTTACTAATGCACAGCCTTTAGTTTGGTGGACGTAATCTGGAAACAAAACAACAACCGAACACAAGAATACCATCGACTATGATAAGACAGAATGATGACAAATCTGAAATATCAAAGTAAATTATAATATTAACATGAAATTGTTACAATCTCACCCATGAGGTACTTCAACAAGACTATGGGAGAAACTTTACAATTACACCTCTCGATGGCTTCTTCAACACACCTTTAACTGATGGCTTCCTTTGCACACTTCCTACAATATTTCTCACTACTTCTTTCTATGCTAAATGAGGGGGGTAGCCTCTCTATTTATAGAACTTCCAGGCTTATCCATCTTATCTCTAAGATAGGATAAGAAATCCACTCTGATGAATCATATTCCATATCTTAACTCTTATCTGTACATGTAAGCTTATCTTCTAAGATAAGATAAACCTTATCATTTTACATGGGTTCCACATTTTTAGACTTTTTACAAATAAAATACACAAAATATTTATGACCTCACTCCTTGTCCTTATTATCAATATAATATTTCTAATTCCTAATCACGTAGACCCTACTTCTCTAATTACCCAAACTTTGACATTTTAACATTACCGGACCACTTACGACAAATATTTACTTTTTACAACATTCTTATTGTACTTTGACTGTTACCCGTACTTCACATTATTGGCGGCACCGTACTAACGACGCCGTTATCTTCTATCAGACGCTACTACTAATTATACTTAACAACATCATTACGGAGGAAAATTTTAGTGTCGACAGACCGCCGCCCTAGCTAGGGCGGGCGGTTACATGACCGCCACCCTGTCCAGGGTGGCGGTTACAAAACCGCCCCTCTGCTCAGGGTGGCAGTTTTGCGAATGCAAAAGGAGCCTGTTTTTGAGATTGTGTTTGTATTTTTAGCACTTCTACGTATTTTTATGACTTTCTCAGTATTGTTCGGATACTAACTTGCTATGTTTTGTGTGTTTTTGGGTGTATGCAGGTGAGAGAGGAGTACATCAGATGGAGCAGAGAGAGAGAGTGTGATTGGCTCTCAGGGGTACTAGATGCCCTCTCATAGGACGAGGAGGACATACTTCAGAGGGCTAGTATACTACGCATATCGCGCGTGCCCCATGTTACACCATCCAGTCATATCCTTTGTGACTTATTTTATTACTGGGATGTAGATCAGAACACCTTCCAATTGCCAGGGGTGCGTGGTGAGTGGACCATTACATTAGAGGATGCCTACCGCATTCTAGGGGTCCCGATCATCAGGAGGCGACTTACATTAGAGACAGCAGGCTCCCGGGCATAGATTGCACAGTGGGCAGCATATATGGGAGATGCAGTCATCTCCATGGGCTTGAAGAAGGGGGTGAGAGTTTGATCCATTCCTTCTTTGCCTATCCCCTTACTTCGCCAGGCCATCATGGGGATCCTTGCCTTGAGATTGATCGGGGACAAGGGAGGTGACACGTTATTATACTGTTGGGGCCCCATTATTACACAAATAGAGGGGCACGGCCAGATATATGCCTGGGGCATAGATATTCTTGGGACCACCTACCACGATCTATATAGGGTGGTCCGTTTACAGGGGCAATCACTGAGCCACCTGACTCTAGTCATGAGTTGGGTTTATGAGCGCTTCATCCCTTATGGCAGGGGTGTGGAGGTGGCAGATCCTGGAGTTGTTAGGGCAGCCAGATGGGTAGACATGTCGATGCTTAGAGCACCTCATCAGCTAGTTTCCTCCCTAACTACTACAGACATGGAGGCGACACCGTACCAGCTTATGGCCGGCATATGGGGCGAGGATACTCTTACCTTGATCTCCTGCTCCACCACAGGGCAGCTTATCGACCGAGTGGGACGAGTGGAGGTGCACCCCTTTGGCCGAGTTCCTCAACAGTTTGGCCTTCCATACACTGGTATGCTTCCCCCAGTGGCGCCAGTTTACAGATCAGTTCGTGAGGTCAGAGGGGGGCCCAGAGGCCGAGGTTGGACAGTGATTACTCCTGGCATTCCCATTGCAGCCAGGAGGATAGTTCGTGCTAGAGGGAGAGCTGGTGCACCTCGAGCACCTTTTCTTGAGATAGCTGTGGGTCCTACTCATAGCAGTGACGACCCTATTGATATTGACTCCGAGTCTGAGGAGTTTACAGAGGGAGGGATAAAGGAGGAGATCGAGGACAGCGATCCTAAGTGGCATGACACTCAGGATATTATGCAGGCAGAGAGTATTAGTGCAGAATCACAGCACCCCTGGATACTGGTCAAGTTTCTAGGTTGACCATACTATCATCCAGTGTGATTGCATAACATTGAATCCTTTCTCCAAGTGTGGGACTTAAAAAGTGAGAAAGGATTCTCCAGAGAAGGCTAGTTCCTATTCCTCTGTTCAGATGCACACGAAATATGCAAAGGTTTTACTCAAAACCTAATCTAACTTGCCAAGGAGACAGAGAGAGAGATGCATAAAAATAAATCTAAGCTAATAGAGGTGATGCACCGAGGAATGAAGAACACCTATCTTGCCAGTAAACACAGACCATTCAAATGTGATATGAGATTATGCACAGATAGCAAAACTTGCAATGAAAGACTAGGAGGATGTAAAATGAACACTGAGAGGGTTGAGAATCATCCACAGACATATATTACTTGCTCCAAAGATTGATACAATACACTATAGAATGCCAAGAGGTAGAGTCGTATTACAGTTTTCAAAAGAGAAGTTCAAACTCCACAGATTCACCTGATAGGAGAAGAAGGGAGGAGCAAGACAGAAAATGTTTGACCTTTTTAAAGAAGCTCCTCTTTACAATATATAGGAAGAATGAGAGAGGGAAAAGAGAGGAAATCCAGAATCTACCCCAACCACTCCTAGGTCATATTTAAAATCATCTCATTATGGTAGAAGCAACGGATCCTGGAAAAACGGTGGGCTATCTAACAGGAGCGGCGAGCTGTCTGCTGCATTAAAGTTGGTTGTTGAAGCATTACTTCTGTCTATCACCACACATCAGAGACGTTTTCTCAATTTTCTCCCTCCAAAATGAACCAAAATGTAATATTGATCCCAGAATCATGTAGATAATTTCAACAGCTTTCCGTTGATATAAAGAACGTGCTAATCCGAGCTCTGGATCGAAAGATATGATGATCTGAAGATTTAGGGCACGAAACAGGCCAAAACGGATTTTGAAATCTTTTCCCACGCTCTGCTACCTAGACAACACGTGGCAGGCTCTGATTTGCTGAGAAATTCTCTCTCCTCCACCTTTCCATGGGCTTTTCTTTGAAAATTCCTAGTGGGCCCCTTAAACTTAGACACGTGGCACTATTTCCTTGGTTCGGGTTAGTGCTTGAAACCTCGCCCTTTGACTTCTAGACTTTCTCCCTTTTGACACGTGTCATGATCTGATTGGTTCTCGGGCATGCTGGATTTTCGCGTCCTTCGCGTACATTTATCCTGGATGTCCCAAACTGTTCCAATTTTTGCGAGGTCTAGGACTTAGCCAATTTTCACGATTTTTCCTGTTACAAGCTTGTTTTTGCTACGTTTTCCACTTTTCCTCAGAACTTGCTCTTTCCTTCTTCGGCCAGGGGAGTTAGAAAAAATCTGAGGGAACTCTAGCAACATGATTTTTGCCCTGAATCAATCCATTTGCCTAGGAATTGAGAATTTTGATGCATGTTATTGAATCAACCCTGGGGGGTGAATTTTGATAACAATTGGCGACTCAGCGGGGGAACCTACCTGCTAGGTGAAAAGACCAGTAGCCTGAAGCAGTCCATTGGGCATGGAGTCATCAAATATTCTGAAACGAGCCTGATACTACAACCCCCTCTATGAGAGCACACTGAACTGTAAAAACTCAACCTAGGAGCAACAAAACCTGTGCCAAAGCACTTAGGGAAAAAGAAACCTAACTACAACAAGACAATGTGCATATGCACTTAGAGGAATTGAAATCTAGGCTAATATTTACAAGGGTAAACCTTTCTAGAAGCAATGCTTGAGATAGATTCCATTGATTGGAATCTGCAGTTCTTCACCATCCAATGAGGCCAATTGGAAAGCATTGTTGTTCTTGCACTTTGTGACCATGTATGGGCCACTCCAAATGGCATCAAATTTTGAATGCCTTCCCGGTTTTGCTCTGTCCATATCCCATTTCAACACTAGATCTCCAACTTGAAAATATCTATCCTTGGCCTTTCTATCAAAGGTCTTCTTGATCAAAGCTTGGTCCTTTTCCATTGCTTGGGATGCTTGATTTCTGATCTCTTGCAGCTCCATCAACTCTGCATACCTCACCTCCATGGGCTCAAATTCAAGCAACTCCAGCTGCTTCATGAGTTCCAATGTTGGCAACTCAAGTGACATGGGCAAGATTGCCTCTCTTCCATAGACAAGCCTGAATGGAGAGTTACCTGTGGATCTCTTGGGAGTTATCCTATCAGCCCATAAGGCTGATTTCAGTTTGGTATGCCAAGCCCTCTGATTCTCATCAAGAGTCCTCCTAATGATCCTCAACAAGTTCTTGTTTGTAGACTCGGCTTGGCCATTACCTTGAGGGTAATAGTTTGATAAAGCGCTTAGGTAGATCCCGTTCTTGACAGCCCACTTAGTCACCTTGGATCCAATGAATGCCAATGCATTATCAGATATTATTGTAGCAGGTACGCCAAATCTGGTTGTTATCCCCTCATAAAAGTCTAAGATGCTAGACTCATTCGCCTCTTTGAGTGCTACTGCTTCTGTCCATCTGGTGAAGTAGTCCGTGGCTGTCAAAATCCATTTGTGCCCTTGGCTTGAATTGGGATTAATGACTCCAATGAAATCCAAACCCCATTGCATGAATGGCTGGTCAACTGATATTGGATGTAATGGAAGGGTAGCAAGTCTTTCTTTTCCTGTGAAGAATGCACAATTCTTACACCTCTTGATCCATGCATAGCAATCACTGAAGATTTTAGGCCAATAATAACCAGCCTTCATGATATTTAGAGTTATCACTCTTGGTGCAAAATGACCACCAGCTGGTCCACCATGAAACTCTTCCAACACCCTTTGAATCTGATTTGTGCTAATGCATCTCAGCAGCACTCCATTCACATCTTTTTTAAACAAAACTCCATCAACAATGGCATATGGAACATCCTGCAACATGAAGTATCTCCTCTTCGCTTTGCTCATTTCTGGAGGGCATAGGCCTGTCTGTAGGAAGTGTGTCATACTCTGAGTCCAACAGGGAGTGGGCACATTATCATTTTCCTGTTCTTGACCATCATGTAGTACCAAGACAGCATCTTCTTCTTTACCTGCTTCATCTTGTCGACTCAAGGCTAGTTGTTCACATAGTCCCTTCCCACGTACTAGTTTGGTGACCTTGATCTCGATGTCATATTCCATGACATGAGTTATCCATCCTACACGCTTCTCATTTAGATCCTTGTTTAGAAGGAAATCCCTGACTCCCGCATGAGAGACCAATAATTGGATCTTCTTGTTTGAGACTAGGTGCTTGAATTTCTTTAAACTTCTGATCACTGCAAGTACATGCTTTTCAATGAAAGAGTACCTAGTTTCGTATTCCTCCAAGCCTTGACTGAAGAAAGCAACTAGTTGTTCTAATCCTTCTTTGTTTTATTGTGCCAAGATTGCAGAAATTGTATCTCCACCACCAAAGGAGTATAACATGAAATCCTTGGAGAAGTTTGGATTGACGAGAGTTGGAGCTTGAGATATAGCCTCTTTTATTGCCTCAAAACTTGCCTTGCCTTCAGATGTCAACTTAAATGCCATGCTCTTCTTCAACATGAGTGTTATTGGCTTTATGAGAGCTGCAAAGTTTGGAACAAACCTGCAGAAAAAATTGATCCTTCCTAAGAAGCTTTGAAGAGCCTTCTTATGACTTGGTAATGGCAACACTCGAATTGCTTCAATTATTTCTGGGTCAATCATCAATCCCTCCTTTGAAACAATATGGCCAAGAAGTTTTCCCTCATGAGCCAAGAATATGCATTTTTTGGGATTCAATGACACCCCAAATCTTCTACACCTCTGAAATACCTGCCTCAGATGAAAGAGGTGATCCACTGCATTTTTGGAGAATACAGTGATGTCATCAAGGTATATCAAAACTATTTTATTGATCAACCCCTTGAATGCCATATCCATTGCCCTTTGGAAAGTTGCTCCGACATTTGATAGTCCAAATGGCATCTTCTTGTAGGCATATGTGCCCCATTTGGTGGTGAAAGCTGTCTTGAACTGGTCTTCCTCCTTCACCATGATCTGATTGTAGCTTGAGTAGCCATCAAGTAGTGAAAACCTCTCGGAGCCAGCCACAACTTGCAATATTTGCTCCATGGAAGGGAGTGGGTAATGGTCCTTGAGAGAGGCTCTAATCAAGTCTCTGAAGTCAACACACAATCTGATCTCCCCACTCTTCTTTCTGACTGGAACTAATTTGGAAACCCAACTAGAATGCTTGATTGGGAATATAATGCTTGCTTCTATTAGCTTGTTTAGCTTTTTCTTCATTAGAGGCTCAATGTGAGGGTTGACTGGTCTCTGCTTCTGCCTGATGGGCTTAGCATCTGGATCCAATTCTATGGTATGCTGAGCCAGGTTGGGATTGAAACCTTTCAAGTCTTCATAGCTCCAAGTGAAGACATCTGGAAATTCTTGGCAAAGTTGTATGAAATCTGATTTCTCCTGTTTAGTGGCTACCTTGCCAATTTGAAGTGTTTTGTTTTCCCCAACCGGAATTGGCTCTGAATCTTCTCTTTTGACCTGTATGTTAGCCTTTTCCTTACGGAACTGGTCATTAGGGTTGAAGATAGACTCCAATGTTACTAAACCCCTAGGAAGCTTGTTTGTCCACAGCTGCACTACTTGATCCCCGTACTGCTGCTCTAATCTGTCTTGATTCCTAGCTGAGAATTCAGCCTCTTCTTGTAAGAAATTGACGATCTGTTGATCGTTTTCAAACACCTGCCAGCTTGTGTTATTATTTGGAACTTCTGGCCTCACAATCACATGGACATGTGGTTGTGTTTTTTCTTTTTTGATGTTGTCAACCACATCAAACATTGCTCCAACAACTGCGAGCCTATCCGTGGCTTCATTTTTCTTCCTGGGTATGGACACAATGTTGAAAGCTTTGAAATCCTCAATGAGGTCCCATACCCTATTCTTGTAGCTCTTCAGCAAGTCATTCTTTGTAGCATGTTGTCCCCTAACTTGGTTGACGATTAGCTCGCTATCTCCAAACACCTACAAGTTCTTTACTTTCTTCTTGATTGCCCAATGCATCCCTTGCACCAAGGCTTCATATTCAGCAGTGTTATTTTGAACAGGAAAACTATAAACGGAAGACTAAATAATACCTTATACCTTGTGGTGAAATGAGCATAGCTCCTCCTCCTGCACCTTGTCTACCCCTTGATCCATCAAAGAATAGCTGCCATACTTCATTCTTGTCCTTATGATCTGGCTTGGTGATGTTGGGGAGAGGTTGATCCTCTTCATGTAAACAATAAACCCCTAGCTCAGATTCTTCTACTTCTTGATAAGGATCAAAAGCATGCACCTTGCTTTCCCATTCATCAAGAGTTAGATCTGAGATGCTTCCAATCGTGGTGTCAGCCTCATCAGTGCTAGGGTGATCTTCTTGGTCAAATGCTAAGCAATTGCATTAATCTGACTTGGAGTGTAAGGCTCAATATGGAAGTTTGCAATAGGTTCAGACCTAATTGTAGCCTTAGTTCCATACCTTGTTCTAAACAACATGTGAGACCAATCCGCTGAAAGATAGCCTCCAATTTTAGCAGTGAAGTCTCTTGACAAGCACAATGCAAAGAGTGGTGGAAGGTCTATGACTGATACATCTTGTTAAACAACAACATTTGGACATGCATGCAAGGTAAGACTCAAATTTCTAATCACTCCAACTGTTGATATTGCTGTCCCATCTAGCTGCACTACCCCTTTAGATGTTATTTCATACTGGAGCCCTAGCTGATCAGCTATCTGTTTAGGCATTACTGAGCTACTTGCCCCAGAGTCTATCATGCAAGTATGTACTAGCTGATTTCCAATGATTAACGAAACATAGAAAGGAGGGGGCTTCAACATTTTACCTTGTTGTGCTCCATGACTTCCTTAAGGCTGAGCAGCATTTGTAAGCACTTTATCTTGCATCTGAACCTACTTATTCGAATTTGGCCAATCCTTCATGGCAACTTGTAGCAGATCTCTTTGGCCTGGGATGGATAGGGATTCCCACATAGATATATTAACGTTTGTCTTCTTCATCTGATCAATGATACTGAATGGTGATGAAGGATCTCTCTACTGTCCCTTGGTTTGCACATTTAATCCTTGTACGTGGGCAGTAACTACTGACATTTGAGTTGGCCTAGGGGCTGTTCTTGGCTGCCCTTGTGCATTTGAAATGGGACTTTGCTTGCCAATCATTTCTGGAGTCATAGAAGGTTGTGGGCTGGTTGGAGCTAGTGGCTGCTCCTCACCCAAATTTCTCCTTTTTGACCTTGTGTTGGCTGCAACACCTTGAGAAACTGCCTGATTCATGCCACAGAAATCCTCTGCTTGCTAGTTTACCAATGTGGTGTCATTTGGGGCTGATTACTGTTGGAATGTTTCTTATTATTGACTGTTTCCTTGACTGCCCTCATCCTCCACACCAGTAGTTGTCACCATCAATGCTTGATTGAGGGCACCATTGAAACACATGGATTGGTTATGAGGCTCATTGCATGGAAAACACCAATCATATTCTTGAGTAATGTTGTTCTATGTTGGCACTAATGCCTTAGAGGCAGATATGGCATTTGGATTATAGGGCTGGAATGGTCTATTGGCAGGAGGCCTTGTTTGATTCATATTTACAGCTGGATTAGGTGGTCTTTGTGGTTGGTATGGATGCCTATTAGGCTGAGCTTGGGGTTAATAAGAAGGTCTGAAACCTTGGGCTTGTTGCCTCTTGAGAGTAACTAGCTCATTTCCTAGGTTTTGCAATTGCTTCATGACCTCTTGAAGCTCATTTGGGGCACTAGGAGATGAAGTGGAAGCTTCATTTGAACTCTAATTTCTAGGAGTGGGAGAAGGAGTCAAATTAGGTGCTTGACTAGTGTTTGGGCTCTCTAAACTTGGAAACAATGGCATGGGAAGTCTAGGGGCAAGTTTTCCAGCTTGGATCAAACAATTTTCAGCCCTAATGGCAATGCTATAAGCCATAGGGATAGTTATGCCTCCCATGGACTGAATCAACATAGAAATATCAAAATTTAAAGCTTTGAGATAGTAGAGAAAATCACCTTCTGATGTTGGCCTAACTGCCACTAGAATCCTTTCCCAAGTCTTTTGAAATCTAAAGTTGAAATCGGTCAGCTGCTCATTGGGAGCTCTCTTGATAGTTGTCAGCTGCTCCAAAAGAGACAAGTTGCCTCCCTTCTCTCCAAATTGCTCGTGAAGTGCTATACATAGCTGATTCCAATTTTTGATAGAACCAGCTCCAAGGCTCTTAAACCATTGTAATGCTTTACCCTTGAATGAAGATGCTAGTAACTTGACAGCAACTTGCATTTCATTGATTTCATGGATTGCACAAAGGTTAGCAATATCTTTAACATGATCACCTAGAGTAGTCTGATTTTCTCCAGTGAAGTAGGGAATGTTCTTCAAGGTTGCGATAGGAACTGGATGTTGTGCGTTGAGAGCAAGTGGGCTGTTGCCTGTGAAGTTGACGTAGGGGTTGTTTTGATCCATTCTAATTGGTCTTAAAACCCTTGTTGATTGAATGAAAGGCCCACCAGGTGGAGGAGTTGAGAGAGTTCTGTTTGGTGGAGATGGAGACCTTTGAATCCTTCTTCCTCTTTGCCTTCTTCTCAGAGATAATTGCAGGTATTCAAACAGCACTTCTTCTTCTCCAACTCTTGACCTTGTGATTCTTCTCATAAATTTTTAGGCCTACACTGTTGAAACCAGTTGATTTTTTCCTTTGGAGTCGCCAGATATGCAAATAATAGCTCTATTTAAGCAAGAAAAATGCAGCAGATGCACATCAACCCTGCTACAATAAAATGAGACCTCTGGTCCCACCGGGCGTGCCAAAACTGTTAGTGTAGAATCACAGCACCCCTGGATACTGGTTAAGTTTCTAGGTTAACCATACTATCATCCAGTGTGATTGCATAACATTGAATCCTTTCTCCAAGTGTGGGACTTAAAAAGTGAGAAAGTATTCTCCAGAGAAGGCTGGTTCCTATTCCTCTGTTTAGATGCACACAAAATATGCAGAGGGTTTTACTCAAAACCTAATCTAACTTGCCAAGGAGACAGAGAGAGAGAGAGATGCATAAAAATAAATCTAAGCTAATAGAGGTGATGCACAGAGGAATGAAGAACACATATCTTGCCAGTAAACACAGGCCATTCAAATGTGATATGAGATTATGCACAGATAGCAAAACTTGCACTGAAAGACCAGGAGAATGCAAAATGAACACAGAGAGGGTTGAGAATCATCCACAGACATGTATTGCTTGCTCCAAAGATTGATACAATACACTATAGAATGCCAAGAGGTAGAGTCATATTATAGTTTTCAAATGAGAGGTTTGAACTCCACAGATTCGTCTGATAGGAGAAGAAGGCAGGAGCAAGACAGAAAATGTTCGACCTTTTTAAAGAAGCTCCTCTTTACAATATATAGGAAGAATGAGAGAGGGAAAAGAGAGGAAATCCAGAATCTACCCCAACCACTCCTAGGTAATATTTAAAATCATCTCATTATGGTAGAAGATACAGATCCTAGAAAAACGGTGGGCTGTCTAACAGGAGCGGCAAGCTGTCTGCTACATTAAAGTTGGTTGTTGAAGCATTACTTATGTCTATCACCACGCGTCAGAGACGTTTTCTCAATTTTCTCCCTCCAAACTGAACCAAAATGCAATATTGATCCTGGAATCATGTAGATAATTTCAACAGCTTTTCGTTGATATAAATAACATGCTAATCTGAGCTCTGGATCAAAAGATATGATGATCTGAAGATTTAGGGCACGAAACAGGCCAAAACAGATTTTGAAATCTTTTCCTGCGCTCTGCCACCTAGACGACATGTGGCAGGCTCTGATTCCCTGAGCAATTATCTCTCCTCCACCTTCCCGCGGGCTTTTCTTTGAAAATTTCTAGTGGGCCCCTTAAACTTGGACACGTGGCACTATTTCATTGGTTCGGGTCAATGGTTGAAACCTCGCCCTTTGACTTCTGGACTTTCTCCCTTGTGACACGTGTCATGATCTGATTGGTTCTCGGGCCTGCCGGATTTTCACGTCCTTCGCGTACATTCGTCCCAGATGTCCCAAACTGTTCCAACTTTTGCGAGGTCTAGGACTTAGCCAATTTTCAAGATTTTTCCTGTTCCAAGTTTGTTTTTGCTACTTTTTCCACTTTTCCTCAGAGCTTGCTCTTTCCTTCTTCGGCCAGGGGAGTTAGAAAAAATCTGAGAGAACTCTAGAAACATGAATTTTTCCCTGAATCAATCCATTTGCTTGGGACTTGGAGAATTTTGATGCATGTTATCGAATTAACCCTGGGGGTGAATTTTGGATAACAGAGAGGGCTGAGCAGAGCGTAGAGAGGGACACTCTAGTTTCAGAGGAGCCACTCTCCCAGGGCCATGGTGGAGAGGATGAGTCCGTTGCGGGGTGACACGTTGCTCCTATCACAGGAGTAGCCCCTCAGTCAGCAGTGGCATCCATGGCAGGTGCCGGCCCCAACGACCCATCTTGGAGGCCTTGGGATCAGAGTAAGTTACCATTTCTCCCTTTTAATGTTTATTTGTAGGCTCTCTTTAGTTGTTTAGTTGATATCCTTTAGCCTCTTGCTTAGTTTCTAATTCGTTTTCTCCTTTATTTGTAGAGACTGTTGATGAGTGGCGGGATCTGATCCACAGGGTATGTACTGATTCCCTGATGATCCCCATGGATAGGACCCGCGCAGAACTATCCATGGACGTTGGGGAGCCTTCAACAGCCGGTAGACATACCGACGTTTTTTCTCGCATTTGGCATGTGGCCAGGATGGTGTTGACCCTCCACACTGAGTTAGTGGGCTATAGGATGGCTGAGCACCTTATGAGGAGCCATTCTCGTGGTGAGATTGCAGCTGCTCCTCGAGACCCCGAGCCCTCCGTTCATTCAGAGCGTCGGCGTAGCCGAAGTCCTAGGCGAGGGCGCGCACCTTCAGAGGGGTCGCGTAGGGATTAAGAGGCCACTTGGCTCTCGTGTATTTATATATTCTTTGTATATTATGGGATCATTGAGCATTTTGACCATGCCTAGTGCATGATGGCATTATGTATAAACATTGATTATTTATATATATGCATTCTGTTTTGGATCCAAATCTTGGCCCTCATGGTTTCTTTTCTATTTCCAGTTTCTCTATGTATACTACGATGTATGTTTTATATGCTTTCTAGAATGTATGCAATGGATAACAGATGATGCAAATGCTTGTTTCTTTTTGTGTATTTCATGATGCTGATATATGTAGATGTAATGTGATTTTGAATCTTAGCTTCCATAAGCAATTTTTAGATACCTCATGTTTGTTTTGCAGAGTGATGAATATAACCAGTATGATGAACAGATTAACTTGCCCCACTCCTAACTCCACGCAACTAGTAAGATGTGAGGGCTCATCACCGAGAGCTAGAAAGGGCACAAGTTATGAGGTGTAGCCGAAATGATAGTGATAAAAGACAGACGAAGCTTTGGCAGAACCAAATTAGAAACTACAAGTCAACTCCACTCGAGTGACTCCATAGTTTTGGGTGCAACTTGCTTTGCGGTTTATCTAGACTTAGACCTGTAGATGGCCACATAGTAGACAAAATCTGGGTTTTTAGGATTTTAACTCTTTTGGAATTTTGAACATCTGATTCATTCGTTTTTGACTCAAAGTTTGAATTGTTTGTTTATGACTTTTAACATTTGCTTTGTCAAGAGGACCCCATGTACTTTGCCTCATGCTACTAGTAAGAAGCGTGGGTTTATCACCATGGGTAAGGTACAGGCGAGTAAGGGCATTTCCATCCTTTCCCAACCCTACGTCACTAGTAAGAGACGCAAGCTCATCACTGAAGGTTGGTGGGGCGAGGAAATGTGTAAAATAAAATTTTCTGTTTAATCACTTGTTGACTTGTTTTCTTGAGTAAAATGTCAGTATGTGCTTATTTCCAAAGAGATGCATATATGGGATAGATGTGACACCATGAAGCTTCTAGAAAAGACCATAGGCAAGACACCTATCCTAAGAAGAAATCAAAGTGAGAGTAAACTTGCAGATCTTGGCATGGTTACCGTTAAGACTTCGTCATGTCTGATTTTATTTGATAAAACGATTCTGAGATGATTTTGATGATATCATGAAGATGGAGAGGTATGATTAGAAAGTTTATGCCAACAACATCATGAGTTTGTAATGAATTATTTTGAGGATAGATTCCTTGATCACCATTTATGTAAGAAACAAGTGGACAAAATGATCTTAATCTATATGAAGATGCAATGTAAGTAGTTATATAAGTAGTGGTAGCTGCTTATGCATAGAACCGCTTGAGGTGCAGGGAATTGACTGTTTTGCCAAATTCCTCACCTTCTAGTGTACATAAGAGGTATGCACTGTTTCCATAATCCTTCATGACTCGGTATGGGCCCAACCCATTTGGGCCGGGAATTTCCTTCCTTCACCAATCTTCTTGTCGATCTGGCTGTCTAGCCTTAGAACTAGATCACCTTCGTATATGTTGCATTCATAGATTTTCTTGTTGTATTTCCGGCACATCCAGTCAGCATAGAATCTATGTCACTGTTCAGCATCTAATCTAGTTTCATCTAGGCTTTCGAGTTGGGAAATATGTGCTTCTCTGTAAGCATCTTCATCCAGAATCCCTTGTAATGAAATGCGGAGACTGGGTATTTCGACCTCGAGTGGGAGAACTGCCTCTGTCCCGAACACTAGTGAAAAAGGAGTTGCTCCCGTTGGTGTTCTTATTGAGGTTCGGTGGGCCCATAAGGCCAGATATAATTTCAAATTCCAATCTCATTTGTTTTCTTTCACCGTTTTAAGGAGAATGGATTTTAGCGTTTTGTTTGTCGCTTCAGCCTTTCCGTTGGCTTGAGGGTAATATAAGGAAGCCGTATGATGTCTTATCTTAAATTTATTGCATAGCTCATGAACCTCTTCATTCTTAAAAGAAGTTCCATTATTAGAGATAATGATTTGGTTTAAAATAAACTTGGTGATTACAGAACTAGGTACAGTAGTAAGAGGCATAGCCTCTACCCATTTAGTAAAATATTCAATGGCCGTGATTATGAAATTATTGCTGTCTGTGGATGAGGGAGAGAATTTCCCTATTAAGTCTAGACGCCGTGTAGAAAAGGGCCATGGAGTAGTGATTGGTTGCAGAGCTTGTGCCGGTATGTGGATCTCATGGGAGAATTCTTGGCACTTATGACACCTACGTACAAACTCTATTGTGTCGTGTTCTAGAGTGGGCCAGAAATAGCCCATTCGATGTATTTTTCGAGTAGTGGCGTGGCCACCGAAGTGGCCTCCACACATTCCACTGTGAGATTCATGGAGAATCTTCTTGGATTCTTCTGTGTCGACACATCTTAGGAGCATTCCATCGAATGCTTTTCGATAGAGCAATTTCTCTATAATGACGTATTTAGCTACGATAATGCGTAACCGTCTTCTTTGTTGTGGTGTAACTCCTTTTGGGTATGTACGGTCCATGATATAATTAATGATATCGGTGTACCAGGGGCATTCAGAGATAGAGGGTCGGGTTTCAATGTAGTATACACACTCATCCGGAAAGTCTAAATATACTAAATCACCTCCATCTAATGGGTTGTCAGCTAACCAATCCACAATGATTTGGCCTTTAACCCTACTTCTGATTTACAAATGTTAACTCGAATTCCCCCATTAAGGTTATAAAACATCCAGCCTTTTTAAACAAGGACCCTTGTGTGAGGAAAGTTTGTAAGTGGTCCGTTTTTACCATGACCCTTGTTTCTTGGTTCAGCATATAGTTTCTTAAGCGTTTAGTAGCAAAGACGATGGCAAGGCATTCTCGTTCTGCTGTGTATAGCACGTTTCATAGTCGAGCAGTGTTCGGATAATGAAATAAATCGCACGTTCTCTCTTGTCATCATCTTCTTGGGCCAACATACAAGCTAACGAGACGTTGGTAGCTCGTGAATATAAAATTAACGGGGTGATCTAGCTTAGGCGGCATTAGCGTAGGTGGTGACAACAAGAAACGATTAACTACGTCAAAAGCTTCATTGCAGTCTTTGGTCCAATCAATGCTATAGTATTTCTTGAGTAAATTGTTGATTGGATGAATGGAGAAGCTTAAATCCAGGATGAATCTTTGGATTGCACCCAACTTTCTAAGGAATGACCTGTCTCCAGATTCATTCGAAGGTGGAACCATTTCGAGGACAGCCTGGATTTTGGTTGGGTCGACATCTATCCCTCGTGATGATATGATATAACCTAGGAGCTTCCCTCATGTTACACCAAAGACTCATTTCTCTGGATTTAGTGTGACTCCGTATTCTATTAGGCATGAAAGAATTATGTAGAGTACTTCCAGATGGTCACAACACTTCTTGGCCTTAGCCAATAAGTCGTCAACGTAAGATTCCACGATTTTATGGATTAGATCATGAAATATGTATGTCATAGCTCGCTGGTACGTAGCACCGGTGTTTTTGAGACCGAATGGCATAACAACGTAGGCAATAGGTTCCCCAAGGATTTATAAACATAGTTTTATCTTGATGTTGCTCAGATATTCTGATTTGATTGTATCTCGAGAATCCATCCATGAGAGACAAAAGTTCAAATGCAGCTGTTGCATCAACAATGACATCTATGGATGGTAATGGGAAGTCGTCTTTAGGACATGCTTTGTTGATGTCTCGGAAATCTATGCAGATGCGTATCTTTGCATTCTTCTTGAGAATCGGAACGATGTTAGATACCCATTAGGCATAGTCAACTGGTTTGATAAATCCTACTTGGAGGAGTTTTATTACCTCCTCCTTTACCATGAGAGCTACCTTGCGTTTCATGGGTCCGATTTTTGTTTAACTAGTTTTGCATCTGATTTAGTGACGAGGTTGTGCACCGCAATGTGGGGTGTGACTCCTGTCATCTCCTTATAATTAAATGCAAACACCTTCTGATGTTCTTTGAGGATCTGAGTGTGTATTTCTACTTCTTCAGGGGTTAACGAGGATCCTAGTTTTAAAATTCTTGATTCATCTTCTGTTCTGATGTTGACATCAATTGTTTCTTCGATTAAAGAGGTGCTACCCTATTCAAACTCAGGCGGTGCTGGGAGTAAATCCAAATCATCCCCATTTTCTACTATGTATATGCTAGGTTCTATTTGTGAGGGAAAACTCATCATGGGATTTCCGAAATAAGAAGACTAATGTGGAATTAAGGACAAATCTAGCATATGATAGGAGAGATGTAATGCCGCATAGGTGTTTAAGTATTCCAAAGTGGCCATATCATTATCAACATGGTCTGGGGTGGTAGATTCACTTCTGCTTGCAAGGGGATTTGTCATTGTTTTTATCAATGGTTCATCACGAATGGACACTGTGAAATGGGTATCTTCTAACTCATTGCTTGGAGTAAAAACGTGATGATGAAGTTGCTATTGAATCGGCGAGAAGATTTTTCTCTCGTGGGATTGCTTCAATGGATATGAAGTTAAATGCCTTGCTTAAATATAATACGGCATTTTTGTAAAGCTGCAAGTGTTCGGATTTAGTTTCATATACCTCAGAAACTTGGTTTTCCACTAATTACGAGTCTCCTAAGACTCTGATGTTGTCAACACCAATTCTCTTGGCTAAGGTGAGGCCAAGGAGGAGGGCTTCGTACTCAATGTCGTTGTTTGTGCATTCAAAATTTAGTTTAAAGGCAAATGGCATGACTTTCCCCTCGGGCGAAGTAAGAATTATACCTACCCCTGCTCCATAACGGCACCTAGCCCCATCAAAATGGAGAGTCCAATACTTAGCTGGAAATATAGATGTTGGGGTATTTACCGTGTTTGCGCACTCTACTTCCACCATGCATAGATCCTCTGCTGGAAGAGAACCAACTCCTAGGGAATATCCTATGCCTACTGAATCAAATGGTAAGAATAGTGGTAAATCTTGTTCTATTAACTCAACAATTTTTGCAGTAGTCCATAATGACACTGTTTCTATAGTGTTAGCCTTATCTTTGGGGGTTGGGGTTGTTTTGGTTATGTTGATAGTTTCAAGATCTATTGTAGGTACCAACTTCTCCTCTAGTTTTGCGTCAGTGGGTTTATTAAGTTGGTTTGTTGGAAGTTCAAATTCTGAGTGCACACCTGGTCTTTTCTTTAAGTCAGCTAGGTATATATCAAAAGGTTTTGGATCGCCTTTGGCTACAAATACCTTTCCTAGATGCAGGAATCTTACTTCTTGGAATAAAGTAGAAGGGATTGCCTTCATTCGGTGTATCCATGGTCGGCCGAGGATCATATTATAATTAGTTTCCCAATCTATAATATAAAACTCAGTCAGGATTGTTTTGGGTCCTAAGGTGACCAGTAGTATTATGGTTCCTATCGAAGTGGCTTTAAGGCTATCATAGCCTCTCAATGTATTTCGAGTGGTGGAACAGTTTGTTTCCCCATATCCTAGTTTTTGGAGGAAAGAGAAGGGGACTATGTTAACTGCGGCCCCATCGTCAACCATTTCCCGTTTTACGTAGTTATTATAAACCCATACTTGTAAGTGTAAGGCTGGATCACCTCGGCGTGCAATCTCAGCATCTGTAGGCATTTTACTTATTTCGAATATGAATTCAACATCCTTGTCTGGCTGCCCCAATGGGTGGATATCAAAATCTACGTGATTTACTTGTGTTTCAAGAGGTGGAGTGATGTTAATTAAATGACCTAAACCCAATGCTTCTAAAAGAGCAGCCCTATGGGTAGGAGAGTTCTTTAGTAAGTCTAAAAATGAGATATGCGAGAAGGTTCTTGTTAGATCATTAATTAAATCATAAGCACCCACTGGCTTTACTACCATTTGTTGGATGTTATCCATTTCTGGCAGGTGGTTTGGACTTGGATGAGATAAATATTCTCGTGTCCTTGTTATAGCTTCGATGGGTAATTCAGTGTCTAACTCCACCAAACTGACTATCTTGGGTCTTGGCTGATTTCCTAATTGTGGCGCAACTGATGAGTTTAGTGAAGTTGAGGCTTCATGATCATTGTTTCCCGTCATTGCACCCTTGTTTGTCCCAGTTGGATTTAGTTTTTTGTTATCGTGATTTGGGAGTGGATCATTAAAGATCTTTAGGGGTGCGTTTTGAGGGGAAACTACCCCCGAAAAAGTATTTGACGTTGGTGACGTAGGATCTGCTAAGAACATATCCATAAACAGTTGTTTTTGTTCATTTGGCAAGTGTTGTATGAATTTATTATAATCACGGCACATTCTAGTGTCATGACCTCAAATCTTGTGGAAACCACAATATGAGTTAGGATTGTAATTCCTAGTTTGTTGGTTTGATGTGTATTGTGGCCCGTAATTTTGATCAAACCGTTGTCCATTAAAATTTTTGCATTTGTTGTCTTTGGTTTGAATTCTGGTCTTGATACCTAGTTGAATTTTGTCTTGGCCCTTGTATGGGATTTCGCCGTTGTTGTTGTTGTGGATGGTTAAAATCCACTGTGTTGATTGTCAGGGTAAAGTTGTTGTTTCGTTGGTTGTTTTTTTGTGATGGAGTATTGACAACATTTACCTTCTTGGGCTGGTCGGTTACTCCATCGGTTGTTACACCCCGATTTTTGTTAAGGATTTTAGGTCCTTGATTAATGTTTGTGGTAGTGGGATAATTTGCAGTGTTCTTGTAGACACCAAATTTGTGTCTTATGACCCCCTGTGCCCCGCATCTCATTTCGCAACCTAACCTCATCACCTAAACCTTACACAAGTATTTATTAATTACCTTATAATTAATAAATCCACATCACCATACCTGCTAACTCATGTCGCCACCTCCTCATGACCTAGTCTTAACCCTAAACTAACCTAATTAAGACCTATACCTTGGTCCAATTCCACACCTATGACTAATTACTCCTCATCCGCACCTAAAACCAACTTCATAATGACTTGACCAAGCCCGCAACCAATCCCTTGGAAGAAAAGGAGGGAAAGCTGGCTATTTTACCAAAAATAGCCCGCTTTGACCTGACTGATACCGGTTCCTACTCGACCACCGTCGGTTGCGTAACCACCATCGGTTCCCCGTAAATGACCACTTCCAACCAAAAACAAGGATCGGACTTTCATTTGATCGGGAGAAGGAGAAATCATCGAGAGAATCCAGATTTTGCTTGGCCGAGTAGAGACAAGTGAAGAAACAGGAAGAGTTTACAGAAAAGGACATTAAGCCCAAGACTGCAACTGAATAACCAGAGCCCAGTAACACTCATCCGAGCATCAAAAGAGGAGATAACTCATCTTGGATTGTCAGATAATCCAACTTGGGTCATGTCTTCATCATCACAGTCATGAAACTTGCATCTGCATCAGGGACGTGTAAGTAGTGTTTTATATGTTTCTAAGCACCATTTTCTTGAGCCTGTTGATTAATAGTAATCATAAGTTTATTCCTAGATCTACTACCAGCAACATACTCCACTTAACCTTTACCCATACATCCTGATATTGCCCAGAAGGCCATTTTATCACACTCTGAGTCTTCCCTATCCTCCCATCATTCCCCTCAGCCATCCACCAATCCAATAACCCCACAATCACCTTGTAATCAACCTCTACCCAGAAGCACCTAGATTACTGACCTTACCAGTGCCAATCATCCCCTACCGGCAGCGGTTCTCTAACCGTGGTCAGTCATCTAGTGACTGGCATCGGTCACTATGACTTATACCCCAAAACCTTATTCTTGTCTATTTGCCACCTAACAACCTCAGATCCAGTCTGGTTTATCCCTCTAACTCAACTTGGATGTATCAACGACCAGTAACCGAACAAACAACGTGACGCTTTATTATTGATAGTTTAGTTTCTATTGCTTTGTAATGAGATACCTAAATCGTGATTTTGCAATAGCTTTATTTATTATCATTTGTGTTAAATCGTATTAAAAGGGGAACTGACCACCTTCGAAAGGAAGTTTTATATTTCCTGGGCCCAAGGCAGTTCCCTCATTTATTGTCTGATCAAAATCTTGTGGTCTTGTGTTCTTATTTGCAGGTAGTCCTTCCAAGACAAAAAGGGGTTCTTCGCAATCAACTTGATCTCTCTCTACGGTACGCGCACACCATCTTGACATTCAAAAGGTATTCTTCCTAGCCCTAACCCTTATCTGTTTCTAAAAGGAATGAAAGGATAGAAGCAACTCTATTCTGCAGAGCCGAAACATTCCGAGCGAAACATTTTGGAACGCCCCGGTGGGACCCATTTCGGGTTTCTGTTTCTCTTGCTTGTTTTCATTTCAGGAAGCATACTTGCTGTTGCTGTTTTTGTTATATTTAGTAAAGGAATTTGTCTTGCTTTCCTAGTTTCACATTAGTGAAAGTCATCTTAATTACTTCATCGAATATCATTTTCGATTTGGGTTTAAAACACGTGCATTACATTCCTGCTTGTTGTTTTCAATTCTAGTGAACATAGACTAAGTAACAGGTCGTACACGTGGGGGTGATTTCCACAGTATTGACAGGAAATTAATCTTACTTTCACTGCACAACACATACCGAATCACTTCACAATTAACACAACAGCTCAAAACATCCCCCCTTTTCCGCGGTATTCCTCCGCCCGATTGAGGTAACCTTATAAGCCAAAACAAACTTGACATTTCCCCTAAGTCTTTTGTTTACGATTGACATCATTCCATGTCTACAAGGCATAAACCCACAATAATTAAAATTAACCCTAGGATTAGTCTCTGGATTTGTGTGTGCATCTTGTTTGTTTTCAGTTCTGTTTTCTCTGTTATACACTGTCTTCTATGATTACCTTAGAACAATTTGATAAATGTACTGAGCGTTGTTAACAATCAAATCAACAGCCTCTTATATTTTCTTATACCAGTATTATTACACTGACATCGGTAACCTGACTGACGTCGGCTACAGTATAACCGACATCAGTTATCAGACCGATATCGGTTACTGTCTTTTACAGTTCCCGACAAACCAGCAACCTACCAATTTCACCATTCTGAGTCTGTTTCTATTCCTGACAGATTGAAACCCTACTGTGAACTTCTATCCATGGTTGTTATCACTCGAAAGCAAGCCACCGCCATGGTTTCACATGCTTGCTCTATTCCTTTTCCTGAATCACCCCCCTTCACATTCTGTGGGGAATCCTACGGACACCAGCGAGGTTCCTAAAATTCTTGTGGGAGATAAAGAATTTGCCAAATTTATGGATGCTAATCCTAGTGTTGTACAATACTATTTGTCTCATGCCCTTGACCGTACACCCGACGGTCAACTCCTTGTTGCCATGCCTATCAGTATAGCTGCTCATTTAGCCCCTTCTCCACCTAATAACTCTGCTTTGCCTTCCGCATCCTTAGTACCCGTCGCCTACCTCAGCAGCTTCAGGGGTCCATACGGCATAGATTGGCTTTCCTTTGGTTAATCTTGGGCCCAACATGTCATTACCACCGACTGCTCCTACCTCGTCTCTCTTGCAGACTGTTCCGTTCATGACTTGCTCTCTGCCACCTATCCACACGAGCTTTCCTTCTCAAGCTCCGCCCACCTTTTCATTTCCACACACATATCTGGTAACCTCAACAGCTTATATAGGACATCCCTATTCGGTTTCCTAAACACAGTCGTCCTCCATACCTTATCAACATTTAACCCCACCATTGTCTAGCAGTGGCCCTTGGCCCAATTTTCCTCCGTTTACCACAACCACACCATCATCTCATCCAACTACTGATTTAATTAAACAAATGATGGACAAAATGCAAAACCTAGAGGCTTCTGTTTCAGGAAGTCGTAGCACCTTGACATACGAGCAAGTTTGTCGGGAGCCTATCCACCCTTCAGTCCCCCTTCATTTCATATCCTCCTCCTAATGGGAATTACCAAAATTTACCCGTTTTAATAGTAAGGAGGACCCTCAACAACACTTGCGATCATTTAGACATGCCTGTTATCTGATTGCTCACGACGACGCTTTACTACTCCGCACCTTTCCCATGTCCTTATCAGGACCCCGCCTTGGAGTGGTACAGTGCTTTAACCCAGCACTCAATCTTCTCTTTTAACCAGCTAGCCCAATCTTTCTTGGATCATTTTTCCATTAACATTGCCAAGAAAGTATCTATCACCGACCTCTATGCCATCCGACAATTTGAGGACAAATCTATTGCAGATTTCGTTGGATGATGGCGGGGCCTTATCAACCAACTTACATATGCCTTGCCTCAGACCGAACTTATCGAACTGTTTACCGCGGGCCTGCGCTAAGCACATCTCTCCTACCCTCTAAATTCAAACTTTCCGTACATTTGACGAGGCCTTTACTATGGCTCGAAAACTAGAGATTCGAGCCTTAGAGGAAGAGAAATTGCAGTTGTGCAACAAAAACCCCACTTTCCGAACCCAAGATTCCACCAACAAACCCAACACCCACCAAGTCCTCACCCATCGACTGCTTTGAAATCAAAAGGGGCCATGCACGCGGTGATGGTCAAATCCTAACCACCATCTAATACCCCCGCCAAAAACCACCTATAAGTATAAAGCTGAGCCCATCAACTACACTCCCTTGGGAGAAACATATGGTGTGATATTGGAAAAATTGCTCAAAGCAGGAGTCATTACCTTACCTCCTATTAAACCTCATTCCGGGTTCGATTCCACTCTTGCCATACCTTCTTGGTACAAAGAAAATGACTTCTGTAACTTCCACCACATGAAGGGACACAGTCATGAGAACTGCAAGACTGTTGAAAAACATAGTGCAGGAAATGGTTGATGCGGGGGATATAGCCCTCGATAATCCTAACGCCCCTGCTAATCAAAATTTGGAAATATTCAACAAACCATTCCCGAATCATTCTTCTAACAGTAAACTAAACCAAGATATCTTAGCCGAGGAGAGTGTTCATGAGATCCATGCAGTCTTCGATTCCCAACCAAAGACCTCTATAGAACAAATTCTGAATCAAACCTCTTCACTAACGCAGGAAACCGAACCCTCTTCCTCGCCATCAAGACAAAATGAAATCCTTGCCATTCCTTTATCCATCAAGGAATTAACTGTCCAGAGTTCCCTTCTCACAAATGAGCCTTCTTATACCACATCCTTGCAAGACTGTGAGTAGATTTTATCTAATTTATCTATTTCCCAAACGTCTCCTTCTACCATTCTTGCTGCACAAGAGGAAGGCTCGCCACTTCTTTTGTCATCCTTAGACAAGAAACCTCTTGAACCCGACATCACCACATTCTTTAAACATGACAGATCCTCTCAAACACGCCCTCCTACCTATTAGTCCTTCATCACCTAAATCTTTTCAGCAACCGGTTGACCTCTTAATGCCCATTGATACAGTGCCACATATACCCCTTGTATCACCCCCACAAAGGACTGGAATCACAACCCACCTTTCTTCCATACAAAAGTTCATATTCACCACGTGAGGAATGTCATTCCCCAGAAGATAGACAGGTCCTATGGGAACGTTTGAGTACGCCATATTCTACTCAAATGCAAATGACCGATCCTGATGCCTCTACCATATACCCGAAGTGTTTACAAAAGCTTAAAATTCCTATGTCCTCATCTTCACCCCCCCTCATCTCTACCAAATACCTCATCCACTTCTATTAACCTAACCAAATCTTCCCCTACGCTTGGGACCTTACCCATACCTATTCTAACACACCCCACCTAAGCGGCTTGATTTATCTAAAAATAAAGCCGTCCATCCCATTAGGAGACAGACTCAATCTCCTCAATCTATGCCGCTAACACAACTAAAACCCTCGTCGTCACACCTACCTTCCATATTGGGACCCCCATCCCTCTACCTTACATCAATGTATCATACCTCCTGCATTTTTTTTAAAGCGACCTACGCCTTCTGCACCCATACAAAAATCCAAGGGTATAGCAACACCGTCACCCCCACGTATCCTGTCCACCTATCAACCCTAAACAAATTCCATCATCAAAATATTGTTTTCGGTCACTCCTATTTCTCCGTGGTTATTTTCTGATACCCACATCATCTGTGGCCTCATCATCCAACATAGCTTCTACGTCAAAGAAACCACGGTCAGTTAAAACCCATTATCAAAACTCCTTGGCTAAACCACCCCCCATACAAACCAACCACACCACGTCATCACCAGAATCGACCCAGTCAATAGCCTCATTTTCCTCTGACTTTGACCCACTCAAAGGGTCTTACGCCAAAATCCTTGCTATGTTGGTGGAGAATGCGACCATCTTCCCTACCCCCACTTAGACCTTATGATCCATCTAAACCTTGACCTATAAGGTTACGATGAGTCTAAAATCTGCGCTTACCACCGCACACCAGGACATGACGTAGAGGGATGCAAAGCATTGAAAGCCATACTTCGTCCGTCACCTCTCTCAGACAGAAAAGGTAAGAAAAGACAACTTACGAAGAGAGAGACCTTTAGCTTCAATTCCCTCTCCTATACCACCTGTCCCCGCCTCACCAAGATCTATCATTATTACAGCCCCCACCTCTCGAAAACCATGACCTATCCCTACCATCTTCCTCCTCTCGTATTCACGAGATCAATATGATTAGTGTTGCTACTCAAGGGCAGAAAAACAATGGGAAAGTGAAAGAAAACACACCTAAGGCATCTCTTTCTCTGTCCACCATCCCGATTGCACCACCACCTAAAGTGGTTATTCGCGGACCCACCTATCCCGTCTCTAATGGCATTGCCCACAGAACTATGATCAAACAGCTTCACCAATCACCTGTAAAAATGACACTGTATGATCTCATTCAGACTTCTGAATCTCATCGTGAAGCTCTCATTGAAATCCTTCAAGGGATAGAGGTTTTACCTAATGAAACCTTGCCTGTTACCTCTATTCTAACACCCAATCACGTTGCTCTCGCTCACCAAACAATCTATCTCCCCAACCACTTTTGTCTCTATACAGCAAGCTGCTGCTGTTAGTTTCTCCGAAGATGAAATTATCGACTTTGGTGCCGAAGATCCTGACCCTACTCTTTTCATCTCAGTGTACGTTCGGGATATTCGGGTACGTCATGTTGTGATTGACGGGGGCGCTAGCCTAAACATCATCTCTTCAAAAGCCTTCCAACAAATGAATATCCCTTCTAGTTGCATGTGTGCCAACCCCATCATGTTGCGATCATTCAATGATGCTATTACTTCTACTTTGGGCACCGTGATCCTTAACATTTCGTGTAGGACCACGTACTTTACTCGAACTCTTCTATGTCCTTGAGGGAGAGTTCTAATACAATATGTTGTTAGGCCGCCCTTGGATCCGGGCTATGGGATGCGTTCCCTCCATAGATGCATAAAATTTGAGTACGAGGGGAAGTCCTACACCATAAAATCTGATCCTCCCCCTTCAAAACTTGCAATATGTTGTATCGCCCTAATGATGTACTTGTACCAGTCAAGACACTCGTTCATCCAACCCAGCCATCTACTTTCGACGCACCTACACCTTCAACCAATGAAAACCGCCGTTACAAATTATAACTTCCTTTCCCACAGATAACATCCCAACCTCTGACCCCTTAGTAGATGTTTTTCAACGCCTTACGCTGGGGGAGTACCGCCTATATAATGTTAGTTCTTTCCATACCCCGCAGGAGTACGGACAGTTACATGCACATCCCTCCTACGACCGTCGCGTGGGGGAGGTAATCTCTTACGGACCACCCCATTGCCGCACCAACCTAATGTATGGGGGGTGTTGACGCATCCTCCATTACCCCTGAACCTCTTCTTGGTGTGGTTCCCTTCCAATCCAATTTTCAATACTTGACAAATCGTCATTTTCGCCCTCACCTTCTTGACTCGTTGTGCTTGGAAAGGCTTTGGTTTTGGTCTTTATGAACAAGGCCGACATACACTCATTCTCGTGACTACACGCAAACACAATGATCGCAGTGTCTAGGTTTTCCTGAAACACCTACACAAGAGACACCTCATGTCAGTTGTATCCTGGAAGAAGACGACGTCACCCCTACCAAACCATCATCACCCACAGAGTCGATAGACCCTGAATCTATCCCTCCTAACTTTTTTTTTTCATAAATGCTATCTTCATAGGTCCTCTCACTTATCAATGTGATAATGAGGATCCATCTTCTCTTCCCCTTTTGTATCCAGACATGATCGAAGAGGATTCACCTTCGATTAACATTGTTGAGTGCCAGGATGACGATTCCATCCTCACTTATCTGGGTGCGGACAGACTCCTATATTCAACGTGCCTTACCGTCTGAAACACAAACCATGTTGAATGAGTCGACTATAGAAATTAACATCCACACAGAGGAGGATCCTCACATTGTGAAGATCGGACAATCCCTTAACACATCAGAACAAGACCGCCTTTACTACCTTTCTCCGTACCCGCAACCAAGCTTTCGCTTGGTCCTACGCTAACATGCCAGGAATTGATCCTACCATTGCCGTCCATAACATCACCCTAAACCCCGATTCCAAACCAGTCAAACAAAAACTGAGAAAAATGCATCCACGCATTTCCCTCTTGGTCAAAGAAGAGCTTCAACGACTTCTTTCTGTTTCCTTCATCTTTCTTATTGACTATCCTCAATGGATTTCTAACATCGTACCTGTCACTAAAGCGACGGGGGGACTTCGAATATGCACGGATTTCTGGGATCTTAACCTCGCTTGCCCTAAAGATGACTTCCCCCTACCTAGTATTGACCAACTTGTTGATCTCACTGCAGGCCATGAAATGCTTTCTCTCAAGGATGGTTTTTCGGGATACAATCAAATTTTGGTAGCCCCGGCCGATCAACATAAAACTACCTTCATAAATCCTTGGGGAACCTTCTGTTATCGTGTCATGCCATTTGGCCTTAAGAATGCTGGTGCGACCTATCAGCGGGCTATGACTTACATTTTTCATGACATTATGCATACTATCCTTGAAGATTATGTCGATGATCTTCTTGGCAAATCTAAACATCGCAGTGAACATCTCGATGTTTTAACCATTATTTTTGACCGCCTGTTGCAATATTCAGTCCGGCTTCAACCAAAGAAATGTATCTTTGGTGTTCTTTCGGGAAAACTTCTTGGCTTTATCGTCTCTTTGCATGGCATTGAGGTCGACCCATGTAAAGTCAAAGCTATCCTAGAAATGCCCCCACCTACTAATCTCAAACAATTACGTAGTTTACAAGGTAAGCTACAATCTATCCGACATTTCATATCCCAACTCTCAGATTGATGTCAACCTTTCCATCACCTTCTTAAAAAGGACATTGCCTTTCACTGGAGCGAAGAATGTCATCAAGCCTTTGAGGCTCTAAAAACTTATCTCTTGCAACCACCCGTGCTTATCCCACCTCAGGACGATCGCCCTTTCTACCTTTACCTTTCCGCCACTGAAGTGTAGACACCAAATTTGTGTCTTACGACCCCTTGTGACCCGCATCTCATCTCGCAACTTAACCTCATCACCTAAACCTTACACAATTATTTATTAATTACCTTGTAATTGATAAATCCACCATCACCTTACCTGCCACCTCATTTTGCCACCTCATCATGACCTAGCCCTAACCCTAAACTAACCTAATTAAGACCTATGACTTGGTCTAGACTCACATCCATAACTAATGCCTCCTTACTCGCACCCAAAAACCGACCTTCTAGCCACTTGACCAAGCCCGCAACTGATCTCTCGGGAGAAAAGCAGGGAAGGTGGGCTATTTTACTAAAAATAGCCTACTTTTTCCTTACCGATGCCGGTTCCTACTCGACCGCCGTCGGTTACGTAACCGCCATCGGCTCCCTGTAAATGGGCTCCCCGAACCAAAATCAAGGGTCGAATGATTTTTGAATCAACAGAGATCATTGGGAGTGAAAAACAGAGTCCAGATCTTCACTTGACCGAGCAGAGACGAGTGAAGAAACCAGAAGCGTTTGCAGCAAAGGAGATCAACTTGCATCTTTGTCAAAACCAGTAAGTCACATCTTGCATGTCCTCTGTTATAACATTTCTTATGCTCTTTGAATCACAGTCCTCCTAAATCCGTTTCTGAATCCACTACCCAACGTGCCATTGCATCTAACTGTCATTCTTTTACCTCTCATCATCTCATTTCCTAATATCATCCATAAACCAGCCTTACAAACACCATAGCTACCAAGAAGGTCCTAGGCCCAACCGACGTCGGTTACCAGAAACCGGTATCGGTTACCCTGACTATAACCAGAAACCAGCCTTCTCCTACCCGTTTCAACCAAGTAATCTAATTGATATTTTGCAGTCATTTGTGTTAATTCATATTAGCAGGGAAACTGACCACCTTCGAAAGGAAGTTTTATATTTCCTGGGCCCAAGGCAGTTTCCTCATTTATTGTTTAATCAAATCTTGTGGTCTTGTGTTCTTATTTGCAGGTAGTCCTTCCAAGACAAAAAGGAGTTCTTCGCAGTCAACTTGATCTTTCTCCACGGTACGCGCACACCATCTCGACATTTAACAGGTATTCCTCCTAGCCCTAACCCTATCTGTTTCTAAAAGGAATGAAAGGATAGAAACAACTCTATTCCTAGAAGCCGAAACATTCCGAGCGAAACATTTTGGCACGCCCGGTGGGACCCATTTTGGGTTTCTTTCTTTCTTACTTGCTTTCATATAGGGAGCATACCTGCTGTTTTCTTCTTCTAAAGATATTCATAAGGTTTTGTATTATTTTGGTAAAAGAACTTGCTTTGTTTTTGCATCTTGCATTAGTGAAAGTCATCTCTTTTGCTTCATCGAATATCATTTTCGATTTGGGTTTAAAACACGTGCATTGCATTCCTGCTTGTTGTTTTTCAATTCTAGTGAACGTAGATTAAGTAACAGGTCATACACGTGGGGGTGATATCCATGGTATTGACAGGAAATTAATCTTACATTCACTGCACAACACATACCGAATCACTTCACAATTAACACAACAGCTCAAACATCCCCTTTTTTTTTCCGCGGTATTCCTCCGCCCGATTGAGGTAACCTTATAAGCCAAAACAAACTTGACATTTCCCCTAGGTCTTGTTGTTTAGGATTCTGACAGCATTCTACGTCTAAAGGCATAAGCCCACAATAATTAAAATTAACCCTAGGGTTAGTCTCTGGATTTGAGTGTGCATCTTGCTTGTTTTCAGTTCTGTTTTCTTTGTCATATTTTGTCTTCTGTGATCAATAATTTGACAAATATACTAAACGTTGTTAAAAATCAAATTAGCAGCCTTTTATATCTTGTTAACCCAGACTTCTTACACCGACATCGGTTACCTGACCGACGTCGGCTATAGTATAACCGACATCGGATACTAGACCGATATCGGTTACTGTCTTTTACAACCCCTGACAAACCAGCAACCTGCCAATTTCACCATTCTAAGGTTGTTTCTATTCCAGATAGATTGAAACCCTACTGTGAACACCTGTCCATGGTTGTTATCACTCAAAAGCAAGCCGCCGCCATGGTTTCACATGCTTGCTCTGTTTCTTTACCTGAATCACCCCCTTCACATTCTGTGGGGAATCCTACAGACACCAGTGAGATCCCCCAAATTCCTGTAGGAGACAAGGACTTTGCCAAATTTCTGGATGCTAATCCTAGCGCTGTACAATACTATTTGTCTCATGCCCCTGACCGTACACCTGATGGTCAGCTCTTTGTTGGCATGCCTATTAGTATAGCTGCTCATTTAGCCCCCACTCCGCCTGATAACACCGCCTTGCTTCCGGCACCTTTAGCCCCATCTCCCAATCCGACAGCTTCAGAGGTTCATACGACTCAGATTGGCTTTTCTTTGGCTAATCTTGGACCCCACATATCATTACCACCGACTGCCCCTACCTCATCTCTCTTGCAGACTACTCCATTCATGACTTGCTCTCTGCCACCTATCCACACGAGCTTTCCTTCTCAAGCTCCGCCTACCTTTTCATTCCCATACACGTATCCAGTAACCTCAACACCTTATATGGGACATCCCTATTCTGTCGCCTCAACATATTCATCCTCCATACCTTATCAACACTTAACCCCACCATTGTCCAGTGGAGGCCCTTGGCCCAATTTGCCTCCGTTTGCCACAACCGCACCATCATCTCATCCAACCACAGATTTCATCAAACAAATGATGGACAAAATGCAAAATCTGGAGGCTTCTGTGTCGGGAAGTCGTAGCGCCTTGACATACGAGCAAGTTTTTCGGGAGCCCATTCACCCTTCTGTTCCCCTTCACTCATATCCTCCTCAATGGGAACTACCGAAATTTACTCGTTTTAATAGTAAAGAGGATCCTCAACAGCACTTGCGATCATTTAGACATGCTTGTTATTTGATTGCCCATGATGATGCCTTGCTACTCCGCACATTTCCCATGTCCTTATCAGGACCCGCCTTGGAGTGGTACAGTGCTTTAACCCAGCACTCAATCTTCTCTTTTAACCAACTAGCCCAATCTTTCTTGGATCACTTCTCCATTAACATTGCTAAGAAAGTATCCATCACCGACCTTTATGCCATCCGACAATTCGAAGACGAATCTATCGCAGATTTCGTTGGACGATGGCGTGGCCTTATCAACCAACTTACATATGCCTTGCCTCAGGCTGAACTTATCAAACTTTTCACACGGGCATGTGCTAAGCACATTTCTCCTACTCTTCAAATTCAAACTTTCCGCACATTTGATGAGGCCTTTACCATGGCTCAGAAACTAGAAATTCGAGCCTTAGAAGAAGAGAAATTGCGGTTGCGCAACAAAAACCCCAATTTCCGAACTCCTGATTCTACCAATAAACCAAATACCACCACTCCTCACGCGTCCACTTCTTCTAAATCAAAAGGAGCTGTCCACGCGGTGATGGTTAAATCTCAAACACCGTCTAATGCCCCACCAAAAACCACCTATAAGTACAAAGCCGAGCCCATCAACTACACTCCCTTGGGAGAAACATATGGTGTGATATTGGAAAAATTGCTCAAAGCAGGAGCCATTACATTACCTCCTGTTAAACCTCATTCTGGGTTTGATTCCACTCGCGCCATACCTTCCTGGTACAAAGAAAATGACTTCTGTAACTTCCACCGTGTGAAGGGACACAGTCATGAGAACTGCAAGATGTTGAAAAACATAGTGCAGGAAATGGTTGACGCAGGGGATATAACCCTCGATAATCCTAATGCCCCTGCCAACCGAAATTTGAAAATCTTCAACAAACCATTCCCGAATCACTCTCCCAACAGTAACACAAACCAGGATATCTTAGCCGAGGAGAGTGTTCATGAGATCCATGCAGTCTTTGATACCCAGCCCAAAGCCTCTATCGAGAAAATTTTGAATCAAGCCTCTTCACTAACACAGGAGCCCGAACCTCCTTTACCACCATCGAACCAAAGCGAAATCATTCCTTTACCCATAAGGGAGTTAACTGCCCAGACTCCTCTTCCCATCGATGAGTCTGCTTATACCACATCCCTACAAGACTGCGAACGGATGTTATCTAATCTATCTATTTCCCAGACTTCCCCTTCTACCACTCTTGTTGCACAAGAGGAAGGTACGCCACTCCTTTTGACATCCTTAGACGAGAAATCTCTTGCACCGACATCACCAAATTCTTTAACCATGACGGATCCTCTCGAACACGCCCTCTTACCTATTAGTTCTTCATCGCCTAAATCTTTTCAATGACCGGTTGACCTCTTAACATCTATTGATACAGTGCCTCATCTACTCACTGTATCACACCCACAGTGGACTGGAATCACAACCCACCTTTCTTCCGTACCAAATTTACAATTCAAACCTGAAGACTGTCATTCTCCAGAGGATAGACAAATCCTATGGGAACGTTTGAGTACCCCATATTCTACTCAAATGCAAATGACCGATCCTGAGACCTCCACCATATACCTGAAGTGTTTACAGAAGCTTAAAATGCCCATGTTCTCACCTTCACCCCCCTCACCTCTACCAAATGCCTCGTCCACTTCTATTAACTTAGCCAAATCTTCCCCTACGCTTGGGACCTTACCCATACCCAGTCTAACACACCCGCCTAAGTGACTAGATTTGTCCAAAAATAAAGCCGCCCCGCCACCTAGGAGACACACTCAACCCGTGCCTCTATCACAATCAAAACCATCATCGTCATACCTACCTTCCATATTGGGACCTCATCCTTCCACCTTGCACCAATATATCATACCTCCTACATTTTCTCTAAAAAGACATACGCCTTCTGCACCTATACCGAGATCTAAGGGTATATCAACATTATCACCCCACGTATCCTGTCCACCCATCAACCCTAAACAAACTCCATCATCAAAGGATTTATTTTCTGTCACTCCCCTTTCTCCGTGGTTGTTTCCCGCTACCATGTCATCTGTAGCCTCATCATCTAACCAGCCGAACGTAGCTCCTGCACCAAAGAAACCACGTTTAGTGAAAACCACGTGTCAACACCCCTTGGCTAAACCACCACCCATACGAACCAGCCACGCCCAAACATTACCGAAACCCACACAATCAATACCCTCATCCTCTTCTGATTTTGACCCACTCAAAGGATCTTACGCCAAAATCCTTGCTATGTTAGTAGAGAATGCGACCATTTCCCTACCCCCACTTAGACCTTATGACCCGTCTAAACCTCGGCCTGTAGGTTACGATGAGTCTAAAATCTGCGCTTATCACCGCACACCAGGACATGATGTGGAGGGATGCAAAGCTTTAAAAACCATCCTTCGTCAGTCACCTCTCCCAGATAGAAAGGTTAAGAAAGACAACTTACAAAGGGAGAGACCTTTAGCTTCAATTCCCTCTCCTATACCATCTATCCCCGCCTCACCACGATCTATCATTATTACAACCCCACCTCTTGAAGACCATAATTTATCCCAACCATCTTCCTCATCTCAGGTTTACGAGATTAATATGATTAGTGTTGCTACTCGAGCGCAGAAAAACAACGAGAAAGCGAAAGAAAGCACACCTGCGTCCTCTCTTTCTCCGTCTAGCATCCCGATTGCACCACCACCCAAAGTGGTTATTCGTGGACCCGCTTACCCCGTCTCTAATGGAGTTGCCCATCGAGCCATGATCAAACAGCTTCACCAATCACCCGTCAAAATGACACTATATGATCTCATTCAGACTTCTGAATCTCATCGACAAGCTCTCGTTGAAATTCTTCAAGGGATCGAGGTCTTACCTAATGAAACCCTGCCTGTTGCCTCCATTCTAACACCCAATCACGTTGCCTCTCTCACCAAACAACCCACCGCCCCAACCACTTCTGTCTCTGTACCACAAGCTGCTGCAGTCAGTTTCTCTGAAGATGAAATTGTCGATTTTGGTACAGAAGATCCTGACCCTGCCCTGTTCATCTCAGCTTACGTCCGGGACATTCGTGTACATCGTGTTATGATTGACGGGGGTGCTAGCCTAAACATCATCTCTTCAAAAGCTTTTCAACAAATGAATATCCCTTCTAGCTACATGTGTGCCAACCCCATCATGTTGCAGTCATTCAATGACGCTATTACCTCTACCTTAGGCACCGTGATCCTCAACATTCGGGTAGGACCACGTACTTTACCCGAACTCTTCTATGTCCTTGAGGGAGAGTTCCAATATAATATATTGTTGGGTCGTCCTTGGATCCGGGCCATGGGATGCGTTCCCTCAACCTTACATAGATGCATAAAATTTGAGTACGAGGGGAAGTCCTACACCGTAAAAGCTGATCCTCCCCCCTTTAAAACCTGCAATATGTTATACCGCCCAAATGATGTGCTGGTACCAATCAAGACACCCGTTCATTCAACCCAACCATCTTCTTCAACTATGCCTCAACCATGTACCTCAATCGCACCTACGCCTTCAACTGATGAAACCACCGTCGCAAAAACCACTTCCCTTCCCGCAGCTAACATCCCAACCGTGGACCCCTTAGTAGATGTTTTTCAGCGCCTTACATTGGGGGAGTATCGCCTATATAACGTTAGTTCTTTCCATACCCCACAGGAGTACGGACAGGTACATGCCCATCCTAACTATGACCGTCGTGTGGGGGAAGTAATCTCCTACGGACCACCTCACTGCCGCACTAACCTAACGTATGGGGGTGTTGACGCATCTTCCGTTGCCCCTGAGCCTCCTCTTGGTGTGGTTCCTTTCCAGTCTGATTTTCAATACCTTACCAATCGTCGCTTTGCCCTCACCTTCTTGACTCACTGTGCTTGGAAAGGCTTTGGTTTTGGTCTTTATGAACAAGGCCGACATACGCTCATCCCCATCACCACACGCAAACACAATGATCGTAGTGGTCTCGGATTTTTAGAAACACTTACATCGAAAGAACCTCGTGACAGTTACCTTCTGGAAGAGAACGACGTTACCCCTAACAAACCATCATCACCCACTTTGCCATCGTCACCCACTGAGTCGATAGATCACGAATCTATCCCTCCTAACTTTTTTTTTTCATAAATGCTATCTTCTTAGGCCCTCTCACTTATCAACGCGATAATGAGGACCCCTCTTCTATCCCCCTTCTATATCCAGACATGATCGAAGAGGACTCGCCTTCAATTAACGTTGTTGAGTGCCAGGATGATGACTCCATCCTCACTTACCTTGGCACGGATGACTCTTATATTCAACGAGCCTTACCATCTGAAACCCAAACCATGCTGAACGAATCTACAATAGAAATCAACATCCACACGGAGGAGGATCCTCACATTGTGAAGATCGGACAATCCCTTAACGCATCAGAACAAGTCGCCTTTACTACTTTCCTCCGTGCTCGCAACCAAGCTTTCGCTTGGTCCTACGCTGACATGCCAGGAATTGATCCTGACATTGCTGTCCATAACATTACACTGAAACCTGATTCCAAGCCAATTAAACAGAAATTGAGAAAAATGCATCCACGCATTGCCCTCTTGGTCAAAGAGGAGCTCCAACGACTCCTTTCTGTTTCCTTCATTCTGCCTATTGACTATCCTCAATGGATTTCTAACATCGTACCTGTCACTAAAGCGACGGGGGGACTTCGGATATGCACGGATTTCTGGGATCTTAACCTCGCTTGCCCTAAGGATGACTTCCCCCTACCTAGCATTGACCAACTTGTTGATCTCACTGCAGGCCATGAGATGCTCTCTCTCATGGATGGCTTTTCAGGATACAACCAAATTTTGGTTGCCCCTGCCGATCAACACAAAACTGCCTTCATAACTCCTTGGGGAACCTTCTGTTACCGTGTAATGCCATTCGGCCTTAAGAATGCTGGTGCCACCTATCAACGGGCTATGACCTACATTTTTCATGACATTATGCACACTATCCTTGAAGATTACGTCGACGATCTTCTTGGCAAGTCTAAACATCGCAGTGAACATCTCGATGTTTTAACCATTATTTTTGACCGCCTACTACAATATTCTGTCCGTCTTCAACCAAAAAAATGTGTCTTTGGTGTCCTTTCGGGAAAACTTCTTGGCTTTATCGTCTCTTTGCGTGGCATTGAGGTCGACCCATCTAAAGTCAAAGCTATTCTCGAAATGCCCCCACCTACCAATCTCAAACAATTGCGTAGTTTACAAGGTAAGATCCAATCTATCCGACGTTTCATCTCCCAACTCTCGGATCGATGTCAACCTTTCCATCACCTCCTTAAGAAGGACATTGATTTTCAATGGAGCCAAGAGTGCCACCAAGCCTTTGAGGCTCTTAAAACTTATCTCTTGCAGCCACCCGTGCTTATCCCACCTCAAGACGACCGCCCTTTCTACCTTTACCTTTCCGCCACTGACCACGCTGTAGGGGCCATGCTTGCACATCGTGACTCTGAGAATCGAGAACAAGCCGTTTATTATATAAGTCGTACTTTGGTGGACTATGAGACTAGGTATACACATGTAGAAAAGTTGTGCCTAGCCCTATCATTCGTGGCTACCAAACTCCGACACTACCTTCTGAATCACAAAACTTTCGTCATCACCAACACGGACCCCATCCATTACATGTATGCCAAACCTCATCTAAACCAACGCATCGCCCGATGGCTCATGCTCCTCGCCGACCTCGACCTTGAGTTCGTCCACCAGAAATCAATCAAAGGACAAACCATCGCAGACCAACTTGCGGAAGCCCCTTTACCTGGGGAACAATTTACCAATTTTACATTCCCCGACGAACTCATCGCCACTCTTTCACTCAAGGAGGAGTCGTATCCAATGACTCTCTTCTTCGATGGATCCAAATGCCAACACGGTGGAGGAGCTGGCGTTGTTCTCATTCCTCTTGACGCCGAGCCTATGCCTCTTTCATTCCGACTCGATTTCCCTTGCACTAATAATACAGCGGAATACGAGGCCCTTGTTCTGGGTCTCCAGGTTGCGCTGCACTTAGGTATCAAATCTATCAATATTTTTGGCGACTCTCAATTGGTAGTCAATCAAGTTATGGGCATCTACCAATGCAAAAATGAGGAACTTCAAAAATACAAACACTACGTGGATTCGCTTCTAGCCTTATTTACTCACTATTCTATCCAAACCATTCCACGCTCTACTAACAAATTTGCGGATACTATGGCTTGCTTAGCCTCGCAAATTCCAGCCTCATCAACTGACTCTGACATTTTTGTCTTGGTCCAACAACTCTTTGCCCCATCTTATTCAGCCCCGGTTGTTTGTACGATAAATATTGTGTCTGCTAACTCGCAGGATACTTGGTATCACCAATTCCATGACTACCTTACAACCTCTGTTCTCCCTTCTGACCTTACTAGTACTGGTAAACGTGCTTTTCTTAAACGCGTTTCTCGTTATGTAGTTATGGGGGGACTCCTTTATAAACGTGGCTTTGATGGCATCCTCCTTCGATGTCTCACCGGTGCGGAGATCACCCATACCATCCAACAAGTCCATGACGGTATTTGTGGTGGACATTTTAGTGGCCTTGCCGTGGCCAAACGAATCCTTCGCCTTGGTTATTATTGGCCTACTCTCAATAACGACTGCTACGAATATGTTAAGCGTTGTGTTATGTGTCAACAACATGCCAACCTTCAACATACTCCTAGCCACCCACTCCAGGTCGCTCGAGATCTTTGGCCCTTCTCACAATGGGGTTTAGACCTTATTGGTGAGATTCACCCGTCCTCTTCACAACGTCACCGATGGATTATCACAGCAACCGAATATTACACAAAATGGGTGGAGGCTATTCCACTCATTTCAACTAAAAAAGAAAAAATTGTAGAGTTCATTAACCACCACATTATCTGTCATTTTGGTGTTCCTCATCGCCTGATTACAGATAATGGAAAATCTTTCAAAAATAGGTTGTTGCAAGACCTTTGTGACAACTTTGGTATCAAACTCAGCTTCTCATCACCCTACTATCCACAAGCAAATGGACAAGCCGAATCCTCTAATAAAACCCTAACCAAAATCCTCATGAAAGTTGTCAATGAGTCCGGACGAAATTGGCACGATCACATCCCCTTTGCCCTTTGGGCTTATCGTACTAGCATCCGTACCTCTACTAATGCCACACCTTTTTCTTTGGTATATGGTACCGAGGCTGTTTTGCCTCTCGAAATACAAATACCCTCCCTTAGAATATCTCTTCAGGATATTCTCACCAACGATGATTTCCGCCAAGAGCGGTTAGCCCAATTGGAGCTCCTTGACGAACGTCGTCTTACAGCTCTTGATCACCTTCAAATCTATCAAAAACGCATCAAGCGTGCTTATGATAAGCGACTCCATGAGTGTACCTTTAAGGTTGGTGATCTTGTCCTCAAAGAGAATCAACATGTCACCAAACTAGAAAAGAGCAAACGTGGGAAAATTTGCTCCCAATTGGATTGGGCCTTACATAATCACTCACACCTATGGATCAGGCACTTATCGTTTAGCTTCGCTTAATGGTAAGCCTGAGTCTGAACCCCTTAATGCCTTGCATCTTCGACCATTCTACTATTGAATTTAGTGTTATATCACTTCTTATCTACCTGCCGCTCGTCCCTTGAGCTCACATACCACCACATGCACTTCGTTTCCTACACCTCATAATAAAAATCAAGCTCACATAGTTTGATTCTCACCTCACCTAAACGATGCCTTCCCCTTTTTTAGTCTAGTCCATGACTTCAAAGTATTAAAATAAGCTGTATTCTTATGGGATTTTCTTGAGTCAAACTTCCTACCAAACTAGATGCTTCACGCCAAAAGAACATCTAGCTATCTAAATTATATATAGACTATTCCCTCAAAGGACAGCTATATGCCAAATTATTGCTGCTATTTTATATAGACTGCTCCCCCGAAGGACAGCTATGCACTAAAATCATATCTGCTACTATAAATAGACTGCTCCCTCGAAGGACAGCTATACACAGTCAGCCTTTATCAGAAGCTTCTCGCATTGATTAGCTTCGTGAAGACCTCAAGAATAGCACAATCAATATACCTTGTAGACTTCCCGCATCGATCAGTCTATATTCAGTAAAATAAAAGCCTCATTCAAAAAGAACTTTTTGGGTCATGGACTTGTCTATTTAGGGTAGGTTCTTTTTCGTCAGAACACTCACTTTGTAATAAATTCTCTGTACCTCAGCTATATCATCCACCTCACCTCACCATTTGTTTCAACTCAAGGGATGTAACGTTCACCCGATATATTGTGATCATACAACTCTTTTCACCTATGGACTTCTCGTCTATGCACGGTACCTAGAGCTTCAAGCTCGTTCTACGTTTGGTGGTTTGTTTAGCTCTTTTCACCTACGGAGCACTCTTTCCGCTTTGCCTCACATCTAGGATTGTGTGTTGATCTTAATCAGGACATGGTTCCCTACCACTTGGGTAGGCTAACTTTCGCTTCCCTTATACCTTTTAAAACATCACCAATTCATTTCCGACACCAACAACCTTACCTTACCAATATTAATATCAATATTCTTACCAATCAACCAATTGCCTAAACCGTACCAAATTGCCTGAATTCGCCTCTCCCTAATCCTAAGGGAGAACTACATCGGTCTGAGGCCCCTCATTGCTTTGTGCAAAGGGCTATGTAGGTAGCACTTCGGAGATATGGGGTCTCCCAAGGTTAGCTCGACCATCCCCTACCGTAACCTATCATGTGTGGTAAATATAAATATTTTTGTGTATTTCTATTTAATCACATTCCTCTTTATCCTTTTTCAAAACACCGAAAGTCAAAACGAAAACATTCTTATTATTATAACTCAAATCAACATACATATCTCGTTTTATTTAGATGTTAAACAAATACATCTTCTCTATCATCGACACGCAGGTCGGTACTCTTATTTATTCTTATACCTTGCTAACATTTATTTAGACCCTCACGCCTCATCCCGAACTAGGCGATGATCGTGATCATCGACCCCTCTCTTCAGGCCTCTCTGTCCTCAATGGTACCACGGCTATTGGTACCAGCCCACTGATCTGCCAATCTCTCCTGTAACATATGAATACGCCCTCTCGCATGGAGGACTCCATCCTCTAGTCTCTCCGCTCGTGACTCCGCAACCACTAACAATCCTCTTGTCTCATTCACCTGCGTTTGGAGCTACTGAACCAAACGCTGCAGATGATCCCTCTCTACTATAATCACCGCTATGTCAGGACGATCACGTACACCTCGCAGTTCTGTTACCCACCATAATCTATAGGCCTCTGTCGTTCCTGCATCCATTACCCTGCGATCGGCTGCTACCTCTTCAGGCCCTTCTGGAGGTGTTGGCTGGGGAGGTGAGAATACTGCCTCTGCATCGATCCTCATATAGGGTCTATAAGCCTGGGGTATATCCTGCACAAATCTAAATTGTCGCTGCATGTGATCTAGAGGAATCCTCTCATACTCACCTGGCCTGTGCCCTGCGATCCACCTCAATCGCTCTACACCCCTCAACTCCTCAGCTATATTCTCTGTTACCATATAGTTCCCGTAAGGCCGCCAACAGATATCCATAATCGTCACCATCTCCCATACCTGCCTATAATACTCAATGTCACCCGTCACAGCCTGGGATCTTGCCTCTTGTTCTGTGTGGACCCATCGTCTGAATCCCAACCTCTGTACTCCGGTCTCTCTTGGACTGGATGGGTCGGCCTATTGGTCGCACACAAACAATGTGCTCATAGGCCCAACAGTGTAATAAGTATGAACAATCCAGTGTCGTTCTATGATTTCGCCTACAAGCCCATAAACCCCTGTATAGCTCCGCCAAATATGCAGGTGCCCATGCAAACGTCACATTCCTTTCTATCATCTCCCAAATAACACACATCAATGCCTTTGGAAATCTTCCCCCTTCTGCCCTCGGTAATGCATAATACCCTACCGCTATCATTAATATTATTGCTAACCTTGTCTCCTCAGGATGTGCTGCATACATTATCCCATACGTAAATGACAAACCTTACTGTGTTAAGTCTTGTGCGTATGGACCAAATACTGTTGTTATCGCTCCCCGTGCTGCGCTAGGTAATGCCTGATATACTAGTTTTCCTGTAATTGGGAGTCTCAAAATACGGAACACATCTTCCAATGTTACTATCATTTCCCCTGTTGGCAGATAGAAGGTATTTTTCTCAGGATTTCATCTCTCAATCAACGCCTGTAACATAGCATGGTTCCGTGCAATTCGTGAATAATAGCGGATCCCACTTAACCCCAAACGATTTATCAACATCCATTCAGCTGGTGTTACATCCGCTCGGATTTGTGACAATAACGCTGGTACACTATCATTCATCCTTAGCCCTGCCTCTGCCTGCATATGTCACAAAAACCAATAACTGTTCAATAAATCAAATCCCCACGGGTTTTTTTTCTCACATTCTAGAAATTCCTACAGCAACCGGTATCGTTTATAGTAAACCGGTACCGGTTTAGTAACCGATACCAGTTATTCCTAACCGATATCGGTCACTGTCACCTTCATACCGCCTGCCTAAACCTATTGCCTACGACAATAATTGGAGCGTTTATTCCCTTCTATACCTACAAACATACCTGAAACCCCTGATTACCTACCCCGTAACACTTATAACCCTTGCTATCATGTTTTCCTTTTCATATCTACCCACATACTCTCCCCCATCTTATTCAAAAAACATGCAGTAGTCAAATTACAAACAAAACGTTTACCTCTTGGGTTGCAGTAGCTTGAGGTGGCCCTTGTCTTCCCTCTTGTCCCTACCTACTGGATGTTTCTCCTCGTCCTGCCATTATTACCACCTCTTTTCAAACCTCACCTCTCTGTCTTTCTGAATCTCAGATCACATTCACTTTCCTGTCTCTTTTCTCTTTATCACTCAAAATCTCTCATGCAATTACATGTCTCAGTCGTCAAAAAGCATCGCGTTCACGTATTTAACTTCTTGCATGGCTCTCAAAATTAGAACTTAAGTTGCCACCCTAGCTTTTTTATTTTTAGAAAAGCTCATACCTAAATAACCGGTATCGGTTATGTAACCGATATCGGTCTACTATCTACCGACGTCGGTTACCTAACCAATATCGGTTATACACCTGCCTTTTTGAAACATGGTTCTTTTCTTCGTTTTTTACCTAATTTTTGTCGCGCCTGCCTCTTTTCCTGCATCTCATCACCATTATCCATATTTTTCCATCCACCACACATATAATTACAATTTCATTAACATCATCTACTTTACAAAAACAAACAAGTCATCAACTAAGGATACCAAAACAAAACAAAAAACTATCTGTCTATACATCATTTGGATCCAACTCATCAGATACATATATAACAATGTCATAAAACCAGCCCAAAACATGCAACATTTCATCATATAACACATCATCCATATATCAACATGTCAATTAAACTCATCATATATTCTATACCACAAACCATTGACGAAATACTTAAAAACATTTTCAACACTGCATATGGATCAAAACATCATCTATATATATATATACAAGTTTTCAAATATACACTGTGCCCTACATCGGGGCCTCTGTGATCTCATAATCCAACAAAGCCGGCACGCAGGCCACAGTAGCTATCAATAATCTCGACTCGGCTCGCAGGCCGGTCCCTCATATCAAAAATATACTCGGCTCGTAGGCCGGGTACCAACTATACAAGCCGTACTCGGCTCGCAAGCCGGTATACAATAAATGAATGAATGAATAAATGAGTAATATGTAGGCACCCAAGCCTCTATAAACATAACCGGTTCGCAGACCGGTGCCCATATCCAATATACAAATACAAAAATAATGCAGGGATCCCTCAGTTCTCCCCACCGCCCTCAGCACCTCTCCCTACTGGTCCCTGTGGCGCCTCTTGCCTCCTACCTGTAACAGACATGTCGGCTGTGGCTGCACCTCCCTGCAATCTCTGACTATGCGAGGTCTTCGCTCGGTGTGCCGCATATGGCTGATACTCAGCTCTGGTACTATCAAGAACATCCTGATAGTATCGGGCCTCCGTTCTCACTTCCATGTATCTATCTCGTGCCACCATCGGTACTGGGGCTGGTCCCCGGACTCCTACTGCCAGTACCCCCTGTGCCTGTGCTGGTGGTGCCTGTGGCTGTGTTGCTGCTGGTACTGCAGCCTGTACCTGTACTTGCACCTATGGCTGTGCTGCTGGTGGTGGTGCTGCCTGTGCCTGTACCTGAGCCTGGGCTAGCTGCCCCTGTAAGACCCCTATCTGTGCCTGCGTAGCAGCAACCTACCCCTGTAAGAGCTGCACCTGACCCCTGAGCTGATCTCTCTCTGCCGTCACAGCTGCCAAGTCTGGCTGTGCGGGCTGTGCTACCCTCGCCGCTCTCTGACCAGCCCACCACACCATGTATGCTCCTGTACAACCAACATCATCTACTGTGTCATCTGCTGGCCTCTCAGCAACCCAATCTAGATCCAAGGGCTGTGGTGCAGGCAGTGGGGCCTCTACATCATCCCTCCTATACTGAGGGAAGGGAGGTGGCTCGTCCTGTCGCAGCCCCATCTGCCTACGTACCCTCTCTAGGGGTATCCTCTCGTACTCTCCCGACCTCCGTCTTGCTATCCAGAAAGTGTACTGGATCCAGCGTAACTGTACTCGGCCTCCTCTATGTGGGTGATGACCTCTGTAAGGTCTCCATACGATATCTACCACTGTCAGGCCCTCTAACAAATGCCTGTAGTAGGCAACGTCTCTCCCCACAAGCACTGCTCGTGGCTGCCCCACGACTCCCAACCACCTCTGAAAGCCGTATCTGTATATAACCTGTGGCCCTAGCTGCTGGGGCAGCCCTACTGGTCTGATGCATATGATGTGCTCATATGCCCAACAGTGAAGTAAAAATGTCGAACAGATACCGAATCGCCTCATCCGGCGATAACCCCAGAGCTCTCTGTATAGTTGCACCAGATACACTGGTGCCCACGCATAGCAAGTATGCTGCTCAATCATCTCAAGCAACACCCCCATCAACGCCCGTGGAAAGCGGCCTCCCTCTGAGTCCGGGAGGGCGAAGCAGGTGATCCCAATCATCATCAGCACAGCCAGCCGTGTTTCGTGTCGATGCGCACGGTACATGTCACCATACCCAATGCTCGCGCTGTGATAGGTAAGTAGCGCGGCTGCATCTCCAAAAACCTGTAATATGCTATCCATGGCAGTCTCTAAATCTACCTGGAAGACTGCCTCTCCCTCGATAGGTAGTCGAAGGATGCGATACACATCCTCCAATGTGATAGTCATCTCCCCAGTCGGGAGATGGAACACATTGGTCGCCGGATCCCATCTCTCGATGAGGGCGACCATCAGGCTGTGATCTCTCTCTATCGCTCTGTACCTCTGGACTCCACCGAGTCCCACCTCGCGCATGATCGCCCAGTGAGCTACGGACACATGTGGTCTCATCCGCACCAACAGCGGGGGCATCCTATCCTGCATCGTCAACTGCTGACGTGCCTGCAAAACCAACCCACATCCTTAGACCTACTTTTTATCACAACATCTACTTTATCCTCTAAACCCCCTTTTATCACCCCAACCAAACCCCACCCCACCCAACACCCCACCCCACCCAACCCAAAACACAAACCACGCCCAACCCAACCCAACCCACACTCACCCAAAACCCAACCCAACCCATACCCATACAAACCCAAACCGACGTCGGCCGACATACGACCGACGCCGGTCCAGCCCAACACACCCTGTCCACACAATTTGCGACCGATGCCGGTCGCTTAGCAACTGACATCGGTCGCTGTAATTGCCGGGAGCTGAAAACCTACCCACCCAGCTGACTTGCCCTATTTTACCCATCTATCCTGTTCGTTTTTCAAATTACGTCAATTTATTCAATATTTCCTAAAACATGTAAATTCCTACCCAAACCCCCAATTTAGCTTAACACCATTCAAATGCACACAATAAAGAGTTTCGAACATACCCGAACGATGACACGTCGTCGTGGTGGGATGGGTGGTGGTGGTCCAGCTGGTCCAGCCCCTCCTGCTCCTCCTGCCTGTGCCATAGCTCCAATTATGATCTGCTGGGTCCCCAGCCAATCAACTGCTACCTCCTCCTCACTCGGGCCCGCAAACAACTCACTCCTCCAGCAAAATAGCTCCACCTCACTCAATAAACCTCCAATCTCAACTCTCCACGTCAGACAAGTCAATTTGGTTTTCAAAATAACAAAGTGACAATGACAAGCCGTATTTTTCTTTTTATAGGTTTTTTCGCCCTTAACCGATATCGGTTTCATGTTGCCCTAATGAACCGGTATCGGTCCCTTAACCGATATCGGTCACGTAGAATCGACATCGGTTTTTTCTTCCAACTTTCCCCCAATTTTTTGCCCTTATTTACCATTTGCCCCTTTTTAACCACATATCGCCTATATGCACCTTTGCTGAACACCATTTGTTTACAAACCGGCCCGACCCAAGGCCTCGCCCTAATAAACCGGCCCGACTCAAGGCCTCGCCCTACCCTACAAACCGGCCCGACCCAAGGCCTCACCCTAATAAACTGGCCCAACCCAAGGCCTCGCCCTACCCTACCGGCCTGACCCAAGGCCTCGCCCTACCCTACCGGCCCGACCCAAGGCCTCACCCTACCCTACCCAAGGGCCCAACCCAAGGCCTCGCCCTAACACCGGCCCAACCCAGCCTAACCCAAGGCCTCGCCCTACCCTACCAGCCCGACCCAAGGCCTTGCCCTAACAAACCGGCCCGACCCAAGGCCTCGCCTCGCCCTACCCTACCGGCCCGACCCGGCTCGACCCAAGGCCTCGCCCTAACAAACCGGCCCGACCCAAGGCCTCGCCCTACCCTACCGGCCCGACCCAAGGCCTCGCCCTAACCAACCCGCCCACCCCAAGGCCTCGCCCTACCCATTTGGCCCGACCCAAGGCTACAACCCAACAACTCGGCCCGACCCATGGCCGTATCACTCCAATACCTTACCCAAAATCAAAACCATCCACTTTTATCCACCCATCCTGTAGTTTTTTGTTCAATCGAGCTCACCTGTTCGTGTTTTAGCATGATTAGGGTCCTTGACTTGATTTGTCGACCAACTTTGCTCAGACCTAGACCGTGACGTTTATCTCAACCAAACCAACCATTTGGTACTACCGGACATGCCTAAACGTTCCTGTACCTTACCTGTTATATACCCTGGAGCTACTTCCTATGCCTTGGATACCAGGATTATATCACCCTTGTTTGGATAAACTATCGACCTTTGCCTATACATTGCTGGTTTTCTCATCAAATCATGTACCCTAGTTGTACTATTGCATTTTACCATGCGTCTGCTTCCTTGGACCTACCCCACCATCTTACCATCCCCTCTACCCCATTTACCCTTTATCAACCCTATCCCTGATTTCCCGTTCACTCAATCTGTGATAGATTTGAGGGGGATTACCTATACCCTTAACAGGGGAAACCACTTCATATTATTGTCCGTGCAGCTTTACAAAACAAGCTACACGACAATAAGGGGCTAATGTAGACACCAAATTTGTGTCTTACGACCCCTTGTGACCCGCATCTCATCTCGCAACTTAACCTCATCACCTAAACCTTACACAATTATTTATTAATTACCTTATAATTGATAAATCCACCATCACCTTACCTGCCACCTCATTTTGCCACCTCATCATGACCTAGCCCTAACCCTAAACTAACCTAATTAAGACCTATGACTTGGTCTAGACTCACATCCATAACTAATGCCTCCTTACTCGCACCCAAAACCAACCTTCTAGCCACTTGACCAAGCCCGCAACTGATCTCTAGGGAGAAAAGCAGGGAAGGTGGGCTATTTTACTAAAAATAGCCTACTTTTTCCTTACCAATACCGGTTCCTACTCGACCGCCGTCGGTTACGTAACCACCATCGGCTCCCTGTAAATGGGCTCCCCAAACCAAAATCAAGGGTCGAATGATTTTTGAATCAACAGAGATCATTAGGAGTGAAAAACAGAGTCCAGATCTTCACTTGACCGAGCAGAGATGAGTGAAGAAACCAGAAGCGTTTGCAGCAAAGGAGATAAACTTGCATCTTTGTCAAAACCAGTAAGTCACATCTTGCATGTCCTCTGTTATAACATTTCTTATGCTCTTTCAATCACAGTCCTCCTAAATCCATTTCTGAATCCACTACCCAACGTGCCATTGCATCTAACTATCATTCTTTTACCTCTCATCATCTCATTTCCTAATATCATCCATAAACCAGCCTTACAAACACCATAGCTACCAAGAAGGTCCTAGGCCCAACCGACGTCGGTTACCAGAAACCAGTATCGGTTACCCTGACTATAACCAGAAACCAGCCTTCTCCTACCCGTTTCAACCAAGTAATCTAATTGATATTTTGCAGTCATTTGTGTTAATTCATATTAGCAGGGAAACTGACCACCTTCGAAAGGAAGTTTTATATTTCCTGGGCCCAAGGTAGTTTCCTCATTTATTGTTTAATCAAATCTTGTGGTCTTGTGTTCTTATTTGCAGGTAGTCCTTCCAAGACAAAAAGGAGTTCTTCGCAGTCAACTTGATCTTTCTCCACGGTACGCGCACACCATCTCGACATTTAACAGATATTCCTCCTAGCCCTAACCCTATCTGTTTCTAAAAGGAATGAAAGGATAGAAACAACTCTATTCCTAGAAGCTGAAACATTCTGAGTGAAACAATAAGTTTTACTTTGGTAGATTATGAGACTAGGTATACACATGTAGAAAAGTTGTGCCTAGCCCTATCATTCGTGGCCACCAAACTCCGACACTACCTTCTGAATCACAAAATTTTTGTCATCACTAACACGGACCCCATCCATTATATGTATGCCAAACCTCATCTAAACCAACGCATCACCCGATGGCTTATGCTCCTCGCCGACCTCGACCTTGAGTTTGTCCACCAGAAATCAATCAAAGGAAAAACTATTGCGGACCAACTTGCGCAGGCCCCTTTTACCCCGGGGAACAATTCACCAATTTTAATTTCCCCGACGAACTCATCACCACTCTTTCACTCAGGGAAGAGTCGTATCAAATGACCCTCTTCTTCGATGGATCTAAATGCTAGCGCAATGGAGGAGCCAGTGTTGTTCTCATTCTTCTTGACGCTGAACCTATGCCTCTTTCATTCCGGCTTGATTTCCCATGCACTAATAATACAGCGGAATATGAGGCCCTTGTTTTGGGTCTCTAGGTTGCGTTACACTTAGGTGTCAAATCCATTAATATTTTTGGCGACTCTCAATTGGTAGTCAATCAAGTTATGGGCATCTACCAATGTAAGAATGAGGAACTTCAAAAGTACAAACATTACGTGGATTCACTTTTGACCTCATTTACTCGTTATTCTATCCAGACCATTCCCCGCTCCACTAACAAATTTGCGGATACTATGGCTTGCTTAGCCTCGCAAATTCCTGCCTCACCAACTGACTCTGACATATTCGTATTGGTCCAACAACTTTTTGCCCCATCCTACTCAGCCCCGGTGGTTTGTAAGATAAATAATGTGTCTGCTAATTCACAAGATACCTGGTACCACCAATTTCATGACTACCTTACAACCTCTGTTATCCCACCTGACCTTACTAGTAACGGTAAACGTGCTTTTCTTAAAAGTGTTTCTCGTTATGTCGTCATGGGGGGACTCCTCTATAAACGTGGCTTTGATGGCATCCTTCTTCAAGGTCTAACTGGCGCGGAGGGTCACCTATACCATCCAACAAGTCCATGACGGCATTTTGTGGTGGACATTTTAGTGGCCTTGCCATGGCCAAACGAATCCTTCGCCTAGGTTATTATTGGCCTACTCTTAACAACGACTGCTACAAATATGTTAAGTGTTGTGTTATGTGTCAACAACATGCCAACCTTCAACATACTCCTAGCCATCCGCTACAGGTCGTACGAGATCTTTGGCCTTTCTCACAATGGGGTTTAGACCTTATTGGTGAGATTTCACCCACCTTCTTCACAACGTCACCGTTGGATAATCACAGCAACCGAATACTACACAAAATGGGTGGAGGCCATTCCACTCGTTTCAATCAAAAAAGAAAAAATTGTTGAATTCGTTAACCATCACATTATCTGTCATTTTGGTATTCCTCATCGCCTAATAACAGATAATGGTAAATCTTTTAAAAATAAGTTGTTACAAGACCTTTGTGACAACTTTGGTATCAAACTTAGTTTCTCATCACCTTACTATCCGCAGGCCAATGGTCATAAAACCCTAACCAAAATCCTCATGAAAGTTGTCAATGAGTCCGGAAGAAATTGGCATGATCACATTCCCTTTACCCTTTGGGCTTATCGTACTAGCATTCGTACCTCCACTAATGCCACACCATTTTCTTTGGTATATGGTACCGAGGCTGGCTTGCCTCTCGAAGTATAAATACCCTCCCTCAGAATATCTCTTCAGGATATTCTCACTAATGATGATTTCCGCCAAGAGTGGTTAGCCCAATTAGAGCTTCTTGACGAGCGTCCTCTTACGGCTCTTGATCACCTTCAAATCTACCAAAAGTGCATCAAGTGTGCCTATGATAAATGACTTCATGAGCGTACTTTTAAGGTTGGTGATCTTGTCCTCAAAGAGAATCAATATGTAACCAAACTAGAAAAGAGTAAACGTGGAAAATTTGCTCCTAATTGGATTGGGCCTTACATTATCACTCACACTTACGGATCAGGCACTTATCATTTATCTTCGCTTAATGGTAAACCTGAGCCTGAGCCCCTTAATGCCTTGCATCTTCGACCATTCTACTGTTGAAATTAGTGTTATATCACTTCTTATCTACCTTACGCTCATCCCTTGAGCTCATTTACCACCGCATACACTTTGTTTCTTACATCTCAAAATCAAATCAAGCTCACATGGTTTGATTATCACCTCCCCTTAAAAGATGTCTTCTCCTTTTAAGTCTAGTCCATGACTTCAAAGTATCAAAATAACACATTCTTAATTAAAACACTTATGGGATTTTCTTGAGTCAAACTTCCTACAAAAACTAGATGCTTTATGCCCAACGGACATCTAGACCTCTAAATTATACAATAGACTGCTCCCTTGAAGGACAGCTATATGCCAAACTATTGCTACTATTATATATAGACTGCTCCCCCGAAGGACAGCTATACATAAATACCGCATCTGCTACTATAAATAGACTGCACCCTTGAAGGACAGCTATACACAGTCAGCCTTTATCAGAAGCTTCTCACATTGCTCAGCTTCGTAAAAGACCTCAAGAACAACAAAATACATATCCCATGTAGACTTCCCGCATCGATCAGTCTATATCCAACAAAATAAAATAAAAATAAAAGTAGTATTTCAAAACACTTTTGAGTCATGGACTTGTCTATTTAGGTTTGATTCTCTTTTGTCAGAATAATCATCTTATAATAAGTTCTCTGCACCCTCGCTCACATCAACCACCTCACCTCACCATTTTTCAAAGAAACAAAACTCAAGGGATGTGACGTATATCCGATATATGGTGATTATACCACTCTTTTCACCTATCGACTTCTCGCCTATGCAAGGTACCTAGGGATTCAAGCTCATCCTACATTAATATGTGGTTTGTTTGGCTCTTCTCAATTACCAGACACTCTTACCTCTTTTGCTCGGCTCTAGGATTGTGTGTTGACCTTAATCAGGACATGATTCCCTACTATTTGGGTATGCTAACATTCGCTTTACCCTACCAACACCAATAACATTACCCTACCAACATCAAATTTTTACCAACCAACAAAATTGCCTAACCACAACCAAATTGCCTGAATTCACCTCTCCCTGATCCTAAGGGAGAACTACATCGGTCTGAGGCCCTTCCTTGCTTTGTGCAATGGGCTATGTAGGCAGCACTTAGGAGACATGGGGGTCTCCCAAGATTAGCTCAAGCATCCCCTACCATACCCTATCATGTGTTGTAAATATAAATATTTTTTGTGTATTTCTATTTGCCAACATTCATCTTTATCCTTTTCTTTTTCAAAACAAACAAAAACAACATTTAAAACACAACCATTCTTATTATTATCATCACTCAAAAGAACATACATCTTTAGTTTTTATTTTAGATGTTAAACAAATACATCTTCTCTATCATCGACTCGTAGGTCGGTATCTTTATTTATTCTTCTATTCCTATGAAATTCACTTAGATCCTTGCACCTCCTCCCGAATCAGGTGGTGATCGTGATCGTCAATGCCCCTTCATGGGCCTCTCCATCCTCAAAGGTGCCACTGCCATTGGTTCCTCCCATTGATCCGCCAACATCTCCTGTAACATATGAATACGTCCTCTCGCATGGAGGAATCTTGCCTCCAGTCTCTCCACTCATAGCTGTGAAGCCTCTAACAATCCCATTGTCTCATTCACCTGTGTTTGAAGCTGGCGAGCTAAATCCTGCAGACAATCTCTCTCCGCTGTAATCACAGCTATGTTAGGGCACTCATGTGCACCTTGCAGCTCTGCTACCCACCATACTCTATACGCCTCTGTCGTTCCCGCATCCATAACCCTACGATCGGCTGCTATCTCTTCTGGCCCTTCTGGAGGTGTAGGCCGGGGAGGTGAGAATGCTGCCTCGGTGTCGATCCTCATGTTATGGTCTATATGTCATAGGAATAACCTGAACGAACCCAAATTGTCGCCGCACGCGATCTAGAGGAATCCTCTCGTATTCACCCGGCCTATGCCCTACGATCCACCTCAATCGCCTACTACACCCCTCAACTCCTCAGCTATGTGCTCTGTCACCATATAGTTCCCCGTACGGCCTCCAACAAATATCCGCAAATCGTCACCATCTCCCATACCTGTCTATAATACTTGATGTCATCTATCACGGCCTGGGATCTCGCTTCTTGTTCTGTCTGGACCCATCTTCTGAATCCCAACCTTTGCACTCCTGCCTCTCCAGACTCAATGGGTCGGCCTATTGGACACACACAAACAATATGCTCATAGGCCCAACAATGTAATAAGTACGAAACAATCCAGTGTCGATCTGTGTTTTCACTTGCATGCCCATAAATCCCTATATAACTCTGCTAGATATGTGGGTGCCCATCGTGAATGTCACGCTCATTTCTATCATTTCCCAAATAACACTCATCAATGCTTTGGGAAATCTCCCACCTTCCGCCCTCGGTAATGCATAATACCCCACCAGCTATCATTAATAGCACGGCCAGCCTTGTTTCCTCATGGTGTGTTGCATACATTGTACCATACGTAAATGATAAACCTCGTTGTGTCAAATCTCGTGTAGCTGACCCAAATACTGCTGTTATTACTGCTCACCCCCGCACTGGGCAATGCCTGATACACACGGTTTTTCCTATCATTGGAAATCTCAAAATATCGGAACACATCTTCCAAAGTCACTGTCATCTCCCCTGTTGATAGATAGAAGCGTATTCTTTTTTGGATTCCATCTCTCAATCAACGCCTGTAACATAGCATGGTTACGTGCAATTCTTGAATAATAGCGAATCCCACTTAACCCCAACTGATTTATCAATGCCCATTCCGCTGGTGTTACATCTGCTCGGATTCGTGACAACAACGCTGGCATAGTATCATTCATCCTTAACCTTGCTTCTGCCTGTATACATCAAAACGACACATGATTATTCAAAAGAACAAATCTCTACGGGTTTTTTCTCAAACTCTGGAAACCCTTACAGTGACCGATACCGGTTTGCTAAACTGATACCGGTTACTTCAAAACGATACCGGTCACTGTCAAAGTATATCTACCTTGCTTAAAGCATACACCTACGATATTTATTTTGCCCGTTCACTTCCTATTTATACCTAAAAACATACATGCCTACCCTGTTTACCTACCCCGTAGCACTCATACCATCCCCAAACCCTTGCCTATCACCTTTTTTCTCATCTTTACCCACTTACACTTCTTTCATCCTATTTACAACACATGCAACAATCAAATTACAACCAAACAGTTTACCTCTCAGGATGTAGCAGCTTGGGGCGGAACATGTCATTCCCCCTCGTCCCTGCCTGCTGGATGCTTCTCCTCGTTTAGCCATATTCACCACCCTCTTCAAATATCACTTGTCTTTCTGTCTTCTGAATCTTAGCCCACGCTCACTTCACCTAGCTCTTTCCTCCTTATCACTCAAATTTCTTTCATGCAATTACCTGTAGCAATTGTTAAACAGTGTCGCATTCGCATATTTAACGTGTTTCATGACTCTAAAAATAAGAATGCTAAAAATAGGAACTTAAGTTGCCAAACCCCAGCAGTTCTATTTTTAGGAATATCATTCTTGCATAACCGATATCGGTTAGATAACCGATACCGGTCATATAGCTACCAACATTGGTTACATAACCGATATCGGTCATACCCCCCTGTTCCTTAAACCTAAGCCTTTTCTTCTTTTTAACACATTTTTGTGGTGCCCGTTTCCTTTTTCCTGCATGAACAACACCATTATCCATATTTTTCATTACATCCACAGCTCATTACAATTTCATTAACATCATTTCTCTATATTACAAAATAAACAAGCCATCAATAACCGATATCAAAAACCATTAATATATACACCATTTGGATCCAAATCAATAGCTCCAACCATTCAATATTCACAAACTAGCAACAAAACATACAACATTTTATAACACAACATGTCAAATAAACTCATCATCTATATACATACATACATTCCATCAACAAAAGACATCAACACCATCAATATAACACCATGTAAATTAAACTCATCATACATTAAATATCACAAACCATTTTCAAAACACTTCACACATTTTTTACACACAACATGTGGGTCAAATCATCATATCTATATATATACCAAGTTTCAAATATACAATGTGCCCTGCATCGGGGCCTTTGTGATCTCATAATACAACAAAGCCGGCACGCATGCCGCAATAACTGTCAATAATTTCAATTTGGCTCGCACGCCGGTCTCTCATATCCAAAACATACTCAGCTTGCAGGCCGGTATCAACTATACAACCCATACTCGGCTCGCAGGCCGGTATATACAATAAATGAATGAATGAATAGATAAATACATCATATCTAGGCACGCAGGCCTCTCTAAACATAGCCGGTTCGCAGACCGGTGCCCATATCTAATAAACCAATCCAAAACTATGCAGGGACCCCTCAGCTCTCTCCACTGCCTGCTGGTCCCTGTGCTGCCTCTCGCCTCCTACCTGTCACAGACCCACCGGCTGTGGCTACACCTCCCTGAGATCTCTGGTTCCGAGAGGTCTCTGCTCTATGTGCCGCATATGGCTGATAATCAGCCCTGATACCATCAAGAATATCCTGATAGTACCGGGCCTCCACTCTAGCCTCCATATAATGATCACGAGCCACCGTAGGTGCTGGGGCTGGTCCCCTGACTCCTACTACCAGTGCCCCCTGTGCCTGTGCTGGTGCCGCTAGTGGTGCCTGGTGGGCTGTGGTGGGTACCTGTACCTACGGCTATGCTAGTGCCGCTGGTGCTGCTAACTTGGTGCCTGTACCTATACCTGTGCCTGTGCTGGTACCTGTACCGTTGGTGGTACCTGTGCTGCTACCTGTACCTGAGCCTGGGCTAGCTGCCCCTGTAAGACACCTATCTGTGCCTGTGCAGTAGCAAGCTGCCCCTATAATAACTATACCTGCCCTCTGAGCTGGTCCCTCTCTGCTCTAAACAGCCGCTAAGTCTGGCTATGCGGGCTGTGCTATCTCCTCACAGCTCTCTCTCTGGCCCACCAAACCAAAAATGCGCCTGTGCACCCAGCATCATCTACAGTGTCATCGGCAGGCCTCTCAGCAACCCAATATGGATCCATGGGCTATGGTGTAGGCAGTGGGGCCTCTACATCATCCCTTCGGTACTAAGGGAAGCAAGGGGCTCATCCTGTCATAGCCCCATCTTCCTGCGTACCCTCTCTAGGGGTATCCTCTCATACTCTCCCGGCCTCCGTCCCGCTATCTAGAATGTGTACTGGATCCATTGCAACTTTCCTCGGGCTCCTCCGTGAGGGTGATGACCTCTATACGGTCTCCATACAATATCTGCCACTGTCAGGCCCTCTAATAAATGCCGGTAATAAGTAACGTCCTCGCCCTGCAAGCACTACTGGTGGCTGACCCACGACCCCCAACCACCTCTGAAAGCCATATCTATAGATGACATGTGGGCCCTGGCTGCTGAGGTAGCCCTACTGGTCTAATGCATATGATATGTTCATATGCCCAACAATGTAGCAAAAACATCGAGCAGATCCCGAATCGCTTCATCCGGCGATAGCCCCATAGCTCTCGGTACAACTACACCAGGTATACTGGTGCCCAAGCATAACAGGTATGATCCTCAACCATCTCATGTAAAACCCCCATAAGTGCCCGTGGAAAGCGGCCTCCCTCTGAGTCTGGGAGGGCGAAACAAGTGATCCCGATCATCATCAGCATGGAAAGCCGTGTCTCATGGCAATGGGCATGGTACATATCCCTGTATGTGACGCTCGCGCTGTGATATGTTAGTAGCACAGCTGCATCCCCGAAAACCTGTAGGATGTTGTCCATGGCTGTCTCTGAATCTACTTGGAAGACTGCCTCTCCATCGATTGGCAATCGAAGGATGCGATACACATCCTCCAATGTGATAGTCATCTCCCCAGTCAGGAGATGGAACACATTGGTCGCCAGATCCCATCTCTCGATGAGGGTGACCATCAAACTATGATCCCTGTCGATCGCATCTGTACCGCTGGACTCCGCCGAGTCCCACCTCGCGCATGATACCCCAGTGTGCTACGGACACGTGTGGCCGCATCCAGCTCAACAGTGGGGGCATCCTGTCCCGCCATCATCAACTGCTGACGTGCCTGCAAAACCAACCCACTACATTAGCCCTACTCTTTATCACAACATCTACTTTAACTCTCTATATCCCCTTTCTTATCCACCTAACCACAACCCGACTCCATACCACACGTCTACGCCCATCTATCTTCCCCTAAAAAATTCTACGCTATCCCCCTCCCTCTTCACACCCAAACAAATAACCCACACCATACTCAAATGACCCCAAACCATGCCCAAATACCCTAACCACATCTAAAAACTTAAAAACAACAACACAACCCAAACCATACTCAAACAACCTACACCATGTCCAAATACCCAAACCACATCCAAAAACTCAAAAACAAAATCACAACCCACACCAACAAATTGAAATAAACCTAAGTTAGGACCGGTACCGGTCACTTATGACCGACACCAGGCCTATCCACCGACGCTGGTCAACAACCGACCGCCACCGGTCCACCTACAGACCCACCCTGCCCCTGAAATTTCAGGACCGATGCCGGTCGATTAGCAACCGACATCGGTCACTGCAAATTTTCCGAGCTGAACCCCGACGCGGCTCCCCAATTCCCTTTTTTCCCTATTTTTCCCTCTGTACCCACCCAAACACCCTAAAAACCTACCCCACCCTACCCACCTTGGCCTCTTTCACCTATCTACCCTCTCCCTTTTTCCAATCATTTCCATTTATTAATTATTTTCTAAAAAACTTCTATTCCTACCGACAACCCAAATCTAGCTTCATAACATTAAAACAAACACAATGCACAGTTTCGAACTTACCGGTATGACGACACGTCATCGTGGTGGGATGGGTGGGTGGTGGTCTAGGTGGTCCAGCCCCTCCTGCTCCTCCTGGCTATGCCATGGCTCTAACTGTCCTCTTCTGGGTCCTCCACCACTCAACTGCTGCCCTCCTCCTTACTCGGGCCCACTCACAACTCACTCCTCCACGCCAAAAGTGCCACCTCAGCTGACAAATGCACTAATCTCAATAATCCACCCTCAGACCACTCAAATCAGTTTTTCAAATTGCAAATGTGACAATGACAGGCCGTATTTTTCTTTTTATAGGTTTTTTGACCTATACCCGATATCGGTTATATTGTGCCCTAAGGAACCGGTATCGGTCACCTAACCGATATCGGTCCTAGATAATCGACATCAGTTTTATTCCAGCTCTTCCCCTAATTTCTCGCAAACATCACCTATATCAACATTTGCTGCAAACCCTTTGTTACCCACTTGGCCCAACCCAAGGCCTCCCCCTAACCATTTGGCCCGACCCAAGGCCCTCATCCCAACCATTTGGCCCGACCCAAGGCTGTAACCCAACAACCCAACCCGACCCAAGGCCTCACCCTAAACCATTTGGCCCAACCCAAGGCCTCATCCCAACCATTTGGCCCGACCCAAGGCCGCAACCCAACAACTTGGCCCAACCCAAGGCCTCACCCTACCCATCCAACCCGACCTATCCCAACCATTTGGCCCGACCCAAGGCCGCAACCCATCCGGCCCGACCCAAGGCCTCACCCTACCCATCCAACCCGACCCAAGGCCTCATCCCAACCATTTGGCCCGACCCAAGGCCGCAACCCATCCGGCCCGACCCAAGGCCTCATCCCAACCATTTGGCCCAACCCAAGGCCGCAACCCAACCACTTGGCCCGACCCAAGGCCTCACCCTAACCATTTGGCCCGACCTAAGGCCCACACCCCAACCATTTGGCCCGACCCAAGGCCACACCCCAACCATTTCGCCCGACCCACGGCCCTCACTCATCAATCAGCCCGACCGAAGGCCGTATCACTTAAATACCCCGCCCAAAATCAACAACATACACTTTTATCCACCCATCATGTAGCTTTTTGTTCAATCGAGCTCACCTATTCTTGTTTTAGCATGATTAGGGTCCTTGACTTGATCTGTCGACCAACTTTGCCTAGACTTAGACCGTGACGTTTATCTCAACCAAACCAACCATTTGGTAACTAGCCGAACATGCCCTAAACATTCCTGTACCTTACCTGTTATATATCCTGGAGCTACTTCCTATGCCTTGGATACCAGGATTATATCACCCTTGTTTGGATAAACTATCGACCTTTGCCTATGCATTTCTGGTTTGCTCGTCAAATCATGTACCCTGGTCGCACTACTGCATTTCAACGTGCGTCTGCTTCTTTGGACCTACCCCACCATCTCACCATCATCTCAACACCATTTACCCTTTATCAACCCTATCCCTGATTTCACGCTACCCATCAATCTGTGATAGATTTGAGGGGGATTACCTATACCCTTAATAGGGGTAACCACTTCTTATTATTGTCCGTGCAGCTTTACAAAACAAACTACACGACAATAAGGGGCTAATGTAGACACCAAATTTGTGTCTTACGACCCCCTGTGCCCCGCATCTCATTTCACAACCTAACCTCATCACCTAAACCTTACACAATTATTTATTAATTACCTTATAATTAATAAATCCACATCACCATACCTGCCACCTCATGTCGCCACCTCCTCATGACCTAGTCTTAACCCTAAACTAACCTAATTAAGACCTATAACTTGGTCCAATTCCACACCTATGACTAATTACTCCTCATCCGCACCTAAAACCAACTTCATAATGACTTTACCAAGCCCACAACCAATCCCTCGGAAGAAAAGGAGGGAAAGCTGGCTATTTTACCAAAAATAGCCCGCTTTGACCTGACCGATACTGGTTCCTACTCGACCGCCGTCGGTTACGTAACCGCCATCGGTTCCCCGTAAATGACCACTTCCAACCAAAAAAAAGGATCGGACTTTCATTTGATCGGGAGAAGGAGAAATCATCGAGAAAATCTAGATTTTGCTTGGCCGAGTAGAGACAAGTGAAGAAACAGGAAGAGTTTGCAGAAAAAGACATTAAGCCCAAGACTGCAACTGAATAACCAGAGCCTAGTAACACTCATCCGAGCATCAGAAGAGGAGATAACTCATCTTGGATTGTCAGATCATCCAACTTGGGTCATGTCTTCATCATCACTGTCCTGAAACCTGCATATGCATCAGGGACATGTAAGTAGTGTTTTATATGTTTCTAAGCACCATTTTCTTGAGCCTGTTGATTAATAGTAATCATAAGTTTATTCCTAGATCTACTACCAGTAACATACTCCACTTAACCTTCACCCATACATCCTGATATTGCCCAGAAGGCCATTTTATCACACTCTGAGTCTTCCCTATCCTCCCATCATTCCCCTCAGCCATCCACCAATCCAATAACCCCACAATCACCTTGTAATCAACCTCTACCCAGAAGCACCTAGATTACTGACCTTACCGGTGCCGATTATCCCCTACCGGTAGCGGTTCTCTAATCAAAATCCTTTATATTTCCTGGGCCCAAGGCAGTTCCCTCATTTATTGTCTAATCAAAATCTTGTGGTCTTGTGTTCTTATTTGCAGGTAGTCCTTCCAAGACAAAAAGGGGTTCTTCGCAATCAACCTGATCTCTCTCTACGGTACACGCACACCATCTCGACATTCAACAGGTATTCCTCCTAGCCCTAACCCTTATCTGTTTCTAAAAGGAATGAAAGGATAGAAGCAACTCTATTCTGCAGAGCCGAAACATTTCGAGCAAAACAGTTCTGATTGAGGGTGATTAACCTCCCGTTTGTTTCATGTCTTACGACCACTATCTATCACTGCTTGATCTATTCGAAGAGCGCTCTCAAGTACTTCATCGTAAGTTCTTAGCGGGAACTTCTGGACTTCTTCCGTGACCTCTCTACTGAGAGAATGAAGGAATAAATCGCATAGTTCCATCTGATCCATGTTTGGAGCACTTGCTGAAGAATAAAGAACTGTACGCCACCTCTGGATGAAATGGGCGATAGATTCATTGTGTTTTTGTTTGATGTGCAAGAATTCCCTAATTCCTGTTCTCAACAGTTTGTTCATGTCGAATGCCTTAATGAACTCTGATACGAGTTGGTTTAAATGAATGGATGGAGGCTTCAGGTATTCTATAATACCAGTCGAGAGCAATGCCTTCCAAGGTTTTGGGGAATATTTTAGCAACGACCCCCATCCCAAGGTAGTAATTCACATATGGCTGTAGCATAAGCTTTGATATGCGCATTTGGATCTCCCTCGCCTTTGTACTTGGGTAAATCGGGAAGGGGTCTTGGTAGGATGACGCTATCGTATGGTGAATTCTAAGGGCTCTTTCAGATATTTTGAATAAGTCCCTATCGCATAGGTTTCGATCATTGATGGTGGTTGCTGAGGGAGTGATGGTGGGATGGGTTGTTGATATGGTGCAGTGTATGCATTGGCAGGGGTATAGGGAAGTCCCTGCGTTTGAGAAAAAGGGTCGAGAGAGGAGAACATATCTCCTTGTGGTGATTTGGAGTACATGTTTAAGTATGACGGGATATTGTCTAGTAATGGGTTATTTGATACTAGACCGGGAGAAATAGTGTTAGAGATGACAGGCCTTGTTGGCATTTGTGGTGGATACTAAGGAGGCATGCCTAACGTGCCTACTCCTGTGAGGATATCTACTTGGCTAGGGTGGTATGGAGGATTGGAACTTCCTACTTGCACGAACTGAGAATTTTGGCTTGCTTGAGCAAGTTCTAACCCTCTCATTTTTTCTACTAATGTTGAAATGACTTCATTTGGTGAAGTCCACGGTGCTTTGCCTTAGCGGCGTTTGTTGTATACCCTGGTGTTGTATAGGCATGTGATATCCTACTATGAATTGGATGCTATCCTGCCAAGTTTCTCCGAGAGTATTTCTTATATGCAGTGGCATAGAGGTATTTTCTTGAAAAGAGACCTCAGGTTGTATTTGTAGACCTCCTATAGGTGGGTACATGCCCAGAGAACATTGTTCACTCCTAGGATAACGTATTGACTGTTCATCATCTAAGACCAGGTATGGGTCAGATTGTCTACTAATTTGTGGTCTAAGTAGTATCTGAGGAGATGAACCAGATTCTCCGGTAAACGTCATATTGTTTGAGCCTGAAGGCTCTATTTGTTGCGTTTGAGGGGGTTGATCTAACTCCCCTATTTGAAAGGACGAGCTATATCTGGTCCTTGGAGTTTGTGCTGATAATTGATTATTTGAGTAGTTATCACCCCATAATGAGAGTGAGGGTGATGATTTCCTATTCTGTTGGGCGTAGTATGCCTCAAGACCCAAGAGGGGTCTACCGTATGCATCGAATCTCGACATATTCGGGGGGTATATGAATACCCACAGAATAATGGGAAGGAGAAAAGGTGATTGAGATAAGATGAAACTTCTCAAAGAGAAGGTGAAACAGTTGTTAGTTCACGTCGGGTTCACCAATTTTGTACGCTGGAAAAGTAACAAGCGAGCATGGGAATCTACAGGTAACTCTTCCGCGTACCCGACCTCCCGAGGTCGGGCCGAGACAGCTGATGGGGATGGAATATGCGTAAGATACAGACCAACTAGTTAGGTAATCTAATTTCTTCGACATGCACTAATGGAATTTGTGAATCTAAGGCAAAGAAGGCCCTTCTAACTTGGATTAGCGTGATAGATCGATCGGCAAGGATGACTGCTCGAAGGCTCCAATCAATATTGAGCTCTGGCGTGATTCAATCTATGGGTTGTGGAATACGTGGAAAATGACCTGGGATAGTTTCATGTACGTCCCCAGATAAGTTCATATGGTGGATGGTGAATACAATTGACTCTACGGGTGATTCTCTGGCCTAGTCCAGAATTATCTAGCTTCGTTAGTCGCTATATCTAGTAAGGAAAATTGTTCGATGATGATGGGTGGGAGTGGAGTAGATCTGAATACTAACGTGCGTAGGTCAGTGTCTATATTTGGTTGACCAATGGATTCATTAGGCTGTGGGATTTTTGGATCACAACCGTAGACTCTTGGTTGTTGTGGACCTTCTATGGTCATGTATGAAATCAAGTCCTAATCCCTAATATCCAATAATCGTACGCTTTCTCAGCTTCTATGTTTAGGACCAACAACTACGTGATCTTCTTAGAATATCTCACAGGCGTTCATGCAATCTGGATCCTTAAACTAGTATCTATGTCTGTGAGAGTGTCTCCTGTACCTGGATGTGGGACCAAAGGATCACAACCAAAGGTTTGTTCTCTTTCGAACCCTTCTACAGTCATGTGAATGTTTGCCTAGGATAACCTGTAGTTCGGTTGATTTGACCAAAACGTGTATGCTTGGTCGTCTTCTATATTTAACCCTCTCAACTGAGAACTGATCAGCTATAAATCTATTGTTGTTTGGAAGACTTGTATTCTAAGGTTCTGGTCTATATCGGTTATTGCTGTGATGAGATTGGGCTGAGGCATGATTGGCTCGAATACATATTCCCTGGGCTCTCTGGGTCCCGTGATGGTCATGTAAAAGTAATGATGTAAACGAATTGTAGCAAAATGAAAGTTAACTATTTGCAATATATCTATAGCGTATATGATTTCTCTTTTGTTTGTATTTTCTGATGAACTATATGAATTTAAGAAATTAGCTATTAACAATATTTAGAAATGACGACTAAATAATAATTTAAAAAAAAAAAACAAGATAACCAAGTGTAGTTATTTGCCTGTGCGATTTATAGATCTATTCTAAACAATAGCTTATCTAATCTATTTGCAAGATTCTTGATCCTACCTCAGAAGTGAGGAGTGAATCATAGTTTCTCATTAACTATCAATCCCCACAGCTTCCCTGGCAATATCAAGAATAGAATTTACTGAAATGAAACAATTAACTACTCTATTTGATATGATTCTAACTAGAACTTTGAAAGCTAGAACCTGGATTCCGCAGAACAGTGGTGAATCCGATGGTGTGCGTGATCTTGTCCCCTCAGTGTGATCTCCTCGTTCTTTCATGTTCACGTGGATCCAGAAAATTTTGTAATGCTAGCATCAACAGAAGTAGATATTGAGATAAAGGGAGCTCAAAATACACACCGAATACAATGCGAGTAGGAGAGGGATAGCGTAAGAGTACAGAGCTTGGCTTATGCAATTCCTAGCGGGATTTATTGCGAGTTATGCAACATAAAGAGTCCAGAACCTGAAACTATCCTGTTTGGGGAGAAAAACCGTTAAATTTAATGGCTTCCTAAGCTATTCTACTCCAATGGATTGGATAAAACAACAACACTGTTTGCACAAGCTAGATATGTGGCTTACCAATAGTAAGACAGTGAACTAAACAACAACACTGTTTGCACAAGATGGATTTGTGGCTTACCAACAGCAAAACAATGCTAAGTAAGCATGTATTGAAAGAAAATAAACACTCTAAGCAAAAGGAAAGCTAAACCTATTGCAATAAGAAATCTAGAGGCAAACTTTTTGGGGCCATTTGTTTGAGCACAAGCAATCTATTTATAGGAATTGCATTCACCCAAAGATCAAAACCAAACTAAACTCTCAAACAATAAACAAAGGCAAAACACTATTCCATGGAACCAGAACCATAAATGCAAGCTCATGGCAGTAAAAGAAAGTAGGTAAATCGTTGAATTTACGTGAGTCTTGTAAAAACATCCTTCTGGAAAACGCGTAAAGGACCGCCGCTCTGAGCAAGGCGGTAGTTATAGGACCGCCACCATGTTCAAGGCGGCAGTCACGAGACCGCCGCCCAGGCAGGGCGGTAGTTTCATTACTAAAGAGAAAAGGGCTAAAAGAAGAGGAAAAAAAAGAAAACTAAGGCACATGGGGGCTAAGCAGGTCATGCGGGATGTTAACACATACTTGGAGAGATTTCCCGGATCCCGAACACCTTGCGAGGAGACCTGTATCATCATCGGGGCACTTGTCACGTTGTTCTGGCAGTACAGTACCTTTACAATTTTGGGTACGTACAGTTACCACAACCCTTCCACCCCCATATACATACTACCAATTACCTCTTTTTTCATCCATTATTCATTTTGGGTACGTACCCCCTATTTCACTACCTTCTTCTCCACCACCCTACATGGCAGCCCCATATAATAGATTGCCACCCCTGTTATATGCCTAAAACCAACCTTCTCATGCTACGGGAGGCATCCAATCATCACAACCCACCAAAAACCTAATTAAATTGATGTTGTACATGATGTACACATTAGAGGCATCGGTATCCAGCTCCCAAAAAACTCTCACCTATAACGAGATTTACAACGAGCCTATTCACCCATCCATTCCTATCCATTCATACCCTATGCATTGGGAAATGCCTAGATTCAATTGTTTCAATAGCAAAGAAGACCCACAACAGCATTTGCGATTGTTCAAACATGGGTGTTATCTGATTGCTCATGATGATGCCTTGCTTTTGAGAACCTTTTCCATGTCCCTCACTAGACCTGCATTAGATTGGTTTAGTGGGTTACCTAAAAACTCTATATTCTCATTCAATCAGGTATCCCAAACCTTCTTGGATCATTTCTCTATCAATATCATCAAGAAGGTTACCATAACCAATCTATATTCCACACGTCAGTATGAGGATGAATCTATCGTAGATTTTGTCGCTCACTGGCTCATCTTGATCAATCAACTTACCTTCCAATTACCACAAACTGAACTCATTGAGCTCTTCACACGGGCTTGCGCTAGACATATCTCCCCAACCTTGCAGGTCCAAACCTTACAAACATTCGATGAGGCATTCACTATGGCACGAAAGTTAGAGATTCGGGCCATCAAAGAGAGTAAAATCCAATTATGCAATAAGAATTCGGAATTCAAGTTGAATGATACCTCTTCTTATTCCAAACCACAAACCAATTATTCAAAAGCTAAGGGCACCACTAATGCAGTGGTACTCGAGGTCGGCCCATCTCATCCGTTAAATCAGGCTACACCCTCATCTAATCTCTCACCTATCCAGACTTTTCAATTTAGACGAGAGTAATGAAAATATACCCCAATTGGGGAACCTTACTCTTCTATCTTAGAAAATCTTATCAAATCCAGAGCCATCACCCTTCCACCTATAAAACTACACACCTGTTTTGACCCTTCTCGCCCCATGCTTGCATGGTATAAAGAACATGATTTCTGTAACTATCATCGAGTAAAGGGTCATAGTGATGGAAACTGCATCACTTTCAAAAATATTGTCCAAGAAATTCTCAAGAAAGGTGAGTTAACTGTGGATAACCCCAATGCCACCCCCCAAAAAAATCTACAAATCTTCAAAAAACTATTTCCCAACCATGCCCCTTCATCCAATCAAACTAGTGAGACATCAACTCACGATACCCATACCCGCGAGGTTCACGCTATCTTTAACGAGGGTACCTATCACCTCCCAATTGCCTCACATCCCTTCCATAGAGAAAATCCTAGCCCGAAATCCTCCTGCCACATCATAACCAACCTCCCATGTTCCTTCACCCACAAAGGAACATCTTTCATCTCCTTCATCACCTACAGAGGGGTCTTCCGCTAACATCGAGACCATCTCACCCCTAGCTTCACCACTTAGAGAACCTTTACCTACAGTGCCTCCTCCACCCATAGAGGAGCTCCCATTATCTCCTCCACCTACAGAGGATCACCTATTGCCTCCTCCACCCACAGAGGAGCTCCCATCATCTCCTCCACCTATCATAGACCCAATGGAGATACCTTTTCCTCTTGGTGAGCATTCTCCACTAGCTACCTAGAATCTCACATACCTACTTTTGGCTCTCTTACCCACAGAAGCTGATGCTAGCCAATTCACTGTCTCTAAGACACATTTTATGTGAATTTCCATTAGGTCCTCACCAACTCCACCCACATACGTTCCATTCTCATGTTTGGCAAATCACTTAGATTATGTGGATAGGGGTTTACTATGGGGGCACCTCTTACTCCTTGTCTCAACACAGATGTAGAGATCCCTTGCTGATACCTCCACTATCTACCTAAACACATTTTGACCAATCAAACCAAATACAACCACCTCTATCACAACCCCTTCCACGATACCTATTAGCACTCAAACCACACCCTTACCCATAACCCAACCTATATCTAAACCCAAACCAAAACCTACAACATTTTCCTCAACTAAACCTATTACCACTTTAGGGGTCACCCCGACCACCAGCCTTACTCATCCACCTATTAAACTGGATTTAGCTACATCCTCCAATGTCAATGCCACACCTACTCTGACACCCAAACCAAAGAATCAAACTCATCGACCTCATGCCCCAATCGCACCAATCACACCCGCACTTGTCCCATCTGTCTTAAGACCTCAACTTCCCAACATGGTCAAGCAACCTTCACCCATCCATAAACCAATAACACAACAACCCATTCTCTTCTTCACAAACCTCTAACCTACCCAGGTGCACAACATGACTTACATCTGCACCTGCAGTCTTTTTACCACCAATACCTCCAATAACCTTAGCTATTGATTCATTACCCACTACACTTAAGTCATTGTCCCTCACATCCCAAGTACGGACCCACGTCATCTACCCTCACAACACCCCCGTTATACCCATGGGTAACTCGCCCTCTTCCTCCATCTGCTTTTCCTTCTAGACCTCGTACACCCACATCACCTTTACCCAAGAAAGGTGCAACCCAAAAACAAAAACCCCACTACCCCATAATAAGGTAGTCAAAACAACCACACACCCTCCTACCCGTCTATCTACTATATCCCTACCCAAACAAACACGACCGATACCTAAAATCACACTGGCACCTAAAACCGTAACTCGACCCGTTCCTAATCTTCCAAAAATAGTTCCTCAACAATCAACCAAACCTACACCCAAACCCATGTTCACTTCCCATTGTGATCCACTAGCATGGTCCTATGCTAAAATTTTAACCAACCTCCTCGAGACTTCTATTATCACATTACCGTCACTATGACCTTACGACCCCTCAAACCCAAGACAAAAGGGTTTGATGATACTAAAATTTGTGCATACCATCATGTGCCAGGGCAGTATGTGGAGAACTGCAAGGCCTTAAAAACCATTCTTATCTAATTATGTCCACCAGAAACCAACTTTGATGATGACAAACTTCTTAACGAGGATCCTTCTTCACCGACACCCATTCCCACACTGCCCACTTAACAACCACAACCTCCACCCTCACCACTCCTAGAACCACCCTCAAGATTTGAAATTAACATGGTTTGCATCAGAGAACTTTCCATACCACTACCCCAATCATTGCACCTAGCTCACCTCACAAGGATTTTCTCCTCTAGTAGGTTTTTTTCCCTTCATGTTGTTATACCACTCATCCTAAACTTTCTCCATTTTCCAACTCCCCTCAAATCAACATGATACAAATCACTACACGTGCACAGAAGGGCAAAGAAAAGGAAACTAACCTACCAACCAATCCTATACCCAACATACCACTTGCACCCATACCTAAAATAACTATCTATGGCCCCACATACCCCATTTCTAATGGCATCACACATCGCACCATGCTCAAACAATTACACCAATATCTCCTCAAAATGTCCTTATATGACTTCATCCAAACCTCATAATCCCATCGTCAAGCCCTCATAGAGGTTATTCAATCTATTGAGGTTTTACCCAATGACCCTACACCTGTAGCCTCCATTATCACACCCCATCATGTAGCCTCTCTCACCAAATTACAACCTTCATCTTCACCCCATCCTGTTCACCAAGTGGCCTCCCTTAGCTTCGTAAAGGAAGAGATCACTCCAGACCAAAATGATGACCCAGACCCAACCCTCTTCATCTCCATCCACATTGATGACATACAGGTACGCCATGTGATGATTGATGCAGGCGCTAGCATTAACATCATTTCATCCCATGCATTTGCTCAAATGCACATACCTGATAATTGCATGCATAAACATCTGGTCATGTTGTGTTCATTCAACGACACTATCACCTCCACACTAGGAACTACCATCCTTCATGTTTACGTGGACCCCCACACTATTCCAGAATTGTTTTATGTTTCGGAGGGGGAATTCCAATATAAATTGTTACTTAGTAGACCCTGGATCCGTGTCATGGGTTGTGTTCCTTCCACTTTGTATCGTTGTGTAAAGTTTGAACACAAAGGACACACTTATACCATTCCACCTGACCCATCACCTTTCAAAGCATGCAACATGATTTACTGACCTCATGACGTGCTCATACTTGTCAAGTTGTATACCTCCATAACCAATACCACTTCACATACACCTCCACCTACCAGTACAACCACTGCTTTCACTGCACATACCTCCTCCATTCCTACCACTGCTATAACCTCCATGGTTGACCCATTAGCTTCCCAATCCATTAACTCCACCTCTGCATCAACCTCCGACACATCATCCATTTCAGCTTTCTACATACCAACCACTAACCCCTTGGAAGGTGTTTTTCAACACCTCACTCTAGGGGAGTATTGCCTATATAGTATCAACACATTCCTTACTCCAAACAAGTATGGAAGCCTCCACCAACACCCTCACTATGATCACCATATAGGAGAATGCCTCCTTTATGGTCCTCCTCATCTTCATACTAGTCTCACCTATGGGGGACTTGATACTACCACTTACACACCTGCACCAACATCGCAAACCCACCCATTTTCTACTAACTTCCAATCATTTACCAATCACCATTTTTCCCACACCTTCCTGCATCATTCTGTGTGGAAGGTTTTTGGTTTTGGCTTTTATGAGCAAGGCTACCATACTGTTATTCCATGTCCCACCCACAAACATAATGACCATAGTGGTATCAGCTTCCTCGAACCTCCTACCAAACAGGCCCGCATTGAACTCATTGAGGACCCTAGCCCTTCTCCACCTTCATCTTCATAACCACCTTCACCCACTCCACCTTCATCACCGCCCTCACCGACGGAGTCAATGGATCCTGAATATATCCCTCCTAACTTTTTTTTTTCATAAACACCATTTCCTTGGGGCCTTTGACTTATTAACGTGAAGACAAGGCCCCTTCCAGTTTTCCATTCCTGTATCCTGAAATGATTGATGATACATGCCTTGTAATATTCTTTACAATATTTATACAATGTCTCCCACCATAATCCAACAATTTATATTTTCCAGGAAGTCACATCACCTGCATTATGGCCTCCTGAAATACCACCATGAGCTTATTCAATGAAATCCTTACGTTCATGCTCCAACACACAACGACGTAATACTTCATCTCTGCCTAACTTATAAAGGTCACCACTAATCAACATAAATGGTGTTGTGTGTATAGCAAGCTGCTTCTTTTCTAATGATTTCATTCCTTCTGTTGTCATACCTATTTTTAGAAAAACATCAATGTCTTCTAGTTCTATTGGCACACGTTGCAACCTATATAATTGTGCATCTAGCAGTGTTTCTTCAATTGTTTGTGCCTCCTCTCCTGTATTGATTCTAGATAAATGGTCTGGTCCAGAGTTGCTTTTCCCTAGCTTTACCACAACTGTGAATTCAAATTTTTGAAATAGGATCACCCATCTACATATGTGCCCCTATGAAACTAGCTTATTTACCAAGTACTTTAATAGCATGTGATCTGCATAAAGCACAAATGGTGTTGCTAACAGGTATTGTCAAAACTTGTATAATGCATAAATCATTGACAAAGCTTCGCGCTCTGTAGTCATATAATTTTTTTCAGCAAGAGTCAGCTTCCTACTAGCAAAACAGATTGGATGATCAAGAATACCTTCACCAAGTTGAGCTTATACAATGTCAATGGCCATACCAGAAGCATCCACATGTACATAAAATGGTTTATCCCAGGATGGAAAGTGCATAATGGGCGTGGTAGTAAGTATCTCTTTTAATATCTCAAATGTGTGTTGCTGCAGTTCTCCCCAATAAAATGTACCTTTCCCCTTCAGTAATTCTTCTAAGGATGCTACAATTCTGGCATACCCTTTTATAAACATTTTGTAATACCCTGTATGACCTAAGAATCCACGCACCTCACTTTGACTAGTAGGCGCTTCCAAGCCTAAAATGACTACAACCTTGGCTGGATCAACTAACAAACCTTCCTTACAGATGATATGTCCTAACAGTATCCCAAATGGCATAACAAATATGCACTTCTTGATATTTAAATAGATACTCAATTGTATGCATCATTCAAACATTAAGCACAGATTGTCACAATGGTCTTTCACAAGCCCGTTTACTCTCCAATCATTTAGGTAGACTTCTAATAAGTTGTGAATAAAATATTTGAATGCCTAAAAAACTATTCACAAGAATACAACATGCGGTTCTTCAACCCAAAAGGCATCACAGTATAGGTAAAACTACCCCATTTAGTTGTAAATGTTGTCTTTTCTTGATCCTCCTGAGCGATCCTAACCTGATGATACCTAAAAATCCATCTGTGAAAGAATATATTTTATGCCCTGTAACTCCTAGTATTTCCTCAGTGAATGGTGTAGGGAAAGGATCTATAATGCATGTAGCATTTAGCTCCCTATATTCCACACATATCCTAATCCATACATCCTTCTTGATATTGATCACCATTGGGTTAACCCATTCTGACTCATCAAGGGGCTTGATAATTCCAGATTTCAACATTTTATCAATTTCTTCCTTTACCTTTTCACACAAATTAGGATTCATTATGTAAGGTCTGTTTCTAATTGGTCTTGCACCATCCCTAAGTTTGATCTTCATTTCCCCCAGTGATTCATGTACACCTTTAAGTTCATGATATCCTCTAGGGAATAAGTCTTGATAATCCGTGAGTAACTCGATGATCTTTGATACCTCCGAGTCTGACCAGTAGTCCCTAATTATGGTCTGCTTAGGCTCAGCATCCAAACCTATATTCATTTTCTTTATCTTTATGGGTTCATGGTAGGTGTGCATATCCTTGTCTACACTGTCTAATACCTCGTGCACCCCATGTGAATGTTTAATATCTAGGTTCTCAACTTCCTCGTCATCCACAATGGAGACCATCTTTCCTTTCTCTTTCTCAATTCAAGCATGTTTAAGTAATTCATAGTACATTTCTTCTTCCTTTTCAAAACATGCACCGAACTCTGCCTCACCGTATAATTCTTGAATATGCTCTTCTACATTCGCAATTTCTCCCATAGTTAAGCGATTGATATATTTTAATGCCTCTGCTACAGGAGGTTGAGGTTAAAAGTAGTCAAATTTCTGGATCATACCTGTAGCCAACTCTTTCTAGTTCCCAATTTCTCTATGTAGTTCTGCACATACATACCAAGCACATGTGCATCCTTAGAGTCTGGAATACAATCTATGCACCCATAGTGAAGGTGGTAATTGTTGTTGCAAATCAACAGCACCCCTTGGATGTTGATCAGATTTCTAGTTTGATCATACTAGCATCTAGTTTGATCTCACAACATTGAATCCTTTCCCCAAGTGTGGGACTTGCAAAATGAGAAAATAATCTCCAGTTTAGAGGTTGGTTCCTCAATTCCTCTGGTCAGATTTATCACTTACAAGTTGCAGAGGTCTATATTCCTAACCCTACCCTAAATTCCAAAGGAGACAGAGATAGAGAATGCAAAAAAGCTAAAACTAATGCTAATAGGTGATGCACCAAAGGAGTGGTGAGCATTTTTTACTTCTGTAGATTGACACAGTCCATAAAAATGCAACAAAGAACCTCATGCACAAACTGATAATTGTAATGAAGGATCATAAATTAACCAAACAACACAGGAAGAGGATGAAAACTAATCACAAAGGCTGTATTGTTATTTTAATCATCAAAATCACTTGCATTACAACACCTGAGAGGCAAAATAAAAGTTGCAGCTCTTAGAAAAGGTCTAATATTCCACCAAAATCACTTCCAAGGTGAGAAAGGGGACCTGCAATACACAAAAAATGTTCAACCCTTTGAAAATGAGCCAAATCTGGCTTTTACAGTGCAAGGGACGAGCCCAGGAGAGAGAAACATGGGAAAACATGGAAGGGATTTAACCATTGACCAAAACACATTCAAAACAACATGGGCATCCTTACAGACCCATCCCCTAACATTTTTAGCCATGCTTGGGAGATGAATGCGAGCCATTCTTCATTAAAAATGGTGGTTGAAACGTCATTTATGTCCATGACCACGTGCCAGAGGCATTTTTAGATTTTCTCTCTCCAAACTCCATCAAAATGCAAAAATGACCTCGGAATCTTGTATATAATTTCACCAGCTTTCCATTGATATAAAGAACGTGAAAAACTGAGCTCTAGATCGAAAGATATGGCCATTTGAAGTTTTAGGGAAAAACAGGGCCAAATCGGGTTGGCGGGCAAAAATTCAAATTTTTGCACCTTTTTGGTCATTTGGAAAATTTTCCAAAATTTCCCTGCACTCCACCACTCTAGGTGCCACGTGGCGGCATCTCATTGGCCGCAGGCCTTTCAGGGGAAATTTTTTCCAAAAAACTCTGCCGAGCCATAACTTCAAAAATACATGGAGTTAGGAGGAAAACTTTACCTTTCTGGAAAGCTGAGAAAGAGCTCTATCCAATGGTGTCATTTCCAAAAGGTTTTGAGTTCCTGAAAATAAAAATATTATGACTGAGCCACAAGAGAGGAAAAAATGAGAGGAGTTAGCCACAAAAAATGAGCAGGGGCACATTTTGGATAACAATTTTGGCGACTCAGAGGGGTCATCTGCCTGCTAGATGAAGTTACCAATTTCCTGAAGCAATCCATTGGGTATGGAGTCATTGAATTATCTGTTTGGTACCCCAACTGACTAGAACACTGCAAGGAGGAAGATGGAATATCACCTGATGGAGCAAGGCCTACAAACACATCTCCAGGAACAGCAAGCTTGTGCCAAAGCACTTAGGGAAAGGAAAACTAATCCACAGCAAAACAATGTGCACAAGCACTTGGAGGAATGAAAAACCTAAACTAATATGTATAGGGTGAAGCATTTCCTTCAGTAGCAATGCTTCAAATGGATTCCATTGACTGGAATCTGTAGTTCTTCATCATCCAATGAAGACAACTGGAAAGCATTGTTGTCCTTACACTTTGTGACCATGTATGGGCCACTCCAAATGGCATCAAATTTTGAATGCCTTCCCAGTTTTTCTCTATCTACATCCCATTTTAACACTAGATCTCCAACTTGGAAGGATCTGTTCTTGGCCTTTCTATCAAAGGTCTTCTTTATCAAAGCCTGATCCTTATCCATTGCTTGGGATGCCTAATTTTTGATTTCTTGGAGCTCCATCAATTCTGCATATCTGACTTCCATGGGCTCAAACTCCAACAACTCCAACTGTTTCATGAGTTCCAATGTTGGCAACTCAAGTGATATGGGCAAAATTTCCTCTCTTCCATAAACAAGCTTGAATGGAGAGTTACCTGTAGATATTTTAGGAGTTATCCTATAAGCCCATAAGGCTGATTTCAATTTGGTATGCCAAGACCTCTGATTCTCATCAAGAGTCCTCCTAATGATCCTCAACAAGTTCTTGTTTGTAGATTCAGCCTGGCCATTACTCTGGGGGTAATAGTTTGATGAAGTACTTAGGTAGATCTCGTTCTTGACAGCCCATTCAGTCACCTTGGATCCAATAAATGCCAATGCATTATCTGATATTATTGTAGCTGGTATGCCAAATCTGGTTACTATTCCCTCATAGAAGTCTAGGATGCTAGATTCATTTGCTTCCTTGAGTGCTACTGCTTCAGTCCATTTGGTGAAGTAATCTGTGGCTGTTAAAATCCACTTGTGCCCTTGGCTTGAATTGGGATTAATAACTCCAATGAATTATAAACCCCATTGCATGAATGGCTTGTCAACTGAAATTGGATGCAATGGGAGGGCAGCTAGCCTCTCTTTACCTGTGAAAAATGCACAATTCTTGCACCTCTTGATCCATGCATAACAATCATTGAAAATCTTGGGCCAATAATAACCAGCCCTCATGATCTTTAGAGTTGTCACTCTTGGTGCAAAATGACCACCAGCTGGTCCACCATGGAACTCTTCCAGTACCTTATGAATCTGATTTGTACCAATGCATCTCAGTAGTACTCCATTCACATCTCTTTTGAATAAAACACCATCAACAAGGGCATATGGGACAACTTGCAACCTGAAGTGTCTTCTTTGGGTCTTTTTCATCTCTGGAGGACATAGACCTGTGCTTAGGAAGTGCATTATACCTTGGGTCCAGCAAGGAGTGGGGACACCATCATTCTCCTCTTGAGTGCTTCCTTGCTCATGGCTTTCTTGCAATGCCAAAATAGCCTCCTTCTCATTGCATGATTCCTCTTGTTTTCTCAAGATCAACTGCTCACACAATCCTTTTCCTCTTACTAACTTGGTGACTTTGATCTCAATGTCATACTCCATGACACGAGTAATCCAACCTACCCTTTTTTCATTCAAGTCTTTGTTGAGGAGGAAGTCTTTAACCCCTGCATGAGAAACCAACAATTGGACCTTATTGTTTGAAACTAGATGCTTGAATTTCTTCAAGCTCCTGATTACTACAAGAACATGCTTCTCAATGAAATAATATCTCACCTTATAGTCCTCTAGGCTTTGGCTGAAGAAAGCAATTGGCTGCTCATCATTGTCTTTATTCTGTTGTACCAAAATTGCAGAAATAGTATCATCACCACCAAACGCATAGAGGATGAAATCCTTGGAGAAATTTGGGTTGATGAGAGTTGGGGCTTGAGAGATGGCTTCTTTGATTGCTTCAAAACTTTCCTTTCCTTCTGTTGTCCATTTGAAAGCCATGCTTTTCTTTAGCATATTGGTGATAGGTCTGACAAGGGCTGCAAAATTTAGGACAAACCTTCGAACAAAATTTATTCTTCCCAAGAAACTTTGAAGGGCCTTCTTATGGCTTGGCAATGGCAGTGCTCTTATGGCTTCGACTCTTTCCGGATCAATTGCTAATCCTTCTTTGGAGATAATGTGGCCAAGGAGCTTTCCTTCATGGGCTAGAAAAACACACTTTTTAGGATTCAAGGAGACTCCAAATCTTCTACACCTTTGGAACACTTGTCTCAAATGAAAGAGGTGGTCTGCTGTATTTTTTGAAAAAACAGTGATATCATCAAGATATATCAGTACAATGTTGTTAATCAAACCTTTGAATGCCACGTCCATTGCTCTTTGGAAGGTACCGTTGGACAGCCCAAATGGCATTTTTCTGTATGCATAAGTTCCCCATTTAGTTGTAAAGGCTGTCTTGAACTAATCTTCTTCCTTCACCATAATCTGATTATACCTTGAATAGCCATCAAGTAGTGAAAACCTCTTGGAGCCAGCAACAACTTGTAAAATCTGCTCCATGGAAGGAAGTGGATAATGATCCTTGAGAGATGCTCTATTCAAATCTCTGAAGTCAACACACAATCTGATTTCCCCACTCTTCTTTCTGACTGGAACCAAGTTGGCAACCCAACTAGAATGCTTGATAAGGAATATGATTCTTGATTCTATCGACTTATTCAATTCTTTTCTCATGAGAGGCTCCATGTGGGGGTTGACTGGCCTTTGTTTCTGCCTGATGGGCTTAGTATTTGGATCCAATTCAATGGTGTGTTGAGCTAACTCGGGATTGAAACCTTTCAAATCTTCATAGCTCCAAGCAAACACATCAGGGAATTCTTGACAAAGTTGTATGAACTCATACCTTTCTTGCTCAGTTGTCATCTTACCAATTTGGAGTGATTTGCCTCTTTCTACTGAGATGGACACTGAATCTTCTCCCTTCACTTGGATGTTTGCTTTCTCCTTCCTAAACTGATCATTAGGATTGAAAATGGACTCCAAAGTAATAAGTCCCTTTGGTAGTTTGTTGGTTCTCAGCTGCACCACTTGGTCACCATACTGCTGCTCTAACTTTTCCTGATTTTTGGCTGAGAATTCAGCCTCTTCTTGCAAGAAATGGATGATTTGCTCATCATTTTCAAACACTTGCCAACTTACATTGTTATCTGGCACTAAAGGCCTCACAATCACATGGATGTTTGGCTGTACCTTGTCTTTTTGAATGCTCTCCACAACGTCAAAGGCTGCCCCAACTACTGCAAGATTGTCAGCGGCTTGGTTCTCTTTCCTAGGAATGGATTTGATGCCAAAACCCTCAAAATATTCAATGAGGTCCCACACCCTATTCTTGTAGCACTTGAGTAGATCATTCTTGACAGCATGTTTCCCCTTGACTTGGTTGACAATCAACTCACTGTCACCAAAGACTTGCAAGTTCTTTATTCCTCTCTTGATTGCCCAATGCAGTCCTTGCACCAAGGCTTCATATTCAACAGTGTTATTAGAGCATGCAAACTGAAATCTAAAAGATGAATAATACTTAACTCCTTGAGGTGAAATCAACATGGATCCCCCTCCTGCACCTTGTCTATTCCTTGATCCATCAAAAAACAACTGCCATACCTCATTGTCATCTTTGTGGTTTGGCTTGGTGATGCTAGGAATAGGCTGATTTTCTTCATGTATGCAATAGACTCCCAGCTCAGATTCTTCTATTTCTTGATAAGGATCAAAAGCATGCACCTTGCTTGCCCATTCATCAAGAGTTAAATCTGGGATGCTTCCAACCTTGGTGTCAGCTTCATCAGTGCTTGGATGATCCTCTTGATCAAACGCTGAACAATTGGCATTAATCTGACTTGGAGTGTAAGGCTCAATGTGAAAGTTTGCAATAGGTTCAGACCTGATTGTGGCTTTGGTTCCATATCTTGTTCTGAACAGCATGTGTGACCAATCAACAGACAAGTAACCTCCAATCTTAGTTGTGAAATCCCTTGACAAACATAAGGCAAAGAGTGGTGGAAGGTCTATTACTGAGACATCTTGCAAAATAACCACGTTGGGACAGGCATGCAAAGTAAGACTCAAGTTTTTAATCACCCCGACTGTTGTTACTGCTGTCCCATCCAACTGTACCACCCCTTTGGATATGGTTTCATACTAAATTCCCAACTGATCAGCTATTTGCTTGGGCATTACTGAACTACTTGCCCTGGAATCAATCATGCAATTGTGTACTAATTGATTTCCAATAATCAATGAAACGTAGAATGGAGGGGGCTTCAATATTTTACCTTGCTGTCCTCCATGATTCCCCTCAGGCTGGGAAAAATTTGTGAGCACCTTCTCTTGCATTTGGACTTTCTGATTTGAAGTTGACCAGTCCTTCATGGTAGCTTGTAGCAAATCTCTTTGGCCTAGAATAGATAGTGATTCCCACATTGATATGTTTACATTTTTCTTCTTCATCTGATCAATGATACTGAATGGAGATGAAGTATCCCTCTACTGTCCCTTGTCCTGCACATTCATTCCTTGCACATGGGTAGAAACAACTAGCATTTGGGTTGGCCTAGGGGCTGTTTTAGGAAATCCTTGCGTGCTTGGGATTGCATTTTGTTTGCCAATAGTTTTTGGAGTGACAGAAGGTCGTGAATTACTTGGGGCCAATGGTTGTTCTTCACCCAAATTTCTTTTCTTTGACCTTGTGTTGGCTGAAAAACTTTGGGAAATCATTTGATTCATGCCACAAAAATCTTCTTCCTGCCAGTTTACAAGTGTGGTATCATTTGGAGCTGATTGCTGCTAGAATGTTTCTTGTTGCTGGTTATTTCCTTGACTACCTTCACCCTCCACACCAGTTGCTGTCACCATTAATGCTTGATTCAAGGCACCATTGAAGCACATGGACTGGTTATGAGGTTCATTGCATGGGAAACACCAATCATACTCTTGAGCTATATTGTTTTGTACTGGCACTAATGCTTTAGATGCAGATGTAGCATTGGGATTATAGGGCTGAAATGGTCTATTGGCAGGAGGCCTTGCTTGATTTAGATTTTCAACTAGATTGGGTGGTCTATGAGGTTGATATGGCTTCCTGTTAGGCTGAGCTTGAGGCTGGAAGGAAGGTCTAAAACCTTGAGCTTGCTACCTTTTGAGTGTAACCAGCTCATTACCTAGATTTTGCAATTGCTTCATGACTTCTTGAAGTTCATTTGAGGCACTAGAAGATGAAGTGGAAGCTTCACTTGAATTCTGATTTCTAGGAGTGGGAATAGAAGCTAAATTAGGCACTTGGCTAGTACTTGGGCTCTCTAAACTTGGAAATAATGGCATTGGAGGCCTAGGAGCCAGCTTTCTAGCTTGAATCAAACAATTTTCAGCTCTAATGGCAATGCTATAAGCAATGGGGATAGTTGTGCATCCCATGGATTGAATTAACATAGAAATATCAGAATTTAAAGCTTTAAGGTAATAAAGAAAAGCACCTTCTGCTGTTGGCCTGAATGCCACTGGAATTCTCTCCCAAGTCCTTTGAAATCTGAAATTAAAATCAATCAGCTGCTCATTGGGAGCTCTTTTGATAGTTGTCAGCTGCTCCAAAAGGGACAAGTTGTCTCCCTTTTCCCCAAACTGCTCATGGAGGGCTATACATAGCTGATTCCAATTTTGAATAAAACCTGAGGCAAGACTCCTGAACCATTGCAAATCTTTCCCTTTGAATGAAGATGTCAGCATTTTGACAGCAACTTGCATCTCATTGATCTCATGGATTGCACAAATGTTAGCAATATCCTTAACATGATCACCAGGTGAGGTCTGATTTTCTCCAGTGAAGTATGGAATGTTCTTCAATGCTGCAACTGGGATTGGATTTTGTGCATTTAGAGCAAGTGGGCTGCTACCAGTGAAATTGACATAGGGGTTGTTTTGTGCCATTCTGATTGGCCTTAGAACCCTTGTTGATTGAATGAAAGGCCTACCAGGTGGAGGAGTTGAGAGAGTTCTGTTTGGTGGAGATGGAGAACTTTGGATTCTCCTCCCACTTTGACTTATTCTTGGAGATAACTGTAGATATTCAAATAGAACCTCTTCCTCTCCATCTCTTGACCTTGTGTTGATTCTTCTCATGAGTTTTCAGGTCTGCACTGCTAAAACCAGCTGATTCTTCTTCCTTAGAGTCGCCAGATGTGCAATTTATAGCTCTTTTAAAGCAAGAAACTTGCAAACAAATGCACATCAATTTTTTTGCAATGAAGATGAAGACCTCTAAGGTCCCACCGGGCGTGCCAAAACTGTTGTTGCAAATCAGCAGCACCCCCTGGATGTTGATCAGATTTCTAGTTTGATCATACTAGCATCCAGTGTGATTGCACAACATTAAATCCTTTCCCCAAGTGTGGGACTTGCAAAATGAGAAAAGAATCTCCATTTTAGAGGCTGGTTCCTGAATTCCTCTAGTCATATTTATCACTTACATGTTGTAGAGGTCTATATTCCTAACCCTACCCTAAATTCCAAAGGAGACATAGATAGAGAATGCAAAAAAGCTAAAACTAATGCTAATAGGTGATGCACCAAAGGAGTGGTGAGCATTTTTTACTTCTACAAATTGACACAGTCCATAAAAATGCAACAAAGAACCTCATGCACAAATTGATAATTGTAATGAAGGATCATAAATTAACCAAACAACACAGGCAGAGGATGAAAACTAATCACAGAGGCTATATTGTTATTTTAATCATCAAAATCACTTGCATTACAACACCTGAGAGGCAAAATAAAAGTTACAGCTCTTAGAAAAGGTCTAATATTCCACCAAAATCACTTCCAAGGTGAGAAAGGGGACCTACAATACACAAAAAATGTTCAACCCTTTGAAAATGAGCCAAATCTGGCTTTTACAGTGCAAGGGACGAGCCCAGGAGAGAGAAATGCGGGAAAACGTGGAAGGGATTCAACCATTGACCAAAATGCATTCAAAACAACATGGACATCCTTACAGACCCATCCCCTGACATTTTTAGCCATGCTGGGAGAGAATGCGAGCCATTCTTCATTAAAAACGGTGGTTGAAACGTCATTTCTGTCCATGACCACGTGCCAAAGGTGTTTTTAGATTTTCTCTATCCAAAATCCATCAAAATGCAAAAATTACCCCAGAATCTTGTAGAGAATTTCACCATCTTTCCATTGATATAAATAACGCGAAAAACTGAGCTCTAGATCGAAAGATATGGCCATTTGAAGTTTTAGGGCAAAACAGGGCCAAATCGGGTTGGCAGAAAAAAATTCAAATTTTTGCACCTTTTTGGTCATTTGGAAAATTTTCCAAAATTTCCTGGCACTCTGCCACTCTAGGTGCCATGTGGCGGCATCTCATTGGCCGCAGGCCTTTCAGGGGAAATTTTTTCCAAAAAACTCGGCCGAGCCATAACTTCAAAAATACATGGAGTTAGGAGGAAAACTTTACCTTTCTGGAAAGTTGAGAAAGAGCTCTATCCAATGGTGTCATTTCTAGAAGGTTTTGAGTGCCTAAAAAGCAAAATATTATGACTAAGGCACAAGAGAGGAAAAAATGAGAGGAGTTAGCCACAAAAAATGAGCAGTGGCACATTTTGGATAACAGTAATGCTTCTTGTCCCACTGTCTAGAGTCTCTCACACTGCTGAATATGATGTTGAATAGGTTGATTACCACGATAAGTACATATTTGTGTAGGCACATTTTTCCTTATAAAATTGGTAGATAAATCTATTCCAATCTCTTCCTAGTTTATAAGATTATCTCTGTGGACTACCCACTAGTGCGCTACTGTCCCATGCAGTGTATATACTAACATATCCCTCCGTGTAACTAGATCTACCCACTGTGTTTCCATAGCCTTCAGAAAGGAAGAAATATCTTTTGTCACTGTATACTAATATATTGTGCTACCGATCCATCGAATTGAGTGAGATCTATTCATGCGCACAACTATGCTTTTCACGTCATGCCCTACTAGTTCATATGTACCATGAGCCCAATTTTCACAATCAATACTCATAGTATCACTAATATAATGAGAATCTTCCCATTGTCAAATGCCTTCTTTTGATGGATCATTGACCTCTGGGTCCTAAATAGCGCGTATATAGACTCTGTTCAAATCCTCCTCACTTAGAGGCTCAACATAGGGCGTAGACTTCCCATCTGTCAAGGGTATCACAACCATCTCCTCCTTATTTTCAAAGCTGATATATCTCTTATTGAATCTCAAGTCAACATTATTTGTAGGAAAAGGGAGGCCTAGGGTGATTGAATGGGAACTAACACCAAGGGTGTATAAGAAAGGCTAGAAAATTGTTGGCTTCTGCAAGTTCTAATACCTCAAAATCCCCAGTAAACTTGGCCCCCTGTATAGTTATAGATGCATCAATCAACAATGCTATGAGAGTGGCCTTAGTCCAGTTTTCCATAAACAACACATTAGATGATGGCTGCAACGGAGGCCTCCCCATTTGTACCCAAGCATCTAATGTCAACACATTTACTTCCACACTTGTATCAATCAATATATTTCTCAACAGCCACCCATCCACAACAACATTTAGAGTAATTTATTTTTCATAATCAATGCTATCAGGGGGAAGATTTGCATGTAGAATCTATCATCTGGTCTCAAGACTTGTGCGCAGAGTGTTGCCTTTCAACCAACTTCCCAATAGTGGAATAATGTTCTCCTGGTGTAACATCTCACACACCTCCCTCTGATCATTGATACCAGTTTGGACTGTCTCTGATGATTTGTTTTGCTCCTTTAGGTACTGTATCTTGCCTTGAAGATTCCTTAGCACTTACATGGTATCCTGGTAAACTTCTTTCTAATAAGCATGATTTGGGTACCTCACATTTAAAAGTTTCTCCTTGGTAATCATAGGCTTCTAGTGCAATGCCTCTCACATGCGTGCTACTTCAGCGTATGTAGTGATCTTTACTTTCAATGCCTCAGGTCCTTCTATTATCTTGGGCATCCATTGGTCTTCTACAGTGCACTAGATTCTAACCATCCCAATGCCTTTGTTTTCTTGCTTATGCTACTTGCTCAAATGCTCATATAAGTCTGGGAAATCTTCATAGCTATGGCTCTTCCTGTAGAAATAACATGCATTATTATGAGGAAATTTACGCCTGTAGTGGTCAAGAGATCCACACGTATAACATGTTCCCCAAGGAAACTCTCCTCTTCCTCCACCTCAACCTCATCCTCCATATCAACCATGATATCCATGTCCCTTTCCATGACCCCCTTCAAAATGACCCTCATTCCTATCATGGTGTGTTTGAGTATGATCTTGATCCTGGTGCTCATTCCTACCCTTAGAATTATCTGTTATACCTTTTTGTCATACTCCAATGTCTATGACATCCTGGATCTAACCAATCAACCAACAATCCTCAATATCATGGGTCGTGGACCTGTAAATCTTGTAAAAGAAAGATACATTCTTCCTTATCATGCACTGTAACAAAGGAAAGTGGCTAGCATCATGATTCAAATGGAAAATTTCATAGTCCAATAGTAACAGGCATACATATCTATGAGGGAAACTTTCCTTGGTGTGACCTTCCACTTCACCATTTGTACACCAAATTCTTGAGCGTGTTTCATGGGTTGAATTTACTGATAGCTTTTCTAACTACTTAGCCATAGCTACAATATGTGCTTCTAGGAATGGACTAACTCCAGTGTCAATGCTCCTAACTGCCTTAGTGCATAAGGATGTTTCCATTACTTCGTGTAGATCTGTGTATGTCTTATGTGACAGCACCCTCCTAAAAGGTGTAATCAATCCTCTAACGAACCATCATGCATGTTGGCTAGCATGGATATCATAAGACAACTTAGATAGAAGTGTCTTAAAATGATAATCATACTCACGTACACTCTCAGTAGTGCCTTGCTTGATATCTTTGAGCACACTTATACTCTTCTACTCAAACTCAGGAATATGGAACTCTTTTAAGAAATCATCCCTCAATGTTGCATAATCCACGAAAGTTTGATCAAGGTCAAATTTCCTATACCGGTTGTACATGTGCCCTTGTAATGTAGTAGCGAATTGACTTCCTTTTCACTCAACATCTGTAATCCCTTTAGCATGCCACAATATTTCACACATATGCACATGTTTGGTAATGTCCTCTATAACTCTATATTTTAGTAGACGAAGGGACATCTCCATATAGATATTCTGTGGTTGCTACAGACCTTTACAACCTGCCCAAAACCTCTTATGTTCCCTCTACCTCCAGAACCACCAAATCCACCAGAAATAGAACCACCTATAGTTGGAATAAGACCTGTATATGTACTCCCATGTGCTTCAACAGTAGTACTATACTGAACCCCTACAGTCTTTGAGGTAGCTCCACTTCTAGAGGTGAATCCAACATTATGCGCACTCACACTCTGGGAAGATGATGTGCCTAAGAATGCTCCTCTAAATGAAATTGAAGCCATCTATCCTACCATTGATGTACTTGATCCATGACTTACTCCTACTTTCTTACTCCCTAAGTTAGTTTGCTGGTTACTTGTCCAACTAGATACTGAAAAACCAAACGCAAAAGCTAGGTCTCCATGTGGATTAAGATGTGCACTTGTGGCCCAAGTAGTATCTGTTGGTGTAATTCCATGCGAGGCTAAGAAGGGATCTCTATCATGATTTCCAAGATGGGGGACTTCCTGCTGCTCTGGCTCCATGTCTTCTACACGAGCCATAAATCCTTCACGATCCAGATCTCTCCTCAATGCCATACTTTCTACAACATAATTTTACTTCTCTATTTCCCTCTCATGCACCTCATTATACTTAAGCCACCTTTCCTCTCTTTTCTTTTCTACCTCTAGGTCCGCCATCTTAATAGCAAACCTGTTCCTACCTTTGCGCATGGTTAAATTTAGCTAGCCATGAGTTTACTTTCTAGGTTCAAATTTACCATTAAGATCTTGATCGCCAGCGGAATACTATTTAAATGTGTCCCTCTTGTATACCTCAAAAACTATAATTTAGCTACATCTAGGCAATTGTATGTCGAAATTGAATATTCTAGCATATAACTATTTAGAACACCACGGAACCACGTATCCACCGCACGAGTCCAGATCAGATCAGCATCATAAAGGGCCTGAAATTCTTTTTGTGTCCAGACAAGTACGTGATACCTCTAATTATGTTGAGATGCATAAGTAGTAAGCCACTTGTATAGTTCTACTAGAAAGATAGCAAAAAATATCTCATATAAACTATCATACAGGTTCTATTCTACTCAAGTGTGTGCGTTAAAATCAGATCCACCACTGAACTGACGTGCATACTCTTCCTCCAGATCATGTATCCATTCCTCAATACTTGTTAGAGTTATCCGGTACGTCTTCATAGTGAACCATCCTGAAAATAATTGAAAAATAGGTCCCGACAAGGGAACCAATGATGCAGCCTAGAATTTGTAAGATAACACCCTAGTCGTGCTAGCACATCACTCAACCTAGACTGAGCACTCACCTGAAGCACACAAAGGTACTGGATTCCTCTTTAGGGTTGTTGTAATAGGATGCTAACATGATGAAGACATACACATAAAGACTCATGAATAATCCATCATTCTTCAGTGCATGCTACCCACAGATCTATGAAAGAACAAGCTTAAACAGTAATCATGATTGAAACACTAACATGCACTACTCAATTACACAGAATAACACTTAGATTCAGCCAATATCTTCCATCTATTAATAAATATAGAAGCTCCTTACATTACTGTCAATTCATCTTAAGGCGCATATGAATCTGATACACATATTCAAAATTATACATAAATATCTATATATCTTTTCCACACACATACAGATATATCTTTAACTATGCACCTAATCATCATATATATATGGTGGGGACTTTCCCTTCACTACTTAACTACTCCAGAAATAGGTCACATACTATTATTAGCCATAATCCATTTACAATTATAGCCACACATGCAAGTGCATTATCTATAGCCCTCTTACAGATAACTGAAGTGTTCATTATATTCTTATCTTGCCTTCATGCATAGAAGCTTTGAGCCACTCTTCTAAATATGGACAGTGCATGGAACACACATCTCTGCATCATTTATGTGTTCCACATGCCATCTTCCAAATATATATCCTCATGCCCAAAACTAGCTAAAACCTTAAATCTAAGCTTGCCTTTCGCGCACGCGGGTCCTTCCTATCCTTCCATGCCTTCGATCTTGGCCTTCTATCCCACACGGAATCCTTGTGTGATATTTTCCAAGTATTCTTTGATCAAAAATATGTGTCTATATTTGATATAAAAATTAATTAAATATTACTTTTTAATCATCACATTTCTTATCATATTGTCATCTTCTGTCAATAGTCGATTTGGGTTAAAAGTGTCAAAAGTGTCAAATTGTTTGTCATATAGAATCAAGAGAGCCAAGATTTTCATTATAAATTTAAAAAGTAATCTTTAGTTACTTTTTAATTATATTTTTTTATCGGCATAGTTGTGTCATCAAATTGTATCCATCTTTGTTGTTATCTTGTCAATTTTTTGTAAGTCAAGAGTCAAAAATTGTAAAAACAAAATGCCTTATGGATGCATTTTCAGTGTTACCCAACATCTAGAAAATAAATGATTTCACATTTTGGGGGAAATAATAAACAATGTGGGAATCATTGAGCTTCATATCCAAATCTAGTTGAGTTAGGAACATCATTCATTAGATGTCGAAGGCAATGGAGGATGGAGGGTGATCAACACCTCTCGTTAGTCACCAATGATGGGGTAACATACAACATTGGTGGCATATTTTTATATTATTTTAGTTGTTTTCTTTTAATGGTGTCCAAAATAAAATGGTGTGTGGTTTCCTTCCCCTGTTTTTATTGAAACAAGGAGAATTTTCATTTTGGAATCTAAGAACAGTTATATAGGAGTGCAGTTGAACTGTAGTGATCCTCTGACTATAGATATCCTTCGACTATCGTACTTCTAACATCAATAATTTGGTGAAATCTAGTGTTCACTGGAAATGAAATTAGGAATTGTTGAGTTTTCGTATGTGGGTGAATCAATATAAGTGTGATCATCTGGTATGGGATTCACTATGGTGAAGCACATTGGTCATGTGCAGCAAGATCCAAACAACAATATCCAAGCCAGTAGTATGCAAACCTAAAATTATAAGGAGGCATACGATTATGTTTCCAATTCTTGAGATGTTATTTCTTCCCATGTTCACACTAAGGGGGGAATGTTAGGCAATGAATTGTGTATTTTGAGCATTAGTTGGAAATATATTTATGCGTATGCATATAGGTGTTTGTTACATGAGTAACAAATGTATTAGATCAATGTAATATTTTTATAAACCATATTATGTATATAGGAGTTGAGGGAGATATTTTTGGGAGTGTTGTTGAACAACCTCCTTATTTTTAGGAATGCATATTCCTATATATATCTAATAGCTCTCATATGTAAAAAAATCTTGAATGAATTGAAGAAAATATTATTATTTCTAGTGTTATTCTTGTTTAAAGCTCCTGCATTAAGTATCAATGATATATTGGGTCTAGACCATCAATGAAAATCTACACCAAGAGATGATGTAAATTTTTGCAACCAAGATATTCAAAATGACCTCTTATCTAGTGTATTCCCTCACATACACTATACCATACAAAATATTTTCCATTGCCCAAAAATTTCCTTAAATATCTCCTTCCTTGGAGAAGTACAAATAGATCACCTTCAAGGAAAGAAATGTTCATTTCATGCAGGTGAATGATACATTCCCCGTGTTCATCATCCGGCTCATCAAAAGAAATCCTGGAAGAAAAATCTATCCTCATGTAGTAGATTTGATTGATAAGTATGGGTGTCACTTCACACAGCTGCATACCTTCACTTACATCAGGGTGAGTTTTTTTGATCTTGCTCTACTTAGGTTACCCAAGTATCCTAGTGATAATATCTTTTTGGTATAGATCTGCAGGTAACTTTCTTAGGTACATCTCAAATATAAGGGTGCAAAGAGGAAGGTCATCTCATTCCCCACCTCACTCAGTGTATTCTCTTGTAAGATTGTAGTGGATTCCATAAATATTGAGACCTCCCTAGCTACATTTTACCTATTTTATTATGTTCTTAGGCCCAAATTTGACATAATTAAAGACCCTAAGTCTTTTAATGTTTCTGGATTACATCATATTCCCCAATTGGAATGATATTGGGAAAAATAATTGGATGACCCTTAGGTCAGGGAAGGAGACTACATGAGGATGACTATAGAATATATAGAAACATACAGGCTTGATTGATTCACTGGAGGAGTTCAATAATATGTGTCTGAGTTATTTGATCCATAGTACTAGGTAGTGAAATCATCTCCCCTTCTTCCTCCCTCATGGAGTGTTCATGAATATGGAGATATCAAGGAGAGCACTAAAGTGATGATTCAAATATCAAGGGAGTGGTTCAGAAGAAATAAAGCTTCTAGTAGGAAAGAAGGCACCACTTCATCCTTAGATAACTATCATGCTCATCATCTCTCAAGGAGCATGAGAGAGTTTTTGGTTCATCTCATTCTGAGAAGATCGATAAGGGGAAGGATGTGGAAACCAAGAGTGTTGAAGTTTCACCTCTTGTGGAGTCTAGTAAGAAAGCTAATATTGGGTAGGAAAAATTTGAAGAGAAATAATAACAAGTTAAAGAGTTGGAACAAGGAGATATTGACCCCTCTCAATCTCCTATGCATCAAGTGGAGCCAAGTGTCTCATATGAGGTAGTTGAGTTAGCTCACAATGAGAAATCATTGGTCCTACAACAGACAATAGAGATCCTTAACATCTTTTCCACACCATCAGATTCATTCCCATGGCTTAGTGACTTACTTGATGGAGAATCAATAATAGTGCAAAAACTAATTAAAGACTATATATTGAGGCTTACAGAGCTTAGTTAATGCAAATTACAAGACCCAAGGTGAACAAACCTCTAGAAGAAATGACTCCCAATAATTATGAGATGACTAGAGTTTCACTTGGTCAAGATACACAGGAAGGTGATGCTCATCTTTTCAAGGAGTCTTTGACTCAAGTACTAGAGTAGAATGAATAATATAAATGAACCATTGACCAATTGGAGGAACCTTTGATGACCTTGTCTTCATATGTGCAGTCATTCTTGGAACAAGGCTCATCATCCTTGCCTCTAGTTAAGGTGGTCTCACCCATTAACATATTTGACCCACAATCCCTCAAACAATCCTAAGGATTTACATTTCAGGGGAGATTAAATGACAAGTGGATGGGGAAAATCATTGGAAAAGGAAATCTACTTTTTCTTGAGGTCCTAACCCTATTCTTCTTTGTTTAAGGTGTTATCTTAAGAATCAAAGGCACCATGGTGGAAATGGAAAAATAAAAGATGATATGGGATAGTGTTCTCCCATTAACTATTGAAATGGGGATTCTTGACTCCTCATTCTTGATAAGAAAAAATGTGTTCATGTACCCATTTGAGAACTTGTACCCTATTTGGTTCCGCACCATGGTTGCAAGGTGTGATGTACTAAAAAATTCTTTAACAGATCTCATGGAGTGCAAGAAAAATTCTTGAGGAATTCTTGAAGATATAAGAAAATATGTAGAATATATTGGGGCCCCTCGTATTAGTGAAAATACATCTTTGGAAGAGCTCATGACTCTTTTTCAAGAGATGGTTTAGAAATATGCAAGAGGCACCTTCGCCTTCAACAAAGACACCTGTTGACTAAGTTTCTTTGTTCCTATCCAAGTTATCGAACTAGTAGTAAAAGAAACAAGTAACTCAAAATATGGAGGGTTTATGGTACCTCTAGATGATATATGGATGGATACGGGTTAATATGATGAACACCTCCTCGTTGTAAGCTAAGTGATCTTCACAACAAAGAAACTAGAAGGAAAATGGATTAGTAGATATATGTAGGGTTGCTTGACTAAGCTGGTTCCAAGAAGCGTGAGCTTCCTTGGATGGATGTCAAGCCTCTTGTAAATAAGATAAAGTAAAATCTATGATAATGGATCTCTATAAAAAATCTAATTTGAACAAAACAAAAATGAAGCTAGATCTAAGATAATAAAAGTAGATCCGATCTAAATACGACAAAATAAATCAAACCTGATAGGGGTCAACGATGACCCAAGGGTGCAGAGGGGTAGTTGATGGTGACTAGGGTTGGATGAGAATAATACTGCACCAAAAAAAGCATGTAAGCTCTTTTATAGTTGGATCTGAGATGAACTAAACCTATGCAAACAGTATTTGAACTATAGACAAGCACACTGTACAGAACTGACTGGATCTAAAGATGGGTAAAAGGATGTAATAAAATTAGGAAATGGAAAGGTGAGTGGTACGAAAACAGACTAGATTGATGGTAATCGATGAAGAATGGGGGATGGATAGAGTAGATCTGGTGAATCAGATGAAACTAAAATGATAGATATGGATATAGAAGGACTGGAAGTAGAAACATGAGAAAAACAGGACCTGTAAGATAGAAACAAACCAAATACAGGATGGGTTAGCGACAACCAGACTAGATGACAACAACCGGGACTAGTTAGGGTTTAAATGAAATGGGTGGACTTAAATGACGACCTAGAAACAAATGATGGATGAAGGTGGTTGATGCAAGGATACACTAGGATGGTAGCTAAACCTGTAAACAAGATGTTAGTGGAAAACATATGCAACAATATAGAAATGAAAACAACAACATGTAATGTGAAATAACTCCCAAATCACCAAATTTGATGCACAAAATCTCCAAGAAGGCTTCCAAGATGGTATGATAGCTGAAAAAGACTCACATGATGAAGGCAAGATTACAAGATAGCTAAAAATCTCAAAATTTCATCCTTGAATAAGGAGGGGTAAAGGAGGCTTTATAGGGTCAACGACAAACCGGGTAAGTCATCGGTGACTACGGAGAGACATCCATTTGGGTGGTGGAATGATGTCCAACTCGAGGCAAAGATTTCCAAATTAATCAGGATTAGGGTTTAAATGGATAACGATGAGCTAAGGTTGCACAAGGAAGATAATGGGTAGGTGGATGGTCAAGATGAGTAAATAAAGGCCATAGATGGGTAAAATCATTAAATAGAGGCCTAGGGATAGAAAATTAGGGATGAGAGACAAATAAATCGAGGATTAGGATTAAATAATGATGATTAAGGATAATTAAGAAAATGATTTAGGGAGAATAAAATAATGAGATGAGGATTAGAGATAACTAAGGAAAATTAGCATAAATGGGATGGAATAGAATAATTAAAGGTGGGAATTAATAATTAAGGGAATAACTTGAATTTAGGAGGGAATATGAAATTTGAATGGATGATCATGAAGAAAAGGAGTGAACGCCATGGGTGGAGGGTGGTGATACCAAATTTTAGTGTCTACATTTTCCCCTTTTTGATGAGTGGTTTGCATTGGGCAAGCCACGAGACAAAAATTAGAATGATGGAAAAGATAATTGATTGGGTGCTCCCCTCAAACTAGGGGTCGATGACACAAAGGAAATCAATCACGAGTTTGAAAAAGATAGATGGAAGGGAGAAAGGATGAGAAAAGAAGATAAAGGGATAAGATATCCTAGACGAGGATTGAACAAAAAAAAAAAGTAAAATAAAAATATGGTGGTGATTTTGGAATCACTCTGGTAGGGAACAAAGGACGGTCTTCAGGGAGACGATGACAATGTCCTACAAGATTTTGAGTTGGCGAAAACCACTACAAAATGGAGGGAAACAAAGGGGAATCCACTCAAATGGATGTGCAATGTCATGAGACCAATGGGTCAAAGGCAATACATCGAGTATGTGTAAACAAATGGGAACAATGGTCGAGACAAGGGTCACGACAAGAGTAGAGGGTGGGATCAAAAAATATGCATCCTGGGTGGGACGAAAAGGTGATGTAAAATAATGGTGCCCCAAGGGGGAACACAAGGATGGCCATAAAGGAAAAAGGATGAGGATAGAGATGTGAAGCCATGGTGGGACACAAAAAGGATGGAATATGGTGCTCTGAGAAGGTGACACAAATATGGCCACATAGTGGACTTAAGATGAGATATATTGGATGATTTTGGGTTTTGGTTACGATGTGTTAGTGTGTAATGATTTATAGTTCCAATGATGTTAGATGTAGATGTTTAATTATGATGTGGTTACATGTTTATGATATTGATGATATGGTTATATTAGGAACTGATGCGACCCTGATAAAAGGTGAACAACACGAGATAAACAACACATAATTGTAGCAAGGAGTGTGTGCATGGAAATGATGCTTGAACTGGATTAGAGGTCCAAAAGGACCTCTTAAGGCAATGCACTTGTAGTCAATAAGTAGGTGTTAACACATAACCAACGATAGTTCAGTTATCCGAAGGATCATGTAGAAAATATGGAAAGTGGACTTATAAACCTTATATCAACACGACATAAGGGGTTTAGGTGTGACTTGTCCACAAGAATAGAGGTTTTGCATAGGTGGGTGTTGTTATGTCTATGCCCCAACTCTAGGTAAGGGGATACAAATTGATTAATGCGAGAAGTTTGCTATGAATGAGAAAGTTGATCGATGTGGGAAGCTTTATGAGGATACTTGTTTTTTATTTTTATGTTATAAGATAGAAGGTTGATCAATGCTGGAATCCTTCGCTTCCATGATATAAAGGGAGTAACCATCCTTTGAGGGAGTGGTCTAATTTTTACTTCTTTTTGTTTTTTCTCTATTTTTCTTTTTATTTTATTTCCATGGATGGCAGGGATAATAATATGCATTATAGTTGCCCTTCAAGGGATCAATCTATACTTTTTGATGCTTTTATGAATAATTGTCCTTCGAGGGATCAGTTTGTTTGCTTTTGAATTTTATGGAGAAGAAGTGGGGATAGCTAGGTAGATTACTTAGGAGGGGATAATGAATGTACAAGTAACACCCATGGACTCTTAGCGTGGTTCCAATAAGTGAATAAGAGGGTGATGGATGTAATGATCGCATAGTTCTCACCAAGAAGGAAGAACCTATCCATAAGGAATATGCTACGAGAAGAGCCGTGGTGCCCATATTCAAGGTCACATATAGGAAACTGATGGTAGACCACATAATTCCATATCATTATAATGAAATATGGAATGGCTAATGATGGAGGCATGACCACTAGGATGACTAAGTGCACAATGGGAGGTATGCTAACAGTAGAATGGCTGCAAGTGCAATGCATTTAGAGGTTTTGTTTCGTGTTTACCATCAAGGGAATCCAAACGATAGGTCCCATACCCATACTTATGCGTGATAATGTAAGGTCCAATCCAGTTGGGAAAAAACTTTCCATGTTGGCTCCTTTCTAGAGTAGTGACATTTTGATTTTCTTTAAGGAACAAGATCACCAATATCAAAGTTGTGTTCTTTGAGGTGTTTTTTGTAAGCACATTTAATGTTCTCTTGATATACATGATGATGTTCAAGACTGAGAAGGCAACGTTCATATAACAACTCAAGTTGTGTTAGTTAACTCTTGGCGATAGTATTCATCAAAGATGAAGTCGCGAAGAGAAGCATGCAAGGATGGGATTTGGAATTCAAGAGGAAGAACGACCTCGATGTCGTAGATGAGAGAGAAAGGAGTAGCACCCGTAGAGGTAAGGATGCTAGTCTGACAAGCCCAAAGAGTGAAGGGAATGTGAAGATGCCAATCACATCCAAGATTTATCAATAGTCTTGGCAAAGATGTTATGAAGAGTCATTGTTAGTGGCTTTAGATTGATTGTTAGCATGAGGGTAGTATGGTGATGAGAATCTAAGATTAATGTTAAATGAGTCATAAAGCTTCTTGAGATCTTTGTTTTTGAAGGAATTTATATTGTCTGTGATGATTTTATGAGGAACGCCGAAGTGACAAATGATGTCCTGATAGAAAATTTTTATGATTTGGTTAGCTTTGGTTTATGTGAGTGGAATTACTTCCACCCATTTGGTTAAGTACTTAGTATTAGTGATGATGGAATGATGGACATTGAGAATAACACAAATTGATGAGGCCAATGAGGTCAAGTCCTCATTGTGAGAAAGGCCAAAGGTCCTGAGCCGACTGTAAGGCCTAACTAGAAAATACATATGAGATTGGAATGTTGTTGGCATTTAACGCATTTCTTAATGTAATCAGAATAGTTTTTATTAAGAGAGGGCCAATAATAACCCATGTGAATGAATGCATCTTGGTGATAACCAAACCACTAAAATGACAACCACAAATACCATTGTGGACTTCTTGGATGTCTTAGTTGGGTTCATGGGATTTAAGGAAACAAAGCAAAATATCGTCGAAGTCCCGCTTGTAAAGGATGCCACCAAGGATAACATAGTGCTTAGCACGTTGAAGAAAGGACCTCCTGCCATTTTTGGATAAGTGGAAGGGAATGATGGATTGGGATAAATAGTCAAATATTTGACAACACCAAAGGTCATGAGGGTTAGCATCAACATGGTTAATACTAGGAAGTTCATGAACATGAGATGGTTGATCTTGACACCAAACAACAACGAAAAGTTTATATTCTTTAGTTATCTAAGGGATGAGAGTTGCAAGCGATGCCATAGTGTCTAGAAAATGATTAGATGAGTGAGGAATAGTCTGAATGGTGTAGAAATCAAATGCCTTGAGTAGGAAGTCAATGATGTTCTTATACTTTTGAAGGATGTCATTTTTACATTGATAAAAACCTTCGAATTGATTGATGATAAGTTAAGAACCCCTGTAGATATCAAGGACTTCAACGCTAATCAAGATGAAATTTTCAAGGCCTAAGATGAGAGCCTCATACTCAGCCATAATTAATCTTGAAATTAAGCTTGTTATGAGGAATAGGAGTGTCCCAAGGAGGAATGATAATGACACCAACACCTCTTCCTTGTTGACACTTGTAGCTGTTAAAGAAGAGAGTCATCTTGAGGGGAGAATATTTATGTTGAAATTTATTAATGGACTTGTCTGGAAACTTTTCATGAGGTAGGCGATTATTGGAAAGGGGGGTGCTAGCTAGTTGATCCGCAATATCTTGGCCCTTGATTGTTTTTTGTGAGATAAACTATAGGTCAAACTTGGACATGAGCATGAACCATCGAGTGATGTGATCACTATGATAAGGCTTGGAATGCATGGTCTTAAGAAGATGGAAGCTAGTGATGACATAATTTTTTTGATTGAGAAGATAGCAATGAAGCTTGGAAGTAGTGAAGAAAAGAGCACAACACATCTTTTCAGCTTTAGTGTAGCGAGTCTCATAATTTTGAAGGGTGTGACTGATGTAATAAACCACCTGTTCCCTACCTTGATCATCATGATGTGCTAACATCGTGCCTAGAGCATGGTCGGAGGTAGAGACATAGAGATAGAATGGATCGCCCTCTCGTGGAGGTGTAAGCACAAACAAAGATAGGAGATACTACTTGAGGTCATCAAAGGCTTTTTGGTAGCCATCATCCCATCTAAAGTTGATGTCTTTATGAAGAAGATGATGAAATTGTTGGAAATGGTCATAGAGCTGCAAGATGAAACAACAAATATATTGAAGACAACCTTGAAGACTGCGAAGCTACTTCAAGTTAAAAAGAGGGGCATCTCGAGGATATCCTTGATTTTGGCGAGGTCAACTTCAATACCCCTAATAGAAATGACGAAGCCAAGGAGTTTAGAAGTAAGCACTCCGAACACACACTTGGTCGGATTAAGACAAATGAAGAAGCAGATAAGGTGCTCGAAAAGGAATTTAAGGATAGAAATATGGCTACGTCAATGCTTGGATTTACCGAAGAGGTCATCAACATAGTCCTCTGCACTCTTATGGATGAGATCATGAAAAATGTAGGTCATGGCTCATTGATAAGTGGCTTCGACATCTTTCAACCTGAAGGGAATAACATGATAGCAAAATTTCCTCCAAGGGGTGATGAAAGAGGTCTTATATTGGTCTTTTGGCACAATAAGGATTTGATTATATCTAGAAAAATCATCCATAAGAGACAACATCTCATGGCCTACAGTAAGGTCTACAATTTGATCAATGTTGGGAAGGGGAAAGTCATCTTTAGGGAAAGCGAGATTTATATCTCAAAAGTTAGTTCAAATGTGAAGCTTTCTAGATGCCTTAGAAATGGGCACAATGTTGGAAAACCATTAGGATAGCAATGGGGATGATGAAATTAGAAAAAAGGTGTTGCATTTCCTCTTTGATAGAGAGGTAAACTAGAGGGTGCATGCGGAAAAGCTTCTACTTATCTGGCTTAGTGTTAGGAAAGGTGACGATGTTATGGAAAACTATGGATAGATCAAGGCCCAACATGTTAGAGTATGACCATGTGAAGGCTCGGGTATGGAGATAAATAAAGGTGGTGAAAGACTCAAGCTTGTGTGGATTAAGGGATTGACCCACTTTGAGAATGTGAGGCTCCTGAGGAGTCCCTATGTTGATGTCAATGGTGGATTCGTTGAGAAGGGTGGATGTGTTTGGCAGTAAGGACTTATGAAGAGAATAATCTTATGCCCCCATGTGGGAAATGATAACATCGTCGTCAGTGAAATGGAGAATTTCAATGGTAGGGGAGTCTTCCTCTATCATTTCTGGATGTCGAAGAGGGAGGGACCTAGATTCACTGTCACATTGATAAATGACTAGCCCTAAGGTGATGGTGGAGACTAAAAAAAAATTCGGAAGTGATGGACACAATGTCATCGATATCCATAGCTACATGGGATGGGGAAGATGGAGGGTCAATGTCCATGATCATCATAGATGGTGGAAGAGGGTCTGTGGATTGTTCTTTGAATCCTAGTATGAATTTTTTGTTGGGTTTGCGTGTTTGATCAATGACAAAGTCATGAATACCTTATTCATAATGCCCCATTCCAAATCCTTTCCAAGTGCAATGGTGAAGATAGGTGTAGGAAAATGACTTCTTATAAAGATAGTCAAATCCATTGGTGTAGCATTTCATGTGTGGTTGAGCATTAACTTGTGTGGAAGGGTAGTCAATACCACCATAGATGAAGTTGGTGTGAAGATGAGGTGGACCAAAAGAAATGACATCCCTGAAATTTGGTTGATACATGAGAGCTTCATCAGGTCTGCCAAGTCTTTGAGGTGTGTGAAGGGCGTTAAGTGTGAGAAGGTGATATTCCCCCAACAATAAGTGACCCATCATTTTTTCTAAGGAATTATCATTAAGGAGTTTGGACGTAGAGGAAAAAAAGCTAGTGGATGCTTCTGAAGAGTCTTGTTTAGGAATGAGGACATCATTGGGCCGATAGGTCATGTTATATTCTTTCAGTGGTAGAGTATCTGAAGGGAGAGTTAGAATCTTCCCCTCATATTTGTATTTGATTCATCGAAGGAGGGTAGAAGGGACACAACACATGACATGGATCTAAGGTCGTCCTAAAAGGACGTTATATTAAAAGTCTCCTTCTACGATGTAAAAAAATTCATGGAGGATATTCTCACCAATGCATATGGGAAGAATGAATGTGCCTAAGGTAGGGCCAATAACATCATTAAATTCACGAAGGACCGTGGGTGATTTGGTGACAATGGATTTAGGGAGATTCAATTGATCAAAAGTATGAGATGAAATGATGTTGATGTTAGCTCCGTTGTCAATCATAGATAAAAAATTGAAGGTGTCATTGATATGGATCATGATGAAAAGGGGAAGGCTATGTTCCTCTCGTGTAATATCTAGAATTTCAGTGTCGTCAAAGGATATGGAGGCCAAATTTGCTATGGACCCAACAAGAGATACAAAGGGTTGAGCCTCATCATTAGGAGTGGAGATATGCTTAAGATATTTGACGAGGGATTGTTTATGGTCTGGGGAGTTTTGAATGAGATTGTAAAGTGACATCTTAACATGGGACTGGTGAAGTTATTTTAGAAAACTCCATTCGATAGTATGAGGTTGAGGGGAAACTAGGATAGAGACTTTAGGTTTTGATGCAAAAGGTGCTGGATTGGGCTTGCCATAAGGAGTGAAAATGGTGACTTTGGATTTGGATTGAGTGGATGATTAGAATTCATGGGGATGGGAATGAGTTGTGACCTAAACAACATCAATATAGAGTGAAGGAAATTCTTTTTAAGAATTCAAGGTTGGAATTGGAATGATGACATAAGTCTTAGATGAATGATGATATTTGGATGTCTTAATGAATGAAGGTTATGGTGAAAAAGTTGATGTGGTTGGTGAAAGAGTTGGCTCCTCCTCAAAAACAAGGTCATCATTGTTGATAAGGTTATGAATGATTGTTTAAAGAGCTCTACAATGTTCCTTGTCATATCCTGGTGCACAATGGTATGTAAAAATAATGTTGGAATCAAACCATGAGGGTCTTGGTGCATTTAGATCAAATGGTTTGATGGATGGAAGAGTGATTGTGGTAGCTTGGAGTAATTGATGAAACATTTATTTGTAATGCCATATGGGAAAGATGGAGGATGATGTGGTATCATGAATAGTGGATGAAGATAAGGATGGTTTGGTTTGAAGTTGTTTCATGGTAGCTTTGGATTTTTCTTAGGATTGCAAGAAGATGAGGATGGTTGTTGTTTCTTGGTTTCATTTTTGATTGGTGGTGATTTGGAGGGTTTGGATTCAGATTTGATAGTGGAATATGTAGATGGTTTAGAGGGGGTGTTTGAATTAGGCAAAGGTTTAGGTTGTGTTGAATTATTGATGATGGGGGTCTTGAAAGAAGGGGGGTTACCCTAAAATTTAAGGAGATGCTCTTAAAGATGATGACGTGACACTAAGTTGCTTAGGAGGATTGGTCTTAGGGGAAGGACACTCTAGCCGTTTATATGGACGCTTAAGAGACTTTTGGATGGGCATACCAAGGTTTTTAATTTTTGTTTGTGAGGATTTGGCCTTGATAAAAATGGTGAAATATTTAGCTAGAGAATTTGTGATGATGGGACTTGGTAGCAATGTTTGTAATATGGAAGGTGGAAAAGTTTTTTGCATGATGCATTTAACAAGGTCTAAAGGTGTGGTAGATGGCTTAGGTTCTGTTGATGTTGAGATGATTAGAGTGGTAGTTGTGGTGGAAGTGTCACTTATAGGTGTTTTGACTATGGGGGTTTGAATGGTGGATGTTTCAAGGGGCATTGTAGATATAGGATTCATTCCAGATGTTGATGTGGGTGTGGTTTTGTTAAGAATGGGAGTAGGCGTAGATGTTGAAATGGGGGTTTAAGTAGTTATAGGTGAAGGGGGAGGTGCAATAGATGAGAGTATGGATGATTTAGATGGAGGAATAGATATGGTTAAGTCTAATGGGGGTGTTGTGGTTGTGGTCATGGTTGAAGTTGTGATTATAAGGGGAGAATTTGAAGTGGATGTAGGTGTAATAGATATCGAGATGATGGTTGTATATGGTGATGTGGAACTTTGATGTATAATGTTGGTGATATGGGCATTAGGTGTTTATGATGTGGAAGGTCAAGTCTGATTGTTGGGTGAATGACTAGGGAATGGTTATTTAAAAATGTCCAAGGGGTCATTAGGTGGCACATTAGGATTGTCTACTTGAATGTCACCATATTCTATAAGATTTTGGACAAGATATTTGAATGTGTGACACTTCTCAATGTCATGGCTGTGGATTTGGTGATATTTGCAATAATGTTCTTCATGGTACCATGTTGGTTTAGGACATGATTCATCATATGGTTGGATTGGGGGAAGTCTAATAAGGTTTACCATCATCAACTTGTCAATGACCAAACTATAAGATTCTGTGAGAGGGGTGTAGTTGGGGGTATGCCTAGGAGCTCTTTGTGGAAGATCTGAATGTGAAGTGGTGAGGATTTGACCATCATGTAATTAGTGGTACTTTTAGATTTATCATTATCCATGGAGGATTTGGTGAATTCAGTTTTGGGTTTGTTTGATCTAAGTTTAAGGTGGCCTTGTTAAAGGTCGCAAAGTTCAAGTTTACAAGCCATCGTGAATACCTCTTCAATGGTTCAAAAATATTGAATTTGAAGAGTTGAAGATATGTGCTTTACACAAGAACGTGAGAACAGTTCAATAAGTTCAGTATGTGGAAGGGGAAATGATAATTGATTAATAATTCTATGCTATCGTGTGACAAAATCTGCTATAGATTCATCGCTATACTCTTGAATGGCATAAAGGTCAGTGATGGTAATCTTTCATGAAATTTTAATTGAGAAATGTGTTATGAAAGAATTAATTTAGTGCTCACTATGTGTTAATGTAATGTGAATAGTTATGTGAGTAATAATTCACTAGTAAAGATATATGATGTTAGTAGTTAGATGTTTGTTGTGAGAAATAATCTCTCACACACACACACACACACACACACACACACACACACACCACACACACACACACACACACACACACACACACACACACACACACACACACACACACACACATATATATATGTGTGTGTGTGTGTGTGTATATATATATATATATATATATATATATATATATATATTTGTTAGTGGGTTGTACTCACCCCACGTAAATAGGATTAGGAATATTTCATAGTTAATTAGTTTACTATATTCTAGGAAAACTACAACCTATTTATAAGGCTATTGTATTATGTGAAAATAGTGAAATATTGAATATATTTTGTATTGTTCTTATGTTGTGATATCTCTTTAAATCTACTATAGAATTTTTATCTAGTATCAGAGTAGGGCATGATGGACTAGGAAGAAAGTAGGGGATGGATCTATAATTATGTTTTGCCACTTAATCTATGTGTTAATTCTACATGTATGTGTTTCAGACCTCTGAGCATTATTGGAATAAGTTGAGATATGCGTCGATCATTTGTAATTCAGTTCCTCTAGAATTTAAATCCATCATAGAACATCTTAGAATGATCTAGGTGCAGGAAAAACCTAATGAACGAGACAAAACATTGGTTTGTGTTATTCTTTACATAGCACAATAGTGAGATTCAAAGTTAAGTTTCCATTGGTTGGAAATAATTTTTTATCTACATTCTATTTATATCTTTGTGGTTGCACTCTTCCTAATGAACAAGCAAGATTCCAAATTACCTCGCCCTTTGTTTATTTGAAAATTTCATTGAATGTTGTCACATAAATTATTTACATTGGATTTTATAGAAATGTTTGTCTTCTCCTCCATACACTACACTAACACATTGTTATGCATATCATTATAGCTCTTTAGCAGATGCATGGGTTTTCAAGGAAGGAATTTTCATTATATTGTGTTTGAAGGAGTCCCCAACTATAGTTTTGGTTATTTAACGCCAACACTTGGAATCATATACATCAATCTCATTCTCAAATACCTCAGCAGTTGTCAACAACTCGCCAACTTGAGCTCCTAGCCAATGGGTTAGGTATTACCATGTGGTGGCAAATACAATAAAAATAGAAACTAGGTCGGTCAATTCAAAGTCATTTGATATTTAAGAAAATTATTTTTTTCTTTTTGGGTCACTAAATTAAAATTAAGTGTAAAGTCCTTTATTTTTGTCCACTTTCAATAGCATCTATAGGATTGTTTAGATTTTTTTCTCTATTTTAATCTTATATTAAATTCTAGTTTACATTGTATTTGTAAGTAGTCTTATGAGAGTCACATAGTCATTTATTTTTTAGTGATAAATTGAAATTTTAATTACAAATTTTGTATCTAATGGTCATATTAGTTTTATAAGTCAAGTCAATAGAGTCGTGTATAATTACCAAAAGTGTCAAAGTCATCAAAATTGTCATTAATTTATATTGTCCCTTGTCATATTAGTCCATTGTCAATGTATAGTCATGTTTTTCCATCAAATTTGTGTCTCATTAAAAAATGTTATTGTAAGTGTCATTTTATGTCATCAAAAGTCTGAATTTTTTTTTAAAAAATTCCTTATGGACACACTATCGATGGAACGATGGAATCCAATGTCTACGTTGTAATTAATCTCAATGATCACATCCAGCTGAACTAGTAGCATGAAACTAGAGTCTGGAGGATACATGGAGGTTGGAGGTCAATCAGTGACCTCTCATCAGTCACCAACGACGAGGTGGCATATCAGTTGCGGTGACATTTTTTGGTGTGATTATTTGATTTCATTTTTTGTAGTATGCTTTCCGTTTTTTTTCATAGTTCCAATGTGCTTCATTTTGCAGTGTTATTGTTTGAATAAGTGGAAATTTCACATTGAGGAGGGAACACAATCCAATGTTCCATTTATAGTTTTCAATTTATGTGTATGAGCAACAGAATTCAGTAGATTTTCCTATGTTTATTCCCTGCAGTGAAATGTGATGAGGACTGATAATAGTATTTGACTCATCATGATGCGGTTTATAGGTAAACCACTTGAAAACCTTCATTTTTTTATTTTTAGTACTCTAATTGAAAACCATCATTCTTGGTTTTTGGTCAACCATTTGAAAACTATACACTGGGTTTCTGATCATCCTACAATAAAAATCACCTAATCATGAAACTAGGTACAATTACAAAATTAGGTTTTCCCCATGTTCGCACTAAGGGGGGGGGGGGAATGTTGGGAAATAATTATTTTAGTGCTCATTGTGTGTTAATGTAATGTGAATAATTACATGAGTAATAATTCACTAGTAAATATATATGAGGTTAGTAGTTAGATGTTTGTTGTGAGAAATAATCTCACATATATATATTTGTTAGTGGGTTGTACTCACCCCATGTAAATAGGTCTAGGAATATTGCATAATTAGTTAGTTTTATATATTCTAGGAAAATTATAACCTATTTATAAGGCTATTGTATTGTGTGAAAATAGTGAAATATTTAATATCTTTCATATTGTTCTTATGTTTTGATATCTGTATAAATATAATATATATCTTTTGAAAATGTTCAAGGAATAACTGCGCCAGTTGAGTAAATGTGAATAGTGAGTGTTGTGGGATACTGTTGTACCAATATAATGTGGGACCAACTAATGACATAGGAAATGTACAAAGCATAAGATCTTTCTCATGGACGATAAGATAACATGTATGTCTAAAGGCTTGTAAATGTTGTTGTAGATCCTCCTTGTTTTTGAACTTGGATAACTTCTCCATTTCCAAATGAGGAGGATATGGGTTTACGGGATGGTTGGGTTGATGGGTTCATTACAAATTTTCATACAGAAATGTGGTCTCAGATCCCAAAGTTGTGGCTTCAAGGTTATCCATTCTACTTAACAATTCTTGTAAGGGATCGTTAGATGGTTGAGATGACGAGGGATGAAATTGTGAAGCGTATGCTATGGATGGGTTTGATTTTTTGATATATTTTGTAATTTTGGGGATGTTTTGGTGTAGGTAGAAGTTTTTCATGAAGAGGAATGTAATTAAGGGGTTGTGATTAGATTGGTTGAGATAGAGCTTGATGTTGAGATATGGCGATATGGTAAGATTGATTTGACTAAGTTGTTTGTTGTAAAATGGGAATGTTTTATTTATTTGTTATGGGGTTTGTTGGGATGTAACTGGTAGGTGGTTGTGTAGTTGAGGTTGAGAGATGATCACACTGGTGTTCACATGTTATGTAGAGATGAGGGGTAAGGTTTTATGATGTTGTTCAGATATGGGAGGAAGCAAGTGTGATTCTTGAGAAGATTAGATAGGAATACAAGTGATCATGATAGATGATGAGGTGATGTGTATGGAAGAAGGAATGGTAGTATTGACACAAGGTAAATTAGGAGGCATGGGGACAACTAATTGGGTGGTTTTATTATTTTGAGGGATGGAAGAAGATGGTTAGTTGGGATAAAAAATCTTGTTGGGACCTAGCAAGCTCACTCATGGATATAGGAAATAAAACAATGAGTTAGGAGGTAAGTATGTGGGTGGAATCCATATTAGAATGATAAGCATAAATTTTTTATAAGGGAGGTCCATCAATGGTAAGTTTTGTGGTTTTGCGAAGAAGGTAGTCATGGAGGGAAACTAGATTTGTGTCAATAAGCTCATGAAACTCTGCAGATCCATGAGGGATGAGGGGAGGCCCAAAAGCATCGATAGAGGTTACAAAAGAGGTTTGGTTTCTCTAGATGGGATAGAATGGTGGAAAAGAAAAGGTTTGGTCATGACGTGAGTATGTGATTGATCCAATTGAACCTCTTGAAGAAGCGGGATAGTAAAAATAGGTTGAGTAATCATGGTAGGAATGACCAAAGGGGTATATGTGAGGATGGAGAGTGTGGAAGTTTGTTAGATGGTTGTAGTCATTTTTACACCCACCAAAGAATAAGGGAATCCCATGTGTTTCATTCTATCACCCAGTGGGTGCTGGGAGCTCACCCGAGGCATGTGTGGGCACCGAGTCTCTCTTTTATGTGAGTTAATTGGGAAACCATCATCTATGTCAGGAACTTAATGAATAAAGATGGAAATGAGACATACAATCATCATAGGGCTCAGAACAGTCCTCTAGACAAATGTATTCATTCCAAATAGAGGGTACTTACAAATAATAGATAGAACTACAATAGAAAGGAAAATACATAAGGATTTACATCTTATTCCATAACATCCATGAACAGAAATGAAAAGATATAGATATGAATTGCCAAATCAATTACATTCATACTCATTCATGTTTGTAACCTCATTACATTCAATGGATCCATTAGACTACCACAGCTTGATCAGACCGAAGTCATACATCACAGTAGGGATCATGTCTTTCATCCATACAAAGTAAAATTTATAACCTAGCCCCTTAATACATTACTCCCTTATATAGCCTCTACCCAATCCCATAAAGTTCTTGCAGTATTTCTGTAGAGCTCCGCTCTCTATATTATCCTCCTTGTCCTATCTAATCTATATCTCTTTTTCTCCTGCAGGCGCTCATATATATAGGCATCCCAAAGTGCCAACTCCATCCTTCTAAGGCCTCAGATCTAGTGCCAAGTGTTTGAATGTGGTCCTCCATGGGAGCATTCTCCTCTAGGCCTGAGCTCTCCACTTTTTTCCATGATGTCTTCTAGAACCTTCTAGTGCTAAGCATATTCCTTTCTAGGCCAACTTGTCGCCAGGCTGGCACCTTATCCACTCTGCATGCGTAGTTGGGTCATGCTTTTCTCATGTCCTGCCCAAAATGCCCAATATGGCTAAGTCTTGAAACCTTATCTTTGTCTATGTGCGCACCATGGGTTTTCTTAAACCTTCCTTAAACCCTATCATGTACATGCCTTCTCCTTTGTGCACCCTTCTTCAACTAGGCCTTGCGTGCTTATGTGCCTTTTTGTACTTAGCCAATATTTTGGGTTCCCAACATCACCCCACACTACACTTGTTCTCCATCTGAGGGAACACTTCTTCAATGAATAAGGAAACACAATATACTTACGTCTTGGAAAAAGAATAAGGGGATGAAGAATTTGGGAAAGAAGAAAGAATGGAGAAGTGATGGCATTATTGCAACAAGCTAGGAAAATATTTTTGCAAGTTGGCCTCCAACTTGTTCCAGGCATCAACTTCATTTTGCTCTCTTTGGAAGAGGTCACCGACTAGGGAGCTTACCTCCCCAAAAATTAGTCCATCTCCTTGAGCATTCATAGTGTCAACAATTTTCTCCAACTCCTTGCTCATGTCTTCAAGTACGTGTCCATCCTTCTAGTAATCTGTGGGTACAGTTCCTTTAACCAATTTTTTATTAAACCCCTTAAGGTTTCAATGGCCTTAGATTTCTTCTCAACCTCAAAAAGGATTCTGTCCCTTTCCACCTTATTTCCCTTATTCTTCTCTTGAAACTCCTTTAGCTCTACTTCATGAGTGGTAACCAAGATGCTTGCCACTCTATCCCTGTCTGCGTGATTATCGTATGTAGCCTCAACAGATTAGGTAGCAATCTTGACATCCACAAGTACCTTGCTATACTCAGAAATGATTTCTACCACTTTCAATTTTTCCTCCCTCACAAAGCATGCTGCCACTTCTTCCATGGACTCTAGGGCCAACGGTTGTCTCTCCATAGTGAGGATGCACATCACATATTCTAAGCATTCAAGAGTGGATCCATACTTCTACGTGAGTGGCGTTAGTTCTGGATGCTTCAACATAATGGCGCTTGTGATAGACTCCACCTTTTTGTATAATTCATGTACCTTAGCCTTCTCATCCCTTAGCTAGCACTTCAACTATGCACTGATCAAATCTTCTTGTTTCAAGCCCTTTATCTTCTCAGCCAGCTCCTCTTCCTTCTTTTCTAGCTTTCCCTCTAGAAATATTACTATGTCATTTCTTCCAAAGATCCTAGCCTCAGCCTCGACCGTGACCTTGTTGATCACATTACATAACTGTTCATTTGAGATTTTCTGGGAATTTACCAAGGGGTTGGTCTCCCTTAGACTCCTGTACTGACATGATTTCCCCTTGGTATACTTTGAACTCTAGCTCGTCAATATGGGACTCAAACACCCAAGAGAGCATCTTCCTTTGTCCTGGGGTACACCTTGTCCTCATCAAATGATGTCATAGCTAGAAGTTATTCCATGGGTATAGTGCTATAGAAGTGCACGCGTATCACCTTCCTTTGGTCATCAACATAGCTAATGACCTCGTTCTGTATCAAGGATCTTCCTTCCTGAGCGCGTTGCTTTGGGGAAACTCACTGTTAGACTGGGACCTCCTCCTATACTAACTTGTTCTTTCTCAATGCTTTCCTCCTTACCCTCTTCCATCACTATGTCAGCACTATGCTCTAATTATTATTCTACCAAGGCCTTTATTATTTTCATTTCTTCTCTTTCTATCACCTAGTTTACTTTCTCCTGCATAAGGATTGGAGTTTTTTTCTCATGCACGCCAACCGCCTCACTTCTTCCCATGTCCTTGGCGCCTTCCTCATCCTAGCTACCCTTATGCCACAAAAAAATGAACTCCTGTTCTTCTTCTCCACCCTCTTCTTCTTAATCATGCACGCTGAAGACAAGTGGCTCTTGATCTCCTTAAGGATCATCTTCTTCATCATCATCATCCCTTTCACCTATGTATTTCTCCAAGCTCTCAGTTTCTTCTGATTCAGTCTCCTCTTCTATCCTCTTCTTATTTCTTAGAGGTGACTCTTATGTAGGGGATCTAGCCTTCTTTGTTTCCTCTGGTGACTTCTCCTTGGTGAGGGGTTGCTCTGGCGCATCTTATTCCGAAGTCTTCCCCTTTATCAAGGACTTTTTCTTACTCATATAGGTGTTAGGTTTGGTGCTTGCCACTGTCGCGCTTACTGGTTGGGAATTCTATACACTTGGTGATTTTTCTTCTTCTCTCACCCTTTTCTTGAGCACGGGCTTTCTTCTACCCATGGGATCTTTAGGTATGGAGACATCATTCTCCAGGTATGCACCTTTCTCGAACTTTGGCCTAATGCAGAGATATACACATGCCATGAACTTTCCTACAATTGGTATAGTCATGGGTTTCATCATTCTGACTTCATGAGCTACGTACTTTTCCATGTACGCATGCTTCTTGGGGTAGATCAGCATCTTCGCATCTCCCTGTGGTCTTGATCAACTTCACTAAGGTCAAACCTTAGTCTCTTTACTTATTTGAACCTATTAAATCCTACTTGTAAGTACTGGGTGGTGAAGGAGAATGGGAGTTTACACCATGGACTCATGGTTTCATCCACGATCATGAATCTACCTATGTAGAAGTGTTGGTACACAAAAAACTGAGCTTCTATTTTTGTAAGCATCAGTAGTTGCTCTAGGTTTCTCCACTCTACCTTGAATGCATCCCTTAAGTGCTTATACCACTTGTCTAGGTGCACCTTGTGGGAGGATGTCATTGTTTCACATGTATACTTTGCAAATATTTTCGCAGGTGAGGGATCTTCGGCCAGATACTCCAAAACAAACTTGTCTATTGCGTCAGGCACTCCTATCTCCAAAAATACAATTTTCAGGAGGATATTTCCAAATATTATCTTGCCTCCTTTTGGTGCCCTATTGATTATCTCATTTGTAATGAGGGTCAATAAATTGTAGATTGTGCCCTCTGATATTTTTTTGCATACATTCAACTAGGCCTTATTCACCTGCATCCACCTTTCTTGATCATTTAACATTGTGACAGGTGTGTAGCCATTCTCATGATGGGATATGGGATTTCTACAATATCAAAATACCTTGACCCCTTCTTGTAATCATATACAACGATGGTTGCTTTGATGGCATCCTTGTCACTCAAGTCATCATCTATGCTATCTCCTGCACATATGAGGCTTGTAAACTTTGAAATCAGATGAGGTATTATGCACATCTTACACCCTGTGAAGTAAAAGTGATCCTCATGCATGCGTGACATCAGCCACTGATAGAGGTGCTCAGGATTTTCAAAGTAGGGCAGCTCATAGAGTTACAATAACCCTACCTTCTCCAACTTCACTTTTACGTCATCACTATAGATGGGCAAACCCTCTGGTGTCCTCCTGTTTGTCAGGAACACTAACTCTAGCATCATTTCCTTCTCTGTTGTTTTTGTGTGATGGTTATAATCACTCACTGCCATCTTTCTCAAATGGGATTCCCACTCCTTCTCAAGCAAAACTCCATCCAAGTACTATATTTCTGCATACCACTCCTCATTCATGCTTGTGGTGGTTGTTGTTGGCTCTCTGCTCTTTCCCTTTCCCTTTGGCTTCTTGAGTGACACGATTGGTTTCTTGGGTGCCATTGTCTAGGTCCTCTTATCACTTCAATCTCTTCTTGTTACTCTTCTCTTCCACTTCTTCCAACCTTAGATCTCAAACTTGTGAAGAGAACCTCTTAAACCCATGCCCTAGTTTTTCAAGCCCTAATTGGGATAATACTTTCACAAGATGGTGCCTTCTCACAACTTCTCTTACACCCATGAAATCCCTTCATTTTGGTTTACAAATCCAAACTAGTTACACATGCTCAAACTCTTCAAATCTTTCTTCACACGGATCATTTTTGGAAGCCCTAGTTTGCAATGATGCAAAAGCGCTTATTTCTTTGTATACGTAAAGTAAATAATGAAATGCCTCAACCCTCTATTTATAGTTTTTCCCACTTTGTAACATTAAATTCTACCTTACCTACCACCATAATTTAACACTTAATGCATCTTTTTCAAACAAACTTGACTTTAGCACTTTAACTCAAGTGCCCAACCTTGTGCGGACAATTCTCCAACCTTTTGGCACATAACCAATCCATCTTGATAGGAGACTCTTACACATGCATAACCAATGCTGAAGGCACTTCTTCTGTAATGATTTTTTCTCTTGCCTACCTCATGTTAATTTTGTGCTTCTTCCTCTCTTGTATGTGGATCCCCAATGTAGCCTTATCCTAACACCAACCATCCTTTTTCACCTTTCCTTGCATGTACTTTCTTCATAGGGCCATTCAACTGGGCTTTCCAATGCAATCCTTCCTAGCGCTTCACACTTCAATTTCTTTCACCTTACTCCACCCCACACTAAAATGATGTGTGGTCCTATACGCAGTTACAACCTTCAAAAATTAATGAGATTACCAGTGCCCAAGGCACAACACAAAAAAACAATGAGAAAGGGAAACACAAGAAAGGAAAATGCATTAAAGAAAATACTAAAGTAACTAGCAATATTGCCTTATTTACAAACACCAAGAAGACTTATTTATAGTAGGGCTTCAGCCTACTCCCATTGAAGTGTCTTGACAATCTCATCCCATCTAGTGCTTATAACTGGCCCGCGCCTAAATCAAGGATGTATGAGATGGTATAGGGACCCAACCAATGCACTTTTACTTTCCCAGGATGGCGTATAAACTTAGAGTCATATAGCAAGATCATTTGCCCAACCTCAAACTTCTTTTTCTTAATGTGACAATCATGCCATGCTTTTTGATTTACTTTTTATGATGTTTAGCTCCACTTTGTGAGTGATTTTCTTTCGTCCAGCTTCATTAATTTATCAATCCTTTCTTCCAGCACTTGCTTATCAGCTATCCCTCTGCGTGTGCTATTTGCAGAGAAGGTAACATGAACTCAATCGGCAGGACAACTTCCATGCTAAACACCAATTGAAATGGTGTGGCTTTTTTTAGCCTTTTATAAGTTGTCCTATAATCCCATAATACGGCCTATACCTTGTCATCCCAATCATGTCTACCAACATCACAAATATTTATCAGGGTATGACTCAGTATTTTGTTAAATGCTTCTATAGTTCCATTTTCCTAAGGGTGATAGGGAGTAGTTTTGTGATTGGCCACCATGAACTCTGCTAAAAGGATCCTATCGGTCTCATTCAAGAAATGTGTACCCCTATCACTGGTTAAACTTAAAGGGCATCCATACCTCGTGATAATTTTCTCCCATAAAAATCTTGATGTTGTAGCTGATGTATAGTCTTTAGTTATGGCTGCCTCTACCCACCTTTTCAAATAGTTTGTGCAAGTGATTACATAGTGTGATCCAGTCCTACGCGTTACTGGTGTAATAGGGCCTACAAATTCTATTACCCATTTCTCAAAAGGTTCAGCACTAGGGATAGGGTGCAAATGCATTTCATCTCTCTGTCCTGGCTTGCCAACGCATTGACAATGGTCACACGCTTTACAATACTCCTTACAATCCTTATACATAGTTTCCCACCACAATCCTACCATTAATATTTTATGTGTGGTGGTGTTTCCTGCATAATGTCCACATGCACTTCCTCCATATGCTTCCTCTATGATGGAGAAGTGCTCATTCTCTAGTACACACCTATGTAAAACTTCATCACACCCTAGTTTGTATAAGTCCCCACTGATCAACATGTAGGGCACGACGCATATGGCTAGTTTCTTCTTCTCTAATGTCTTCATCCTTTCTAGAGCCATACCTATTTTAAGGAACACCACAATATCCTCCAATTCTAAGGGCACAAGCTGTAACCTAAACAGTTGCACATCTGGCATGGTATCTTCAATGCTTTGTGTGTCCTCCCCCGAATCAATCCTAGACAAATGGTCAGGTGTGGAATTACTCTTGCTTGGTTTGATAACCACGGTGAACTCGAATTCTTGGAACAATAGCACCCACCGACATATGCACCCTTTTAGGATGAGATTGTTCACCAAATATTTTAATGCCATGTGGTCAGTGTAGAAGATAAAGGGAGTTGTCAGTAGATACTACCTGAACTTATGAAGTGCGTAGATCATAGACAATGCCTCGCATTTGATCATAGTATAATTCTGCTCTAGTGGTGTCAAATTCCTGCTTATAAAGCATAGGGGGTGATCAGTAATTCCCTCACCAAGCTATGCAAGCACTTCCCCAATGGTCATTTTGGAGGCATCCACATGAACATGGAAGGGCTTATCCCAAGAGGGTAAATATAATATAGGTGTGGTGACAAGCTTATCCTTCAAAGTGTCAAATGTCTTTTGCTATGCTTCTCCCCAATAAAAGGCAATCTTATGTCTATGCAACTCCTCTAAAGGTGCGGTGATCTTGGCATACCCCTTGATGAACTTCCGATAGTAGCCCACGTGTCCAAGAAACTAGCACATTGCGCTTTGACTAGTTGGCTACCCCAATCCCACAATCACTACAATTTTGGCAGGATCCAGTAACATGCCTTTTTTGCATATGATGTGTCCCAAAAGGGTCCCAAAATAGGTAGCAAATACACACTTCTTGATGTAGATGGATATCCTCAACTGCTGACACCTTTCAAACATCAATATTAGATTGTTACAATGGTCCTTCACCAGTCCATATACTGTCTATCCAGGTAGACTTGAAGGAATTTATGGATAAAGTCCTGGAAATCTTGTACCACAATGTGCAAGAACACAAAAGGTGCATTCTTCAACCCAACTAAAATAACTGTATAGGAAAAACTTCCCCACTCAATGGTGAAATTCATCTTCCTTTGGTCCTCCTTCATGATCCTTACCTAGTGATATCCTGAGAATCCATCTGTGAAATAATAGACATCGCGCCCTGCCAATCCTTCTAGGATCTCTTCAATAAATGTGATTGGGAAAGGATCAATGATACATACTTCATCCAGGTCCATGTAATCAACATAGATCCTTATCCTTCCATCCTTCTTGATGCTAATTACCATTAGAATTATCCATTCTAACTTTTCAACAGTTTCAATAATGCCTGATGCTATCATCTTATCTATTTATTCCTTAACCTTCACGTCCAGGTTAGGATTCATTCGGTATGGTATCTTCTGTACCGGGCACACAACTTCCTTGAACTTAATTCTCATTTCCCTAAGGAATGGTGAACACCTTTGAGTTCATGATACTCACGTGGGAATAAATCCTCAAACTCATGTAAAAGATCAATGATCTTAGAGACTTCCTTCTCCGAAAAATAGTCTTTGATGATAACCTCTTTGGGTTCCTCCTCTGAATCAATATTAACCTTATTTGGGTTCCATGTTCCCATTCATTAACATTGTCTACCACCTTGCACATCCCTACAAAATGGTCAACATCCAAGTTTTCCACTTCTTCACCATTAATAACATACACCATCTTCCCCTTTTCTTTTTACAAACACAAGTGCTCAAGTTGTATCTCTTTTGTTTCTTCTTCCTCAAAATGTGTCTCCAGACTAGGTTCACCTAGCAACTCTACTAGCCTATCTTCTGCCATGGCACTATCCCCAATGGTAAGGCACTTGACAACCTGTAATGTTATATCCACCAAGGGATTTGTACTCTGATACTCGAATGTTTGAATTAGATCGACCACTAACTCTTGCCAATTCCCTATCTAGCACTGTGTCTCAGAATGAATGTACCATGCGCGTGCACAACCTTGTAGGGTAAAATACAACTTGTGAACCCATAATGAGGGTGGCAATGCTTTTGTGCTTCCCATCTAGGCTATCTCACACACTTGGATATGGAAGGAAGTGGTCTCTTTACCATGGTAATATTTTATAGCTATGGGCACATTACTCCTAAAAAACCTTACAGAGAAGGAAATTCTTACCTCACGCCATTCCAAGAGATTATCCCAAGGCATTTCCCACCAGTGCACAACAATTCTGAGTTATAAATAACTTAACATCCCCCTTCGTTCATTTTCCTCCTTCCACTGAGCTTCCATATTTTGTAAAAATACCTCAGGGAAGGCTCCTCGTAAGTACTTAGCTAGCTCCTTTCCTCCTAGACAGCAGACCATACGTGCCTTTGTCACCTTTTTCACTGATCCTCTTAAATGTCATCTGATTAACACATAGGTTTCATGTGCCCAATTATCACATGCTATACTGATGGTTTCACTTAGGGACTAAGCATCCTCAAACTAGATAACTCCTTCTGTGGGATGAATTATCTCTAGATCTCTGATTGAGCACACATATATTCTGTCCAAGACCTCTTCTCCCAAAGGTTCAGTATAGGGTGTTGATTTCCCATTAGCCAAGGGAATGATGACCCATTCCTCCTCATTCTCTAAGCTTATGTATCCCTTGTTGAATCGTAGATCCACAATGTTCTTATAGAAGCACGGGCACAAATAGTGTTGGGAAATTGTCTTCCTCAGCAAGCACCAAGACTTCGAAGTCCCCAGTAAACTTAGCTCCTTGAATGGTGATATCTACATCCTTTAAGACACCGATGGGCATCACCTTTGTTTTGTTTTCCATATACAACACATTCAAAGATGGTTGTAATGCAGGCCTTCCCATCTGATTTCAAGCATACAAGGTGAGAACATTGACCTCTGTGCCTATGTCAATGAGGATATTACTAAGGAATCATCCATCCACGACCACATTTAATGTGATCTCCCTATCATAGTTAAGGATGTGAGGGGGAAGGTTTGCATGCAAAACCTACCTCTCGCGCTCTTCTCCGGTTTGTGCAGGGTTCATTTTAAGAGACCTCTTAGAAATCAGAGGTGGAAAATACCTGGTGAATATCCTCGAAACCGGTTTTGCGCGAAGGTGATTCTTTTGGGGGTCTGACAGCAAAATTTTTACCTAATTTTTAAGTGGTTTGATAGAAGGTTACAGACATGCATCAATGAACCTTGTTGATGCGCATTAACAACCTTCTTGATGCGCATCAATGAACCTCACTGACGTGCATCAATAACCTTGTTGACGTGTGACAACAAATCTTATGTCACACATTTGCAGCCTCCATCGTCTGGTCACACGATAAAAAAATCTGTGTCACATGTCAACAAACTCTCTATCATGTGTCTACTTCCTCCGCACTCCTGTCACATGTCAACAAACTCTCCCTGTCACATGTCAACAAACATTCCCTGTCGCATATCAACAAACTCTCTGTCACGCATCTGCAACCTCTTCCCTCTTATCGTGCCTTTATTGTAATTGATAATACATATGCTCCCAGGTGGTATGAGTGAGCTAGTAGTGTTCTACCTAGAAAATAATCTAGGATTATATAGGGGATATTTTCAAGGGTAGGTGAATCCAACCCCTAAAAAAAACTAAACTATAATTTTTAGGCAAACAGATCACTTACCCACGCTAGAAAATTCACCTTTTCAAATTTTTCAAAAATGGAATATTCACCATATTATGAATATTCATCACTAAAATTATCCATGGGTGTGTGGTACCTTCTCTCTCACCAATGATCCTAGCAAGGGAATAATATTCTCTTGCCTTAGCATTCTACATTCTTCCCTGACCTCATCTAGGTCATCTTTTGGCGCCTCGATGTTCCTTCTTTTCTCCTCCCTCCTAGACTACTCTTTTAGACACTGGATTTCTCCTTGTAAACTTTGAATGACGTCCATGGTTTCTTGATATACCTCCATTTGATGTGCATGGTCTGGGTACTTCCCATGTACCATTTCTTTCCTTGAAACCAGGTTCTTCTACCTTGGCATTTCCTTTGCACGTGCGGCCTCTGCTCTTGTTGTTACCATAACAAGTTCTAAGCCTATATCATGTGTTACCCATGGCATCCATTGTGTTTCCTTCTTCTTAATTCTTACCATCGTAGTGCCCTTGTCTTTTTGGTGCTGCTAATTCATATGCTTAAACAACTCAGGGCACTCCTCATACTTTTGTTTCTTCCCACACCATGAGCACTGTAATAGGTTTAGGCACTCTCATTTGTAATGCTTTATAGACCCATAATTAAAATAGGTTCCACATGGTAACTCACTTCTTTCTCCTCCATGGTTACCATGACCACAAAATCCTCCACAAAATCCCCTTTTGCACATGCCTCCATCTGTGCACTCCTCATAATGGTGATCATCACCTTTAGAACTACTAGAAATGTTGGTCTGGCGCACCCCATGATCAATGGCCTCATGGATCTGGTCAATAATCCTACAATCCTTAGTATCATAGGTCGTAAAGGTGTATATTTTATAGTAGCAAGACACATTATTTCGAATTACATGCTATAACAAGGGACACCAACTTGCATCATGGTCCCCATGAAAAATTTCACAGTCTACTATTACGGTGCATACTATCCTCTAGGGGAAACTATCCTTGACATGCCCCTCTACTTCATAATTTGTACACCATATACCACTACGAGTCTCATGGGTTGAGTTCATAGAAAACTTCTCTAGCTACTTAGTCATAGGAGTAATTTGAGCTTCCACAAATGGGCTAACACCAATAGCAACACTTCCAACAAATTCGGCACATAGAGCGGCTTCTAACACCTCGCGTGGGTCTGTGAAAGTTTTATGTGATAAATCTCTTCTAAAAGGTGTTATCAACCCCCCAACAAACCATTGAGCATACTGTGAAGGGTGAATGTCATATGAAAATGTTAATAGGAGGGTTTTGAACCATGCACCATACTCCCACACACTCTCTACCATTCCCTGTTGAATATCCTTCAGGGCGTTGATGCTCTTCTTTTCAAACTCAAGCATGAAGAATTCTGCAAAAAATGAATTCTTTAAAGTAGTATAATCCACCACCATTTGATGAGGGTCATATTTCCTATACCATCTATATGCGTGCCCTTGCAACTTCATTACAAACTGACTATCCTTATGCTCCGAGGTTGTGATCCCCTTCGTGCACCATAGCATCTCACACTTGTGAACATTTTCTACAGCATCTTCAATACCTCTGTAATCTAGAAAATGTAAAGACATATCAAAGAATACTTGAGGAGGTGGATGGGGCCCTTTTCCTCATGAGCTAGAGCCTTGGTTTCCTCTGGTGTTTCCCCCACCACCGGATCCACCAGATCCAATAATTTATGTGCCTCTTAACCCACAAAATCCACCAAGTCCTATTCCTCCTAACCTACCAGATCCACCAGGTCCTATTCATCCTGACCCACCAGATCCACCAAGTCCTGTAGTGGTCATGCTAAGGGTCCCTAAAGTTCCACTGAACTGTGTGTCAGTAGTTTGTGATAATGCCCCACTTCCACTAGTGTACCTCACGCCACTCCCAAATGTGAGACTAGAGGCTTATGTACTTTCTCCTTATCCAAAAATTCCTCTGAATACTGGATTAGTATGTGTAGCCATAGAAGTGGGAAATGAAAAATTGTATCTCCTAGGCACAGATCTGTCACTTCCACTGATACCAACTAGGTCAGCAATACTCCTTCCTTGATCTGGAAAACCAAGTGCTAGGGTTTGGTCACTAGGTGGGTTCAGATATGGGGTATCATAGATTGCTTAGGTTCCACGTCCTCCGCATGAACCTCAACTCCTCCTCGCAACGTCTGCCTCCATAGATCCATCACACTTGTAACCTCGTATTGTATAGCAATCTCCCTTTCACACACTTCACTATACTTGAGTCGTTTCTCCTCCCTTTCTTTCTATGTCATAATATCTGCCATCTTCCTCCACCATAGCTTCCTCACCCAACACTTAGAATAGTTTATCTGGCCATCAGAAATGCCTCTAAAATCAAGGTAACAATCAAGATTTTCATTTCCAGAGGATAGCATGTAGAAATGATCCTCTGGGCTGCCACAGAAATTCAAACTCAGTAACTTCCAGACAAGAATATGTAGAAATAGCATACTGCAGAGTGTAGCTAGCTACCACACCTTTCCACCAATGATCCACAACATGAGTCCACATCAGATTTGCATCTTGTAACCTTTGGTATTCTTCTTGGGTCCACATGTGTGATCTATAATACTAGCTTGATCTAGATGCATATGCTGAGATCCATTCATATAGTTCTACTGGGAATCAACAAAAAAAAAATCATACAAATCATGGTAGAGGTTCTCTTCTACCCATCTACATGCATCAAACTTAGTTCCAGTGTTGAATCTATGAGAAAATTCATCCTCCATGCTCTTTAACCATGATTCAACACTTTCCAAGGTTAAACACTCTATCATCACTTATTACATAGATCAACATGTATGTCATTTCCCACTACAACTTCGAAAAGAGGTCCCGACAACAAAACCAAGATGTAGTCATTTTTACACCCACCAAAGAACAAGAGAATCCCATGTGTGTCGGCCTATCACCCAATAGGCGTTGGGCACTCACCTGAGGAACTTGTGGGTGTCAAATCTCTCTTTTATGTGAGTTAAGTGGGAAACCATCATTTATGTCAGGAACTTAATGAATAAAGGTGGAAATGAGACATTCAATCATCATAGGGATCAAAACAACCTCTAGAAAAATGTATTCATTCCAAATATAGGGTACTTACAGATAACAGATAGAGCTACAACAAGAAGGAAAATACATAAGGGTTTACATCTATTCCATAACATCCATGAACAAAAATGAAAAGATATAGATATGAACCAAATCAATTACATTCATACTCATTCATCTTTGTAACCTCATTACATTGCATAGATCAGACTGAAGTCATACATCATAGCAGGGATCATGTCCTTCATCCATACAAAGAAAAGTTTATAACCCAGCGCCTTAATACATTTCTCCATTATAAAGCCTCTACCCAATCCCACATATTTCTCACAATATTTCTGAAGAGCTCCACTCTCTATATTCTCCTCCTTTTCTATTTGATCTATATCTCTTTTTCTCCTATGGGCGCTCGCATATATAGGGATCCCAAAGTGCCAACTCATCCTTCTGTAGCCTCAGATCCAGTGCAGTGTCTGAATGTGGTCCTCCATGGGAGCATGCTCCTCCTGGCCTGAGCTCTCCAATTTTTTCCCTGATCTCTTCTAGAACCTTCTAGTGCTAAGCATATTCCTTCCTAGGCCAGCCTATCACTAGGTTGGCACCTTATCCACTCCGTATGCATAGTCGGGTCACACTTTTCTCATTTCCTACCTAAAATTCCCAATATGGCTAAGTCCTAAAACCTTAGCTCTATCCACATGCATGCCACGTGTTTTCTTAAACCCTTCCTTAAACCCTATCATGTGTGCCTTCTCCTTGTGTGCCCTTCTTTAACTAGGCCTTGTGCGCCTACACACCTTTTCGTACTTAGCCGATATTTTGGGGGTCCCAACAATTGTAGTGGAAATTGAGTTGTTGTTTGATGTAATGATTTGTTCCATTTTTTTGGCTTGATATCTCGTAATAAGTAACATGAAACGAAATAAAACTATGATGATGGTTGATTACAAAAATCAAGTCACAAAACAAGTTTTTTCTTATCTTGATTATTTTAAGATGTAAAAAGAAAAGAAAAAGGGCTTGATGGGTACCAAGGTAACGGAAAACTATGGATGATTTCAGGTGATTTTGGCCATGTATTCCTTGATATACCCAAAGGTACGTGAGGCCCAAATATGTATAGAGTTTATAATGTGGTTAGGACACCTTGGTGGCTTTCCTATTGGGTGATGAAATCCCAATAGTTCCTCCTACTAAAGAGTGTTTCGGATGTGTAAATTGGTTTGTGTGTTTTTTGTGTGTGATGGTGTGAATACAATGTGTTAAACCCCCTAATTAAGTTAGATTCTCAAGCAAGAATGACAAGGGTTCTTTTTAGCTCCAAAATTAAAATATGGAGATTCTATGAGAACACCAAGTAAGAAAGGAAAGTATGATGTAAAATGAGAAACTAAGAAAAAGAGAAATACCTTGAATACACTTTTCCTTTTTATTTGACATTCAAACAAATAATCAAGCAAGTGCAATCCCAAGCAATCCACTATACAACGCGAACAATCAAGTAAGAATGATCCAACGCACATTCATTCCTTGTAAGGTTAGTGGAAATTCAAGAAAGAGAATTAAAATGAAACAAATAACAAGAATCACTCATGAAGGAGGTCCCAGCAAGCGTGCCAGAATGTTGACTAAGTTTCTTTATTCCTATCTAAGTTAATGATCTAGTAGTAAAATAAATAAGTAACTCAAAATATGGATAGTTTATGGTACCTCTAGATGATATATGGATGGATACGGGTGTAATATGATGAACACATCCATGTTGCAAGCTTGGTGATTTGCACAACAAAGGAAACTAGAATGAAAATGGATTAGTAGATACTATGGAGGGTTTCCTGACTAAGATAGTTCTAAGAAGCATGAACTTCCTTGGATGGATGTAAATCCTCTTATAGATAAGATAAAGTGAAATCTATGATAATGGATCTGATAGAAATATGCAGGATATGAAGAAAAATAGAAACTAGAAGCTATATCTAAGATAATAAAAGCAAATCTAATCTAAATATGACAAAATAAATCAAACTTGACAAGGGTCAACATCAACCCAGGGGTAAAAAGGGCAACTCAATAGAAACTGGGGTTAGATTGAGAATACTTGCACCAAAAATAGATCTAAAAGCTCTTATGTAGCTGGATCTGGGATGAACTAAACCTAGAAATAGATCTGAACTGGAGACAGACACCTACAGAATTGACTAGATCTAAAGATGGGTGAAAGGATGTAAAAAAATTAAGAAATGGAAAGGTAATTTTTATGAAACTTGATTTGGTCGACAGTAACTAATGATGATAAGAGAATATATGGTGTATTATAATGAATAATATGATAGAGTATGAATGACATAAGGACTATAAGAAAACATAGAGAAGGTTGAGGACCTGTATAACAGAAAAAAACCAAATGTAGGTTGGTTCAATGTTGATCAGACTAGGTCAACAATGACTAGGACTGGTTAGGGTTTGAATAAAATTGGGTAGATTGAAATGAAAGCCTACAGAAAAAAAAATGGTTGAAAGTGGTTGACACAAAATACCTGATGGTATTTAAACCTACATAAGATATTAGTGACAAATATATGCAACAATATAGTAATGAAAACACACAATATTCCAATGTGAAATACGTCTCCCTAAATCACCATAGTTGATGCACAAAATCTCCAAGATGGGTATAGTTGAAAAGGCACTCAATGATGATGATAAGATGGCAATATAGCTCAAAAATCTCAAAATTTTCATCCTTTTCCAAGGAGGGTTGAAGGTTTTTTTATATGTTTGATGGCGACCCGGATAAGTCATCAGTGAATTTAGAGAGACGTCTATTTGGGTGGTGAAATGATGTCCAACTCGAGGAAAATATGCCCAAATGAAGTAGAATTAGGGTTTAGATAGATAAAGACAAGCTAGGGTTGCATAGGGAATGTTAATGAGTAGGTGGATGGTTGAGATGAGTAAATAAAGGCCATAGATGGGTAAAATCATTAAATGGAGGCCTAGGGATAGAAAATTAGGGATGAGAGACAAATTAAGTGAAGATTAGGATTAAGTAATGAAGATCAAGGATAATTAAGAAACTGGTTTAGGGAGAATAAAATAATGAGATGAGGATTAGAGCTAACTAAGAAAACTTAGCATAAAGGGGATGGAATAGAATGATTAAAGGTGGGAAATAGTATTTAGTGGGATAAATTGAATTTAGGAGGGAATATGAAATTTGAATGGATGACCATGAAGAAAAGTGAGTGAACATGGGGTGGAGCGTGGTGGTACCAAATTTTGATGTCTACAACACCTTTATGTCACTCAATGAAATTTGTGGTTCTATTTCAAACATTTATCAAGATCACAAAAGTTGGTTCACTGAATGCAAGAAGCTAAGCCACATTCTAGAGACTTGGATCAACACATTGGAGTATGTGAGCATTCCTAAATAAAACAATATCACACTAACAATCATCTAATTTTTTAGAGAGGTGAAAGGGATTGAGTTCAAACCAATTGAAAATCCACATGATGTATAAGAGGAAAAATTTTCATCATAGGAGTGATCTTTATTAAATGGTTGAGCTACTTCATCCTTCTCTAATCTCTTTCTCCTTCTTATATTCTCACTCTCCTTCTACTTTTCTTCTTCTAATTCTTCATTATGTGTAATAATGAATTTTTTTCTTATTTATTAAAGTGACTATGTAATATTTGTATAATGTAAAATTCCCTTTTTCAATTATAAAAATGGGACTTATTTTGTATTTCCTAAATATATTTGAAAAGTCACTTGTAATGGGAATATGGAAAGTTGTGTGGGGGATAGATGAAGAGATGGATTGTAAATATATAAAAGGAGATGACCTCGTCATTATAAAGAGATGGTTAATATTTATTTACTAGCTTCATTTCCTCTATTCTCTTGTCTATTATTATTCTATCTCTATCTCAACTTGTACTCCATGAGCATTGTAAATCATACAACATGATACAATAAAAAATTTGTGTTTCTTGTGCATTTTCCCTCTTTCTATGTGAGTGGTTTCTTCTAATTGATGCAAGTGAAATATTATGATTTTAATGAAATTAACTCATTGATGTTATTTATTGATTAAAATCCCCTTCTTATTTCCCTCTCCTATCTCTCTCACTAAGAAATTTATCCTCCCTTGTATTCCATACAAGAAATTACCACATCTTTAGGGAAGTATTCCTATGTGATCCTTGATCTACGGGCCACCCCCAGAATTTAGTTTAGTTTATAATTATTTCCTTTCTTTCAATAAATGGAGCTGCCCCATTCAAGTAGAGGGACCTAGTCCCAGAGCATTGGTGAAATCCCACAATTTTTCCTCACATGACAAATTATTTTTCTAACAATTTTTTACACCCACTGTGGGTCAGGTATTCTGTCTCTACACCATATCAAATTCCACAAAAATCCATAAAAATATATATTCCAAAAATACAAAAAAAATAGATATCTAAAAAATCCAAAAAGGAAATTCTGAAATTTGAAATTCCATTAAGCCTTATGCCTTCTAGTAATGGCTATTCTTGGTCCTCCCCTAGTCCTAATACCTAAAATTCTCTTCCTTACCTAAGAAGATATTGCATCAAACTTTAGAGAGACCATTTGGATTAATAGAGTGAATTTATTTCATTACCCATGGAACTATAAGAGTTGTGGATTCTAAAGAAGAAGTGCATAAGCTTTAGGAAAGAGCAAGACAAGGCCAAGTTCAACAAAGGAGAGCTGTGATAAAATTTATATTTGAGTTGATTTAAAGTCTATAAATTGGTTAATCGTAGATACACTAGATCTGAGAGGAAAAAAGGAAACCTTGATCCTACCTTTGAAGAACTCTAAAGACAACAGGTAAGAAAAATAATAAATTCTTGCCACCTCCTTCCTCCCATGACTTCTCACATTGTTATCTCAAGTGGTGTTGAAAATCCTAATCACACTCCTCTAGTTTCATCTCTGGTTTTTCAAATGTCTCCAAATCTGTTGGACATAAATTTCCAGATCTTGATGAAGAATTTGCGGAAGTAGAAGTGGAAGCAGAAGAAGAACAAGTAGTCGAAGAAATAATTGTGGAAGAAAGAGAGGATGCCTCCGCAATTTTATCGTGGGGTAGAAACATAGGTCCACTCGCCCTCACTCCACCAATCCATGAATTACCAAAGGGATCTCATAAGAGTTTTCCTAAATTTAGAGGTGATGGCATGAAACTCCTAGAAGAACATGTATTAGCATTCATCACAACATGTGGTGTATTGGGAGTAGAACATGAAGATGTGTCGGTGAGATTTTTTGTAGAATCTCTACAAGAAAAGATAGTGGAGTGGTTCTATCTTCTACCGATTGGATCCATCACTAGTTGGATGACATCAACATAAAACTATCTTTGAAGAAAGGTTTAAATATACTATTGAATATTTTCAAGACCTCCTAGTGAAGTTAGTTCAAATGAAAAAGGATCCCAATGAGACTATGATGGACTTTGTAGCTCATTATAATAGGTTTTTCAAGAGGATACCCTTTGAAGCTATTCCCTTTGATGAAAACATGAAAGGATTCTTCATAAACACTCAATTAATTGAGGTAGGATTCATCCTCTCAAAGATATTTACCTAAGAATCTTAGATAAGCTCAAGAATATTCCATTGAAGTAGAAGATGATTTGATTTATTCTAGAAAAGTAAAAACTCCAAGTGGAAAACAAAAGGGTCAAAGTTTCAATTCTACCTCCATAGACCCCTTGGTTCATAAAATTGGCAAATGATGTGATTGCACTCAAAAAACAAATTTCACAAATTACTTTGAGAGATGCTCCAAGGAAGAATAATTTTTAGAATAAAAGAAGAATTGGAGCACCTCCCCAAATACTTTCTCTAGAGGCTCCCTCTATCAATGCAGCCAATGATACACAAGATGGTGATGAAGAAGAGATTTTTGATCCAAAAGATGATGATGAAGAATAAGGGAATGGGATTAAAATTAAAGAAGTATATGATGTTGAGATTGGGTAATTTGAATACTCATCTAGAGATGAAAGTGAAGAGGATGATGCAACAATTTTTCTCTTATGGGGTGTTCACCCGTTCTAAATCCAAAAATAAAATTTCTTCCTTCTACTTCCCCAAAGAAGAAGGATGATGCAGACCCTCTTGTGGTAATTCTACCTAAAAAAATCATCAATAGAGGAGCTGAAATTACCCCTTCTATAGACTCTGCTAAAGGAAATACCACTATCTCGTGGTAGCCAAGAAGACCTCATCTGAAACAAGTAAGTCTTCTAAGTCTACCTCTATTAAATCTTCTTTTTCTAATCCTTCTAATGCTACTTCTAAAACAATGAATGTTTCTAGCAAAGACTTCTGAGGTACCTAATAAACCTGCAGTAAGTTCCAAACCTACCTCTTGTTGCCAAAGTAGTCCCTACTCCCAAAGTAGTTTCTTCTCTACTCCCTAAATCTTATACCTCCTTGAAGATGTCTACTTTCTCTCTCTTGATATCATAGACCATGTCAAACAATCTAAGGTTTAAATTTCTAAGTTTGAATATTTACAAACCCATCCAAAATAGTTTGATAAAATAGTTTGATTTATTAAAAGTTAGTATTTACCCCAAATCCCAATGTTGTCACACCCTCTTCCAAAGGGTTACTACCAACTCCTCCTTCCCCTTCATCTTAGAACATGCTAGCATTAAGTGCATCCAATACCAACAATATTGAACCAATTTATCTTTCTCTTCTTGTCGGAGGCTACCAATTGAACAATTATATCATAGAATCGGGTACTTATAATAATGTGATTCCAATTAAAGTAGATAATTCTCTTGATATCACCCTAACATGGGATAAAGGTTAGTGTTATTCTATGGAGACTAAATTATTCTCACTTGTGGGAAGAATAAAATATTCCCAAGTTTCTCTAGCTGATTTTCCTTGAAAAAAAAGTCTTATTGACTATCTTGGTGGCATACATTCTGGCCTCATATGGGATGTTATTGAGTAGAATATTTTGTAGAGATTTGGGAGGATAAATTCAGATGGAATGTACTTCAACAAATATCCCAATCAAAGGCCAAATGAAAAATTTATTACCAATGATAAAAATGAAGTATACAGTGTAAAAAATCATAAGATCCTAGAGCTGATATTATTTATCAAGATATTGGACATGGGAGATAATTTATGACTTTTGAAGGAGATGATGATGTGCCTCTTATCTCAGAATAATATGAGATAAATATGGACCAGTTCAATAGAAGCCATTGTAGTATCCTGAAGTCGATTGTTCTTCCACATTAGGTGAGCTTTTCTCCAATTTTAAAATACCAACAATACTGCAGAGTATGAATATATTCTCTTAGGCATGGACGTAGTTGATTCCATGGGAATTAATCAATTGAAATTCCTAGGAGATGTACAAATTAATCATGAAACAAGTCTGGAATCAATACCAAGTGAAGAATCCATGACTAAAAAATTATAGGAAAAAAGTGTGGGATTGCATTGAATCCTTTGATGCTTTCTCTATACAAGTCATTCCCCATGAACAAAATGAAAAATATTATTCTCTTGTTGTGTCGACTTCTCTATTAATATCCCACCCTTCCTTTTGATAAATAGAAATATTCTCATTGAGATGATATTTAGGACAAGTGTGCATGATAATGCCAACCATTGGCAAGTATTCAATGATGATAAACATATCCTCTCTTTCCTCAAGCAGTGAGATAATTTTAATAACCTTTTCTTTTAAAGAAGTAATTATTCACCTCATGAGTCAACTTCAAAGGAAGACAAAGGTGAAGCTTAAGAGGTTTATTCTGATGGAGTGCTCATGTTAAAAGGTAATAATATTCCTAAGGGCCTAGTTCTCACTTGAAGAATTGTTTAATAGATACATGATAGATGATATATTTTTGAAAGATAAAGCTAAGGAATATCCTAGGAGCACTACTGATTTTGAGAAAGTAAACATTGAGAATGGAGAAGCAAACTCAGTTTGTGAATATAGGAAAACTGTTTCTCACTGGAGGAAAAGAGAAACGTTGTTTTTTTGTTGAAAAAGTATTCAGATATGTTGGCATATTCTTATGATGAGCTGAAATAATTTAAACCAAAAGAGATGCAACACTCAATAGCTCTCAAGCCACAAGAAAAATCATTCTAGTAGAAATCAAATAGACAATATAATCCAAATATTTCCATAGAAAAATCTGACAGGAAATTTTGAAAATGCTAAATGAAAGGATCATTTTCCAAATTCATCATTCTACACGTGGGTGGAAAGACATTGTCCCTATATGGAAGGAAAATGGATAAATAAGGATTTGTGTAGACTTCTTTAATTTAAACCAAGCTTCTTGTAAAAGATAATTACCCATGCCTAATCATCGATCAAATTCTACCAAGTCATGGATCAGTTCATAAATGCTTTCTATGTTGGATGGATTCTCCATCTTCAAATAAAATTGAAGTTACTCAAGAATATTAATATATGCTAATTACTATTAGATACTTCATGGGGAGCCTGTCGCCTATAGTTCAAATGTCCATTTGGTATCATCAATGTTGGGTCCAATTTTCATAGAGTAATGTACTTACATTTTAAAGACTTGAAGAAAAAATGTAATGTCATTTATCTTGAAGATCTCATCGTCTTCTTTAAGAAGAGGAACTAACATTTGATACACCTTGAACAAGTCTTGCTAAGGTGTTGAAAACATGGCATATCATCGAATCCGAAGAAATCAAAATTTGGAGTGACCGAAGGTAAGATCCTCAGAAACATTGTGAATAAATAAGGAACAAAGATTGATCCAAAAAGAGTGCAAGCCAATTAGGAACACTCCTTTCCCAAAAAAGAAGGGATTGCATTCCTTCATTGGTAAGTTCAATTTTCTCTACCACTTTATCCCAAAAAAAATTAGTTGACAAAACATATTTTGAATATGATGAATCCCCAAGAGATCTTTGATTGGATTAAGGAGGGAAAATAATATTTTGATAACATCAAGCATGCCATAGCCAAATCCTTAACCCTAGTATGTCTTGATTTCAATAAATATTTCATTGTGTATTGTTATGCATCTAAGCACACTCTTTTAACCATTTTGGTTCAGAAGAATGAAGAAGGGATCAAGTCCCCTATTTCCTTCATGAGATATAAATTGAAGAATCATGAGCTCAGATACTTTACCATGGAAAAGCATTCTTATGTTGGTTAAGGAGGTCCAGAATTTTAGATTCTACATCCTAAACTCTCACACCATTGTGATGGTTCTAGGAACATCTATTAAATCTATCTTGACTCAAAAAGACCTCAGAGAAAAAAGAGGTAATTGGGTATGAAAAATTCAAGAGTATGTCCTTGAGTTAAGGCCATATAATGTTGTTAGATGCAATGGATTATGCAGGTTGATGGCCGAAGATGATTCTCATATCTTAGAATGAAGGTAAAGAGTTTCAATGCTAAAGATGTGTAAGCAAGGACTTGCATCATGTCCTCTTTGTAAATACTACTAATGAGTGGTATAATGATATTTCTTACTTCCTCACTTATTGTGATTGTACAAAACACATGGATTATAAGCTTAAAGCTACAATGTATGTGATTTGGAACCATGTATTGTACAAGAGATACCTTGATGGATGATTCTTGATGTGTATCAACAAAGAACAACAGGAAAACTTACTAAAATCATATCATGATCAAGCATGTGGTGCACATTTCTCTTCCATGTTCATTGCACACAAGATCCTTTGAGGGAGAGACTACTAGCCTACTCTCTTGCAAGATGCTCAAAAATATGTGTCTAACTGTGAGGTTTTCCAATAGTTTTTGGGAACACCATAACTCGGTGCACTCCTGCTCATACCAGTGGTGATTGAAGAGCCTTTCCAACAGCCGGGTATAGACTTCATTGGTTCTCTTAACCCTCGTTTTAGTGCAGGTCATACCTTATTTATTATAACAATGGATTACTTCACTAAGTTGGTGGAGGCCATTATAAATTAGGACATTGAGAGGAAGGTGAATTAGCGTCAATTCAAACTTTTCAAGGTAATTCAAGCCAATTAATTTGTAACAATCACACAATCATGAAGTAAGTAAGTTGAACACATGGAGAGGTAGAACTTTTAAGTGGAAAATCCAAATTGGGAGAAAACCCATTGAACCAATGCACTATGCTCATAAAGCTTAAAAATTAGTTGAGATAATCCTCAACATGAAGCAAAAACTTCAAGAATCAAGCACCTACTTGACTCGTTACAAGCTACAACTTGCAAGAAAGAACCTAATTTCAATATTTTTTGAGCTACAACTCAGACTTTACATCAATTTTAATCACTCTCTTTGACTTAGTTGTTGTAACAACAAGTTGTTATTCTAAATTTTCACATAACTTTATTTCATCATCTCTTAATTTTCATAGTTTCATCTCTTTTGCACTCTTCTCACTTTTCAGACCTGCACACTACTCTCATGAATGTCAACAACAATTACAAACTCACAAATTTTCTTTTTGTACCCAATACAAAACGTACACTTGGCTTTTCAACTTCACATTCAAATCCTCTTCATTTTTTTCACTTAATCCACGTAAAAGGAAAATGTAAAGGTATTCATAAAACTACCACAATGAGTAATCATGACAACTGTTCAGATTCATTTACTAGCATGGACATTTTAGGTTAGTTAAGGTACCTTTATTTTAACCAATAACCAAAGTGAATCTTAAACACCTCTTTCAACTCAATCAAATTCTCTAACTCCTACAAATTATCCTTTTTGTAACCAACAAGTTTTTTTAAACATATGATTTGGTGAGTACACTGTTTAGGGAAACTTTAGAAATTCAAATAAGGTAACATAATCATGATTATATGTTATAATATGCCTTTGGAAATATTTTTAATCTCCTTATATTTGCCTTCATTTGTAAATCAACCTTCAAAATTCATGTGAGTAACCATGAATGTATTAAGAGTTTGAACTAATGTTCACAAACCTCTTTTCATTAGTAGGTAATCACAGTTCACATTCAATATTGTGAAAATAGTTTGCATAGAAAAAGTGTTTTTATGATTACTGCCAAGGATATATTTGATTACTAAGAACAAAGAGTACCTCATGAATAAGGAGATAGAACAAGGAGTTGTTTGTATAGTATTTTCCTCACATCTATAAACGCCTAGGTAGGGACATGAATAATTTTTTTCAACCTACCCTCATAGTCATGAAACTCAAAAACTTGATGACTTTCAGTACAATTAGCATTAGGATTGTTCATACATAAGGTGCAAGTGTTTATATGTCTTCACATCTTGGAGATCAATCAAAATCATCATGGGAAGACTCGGTGTAATTCTTCCTCATGAAATATATTGTTTTGATAGTGTAGAGATGTATATGCAAGAATATTACAAGAACAAGCTTTCCCTTTTCATCTATGTCTCTAACATTACCAACATGATGAAGGTGATATAAAATGCATTGAAACTTCAGTTTGCTTCATTACCTAGTTGTGAGGTCAATATTGTAGGATCTTCAATATGTGTACAATAAGGGTTTTGAGAACCAAACCCTAGCTCATTGTTTGAAGGTTTATACCATCTTATATCTCAATTTTATGCCAACATAAGTGTGTAAACACTTCATTTAAGGTCCCTATTTTAATCTTCAAGCTTTCTCTTGCATTATATGAAGAGATAACTTCATAAATTTAGGAAAAAATAAATTATTTCTTGACTATCATGAAGGGAAACAAACCCAATCTAGAATAATTAGATGTTCTACTAGCGAAATCCACCGTCTAAGGCTTCTAGTGAAATATTTTCAAGATCCCATTTCTCTATTCAACTCATCATACTTGTATGTATGCTAAATCTTTTATGCAATTGAAATGAAACTAACACCTAGTAGTCTCAAAACAAAGCTAATCTACCATGAACATCAATATAAGAGCTTAAAGGAAATAGCTACTCTAATGCATAAATATGAATGAAACATCTAATTCTAAACCATTCATACTCTTGTAATGTATGATTACTATTAATTATGAGCTTATTTAGATCATAAGAAATCAAATTTGTATGTTTGTGTCTAAAGTGAGGAAAGGATCTCACCAAGAAATGATTGAGAGGCCATGTTTAAATCTTCCCTTACTACTCAACAATGAGAGAATGGATGCAAAGATGAAGAAGTTATTCCAAAAATGGATAATTCCTTTATCATATGCCTATAGTAATCAGGTTTCAAAGCATGGTGTAAGTTTGGAAGAATGTAGGAGGATCATTTATATAGCTTTCCAATTTGGGAGAAGCTTGCAAACTAGTGCATGTGGGATAAAGGATAATTAGAAATGATAAGCTTGATTAGAGGAATTAACAAGTGATTAGAAACTCATGGGAGTTGAAGATGATTTAATTAATCAACTAGGATTAGTTAATAGGCTAGAATAAGCTTAGAAAGCTAATTACAGATGATTTAGAGGGAATTAGGTAGGATTTAGATGATTTGAAAGGGGGATTTAACCAATAAGAGGGTTTATTGACTAAATTCAAGGTTATAAAGGCTTAATTAACTAATGATAGTTAATTAATTGATTTGAAGAGGATTATAACTAAGTATTGTTAATTGGCATACGAAATGGGTGAAGGGATAGTTAATTAATGAAATGTCATTAATTGACCAAAATGGAGGGAAACGTTAGTTAATTAGAAGGAAATCACTAATTATAACAGAAATGATGGGAAAGATGATAATTTGTACGATTTTAGTATTAAAACTGTGTAAGCCAATTTTAGGTGTCTACATTTGCCCCTCTTTGGGGTGGTGTAAGTGATGTCACTTCAAATATAGTAGAAAACTATAGACAAATAAAATTTTGAAGGAATGGAAGAAAAAATAGTAGAATGAAGGATGCCCTCTCGATTTTCAATGAAGTGATGAAAGAGGTCAATTGACGATCAAAAAGAAGGAAATAAGAAGATTCGACACAAGCCTAGTAGGTGAGTATGCAATCTGAATGATTGGGAAAGAAAATAATATGTGTTTCAATAGATAGAGGAAACAAAAGGGGAGGGGAGATAAAAATAATCCCTATTGCCCCAGGTATTGAAGAAAATTGGTGATAGAAGAAAATGAAAATGAAGAAAGTGAAAATGAAGAAGAGTGGAGATGAAGAAAATGGAGATAAATTTCATCATTTTGATTTATGATCTACATCATCAGCCCTTTATTATATACAAGCATACAAAAAAATTGCAAAATAACATGAAAATCCATAATACTAAAATTTGTTCATTGCTAAAACACTAACTCAAAGAAATATACATAAAGTAATGCAGCAAGAGAAAGAAAACAATTAGATTAACAAGGAAACAACCACAAACAAATGTACTCAAACAAATAACATTCAAGACAATTGCACCAATGTTTTTGTTATCTCATTGTAGTTCCTAAATGTTTGAGTTAACAAGGGTTAAAAATGGAACCCCAAGCAAGGATACATGCAAGGTGAATAAACGGAAGACATAGGGGTCCTATGAAAAAAGTACTTATGCTCTATGAAACTACCCCAAGCAACTGCATGTGTAAGGAAGGTCACACATAGTAGGAAAACCAGCTTTGTTAATGGAGGTAGATCCAAATGATCCACAAGTCATGCGTGGTAACAAGTGAGGACCAAATAAAGGTGTTTTTTAGGACAAATTTCAATGTTTTAGGACATTTTTTCCTATAAATAATTCAGTTGTGTGAATGATTTTTACTAATTTTTGATGGGGTTTTTGAATTTTACCAATTTTTTGGATTTTTAACGCTTTTTACCAAAAAAAGAGGATTTTTGAAAATTTTACCAATTTTTTGAAATTTTGGGAAGAATGTGATATAGATGAATGACAATGCATGTGGGGCATCAATAAAAATCCACGAAAAGAAAAAATATTCCCCATGTAGAGGAAACGAGTGTCGGGAAGAAAAAATATGCCCTAGCAAGGAAAAAACATCAGAAAAATGACAATTTAATAAAAATAATCATCGCAATCGAGCTCCAACACATGGCGGGAGAGATATATAGCCCTTGGGGGGTGAGAAAAATGAATAAATAGGGCTTGTAGGGTATAAATCGGAGGATGGGAGGGGTAAAACCCATCATGGCCCATTATTTACTATTACCCTCTACTACTTTTTGTGAGAAATTTTTCTATGAACTGCGAGAGAGATGGCACGAATTTAGAGATGTAGACACCATACAGACTGAGTTCGAGAGTACAGAAGGGTCCCTGTAGATTGTCTAGTGGTAAGAAAAATAAAAAAATTGATTTTGGAGTGCATTTATTAGGATCTAAAGCTAGGGGAAAACGGTGGGTTAACAATAACACATGCACTTGGGTGCACTAGCGTGTCTGAGGATGCGTTAGTTTAAAGGTCTTGCACTAGCATTAAAATGTGCACGTAAGTGTTACACTAGGGTTAGAATAGTGCTAGGGCATGTAGTACTATGGAAATGAGCGCGATAGTGTGAAAATATGTGCACTAGTGTAAGCTTATGTAAGTGTTGAAATGAGAGAGTTAGTGTCCAAAGGAATGCACCAGCGTAGGCTTACACGGGTGCAAAAAGGGATGTGCTAATTCAAAAACCTGGCTTTTAGACACCGGTTAGAATAATTTGGAAAAATTTTAGACAAATTTAGGAATGAATAAATAATGTAAAAGTCATTTGAAAACCTTAGGAAGATGTTATGAGAAGAAATGATGTTAATTATTTCCTTTAGGTAATCTTGCAGGTGACATTATGTAATTTAGAGGTGCACGAGTAGCATGGATTACTTCGAGCATATAAGAATATTTTCTCTCGATGAGAGCAACAAGGAATAGTTTTTGGTTTTAGAGGTGACGAGGTTATCATACATTGAAGAGATGCCACGTATCATGTTAGATCATAGCCTTCTTAGTGCCTTAGTAGAGAGATGGCACAACGAGAGCCAGAAATTTAGACTTCCAACTAGCGAGATGACTATTACACTGGAGGACGTGTATTAGATCCTTCAAGTTCCTATCTAGGGTATCTTGGTTACATATGATGTGCATCGCGGATAGTTTTTAGGGAACACATGGGATTTGTTTCAGTTAAAGGACATTCCTTGATTGGGCATGGTTTTGCATTGATACAGTTGTTTTGATGATCAGCGGATTACCCACCTACCAGTATATCTTATGGCTCTTGTCAGTGGCTACCTATTTCCTGACAAGTATGGGACACACTTCCCACTTGGATTTATAGGAGTGGTGCATAAGTTCATGGATGGAGAGGTATTTTTCTAGGATCGGTGTATACTAGCCCATTTATATTGGGATATACACTTGGTTGCATACAGAGGTATGCCGAACATGGAACCTGGTACACTCTTATAGACTTTTTCGTGGGACCACATTACCTTGGGCATCTAATTAGAGTGTTGCATGCTAGAGCACCTGATGAGCCATCCTACAAGGGATGGGATTCTGAGGGAGAGGATTTTAGATCTCACATGGGAGATACATATTATTACATATAAGATTTTGATGATTTACATATGCGAATGGTCACCTGGCTACCATACCATTTATACCAGTGGCATGAAAACATAGTTGAGATGACTATAGCTAAGGTAGACAACTTTTTATTGGTAGTTATAGACACATTTTGGAGTGGTACCATGTTGACAGGGTGTAGTGATAGTTATGTCTCATCCAAGGTATTCCTAGAGATGATATATGGTATGCATACAGAGCACAGGAGACTTTTGATTTTGGGCCTTGCATCCTATAGCAGAGGGCACGAGACATATTTTAGGGTGTCATCCCATAGAGATAAGATGAACGTAGACAGAGTGTTAATCTCGGGACAATGGTAGATTATGGTGCAGATTATGCTATTGTAGTACTGCATCATATTTCTAGTCCATATGCCATAATAGATGTTGGTATAGCTATAGCAGAGGTAGGTTTTTAGGGTCAAGCTTTGACAGATAGGATTTTTTTAGGGAAATTTGAGGTTGAGGAAAAGCTACAGGAAAGTGATGGACAAGGATAGGGACCATAGGTACAGGTTCCTCCAAAAAAACTGCCACCTGAGCAAGTTCAAGTGCAGGCATAGTAGGTCACTTCATATTGCCCCACCCACTCAAATGCTAGGTCACTTCAGATATCGGCTAGGTCACTTAAGATTGCCCCACCCACTCAAATGCAGGGTAACCCAAGTCATAGGCCCAATAGCCCTAGTGTTGGAAAGATTTTTCCATGACTCTCTATTCATGTATTATTTTTTGATGTATGCCTCATGATGAAGGCATAGTTTTTTACTTGATGTATATGTACTATTTTTTACTATGCCTCGAGATGAAGGAACATTTTTTATACATGCCCATGATGGCGTATTTTTTATATGATGTATATCAAGACACTTTTTTTATATGGAAAATGAAATTTTCTATGGATATGTGATGATTATGGACTTATGTTATTTATCACATTTTAATTTTTATGTTTTATAATATAGCATGTTTAGCATATATTTTTATTATGGTCTATAATGAGGTGGGGATAAAGATAATCCCTATTACCCCATTGATGATATTATATGTTGTTATCTTAGCATGCATGTTTGAATTTCATTTTCATGATGATGTAGCTTAGAATTTTATTTAATTAGATGCATATATGTTAGATGTGATGATATAGATGATGTGAATGATGAAATGATAACACAATGTATAGGAAAACAACACAAGAAATATTTAATCAAATCTACTCTAAACACACATGAAAAATGCAATAAGAAATAATCTAATTAAGAAAAGAACAAACTAATCTAAAAATCATGTAAGATAACACAAAAAACTATGTATAAACAAATTACTAAGTAATCAAAACACTACTTTGTTTATGTGGGCTAGTTTTGGAACGTTTTATGTTTTTTTGGGTATTTTTGATGGGACAATATTATATTGTTTTTGGTTTGTTTTTGTAGTAAAACCTAGTTTAAATGTTTATGGTTTTGTCAAAGTGTATTGAATGTTGTAGGATTTTCCAAAAAAATTCCGGAAACTATGTAAAATATGTGTGGGTACCCCTAGTGTTAGATGGGGAATGTAATAGGGCATCATGCATATGTACAAGAAAGTGAAGATGCAAAGGATTTCCCCCACCATTAGATGGGAATGTACAAAGGAAAACTCCTTGGATATAAGTGTAGGATTTATCCAGATCAAGGCCGCGAAGGAAAAGATCAAAAGAACCTTAGACATAGGCAAAAAATAGCTTAGGATAAATCCATTGTACTCCTATATGTGAGATGCTTGTGAACAACGAACCCTCTAATGACACCAGAAACTAGTTTTCACCAAAGGAAGTGTCCAAAGTGCCACAATTGCATGGTTTTCACACTTGGATGAATTGATTTCTCTTTACTTTTTTTGTTTCTTTTTCTGATTTTTATATTTTTATTTTTTATATTTGAAAGGGTCATGCATGCTTAAGCGTAGAATCACTTGAGATGCATAGCATTCATAGCTTCCCTCATTTCATCGCCATCATAATCGAAAAGTTTATATGCTTCTGAGCCAAATTTTGCAACCACAAAATATTGTCCCAACTAGTTAGGCTCAAACTTGCCTTTATTTTCTATATTTGGTGGTATTGAACTGATTTCCCTTTAAGACAAGATCTCTTACCTCAAAGGTATGAGATATGATCCATTTTTTATTGCTTCAGTGCACTCGATTATGATATAATTTTAAATGGTGTAGTGCATGAAGGAGATTCTCATCCAGTAACTCTAGTTCGACAATTTTTTCCACTCTATATTCTTCCTATTTTTCTAGATAATCTTTCAAAGATATGCGCAAAGGTGGGAGCTCGATCTCAAGGGGAAAGCAATCCTCTATGTCAAAAATAAGTGACTATGAAATAACACCAGTAAGGGTGTAGATGGATGTTTGATAAGCCCAAAGGGTGGGATGAATCTATAGATGCCAATTATAGCTAGTTTTGTTAACCATCTTCTCCATTATGCAAACAAGAGTCTTGTTCGAGGCTTAAGTTTTTCCATTACCTTGAGGGTAATAGGGAGTTGCCCATTTTTTATTAATCTAGAAGCATTGGCATAATGCCTTCACTTTCTTATTTTTGAGCAACTTTTCATTGTTATATACAATGGAAGAGGGGATGTTGTAGCGGCAGATAATGTGGTTCATTATGAATTTAGAAATTTTTGCACCTATGAAATAAGTAAGAGGAAAAACCTCTACCCATTTTTTGAAATACTTGGTAGTAGTTATGTTATGGTGTTGTTCATCAGAGGAAGAAGGGTGAATTTTTCCAATGATATTGAGTACCCACTTTGAAAAAGGACACAGTGTTGTGATATGTTGCAAAGAATGTGCTAGAGCATGTATCAAATTGTCATACTTTTGACACACCAAGAATTTCTTGACATACTGACAATAATCAGTTTCCATGGTAGGCTAGTAATATACTACTCTTAATATATTTTTATCAAGAACCATTCCACTTGTGTGGGCCCCATAGATGTCATCATGCACCTCTTTGACTGCTAATATATATTCTTCCAAATTAAGGCAACGTAATATATTCCCGTCATAGCCTCTATGATAGAACATACCTCCAAAAATGGTATAGCGGGCTATGTGCTGGATTAGGTTTCATTTATCAGAATGGGAAATGTTAGAGGGAAAGGTTCCATCATGGAGGTAATAAAATATGTCAACATACCAGGGGGATAAGGGACCAATAAATTCACACACCAAACAAGATTCCAATTTATCATAAGCTGGTGTTCTTATATTTTCCACAAAAAAGACATGTCATTATTTCTAGGTGGGATACGTAGCATAGATCCATCTGTGGCCATGGCATCCGCCAACCAATTTTTTCCTCTAGGTATCTACTGTAATGTGATTTTTATAAATAAATCCTTCAATGTATTGACCAATTTATTGTAAGGGAGGAGCTTCTCATCCTTAACTTTGTATTCATTGTTTATTTGCTTAATGATTAATTAAGAATCACCTATAACGTTAACATTTCTGATGTCCCTACGTATAGCAATTTTTATTCCTACAATCAGGGCCCAACTATGTTATTTGTACATGGGAAGCCAAGTCTTAATGCCTAGGGAATCAGATCACCAATAGGGGTGATAAGCACAACTCTCGCTCCTAAACCATGAAAGGTAAACGATCCGTTAAAGTACATTTTATATGTGACAGATGCTTTAATATACATCATAGACACATCTTAAATCTCCAGACTTAATGGTTATGTTCCTGGTAAGGGGGATTCAGCTAGTTAACCCAAAAGTACTTTCCCCTTATCTAATTTCAGATTTACATGCTCATATCAAACTCGCTAAGCAAGATTATCTGATTATCCATCCTCCCAGTAAGTGCATGTTTAGACAACAAGTACTTGAGGGGATCAATTTTGGATATGAGATTGATCTTGTTATTCAATATATAATGTTGGAGCTTCTAAAAATCAAAGACAATGGCCAAGAAAGCCTTCTCGATCTATGGGTAGTTAAGATCATAAGCAATCAAATTATGACTGAGATAGTGGATAGATTTTTATTTCTGATTTATATAATACTGAGCCAAAAGTGTGTTGATTGAAAACTAAGTTTTTGAAATATAGAATAACATTAAGCAACATAAGAATAGGTGGTTTGGCCAAATACTCCTTGAGTAAGGAAAATGCTTGTTGTTTTTCAGGACCCCAATGGAAATCAATATCTTTCTTGAGAAGATACATAGAGGAATGACACTTTTCTACAAGCTGACAAATGGATTGGTGAATAGCCTAGATTTTTCCTTGTAAACTATGTATTTTCTTGAGATTATTTAAAGGATACATTTCAGTAATGGTAGTTACCTTTACATGATCAAATTCAATTCCTCTTCTTAACATAATGAAGCCTAGAAATTTTCCAAATAAAACACCAAAGACACATTTATTCAGATTCATTCTAACCTTGTAATCTCTGAGACACTAGAATATCCACCGTAATATCTCAAGATGTTATTCTCTAGTCCTAGACTTTCCCAGAATGTCAGCAACATAATATTCCATTATATCACCAAGCATGTCATGGAAGATGACCATTATGGCCCTTTGATAGGTTATACATGTGTTCTTAATACCGAAAGGCATGACTTGATAACATAATATCCCCAAGGAGTTGTGAAGTTCATTTTATGTTGATCTTCCTCTTCAATTTTGATCTAGTTATAACCTGAAAAACCATCCATGAGGAATAACATCTCATAACAAGTAGTTAAATCGAATATCATGTCAATTTTAGGTAAAGGGTAATCATCTTTTGGACATGCCTTATTGATGTCTCTAGTCTATACAGATTTTAATTCCCACGAGTTTCTTTTGTACAGGGACGATATTGGAAATACACTCCAAGTAATCAATATGCCTAATGAATTCTAGTGCCAATACTTTTTCTAGATCTTCTTTTACCAGGAGAGCAACATGGGGATGCATATTTTTGAGTTTTTTCTTGATTAGTTTTTCTTCTTCCTGTACAACTAGGTTATGCACTACCAATGAGGAGTCTAAGCCCAACATGTATGCATAAGACCAAGAAAATATGTCTAAAAATTATCTTAAAAGCATGACAAAGGTATTATGTTCTTATGTTGAAAGGGAAGCTCCCACATTAACAATTCTAAGTTGATGCTTTATTCCAATATTTATGTCGATGGTCTCCTCAAAGAGTAGTTTGGATTCATCTTCCATACGTATAAGATCAGGAGGGATATCAAGATCTTCATCTAACAACATCTCAATGAGATTCTCACCCTGAGAATGGTCACTTTTATGTTCATTGATGTTTCAATTTTTTTATCCGCAAGTGCCTCGAAGAGTTTTTCACTATAGGACTTGTACTTTTTCTTTTTATAAGGCTTCTTTGATGATATCTTGCCCTTGTTTTCTTTTAAATTTTTCTAACAATGAAGTTTGGACTTCTCCCCGAAGTACACACATGCATAAAGACTAATAGATAATCCCTTCTTATGGTCGCCAATAGGAATGCCATCATGGAGACCAATAAACTCACTAATTTCTTCTTCATTCTCAAATAAATCAATTGGCACATGTTGTTCTTGGTCCCAGTTGAGAAGGGAAGGATAGACAAGATTTAACTCAAAAATGGTAGGTGATATGGTTAAGATAGCCATGTTAGGAAACATGTTTGTAGAGGGAACATCTTTGTAGGGACTACACTAGGAATCTATTTCACTGTCAGAACTAAACAAATTATCTTCTCACTCAAAATATGTTGCTTTGAACTCTAGAGGACGAGACCCATACGGGCACTGCCAAATGTATGTATGCTAAAATTGTTATGATTTTTTTCCATTATGTGGTTTTTTGTCATTGATGTCAACCCCCCATTTATGGAAAATGGTTTCATGACATCCATGTGAGTTCCCATATCAGGTTTCAATCAGATGTCAAGCATGAAGGTTGATTGGTAGTGTCGAGATTTGGAGAAGTTCTTATGAGGTCTTGGTGCATGGTTGAGTAATGCCTAGTCCTGGTATGATGTATTCCCAAAATTTTTTATGGATTGTGTCATGAGTTCATACATGGTTCATAATGATGTGTTACAGGTGTATATGAGTCTTCATAAGGTCATGTATGTGGTCAAGTCATGGTCTTTTTATGGTTGACCCAGGTCTTTCCAGGTTTGTTTCTAGCCCTAAAAACATGCAGAATGGTAAGGAGGTGTGAGATTTGGGCCTCATCAGTCATGATGAAGTATGGGGAATATTTTTTTTAAAGTTTACCTTAGGTGTGTGGTGATTTTTAGGTCAGTAATTAGTGATATAGTGCTTATATGAGGTCATTGGGAAGCAAATCATTGAGAATGGGCAGTTTAGCATGAGTAAGTCACTGTGGCTGGAGAGTTTTAGGAATATCTATGATATTTTGTGAATATGGAAATGTAGAGGATGTTTTTGTGGTTCTTTATGCCAATTTTTAGGTCATTCTAAAGAAGGAATTGCAAGTTATGCAAGTTTTTGGAAAACCATGTAAAAAATAGTGTGTTTTTATGATAAAAGTTGACCTTCTAATACTCATTTTGAATTGTATGATTGCATGGGGACCTGATATATTATGCATAGCTTCTAAGGTTAGTTATTAAGCTTTAAAAAAAAGGTGGTTTTATCATCACGTTTTTATGAACGATCATTAAGAAGGTAAAGTGGTTTAAAACCCTAATTTATCCCTAGCTAGGAGCAACTTGCATAAAAGTGAGTATATCTGCCTATTTTTTATTGGTTCATAAAAAATTATGATTGGATTTTGTAGAGGAATCTCTCATCTTTCCATAAATTTATGGTTGAAGTCATGGTCATGAGTGGGCCTCACCTAAAAATAGTAGTTTCTAAAGAACAAGGTTTTAGGACAAGTTGGTCAAAGTGAATAGCATGGAAAAATTTATAGTGCATGATATATGGGAGTTTTTCTTGATTTCCATGGATTTTTAAGGACATTTTCATGTTAGTTTCATGGTTTTTTGAGGTCCAAACAGGTTGACTGGTCAAAGGACAATTTTGGGGTCTCAAATAGAAGGGTCCAATAAAATGGTCATAACTTGAGTTAAAAGTGGATTTTTTCAGGTGATTCAAGTTGTGTTGGATATTAGATTCAGATATATTTCTATTGATATATGTTTTTCATCATAATAATTTAATTTTATATGGTTTCCACGTCATTATTTGAGAAAAACTATTTTTGATAGTTCAAGACAACATTTATTTTGGTGCGTGTTTGATGTTGTTTGAAGCATGGTATGGATTGGGTGATGCTCCCTATCACCTAAAAAGTGAATAAGGATAAATTTTTAATCCAATGAATCAATTTTTATGTCTTTAATGTATGTATAAATGATGTTATGAGCTAACCTTTGGAAATAACTTTTTTGGCAGGTTGATATGGTGAAGGTAAATGTTGTTGTGGTTTGAAGTGTAGGATGTTTCATGAATTCTAACTTTCTTATAAGTTTTTATACATGTTATTCCATTTATTTTTATTTTTCACATGGATTTTTTTTGTTGAGTATAAGTGATTTTTTTATTAGATGAAGTTTCAGGGTGCTGAAGGGTGTAGGAAACAGTTGTTTTGAGATGTTTAAAGGGAACTGGGCCCAGTAAACAAAATAATTTGATTGGTTGAGATAAATTGTGACCATGTATGAATTTTAAATTTTATTTTGAGCATGTTTAAATTTTTATGGGTCATGAACATGTATTTATTTTATGTAAGGGAATTTTTAAGAATGTGTGTATGGGGTTTTGAGCCATTTTTAGCACATGTAATAATTTTTTTAACTAGTCCCAATCTACTTGGGACATATGTGACCATTTTAGTAAATTTATTTGAATTTAATTAAGGTGCTATGTGTCTAATTTATTATGAGGTACCAACCTATTTTAGTTAAGAGAATAAGAAAATGCATATAAAAGTGAAGTTTAAGCTCATTTTGAGAGCTAGTCTTGCATTGGGTGAGAAGTGTGACCTAGAGGAGAGAAAATTGCAGGTATGACGGAAATATTTTGAGATCTGATTATCATATGCATGAAAAATTTAATATTTTTTAAGATACATTTTTGTACAAGATTTTAAATGAAATACATCTCCATGAAGACGTAGAGAGAGCAAGTTGAAGAAGGTGTGCTTGAGAGAGAGTTTGAAGAAATTTTAACCTAAACTTTGGGATCACTATAAGATGTGGTATCAGAATATTTCCAGTGATCATACTTCTGAAAATATCTTATGATGATTCCTATTCATAGGAGTGTCTTGTTTTTATTCACATCAACAAGGGTTTAGGGGTTGGTGTTCCTTGTGGGGTTGGTGCCTCACTAAAGAAATCTCTTGTGATGCGTAATATTCACTTGAGTACTTTATTGTGTGTAATATCAACAAAGGTCTAGGTGGTTTTTTGCTCCATGTGGGGTTGGTGCCTTGCTAAAAAAATCTTGTAGGATGTGTAATATTCTTTCAATTCCATTGCTTTGAGTAACATAAGCAATTATTTCGAGTGGGTTTTCTTCCCCTTGAGGGTTTCCCACATATATCTAGTGTTTTTTGTTTTCTCTCTTGATTATTGCACATGTGATTTTTTATTGGACACATAATAAGTTTACATGGTTTATGGATATTGAATGGTTAAGTTGAATGATGAATCTAAGTAATTGAGAAATGAAGTTGTAATTGTTGTATGATCTATTCACCCCCCCTCTCAGTCACCATGCTTCCAAAAATGCTATTGAAATGAAACTAACACCTAGTAGTCTCAAAATAAAGCTAATATACCATTAACATCAAGATAAGAGCTTAAAGGAAATAAATACTCTAATGCATAAACATGAATGAAACATCTAATTCCAAACCATTCCTACTCTTGTAATGTATGATTACTATTAATTATGGCTTATTTAGATCATAAGCAATCAAATTTGTATGTTTTTGTCTAAAGTGATGAAAGGATCTCACCGAGAAATGATTACGAGGCCATGTTTAAATCTTCCCTTACTACTCAACTATGAGAGAATGGATGCAAAGATGAAGAATTTATTCCAACAATGGAGAATTCCTTTATCATATGCCTATAGTAATCACTATTCAAGGCATGGTGTAAGTTTGGAAGAATGTAGGAGGGTCCTTTATATAGCTTTCTAATTTGGGAGAAGCTTACAAACTAGTGCATGTGGGATAAATGATAAAGGATAAGATTGATTAGAGGAATTAACAAGTGATTAGCAACTCATGGGAGTTGAAGATGATTTAATTAATCAACTAGGATTAGTTAATAGGCTAGAATAAGCTTAGAAAGCTAATTACAGATGATTTAGAGGGAATTAGGTAGGATTTAGATGATTTGAAAGGGGGATTTAACCAATAAGAGGGTTTATTGACTAAATTCAAGGTTATAAAGGCTTAATTAACTAATGATAGTTAATTAATTGATTTTGAAGAGGATTATAACTAATGAAGTATCGTTAATTGGCATCTGGAATGGGTGAAGGGATAGTTAGTTAATGAAGTTTCTTTAATTGACTAAAATGGAGGGAAACATTAGTTAATAAGTGGGAAATCATTAATTATAATGGAAATGATGGGAAAGAGGATACTTAGTACAATTTTAGTATTAAAACTTTGTAAATGGATTTTAGGTGTCTGCAATACCATATGCAATCACTAATTCCAAGAATGTGGTTATTAAAAAGCTTGTAATTCTAGAATTGTGTGCACTATTTATTGGGGCAACAAAAAATAGTCTCAACTTGGAAGTGTCTTCCTATAAAACCTTTACTTATAATAACCATCCATAGCAGGAGCACTTCAAGGAGAACTAGTTCACTATCTCTAATAGCTTGAAACCACTGGTTATGAGGAGATATACACAGTTGTAGCTCATAATTCAATTTACCTGACTAATCATACAGGGAAGTTAGAAGAACAATACAAAACTAGGACTACACATTACTTTACCAAATCCATTAAGAGCTCCAATTAACTATTTCGATCATGTAGAAGATGATTATCACTATTTATTAACTCAAACATTAGATCTATGACATGAAACATCCTTCAAACACCTTCCAAAACTTCAAGACTAGATACACATGACTTCCCTTTAGTGGTAGGAGGAGAATGAGGACTGATTTCATACTACTAACCAAAGAGAATGCCTTAAAATATTTGAGAGCATTGATTAAAAATCCAATACAAGGTATCACACATGGTGGTTCACCTTGAATCCTTCAAAAGGGGACTGTAAACACCAAAACTTGTAAAATAGAGGAAACTTCGTATAGTACTATCATGCTTGAATAACTAAAATACCACCATCTTGACCTATAAGAAGTTTTTTGCAACCCTGAGAAGTTTCCACACCTTGCACAATTGAATTGATGGCTAACAACTTCTTTTTTTGCATATCTCTCTAAGAGGAAGATTTTGAGAGAGAACAACATGTTTAGTAAACTAAATAGAATGCTTTTGTTTCTTATCCAATTTTCCATCTTGGAGTGTTCTTCAAAAATTCATTCTATGATTTATCTGAATGAGGCTTGATAATTTTGTTTGGATGCTAAGAGGACAAGGTGCTTAGCTTTCCTTTTTTAAGAAGTTGGTTTTGATCAAACTTGAATAACTTCAAAATTTGATGAAATTTTACCCATAGTAAAAAAATACATCCCTCTACATTCTCCATAGATTTTTTTTCTCATAAATGATCTTGTAATGTCCATACCAATTTCATTTGTCCATGACTTCATTGCTAGTTCTCAAAGGCAATTTTAGTGAAAAATTTAATTTTGTCTCCAGAAGCTAAAGTAATCCTTGTAGATGCTCATACATACTCTAATTAGTGTTCCTAGGCTTATACCATTCTGACATATGATTTTCATGGTCTTCATTGATCTCTTACACCTCATTAGGTTCTATAACTAGACCTAAATGAACTAGTTTCAACTGGGACTTCCAACATCTTACCTGATGCTCACTCTAAAATTGCTTGCACATGTTAGAAACATCATTTCTAACCTATAGACCACCCGATCCAATCATACCAACCATTTCCATACCTCTAGTGGGAACCAACCTCACTAGCCAAGCTTGTAGCACCCTGAAACCATCTTGGATGTTTAATAAACCATCTTGATACTTCTAAAAACCATTTATAGGGCACCAACCTACCTGAGATTTCACTCCTCCTTTACCATAAATTCCATGTGACATAAATGAAAATACAAACCAATACAACATGGTTGAACAATCTCTACCTTTGTCATTAATGGTGATAAACTCAGAAACCTTGATGGCAAGCCAGTACACCAATAGCTTCAAAGCATTCATTCCTTGTTTCAGACAACACTCTCTCCTCCTTTGACATCTATGACAAATGTACACACATCTAACAAAATTAGTAGCATGAAAAAAATAATGATAAGGCATGACCTTACCTCAAGAAATCCCCCCTTGAATGATGTTACTCTTTTTTCTGATAAGACTCAACTAATTGCATGAATTTCTTCATCAATCAGATGCAATGCTCCCCTGATCCTATTCTCTTTTAAATTCTACCTTTTCATTCTTTACATGTTCCCTTCCTTGACTTATGTCTTTGAAATAGTGAACTAGCTCCCCCTATCTAGACTTATCTTGAGCCTACTTGGAGTACCTATGGTACTTGAGCTTCTCCCCTTGTGTAGTGCCCACTTCCCTTTGGCACTTTTTATTACTAATCATGAGACTGTAGACTATATGATAGACATTTTAATAGTTTTGATTTAGTATGGTGTTAGATGTCAGATCTTGGATTATTATCTAATCTGATTATATATAATGCATGGTGATTATTAGAGACACTCACATGTGGATGATGATATACTATTAACAAGGATGTTTAATGGAAGTTATTCAGACATGTGATTTTGGAGATTATGAGTAAACCTAGAAAAGGAAAAATTATTTGATGATGATATAGTTGTCGATATAAATTGTAAATGATTTCATTGATTGCCTTGGTGATTGTTGTGATTCATATGGATAGATGATTTTGTGATTTTATTATATATTCATTTTGGACATTTTGATATGGCCATGAGGCTGAAGGAGGTATTTGTGTTTTACAAATTTAAAATATCACAACAGACATCAGGGGATTGGAGACTAACCAAAGTGGAATTCTAGGTGAATTCGACAAGGTCACCATGGCAACTTGTTTTGTGTGTGTGTTGTATTTTGTTAGAGATTCCCATGGGGGGATCATCTTTACATGTGACCATGGGTTTGTGTATTTTATTAATGTGGTAAAATGTTATTGTTGTATGTATTTTATCAATAATGTATTCCTTCCTTTAATTTATTAAAGTTGTGGTAGACTAATGTGGAAATCTTATGATTAAAATTTAAATAAATCAAATGGGGATATAGGAAAATAATAATGGAAGTTGTTGGTTTTTGTAAGAGTATGTTTAAGTCTGTTTTGGAGTATGAAACACTCCACCTCCATGAAAAATTCGAAATTATCCTTGGAAGCTATTTTTGGAGGCTTATGGGACAAGAAAAACTTGTCCCATACCTCTAAATTTTATATACCAACCATACTTATGGATGGAGATGTGATTTGTGACTTTTAAAATGCATTTTATTAATCATGTTGCTTGTTTTGGATTGCACTCTCTTACATTTCATTTAAATTGTTGTCCCTTGAGGTGTGGGCTCTTTTGAGTGTGGAAGTAACTTGTCATTTTTCACCCACCTCTTTATTGTGCTTGGAAGAATGGATTTTTTTCTTTTTTTTTTGAATTGGTGGATGTTTGGTGTGGAATCTTACATGGATCCACATCATCCTCTTCTCTCCCTCTTCTATTTAATTCAAACTCTCTTCTTGTTTTGGGGGTTGTTGAAACATTTTGCATGCTTCCTTGGGCACATTTTTCTTGTGATTGGAACTCTTACTTTGGAGAAGATTTGGTGAATATTCTTGCTTAGTTGTTGAACCTCTTTGTATTCATCCTTGGGGGCACATTTTTTCTGTGATTAGAGATCTTGTTGATTTGGAGGAGATTGGAGATCATTTGATACTTTGGCACTGCTATTTTTGGACTGTATTTTTGACATTCAAATCTTGTTATGTGAATAAAATCCTTCCATGTAGAGGTAGGAGTTTATTCCTTCTTTTATTGTTGCTATTTTCTTATTGAGTTGTGTGTATGGAGAATGTTTTATTTCTTTTGTTGGATGGTTGACTAGACTACCTTAGGGAAGGTGTAGGAGAAGGCTATGGGGAATCCATGTGGTGGGGGAATAAGGGAATGCCATGGGCATCAAATTTTTATGGAGGGAGTTTTGAGTTTGGGATCCACCATGGAAAATAAATAGCTTGCATTTCTTACTTGTGGGGGGGCATAAGGGAAAATTTGTGGGGGGGCATAAGGAGGGGTTGAGAGGCATATGGTTTATGGGATATGATATGTTATATTGGCGGTATGATTATAGGTGGATGCCCAAATTCCCAATTGGGAGGCATAAGTAGCTCCCCCCATAGTCCTTGCTCCTTTGGCTTGCATGATCAATCCTAAGTTGTGATTTGAATGTTTGTTATTGCATTTGTAAACTACTTTTTGGTATTGAGTTATGTTTTATATTGACATGTGCATGTGTGAAAGAATGTTGTGTTGTGGAATCCAGTTGTTTCCATGGGTTGAATTGCATCTATTATTGTACTTTGGTTGGGGCTCAGGGGCCAATGGTGAAGGAAGAATTCTCCTTTCATTGGATGTCTTGGTTGGGTGGAGAGTGTTGCCTTTCCCCCTCTTTGTTGTGATCAACTTGGAGAAAAGAGAAAATGAGCATGTTGTTGTTCTAGAGCAATGGAAAAATACAATTTGAAAGTCCCTTGTGAATACCCTTTTAATTGTAATCCTTTCCCACTTTGAATTGGATGATTTGTATAATTATCGTAAATGAGAAGTTTCTTGTATTGATGAGGAAAGATTGAAATTGAAATGTGAAATGTAGAGAGTTATATTCCATTCTCTATTTTGAAAAGGAATGTGAAAAATGGTTATATGTATTTTATATTGTATTTTGAAGCTAAAAGAAAGAGATAAGTTGTAAATTTTTTGTTGGAGGTCAATAAAGGAATTCCCTACCTTCTCAAACTTTCATGTCTATATTGAAATATAATTGCTATTGTGAATTAAAATCTCTATTGGAAAGAAGAATGCGTAGGAAGGAAGTATGTTGTTTTTGCATCCTTGGAATTATATTAAAATTGAAATCAGAACTTGTAATTTAACTTGGAAATGAATTTTTAGAATCAATTGGAGGTAATGGATTAGTTTAGGTATTAAATACCATACCTATAGGACAAAACTAATAAATAACTCCTTCAAAGAAACTGATCACTGGCATTGTGTATAATTTTAAACCGGCAAAAAGGAATGCAATCAAATTATACAATTTAGAATTGCACTTAACAATCAACTTTAAAATGTTATAGATTAGTATGATAAGACATTTAGGAATTCAAATTGACAAAGAAATATCAAGAAAACAATTTAACCATTACTAATTTGAAAATGATCCCTCCAACAGTCGTTTATGTCACTTGTTGGAAAAATACAATTTTGAATCAATTGAACAAATTAACTCTCCAAAAACACTCTAAACCCTCCCTTGACCAGTCCTCCATGTCTGTTTGACATGTTGAGTGAAGGAGGAGATCTAATTTAACCAAATTGAGAAGTTGTAAATTTCCACTTCACCAATTATAAGCCTGTAGATCCTTTTTGAAAAATTGACCCTTTAAAACTTATCTAAAAGTAAAATTTATGTTTCTTGTGCAAAGAGGGCATCGATAGATTTCCAAAAAGTCCTCATTTTCCCAAAACTAAGATTTCTAGCTCAAGTTATGGAACTTTGAAGTTTTTGTGCCTTGGCGGGAAAATTTGGGAATATTTTCCCTGGTGGGCCCGCAACCCAAACAATTTCCCGTCATTTTGGCCTTAGAAAAGTTTTTGGAAAAAATTTGGTTTGGGAAAATTTTTCCATTTTCCTCCTCTAGCCCACGGCCAATCAGAGGATGCCACGTGTCCTCTTAGAGCTACGACAAAGGCACAGTTTCTTTTCAACTCTTGACTTTTTGTTAAATTTTGGAAAAAAATCCATCTTAGCCCCGTCGGCCCACAGCCAATGAGAAGGTGTCATGTGGCACCGTGGGATGGCAGTGGGGAGGAAGGACCCCTTTAATTTCTTTGGTTTTTGGCCTTGGGAAAATTTCAACAAGATTACCCATGGCCCCGCATCACTGCCCCCACCTTGGGCTTTTCTTCTTCTGCTGGCACGTGGACCCACGCATCCCTTTCTCCCTTTTTTCCTCTATTAGGCACAATGCACTAAATTCTCCCACCGCTCCTCCAATTCCCTCCCCCTCTCCCACTTTTCACCAGGACTCGACACATGTCCACCAAGGACCCACAGAGGCACAGAAGAAACTTTGCATTTATGCCCGTGCAATGGGAAAAATTCCCCAAGCCACCCCGCAACCCACCAACCCGTTGGAGGTGCTTTCCCCTCCTCTTGACACGTGTCCCCTCAGGGAAAATTTGACCTAAGAACTCCACCCGCTCATATATTTAGTTCTGTAAGGAGTTAGGAGGACTTCTTTATATCACCGGAAAGGTGAGAAAGTTTCCTATCCATTAGGAATGGTTTGGGGAAATTTTGGAAGTGTTAGGAAGGAGAAAAATCTATTTGAAACTCTGATCCTGTTAGAGAGTTGGGTATGGGGACAAATTGCTCCCTGAACCTAACTGAAACTTCTAGCCCTAAGTTTTGGACCTTGTGACCTTTGGGAATTATTAATAAAAGAGAATTTTGTTCTTGTGGAGTTGAGTTGTTCCAAAATCTATTAGTGGTAGTTGCTTCCTAGCAACCTGGGGGTAGACACTCTCAATCAAGTGCTGGGAGTGGGTAAGTGAGACCTTGCTCTGTTGACTTTATTTATGTGTTCTTTCCCTCACTATAATTTAAACCCTGCTCTTTTCTTGATCTGGTGGAAATTAATTACCTTGGGTATTTAATTATTTTTGGTTCCTTAACCCTAAAATTTAATTAGGGAATATTTAGCTAAAATGTTAATGAAATCAGTAATTAAATTAATCCCTAGAGAGATTTTAGCTAGGGTGGACCTATTGCACTTGTTGCTCTATAATGAAAAATTAGTAATTATTATAACGAGAAAAATTATCAGTTGAATTTAATTGTCTTCAAGACTTTGGTCGTTAAGTCCTAATAAAAAAAAAAATTCCATAATTTTCTAGCTAAACCTAGGTTGTTCATGGGTCTCAAGTGGGTTGTTTTAACCAATCATCACACCTTGATAATCTGAGACCTTTAGTGATGGTTAGGGGCAAGTATTACCCCCAATTTGTAACTTAATTCTTAAAAACTTACTTTGGTAAAGTTTTTGTAATTGCATTAGCCACTTACTCCTTTATAGACACATGCTCAAGCTTGATCCTCTACTCATTCAATTTCTCCCTTGTTGGCATGAAAAATTGTCGGGTAGACAAACTTGTGGATTTCTTTCCAGTGCTCTGGGAATCTAAGTCCCTCTACTTAACCGGTGTAACTGTCGTATGTGCATGTGTGAGAAAGTGTGGATTTCTTTGGTGATATTTCGACCAAGGATCCAACAGGGGCACTCCACTGACCCTGTGGAAAATCTAGCAATATTTTTCTAGGGAATTCTTCATCTGTAGAGCGGGAAATGGGAGTGAGAAAAGAGGTAAGAGAACTAATGTTGCAGGTAGAAAATTAGATTCCTGCACACACACTAGTTAGAAACTTCAACACATACATTTATCGGAAGAAACAACTTTGCGAATAGCAACAAGACCAAATAGAATTCACCGATAACCAAGTATCAAGAAAACCCTTAGTCAAAGAAAGTTAGAAACTCCTTCTTCTTGTATTGATTGCTCAAATCAAAGTTGTACATAATGTGGGAATGGAATAAATTTGAGAGGGGAAGAGAGTAGAAGAAAATGGCTATCTCCTTTGCTTTCTCTAGGTACAATGCACTCTTGGGTCTACAAGATCAATTACCAACCCCTTGAAATGGGAATGGATTTACAATTTATAGAATAGAATATGACTCTTCATCTTCCTCATGACCTTTTGAATACCATAATATGACTTAAGATTGTTCATATTCCACTTTAAATATTTAAGTCCCTTTTATAATAGCAAGGCGACTTAATTTACATTATGTTTCTAAAATCACTTTTAAGTGACTTAAAGGTATATCAAAAAGTGTAAACCCCAACAAAGAATTAGAAAATTTGAAAGTGAGAGAAATTTGGGGGAAAGAGGAGAGAGAAAGAGAGAGAGAAGAAGAAGAGGATATGTCTCCTGATGAAGTATGTTGATCCTCGTTGATGGAAAGCTCCAAATGTAGCGAAGTTCTAAATGTCCCATTGTACAAAAAATTCCCTTTGATTGTGACTTACTATTTTTAGTAAAGGGTCATTTCCACTATTTTCTGCTCCGGATAATCATTCTAGCCTTTTGGAGATCTTCAGTGCACACTGCTCTTTCCATAGCCACTTTTGATGAAGATTTGGCAAAAATAGCAAGCATGTATAGGAAAACTTACTATTTTTCAAAAGTGTGTTTCCATTGCTTGATTTGCAATGGAACATACTTTATTGGAATCTTCTTGTCATTACAATCACACCCTCCAAATTTCACATAGTTTTGCCCACTAGAATGCCTGGAAATAAATTTTGAATATTTGACCTGGTAGTGGCTTATGGCACAGAGCTATCATGGCAGCCATTAATGGAGATCAAAATTTGCAGGTTTGGTTTTTTTCTCTATTTACAATGAAAACAAATCCATTGTGATAGGTTTTTCATTTGGAACTCATGTGCAAGTTTTTAGCTCGTTTTCATTGCCAGAATGATGGGAAATTCGATGAATGTGAGCCGGTGCATGAAGTGAGGGTTGTGTTGGAGTAAATGATTTTGGGAACCATTTGACCTCTTTTTTGTTGGATCTTTATCACCTTGAAAAATTAGGAATTCTACAAAAGACGACATCTCGATCTGACTTGTATCTTGCAAGATATGAGGATTTTTCGATCAGGTGACTTCACGGTTATCTGGCAAAAAATATCCATTTTTCTCTTCGTTCTTTGTTTCACTCCATTTTTATATGAGGCATAGATATTTCTATGAATTAATGATTTTAAGAGTTTATTTGGCCATGGTAGAGCTGGTTTGGAGCAACAATGGTGGACCGGATGTCTGGATAATCACGCACGGAGCCATGGCAAGGTGAGGAGTTCTGAAGGAGAAATGAGAGGAATAAAATGGCTAAGTGCTAGATTTAAACTGTCAAAACATGCACATGGATGGGATGGGTGTAATTTTATGTCCCTGATGTCCCTAACCTTAGGGACATGAGGGACATAAATTTCCACGGTGGTCAAGGCAATGCCATGTGTCCTCGATCCGATGGCAAGGGATTTACTTGAAAAATGCACCTGGGGGCTGAAACTCGGTCATGTGGGTGTCCAAATGACTTGTCATAGGGGATGGGTGCATTTTTACATGTCTTATTTCCCAAAATTCGGGTGCATAAGGGACATCAGTTTCCACGGTGATCCTAGAGGTGACACGTGGCGCCCGATCCAACGACAGGGAATGGATGCTCCAAAAATGTACCTGGGGGCTGAACTATGGTCACGTGGGTGTCCAGAAGACTCCCCATAGGGTTTGGGAAAATTTTAAAGGTTTGATATTCCCCACCTCAGGTGCATAAGGGACATCAAATTCCACGGTGGTCCTGGAGCTGACACGTGGCACCCGATCCGACGGCAGGGAATGCATGCTCCAAATAAGCACCTAGGGGTTGAACTGTCAAGTCTAGAGGTCATATGAGGGTCCCATAGGTCACATGAGGGCTGGGTGAATTTTCCAAGGTCTTATGTACCTTACCTTAGGGATTTTGGGGGCATGAAATCCCACCAGGCTCCTGGTGATGACACATGTCCTCTTGAAAAAATGACTAAGTCCTGAACTGCCTTTGATGAGGGTAACTTAGAATGAAGATAACTTGAGCTCCCGGTGGAATTTATTGGTGAAATTTTATATGATACTGACTGTAAATTGAATTTTTAATCCAATTATGTGGTTCTTATGTCTTATTTTGACCATATGATCCATAAAAAAAATCAGATTTTTGATTTGGGACTCCACTTGTGCCTGAGAAAAACTGCCTTCCAATCATATGCACCAAGATGTTGTGAAAATAATTATTTCACCATCATATAGGTCTTGTAATCCTATTTCCAAATATGTTTCATTTTACTTCCAACTCCATCCGGAGCTCTCGGAATATTCTTCTGAATCCCAACAGTTGTTTTAGGCCTGTGTACCGCCTAGGCTTAAGAACCTTGTTTTTCTCTCAAACTACTCCAAGTATTTCAAAACTTCCCAAAGAATTCCAAAATAAATTCCATGATGTTATAATGTATTCAATTCATTTCCATGTTTAATTTTTCCCTTATGTTCCGCTCCAGGGGGTTGAATCCAGTCCTGGGAAGGCCAACAATAGCCCTTCCAAATACTGACAGAAGATAACATCTTTTCAAAACTCCCTTAAAAGCACCTAGGGGGAATGAATAGAATTTCCTAAATCACCTAGGGACAAATTTGACATCAAATAGAGGGTGAAAAAACTAACGGATTTGGCTTGGGGTTCTTGGGAATGATAAAACATGAAAATTTTGACATCTGGGTATAGTTGTGCTCGGAAGTTGTCAATTTCCCTGTTGCACATTTTCACAACAACATCCCTCAAAAAGTGATATTTGATTGGTATGTGTTTTTTTTTAGAGTGCAACATTGGATTCTTTGACATGTTTATAACACTTATTTTATCATAGTACAAAGGAATACAACCTTCATTCTCAATTTTGTATTCTTCAAGTGTTTTCTTCATCCACATCACTTGAGTACAAATTTTTTTTGTTGTGACATACTCAGCCTCACAAGTAGAAAGTGCTACAAGAGATTAAATTTTAATCAACCAAGACACAAGGAACTTACCTACAAAGATAGATCCACTAGTCATGATTTTCCTATCATCAATGTTGCCTTCCCAATCTACATCTGTGAATGTTTAGATCTGAAACTCATTACAATTTGGATACCATAGTCCATATTCTAGTGTCCTCATGAGATACCTGAAGATTATTTTGACAGATTGGAGATGATTTTCCATCGGATCTTCTTGAAATATTCCAACCCAAACCAACTGCTTGCATGATATCATCTCTAAATGCATTGAAATACAAAAGGATACCTATCACAGATCTATAAAAAGTCTGATTTAACTTAGATGAGCTATCTTCCTGTTTGAGTTTGCACCCTAAAACCATTGGAGTGCTTACCGGCTTGAAATCCTCTATTTGAAATATTTTGAGCATAACCTTGATTTACTTTATTTGTGAGATGAAGATACTCTCCTTGAATTGACTGATTTATAGCCCTAGGAAGAATGGGAGTTCACCAAGCATCGACATTTCAAAGTCCCTTTTCATGACCTCTAAAAATCCATGTGACATACTCTCACTATCACTCCCAAAAATTATGTCATCTACATAAACAACAACAACCAATAGGTGACCTTTTTATTCTTTTATATACATATTGCTATCAGCTACTCCTTTTTTGAATCCTTTCTCAATCAAGTATTTGTCCAATCTATTATACCAGGCCCTATGGTATTGCTTAAGACCATAGAGTTCCTTCTTCAATCTACACACACAATCCATTTCCTTAGTAAGAGAAAATCCATCTGGTTGTTCAATGTAGACCTCCTTATTCAAGTTCCCATTTAGGAATGTTGGCTTCACATCCATTTGATATACTTTGAAGCCTTTGTGTGTTGTATATGCCAAGAAAATACTAATGGCCTCCATCCTAGCCATAGGAGAAAATGTATCATCAAAATCTACTCCTTCAACCTGAGTGTATCCTTTGCAAACTAGCCTTGCCTTATTTCTTGTAACTTCTCCTTTTTCATTCAATTTATTTTTAAACACCCACTTGGTTCCAATGATGTTTTTATTCTTTAGCCTACTAGGTACAAGCTACCATGTATCATTCTTCTCAATTTGGTCCATCTCTTCATTCATTTCATTGACCCAATTTTGATCCTTGCTAGCCTCCATGACATTGTTTGATTCTATTTCAGACAAGAGAGCAAGATTTTCTTGATTTTGAGCACTTTTCAACCTTCTTCTTGTTTGAATGATTGTGTCCTTATTTCTTATGATCTAACTTGGTGGTTGATCTCTTTTAACTTTCCTTGAAGGTGTTTTTGTATTAGGTATTTCTTCTTTTTCATCTTCTTCTTCTTGATCAACTTTTACAATTTTATCATCACCTTGATTTCTAGTATCTTGTGGAGTCTCCTTGAATACTTTCAGTTCTGGTTAGTCCTGTGTGTAATGAAAATTTTACAAAATTTTATAAAATGGGGTAAGAACACAAAAGAGGCTCCAAAATCTTTAAACAAACAACTCAATTACCATCATATTAGAGATAAGAAACATATACCTATTTGCATGCATATATAAAGCTTGAAACAAACAATCAGCCTCTAAACATGACTATATTAGTTCTCTACTCCATGAAAACTATCAATAAATGAACCTCTTAAAAATCTAGCAATTAGTTTTGTGATTTTTTATGTTTCAAAATCTTAAGAATGGAAGCTCACCATTAATGGATTCTCCCATTTACCTAAAGCTTTGAAATGTATTAGCAACTAACAAGCAAATAGCTCAAATAAACTATGAAAATAAATCTAAGAGACCTAAAATGGCTTAGATCAGAAATAAGAGAGAGAGAGAGAGAGAGAGAGAGAGAGAGAGAGAGAGAGTGTGTGTGTGTGTGTGTGTTCTTTGGAAAAGGTGGGAGGGGTATACCTCTATTTATAGTTTTTGGATTTGATAAAATGATGTTTTGGAACATGTGGAACTAAAAAGGGTTCAAAAATTTGATTTTTAGTAAAACATATTTGGAGGTGTGAACAAGATTTTAGGAAGCTAAGTGGTTATTTGGAAAGGTAAGATATTTTTTTAGAACGTCAAATCCTTCTTAAAAATTCAATAAGAGGGTTAATTAACCTAAACAAGGATAATTTAACATGAAACAAGCTTATAAAAGCTGGTTAGAGAGGGATTAGCAGGGTTTAGGAGTGTAGGAGAGGTTAGAAAGGGTAATTTACAAGCATAGTATATTAAATTAACATGAGACTAGGATAGTTAGTATGATCTTAGTAATAAGATCATGTAGACCAAATTATAGGTGTCTACATTTACTCATCTTTGAGGTGACGTGTGTGACGTTACTTCAATGAAAGTAGATAACTATAAACAACTAAATTTTTTGAAGGGGTAGAAGAAAAATTAGTAGGATGGAGGATTCCCCCTCAAGTGTTAATGGGGTGATGGAGGAATAGGATTGATGATTGAAAAGAGAACATATTAAAGAATAGTGTGAAGAGAAGAAAGGTGAGAATGAAGAGAAACAATAAGAAAAGGGATTTGGAGCTATTTACAAACCAGTGTTATAGAAACAATTTTATTCATCATATTGCTAGTAATCTTCATCATCGATCCTTATTAAAATATGGGCATATGACAGCAACGTAAAATGACATGAAAAGCCAAGATACAAACAATTATCCATTGTTAAAAATGGCCAACTCCATGCAACATACACAAATGTAATGTAGTATGAGAAGAAAACAAACTCACCTAATAGGGAAATAAGCACAATCACACATACTCAAACCAACAACATTTAAGATAGTTGCACAAATATTTTTTTATTGAGTTGCAATCGTAAATGTTTTGATAAATGACAAGGGTTTAAAATGATGCCCCAAGAAATTTGTATATGCAAGGGAAAGGATGGAGGAAACTTAGGTCTGATGAAAAATTAGTGTGCACAGAAAAACAATACCAGGAAACTCATGCCCCGGAGTATTGATGAAATAAGCAGCGTATCTTTTGTAAACGATTTAGAGATCCAGAAAAACACACCACTTCATCAGTTCCATCAGCACTAAGAAGGAGAATTAAAGAAAATGAAGAAAAATGAGGTATACATAGGTTCTCAAAAGAAACACCACTCTATGCAGAGCAGCAATTATAGAACCACTTCCCTATAGGGGTGGTAGTCCTATAACCACCGCCTAGTCAGGGCAGCGGTCCTAAAATTGCCGGTCTACTCAGGGCAGCGGCCATGACACTTCTGAACAGAAAAGAAGAATGGATCACGAATGCACTAAAATTTGAAGCGCCCGATTGTGTCTCTTCCCTCCCTAACCTTTCCCATTCTCCAGTGCACCTGAGTACATGGGATAAATCTTTAAATATAAGGAGGAGAAAGAGAATTCATCATTCGAATATCTAAAGAGATCGAGAAGCAGAGAATTAATATGAGAGCAAGTGAGCAGAGATTCTTCAGTGCTAGAGTGGAATTGTAGGAGCAAGGTGTAAGAAAATAGAGAAAGCAAGTACTTGGAGATAAGGTTTACATTTTTTCTTCTTTTCATACTTATTGTAATCTATAAAATTTGATCTATATTAGACCAATAAAAGTTGGAATAAAGAGCAGTTGCCCATCTTGACTGGTTTTCCTCTCATTGGGGGTTTTCAAGGATAAAAATTGTTGGTGTTGAAGTTTTGAATTCTTTTAGCATTTCTTTACAATTTCCTATTCTATAGCACTAGACAATCAGTCATTGAAGCTCTAATATTCATTGAGAAAATTTGTCATTTTCCAAAGTTGAAAGTAGAACAACATAATTGTGTGATTTGTAGAGTTCCAAAGTATAATTTTACAGATCATTTTGGTATCATAACTGATTATATATCTAGTACTATAGTATTTGATTCTTTCTTGTGATTTGTATGAAAATGGTTAGGTCCAAATCCTAAGAATTTTTACCTTGTGAGCCATATATTTCTACAAAGAAGTGGAAATAGAGGATTCGAGCTCAAATGGAGGAAGAGAATTTGGTCTGTAGAGTCGAGATGCAAGAGACCATGATGGATAGGTTGCATAGAAAACAAGAAGATCTTTTAAATATGTAAAGGATGGATTTGGTTAAGAAAGATTCCATAGACTCACTGGTTTGAGTACTAGCCAAAAAAATTCAATATCGAAAAGAGCCACGAAGAGGAAAAATGGGAAGAGCGTGAAGAAGAGACACCAATTATAATCGAGAAAGTAAATTCTTCTCATACACCTTTTAAAGTTGAAACAAAAGTGGAAATAAATAATTTTTAAGGACAAGTAGATGTATAATTATGTGATAAATGGCTAAAATAGTTGGAATTCTATTATAGTGTACATAATGTCACTGAGGCACAAAGGATTACCTTTACATGTCTCAAAATGGAAGGTCATGTTCTAGTTTGGTGGGAAACCCATATAGCCACTTGTGAAAATAAGAAACATCATATTGTCAGTACTTGGAAGGGTTTTAAAGATTTTATTAGAGCTAACTTCTATCCTATTGGCCATAATACTGACATGATTATTAAGTGGAGTTACTTTAGGCAGTTTAGCGGTTAAAGCGTGCAAGACTACACCATGGAATTTTAGGGATAAGCCATATTGCTTAATATGGACTTGGAGGATGAGGACATTCTGAGTAAGTATTTGGAGAGACTTCACACTCACCTTCAAAGGAAGCTAATCTCCAAAAATCCCAAGGATCTCAATGAAGCTTGTATAAAATCATTCTACATTGATGATGAGAAGAAGAAAGGAGAAACAAATCCAAAGGGAGACTAGTCAACAGATCAGTGGGAAAAATAACAAGGGAAGACAAGTAGTAGAGGTAAATGGAAAGGTAAACATGCTACTACTTCTATGCATACTTATAAATATCCTAAGAATTTATGTAAGAATTGTGATATAAATGGACATATTGATGCCACATGTTGGAAGTTGCATCCAGAATTACACCTAAAGCACCAAACCAAGGATTCTAAGAAATCCGTGGCCACTGTGAAGATAGAAGGAGAGGTGGAGATTGAGGATGATTCAGATGTAGATAAAAGGTTATGATGCACAGCCACTAACATGTAAAGGGAAGAAAAAGAAGAAGATATGAGTAAGCTTTTCCAAATCAGAATCCAAATTAAGAAGACTGAGTTAAATTCTTTAGTAGATTTTGGTTCTCGGTCAAATTTTATTTTTGATGTGGTTGTATAAAAACTTGGCCTAGAGACTTGTGCGCATCCACATCCATACCCATTGGGATGGGTGAATAAGGGTGTAGAAATACAATTTACAAGAAATTTTATGTTTCAGTTTGGGATAAATACCCAATATATTGATGTATTAGAGGTTGATATCATTCCACTTGATGTATTTGACATTGTCTTTGGAAGTCCTTACTTGTATGCTAGAATGTTATGTTCATAAGGAGGGAGAGTTGGCACAGATAGGTCAAGGACGGAGTTAGTTTCAACACCTGGGCATGCTAGAGTAAATCAAAGAAAGTTATGGTAAGTGTTAACCAAGCACAAAGACTTATTCAAGAAAATCATCAGTTTTGTTTACTTTCATTGGAAGAAAAGAAAAATGGACTTGAGAGCACAGATATTTTTGATAGAACTTCTCAGTTTTTGCAAAATAAGCCACCACATGAACTTATCATTCAAGGTGAAAACTAAAATTTAACTATGTAGTCATCATATCTACCTACGGATTCATTGGACCTAACCGTTGGGTAGCAAGGAGAAAATGAGATACAAGGAACAATGGTGACTATAGTAGCAATGTACATGGAGAGGATTCATCCAATCCATCTCAAGAGACAAATATAAGAAAGAATGACTAAACCACTACAGTATGGGACCTTCACCATACTTGAGCAGGCTAGAACAGAAACCTTCAGGCCATACTTCATGCAGATGCACATGATAGCAAGTTACAAGAGCTCACACCTACTTGCACCATTTATGCATGACAAAGAAGGAAACATATAGAATTTTCCTTCTAAAGAGGATTATACTCAAGGAAACTTGAAGGAGGATGTAGTAATGGAGCAAAAAACTAGAGATCCACAGGAGTCTTGGTAGGTTGGATGAAAGAAGACACCAAGGTAGACCCAGTGGTACGCGAAGGATCAAGAGAGGGATGTAACTCCTCTACCACTCCCCCCACTAAGCTTTTGTGGGACAAAAATCCTCCTAAGAAGGGGCGGTATGATCCATAGGGATTCAAAAAAACACACCACTTCATTAGTTCCATCAGCATCAAGAAGGAGAATTAAAGAAAATGAAGAAAAATGAGGTATATTGAGGTTTTGGAAAGAACCATCCTCCTGCAGGGGTGACGGTCCTGTAACCGCCACCCATCCATGGTGGCGGTCTTGACACTTCTGAAAAATAAAATAATAATGGAGCACGAATGGATGTGAATTTGAAGTGCATGACTATGTCTCTTCCCTCCATAACCTTACCCATTCTCCAGTACATAGGAGGACATGGGAGAAGGCTATAAATACAAGGAGGAGGATAATTCACCATTTAAAGATTCAGGGAGATCGAAAAGTAGAGTATTAATATGAGAGCAAGGGAGAAGAGGCTCTTTAGTGATGGATTTGAATTGTAGGAGCAAGGTTTAAGAAAATAGAGCAAGCAATTAATTGGAGAGAAGGTTTACATTATTGCTTCTTTTCATACTTATTTTAATTTGTAAAATTTGATTAATTGGCCAATACAATGGGAAGAAGGAGAAATTTCCCTTCCCAAATGGTTTTCCCTCATTGGGGGTTTTCTAGTATAAAAATTATTGTGCTATGTGTAGAATTTTTTTATCATTTCTTTACAATTTTGTTTGAAGCACTAGTTAATTAGTCACTAAATCTCTAATCTTTATTGAAACTGTCATTTTCCAAAGTAGAAAGTAGAACAACATAATTATGTGATTCATAGAGGTCCAAAGTAGAAGTTTATGGATCACCAGAGGATCCGTGATTCGTTGTCTCAAAACACATGGAAATTCCAACAAGATATGAGATGAACAGCATGTGAGAGACACAAATTTCAGCTACATTTTGAGATTGGTACCAATTTTTGTCAATTTTTTAAATTTTAGAATATTTTTGTTTTTTGAATGATTTTATAATTTTAAATTTTTTTGATCAGTCAGAAGAATTTAAGAAATGGAAGATCTCCTAGAAGGACGTGAAAAATGCTACAGAGTGAGGAGAACAGGTTTCAGGTAGCAGTAATATTCCTCGGCGAGAAGAAAAATGAGTAAAAAATAATTATTTAAAAATAATCATGATGATAGATAAAAATAGAATGACAAATAGTGCCTGGAAATATTTAAAAATGCTCCAGGGTGAAGAGATAAGTGCTAGGTGGAAAATAGTGCCCCAGCATAGCAGAAAATTAATAAAAATAATCATTTTAGTGAAGAGAAGAAGTGTTAGAATGATCACAAGAGAGAAAACATGCCCCGAGAGGTCATCACGGAAACCTAATATACACACCCTAGGGGGTAAATCAATCATGACTAGTTCATTTATGGTAGAGCTCTTAAAAAAATTTACCGCAAGTGAGTGCAATAGTAGTTGAGTCATATGGCATGAGGAGACGAGCATACCACATCCGAGAGTATATTTAGGATGCAACGGATGGACCCTTCATGAGTTCTCTATCCCTTCTTGGTCATTTTCACATTTAATTACTTTTTTAGTGCATTTTAGGTTAGTTTTGAAAGCGATGTATAATGACAAAGAAGTGTGGATGCCACTAATGTAATGTGGTAATATACAAAAGGCAGAATGCCATGCATGTATATACAAGAAGATGAAATGTGAAGGTTCCCCTAGTGTTAGATGGGAATATACAAGGGTAACTCCTTAACACATATATAAGAACAAACAAGGCATATCACGGCTTGGTGAAGTAGATGCAAGGAAGATTCCTAGACTTGACAAGGGAAACCAATCCTACACATAATTTATAGTTATTTTTCCAAATACAAGAGTAAATTGTGAACAGGGAACCCTCCTTGAGCACTGGAAACCTGTTTTCACCCAAAGACACATCCAATGTGCCACAATTGTGTGGTTTTCACACTTGGATGACCTGTTTTTTGTTACTATTTTCTTGATTTTTTCAATTTTTTGCTTGTTTTTCCTTTCTTTTTCTACTTTTTAGATATTTTTTGATATTAGAACCATGCTTAAGCATAGAACCTCTTGATATATATGGTATTCATAGGTTCTAGAATCTCTTCACCATCATAATATGCAAGTTTATAAGCTCTTGATCCATATTTCACAACCACCACATAAGGCCCTAATCAGTTAGCCTCAAATTTTCCTTTCTTTTCTCTATCCTTGATAATGTTTTTCTGATTTTCTTTTAGAACAAGATCACTTATATCAAATTCATGATGAATGATCCACTTGTTATATCCTATTGACACTATGTTCTAATAAACCTTAAGCGCTCTCATACGCTTCTCATCCAACATATCTAGCTCTACTAGCCGAGAAACTCTATAGTCTTCATCCTTATCAAGATATTCCTGGAGTGATATTGTTAGGGAGGGAAGATCCACTTCCAAGGGTATGATGGCTTCAGTGTCATAGACTAGTGAATATGGGGTCACACCAGTAGGAGTGCGGATGGAGGTTTGATAGGCCCATAGGGCAAGATGTATCTGTAAGTGCTAATTACAACCAGTCTTACTTACCATTTTCTCCATGATTCAGACAATATTTTTATTGGTGGCCTCATCTTTTCCATTACCTTAAGGGTAATAGGGGGTGGACTACTTGAGTTGAATATAAAATCGTTGACATAATACTTTAACTATTTTATTTTTGAAGGACTTACCATTATCAGTGAAAATGGTGAAAGGGATTTCGTAGCGGAAAATGAGGTGATTCATAATGAACTTAGAAATTTACGCACCAGTGACATAAGTGAGAGGCGTAGCCTCTAACCATTTAGAAAAATATTCAGTGGCAGTAATAATGTGGGTATGACCATCTGATGAGGTAGGATAGAGCTTCCCTATGAGATCTAGTCCCCACATATAAAATGTCCAAGGTGTTGCAATAGGCTGCAAATCATGTGTTGACACATGTAGTAATTTTTCGTACTTTTTACAGCTCACATTTCTTTATAAAATTACAACAGTCAGCTTCCATGGTGGGCTAAAAACAGCCCACTCTTAATATTTTCTTATCCAAGACCATTTCACTAGTGTGTGCTCCAAAAATACCTTCGTGCACTTCTTTAATAGTGTGGACCGATTTAGTAACATCCAAATAGCGAAGTAGATTCACGTCATAGCCATGATGATAGAGGATGCCTCCTAGGAGGGTGTAATGGTCTATACAGTGGATAAGAGCTTTCTTCTTAGAATGGGTAATGTTTGGGGGAAACATGTCATCTTGTAGGTATCTAAATATAGGGTCATACCAAGGGGAGAAGGGACCAAAAACTTCACATGCCAAATATGACTCTGGCATGTCATATGTGGGCACTCGTAAATGCTCTATAAAGAACGAAATTTTACTTGCTTGAGGTAGAATGTGTAATAGTGATCCGATGGTAGCCATGGCATCCGCTGATCTATTGTGTGACCTAGGTTTTTATTCAAAGATAATCTGTACAAAATATTCTTTCAAGGTTTCAACCAATTTCTTATATGGAATATGCTTTTCATCTTTAACCTTATACTCATCATTAACTTGTTTAATAATAATTTGAGAGTCACCAATGACTCATAACTATGTGATATTCCAATTGATAGCCAACTTAAGGCCAGCAATGATTGATTCATATTCTGTAATGTTATTAGTGCAAGGGAATCCCAAACAAAATTCCCTTGGAATGACCTCCCATATGGCAGTGATGAGCATGAATCCTGCTCTTGATCCATGGATGGTGAATGATCCATCAAAATGGACTTTCCATTCAACATACATCATGGATGTGTTTGGAAGATCCAAACATAAAGGTTCCATTCCTAGTAGAGGATCTTCTGCTAACTGATATGCTAATACATGTCCTTTCAATGACTTCTAGTTAACAAACTCAATATCAAATTCACTTAGGAGAATGATCCAATTATCCATTCATATTGTAAGGGCAGGTTTGGATAAAAGGTACTTGAGAGAATCAACTTTAGATATTATCTTGGTTTTTATTGTTAAGGAGATAATGACGTAGTTTCTGAAAGTCAAAGACAACTATCAGACAAGCCTTTTCAATACATGAGTAATTCAATTCATAAGCAATCAAGGTGCAATTAAGGTAATAAATGGCTCTTTCTCTATGGTCTAGGTCATATTGGGCAAGTAGTGTGCCAATAAAAAAATTGGGTAGCTTAAATATACAATAGGAGAGGTTCACCCGAGGTAGGCAACACTAGTATAGGCAGATTGACAAAGTATTGTTTAAGCAGTTCAAATGTCTTTTAACAATCCGGTCCCCAATTAAATGTAACATATTTCTTGAGGAGAGGTGTAAATAGATGTCACTTATCCATAAGTTTGTGAAATGAAATGGCGTATTTCCTGAATATTTCCTTGTAAACTTCTTAGTTGTTTGAGATTTATAGGAGGAGGCATCTCTATGATATCTATAAATTTTTTGGGATCCACCTATATTCTTATATGTGAAATGATGAAACCCAAGATCTTTCCTGATAGAATGCGAAAGACACTCTTCCTAGGATTCAAATGCACTTTATAATCTTGGAGATGTTGGAAAATACACCTCAGCACTTTAGGGTGCTCTCTTGGATTTTGCTAAGATGTCATCAATGTAATCCTCTATGATGTCATTCATCATGTCATGGAAGATGGCCGTCATTGCACGTTGATAGGTAGCCCCCGACATTCTTGAGTCTGAAAGGCATGAATTTGTAACAAGCATCCCCCGTGGGGTGATGAAAGCTATCTTGTGTTGATCTTCCTCTATAATCCTAATTTGGTTATAACCTAAAAATCCATCCATTAAGGATATCATCTCATAACCAGTAGTGGAGACGACAATCATGTTGATATAGGCAGAGGGAAGTCATCTTTAGGACATGCTTTGTTGATTTCTTGAAATTCAGTGTAGATTTTTATACCAACCAGCTTCTTCTGAACTGGGAATATGTTAGATATCCAATTGGAATAGTCAATGGCTTTAATAAAATTAGCAGCTAATAATTTTTCAAGTTCCGCTTTGACAAGTAGTACAACCTTGGGGTGCATCTTTATTAATTTCTACATGATAGGTTTGGCATCTAGGTTCACAACAAGGTTATGCATGACTAATTCCATATCCAAACCAGGCATATCTTCGTATGACCACGCAAATATATCTGCATATTCTTGCAATAATTCCACAAAAACCTTCTATTCTTGTGTTGAGAGTGAAGCTCCCAGTTTTTATCATTATATGCTCCTCTTCTGAGCGAATATTGACACCGATCATTTTTATACAACCATTTTGGAATCATCCTCCATCTGTGTAGTATCAGGGGGAAGAGTAAGATCAACTTTGATATGAGTTATGAGATCATATTTTTAAGAATATTCCACCTTTTCTATGATTTATTCATTTTTCTTATCTACTAGGGTCTCAAAAATTTAATCACTATGAGACTTGTGTTTGTTCTTCCCACAAGGATTCTCTGGCGTATTCTTATTCTTTCTTACAACCTTCTTACTCAAATGTCCACACATCTTTTCTTCTTCTCCAAAGTATGCACATGCATCTAGTTTAATGGAAAATCCTTTCTTGTGATCCCCAGTTGGAATAAAATCCCTGAGTCCCATGAATTATGTGAATGCCTCATCATTTTCAAATAAATTGAGTGGCACATGAAATTTTTGATCCGAATCTACAAGTTCTATATATAAGGATTACTTGATAATTTGATATGGATAAGGTAAAAATAACTAAATCGGGGAATAGGTTTGTGGAGGCAAGATCCTTTTAGAGCCTACATTGGGAATCCGCATCACTATATTAATGAAATGAGTCACCCTCACATTCAAAAGAGGCGGCATTGATCTCAAAGGGTGGATTGTCATAAGTTCTAATTCCAAGGCCATGTCTGTTAGATTTGAAATGAGAGATAGGAATGGGTTATAAATGTCCTTGTGCATTGATACCACATCCAAACCCATTTTAACCCATGACATACATCATATGGTGGCCTTTGATATACTATGGGGCTTGATGCCATGGTACCCTCAAGTAATCTCCTGGTGGGATCTTCTAACATCTTTTCCTCAGACAAGAGACCATGAGGGATGAATCTCTCAAAGGGTTCAGGGAATCTATATCCACTGTTTAGAATTGAAAGTAATGTTTTCCTCATGTCTCAGGTGATACTATAAGATCTTATATCAGTAAGGCCTACTAAAGAGTAAACTACTTACCTGGGCCATACTTTGTAGATGTTACCTCCCATGATGAGAAATGGTTGACCAATGAAAGAAATTTATGATTACAAGGAGTGAGTATATTTGTATCCACACCTTCCTTTATAGCCTCTGTTTGTAAGGGAAAAACAATATCTGTAGAAGTACATTCATAAGTTGCATGAGGAAAATTGTGCAATGCTCTACAATGTGTAAACGATTCTAGATCACCCTGAATGGTGATTATCTATCCTTTATGGCACATCTTGATACACTGATGGAAGGTGAATAGAATAGCCTACATGGCATGAATCCATGGGTGTCCCAAGAGCATGTTATAGGGAAGATCTAGGTCAAGGACATGGAAATTCGTATCGTGAATTGTCGGCCCAACTTCCATAGGAACTACTATAGTACTTAGTGACTCACATTCCTCATTATCATACATTTTGATTGTAATAGTTTTAACCCCTAGATCTGTTTCTAAATGGCCCAACTACTTAACCAACTTCAAAGTGCAAATATTTAAACCAGATCCACCATCCATAAGTACTCTCTTGATCTTACAACGAGTAACAACTACTTCTATGTATAGGGGTAATTTGTGCTCTGGGTTATTACGTGGGATTTTAGTGTGATCAAAATTGATATGATCGTTGGAATTAAGGTGTGCAATTATCGCTTGAAGGTGCGCGGGATCTACATCTATGGAGACTCCTAAAATCTGAAGTGTTTTATATAATATGTTTTTATGAGCAATAGATATTTTGAGGAGATATAAAATTGATATCCTAGTTGGTGTCTTCTCCAACTATTATATTAAATTATAATGACCTTCCTGAGGAATGGGTAGAGAAGCTGGTATGATCAAACACACACGTTGTGTACCTACAACACAATTTTTTTATAAAATCCTAACAGTATTAACATGTTCATCAAATGAACAGATACAACCTATAAGGGAATCAAAGGGACTATCATTAGTCAGATAAACATAGGCAGCAGTCCTATAGTCATTGGAAGTTTGTCCATGATCTATTTTCTTGTTCTTCTTATCTACATGGTTAGGAAAGGGATCTTTTAATATACCCATTTTTTCATTGGGACCCTGTCCTGAGTCAGGGGGTGAACCTACGGAGATTTTTTCCACTTTGATGAGGTCGTGTATATAATGTTGCAGTCTCAAGCACCTATCAGTTTTGTTTCCTTTGACACGATGGAAATCAAAATACTCATGCTCTTTTAATCAACCCAGTTTTGGAGCATCTTTTGGATATGGTATTTGTCACAGTTTGGTGCTACACCATGTTCACCACATTTAATTGTTTAAGTATGGTAGATAGTGATTCAGTTAGTGGCGTAAATGTATGTTTTGTAGGTTCCTTTTGGTGAGGTCCTATGAAATATTTAGAAGTGGCCTAGTCTATACAGTTTGGACTCTTTTGGAGTCTGTAATGTCGTCGCCAATGACATGTTTTTTTAATAACTTATGTTTATCTAAGGGTTTTGTTTCATGTTTTTCCTTCATGACAAGTTTAAGTGCACCCTTTGCAATGAGATTCTTCTTGATTTGACTATGTTTCTATATAACTTCTTTGAAGTTAAATTTGTAGTGCATTTGTAAATGAAAGACTATTTTTGGGTTTAAGCTAGGGATGAATATTATTATTAGTTTTTTTCAAGAAGGGCACAAGGGAAACGACTTACTAATCCATTCCATCATTGTAATAATCCTACAAAGGCCTCTTAGGTTTTTTTGTGTTACAAAGGTCGTTGATGGTGATAGTCATTCTCCATATTGAAGGAGTAATGTCGTGTAAACGTTTCAGCTAGTGTGAGCCATGTCATAATGGATCCCTTGGGTATACTAAAAACCCATTCTAATGCCATTTCTCCTAGGCTATGAAGAAATAATAGTATTAGAAAATTATCGCTATAAGCGACTTCCTAGAAAACCATATAGAATTATTTGATATGATTACATTGATCACTTTTACTTTTATACTTTTCGAACTTAAGGATGGCGAAATATTTTAGAAACGGTTTTTGTAACATATCCTTATCAAAGGGGTTAGGACATAGCTCTTCATATAGGTATTTCTTACTATGTCCTATGTTGCTTTCTTGTAGCATATTAAGCATATTTTTCATCGATTGTAACTCATGTTGAATTATTTGTTCCTTTGTAGGTGATACTAGTTTATTTACCTTAGCAACTTTTAAAGTTGTGTCATCATATGGATCAAAGTAAAACTCACTGGATTTCTTCTTGAGTTTATCTTTATGCACATTCCTACTTGAAGAACCTAAGTTTGCTAACTTTTGACTGAGTTTCAATGTTTTTCTTTGGAGGATCTCTTCTTCAATTAAGGGATCACCTTCTTTTTCAAACCTAGGAGGTGGTGAGCTTTTGTGCTCATGTTCAACTTTTACTGTGCGTGAAGCCTTAGAATAAGGTCTTCACAAATCACCTGTTAGTTTTGATGGGTCTTCTTCAACATTTTTGTTATGTTTTTTAGAAGTGGAAGCATACCCTACATCAAAGGGGTTATCCGTGTCCAAGAGAGATGGTCGCTCTTCCATTTTATGGTTAATGATTTTATTCTCCGCTTCACACTCTTGTAGAAGATTGGCTCCTAACTCAAGAAATCTTGTGAGTACTTGATATTTTTTATAATAAAGGAGCTTGTCGAATCGAACTAGGTATAAATTATGTTGTTCCTCAAAAGAATCAGATTCTTCTCTGCTATGATTGACCAAAGTTTTTGTGTCTTTGATTTGTGAAAAGAGAGGTTGTTATCTCAATTTTTCCCCCCAGAAAAATTTATCAAACATGACCCCGCACGAGACAAAATCGAATGGTCAGTTCATTCATGCGAGCTCACATTCAAATCCAATATTCAAGGGGGTAGGCGGGCTCTACAATGGAGGATCAGTTTTGGTGAAGGATCAAACAACATCAAAGGAGGCTAGAGGCTCTCAGGAGGAAAATGGGGAAAGGTTAGAAGTTTTTGGACTTCACATACGATTTAGAGCGGGCCCATATTGGTTAAGCATAAGAGTGTCGGTAGAAGGTTCCATGTGTCTCAATGGTGCACCTTCAAGGGTCGAAGCCAAGGGCAGTTCCCCAAATGAGTGTGAAGCTTCCACATGTCCCAGAATCCAATGAGGTAGTGTTCACTTGAGGCCCCAAATCGGCTAAGTATAAGAGTGTCGACAGAGGCCTTCATGTGTCTCATCGATGCAACACCAAGGCTAGGTCAAAAGAGTAGGTTCCCAAATGAGTGTAGACTCACTACGTGGTCTAACTCAAAAAGGGGGACAAAGTGGGCCCAAATCAGCTAAGTATGGAAGAGACGGCGAAAGCTTCCATGTGCCTCATCGACGCATCTCCAATGGTCAAGCCAAAAAGGTAGTCCTCAAACAAGTGCCAAGCCTCCACATGTCCAAGGCCCCAAAATTTGTACCGGTCATTGAAAATTCTATGAGCCAGTAGAAGATGCCATGTGTCTCTTCTGCGCATCTTCAAAGGTAAATCCAAAAGTGGGTCTCTAAGTGAGCGTAGAGCTTCCACGTGTCCCAGGTCTGAAAAACAGACAGAGTCGGCTGTTTAATTGACTAAGTATAAAGAATTGGCGGAAGTCTCCACGTGTCTCATCAGCACAAATTCAAAGGTGTGACCCAAAGTAGAGACTCAAATGAGCGTGAGGCTTCCACGTGTCTAGGGTTCGAGAAAGGAATCGGCCCAAATCGGCTAAGTATCACAAACTCGCAGAGGGTGCCACGTGTCGACTCAACACAACTTCAAAGATCAACTCCGAAGGTGGTCCCCCAAATTAGCACAGGCCCTTCACGTGTCCAAGAGTAAAAAGGGGGATAGATCCGGCCATTTAATCAACTAAGTATAGAAATTTTAGAGGAACCCTCCACATGCCTCATCTGCGCAACTTCGAAGGTAAAATCTGGGGGTAGGTCCTAAATATGTGTAGAGCCTCCACGTGTCTAGGATAAGACATATGACCCCGCCAAAAAAAAGGGACACGTGGCCATGTTTTAGGTCAAAACGGGAAGGTGGGCCTTATAAGGATTCTTTGCCAAAAGTGGGCCGGCGGGCCTGGTGAAGAATTTTCACCTAAGTGGAAAATGTGGGCCAGCGGGCCCGGAGATGACTTTTGGGGAATGTAGAGTTACGGGGCTGCGGGATTATTTTTTCAATTTTTGGCAACTTTCATAAGAGTGTAGTTTGTAAGTGCGGGCCCACAAGCCTGAGGAGGTTTTTTCTCCAAATGGGAAAATGAGAAGGTTGCGGGAGACTTGTGCAATTTTATGACTTTTGTACAAAAGGCACAATTTCAATTTCAGGCCCACAGAGACTTTTGGGAAAAAGTGAATTTCAGGATTACGGGGGCTACGAGGATTTTTTACACTTCTGTATTTTTGTGCAAAAGGTGCAAAGTGAATTTCAGGCCCATGGATCCATTTTACTAAACTGGTTTTTCACCATTTTTGTACGGATTCAATTTAAGTATTCAAATGGGCATATCTTTTGATCCAGTGCTCAAAATTCAACAAATTTGGTACCATTAGAAAGGTCTCGACCTCATCTATGCCATGGAAATCTAAAACTTTAATTTTGATGAGGTTAGGTGGGTGAAAATAGGAAAACGTCTTCATGCCATTAATGTATGATCTGATTGCTTCAACAACCAGATCAGATTTGATCTAATCCACCATTCTTCCTTCTTCAACATGCCAAATAGACATAGAGAGGTGGACTTGATTGGGTGGATTTACAAGGGCATTGATGGCTGGTAGCTGAGCTTCCAAATCAGGTTTCCCACCTCTTTTCTTCTCCTCCCTTCGCTTCATCTATAAAGGTAAGAGCTTGGCTCATTGTAAAGTCTTAGACATTTTGGTTTTGTACCCTCCCTTCTTCTCTAGTCTGGTCTGCAAATGATTTCATGGAGTCTGAACCTTCTATTTAGACTATAATGCAATTTTTTCACCTTTTGGCCATTGTAATGCTCTGTATCAATTTATGAAGCAATAATACATGTCTGTGGATGATTTCAACCCTCTCTTGTGTTCATTTCCTTTATCTGATCTTTCATTGCAATATTGGTTATCTGTGCATGGTAGTTGTATTACATTTTAATGGTCTTTGTTTGATAGAAAAGCCAGTGTTCAGCATTCCTTTGGTGCATCACCTCTTTTAGTTTAGGTTTAATTTCTTGCATCTTCCTTAACCCTATCTCCTTGGCAAGTTAGAATAGATTTTAGGATAGATCCTCTACAAATATTATGTGTGCACCTAAACAGAGGAATAGGAATAGCCTTCATCTGGAGAGCTCTCTCTATTTCAAAGTCCCATGCTTTGAGATATGCTCCATGTTATGAAATCACACTAAGAGTCTCAACCCATCTAGTTGCAGACATTCATGGGTGCTGTGATTTTGCACTAACAGTTTTGGCATGCCCTGTGGGACCAAGAGGTCTCCATTTTTATTGCAACAAGATTGATGTGCACTTTTTGTAAGTTTTCAGATTTTAAGAAGCTCTAAAATTACACATCTGGCGAATCCAAAAGAGGTAGAGTCCACTGGTTTCAATAGCCTAGGCTTGGAAGATTCATGAGAAGAATTCAGAATAGATCAAGAACTAGAGAAGAAGGATTGTTTTTCTATCTGTACTTGTCCCCAGATAGAGGGAGAAGGGGAAGAAGATCTCAAAGGTCTCCATCTCCACCAAATAGGACCTTGTCAACACCTCCCTCTGGTAAACCTTTCATTTAATCAACAAGGGTTCTTAGGCCAATCATAATGGCACATCCACAACCCAATCCCTATGTTAACTTCACTGGCAGTAGCCCACTCACTCTTAATGCACAAAATCTAGTTCCAGTTGCAGAATTGAAGAACATTCCATATTTCACTAGAGAGAACCAGACTACTCCTAGTGACCACATTCAAGACATTGAAAATGTTTGTGTAATTCATGAAATCATTGAGATGGACATTGCAGTCAAATTGTTAGCCTCTTCATTCAAGGGAAAAGCTTTGCAATGGTTTAGGAGTCTAACAACAAGCTCTATTCAGAATTAGGACCATCTATACAGAGCTCTTCACAATCAATTTGGAGAGAAGGGAGATAATCTATCCTTGTTGGAACAATTGACAACAATCAAGAGGGATCCTAATGAGTAGTTGACCGACTTCAACTTCAGATTCCAGCGGATGTGGGATAGGATTCTGGTGGCCGTAAGACCAATAGATAAGGTGCACTTTTCTATACTTCCTTAGAGCTTTAAATTATGATATTTCCTTAATGATTCAATCCATGGGAGGTGTAACCTTACCTTCAGCCTATAACATTTCCATTAGAGCTGAAAATTGTTTAATTCAGGATGGTAAACTTGCACCTAGGCCACCTACGCCTCTATATCTAGAACTAGGAGCTCCAAGCACTAGTCAAACACCCACATTAGCTCTCATACCTACTCCAAGGAATCAAAGTTCAGCTGAAGCTTCCACCTCATCTTCTAGCACTTCAAAAGAGCTACAAGAGGTTATGAAATAACTGCAAAACCTAGGAAATGAGCTAGTGACTATCAAGAGGCAACAAGCTTATAGTTCTAGGCCATATCAGCCTCAAACTCAGTATCAAGCTAGGCCCCCATACCAGCAAAATAGACCACCAGCTCATGCTACAAATCAAAACCAAAACCAAGGACAACCTCAAGCTGTTAGGCCTTTTTGACCATATGATCCAAACGCTACTTCAACATCGAGGGCCTTGGTTCCAACACAAAACAACATGGCACAAGAATATGATTGGTGTTTCCCATGTAGTCAGCCCCATAACCAAGTCAATGTGTTTCAATGGTGCACTAAACCAGGCCTTGATGGTATAGACCATTGGTGTGTCCCAAGATCCCAGTCAAGAGGAAAATCAGTAGCAAGAAACCCAGAAAGAGGCACCTCCAAGTGAGACCATGTTTGTTAATTGGTAGGCTGAAGATTTTTGTGGTATGAATCAAGCACCTCCTCATAGTGTGGCAGCAAATACATGGTCCAAGAAGAGGAATATTGGAGAGGGTAAATCCTCCAATTCAAATGGTCCATAGCCCTCTATTTCCATGCAAAGGGTAACTCCCAATGTGCAGAGTCAGCCAAAGCCACCTTCCAGACCCGCTCAGGCACCGGTTGTAATGACCCATGTGTAAGAGAAGAATGTGTAAGGAAAGGGGCAACAAAAAGATAGCTCATTCCCATTTAACATCATTGAACAGATGAAGAAAACAAATGTAAACATCTCAATGTGGGAGTTTTTGGCTATCCTAGGATAGAGAGACCTTTTGCAGGCTGTTATGGCCAATTGGTCAACCTCAAATCAGTCCCCCCAACCAACAAGAGAAAGTTCTTACCAATGCGGCTCAGCATGAAGGAAACCATGAAGGAAAAAAAGGTAAGAATCTGAAGCCCCCTCCATTCTATGTTTCATTTATCATTGGGGACAAATTGGTACATAATTACATGATTGATTCGGGAGTGAGTAGCTTAGTCATGCCGAAGAAAATAGCTGATCAGTTGGGTCTTCAATACGAAGTCATCTCCAAGGGCATAGTGCAATTGGATGGGACAACAGTAACAATGGTTAGAGTAATCAAGGATTTTACCCTCACATTACATGCATGCCTCAATGTGACCATATTGCAAAACATATCAGTCATAGACTTGCCACCACACTTTGTATTGTGTTTGTCAAGAGACTTCACCGCTAAAATTGGAGGTTATTTGTCTACTGATTGGTCGCACATGCTTTTTAGAACAAGGTATGGAGCTAAGGCTATGATAATATCTGAGCCCATTGTAGATTTCCATATTGAGCCTCATGTACTCATCCCAATCAATGCAAATTATTTAGCCTTTGATCAGGAAGACCTCCTAAGCACTTATGAGGTAGATACCAAGGTTGGGTGTATTCTAGACTTGACTCTCGACCAATGGGTGAATAAGAGGCATGAATTTGACCCTTACAAGGAAATGGAGGAATCTGAGCTAGGAGTTTACTATTTGCATGAGGAGAATCATCCTCTCCCTATCATCACTAAGCCAGACCACAAGGATGATAATGAGGTATGACAGTTATTCTTTGATGGCTCAAGAAGTAGACAAGGAGCTGGAGGATGAGCTATGCTTGTTTCACCTCAAGGTATGAAATATTACTCAACCTTACGTTTCCAATTTTCTTGCTCAAACAACACACCAAAGTATGAATCCTTGATCCATGGATTGCATTGGGCAAGAAAAAGAGAGATTAAAAACTTGCAAGTGTTTGGCAATAGTGATCTAGTTGTAAATCAAGTCTAAGGACAAAATGCTGCCAAGAATGATCTGTTAAAAAAATACAAGAACTGGGTATGGGATCTCATCAAAGATTTCAAAGCATTTGGAATCAATTCCATCCCAAGGAAGAAGAATGAAGTAGTGGACAGATTGGTAAAAATCAGGGCAGCATTTGATGTAGTAGAGAGTATCAAGAGTGAGAAATTTCAGCCTCATATTAAGGTGGTTATAAGGCCAACTATCCTAGATAATAACACAAGTTGGCAGGTCTTTGAGAATGATCAATAAATTGTTCAATTTTCTACAAGAAGAAGCTGAGTTCTTCTCCAGAAACCAAGACAAATTGGAACAACAGTATGGCAACCAAGTGGTGTGGCTGAGAACTAACAAATTACCAAAAGGTCTTGTAACCTTGGAGTCAATCTTCAACCCAAATGATCAATTCTTGAAGGAGAAAGAAAATATTTAGGTAAAGGGTGAAGATTTAGAGCCCATTTCCATAGATGAAGGCAAAACATTGTGAATCAGCAAGGTAAGTACCCAACAAGAAAAATCTGAGTTCGTTCAAATTTGTCAAGAATTCCTAAATGTCTTTGCTTATACTTACAAGGATTTAAGAGGTTTCAACCCAAGGTTGGCACAACACACTATCAAGCTGGATCCTGGATTTAAGCCTTTCAGACAAAAGCAAAGGACAGTAAACCCTCACATTTAACCTCTCATGAGAAAATATTTGAACAAGCTAATTGAGGCCAGCATCATCTTTCCTATCAAGTATTCAAGTTGGGTTGCAAACCTGGTGCCTGTGAGGAAAAGAAATGGAGAAATCTGATTGTGTGTAGACTTCCATGATCTAAATAGAGCATCACTCAAATATTACTACCCACTTCCATCGATGGAGCAAATCTTGCAGGTTGTAGCTGGCTCTGAGAGGTTTTCATTGTTAGATGGATACTCATGCTATAATCAGATAATGATGAAAGAGGAAGATCAGTTCAAGACAACCTTCACCACCAAATTGGGTACATATGCTTATAATATGATGCCATTTGGACTGTCAAATGCCAGAGCAACATTTCCGTGAGCTATGGATATCATGTTCAAATTATTGATCAACAAGATGGTTCTGGTGTATCTAGATGATATCACCATCTTCTCAAAGAATGCTACAGACCATCTCTTCTGCCTCAGGAAGGTATTTCAGAGGTGTAGGAGGTTTAGAGTGTCATTGAATCTAAAGAAGTGTGTATTCTTGGTACATGACGGAAAATTGTTGGGCCACATTTTCTCAAGAGAAGGGTTAACAATTGATCCTAAAAGAGTTGAATCCATCCGAACAATTCCATTACCACAACACAAGAAGTCTCTCCAAAGCTTCTTGGGAAGAATAAACTTTTTTCACAGATTTGTGCCTAATTTTTCCACTCTTGTGAAGCCTTTAACAATGATGTTGAAGAAGAGTCTTGCATTTAAATGGACAGCAGAAGGCAAAGAAATTTTTTAGGCCATCAAGCTCGCAATATCATAGGCCCCAAATCTTATTAACCTAGAAATTTTCAAAGGACCTCATATTGTATGCTTTTGGAGGGTTAGACACAATCTCAGCTATCTTGGTTCATCCTAACAAGGAAGGTTCAAAAGATCCCATAGCCTTCTTCAGTCAGAGCTTGGAGGATTACAAAGTAAAGTATTATTTCATTGAAAAGCATGTCCTTACTATCATTAGGAGTTTGAATAAATTCAGACACTTGGTCTCTAACAACAAGATTCAACTACTAGTGTCTCATGTTGGTGTCAAGGATTTTCTCCTAAACAAGGACTTGAATGAGAAGAGTGAAAGTTGGATCACTCATGTAATGGAGTATGATATTGAAATCAAAGTGACCAAGTTGGTTCGTGACAAGGGTATGTGTGAGAAACTCACTTCCAAGAAACAAATTGAGTCAGCAGATGAAGAAGAGGTGGTTTTATTAACGCAGAATGAGTAAGAGCATCTAGCTAATGACACACATATTCCATGTTGGACTCAAAATTTGGTGCATTTTCTCCAAATAGGTTCATGCTCTCCAGAATTAAGTAGAACAAATAAAAGGTACTTTATATTACAATCCATCTTGTATATGCTTGTTGATGACATTTTTTTCAAAAGGGACATCAATGGCATCCTATTAAGGTCCATTGGGATATTCCAAATTGAGAGGGTGTTGCATGAGTTCCATGATGGAGAAGTAGAAGGCCAATTTTCTCCTCGAGTAACGGCACTCAAAATCATGAAAGTTGGTTGTTATTAGCCTATGGTGTTTAGGGATTACTACTCATGGATCAAGAAATGCAAGAAGTGTGCATTCTTTAAGGGGAAGGAAAAGTTAGCATCCCTACCCCTTCATCCAATTTCAGTGGATCAGCCATTCATTTAATGGGGACCAAACTTCATTGGAGTAATCAACCCAAATTCAATCCAGAGCCACAAGTGGATACTCACAGTGATTGACTATTTCACTAAGTGGACTGAAGCGATGACATTAAAGGAGGAAAATGAATCCAACATCTTGGATTTCTATGAAGGGATAGTCACTAGGTTTAGATTCCCTGCCACTATCATATCAGATAATGCATTGGCATTCCTTGGTACAAGGAACACTGAATAGGTTGTCAAGAATGGTGTATACCTCAGCACTTCATCAAACTATTACCCTCAAGATAATGGCCAAGTAGAGTCCAAAAATAAGAACCTAATAAGAATTATTAGAAGGAATCTTGATGAAAATCAAAGAAATTGGCACACAAATCTCAAATCAGCTCTATGGGCTGATAGGATCACAACCAAAAGGTGTATAAGAAGCTCCCCATACAATCTTGTAAATGGAAAAGAGGCAGTATTGCCCATATCATTGGAGTTTCCCACTTTGGAGCTCATGAAATAGTTGGAACTAGCCGAGTTTGAACCTATGGAAATCAGGTATGTAGAGCTAATGGGAATAGAATAAGCAAGAGAACATGCAATGCAGATCATGCAGAAAGATCAAGCATTGATCAAGAAGAGCTTTGATAAGAAGGAAAGAACAAGGAACTTTCAAGAGGGGGACTTAGTTCTAAAGTGGGATGCAGATCGGGAAAAACAGGAAGGCATTCCAAGTTTGATGTCATTTGGAGTGGCCCCTACATGGTCACAAGATGTAAAAGTAGCAGTTCCTTCCGGCTAGCTACGTTGGATGGTAAATAATTACATATTTTAGTCGATGGGATCCACCTCAAAAACTGATACTAAAAGGAAAATTTCTCACCCTTGTAAATATTAGCCTATGTTTTCAATTTCTCCAAGTGCGTATGCACATTGTATTTTTATAGTTTAGGTTTCAATTCCCCTAAGTGCTAGTGCACATGCTCTATTGCTTCTGGTGTATGCTTGTATATAGTTCATCTCACCCATGGAAAATACTTGTGGCCACAAGAAACTAAATCTGCAGAGTATCCCTATTGGAGTAGGTATGGATGTTTTCATTGCACTCCAACAGATCAAGTTTGTGGAAAATCAAATGAGGGAGAATTTTCCAGGTTTCAGACAACTCTCTACTCTCACAAATCTTGAATCCAAGATTTTCTCGCAAAGTGTAAGAGTGCATGCAGCGGAAGGTAGTTCCAGACAAGTTTTGAAATTACCAGGTAGACTCCATGCCCAATGGATACTTCTCAGGATACTAGTCTCTTCATCTAGAAGGTAGATGTCCCTGTGAGTCGCCAAACTATTATCTCAATTTTTCCCCCTGGAAAAATTGATCAAACACAACCCTACACGAGAGAAAATCGAAGGGTCAGTTTAGTCATACGAGCTCACATTCAATCCAACTTTCAAGGGGGCAGGTAGGCTCTACAATGGAGGAGTAGGGTCAACAAAGGATCAAACAACGTCAAAGGAGGCCAAAGGCTCTCAAGAGGAAAACAATGAAAAGATAAAAGTTTTCAAACTTCACATATGATTCAAAGCGGGACCAAATCAGTTAAGTATAAGATTGTCAATGGAAGGCACCATATGTCTCAACGATCCACCTTCAAGGGTCAAAGCCAAGGGAAGTTCCCCAAACAAGCGTGAAGCTTCCACGTGTGCCAGAACCCGACAAGGTAGTGTTCACTCGACACCCCAAATCAGCTAAGTATAAGAGTGTTGGCAGTGGCCTTCACATGTCTCATCAGTGCAACACCAAGGATGGGTCCAAAGAGTGGGTTCCCAAATGATTGCAGGTTGGCCACGTGGTCCAAGGCAAAAATGGGGACAGAGTGGGCCCAAATCAGCTAAGTATGGAAGAGACAGTGGAAGCTTCCATGTGCCTCATTGGTGCATCTCCAAGGGTCAAGCCCAAAAGGTAGTCCCCAAACAAGCACCAAGCGTCCACATGTCCAGAGCCCTAAAATTTTTATTGGCCATTAAAAATTCTATGAGCCAGTGGAATATGCCACATGTCTCTTCCATGAATCTTCAAAGGTAAATCCAAAAGCGGGTCTCCAAGTGAGTGTGGAGTTTCCACATGTCCTAGGTTCAAAAAAGATACAGAGTTGGCCGTTTAATCAACTAAGTATAAAGAACTGGTAGAAGTCTCCATGTGTCTCATCAGTGTAAATTCAAAGGTGTGACCCAAAGTAGAGACTCAAACGAGCGTGAGGCTTCCATGTGTCTAGGGTTCAAGAAAGGCATCAGCCCAAATCGGCTAAGTATCAAAGACTCACTGAGGGTGCCACGTGTCAACTCGGATCAACTTCAACGATCAACTCCGAAGGTGGTCCCCCAAACTGGTGCAGGCCCTCCACGTGTCCAAGAGTCAAAAGGGGGACAGACTCATCCGTTTAATCGACTAAGTATAGAATGTTCAAAAAAGCCCTCCACGTGCCTCATTCATGCAACTTTGAAGGTAAAATCATGGGGCAGGTCCCAAATATGTGTTGAGCCTCCATGTGTCCAAGATCAGACATATGACCCCGCCAAACAAAAGGGACACATGGCCATGTTTCAGGTCAAAGCGGTAAGGTGGGCCTTTGAAGGATTATTTTCCAAAAGCGGGCTGGTGGGCCTGGGGAAGACTTTTTGCCCAAGTGGAGAATGTGGGCCAGCGGGCCCGGAGATGACTTTTGGGGAATGTAGAGTTGCGGGGCCACAGGAGTCTTTTTACAATTTTGGAAACTTTCATAAGAGCGTAGTTTGTAAGTGTGGGCCTATGAGCCCGAGGAGGTTTGTTCGCCAAATTGGAAAATGAGAAGGTTGTGGGGCTGTGGGAGACTTTTGCACTTTTACGACTTTTGTGCAAAAGGTACAATTTCAATTTTAGACCCGCAGAGGCTTTTGGGAAAAAGTGAATTTCAGGATTGCGGGGCTATGGGGATTTTTTACGCTTCTTTATTTTTGTGCAAAAGGCACTGTTGGTATCCATATTTAATCTCCTTCATAACTTGAACAGCATCATGAACTTGCACAAGACACTCAAGGATAGATAGATGGTTTTTATGTCATTTGTAGTCGTGGAGCACACCTATCTTCTTGTTTACATTCAAGATTTGAGGGAGTGGATAGCACCTTCAAAAGGGTTTTGATCTAACCCTCACTATTTTAGGTTGTGCCTATCATCTAAGGCAAGATAACCTATATTGCAGCCCTTGTATGGTTAAGGAGGTAGAGATATCTGTGTGTTTTGCATATGATATGAAGAGGATTGATATTTTTGCATGGGATAGCAGGGTTCTTGGCAATTGTTTCTTTTCTAGGATTGTCTTTGGGAATTCTTGTGAGTAATGGTGTCTTTGGCTTGGCTTGAGGACCATCTCCTATAATAACTTTACTTCTAGTATTGTACTCTTTCTCTTGTCCAACCATAGCATTCATTAACAACTTTCTATCTTCCTTGGAAGGAATACCACCTTCATACTTCTTGATCATTAAAGCCCTTAGATATTCAAATTCATTATTAGGAATTTCAAAGGCCTGAACAACATCTACATCATGAGCATGAGGAAGAGAAATAAATGGTACCCTCTTTATGCAATCCCAAAAGGTTGCAGCAGTCCTTGCACTTATTACATTTGTTGATGTTGTTGCTTGTTGTGAGCCTGAAGAGCTGGCCATCATACAAATGTCATCTATCATCTTCAATAACTTTCTAGTCCATTTCACATGGAGGATGAGGAATAAAATATCTATCACACCGATCCATATCAGTTATTTCTTGAACAACAACATCTCTTACAGTCAGAGGGTCAGGCACCACTCTATTTTCACGTGCTTGGGGTTATCTACTTGCAAATCCAACAGGCCCTTTACCTCTATCATCTTGTCTTTGATCACCCCTAGGATGAATGCCAAATCTATCATGGTTTTGATTTCCTTATTGTCCTTGTGAACTTTTCCCAATATCTTTCTCAGCCCGGGCTAGTTTGTAAGAGATTTATTTGATAGCACTTGCCAAAGTCTTGACAACATCTTCTAAATCAGCACCCTTGCTAGCTTGAGGCTTCTCAGGATTTATCAGCTTCACACCATCCCTCTTAAGTGGTTTACCGATAGCTTTAATATTATTTTCAATTTGAAGTGCCATGGTGAAAGCTTGCCTCAAGTTTGTAGGATTTTTGTCTCTCAAGTAATAGGCTACCTTTTTATCAAATGCATCTGCATATTTGATCAAGAAAGATTCATCACAAGGCCTCAAAATGACAGGAAGCCTTCTCAATGTTTTATTAAATCTTGTATTGAAGTGGACCGTCTCATTCATGTTCTTCTTGATATTTTCAAATTCAGACAAAATAAATCTAGGATTAGTCTTGTCCCCATATTGCAACCTAAATGCATTTTTCATCTCATTCCATGAATCAATAGAGTTATCAGGTAGAGCCTTGTACCAATCCCTAGCATCTTCTTCAATTATATGGATAAACAAATTGATATACACATCCTCAAATTCTATCTCAAAATCTTCCATCATATTATCAAACAGTTTGAGATGTTGATCACCGGTAATGGCATTGTTACCTTGGAATTTTGGTAACCTATTTCTCACATCTTGTGGGACAGCGTTTAGATAACCATCCATTCCTCCAAAATTTATAGGACCAAAGGTGTTAACAACAAATGGAGGTCTAGGCTGAGTCATATTGTTTGGTGGGGGTGATCTTGGAGGTAAAACAAGCTAGTGAGGAGTAATAATGGGTCTGATTGGAATAGATGAGTGATCTTTAAAATGACAACCCCCTAAAGGATCTCTCTCTTGATAAACTTTAGAAAACTTAGAAACCACGGAAGCAGATTTAGGAGCAAGTTTTTTAAATACACAAGAAGGTCCCTCACTTGATGGAGAATGAAAATCAACAAGAAGATTACCTGAATCAGATCTACTTGAATAAGAATTATAATCTTCAATAACAGGCTGCTCTCCTTCAAATTCAACTATGGGGATCTCTTTTCTTGCAACCAAATCACCAACCACTTTCCACACTCTTCTTCCTTCTAGTTCTGAGATTCTTGATTTGGTGAGAAACTTCTTAGAAGAGTCCTTGATGAAGAGGTATCTCGTTCCCTCCAGCTTAATAGATATAAAGAACAAGTTTCAAATGACATAAATGTATAAGACAACTGGTATTTCAAGATCCAAACAGCATGGAGTCGCCACTACGGATTTCCACCTTAGTTGTGCAAGAAAGCACTAAAATATTCTGTCAAATGTATGCTATGACTGAAAAATTTGCAAGGGTTTACAATTCAAATCTTCTTCTTCTTCATTCAACCAAAAACAATGCATCCAAATCATACAAACCGTTAGTAAATGAAAAGAGAAGGCTAAGTTTGAAATCTTTTTTACCCAAAACATGTAGATCTGAATTATGAAATGATATCTCAAGAATGTAACAGCTCAAATACTTGATCACACAAATTCTCAAACCTTTCAAACACTTCAAAACCACCAAGAAATTCCAATAACTCCCTGGAAATGGTGCCACTCGGGTGTTGGTATCTAGATTTAATCTCCTTCATAACTTGAACAGCATCATGAACTTGCACAAGACACTCAAGGATAGATATATGGTTTGTATGTCATTTGTAGCTAGGGAGCACACCTATCTACTTGTTTGCATTCAAGATTTGAGGGAGTGGATAGCACCTTCAAAAGGGTTTTGATTTAACCCTCACTATTTTAGGTCGTACCTATCAGCCAAGGCAAGAGAACCTATATTGCAACCCTTGTATGGTTAAGGAGGTAGAGATATCCTTGTGTTTTTCATATGATATGAAAGATTCCTTGTGAAAACATGATCAAGTATCAATTATCCAAAATCAAAGGATTTTTCACTAATAAATGATGGATATGCTTTCAAAACAAAGCTAGGGTTGCTAAAGACATGATAAAACCCTTATATGCTTTGTGCATTTTTGTGAAATGATTGAGTTCTTTTGTTGATACACAATACAATGCAGGGGTAGTATGGGTAGGATGAATTAGTTTGAATGGAATTCTGATGGGAGAATTTTAGACAAGACAAGATAAGGAATTACCAACTTCGTTGGGAACCTTTGCAAACGAATTACAACACCTAAGCAGCAGAGATGTTTCAATGAGTTTGAAGTGCTCTTTTAACTAGGATGTGTGCACAAATGGAGGCCCAAATCTACACTATTCCACACAAACTTTGATAACCTGCAACAAAATCTTGAAGAAAAATATCAATGAAGCATCTAGAAACCCTTATTTGATCATGACCTAAGGTACACCCAAAGGTTTACAAACACCCTCAATATTCAAGGAAAGTAACATGAATTTAAATCTGTTTATCTTCACTCAAATGAATGCTCTTCTGAATGAAAGATTTCAGATGCCTTCAAACCCTCTATAAGAAATGAGGCCATGTATGATCAAAAGAGATCCCAAACACAAGATTGTAACATGAGCATGAAACACAAATTGAAAACATACTGAAATACAAGTGTATGCAAGTTTTGCCAAGAGATAAAACTAGTCAATCCATAATTTGATCAAATACACCAGAAAGGGAATGTTATTAAGATAATCTCAAAGCTTGTTGATGCCTTTACAGCTGAAACCAACTCAACATGATGAACATTTGATGCAAGAAGGAATTAAAAATGGCTCTCAGGTAGTTTCTCCAAAAGAAATGGACTACTTCAAGTTTTCCTCGTGAAAATTCTTCTCTCTTTCTCCAAAAATCCCAACAGGACTTACAAAATGCTTCAAAATTACAACTTATACCCTATGTCAGCTTGGATCCTTGCATCCCAAGCAAATAATATGCTCAAAGGATCAAATTTGTTACAAAACCCTATCCATTTGATGAAAAATGATATTAAACTATGAAACAGCTCGCAAAATGCTAGGGATGCAAAAAAACAATAAAATATTACATGGGCTTAGATCCTTATCCATTCCAGGGTCACGTTTTTGTCATTCCAACATGCAACATGCATTTGCAATCATTTTCCACCTTTTTCCCTCATCATTTTTAACTCTGCAACTTTAATTTTTTACTTTTCTCGTTTTTACATGGGCTGAGAAAAATATTTCATGAAAGACACTAAAGGGCACCGAATTATCTCAAATGAATGATGCCATTGCATTCAGAAGGCCGAGGGGATGTGAATTCATATAAAATTTCATTCAATTTGGTGCAAAAACAATGAATCCAAACATCTTGGAGCTCCCATAGCGGCAAGAAATTAAAATACTCAGCAACCGTCGATCCAAATTCAACTTTAAATTTGCACCATCCGCGTGTCCAAAATCTCCCCCTTTTTTCCTTTGGATAAGGTGGACACGTGGCCAAATATGATTGGAGCGGGGCCCCAATCCTTAAAATGCATTTTAAACCTTTTTGAACTTCGGGAAAATTTTGAAAATTTTCCCTGCTTGCCCCCTGGACCCGCCACGTGTCCTTAGGTTGGCCCCACTGAAAGCCGCGGGCCAAAATAATGAAATTTTCTCCTTTTTTGAGAAAAGGAAAATTTCCTCGAAAACCTCCGTGGGCCCAAACACCCGCTGCTTCTTCTACCACATGGCGGTCTGTCATCACCAATCCGGCACTATGATAATTCTTCACCGGGAACTCCTCGTGCTATGATTATTTACTAATGCACAGCCTTTAGTTTGGTGGACATAATCTAGAAACAAAACAAAAACCGAACACAAGAATACCATCGACTATGATAAGACGGAATGATGGCAAATCTGAAATATCAAAGTAAATTATAATATTAACATGAAATTGTTATAATCTCACCCATGAGGTACTTCAACAAGACTATGGGAGAAACTTTACAATTACACCTCTCGATGGCTTCTTCAACACACCTTTAACTGATGGCTTCCTTTGCACACTTCCTACAATATTTCTCACTACTTCTTTCTATGCTAAATGAGGGGGGTAGCCTGTCTATTTATAGAACTTCCAGGCTTATCCATCTTATCTCTAAGATAGGATAAGAAATCCACTCTGACGAATCATATTCCATATCTTAACTCTTATCTGTACATGTAAGCTTATCTTCTAAGATAAGATAAACCTTATCATTTTACATGGGTTCCACAATTTTAGACTTTTTACAAATAAAATACACAAAATATTTATGACCTCACTCCTTGTCCTTATTACCAATATAATATTTCTAATTCCTAATCACGTAGACCCTACTTCTCTAATTACCCAAACTTTGACATTTTAACATTACCGGACCACTTACGACAAATATTTACTTTTTACAACATTCCTATTGTACTTTTACTGTTACCATACTCCACATTATTGGCGGCACTGTACTAATGGCACCGTTATCTTCTATCAGACGCTACTACTAATTATACTTAACAACATCATACATTAATGAAATAGAAATTACGGAGGAAAATTTTAGTGTCGACATCTTCCCCCTTCCTAGCTTCTACTCCGTCCTTGGAGTAGACTATTCTGGTGCTTGGAAAATCTTCAACTTGTCGTGGTTGACCCATTTCGTAATGGGAGTGCCATCCAATTCCTCCAGTCGGTACGTACCATTTTCATGCACAGCTGCTATTTTGTAGGGCCCCATCCATTTTGGAAGAAATTTTCTCTGTCTTCTTTTTTTGTATCTGGAATCATATACTAGGACCAAGTCATTCACATGAAATGGAGACCATCGGATCTTTTGATCAAAGTATTCCTTCTGCTTCATTTTCTTCTTATGGCTTGTGTCCTTTGCTATTTCTCTCATTTCCTCCAGCAAATGAAGATGTACCAACCTTTCTTTTACTGAATCACTTTCATCCATCCTTTCATTTTTCATAACTCTCACAGTGGGAATATCAAACTCAATAGGAAGAACTGGATCCATGCCATAGGCCAACTGAAATGGGGAGTATCATGTTGCTGACTTTGATGTTGCCCTATATGCCCACAATGCTGCATGAATCCTCTTATCCCATTTATGTACCTGCAAGGCTGCATCTTTTGCTAGAATTTGACACAGCACAAAATTTGTTCGTTCCACCTGTCCATTTGTGCTTGGCTTGTATGTTGTTGTCTTCCTGTGCTTAATAGAAAACTTATTGACTAGGGATTCTACCACCTCATTAATAAAGTGGCTTCCTTGATCTGTTACAATTTCTAATGGACAACCAAATCTGGTGGCAATACGTTCATATATGAACCTTGCCACTTCATCCATAGAAGCTGTCTTCAATGGCCTAGCTTCAACCCACTTGGTTAAATAATCTGTGGCAACTACAATATACTTATTTTGGCGTGATGTAGTTGGAAGTGGACCTACAATGTCTATTCCCCACTTTTCAAAGGGACCAAGTGGAAGAATAGGACATAATGGAGCTGATGAAGTCTTACGGTTACCATGTGTTAGACAAATATCACATGTCTTACAATAATTATAACAATCTTTAAAAAGAGTGGGCCAGTGATAACCTGCATCCAAGATCCTTCTTGCTGTAAGTTGTCCAGAGAAGTGCGCTCCACATGTACCATTGTGGAATTCTTCTAGCAGCTCCTTTCCTTGATCACGTCCAACTGCGCTCTTGTACTGTCCATCAGGTCCTATTCGAAATAATGCTCCATGCAGAATAGAATATGGACGACTGGCTTGAGTAATCTTTCTCTTAGTCTTTGCATTGGCACCATCAGGAAACTTGAATTCATTCAGATAATTCCAAATATCTATGTATTCACTAGGGATTGTATCAAGGGAAAACAATGTTGCATCGGGAAAATCATCATCATCACAAGATGATCCTAAACCATCATAGGCTCGAGAGAGTGCATCTGCATTGACATGCTTCTTTCCTGGGCCTATCTATAATATCAAATTCAAATTCTTGTAGCAAAATTATCCATCTTGCTATCCTCCCTGATGGGTTAGGCTTATTGACAATATATTTCAGAGCCTGATGATCTGTTACAACTATAAATTTCTGCCCTAGAAAGTAATTTCTAAACTTCTTTACAGCAAAAATGATAGTCAGAGCCTCTTTTTCAGTTACAGTATAGTTTACCTCAGCACTGCTCATTTGTCTGCTCCCAAAGTAAATTGGATGTTCATTCCCATTTTCATCCTTTTGGCTCAAAGTACTACCTAGTGCTGCATCTGAGGCATCAGTGTACACAATGAATGGCTTGCTCCAATCTGGATTCTTTAAAACAGGTGAAGACACCAGGGCTTCCTTTAGTTGTCCAAAAGCTTCATAGCACCTTGTTTCTTCTATTCATAGGAAATGGTAAATCTTTGATTTTTGAAACTTTATCAGGATCAGTACCAATACCATCTCTGGATACAACATGCCCTAACAAAACGCCTTTAGAACATCCAAAGACACACTTTGTAGCATTTAGTGAGGCTTGTGCTTCATCTAACCTTTGAAATGCTGTCTCCATCTGGTGCAAGTGGTCCAACTTGCTCCCATAGATGCAAAAATCATCCAAAAATACTCTGATGAAGGTCCCAATGTAGGGTTCAAACACCCTATTCATCAAACGCTGGAATGTTGCTGGAGCATTACACAATCCAAAAAGGCATAACTCTATAAGCAAACGTTCCCCATGGAGTGGTGAACGTGGTCTTCAGTTGATCTTTCTCTGCTATACGAACTTGGTTGTAGCCGCTATATCCATCAGCAAAACTAGAGCACCTCCTGGCCAGCTACTTCGTCCAAGATCTGATTTGAAAATGGAAGAGGGTAATGATCCTTCTTTGTTGCCTTATTGAGCTTCCTGTAATCAACACAAATGCGTAGCTTCCCATTTTTTTTATTGAGATCACAATGGGAGAAACCCATTCTGAATTCTCCACAGCAAATATGAATCCTCCATCAAGCAACTTATCTATTTCTTCTTTTACAGTCTTGGAAAAATTAGGATTCATTCTATATGGCATTTACTTTATGGGCTTAGCACCATCTACCAGCTCAATACAATGTTCTACCCAACTTACCTGACGGAGTTCCTTGTAATCAAAATTGAATAGTGTGTATGTACCTTTGAAAGAGCTGGAGGTAGGTTTCCTTCTCACTCTCCATCATAGCATCACCAATCTTTATTTGTTGGAGACGATCATCAACTTCTTCTTCAGATAATTTTATGGGGTCCTGGGTTGGTGTGACTGGAAGAATATCCATGACTGAAACATCAACCTCACTTTCTTCATCTTCAGTGTCCACTTCACTGGTACTAGAGTAATCAGAGGATGTCCAATCATCAGTTTCATCACTTGAATCCACAGGTTCTACTTTATGATGTCGAGGGATCACGTTTATCTTCACCCTCTCTCTACCACGTCCAAGTGTCATGAAACCTTCATTCCAGTAGTTTCTTGCATGAACTCTCCTTAGCCATGGTCTTCCCCAGCAGCATTGGGTACGCAACAGTACCATTTTTCATCACCTGAAAGTCTACCACACATACAACACCCATAACAGATAATGCCACATTTGAAACCTACACCTTCTGGTTTAGTTTTTCCCTTATTTAATGACCTTAGCATAAGTGTTGAAGGGCGATCAATTTTTAAACCCAACATATTCATCACAGACTCGGTCATTACATTAACTGCAGCACCTCCATCAACTAAGACATCATGAATTGAAATACCATTACATAATACCTCAACTTGTGGAGCATAGGGATCTGCCTCTGCCTCCAAAACAGGGACCTCAACCTCCTTCCTTCTTCGAGCATTGAGTCCACCTCGCAACTCCCACCTCTTCTCAGAAGACATAGCCAAGAGTTGACCATATGTAATATTTGCAAGCCTTTTAGACAAATCTTCCAAGATGGAGTATGGTCCTTGCCCCTGTGAAATCAGAAAATCCTGCACACCCAATTTTCTTCTCCTATGTTTCTTACTAGTTTCTCCTTTCATCTTCTTAGGATCAGTTCCATCTTGATTATCTTTTTCTTTCTTTCTTTCTTTTTGTTACAAACACATCTACTTCATTATTTCTACTCTTATCTACTACATCAAGAGAATTCACAGGTGCTTTTCCTTTATCATTATCTCTTGTACCAGATGTAGAAGCTCTATCTGGACAATTATACTTATAATGACCCTTTTTATAACAACCATAACAAACAAGTTCAGAAATATTTCTTTTTAGACCTCTATCTCCTCCCTGAGAACTAAATTCCTTTCCTTGAAGAAGATTAATAGTTAACCAACCCATCTTTTTGAGCAAATCTTCATACTCAGTAGATGTACTAGGAGAAATATTTGTGCTCACCGGGAGTGGTTGTGGATTCTAGACCAAAGGTGCTGGTGTAGGCTCTACTTTAGCAACAATTTCTTTGGGCTCCTCTTCCATGCTTTCTTCTTGCCTTCTTGCAATCTCCTTTGCTTGTTCAATGGTAGCTAGGCGGTCATACTTCACTCGTTGTCTGATCTCTGGCTTCATCCCAAGAATGAAGTGCTTACAGAGGAGATTATCCACGCCATTCATCAACCCATCCACTAGTCCTTCCTTCCGGATTTGGGCATCGAGCTTCCTCCTTAGCTCTAGAACATGAGCATGATAATCCCTTATCTTCTCCTTCTCTCCTTGGGATAGCTTTGTGATCTCGATCATGAGATTTGCATATTTCTTTTGTTCACCAAATTCTTCAAGAAAACTTTCAGTTAATAAATCCCATGAATTTTTCACATTATCACCTAGTGTTTCAAACCACCTAAGTGCTGAACCATCCAAAAAGGTAGGAAAAAATTCAGTCCATTATTCCCTTCTTATAAGGCCATTACAAATACAAGATCGTTTAAACTCTTGAATGAAAGAAGAAGCATCTTCATTAGATTGAGCTGAAAAAACAGGAATCTTTCCCATTTTCAAAAGTAACCACCGTGAAATACCAACCCACAAGTACAATTAACAAGACTTATGTGCACAAATAATTGGAATCACTATACTAGAAAGTGAATTTACACCTTTCTACAGTAAAATAGAAATGACCACGGTAAACTATGGTAAAACTTGACTTACTACGGTAAAAACTGACTTTACTGTGGTAAACACTATTCACGGTAAAAAGTGAAGTTACTGCAGTAAATACTATTCACGGTAAAAAGTGACTTTACTGCGGTAATTACTATTCCCAGCAAAAAGGACTTTACCAGGGTAACTACTATTCATGACAAAAATGACTTTAACATGGTAACTACTATTCACGGTAAAAATGACTTTACCATGGTAACTACTATGCACAGTAAAAACAAGGTTACCCTCCGATTAATTTTTTCCTAAGTGGGAATATCTCTCCAGAAAATCCACCAACGAGGAATGATCCTGGCAACAGAACCAAAATGTCATCACCAATCCGGCACTATGATAATTCTTCACCGGGAACTCCTCGTGCTATGATTATTTACTAATGCACAGCCTTTAGTTTGGTGGACGTAATCTGGAAACAAAACAACAACCGAACACAAGAATACCATCGACTATGATAAGACGGAATGATGACAAATCTGAAATATCAAAGTAAATTATAATATTAACATGAAATTGTTACAATCTCACCCATGAGGTACTTCAACAAGACTATGGGAGAAACTTTACAATTACACCTCTCGATGGCTTCTTCAACACACCTTTAACTGATGGCTTCCTTTGCACACTTCCTACAATATTTCTCACTACTTCTTTCTATGCTAAATGAGGGGGGTATCTTGTCTATTTATAGAACTTCCAGGCTTATCCATCTTATCTCTAAGATAGGATAAGAAATCCACTCTGACGAATCATATTCCATATCTTAACTCTTATCTGTACATGTAAGCTTATCTTCTAAGATAAGATAAACCTTATCATTTTACATGGGTTCCACATTTTTAGACTTTTTACAAATAAAATACACAAAATATTTATGACCTCACTCCTTGTCCTTATTACCAATATAATATTTCTAATTCCTAATCACGTAGACCCTACTTCTCTAATTACCCAAACTTTGACATTTTAACATTACCGGACCACTTACGACAAATATTTACTTTTTACAACATCCCTATTGTACTTTAACTGTTACCGTACTCCACATTATTGGCGGCACCGCACTAACGGTGCCGTTATCTTCTATCAGACGCTACTACTAATTATACTTAACAACATCATACATTAATGAAATAGAAATTACGGAGGAAAATTTTAGTGTCGACAGGTCTCCCATTTGCTGCGGAGCTGACATTCCTATTTTTCCTTCATTCCTCCATGAGCACAAAATCCTCCTCACAAAATCCTGCGGGCTTGTGCTCCCCTTTTTTTCCTTTTGGAATAGGCCATGTGTCACCCCCTAATTGGCTACAGGGGGAAACCTCCAAATTTTCCGCGGGTCCATTTTTTACTTCGAAATTTTTTGCCAAAATTTTGCAAACTTTTCCACTTTCTCTACGCGCTCCAAACCTCCACCAAATTTTGGACACGTGTCCTCCTCTAATTGGACACGGGCCTTCGGGAAAAAAATTTCTTTTATAACTTTAAGCCCAAAAACAACAAAAATTTTTGAAGTCCCCGCTGCTCCATTTGACCTTCCTGGACACATGTCCACTTTTCATTGGAGGCGGGCCCCATTTTTCATAAAATTTTCCTTCGGCCCCTTCTTCCATCTCACCTCCTGGACACGTGTCTTCCTCCAATTGGTTGCGGGCTCTTGGGCCAAATTTTAACTTTAATGTTTTGAAGTTAAAAAATTTAAAATTTTCACAAACTCTGCCCCTCCATGCTGACTTTCCTGGACACGTGTCCACTTCTTATTGAAGGCGGGCCTTCAGCCATAATTTTTCCTTTGGCATTTTGAAGCTAAAAACTTCAAATTTTTTCCAACTCTTCGCCTCTCTGTTTGACCCTCCTAGACACGTGTTATCTTTTCATTGGACGCGGGCCCTCGGTTAAAATTTTCCCCTGAAACCCTGACTTAAAATTTTTCTCCAACTCCCCCTGCCATCCGCCTGATCTCCCCACGACATGTCTACTTCCCATTGGATGCGGGCCTTCGGACCAAACAAAGACTTTGAGAAATTTTCCAAAATGGAAGAAAATTTTCTAAGTGACCCCCGCCACCTGCCGATGCTCCAACCAATCAAATCATGCCATGTAGGCACATCACTGTAGCAAATGCAGGGCCGCGGAGAAAAATTTTCCTTTGTCAATTTTTCAAAAAGTAACAACTTATAACCTTTTCCCAACCGCCCCCAGCCAATAGAAACCTACCACATCACCAAAAGGATGTAAGGATGAATTTGACGGGAAAATGACACCCGTATGCCCCGTTAAAACGTGAAAATGCAAGGGATGCCCTAGAAATCGAAAAAATTCACAAGGAGGGCAGATTTCTCAGTTTTAACTCTAATGAAACATGATTTTACATTGATTTAGGCCTGGGGAATGAGATTTTAATAGCAAACAACTCGGATTCTATCCATTTTAATTTTTTTACACGAATCTGACAAAGGGAAAATGGCTCAACCTGAAAAAATGAAGAAATTAGGGGACAAAAGAGGGGAACTTGGAAATTTGTTTCAATTTAGGGAAAAATCATGACAATGTGAGCAATTCAAAGGCATTCAATTGGAAAATACAAATTGCAGGTCACCAGTTTGAGAAAATGAAATGTTTTCTGAGCAAAACTGGTTATGGGAAATTAGGGCACAACTGCAAAGTTAAAATTTGCACCAATAGGCACAAAGTGAATTTCGGGCCCCCAGATCCATTTTGCTAAACTAGTTTTTCACCATTTTTGTATGGATTCAATTCAAGTATTTAAATGGGCATATCTTTCAATCCAATGCTCTAAATTCAACAAATTTGGTACCATTGGAAAGGTCTCAACCTCATCTACATAATGGAAACCTGAAACTTTAATTTTAATGAGGTTAGATGGGTGAAAATAGGAAAAATTATTTCATTCCATTAATGTATGATCTAATTGCTTCAACAACCAGATCAAAATTGATATAATCCGACATTCTTCCTTCTTCAACACACCAAACAGACATAGAGAGGTAGACTTGACAAATTATGGGTGGATTTGCAAGGGCATTGATGGCTAGTAGCTGAGCTTCCAAATCAGGTTTCCTGCTTCTTTTCTTCTCCTCCCTTTGCTTCGTCTATAAAGGTAAGATCTTGGTTCATTATAAAGGGTTGGAAACTTTGGTTTTGTGCCCTCCCTTCTTCTCTAGTTTGCAGACAAATTCATGGAGTATGAACCTTCTATTAAGATTGTAATGCAATTTTTTTCACCTTTTGGCCATTATAATGCTCTGTATTAATTTGTGAAGCAATAATACATGTCTATGGATGATTTTAACCCTCTCTTATGTTTATTTCCTTTATCTTATCTTTCATTGCAATATTGGTTATCTGTGCATGGTAGTTGTATTACATTTTAATGGTCTATGTTTGATAGCAAAGTCGGTGTTCAGCATTCCTTTGGTGCATCACCTTTATTAGTTTAGGTTTAATTTCTTGCATCTCCTTAACCTTGTCTCCTTGGAAAGTTAGAATATATTTTAGGATAGATCCTCTACAAATCTTATGTGTGCACCTGAACAGAGGAATAGGAACCGGCCTTCATCCAGAGATCTCTCTCGATTTTAAATTCCCGCGCTTTGAGAGATGCTCCATGTTATACAATCACATTAAGAGTCTCAACCCATCTAGTTGCAAACATTCAGGGGTGATGTGATTTTTTTACTAACAAAGGCACTAAATTATTATTGTTGAATGGGAAGGATGCAAAAGTATTTTCTTTTAAGTCACGCTCGTTTGATTTAGATGCTAGTTTTATGATTAATGGCATTACTAGTCGGAAATGTACTAGGTTTTGTCTAAATGTATTCAAATTTATACATAACCTAGGTGTATGTCGTGTAATTCGTATGAAGTTTCAATATCCTAGTGTGTCTTAAATGTAATGTTATGTAACTATTATTGTTCTAGGAACAATCACACAAACACTCTAACAAACCAAACAATCACTCAAGCTATTTTTAGAAAGACTACACCCTAAGTTATGATCTCAATGATGGGCACATGATATATAGTAAAAATACCCTATCAGCATATAGGTCGAGTTATAATACCAATAAGACCTAAGTGCCAAAGTGATATTGACACAATCTCTCCACAAAATATACTATGACAAGTTCAAATGCCAATAAAACCTAAGTTTTTAATAATGGAAGTTACAAATTTGGATAACGTAATAACACTATTTTGATACATTAACCAAGCAAGAAAGGTGTTAGTATCAACATGATGTTATTGTGATATAAACAAAGTAGTATCAACACTCTCAAAATAATCAAAATGATGTTGGAACCAAAACTAAGTACAAGAGTTCGCAATAAGTTTTTATTCGTGTGAGCATTGTAACAATAAAATAAAGAAACTTATACCAAGTTCTCAAAAATGAAAACAAGATGTAAGTACCATGATTATATAACTAAAATGTGAGAAAAAATAACAACTCAAGGAGAAATAATGATGAAACGAAATCCTAGATTTGAAGATGATCTTGAAATCAAGATCAAAGGACTATGAAAGACATGAAAATGTACTCATGCACTTTATATGTTTAAAAATATAGCCGCAAACATGGATGGGCATAAATGGATAAAAAAGTGGTGAACACTATCTATGATAACACTCACGAGGTATGTCTCCTTCTTGTCCCAAATGGTCAACAATAATGCAAGGGTATAGACCAAATGAGGTGGAAATAAACTAAGCGTCACACGGGAAGAGTTTCACCTCATCCTAAGTCAAGAAAGAAACTAAGCTAAGTGATATTTCATAAATATCATGATGAATTACACTTAGATATAACTTAAGTGGACTCTTTTTCTTGTTCAAAAAACAATGTTTGGACTCCAAGTAAGTCATCACTTCGTGATGGTTTGACAAGATACAATAATGGACTAGTAAAGTGGGCTCCAACACAAAATGGATTTCCTAAGTAGAACACTCAATTAGGTGTCAACAATTTGTCTAATGTGAGCTTGATTTACCAAGGTTTCCCAACGATTATCTCGTCTTTACTTTACCCCCTTCAAATACGATGAGCAATAAATGTGTTCACCTGCATTCTCACTAGGTCGCGATACAGAGAACTTTGATTGTAACTCATAATGTAAAAACTATTCAAGTGGGTAAGCAGAGTGCTTCCTATTTCATCGGTTCCTATAAACACCCCCATTTTTGTAGCTTAAGGTGTTATGCCAAAGGGGTTATGTTCTCGTTGAGTGGATAGGGATGTACCCTTTTCTGAAACCTACAATACAATGTGATGTATGTGGTGTTTTTTATCTTTATTAGCTTAATGTGGTTTTAAATAGCACACCGTTTGGTAACCTAAAATTAAACATGTATTAGTAGGTTTTTGTTTCAAACCTTCCTTCTTTGACAGAAAAGTTTTGGTTCTACATGCAAAGAGTTATTAATTTTCCAAAAGACAAAAAAGAGAGTTCACGTGTTGCTTTTGATTCCCAAGATCACCAAAATAGGTGTGAGGGAATACCATACACAATGTGACAAACTCAACTATAAAATAATGAAAAATACTTGAAGTTTTTTTGTGAAAAGGGAATTCATTTCAACCAAATTTGACCTTTAATCCATTCTGAAGTGTAAAACAAGTTTTTTGAAAGAAATAAGAATGTTTTAGAAGTGTTTTTGGTTCCCAAGATCACCTAAAAGGTGCGACGGAAGAGCATATGCACTTTGAAAACCTTTATCAACTAAGAAATGAAACACTTAACTCAGTTTAGTCAAAATAAAATAAAAAACAATCAATTTGTTAGAACTTGCAAACAACTAGCAAAAATAAGAAATTTTGATCTTACAGCTCGAGAAAAAAATTCAATTTTTTAACACAAACACTTGCACACCTAGACTGACACTATTTTTGATGGATACAATCATTTTTCGACGGGTACGCCTGCAAGATAAAAATTATTAGCACAGTATGCAAAAATACACATGTGTTTCAAAAGATGTGGATACATGTGTCAGTCAACAGATACACCAACAGTTCAAAAAATATGTGTCCCTTTGTAAATGAACTGAAATTGTAAAATATAACCAGATTGGTGCATGGCCAATTTGATGGTTGCACGTTTATTTAGAAGGAGATGCACTGATCCAGTACACCTACATGTACCCCTGTAAAAACCTGAAAACTCACGGAAATGAAAATTTTTAAGAATCAAACAGGTTATTTGTTAATCATGGAAACCTATTTCTAGCTTGGACCCATTAAATGCTTAGGAAAAAGAGAGATTTAGCTTGTTTAAAACATGAAATATATTAAAATACAAACCTTTTAACCCTATAAATCTTTAAAATTATTAAAAATGGACATGTAAATCCTAGAAAATATTTGAAAATGATTATGAAGTAAGTCCCACTAGGTGTGCCAAATGTGTGTAATGAAAAGATTACAAAAGCTTATAAAATGGGGTAAGAACACAAAAGAGGCCCCAAAATCTTCAAACAAACAACTCAACGCCCATTAGATTAGAGATAAACAAGAGTTACATATTTGCATGCATATATAAATCTTGAAACAAACAATCAACCTCTAAACATGACTATATTAGATCTCTACTCCATAAAAACTATCAATAAATGTACCTATTAGAGCTCTAGAAATCATTTTGTGATTTTTTATGTTTCAAAATCTTAATAATGGAAGCTCACCTTTAATGGCTTCTCCCATTTACCTAAAGCTTTGAAATGGGTTAGCAAATAACAAGAAAATAGCTCAAATAAAATATATAAATAACTCTAAGAGACCTAAAATGGATTAAATCATAAATAAGAGAGAGAGTGTGTGTGTGTGTGTTCTTAGGAAAAGGTGGGAGGGGTATGCCTCTATTTATAGTTTTTAGATTTGATAAAATGATGTTTTAGATGCATGTGGGAATAAAAAGGGTTCAAAAAGTTGATTTTTAGAAAAACATATTTGGAGGTGTGAACATGATTTTAGGAAGCTATGTGGCTATTTGGAAAGGTGGGATATTTGTTTAGAAAGTCAAATACTTCTTAGAAAATCAATAAGAGGGTTAATTAACCTAAACAAGGTTAATTTAAAGGGGAAACATGCTTACAAAAGCTGGTTAGAGAGGGATTATCAGGGTTTATGGAGTGAAGGAGAGGTTAGAAAGGGGTAATTTACTAGCGCGGTGTAGGTAAATTAACATGAAACTAGGATATTTAGTATGATCTTAGTAATAAGATCATGTAGACCAAATTATAGGTGTCTACAGGTCCTACAAGATCAGTATGAATCAACTCTAGAGGCATTGCAATGGAGTATTATTTTTATTTGAAACTTCTCCTTGCTTTTTTTTCCATGAAGGCATACTTTACAAAGCTTATTAGTTGGTTTGTTAATCTTAGGCATGTTCCTTACACATCCCATGGAGATGATTCTAACAATATTATCAAAGTTGAGGTGTCCTTAACCTCCTGTGCTAAAGCCAACTCTCATCTACTTTTCTAGTGAAGAAATTTTCTTTGTTGATCTCCTTTAGTACATACATAATTTTCTTGATTCTCTTTACCTTTCCAACCACCTTACTTGATTTTTTATTCTTTATGTCACACCCCTTGTCATGAAACAACATTGTGTACCCTTGCTTGCACATTTTACTAACACTCAAAATATTGTGCTTCAAACCCTCAACGTATAACACATTTTCAGTGATGTTCTTTCTATTATCAAGATTAATTTGCCTTTTCCCACAATGTTAATTGAGGTTTTATCACCAAACCTCATTGTACCTAATGCATTTTATTCCAGAGAGATGAATTTACTCTTGTTTCCTATCATGTGGCTTGAGCACCCACTATCTATGTACCACTCCATGTCTTCACTTTGAGAATGAAAGGAAGTTTGGGCTATTAAGCATTATTCCTTTACACTTGTATGATCTTAGTTTTACAACATATACCTTATTGTTTTGTTTTTGGACGTCTTTGATAGAAACATTTAGCTATATGTCCATACTTTTGATAGTTGTAGCAAATCAGCTCATCGTTGCTTCTCAAGTGATAAAAATTACGATGTCTTCTATAACCTTTATCATGTATCCTAAACTTTGAGGCTTTGTGACTAAACATATTGCATGAAAAACAATAACCATATAAGGAATGGACATACCTTATTACATGGGTTTGCTTTCTTCTTGACATCTTTGACAGCAACATTCCTTGTCTTAGGTGCATCTTAATTTGTCATGATTACCTTTTGCATGTTGATTCATCATTCTTAGGTTCCTATTTAAATCCTAGGCCATATTTATCATTGATTGCATCTTTTCTTTCTTAAGATCATCTTCATTTGTATTTTATCAAACTTGTGGTATTCCTTCAACTTACTTAAAGTCTAATCCAATTGTGTTTGTAGCAGATCCAACTCTGTCTTGAGTTTTAGATGCTCTTATTCCTTTGTTTTGAAATATTTTTCAATCAACTTAATTTGTTCTTCGAATTCCTTGACCATGTTTTCATGTTCTTTAGAATCATTTTCTTGATTTTTCCCAAGAAGATTGATTTTTCCTTCATACTCTTTCACCATTAGTTTCCATTTTTTTATTCTTCTTTCTTTGATGTTTCAATTCTTTTAAAGAACTAATTAACTCATCCTCAAGGTTTACTCCTACATATTCTTCATTTGAGCTATCATATTCAAACTGAAATTTTACCTTTTGAGTAACTTGCAGTAGTCACCTCCACAACCATGAACAAATTTTCAGCTTGAGTCCCTTCATCATCACTTTCAGAGCTATTTGGAGTCACTTGATTCAGATGATCTTGAACCTTCTTGTGTATAGAAAATTTTTCTTTTTCTTGAAGTACTTTCTTCTTTCCTCCTTTTTTCTTGAATTTATTCTTTTTACTTGTGAGAATATTCTTCATCATGTTCATCTTGATCCCCCCTTATGTTTCTTAGGACACTTTGAAGAAAAATGACCAACTTGGACACATAGTTGAAGCACTTGAATGACAACTTGCCCTTGTACTTACCTGATCCTCTTTTCAGTTTCCTTACAAACATAGCTTCCACCTTCTCATCATCCACCTCCATATCAGACTCAAATTTATTATTCTTGGCTTGTGATTCTTTATCATCCTTGAAGGTTGCCTTCTTTCTTGACTAATTTTAATTGATTGGTTCTCATCTCATATGGCAATAAGTATACCATGAAGTTCATCCATTTTAAGAGTTGCTCAAATCTTTGGCTTCCTCTACTGATGACACCTTGGAATCATATTTAGTAGAAAAGGATATCTCAATACCTTTTGAAAAAACTATACTCTCCTTCTATTTTCTCTCCTAGACCTCTGATCAGATTTACTACTTCATCTACACTTTGTAAGTATGAGGCAACACTTTCACCTTCCTTCATTTTGAGACTCTCAAATTGTGCTATTAGTAGGTCTGTAGGTCTTGGCCAAATTTAACCTTATTGTATCACCTTCATATATAATATTAAAATTTTTCCCAAATATTCCTTAGCTGTTGTGCAATGCATGAGACTTTATAAATTCAGCCTCAAAAATCCCACAAAGAATTGCATTCATTGCTATTTGGAATTTCTTTTCACTCTCTCTCTTTCATGCTGCATCAATAGGAGGTGTAGCTGGAATAGTGTAGCCATTAACAACTGATTTCCATATGTCAAACCCAAGTGACATGAGGTAAGTTTTCATTCTGACACTCTAGAAGGCATAATTTGATCCAATTGAACAAAGGTGCTTTGGATGTAGAGAAACCACTTTGTGACTGATTTCTTTCCATGCTTGAATTGTTTTGGATATCCCATTTGAGTTGTTAAACTCACCTACACAAGGACCTAGGATTTGATACCAATTATTAGAAACTTGGACAATGAGAGGGGGGGGTGAATTAGTGTCAATTCAAAATTTTCAATGATAATTCAAGTCAATCAATCTATTAATTTACTCATGGATGCAATAATCACATAAATCACATGAAGTAAGCTAGGGTAAACACATGGAGAGACACAAATTTTTAAGTGGGAAACCAAAATTGGGAGAAAAACCCACTAAACCAATGCACTATGCTCACAATGGTTACAAATTAATTTGAGCTACTCAACATGAAGCATCAACCTTCAATGAAGCAAACTACTTGAGTAGTCTGTAAGCTTACGGGGAACTTGCAAGAAAGAACTTCTAATTTCAAAATGGTTTGAGCTACAACTCAGTCTTTCGTCAGATTTTTGATCACACTCTGTTTTGTTGCTTACAACAGTTGTGATCCTATATCCTAAATTTATTCAATGCCATTTACATTATTTTGGTTCATCATGACTCACTAATTTTCAATACATTCATCTCATATGTTCACTCTTCTTACTTTTTCAAACCTATGTAATAACACAATCTCTCAATGAATGTCCAACAACAATGTTCAACTCAAATACTTTACCATCCTAGTTCATACTCTCAAGAAAACACTGTCCACTTGGATGGTTTCAACAACAACACTTCAAAAAATCACCATTTTTAACACTTAATCCAGCGTACAACATTCATCATGAGATCTTTGCACTATTCAATTAAAAGCATCTTCACTCATTTTGCGTCAATTAAGGTCGACCTAAGAAACAACTAATGATCCAAACTTTGTAAGCTCCTACATATGCCTCATGACATCACTGTATATTTGACTAAATTTTTGACACCGTACACATTAACTCACTCTTCTTTTCCTTAGATTGAAAGGCATCTTTTTGTGTAACATGCCTTGATTTTTCTAATACACCAATTCCATGCAAAAATGATCATAGCTTCAACCAAGTATAACTACTTACTAATCATGACCTTAGAGGCTTTATCAATGATGCCTACTGACAATCTTTATAGTCTACTACAAATTTTCTTCATTCACAAAGAGACCTTGGCGAGTAATTGCTTTGATGTAACACAGGGAACCTTTATTAAGATTTCTATAGTAAATGACTGTTAACAGTTACAATACATACTCCTGTTAGATGTTTAAGCCTCATTACAATTCACTAATGTCCATGAGAACTGTGACAAGTGTTATCTTCAGCTGAAAATGGATTAAGTGAGCACCTATGTGCTACCATCTTAGACAACTTCCAAACTGACTAAGAACACAGAGTTACCTATACGAGTACATTCAGGATTTGATCCATTACTTGAAGGACTTGTTTCTATCAAGTTTATTTTCTTCACTAAAATCAACTTTCCTTTTTAGGTACTCTGAAGAGGAATTTAGCTTTCAACCTTAAACAATTTATAGTCATGAAGCGCATAGACTTGATGGCCTTCTTGCACTTCAGATGTCTAGGATTGTTCAGCATCTAGTGTGCAAGACCTTTCAATATCTTCAATCACATCTTCAAGATCAACCAAAATTATCAAGGAGTCTACCGGGATCTGCAATTCTTCTTCATGAGATACACTAGTTTCTTCAACTGGCTTAGACCTACAAGATAGTGGATTTACATTAAATTCCCCTTACTACACACTCTAGGAAAATTTCGTTTGAACACTTATGTCAACTAAAATTCACATTTATTTCTTGATGGAGGTAATAAATTGCTTGACTAAAAGTTTTGTTTTGAGTCCATCTACCCTGAGATTCCAAGGTCAGATACTATCATGCCTCTTCAAGCTTTGTACATTCAGGGTTTTGAATGGAACTAAACCCAAGATGCATTTTTTCCATGCTTCGATATCCCTATTAGATCTGCTAGAATTTTACTGTGCCAACTTCATAGAGGGAAAAAAAACCACTTTCTTCTTACCTGTCCCTAACGTTTAAGCCTTCAAAATTTAAGTTCCTAGGAAGTCTGTCATGAAAAAATGAAATTCAATATGTTTTAAGGAAACATCTTAAATAATCTTTCTTGAACCTCCACGAAGCTGGAACATTCTTCAAGATATAGAATAATTATATGGTTTAGAAAAGACATTGTATACAATGCTTCCACTAAAACAATAGATAAGTTGAGCTTTTAGGTCTAGCTGATGCCTAAGCATATCATATGGAGGGCAATAATGTAGGGTCTCTACAAGCTTTTCTCAGGCACCTAATGAATAAACCTTTTATTTCAAGATCTATCAACCAAATGTCTATGAGATAAAGACCTCTAGAGAATGAATTTTCAGTGAATCCAAATCTCCTTGAAACTTGTGATTGTACATGCTTTAACTACTTTCTTTGGTAAATGTCAATAAGGTCAACTTAGAAGTTTTGAGCCTTCAAAACTGGGAAAAGTTTAGGTTTGTAATGAGGTTTCCATTAGCATACCAAGGATAATTCATAGTTTAGCTATTTCTAAACCCTATGCTTCAACAATGGAGCAAATCCACTACATTGACTAAAGACACAGCTTTACATATTTCGGGTTTGAACCTTTGACCTCGTTTTAAGCTTCTGATACAGGGAACTCAATCCAAGGACTATGATTTACCAATGACAAATACTATCATAACTGACACACTTTACTTGGCACCAAAACCATTTAAAACCGGATCTTTGCAACAAACTGTATTCATACATGAAGTATGTGATTATGAGGCTATGTGATTAACAAAAAATGGAGACTCTAATGACCTCAAACTTCATTGTTCAAACATATTCCAGGTACCATTATAAGGTCAATGAATAGAATTCATGCCCTTTACATTGTAGACAAGAATAAGGAATGAATTCATACCATTCCAGGGATAACTTGTAGAAACATTTGATAGCAACTCATTATACACATCAACTATATTATCATCACATCAAGACCCTGGACTATATACTTCATTACTCCTTTTAAAGTGAGTATTGTAAACTTACCAAAACGTACTTGAATAAGAGTTGAATGACTCCGTACAATAGTCGTGCTTGAAAGAACTAAAATGGAACAATCTTGACACTTTAAGAAGTTTATTATGACAACCCTGATAGCACTTTGAATCAACTTAAACAAGTGATTTGATTGACAAACAAACTCATTTCCTTGTCTATCGATTCAAGGAAGATGCTTTGAGAGAGAAAACAATGTTAGTAAAATGAATGATAACGTTTTTTGTTCTTTTCCACCTTTTGACCCTCAAAACCTTTCACAAAAGTTTCCAAATCTTGGAATTATCTTCAAAAATTTATTCTATAATTTATCTGAAGGAGGTTTGAGTAATTTTTTTGTATTTTCTTGGATGCTAAGAAGACAAGGTGCTCAGTTTTCCTTTTTCAAGAAACTAGTTTTAGTAAAACTTGAATAAATTCAAAAATCCATCTTCAGAAATTTGATGAAATTTGACACTAGAACATCAAAACACATCCCCTCTACATGATCCATAACTTAGTTGTCTCATAAATAACCTTGTAATTCTAGACCAATCTCATTTTCCATGACTTCACTGCTAGTTCTAAAAGATAGTTTTAGTGAAATTTTGAATTTTGCTCCTCCTAGAATCTAAAGTAATCCTCATAGATCCTTATAGTTTCCCTGATAGAGTTGTTCCTATGCATTCCTAACATGACTTAAATCATAGGATTTTCAATGACCTTATTTATGCTCATGCATGTCATTAAGCTCTATACACTAGGCCTAAGTGAGCTAGTTTCAATTTTGAATTCCAACACGTAGCCTAATGCTCACTCTAAAAGCTCTTGCACATGCTAGAAACATCATTTTTGACCTGTAGGACAACTGAGCCAAGCACACCAACCATTTACATATCTCCAATGGGAACCTACCACACTGTCTAAGCCTGTAGCATCCTTAAACCATATTTAATGTTCAATAAACCATCTTGAGACCACTAAACACCATTGATAAGGCACCAACCTGCATGACCTTTCACTCCTCCTTTACCATCAATGTCATGTGACATCAATGACAACACTAAGCAATGCAATAAGGTTCAACAAAGGCCATACCAGTCAAGCAAGCTAATTTGCAGACAGTATGTAACTTCATCAAGGAAAATATTATTATCCATTTTTGCATTCCACATAAGATAGGTGTTGATAATGCCATATATTTCTCTTATATGGAGTTGAATTATTTTTTACGAATAAAAAATATCCTTAGCACATATTTCTGACTATTACCCTCAAGGGAATGGTCAAGTAGAATCTAGTAACAAAAATCTTGTGACGATTGTGAGAAAGATTGTAGATCATAATCAAAGAAATTGTCACAAGAAACTATATGATGCACTATGGACTTATCATATCACCCCCAAAAAGGCTATTGGTATGTCCCTGTTTCATCTCCTATATGGAATTGATCAAAGAAGTGAAAGATGGTGAGTTCCAAGACTCACTTGACAAAATAATTTTGTACTTGGAAAAGCTATGGGAAGATAGGGTGTTGGTGGTTGATCAGCTAAGATACCATCAATTGAAAGTAAATAAAATCTATGATAATAAGGTGAAGAAGAGATATTTTCATATCGGTGATCTTGTCCTTCTATGGGATAAGAGGAGAAAACCAAAAGGAATGCATGGGAATTTTGATTCACTATGGTTTGGCCCATTTCAGATATGGGACACATGTCGAGAGAACACTTTCTGACTATCTTATCTAGATGGCACTCACTTCAAGTTTCCTCACTGTGGGAAATATCTGAAACTATACAAATAATGAAAGTAGGTTGTCCCCCATATGTACCATAGGTGAATATAGGTTTGTGTGTTTCCCTTTCCTTCATGTGTTTCCATTTCTTTTGTGTCTTTTTTTTTGTCATGTGTTGTGTTCAATAAAGAGTTTTTTTGTATCCATCCTTATTTTAAAATGACTCTATAGCCCAGTGGATAAGGAAATGGTCCTCTTAGTGTCTTGATATTATTTGGTTCATACTTTATTTGTTCTCATATTTTTCAAACCAAAATAATCCCCCAAGCTAGAGCCAATTGTTTTCATGCAAAATGTCTAACATGAAAAATTCAAAAAAAAAAATCCATGACAAATAAGCCCACACTCAAAAATCCATAAACCAGGTAATGTAAACCTCTGGCCAATTGCTGAATACAAAAACACCATCATCGCTGATAGGTATGTGCTAACTAGATTTTTAAAGTGTGTTTCATGTGCAGGTAAGTTAGTGGGAAGCAATTTATGGACTCATTTTGATCCACTTTAAAGGAACTTCTCTTAGAGGCCTGAAAATTCCTTTTATCAGGAATTTAGCACCTAATGAACACCCTCTAGAGATTAACCAAAAAACTATAATACCTCCCATTGGATTCAATATCATATAAATAAGTTCCCAAAATGTCCTCTTGGAGCTCTGAAAACTTTGTCTTCAAGTCTCTCTACAAGGTAAGCTTCAAGGACATATCCAATTTCAAGGGTGGACACATGTCATCACCAAATGAAGGCACACTTTTTTATATCATTTTTCACATCCCCTTCAAATAGTTGGGACACAAAAATGTTTCCATGCACAATTGAGTACCCTAGTGCATCACATGACCCTGATGAAGCCTGGTGACGTCAGTTATGTCCCTTCTCACCTAATCTTAGCCCTTCACGTCATACAACCACAAAGTGAAACTTTTCACTCCAGGGTAAGGGCACACTTTTTTTCCCATATGTTCCATCCCCTTGGGACAGTTGGGACCCAAAAATTTTCCCATGTGCAAGATGGTCAAAAACCAATAAAATTGGCTAAGTCTTTAATTGTCATGTGCTTCCTCCTTCCACCTCTCACTCCATAAATGCATTCACTCATGCTCACCACCACTCACAAGTAAAAATATCAACTTAAAAAAAGAAACCTCGTTGGAAGAAATTAAATTATATTTTTAAGTTGGTTATGACATTAAAGCACAAAAAACCCTCTTTTGTGCCCTAATCTCCCAAACCTATTTTGATCGTAACTCATATTCCCGAACTTCGATTGCCATGAGATTTAAACTAAAGGGTCCTTGTGATAACACCTTTAAGGAGAGTATTTTCATTACCTCATTCATGCAATCTACCATTATTTATAGCCACATGAATTTTCCAGCAAAAAATCACCTTTACTCAGATTTACACAACTCCAGCAAATGAAATCCCCTAAAAATTGGAACAGATCCTTTAAATGAATTATGTAAACTTCTGTAAGTGGTTTTGTTTGAATATGACACCAAGAAGACAAATTTATAGTTTTAGTAAGTATCTATGGGATCACCTACTAAAAATAGTAAGTCTGAGAAAAATATGGATTCACACTCCTCATTTCATTTCCCCATGACCGAGACACTCGAAAATTTGTAAGATTAATGAAAATGGAAAAATTGGTCAAAATGGGTCAATAATGGTGAATATTCTAAAAATATTAAATGGGGGAAATGAGATAAAAAAAAATCAAATTTCAGTCCTTCACACATTCTCAAATGGTCTTGGCACTCACATGAGCTCCTTTCTTTGTTTTCAAGTCAATTCCTGCATTCCCCGATGAGGTGAGCAAAGAGTGTCAAAATGAAAATGTCAATTTGTCCCGAAAGCTATTTAACTCATTTCACATGGAATGCATGATCAATTGGTGGATGAAATTTATTTTGGTCTCATTCTCCTTTCCTCACTTCAGACTCAGCAGGATCTTTTCTCATGCTTCACTCATCATTAGTGTTCCTGTAGTGGTATAATCAACATCATGGTTGTATGATCAAAGTGCATCCAATTTCTGCCATATGAGTGTTTGATCATCAAGATGTGATATTTTCTCAAGGATCAAAAGGATTTTCTTAATAAGAGGAGTTATCTTCCAATATTCTCAGTGGTCTTCTTCTGAAGTGTTCATCATTCCTCTTCTCAGTGTATCCGGGCAATGTGTAAAAGTGCATCATTTCAAAAAACCTCAAAAAGGGGAAAAGTGTTCAAAAGGACTTCTTCAAAGTGGATCTTTATCAACAGTGGAGGAATCTTGAACCATGCTTTGGAGAATTCCTTCTCTTCTCTCCTTATTCTTTCTCCTCTTTTCTACCTCCTTTTTTATTCTTTTTTGTAAACAATTGTGACTTTTTGTCATATTCATTAAAATGACTATGAAATACTTATGAAATGTAAAAGTCCCTTTTGCAAATAAAAAATGGGACTTATTGTGTGTTTCCTAAGGTTATGTGAAAAGTTACTTGTGATAGAAATATGAAAATGGGTAGATAAAAAGATGGATTGTAAAGCTATAAAAGGAGATGACCTCCTCATTTTAGAAGGATGATTAATCTTGTTTACTAGCTCTCATACTCTCTCTAGGAACAAGTGATCAAATTCCATCTACTTCATTTTTATATTTTTTCCTCCATATTTCTTTGTACATCTTTGTAAATATTTCAATAAAGAAATAAGTTTCATCTTTTATGGATGAGTGAATAAGTGGAATTTTATGTTCATGGTTTCATGTTGTCTTGATATAAATAGCAAGGTTTTTATTCTTTCCTAATTGTGTGTGATGGTGTTTTTGGTTAATCCTTCCAAGAATCTAAGCTTTTCCTACTTGTAGTATTAATCCCCCACCTAATTTCTCATTCCCAATTTCCCACCTTCCTAGAAAATTCCTCCCTTGCACGAAATTACAAGAAGTTTCCGCATGTGCATTGAAGTGTGCCTGTTAGATCCCCAACTTCTCGGCCAACAACAGATTTATTTTTCTTTTCTCATACAATAATGGAGCTTCCCATTCAAGCATACGGACCTAGTCCCAGAGCATTGGCATAAATCCACTAATTTTTCCTATCAAAAAATTATTTTTCCAACATTTTTTTGTGCCAACCATGGGACAAATTTAGAATATCTGCACCCAATATGCAAACCACAAAATCCATATATATATATATATATATATATATATATATATATATATCTGTGTGTGTGTGTGTGTGTGTGTGTGTGTGTGTGTTAAAAAAACATAATTTTTTTTTTGACAATTCATCGCTGAAAAACCCACTATTAATCCCTTTAAGTGACTGTTCATATTCCATAATTTCCTTTCATATTCTCATTATAATATTTTTCCAAAACTTCCTAAATGAAGATATACAAAGCTCAATATGTTGAGAGGAATTATTGATCCCGCTTTTAAGGCTTTACAATATCCATAGGAAAAAATCAAAGATAATCTATATTTCTTCTCTCAAGCCTCATCTCCAAAAGATTCTTCAAGTAGTACACCTAGAAATATTATTCAAACTCCTACTAATCCTCTTGATTATCTCATATTTCAACCATAATTAAACATTGAATTCCCTAGTGAATAATAACAAGAACTAGAGGAAGAATTGGATGAAGAATTTGAAGAAGTAGAAGAAGAATAAATAATGGAAGAATAATTAGATAGACCTCTATGAATTGTGTCATGGGGAAGAAACACAGGTCCGCTTTCCCTCCCTCAACGTATCCATGAATTTCCAAGGGGTTCTCGTAAGATTTTTTCTAAATTCAAAGGAGATGACACAGAACTTCCAAAAAATAATGTAACAGCATCCATCATGGCATGTTGAGTGTTAGGAGTATAACATGAAGATATGTCAGTAAGATTTTTTGTAGAATATCTGCAAGATAAGGTATCATAGTGGTTTTATCTCCTACCAACTAGATCCATCACTAGTTGCGATGACATCAAAACTAGTTTCGAAAAAAGGTTCAAATCCATTGAAGATTGTCAAGACCTCCCATTGTAGTTTGTTCAAATAAAAAAGGGACCCAATAAGACTATGAGGAATTTCATATCCTGAAATAACATGTTGTTATAAAGGATACCCTTTGAAGTTGTGCCCTCCGACGAGAACGTGAAAATATTCTTCATCAATTCTCAATTACCTGAGGTAGGATTCATCCTCTGAAAATATTTTCCTATAGATATCGTACAAGCTCAAGAAATTTTTGTTAATGTATAATATGACCTCATCATATCATAAAATATCAAAAACCCTTCAAGGAATGATAAGGCCCGACATCCCAAAGATGAGAGAATTGGTCCATTGTTGCATAAATTGGAAAATGAATTGAAATTTTGAAGAGGGAAGTTTTCCAACAAAAATTCCATCAAAGTTGTAATAGAAATTAGATTGCAAGAGCACCCCAGAGGCTTGACTTAAAGGATCCATCTATTAATGAAATTTGTAGAACTCAATAAGACAAAGAAGGACTTGAACAAGAAATTGAAGACAAATATTTCCTAGAGATTGAAAAAGTAGATAATGATGTACAAATCATATTCTGTGAATATCCAAGAGGTGGAGAAAATGATGACAAAGATACACCACCTAGTTTCTCATGTGTGGCATTCACCTATTCTCAATCTCAAAAAGGAAATTCTTCCCTCACTGCTGTGAAAAATAATAAGATTAAATATCCTCATGTTGCAGCTCTACAACATAAAATAATCATTCGAGGATCTCCACTTCCACCCTCCATGGAGTCTGCATTGGAGAAACCAGATCTTATGGAAATTACGAGGTAACCTAATATTCCAAGTAATGCTCCTCCTAATTCTAATTATGCTTGTACAAAATCTAGTCCTTCAAGAGTCTTTAATGTACCTTATATATCAGCTTATTTTCCCCAAACCTCTACTCGCACTTCTAAGCCTATTCTAACTTCAAAAGTATTGTCTCCATCCCCCTGTTTGCATCTACTCTTTTTGATGTCATAGAACATGTGAACAAAGATAAAGTGTAGATCTCTGAATTTGATTTTATGCGTACTTTTTTCATGTGTTTTTGCAAGGGAAAAATTCAAGGTGAAAACATGATAACTATACCTTAGGGTCAAAAATTTTGCTTGTAATCCCTACCAAGCACCCCTCTGGATTAGTTCTTCCCATGTGTCATGCCTATCCTCATCCCCTAATACCTCATATGCATTTAAATACATTTTCCTAATTTTTTTAAATGTGAAAACAAGCTCATGAAGTTCTTCGGATACAGTTCTTCTCAAGGCATTTTCTTCAGTGAACCTAGAAAGGTTATTTCTAGCCTTTTCAAGATAGATGTGCACCATTCAGAAAAGATTTGAAGGCTAAAATTAATTGATAATTGGTATTGAGGAGATAAGAACATATTTCAAGTGACTTAGGAAAGTATAGGGAATATTTGAAGGTTTAGGGACAAGTTTAGTGAAAGCGAGTTTTTGAAGGTGAAGGAGCTTGCAGTTCAAAACAGTGCCTAAGCTTTGGAAGATGATTCTGGGAGCTCCATAAAGAGTTATAAGTTAAAACAAGATACCTTTTGAAATATAATTCAATTTTCTAAATGATGGTACTTTCATATTTTTCACAAGACCAAAGCACTTCTTTCCACAATCTGGTTTATGGCAGGTACACACTCTGCGATGCTTGAGAAAAAAGGATTATTTTTCAAGGAGTTGTAGACAAAATTAGATCATTGGTACCTATCCCATTCTTCTCAAAATTATAAATTGGAGTCAAAATCATATAAGTGAAGTTCTAAAAATTTCCTCCTCAAGCTTCAGAAACTTCATCTTCAAGGTCTCTCTCAAGGTATGTTCTCGCAGTTAGAAATTTTTTTGAAGAAGACACGTATCACCTCCCAAGATGAACATCGCACTTTTTGTATTGTCTTTCCTATCCCATTAATGGAAATGTGGGACAAAATAAATTCACCCATGCTTTTTTTATCCCTCTTGCTCCATCATATGACCCTAAAAAGCTCTATGCAATGTCAGATTAAGCTCTTTTCCACCTCTTTCTAACCCTTCTCATCGTGTCAAATCACAAAGTGACACTTGTCAACTCCTAGATGAGGGAACATTTTTCTATGCACATATTTTCTTATCCCCTTGGGAAAATTAGGAAAAAAAAATTCACCCATGAGCAAGCCATCTTAGGTCTTAGTTCATCACATGTGACCCAATGGAAGGCATCATGGGAGTCATTTTTGCAACCCTCTCTTCTCTCTCCCCTCATGGGAAATCATCATAGTGCACACTTATCATGCTCATGGTGATGGCACATTTTTCTAACACCATATGTCTCATCCATTTGGGATATTCTGGGGACAAAAAATTGTTATCCTTTACATAATATGTTTAAAAAACCAAAAATATGACAAATTTTCATAACTGTCATGTTGTTTATCCCTTCCTTGTGCGTGCATGAGAGGTGCTGCCGAATTTTTTTAAAAAACATTGCAAATAACATTTACACCATTTTTCCTCAATTCCTTCATTAGAAATCATATGGATGATTAATAAATAACCAATTCAAAAACCTCCATTAAACCTGCAAATAAACACCATGCTCAAACTTTTGTTATAATGACTCCATTGTGCCCAAAAACAAGAAAAAATCATATCTACCTAACTGCCAGTGAACAAAATCAAATGAAATTTTCATAGACCTTCCTATTTCCTAGGAGCATTCAAGAATAAAGTGGAAGAAATATCAATGATATCCCTATATTTTTAATGGTATAAAACCCTCTATTTTGTGCCCTAGTTTACATTTTTTCAATTTCTCATCATTCTAGTAGACAGAATCAGGGTAAAAATTTGAACACAAGGTCCAGAAGGAAAACCTATTTTGGTGAAGCATGGTTTCATCTCAATCTAAGGTGTGAAAAGGTAGTTTATAAAAATATTAAGTCTCTTATGTTCTCTCACTTACTATAAATAGTAAACTTACCCAAAATAGTAAGTCCTCTTCAGGCAATGCACTCGGAGTTTGAACAATGGGAATGGTAAACTAGGAAATTTCGGTCAAAAAAAGCAACAAAAAAATCACAAAAAGGTAAATAATAAAAGGAAATGTATCTAAAAATATTAAATCACCATCAATGGAGTTGAAAAATTCCAGATGAATCGAGAAGTCCAAATTTGAGACCAAAACAGGCAAAATATCCCAAAATAGCAAGTCCTAGTTTAACCTACTGAAAAATAGAAAGTCTTCATTTTAGGTGTAAAAAGTTATACTTGGCTCTATTTTCATTCATCTCTACTAATTTTCAACATCTTCTGATGGGTTTTATGACAATGGTGGCCATATCTCAAACATGGGGTAATTCATCATTCACAGAAGTCTTGAGGCATCATATCTAGTCATAATTGTGTGCGAGGGTAAAGTAGAACATCGCAAGGCACAAAGGTTAAAAGTAAGAGACATTATACAGTATGATAAGATATTCAAAAAATTCAGCAAGAGCTCAAGAGGTCATCATAACATTGTCAATCAGGTTAGAGTCATCTTGCACTCCCTTGGTGAACTAGTGGAGTGATCGCAATGAGCTATCCAAGGTGATCTCAGTTACTTTTTCAAGGAAATTTGGTCGAAGTAAAATTACAAGAAATGATGCATCAAGAAAGAGTGATTCATTCTTCAGAGAATCCAAGTTTCCAGGTATGTCTTCCTCAATGGAAAATTCTTCCTCAATGATGGTTGAGAGTTGGTTCCATAACAATCTCTTGGAAATACTCCTTTGACAAACATCATGTCAACCCCTGAAGAGCCTTTTCCATGGATTCAATAAATGGTCTTGAGAGTGATCCAAGGACAACACAACTTGCTATTATCTCCCAATATCAAAGAAATATCAGGGACATTGAAGTCCCAAATGAAGAAATAAGGCCTAAAAAACATCTCATGCTTCTTCAGTGGCATATCAAGAAATCAATATGTTGAAATTTGTTAGGCCTAAGAATGAAAATCCCATTGAAGACATGACTCCATTAGATTATGAGTTGACCCGCATCTCATTGGGTCAAGCTTCACATGAGGTTGACTCTCATCTATTCAAGGAATCCACCTCCTGTCTCCTCTCACTCAGAATGAAAAATACAAGCTGAAAAATTGTGTAATTTAGAGGAACATGTAAAATCTCTCAGTGCCCACATCCAACCCTTCTTGGAATCTAGCCCAGCATTTTCTCTTTCGAGTAGAAGATATTCCTCCAATTAGTAGTGTTGATCCTGAGGCAGTCAAGAAAGCATAAGGATACATGATGTAGGGGAAGGCCAATTAGAAATGGATTGAGAAAATCATTGAGCAAGGTCAAGGCATCATTTCCAAATATCACTTCTCTCATCAAGTATGTTCTTACAACTTTGATAGAAGTAAAGAAAGCAAAGGAGGAATTTGTAAAAGAGGTAAATCACTTGGATTAGATGTTTCCATTGGTGTTTGAGATGAGCTATTTTGACTCTCACACCCTCGTAAGAAAAAAAAAGGTGCTTGCATCAATTACTGAGAATTTGTCTCAAGTTTGGATCCACATCATGGATGCAAGATATGTAATGCTCAAGAATGCAATCTCTAAGTTGGAATCTTATGGACAACATGCTTTTAAGATCTTGAATGATGTTTATAATTTTGTTTAATAAACTTTGAGTTCCCTTTGCTCATTGAGGACTCATCCTCAGGGGACTCATTGCTTCCTTCCAAGAGCTAGTTAAGAAAGAGGCAGGTAAACATCTCTCCTTCAATGAAGATAACTTAGAGTCCCTGGCCAGTATCATAATTTGCATTGCTGCAATTATAATGGATCGTGAAATGGAAGGCTTAGTCAATGCAAGAAGATCAGTGATATCCCTGAGACATGGACCAAGGTGTTGGGCTACATTTTCATTCTAGAGGAGGATAAGTTGGTAGCTTATGATAGCTCAATTCAGCAAGGAATTCAAGGAACAAGAGTACCTGTTCCTAGATAATATTCATCGAGAGGAATGAATCAGCAATATCCTTCATCATAGGGAGTTTCTTCATCTAATATGGAAACTTATTCCATCTCCTCTCTTTCCCCTCTTTCTTCTCTCCCTCTTCTAATTCTTCATTGAGCGTAATCATTGTATTTTGTCTCATTCACTTAAGTGACTTTATAAATTTACATTGTAATCATTCCCTTTATATTTATAAAAGGGAACTTAATTTTCACTTCCTAAGAAGATGTAAAGTCACAAGTGAATGAGATCATGAAGATTCATGTTGGGGGTAGGTGAAAGGTGAATTCACATTGCTAAAATTTGGGATGGCTTCTCCATTCCAAAAGATCCAAAATTCTAACTCTTTGGTAGCAATTTTGGATTGTTGTTGAAATTTGTATCACCAATACACAAGAAATAAAAGATACATTTATTCCATATACCTTTTCCTATGTATTATTCTATTTTCTCTCTTATATGCACTTTGTAAGTATAGTGATCAAAAGGAGCTTTGTATCTTTGATGAATGGGCCTCAGAGAAATGTTTATCTGTGTGGGTTTTGTTTGCCTCACTGATGGCTTCATTGTTTCTTTATTCTAATTGAATGTTGAAATACTATGGTTATTATGTGTTAATTTTTCGTGTTCCTACTCATAATTATAACCTTCCTTTGTTTAATTTCTCTCCTTCACCCATCACCATTGTAATTTCCTCCCGTGTACCCCATACAAGAACTTTTCCACAGGTTTAGTGAAGTGTTCATGTATGATCCCGGGTCTATTTGTCCACCCCATAGTAATAGATAGGATTATATTAGTTTACATTCAATAATGGGAGCCTCCCCATACACAAATAAGGAGGGGCATAACCCCGTGATCATTAGTAGAAACCCATAATTTTCCATATGAAAATTATTTCACCAACATTTTTTAGCGATTCTACTATGGAAAGATTTTACCATGTGCACACGAAAAGATCTCCGTAAAAAAGTATAAAAAGATATGAAACCAAAATAAAAAATCATATTTTGAATAAAAATCAATTTTTGAAGGTGACTCTATGTCAAGGAATGAATTCATGTCACGTTATTTTCCTATGACACAATTATAAAGAAGACTGTCAAGCAATGAAAATGTCTGATCAATCATCATTCTAGACTAATTCTTACGAGGATGAGAATTAAGGAACAACAAAAAATGTTTCTTGCTTCAAGAAAAAAATATGGAATTAGATAAGGAAAAAAGGCTAGTGATATGTCTCAAAAAATTAAGGAAATATTATGTATAATGAAGAAAATTGTTGTCTATAAAGAACCTATCATCAAATCTTAATGGCTTCAATTCAATCAGATTACTGATAAAGGAATGAAAACAATACTTGTTGATAAGGAAGAAGGTAAGAACCTAATGAAAAATATGCAAAGGAGGTACAATATGTTGTATGAACTTCCATAAAGATGATGAATCTATTGAAGGTGAAACTTTTAATCTCACATAGCTGAATGTGAAAATTGGAACCATGTCTTTTATCTATATTCCTTGGGATGATTTTCTTACATATATAAATGAGGAAATGGAAGCCTTGAAAAATGAATATGTACAAATAATTGTGATTATTTCACATGGAAATTCAAATCCCCAAATCTACCTTAAAATTCTAGAAGTATGCATTGGCCTTGCAAAGAATTCAATAGGAACACCTTGAAGAACTTCGCATTATCGAGAATGAAGAAACTCAAGGATATCCTTATGATTTTCCACACTATGAGGTGTTCATCTCTATGGAATATTCTTGGACACTTCTGAGGAATTTCATATCCTTAAACCTCATCAAGAAAATCAAATCGTCACTATGTAGTATGATGAAGTAGACATGATAGTTGAACCTCCATTCATCAACTCATTCTGGCTCGAGATACATTCCATGGGAGAAATAATAGATTCAAGAGAGGAATATTATTGTAGCATGACATATGATCCAGTGCTTTCCAAGGAATCCACTAAAAATGAAGAAGTACAAGAAATTCATCCTTCATCCTGGACTGAAGATGATAATTTTAAGGTAATCATGGATAATATTCTTTCCAATTTTGAATCTTCAAGTGATGTAGAAATGTTGAATGACGAAATGGATACAGTTGAAGAATCAAATTCTCTTCTTGATTAAATCATGGATGAACAAATGGAAGAATTAAATTTCTTTCTTATAAATAAAGGAGGATGAAAAATTTGAGCATGACCTCTCTGAAGAAATGATTTTACCACCCTCACCAAAGGAGCACAATGATGATCATCATAGTAGGTACATAATCTCTCCTTTTCCTTGTGAACAAGAATATGTTATGAGAAATGATCAAGATGAAATTGAAGGTATTTTCTACCCCAAGATGGTCTCTACACTCCTCATCATGAAGATGATGAAATGGATCTTGAGCTCAAAGGTGTTCCCTTCCCAGCATAGCATAGATCTCTTCTCCTTGTCAGAGAGTGTTGAAAATCAAGTATGCCCATTCTTGCAAGAAGGTGAGCCTGGAGTTGATAAGAAATGAAGAGGAGGTGAATGAGGATGTTTCAAATGAATCATGGTCATGTGTGGACCATATTTTCAATCATCTCCTTGGGGACCAATAGAATTATCTATTCTTATCGAGATGATGATGAGCACATTGCAGATTTGAAAGAGCTATCACTACAAGACATTTTGAAGACTATGGAATAAATTGAAGACCCTCAACTTAGTCTTGAGATTGTAACTCGGGCCATGGAAGTGCAGGATATGTATGAAGCAATTTTATTTCATCCTTTCCATGCACCAATGTTTGATGATGATACGAAGCAAATGGATTAGCTTGATGTCTTCGTCAATGCATGGATGAATGGGAGAAAAGGTGAAGGTAATGACTTTCTCTCTATTATTTTTTGAAGAATATCATGAATGTAAAATAAATGAGATTCTTGAATCCCCAATGAATATTATCAATTTTGAAGACAACATCTCCACTGTGGAGGATGATAGTAGGGAAAATGTTGAGCTGATTTATATTGAAGATAATAGTTCAAAACAAGGTGAAAAGTTGTGGGAGTCTTCTAGGTGTATTCAAGATCAACTTTTTCTCAACACTACTATTAGATATCCTACCAATTTAGAACAAGAATCTAACTGCAATATTCACTTAAGGGTGAATAATTCTTCTATGACCAAATCAAGGATTACAATTTTGAAAATGATACCAAGATGGAATTTGAGTGGATAGATATTGATAACAATTATTCTGGAAAACAAAGTGAGAATGTGCATGATTCTTGTGAAAGGATTTTCAAATTCAGATTACACTCACCATTTCCCAAGCTCTGATTTACATTAAACATGTTTCCATGCTGCAAAAATTTCTCGAGAATGATGAATACCTCCGTCCCAATGATGTGGACTCTATTTTTGAAAGCAATTGCTCAAAGAAACAAAGTGATATGTTGAATAGAAGTTGTTGAATGGGAAGAAAATCAGTTTATTCTTGTTCCTTATAAGTGCCTCACTGATCCAAGGGATGTTTCCATGTTGCAATTCAAGGATGAAGTATGTTTCCATGACAAGATCAATGTTTCCACTTTTGAGAACATGGAGGAATGGTGTCTCATGATCATAGAACATCAATTGGAAGTCATAAGATACAAGAAATTTAATAAGATAACAAATTTTTCATTGTATGCAAGAACATTATCAGTATAGTGTGAGTGTGAAGATGGAATATTGGTTGGTATCCTTCTTCTCAAACCATGTAAATCCATCTCAAGAGCATAGTATGATCAGATAGTGATCTTCGAACTTTAGAGGTTGAATTTCATTATATTGTTCCATGATGGTATGTACTTCTCCCAACCCTGTTACTAGGTATGTGTATATTCTTTCCCCACCTCCATAAATATCCCTCCCCTATAATATAATTTCCCTTTTTTGTTGTGTGTTGTTTTCCTTCTTTTGGTGTGTTTCACTTCTATTTGTTTGTTCATCCTTGTGTATTTGGAAGAAATGACTCCATAAGCCCAATGGATAAGGCACTGGCCCACATAGTGTCTAGAGATTTTGGGATTTCATTGCTCTTACTCAATTGACAATAGGTCCACTAAGCTAGAGCCAGTTTTTATCATGTGTTTTTTCAAGGGAAAAATTCAAGGTGAAAACATGACAACTATACCCTAGGGTCAAAACTTTTACTTCTAAACCCTCCCGAGCACCCCTCCAAATCAATTATTTTCCTATGTCATAGCCTATCCTCATCCTCCATGAAGTTATCATATGTATTGTAATACCCTTTCCTAAGTGTTTGAAATATGAAAACAAACTCATGAAGTTCTTCAGATAGAGTGCTTCTCAAGGCAGTTTCTTCAAAGAACCTAGAAAGTCTATTTTTAGCCTTTTCTGGGACAGGTGTGCACAATCTGGGATAGATTTGAAGGCATAAAATTCATCAAGAGGTAATATTTAGGAGCTAATATACATATTTCAATTGATTTAGGAAATTTTAGGGAATATTTGAAGGTTTAGGGGCAAGTTTAGTGAAAGTGGGTTTTTGGAGGTGAAGGAGCTTGCAGTTCAAAATAGTGCATGAGCTTCAGAATATGATTCCAAGAGCACTGTAAAGATTTATATATCAAACAAGATACCATTTTAAATCTGATTCAATTCTTTAAATTATGGTGCTTTCATATTTTTAATAAGACCAAAGCGCTTCTTTCCATGGTCTATTTTTAACAAGCACACCCTATGGTTCGGAGATTTAAAAAATGATCTTTTTTATAGATTTGTAGGAATAATTAGACCATTAAACTCATCCCATTATTCTCAAAATTATATTTGGATTTAAATCCATATAAATAAGTTCCAAAAAAGTCCTCCTGGAGCTCCAAATACTTCATCTTCAAGGCTACTCTCAAGGTTAATTTGTTTTTTAAGAGGGCACATGTCACTCCAAGGCTACAAGGGCACTTTCTTGTCCCATTTTTCCCATCCCCTTAGGATTTCTGGGACAAAAAATTTCACCCATGTGAAATTTATCCCCATATTCCATCATATGACCCCAAAAATATATGCAATGTAAGTTAAGCTCTTTTTCACCTCTTTCTAGCCATTTGCCTCGTCATAACACAAAGTGCCACTTGTTAGCACCAGGTTGCTATGTACCTTGGGATATGATAATATAATATATATGGGTTGATGGAGATGCCAACATGTGGCACACATCCCCTTAGTTAGTTATATGGGATCACATAGGAATTGGGTAATGGATCGGCCTACATTGGGATTAGGTGTTACCCATCCTATTTAAAGGATGTGAGTATCATTATGAGCAGGGATGGTATGTATGAGTTGATTCTTCTACTTGGTAGAGGTATATTGGATTTTTTCCCCCCTTGAAGTGGATTCCCATCTTGGTAGATTGTGGAGTTACTCCTTCCTTAAAGAGCGTTGTATGGTGTTGCCCTCCCTTAAGGGTATTATTCTGCATATATTGATATTAGGGCATATTGACCCCCTATATCTCTTGTGTTTTATTATCTTTTGAAATTTATTGATTTATTATATGCAAGGTTCTTATCAAGTGGTATCAGAGAAGTGATCTAGGTAATTTGTGGGATGAAACCCTAATGTTGGTGATTCATTTATATCTTGAGATAGATTTAGAATTTTTCAGATATTTTTTTGGAGAGTGGATACATAGTTCAAGTGATCTTCCCTCCGAATTTCAGATTTTTTGGAACTCTTTTGCAAAAGGTGTGTCTGTTTTAGGGTTGAAACCCTAATTCTAAGGTTTTGTCTATATCTTCTTAATAATGACGAATTAGGAAATAATTTTTTTGGGTTATTGGTAATACCACTGAAATTTCAGAATTGGTGGATCTATTTTGACAGAGTTATTTTAGTTTTATTGTTTTTCACTATTTTGCTCCATAGGCCACAATTTGAGTAATTTTCCTAAATTTCTTACATTTTTGGAAACCTCTCAAAAATTAAATTGGGGTTTGTGTTCTGTGATTTCTGATTTTTGGCTGACCTTTAGCCAAAAGGGTTAGAAAAAGTTTTGATCAAAAGGGTCTATTCATAAAACCCTGGTTTTGTGGATCATGGGGATGGTAGATTTTTTTTGGAGATGGCAGGATTGATGCTAGAGAATGGTGGAACAAATTTAGGGTTAAATTCTCTAAACCATCAGATATTTGGTTATTCAAGTTGTGGATTAGTGGCCTTGCATATATTTGGTTTTCTGAGTTAGAAAGAGGAAAAGTCTAATTGGTCTTTGGAGGAACTAGAACAAGTTTTCATGGATAGATGGGAAAAAAAAGAAGAAGAAGACGAAGCAAAAGAAGAAGAAGAAAGAAAAATAAGAAGTAGAAGAAGAAGAAGCAGAAGCAGAAGAAACATCAGAAGAAGAAGAAGAAGACGATGTTGATGATGAAGCTGCTACACAGGATAGTGCATCTCCAAGGAAAGAAGCTTCAATATTTCAGTTTGAAGGGTGCATTCAAAGAAAAAAGGTAATTGTTTCCATAAACCCTAGCAGCCAATATAACTTCATCAATATGGATGTAGCTCACAATCTACATGTGCAAACAAAGCATATCAAGGAATCTCAAATGGATGGTAAGAAATTTCAATTTTTTGAAGATTTAAAGCTTTCTATGCACCTAGGAAAGGATGTTATGATGTATATGTATTGATGGAGATTCCGACATGTGGCACACATCCCCTTATCTTATTATATCATTCATTTATGATTTATTATGCTTAGGAGGTTGGCCTCAGTATTGGCCATAGGTTAGAATGGTATATATAGGGGTTAGAAGGTTGTAGTTAATCATGATATTGAGTATTGGAGTGTTATTGTATGGTTTGGAGGTTACCCCCTCAAAGTGGTATTGGAGGTTTCCCCCTCGAAGTGGTAAAGCTATTATATGAGCATAGTGTCATCATTTATCTATATTTTGGTGTTCTCTCATGTTATTCTGTTGTATATGTTTTTATTTATACAAGTAATATCTTTACACAGGTTAGGGTGTAATTTTTTGCACCAAATATCCCATCTCCTTGGGATATTTAGGAAAAAAAATCCCATGAGCAATCCCCTTCCTAGGTTCCTCATGTCACCCAGTCCTAACCCCCGGGAGCTTTTTACATGTTTTTCTCTCTCCTTCGTCAGGCAATCACCATGCGACACTTGACATGCTTTGGTGAGGGCATATTTTTTTGCACCAATTATCCCATCCCTTTTGTAAAATTAGGATAAAAATGTGTGCTCCCTTACATGAATTTTTAAAAACTAAAATTTACAAATTTTGTAATTGTTGTATTATTTCATTCCTTGTGCGTGCATGAGAGGTGCTCTTGGATTTTTTCAGAAACCATTACAAATTATTTATAAAAAAAATATCCTCCATTCCTTCATGATCATAGATAATAAATAACCAAGAAAAATTATCTTTTCCCAGACACCATGCTGAAATTTTTTTGAAAATGTCTTTGTGCCCTAGAACGATAAAAATCCATAGCTCCCAAACTGTCAAATAGAATCAAATGAAATTTTCACAACCTTCCTATTTCCCAAGCACCTTCAAGAAGCAATTGGAATATAAACTCAATGATTCCCTAGATTTTTAATGGCATCAAACCCTCATTTTTTTCCCTAGTTTACGTTTTTTCAATTTCCCATCATTTTGGTAGATGGATCAGACTAAAAATTTGAACACATAGTCCAACAGGAAAACCTAATCTAGTGAAGCTGATTTCATTTCAATCCAAGGTGTAGAAAATTAGTTTCAAAAAAATATTAAGTATCTGGAGCCCTCACTTACTATAAATAGTAACTTGTACCCAAAATGGTAAGTCTCTTCAGAACAGTGCACTTTGTGAACAACAGGAATGATAAACTAGGCAATTTTGGTCAAAAAAGCAAAAAAAAAAAGCAAAAAAACAAAGGCAAATTTCAAAAAATAGTAAAGCATCATTAACGGATTTGAAAAAATTATGCTAGATGATAAAGGAGTTCAAATTGAAGCAAAATAGGTGAAATGTTCAAAAATAGCAGGTCCTCGATCAACCTGCTAAAAATAGAAAGTCTTCATTTTAGGTACAAAAAGTCACAGTTGATTGTCTTTTCATCCATCTCTCTAATTTTTTGACATCTCCATAGGTTTTTTAAATGGTTCCATATCTCAAACATGTTAATTCATCATTCATAGAAGTCTTGAGGCATCATTTCCAATCACCTTCACCCATCACAGTTGTAATTTTCCTCCCTTGTACCCCATACAAGCACTTTACCACAGGTTCAGTGAAGTATTCATGTGTGATCTCCGACCTATTTGGCCACCCCACAATAATAGATAGGATTATAGTAGTGCACATTCAATGATATGAGCCTTCCCATACACATAAAGGAGGGGTGTAGCCCCGTAAGTGTTGGTTGAAAACCCATAATTTTCCATACAATAAATTATTTCACCAAAAGTACTCATCCCAAAAAAATTAAGAAGCTTATATGTCATATCAAGGGTAGTATTTCAAAGCCCAATATTATGACTACTAGTTCTAAATGAATACTACCAACCCCACCTAGACCTCCATCGCAGAGCATGCTTACTATGAGTGCATCAAAGAGTGTTAAGATTGATCCTTTCTATGTCTTCCTTCTCATTAGAGTATACCAATTGAATAATTGTATAATATATTCAGGTTCCTCTGACAACGTAATGCCCATAAAGGTTGCCAATGCCCTCATAATCACCTTGAATCAGGAAATTGGCTCTTGTTACTCCATGGAATCAAAGGAATTCCCACTTTTAGGGAAATTCAAGGATGTACATGTGTCTCTCACCAAATTTCTAGACAAGAAGGTTTCGTTGACTATCTTGGTAGTAGACATTCCAGCTTATTTTTTAATGTTGGTAAGTTAAGGCTTCTTCCAAAACTTGGGATGAAAAATATAGATGAATTGGTCTTCCATAACCATTATGGTTAAGGGAGTTATGGAAAATTTTCTTCCAACAAAGAAGATGAGATATATAGTGCAAAATTTAGGAAATTCAGAAGCTAACATCTTGTACTAAGATAGAAATAATATGAATCATTTCATAACATCCGAAGAGGAGGATGAGATTCCTATCTTGATAGGACCAAACATTCCTTTCCAATGGGGTATTGATCATGAAGAAGTATAGATAAATATTGATTTGCAAGAGGATAGCCACGAGTTTCTGGATGATGTAAGCCATGAGGAAGATGAAATGGTTCTTGATGAGCTCTAAGATGAGAAATAAACTAATGTGTTTACCCATGATGAGGAGGTATTCTCGTTACCATTTGAATATAATGATTATCTTGATCATGTCACCCATGAAGGATAAAATCCAACTTGTGATGAACCTTTAAAAGATTTGAAATAAGAATCAGTGTAAGAAATGCTAAGAATTATAGAAGAAATAGAAGACCCTTATCACAATCTTGAACTCCTAATGTAAGCCATGGATTTTCAAGATAGGTATGAATCTAGTTATGAATTCTCAACCAATTCAAAAAATGGTCATGATGAATTATATCAAGGTGAAAAATTTGATATCCCTCTGGAGCTAATGATTGATGGATATGTTGATGAAAGTGAATCTTTCTCTTTCCCATTTGAAGAAGAAGATTCTTTCTATGAGGAAAATATCAAAACAAAGGTCCTTGAGTCCTTTGATGATGAATCCTCTCATATTTAAGAGCTAGTGAAGTTCAATGAGCCTTGGGATGATGGATCAATCTCTAAAAAAATATTTCATCAAGTTTCAAAACAAATATTCCTTAAATAAATGTTATGATGAGCTCTTGAAATTTTGGGAGTCCTTGCAAGAAATATTGAAAGAGGAAGAAGGTATAGAAGATTCCAATCTAATTATTGACCTCTTGACTCATATTATGGCCATACAAGATAGGTATGAGGTTATGTTTGATTATTCATTCAATGTCCAAAAACCTCATAATGAAATGGAGCAAAAATATTAATTCAATGCATCTTATGAAAAAATTCTCAATAAGCATGAACATGGAAAAGAGAGACACTTGGAAAGTTCAATCACTTTGATCAAAAATCAGCCTTGGGGAAATGATGAGATGCAAAATGAGAAATCACCAGTGTGGGGGAGCACATAAGGTAATTTACAATTCGAGACTGATTCCCAAGATAGTAAGAACAATGGAATTTTTGAGAAAATATCTGAGCATCAAAGTGATCATGTAGGCTCGCTCCTCCCAAACATAAAGGAAGTCATGAAATCACCTCACTTTCATAAGTAGTTAAGGAAAGGGGGATACTTTTTTAACAAGTCAGTGGCTTTATGCAGAATATAATCACTCAATGTTACCCATTCTGAGGTAATTTATGAAAAGAGAAGTGCTACAGTGAAAGCGGGTTATCCCCCATATGTACCATAGGTGAATATAGGATGTGTTTCCAATTTTATCATGTGTTATCATTTTCATTTTTTATTTCCCTTTCTGTCAAGTGTTTATTATTTTCACGTGTTGTGTTCAATAATGAGGTTTTTTTTATATCCATCCTTGTTATGTTTAGACTCTGTATAGCCTAATGGATAAAACACCAATCTAAGTTATATATTGAGATTCTAGAGTTCATTATTATCCAGTTCTCACTTCATTTGATCTATAATAATTCCCCAAGTGAGAGCCATTTGTTTTCATGTGTTTCTGCAAGAGAAAAAATTAGGTTGAAAATATGACAACTTTACCCTAGTGTCAAATGCTTTGCTTGTAAACCCTCCCGAGCGCTCCTCCGGATCATTTTTCCTTCTATGTCAGGATTATCCCAATCCTCAAAGTTATCATATGTGTTTTAATAACCTTTCCCAAGTTTTTTAAATATTAAAATAGGTTCATGAAGTTTTTTGATGTAGTGTTTCTCAAGGCAGGTTCTTCTGTAGACTTAGAAATGGTTATTTCTAGCCTTTCTGAGGAAGGTGTCCACCCATGGAGTAGATTTGAAGGCCCAAATTCATTTTTAAGTGGTATTGAGGATAAAATATCATATTTCAAGTGATTTAGGAAAATTTAGGGAATATTTGAAGATTTAGGGACAAGTTCAGTGAAAAAGGGTTTTTGAAGGTGAAGGAGTTTTTGGTTCAAAACAATGTCTGAGCTTCAGAAGATGATTTCGAGAGCTCTGTAAGGATTTAGAGGTCAAAAAATATACCATTATAAATATTATTCAATGTTATAAATTATTTTTATTTCTTATTGTTCACTAGACTAAACTACTTCTCTCCACAGTCTGTTCTTGGAAGGCACAACTTGTGGTCCCAAGAAAAAATTATATTTTCAAGGATTTTTAGGAATAATGAGATCATGGGACCCATCCCATTCTTATTAAAATTATTTTTTAAGTAAATTTAACATAAATTAGTTCCCAAAAATTCCTCCTTGAGCTCTAGAAACTTCGTCTTCAAGTCTCTCTCCAAGGTAAGCTTCCAAGACAGCCAATTTCAAGGGTGGAAAAATGTCATCACCAGATTAAGGCACACTTATGGTGTCCCACATATCACATTCCCTTGGTAAATTTGGGACACAAAAAGGGTTTCCCATACACATTTTTATCCCCCTAGTCCATCACATGATCCTGATGAAGTCCCAATGAGGTCAGTTAAGTCCCTTTCTCACCTAATCCTAGCCCTTCGGGTCGTGCAATCACAAAGTGCCACTTGTAACTCCCAAGTGAGGGTGAAATTTTTTTTCCCATCTATCCCATCCCCTTGGGATAGTTGGGAAAAAAAAATTCCCATGCTCATCTCTTTCCCAAGTTCTTCTTGTGACCCATATCTCAACCCCCAGGTTTTTTTTTGCTTGCTCTTTCCCCTCTCCTCCGCCAGACAATCATCATTCACCACTTGTTTTGCTCAGGTGAGGGTAAAATTTTTTTCACATATATCCCATACCCTTGGGATATTTTGGACGTAGAAATTCACTCATGTGCAAGATGGTCAAAAACAAAAAAAAATGGCTAAGTCTTTAACTGTCATGTGCTTCCTCCTTCCATCTCCCACTCCATAAATGCATTCACTCATGCTCACCACCACTCACAACTCAAAAACACAACTTAAAAAAAAAAAAAAAACCTCCTTTGGAGATCCATTAAATCACCTTTTGTATCTGGTTATGACATTCAAACACATAAAACCCTCTTTTGTGCCCTAATCTCCCAAACCAAGTTTTGCTCATAACTCATGTTCCCGAGCTCCGATTGCCGTGAGATTTGAACTGAAGGTTCCTTATGTGAATGACCTTTAAGAAGATTATGTGCATGCCCTAATTCAGTCCATCTTAAATTTTTTATATCCACGTGAATTTTCCAGTAAAAAATCACCTTTTTTCATATCTACAAAAACTCCAACAAATCGAAATCCCCTAAAAATTATAACAAAGCCTTGAAATGAAATATGTAAAATTCTGCAAGTGGTTTCATTTGAATCCAACACTAGGAAGACCAATTTATATTTTTATTAAGTCTCTATAGGTAGTCATCTAATAAAAATAGTAAGCCTAAGAAAAATTTGCATTCATACTCCTCATTTCATTTCCCCATGATCGAGACACTCGAAAATTGTCAAGATTGACGAAAAATCGTAAAAAAATGGGATAATAATCGGACAATACTAGTGAATATTATAAAAATAGAAAATGTTCACATTTCAGTACTTCACACATTCTCAAATGGTCTCAACACTCATATGTGCTCCTCTCGTTTTTTCAAGTCAATTGTTGCATTCCCCGATGCGGTGAGAAAAGAGTGTCAAAATGAAAATGTCAATTTTGTCCCAAAAGTTATTTCACATGGAATGCATGATCAATTGGTGGATGGTTTTTAAATTGATTTCGGTATCATTCTCCTTTCCTCACTCTAGAATAAGAAGGATTTTTTCTCTTGCATCATTTCAAGAAACCTAAAAAGTGGGGAAAAGTGTTCAAAAGGACTTCTTTGGAGCTTAGGGTCTTCGTCAACGATGGAGGCATCTTGATCCATGCTTTGGAGCATTCCTTCTCTTATCTCCTCAATATTTCTCCTCTTCTATGCCTCCTTTATAATTCTTCGTTGTAAACAATCATGAATTTTATTCTTATTCATTAAAGTGACTAGGAAATACTTGTGCAATGTAAAATTACCTTTTGCAATCAATAAAAAAGGGTGCTTATTTTGTGTTTCCTAAGGTTATGTAAAAAGTCACTTTGTGGTGGGAATATGAAAAGTCATGTGGGGTATAGATGAAGATATGGATTTTAAATCTATAAAAGGAGATGACATTCTCATTGTAAAAGGATGATTAATCTTGTTTACTAGCTCATATACTCTCTAGGAACAAGTGATCAAATTCCCTCTACTTTTGTTACATATGTTTTCCTCCATATCTCTTTGTATAGCTGTTCAAATATGTCAATAAAGAGAGTTTTATCATTTTTGTATGATTAAATAAGTGCAATTCTATGTTCATTTTTTCATCTTGTCTTGATATAACTAACAAGGTTGTTATTCTTTCCTAATTGTGTGTGTTGATGTTTCTGGGTAATTCTTGCAATAATCAAAGATTTTCCTACTTACAGTATTAATCCCCCTCCTATTTTCTCACTCCCACTTTCCCACCTTCCTAGAAAATTCCTCCCTTGCACAAAATTACAAGAATTTTCCACAGGTGCTATGGAGCATGCCTATTGGATCCCTGGCCTCTGGGCCAACAACAAGGTTATTTTTCATTTCACATACAATAATGGAGTTTCCCATTCAAGCATAGGGACCTAGTCCCAGAGTTTTGGAGTAAATCCACTAATTTTTCATATCAACACATTATTTTGCCAAAAAAATGAGAAACATATCTAATTGTGCATACATACTTTTCTTTTACTCGATAGTTTTTTCCTTAAGTTAGTATTATCATATTTCATAGTAAAACCTAAAAAATAAAGTGTATGCATTGTCTATTGAACAAATTGAACTATAAATCCAATGTAAAAAGCATATGAAACTTTTTAAAAATGAATTGTTTCATGGTAAAGTGAATAGATGCAAATAATGGAAGGAATACACATGTTCACTTTATGGGGGGATATCTTGTTCTTGTTGTATATGTGATTTCTTATTTATTTGGAGATGTTGAAACATTTTGGGTGATCAATCTCCAATTTTCACAAAATGAGAAGACAAAATAGGAAAGGAGTTAGTTTTGTTTGACCCATCACCGAGAATAGGTACCATAGGAAATTTGTCCCAAAGAACTCCACAATAATAAATCATGGCGTACAAAGTATATATCCACCCTGATATCTTCCCATATAAAGAGAGAGGAAGGAAAATCAACCTAAAAAGTACTTAGCCACATTTATATCTTCAAACACTATGGACCACATCATTGGAAATGTATTTAGGCTCAATATTGTAGATAACATAAAATTGAAAGGAAAGGTATGGCCCATGTCCTCATCATGTTCCATAATAACTAAGTATGATAATGTAAATGTTGTATAATGCAAGGGAGAAGAAGGCTTATGCCGCCAAACCCTATATGTGAATGATGTACTTATAGACACAAAATATATGCACTTGGCTACATTTTTAAGTCCTAGAGCATGCTAATATATACATGATTCCTAAGCAAGAAAACTAGTAATTAATAATGTATTTTTGGCCTTTTGCTTTGTTTGTTATATTTTTATTGACCTTGGACACCCTACAGCCCTGTCGGTATTTGAGTGATTTATATTTTATGGCCTCGAACACTAACACCCATTTAGGACACTAGTTCCCAAGTTTTTATGTCTGTTTTAGGCACTCCTGGCCCTTTTTCCCATTTTCTCAAGTTCTTATGGATATCTTTTACATCTTAGGCATCTTTTATACTTTTGGGCTAGCCTTTCACTTTTTAATTATGAAATTCAAACAAGGGAATCATATATATATATAATAAGGGACCAAGCACTAAAAATTACATACCATCACCTAAACTTGCATCTAAAGTCACAAAGATCATCTCCAGGCATCCATATAGCACACACATTCAAGGGACAAGGGTTACATCACTTTTGAATACACATCATAAGAGGGGAATTTTATTCTATTCCATTACACTTATTTTCATCATTTGGAGCATATTAGATCTACCCTAATATCTTAGTAAAACTTGCACAAGGGCATCATTACACACACTTACACAAAGAACTACATGGAGTATAAGATGTAGTGCAGCGCTCAGTACTAAGTTCACTCTTCGAGTTACCTCTGAGGTCAGTCCCACTCCACATCATGCATATTTTGTATTATATTTGATGTGGTTTGTGGACATGTGTAGGTAGATAACTTTTTTTGCAGGTTATAGGTACATTCAATGATCGAGGAGCAACAAAAAAATACTAACAGTGAAGTTTCTCCTGCACATAAGAGACCGGATCCTAATCATTCACATAGACACTAGTGCCTAAGTGCTCTTTCCCTACCATCTAGAACATTCTTGAGTTTCAGAACCATCAATGAGCATTGATGAAACACTTCTTATTATGTTTAAGTTATTTATTAGATCACTTCTAGATTACTCGATAATCAACTAAGTCTCTCTATCTCCCTATCTTTCTTAGGGTTTTACATTTGAACATGTTTTTTTCTTGTATATTTACTGTACATTAGCATTTGTATATCATACAGTATAGTAATTACTCTGTAATTATATTTAATTCAATTAATATTAAATCATTTGGTGAACCCACTGGCTCAAACCTTACCTTCCTTCAAGGTCTTCTTTTTATGCCCATCACCCATAGCGGTTGTTTCGGTACCTTTGAGCACATTGAGATTCCTCCATCTATCTGTAAATCCTCTCACTCAATTTCTATATCTTATAACCCCTTACATAATGCAGATAACGTCCCTCTTGAAAACATTGAAGCTTTTGATTGTGGACACTCATATGATGAGTATATTAACGTTGATCAAGAACAGCTAGAAAATTTTACCAATTTCCATCAAACGTTGCACACCAACCCTTTTTACATATCACATGTTCTCAATGCTTTACTTGTTGCTAAACATTCTCAATATGTTATTTTTATCCCTCTTGTAGGCTACTTCTTGGTTGAATTGGCCTCCACGCAACCCCTTAACATTCCTACTTCCAGTGTTATAGCCATCTCTCCCCTCATTACTTCCAATACCTCTAATAAACAACTTGGTTCCTCTTTAGTAACTCATGACTTAGCTTATTTATACCATGATCTACTAATTCAAATCCATAAATTACAACAAGCTACTTCACATTGCTCTTCATCTCTTGGTTTCTCACTTTTCCTTCAGAGCCATTTTGTACCCACCATATCCTCTCATCCACTACATCTTAAATTCAATGCACCAAAATGCTCACCTCCAATGGCCATGGTGACCCTAAGGAGCATCTTTGATCTTTCCATGTAGCATTTCTTGACTATGTAGATCATCTTACATTATTAGCTAAAATATTTCCTAGAAGTTTGCAAGATTACGTTGTGTCAATTTTATGATCTACATGTTCACTCAGTAACCTCTTTTACATCCTTAGCCAATGTTTTCCTTGCACATTTTTTTATCAATATCGACACCAATATCTCTTATGAACAATTTTATCAACTTAAACAAGGGCCTAATGAGCATCTAGCAGACTATGTTTTGTGTTATAATAACAACCTTGCTAAGATTACTAATGTACTAGCTGACTCTGAATTGCAAGATCTCATTATTCAAAGTCTATTACCTCCGCTTCAAGAGAGTGTTATCTTAGAGACCTCTCCTTCCTTTAACAACTATATCATACACTCAAATTGTGTGAAGGAAAACTTTTATCTATGGTCAAATTGAAATGTTATGATACTTCTTCATCCTCATATTCTAATAGGTTTCAAGCTAAATTTACTTTCAAACCATCTCCTATGCCCACTTAAGCTAATGCAACTGTTAATGGTATTTCGACACATGAAAAATACTTAATTGCAACCCACGAGGAATATTTTCACTAAATTACCATATGCACCTCATTTCCTATTACCACATCTTATTGAAAGTAATCTTGTCACTCTTTCTCCACCACTCAATCTTGATCATTCTCACCCCCGTGGCCACAACTATGATGAAAATGCATGTTGTGACTACCACCAATGCATTGGGCATCACATTGATCATTTCTTTAAGATTAAACATCTAATTCAAGATCTTATTGATAACAATGTAATTGAGCTCCCTAAGCCATCTACTACCAAACCGCTCAATGATAATCAAAAGCTAAAAAAAATCAATGACCCTCTACCAAAGCATGACAAGTAAGCTATCGATCCTTGTGCAAACCATACATATCATGTTGTGCCTCCTCCTTCATCGAGGCCTCTTTACTTTTTTAGTTACTTCTGCTGATGTGTCACTACCTATTATCACATTCTCGAATCATGATTATCATGCTACATTTACTTTTGATTCATTTCATATTAATGTCTCAAATAGTTCTTATATTGTCAACAATATTAGGGTCTATCCATCGAATTTTTACCAATGTATTCTCAGTGGCACTCCTAGCTAGCAACTATCTAATGCCTATTATCACATTTTCGGTTCCTAATTATTATGGTCATGTCAAACTTCCCATTATAATTGGGCCCCTCACCGTGCTTGTACTATTCATCATTACATCTTCAATTAAAGGTTATGACATGCTCTTAGGAATCCCTTAGCTCTGCGCTACCCAAGCCATCCCCCTTCATGCATCACTTATTTCTAAATTTCATCCATAATAAAAAACTTTTCACCATCAAAGGTATCCTACCATGCACACCATTTCTCCAACCCACTCTTGTTGATAGTTATGCACCTGTCATGGTATCTAGGTATCTTACACTTCACAAGTCTAAAACTACGTATGCACCTAGCTCTCTTATTCAGATGTGGCTTATATCACCACCTTATCGTCAACATCATTCCATTAGTCCACCCTTTTCGCCTAAGTCCCCTATTCAGATAGCCCAATCTCATAAGCATTCTCCACCATTTTTTCCTCGTTAGCCCATTAGTCCCACTTCGTCAGCATAATTCCCCTATTTGGGTAGCCCATTCTCTTAAGTGTTCACCACATTCTTCACCTCATCGGTCCCATTAGTCCACCTCGTCATCCTAAGTCCCCCACTCAGGAATCGCCTTCCTATAGGTATTCTCCACCTCCTTCACCACATCGGTCTCCTTCATATGCACATAGTTACTCTCCCAAACCACCGCACTTATATCATGCTAACATGCCTTTGTCTCCTCAGATATCGGGTTGGGGGGGGGCATTCCCTTCAATATGGCTAGATAGTATTCTATCCCCCACACACTTCGGGGCATCACATTTTCCCCAACCCATCACTATAAATTTGTATTTGGCATGTACCACTCTCTCACACTTTGTGCTTCGCACCTAATCTTTTCAAGTATTCACACATTTATGTAGTAAAATGTATGCCCATTACTCGATGACACACTCTAGTACTATGGTTCACACTTGATTATTGAGGGCACACTTATTCCGTAAACCTCGCATTATCTACACATCTCACAATTTGCGATTCATAATATATCTTTCTAATATCTACTCTCATGCAACACTCTCATTTCTCGATGATGCATTCTAGTTCCACGGTTCATACTCAATTTTTAAGGGTCTAATTTTTAAATGAACTTCACATCATCCACACTTTACACTTTTTCCTTCATGATACATCTTATTCTACACACTCACACATCTCTGGTACATTATACTATCATTTCCCGATGATGCACTCTTGTTCTATGGTTAATTCTTGATTTTTGAGGGATCACTTATAATTGAACCTCATCTCATACACATCCATTAGGGGGAAATATTTCTCCTACCATATACACATCTTGCATATTACACCATCACACTCATGCAACATTTGCACATCTCTGTTGCATTTACTCTTGTTATCTTATACTACTTACATGTTGCACTTTACTTACTATGCTATACGGATTCTTATTATGTCATTATATTTACCTATATACACATATATGTTCAATTGGTATCTTGAGGTGAATGTAAGACCTATAATATATTTATACACAATGCATGATGCTCAACACAGCTATTTACTAGCCCCATTGAGGCTTTTGGGGGCATCTATTTTTGCTACCCTTATACTTCATACATCGCAAGTTCTATTATCACATTATTTACTACTTCTCATTATAGTAATTCTAATTTTCACTAATCTATGCATGCTTTGACATACTATTTACCTATCTAACTTTCTAATGGGTTCTTCATGTGTAGCTTTTTCCTTGCAGGATTACATACAACCATGGTTATTATCACTCTTTATTTGCTTACTATTATTTTCTATTGTTTGTGGGTTATGCCCTATGTTATGCTTGTTCATTGTTTGCTTTTAGATGTTTTTCCCCTGATTGTCTTGTGACATTTTGAGTCATGTACCATGTATAAAACCCATTTTTCACTATCCATCTTGTCTTCCTAGTTATTTGTTACATTATTTTTTATTGCATGTCATCTTTTATACTAACACTTGTTACTCTTCCATCTTGTTTGCATGTGCCTTGGTTTCTACCATGCACATCCCCTACCTCCTCCAGGTATCCACTTCAAGAAAAAATTTGGTCCTCTCCTTTGGACTGTGGTCTCCTATAATAGTGATATGCACCCCAAACAAGGGGGGCATCTATTGGATGAACAAATCACCCCTACAATAGCTCAGAGCTATAGTGAAAATTAGCATAGTACTGAAATGGCATAGGTACACAGTTACAAACTAGCCCTGAATTAGACTTAGGTCTAAAACATAGAGCAGACACTAGTGCCTAAACATGGACAGTAGCGGTGGGTGTTTGTGTCCCCCCTGGGCATTTGTGTCCTTGGGGGAAAAAAATCATTTTCTCAGTTCAGTACAATTTACAATAATTTTCAAATCAGTTGTCCAGTAACAAGCACTTTCCTCTAGTTACATAATTCATTCTATCAATTACATTTCAGTTAGAATATGAACAATCAGAAAAAATCAAGACGTACCATCTATAGTGCTACTTATTCAAGAAGTGTCATGCAAGGAGAGAAAAACTATACCTCTCTTCCAAAAACTCTTTTCTTGGCATGAGATCACCCAAAAAACTTGCTCTTGGTGTGAGATCACCCAAAAAAATCTCTCTTGGTGTGGGATCACACAAAAACCTCACCATCCACATTCAAATCCAACATCTCCAAGCAAATCAGGACAATTTCTCTATCTTTATTTCATCTCAAAGTAATGTGATAAAACAAATAAGGGTAATGGGCTTATGAGGAATACATGTGAATAGTCAGGATGACGTTGTGCGCATTGTTGAATTTAATCAGACCGAATGTGACAGATTCCTTTTGGCTAGGAGGAGCTACATGTAAATCACAACAAGACCACAAGAGAGATTTAAATAGTATATGGCAGTGGACTACCTCGAAAATGCTAGTTCTAGGAAATATGATACTTCCTAGATGGTTGTTAATCCATTGTTTTATCAAATTAATGAAAATAAATGTGAGAAGTAAAGGTCCTATTGCTAACACTTTGATTTAGGTGTATCAAAACATTGTCAATACACTAGATTAAGCAAAGTACTAAATATACAAGCTAATCTAGTATCAGGCAAGGTGTTGTTCTAGTTGGGAAAGGTCACTGAGGTGTTAGGAAAGGTCTTGGGTGATTCTAGGTTGTTTGATGAAATTTATGAGCTCATTTTTCTAAAGAAAATTACCAATCACAGAGACCAGTATCAGTTAGGTGACTGATGCCGGTACTAGAAAATGACCGACACCGGTTGGATGACCAATGTCGTGGGGGCAATATGGTGGAAATATTAGAAATGGGTGTTTTGGGTCTCTTTGTGATTGCACAGAGAGTTGAGGAGGTTTGGGAAGGATGATATTATTTTTTCTAAGGCTCAAAAAGGGTGGTAGAGGTGCTAGGATGGGTGAAATTGTTCAGGTTGATGGAATAGGTGGTAAACAGGTGAAAGGTGGTATTCGGGATAAAGAATGATCAGGTAGAAGGCATAAATAAAAGACTTATGATCAAAACGAAATCTTAAAAAATATGAATGAATTACTTATCTAGTAACCTGTAGATATGAAGGTATTTGATGATGGATGGGCATTCTTGGGAGATACAGGAATGTGTTCAGTGTCACAACAATGGATCCAATGTGCTCTATTGTGATGATCCAAAGTTGTGGATGAGATGACTGGATGTTAGTGAACACTTGATGGGCTCTAGTTCGTTGTCGGGTAGCTTGAGTGAATGAAATGAATTGGAGAACCCATGCAAAGAGTTAGAAACTCATATTTAAGGGTAACTAATGGTAGTTAGGGAACCGGTGTCGTCCAAGGGATAACTGGCATTGGTTAAGGAGAAATGGTCTAATTGGCCAAAAATAGGGTTTTTCTCCCAAATTTGGCATGGTTTTTGGCTTAGTCTAGGTCTGGAGTGTTGAATGGCATAAATTAGAGTGTGGTATTAGTTAGAGGATTAATAGGTCATGAATAGTTAGGGTTAGAAAGAGTCCTAGTTGGTTAGGATAAGTGGGGATTTGGTCTAAGGCAATTAATAGGTTTAGAATGGGTCTAGGGTGAGGTGGAAAGGGTGAGGTGGATGAGTGAGGTGGCTAGGTGAGTTAGATAATTAATCTTAATTGTGATAATTAAATTAGTTACAATGTGTGCAAGTGGGCATGGTGGGGGTATAATATGAAATTAATTAATCGAAGGTGATTAAAAGGGGTGTGACCCAATTTTAGGTGTCTACGTTTGCCCCTTTTTGTCGTGTATATTGTATTGATAAGAAATTCTAACAAAAATAAGAGTGTTTTCCCCAGGTATGGGTGGATGTGATCCCCCTCAAACTCCAATCTAATGAAGGAGCAGGCTGAATCGGTGATGAGTTTGATAAAATTGTAGGTGAAGAAGAAAAATAAGGTAGGGTTTGGGTGTGGGCAAGGGTTTTTTAGATGTAGGTAATATGTAGGGGAATTCAAACACACACACACATAGATTGTGACAATATACTAGGTTGAAGACATCACAAATTCTACATCGTCAAAGTTTGATAGTTTATCCGAAGATCTGCTTTTCTAAGGCAGATTCATTTGGTGTGATTCGCATAACATTGAGTTTTCCCCCAAAGTGTGGGACTTTGCAAATGGGAAAACTCTCCAGATTAAAGGTTGGTTCCTATTCCTCTATTTAGGTGCATGCGTGAAAACTTGCAGAGGGCCTATTCCTAAACCTAATCTAAGTTTTACCAAGGAGACAGGGATAAAAGGAATGCAGGAAATCAAACTAAGCTATAAGGTGATGCACCAAAGGAATGATGAACATTTGTTTTGCTAATAGACACAAACCAACAAAATGCATACAATAACCAAGCACAAGATAACCAGATCTATAATGAAAGACCAGATGAAAGCAAAAGAGACAAGAAAGGATCTAAAATCGATCACAAACGTGTTTTATTGCTCTGCAGATTGATACAATGCATTACAAAGTGGCCAAAAGGTAGAAAACGTATTACAGTCTAGTGGAAGGTCTGAAAACTCCACGAGTTCCTTTGCCAGAAGAAAAGGGGAGCCTACAAAATAGAAGAATGTCCAACCCTTTACAATGAGTCTCGACCCAGTATTTATAGACTCAATCAGAGAGAAGAAAGAAAGAGAGAGAAGCAGGAAAAGTAGGTTGAAGCTCAACCACTACTATTAATGCCTCCTACAAAATCTTCCCCAAATCTGCCTTGACTGCATCAATCTCTGGTTCGGTGCCTCGAAGGAAGAGGAAACGAACAGAGAAGATCGAATCTGATCTAGTTGTTGAGGTAGATAGATCCACATTAATGGCCCTGAAGATGTTTTCTCCATTTTCCTTTACCTAACCTCCCCAAACTTAAAGTTTCAGATCTCCATGGTGTGGGAGAAGCTGAGATCTTTCCAACGGTGTCAGATTTGCAATATTTTGAGCCCTGAGTTCGAAAGATATGCCCCTTCGAAGTTTGTATCAGGTCCGTACAAAAGGGTGGGAAAACCAGTTTGAAAAATGGGCCCCCTTTTGACCTCTGGGACACGTGGAGGGCTAGTGCTTGTCTGAAGGTGGCCTCTGTATTTTTTCTCTTGGAATAGTGTGGGCTGACACGTGGCTTCCTCCGCCAGCTTGCTCAATTTCTTTGTTTCTTGGCTAAGCTCTTTGCTTGGTGGGGTCATATTCCTTGACCGGGGACATGCGGCGGTCTGGTGCTTGTTTGAGAACCCTCTCTCTAATTTGATCCTTGAATTAGCATCATTTGGACACTTGGTGCTCTCTCACCGGCCTACCTATTTATGCATTGACTATTCAACTCAACTTATGTCCCCTTTGAAGAGATTGGATGCGTGGAGGCTCTGCGCTTGCTTGAAACTCCCAATCAAAATTTTTCCCTTGGAGGAGCATCGAGTTGACACTTGGAAGCCTTCGTAGGTATTTGGACTTTTCAACGACCTCTCCCTTCCTTTTCAGGCCTGGGGCTATGTGGTGAACTGGCGCTTGTTTGAGTCTCTACTTTTGGATCTACCCTTGGAGATGCGCCGCTTGGACATGTGGCATCCCCCACCAACACTTCTATACTTAGCCTTTTTTGAGGCCCACTTTTCCCACCTTTTGACCTTGGTTGACCATTTGCTACGTGGAGGACTGACACAAGTTTGAGTCTTCTCTTTGGACTCCCATCTTGGATTTGCATCGAGCCGACACCTGGCTTCTTCCTGCCTAGCTGAAGAATTTTCAATGGCCACACAACTTTTGGGGCTCTAGACGCGTGGAAGCCTGGTGCTCATTTGAACTTCCTTTCTTGGATTCAACTTTGGAGAAGTGCCATTCTGGACATGTGGCTCTCTCATTGCCTTCTCCATACTTAGCCAATTTTTGGACTCGTTCTGAACTGTTTTGAGCCCAAAGACTTCGGATCTTCGCCAGTTTCTTCTTTTTCTTACCCCTGGCCTCTCCGTGACACTACTTCTTCTCCTTTGACCCTACTATTCTATTTCTGAGCCCACCTATAACCTGTAGAATGGATTTAAAGCCTAGGTTCGCTCAACAGAGCCATTTTCTGAATTTATCCTACACAGGTTGTTTGATCTTTGTAGGCCTCCGCCACTTCCATTACAGAGTCCTCTTGCAATCTGTTTGCAGGAATCAAACATGATTTCTTAGGTTCCTTCAGTGCGGGGTCATTCTGATCCAATATTTTTCCTGGGAGAAAAATATGGATAACAATTTGGTGACTCACAGGGGTATCTGCCTGCTAGATGAAAAGACCAATTGCCTTGTCGTATCCGTTGGGCATGGAGTCGAGAATGATGGTTCTGAAACTGATTCTGCCTCTGATTCATGAGCCCGACTATTGCACTCTCAATCTTCATAAGAAATCTTGAAATGATGGTTTCTGAGAGTAGAAAATTGTTTTGACCCAGGGCTTCATCTATTTCTGAATGAGTTGTGCAAGAGCAACAAAACAACACCACAACTATATACAAAATTGAAATCATACATGCTCCAAGTAGAGCATGCAGAGTGTGTAAAGCACTTAGGAGAAAAGCAACCTAAACTACAACAATACAATGTGCACAAGCACTTAGAGGAATGAGAAACTAAACTAATATGTACAGGGTGAGAACCTTCCTTTTAGTAGCAGTGTTTAAGATAGATTCCATTCACTAGAATCTGCAACTCTTCACCATCCAATGTAGACAATTGGAAAGCATTGCTACTTTTACATTTTGTGACCATGTAAGGGCCACTCCAAATGGCATCAAACTTGGAATGCCTTCCTGGTTTTGCCCGATCTGCATCCCATTTCAAAACTAGGTCTCCTTCCTAGAAGGTCCTGGTTCTTTCCTTCTTATCGAAGCATCTCTTAATTGAGGCTTGATCCTTCTCTATTGTCTGAAGTGCATGTTCTTTGGTTTCTTCCAACTCCATCAACTCTGCATACCTGGCCTCCATTGGTTCGAACTCAGACATCTCCATCTGCTTCATGAGTTCCAATGCTGGCAACTCAAGTGATATAGGCAACACTGCCTCTTTCCCATAGACGAGTTTGAATGGAGAGCTTCCTGTAGACCTCTTGGGTGTTGTCCTATCAACCCATAAGGCTGATTTGAGTTTCATGTGCCAAGTCCTCTGATTTTCATCTAGAGTTCTTCTAACAATCTTCAGCAGATTCTTGTTTGTGGACTCAGCTTGGCCATTACCCTGAGGGTAATAGTTTGATGAAGTGCTCAAGGTAAATTCCATTCCTAATGGCCCATCCTGTGATTTTGGAACCTATGAATGCCAATGCATTGTCTGATATAATGGTGGTTGGCACTCCAAATCTGGTCACTATCCCTTCGTAGAAGTCTAATATGTTGGACTCATTAGCTTCTTTGAGTGCCACTGCCTCGGTCCACTTGGTAAAATAGTTTGTTGCCATCGAAATCCACTTGTGGCCTTGGCTCGAATTTGGATTGATGACCCTGATGAAATCCAACCCCCATTGCATGAATGGTTGGTCAACTAAAATGGGGTGCAATGGGAGTGCTGCTAGCCTCTCTTTACCTCTGAAGAATGCACAGTTCCTTACATTTTTGATCCATGCATAGCAGTCACTAAACACCTGGGCCAATAATAACCCACCTTCATGATCTTGAGTGTTGTCACCCATGGAGAAAAATGGCCTCCAGCTGCTTCATCATGGAACTCTTGTAGCACTCTCTCAACCTGATTTGTCCCAATGCACCTTAACAGGATGCCATTGATATCCCTTTTGAACAAGATGTCGTCAATAAGTACATATGGGATGGCCTGTAGTCTGAAGTGCCTCCTTTTTGTTTTATTCATTTCTGGAGGACACATGCCTATTTGAAGGAAGTGCACCATGTTCTGAGTCCAACAAGGAGTGGGCACATCCTCATTTTCTTCATCTTGACTATCCTGTAGGACCAAAACAACTTCTTTTTCATCACTTGCTTCTTCTTGTTGACTTGAGGCCAGCTGCTCACACAATCCCTTCCCACGGACCAGCTTAGTGACCTTGATCTCAATGTCATACTCCATGACACGAGTGATCCATCCTGCATGTTTTTCATTCAGGTCCTTGCTGAGAAGGAAGTCTTTAACTCCTGCATGGGAGACTAACAGTTGGATTTTATTGTTTGAGACCAAATGCTTAAACTTCTTCAATCCTCTGATCACTGTCAGGACCTGATTTTTGATGAAAGAGTATTTCACTTCATAATCTTCCAGGCCCTGGCTGAAGAAAGCAATTGGTTGTTCTGTGTCCTCTTTGTTCTGTTGTACTAGGATTGTAGAAATTGTGTCACTACCTCCAAAGGCATATAGTATGAAGTCCTTGGAAAAATCTGGATTCACGAGAGTTGGGGCCTGTGATATAGCTTCTTTGATGGCCTCAAAACTTGCCTTTCCTTCAACTGTCCACCTAAATGCCAAGCTCTTCTTCAACATCAACGTGATTGGCTTGACAAGGGTAGCAAAGTTTGGTACAAACCTGCGGACAAAATTGATTTTTCCTAAGAATCTTTGAAGATCCTTCTTATGGCTTGGAAATGGCAACGCTCTTATTGCTTCAACTCTCTCTGGGTCAATTGCCAAACCTTCCTTTGACACAATGTGGCCTAGAATCCTACCCTCATGGGCCAAGAATATGCATTTTTGGGGGTTCAATGATACCCTGAATCTCCTACACCTTTGGAACACCTGCCTTAGGTGAAAAAGATGGTCTGCTACATTTCTAGAGAATACAGTAATGTCATCCAGGTAGATCAGCACTATTTTGTTGATCAGCCCTTTGAATGCCATATCCATTGCCCTTTGGAAAGTGGCTCCGGCATTAGACAATCCAAATGGCATTTTTCTGTAGGCATAGGTGCCCCATTTGGTGGTGAAATCCATTTTGAACTGATCATCTTCTTTCACCATGATCTGGTTGTACCCTGAGTATCCATCTAGGAGAGAGAATCTCTCTGAACCAGACACTACTTGCAAGATCTGCTCCATTGAGGGAAGTGGGTAGTGATCTTTGAGGGAGGCTCTGTTCAAGTCATGAAAGTCAACACACAACCTAATCTCCCCATTCTTCTTCCTAACTGGGACCAAGTTTGTGACCCAGCTTGAGTGTTTGATTGGAAAAATGATACTTGCCTCTATCAGCTTGTTCAGTTCTTTCTTCATCAGAGGCTCAATATGTGGGTTGACTGGTCTCTGCTTCTGCCTGATGGGCTTAGCAGCTGGATCTAGCTCAATTGTGTGTTGGGATAACTTTGGATTGAACCCTCTTAGGTCTTCATAGCTCCAAGAAAATATATCTGGAAACTCTTGGCAAAGGTGTATGAATTCATACCTTTCTTGCTCGGTGGCCACCTTGCCAACTTGTAGTGTTTTTCCTTCTCCAACTAGAATTGGCTCTGAATCTTCCCCTTTGATCTGTATGTTGGCCTTCTCTTTTTGAAACTGATCATTGGGATTGAAGATAGACTCCAATGTCACTAGGCCTTTGGGAAGCCTGTTTGTATGCAGCTGTACTACTTGATTTCCATATTGTTGCTCTAGTCTGCTTTGATTTCTAGCTGAGAATTCAGCTTCCTCTTGTAAAAATTTGATGATCTGTTGATCATTCTCGAACACCTGCCAACATGTGTTGTTATCTAGTACTGTTGGTCTCACAATCACATGGATATGTGGTTGTTCTTTGTCCCTTTTTATGTTGTCAACTACATCAAATGTTGCTCCAACTGCTACAAGCCTGTCAGCAGCTTCATTCTCCTTTCTGGGTATGGACATAATGTTGAAGGCTTCAAAATCCTCAATGAGTCCCACACCCTATTCTTGTAACCTTTGAGCAGGTCATTCTTGACAGAATTTTTTCCTTTGACTTGATTGGCAACCAGTTCACTATCACCAAACACCTGCAGGTTCTTGATTCCTCGTCTTCTAGCCCAATGCAGTCCATGGACCAAAGCCTCATATTCTGCAGTGTTATTTGAGCAGAAAACTAAAATTTGAAAGCTGAATAATACTTCATACCTTGGGGGGACACAATCATAGCTCCACCTCTGGCTCCTTGTCTGCTCCTAGAGCCATCAAAGAACAATTTCCAAACTTCATTGTCATCTTTGTGCTTTGGCTTAATGATGTCAGGAAGAGGATGATTCTCCTCATGTAGGCAGTAGACTCCTAGTTCAGATTCTTCCATCTCCTTATAGGGATCAAAATCATGTCTTTTGACCACCCATTCGTCGAGGGTCAGGTATGGGATACACCCCACCTTGGTATCTGCTTCAGAAGTGCTTAGGAGGTCCTCCTGATCAAAAGCTGAACAATTTGCATTGATTGGGCTTGGTACATAAGACTCAATGTGATAGTCTGCTATGGGCTCGGATCTGATTGTGGCCTTCGCTCCATACCTTGTTCTAAAGAGCATATGTGACCAGTCAGTAGACAAGTAGCCTCCAATTTTGGCAGTGAAGTCCCTGGACAAACACAACGCAAAATGTGGTGGCAAGTCTATGACTGACACATTCTGCAATACAGTCACATTAGGGTAGGCATGTAGAGTGAGACTCAGATCCTTGATGACTCCAACAGTGGTCATTATTGTCCCATCCAATTGTACTACTCCTCTAGAGATGACTTCATACTGGAGACCCAGTTGATCAGCTATTTGTTTGGGCATTACATAACTACTTGCCCCCGAATCGATCATGTAGTTGTGCACCAATTTATCTCCAATGATTAATGAAACATAAAATGGAGGAGGCTTCAGATTCTTACCTCGTTTTTCTCCATGGTTTCTCTTAGGTTGAGCCACATTGGTAAGCACTTTCTCTTGTTGGTTAGGGGGTTGACTTGAGCTTGACCAATTGGCCATGGCAGTCTGCAATAGATCCCTCTGCCCTGGAATAGCCAATGACTCCCATAGTGAAATGTTCACACTTGTCCTCTTCATTTTCTCAATGATATTAAATGAACTATCTTTTTGTTGCCCCTTCCCTGGCATTTTTCTCTTGCACATGGGTTGTTACAACCGGTGCCTGAGTAGGTCTGGAAGGTGGCTTGGATTGACTCTACACATTGGGAGTTGTATTTTGAATGCCAATACCTTGCTGAGCAACAGAGGGTTGAGGATCACCTGAGCTTGGTGAATGTCCTTCTCTAATATTTCTCCTCTTAGACCATGTATTGGAAGCTATACTTTGAGAAGGAGTCTGATTCATTCCATAAAGTCTTCAGCCTGCCAATTGACAAGCATAGTTTCGTTTGGGGGTCCCTCTTGCTGAGCTCCTTGCTGCTGACTTTCTTCATGGCTAGGTTCTTGTGACACACCAATGGTTTACACCATCAGAGCCTGATTTAATGCACCATTGAAGCACATCGACTGATTATGTGGCTGATTACATGGGAAACACCATTCATACTCTTGTGCCATGTTATTATGTGTTGGAACCAATGCCCTTGATGTTGAAACTGTGTTTGGGTCATATGACCTGAAAGGTCTAGCAGCTTGAGGTTTCCCTTGGTGTTGACTCTGATTTATAGCCTGGGTTGGTGGTCTATTTTGCTGATATGGGGGTCTGGCCTGATACTGAGCCTAGGGTTGATATGGCCTAGAACTTTGAGCCTGACTATCTTTTGATGGTTACTAGCTCATTTCCTAGGTTTTGTACAGTTGTTTCATAACTTCCTGAAGCTCCTTTGAGGTGTTAGATGATGAATTGGAGGCTTCAACTGAACTTTGACTCCTGGGGGTGGGTATAGGAGCTAATGTGGGCATTTGGCTGGTACCTAGGTTTCCTAACTCGGGGTATAGAGGCATGGATGGCCTAGGAGAAAGTTTTCCAGCCTAAATCAAATGATTCTCAGCTCCTATGGAAAGGCTATAGGCTGCAGGTAAGGTTGTGCCCCCCATTGACTGAATCATCAAAGAAATATCAGAATTTAAAGCCCTAAGAAAGTATAAGAAGGCACCTTCATTAGTGGGCTTTACTGCTGTTGGAATCCTGTCCCAAGTCCGTTGAAATCTGAGGTTGAAATCCATCAGTTGCTCATTCGGAGCTCTCTTGATTGTTGTCAGCTGCTCCAACAAGGATAGGTTATCTCCCTTTTCTCCAAACTGGTTGTGAAGAGCTGTGCACAGCTAGTCCCAATTTTGAATAGAGTCCTGCTTCAAGGCTCCTGAACCATTGTGAAGCTTTACCTTTGAGTGAAGAGGCTAGCAACTTGACTGCAATATCCATCTCATTGATCTCATGGATTGTACAGACATTTTCAATGTCTTGAATGGTCACTGGGACAAGTCTGGTTTTCTCAGTGAAATATGGGATGCTCTTCAATGTTGCCACCGGGACTAGGTTTTGTGCATTCAGAGCAAGTGGGCTGCTGCCAGTGAAGTTGACATAAGGATTTGGTTGTTGGTGTGCCATCCTGATCGGCCTGAGTACCCTTCTTGATTGAAAGAATGGCCTACTAGGAGGAGGTGTTGATAAGGCTCTGTTTGGAGGAGATGGAGACCTCTGGGCTCTTCTTCTTCTCCTTCTGTCTGGAGACAAGTGTATGTGTACAAACTGTCCTTCCTCTCTTGTTCTAGACCTTGTTTGTATCCTTCTCATGAACTTGGGAAACTTGGACTACTTGGAACTAGTGGATTCTGTCCCTTTTGGAGTCACCAGATGTGTAGTTTTTAAGAGCTTCTTAAAAGCTAGAATCACAGCAAGTGCACATCAACCTTACTGTAATAAAGATGGAGACTTCTTGTCCCACTAGGTGTGCCAAAAACTGTTAGTGAAAAATCACAGCACCCCCAAATGAGTCGTCAGATCTGCTTTTCTAAGGCAGATTCATTTGGTGTGATTCACATAACATTGAGTTTTCCCCAAAAGTGTGGGACTTCGCAAATGGGAAAAAACTCTCCAGATTAAAGGTTGGTTCCTATTCCTCTGTTTAGGTGCATGCGTGAAAACTTGCAGAGGGCCTATTCCTAAACCTAATCTAAGTTTTACCAAGGAGACAGGGATAAAAGGAATGCAGGAAATCAAACTAAGCTATAAGGTGATGCACCAAAGGAATGATGAACATTTGTTTTGCTAATAGACACAAACCAACAAAATGCATACAATAACCAAGCACAGATAACCAGATCTATAATGAAAGACCAGATGAAAGCAAAAGAGACAAGAAAGGATCTAAAATCGATCACATACGTGTTTTATTGCTCTGCAGATTGATACAATGCATTACAAAGTGGCCAAAAGGTAGAAAATGTATTACAGTCTAGTGGAAGGTCTGAAAAACTCCACGAGTTCCTTTGCCAGAAGAAAAGGGGAGCCTGCAAAACAGAAGAATGTCCAACCCTTTACAATGAGTCCCGACCTGGTATTTATAGACTCAATCAGAGAGAAGAAAGAAAGAGAGAGAAGTGGGAAAAGTAGGTTGAAGCTCAACCACTGCTATTAATGCCTCCTACAAAATCTACCCCCAAATCTACCTTGACTGTATCAATCTCTGGTTCGGCACCTTGAAGAAGAGGAAATGGCGGAACAGATCAAATCTGATCTGGTTGTTGAGGCAGATAGATCTCGCATTAATGGCCCTGAAGATGTTTTCTCCATTTTCCTTTACCTAACCTCCCCAAACTTAAAGTTTCAGATCTCCATGGCATGGGAGAAGCCGAGATCTTTCCAACGGTGTCATATTTACAATATTTTGAGCCCTGAGTCGAAAGATATGCCCCTTCGAAGTTTGTATCAGGTCCGTACAAAAGGGCGGGAAAACCAGTTTGAAAAACGGGCCCCCTTTTGACCTCTAGGACACGTGGAGGGCTAGTGCTTGTCTGAAGGCAGCCTCTGTATTTTTCTCTTGGAATAGCGTGGGGCTGACACGTGGCTTCCTCCGCTAGCTCGCTCAATTTCTTTGTTTCTCGGCTAAGCTCTTTGCTCGGCGGGGTCATATTCCTTGACCGGGGACATGCGGTGGTCTGGCGCTTGTTTGAGAACCCTCTCTCAATTCAATCCTTGAATTAGCACCATTTGGACACTTGGCGCTCTCGTCAGTCTGCCATCTATGCATTGACTATTCAACCAACTTTGTCCCCTTCGAAGAGATTGGACACGTGGAGGCTCTACGCTTGCATTTGAAAACTCCTGATCAAAATTTTCCCTTGGAGGAGCGTCGAGTTGACACTTGGAAGCCTCCATAGGTATTTGGACTTTTCAATGACCTCTCCCTTCCTTTTTAGGCCCGGGGCTACGTGAAAAACTGGTGCTCAAGTTTGAGTCTCTGCTTTTGGATCTACCCTTGGAGATGCGCCACTTGGACACGTGGCATCCCCCGCCAACACTTCTATACTTAGCCTTTTTTGAGGCCCGCTTTGCCCACCTTTTGACCTTGGTTGACCATTTGCTACGTGGAGGACTGGCACGAGTTTGAGTCTTCTCTTTGGACTCCCATCTTGGATTTGCGTCGAGCCGACACCTGGCTTCTTCCTGCCTAGCCAAAGAATTTTCAATGGCCGCACAACTTTTGGGGCTCTGGACGCGTGGAAGCCTGGCACTCATTTGAAATTCCTTTCTTGGATTCAAATTTGGAGAAGCGCCGTTCCGACATGTGGCTCTCTTCACTGCCTTCTCCATACTTAGCCGATTTTGGACTCGTTCATGAACTATTTTGAGCCTGAAGACTTCGGATCTTCGCAGTTTCTTCTTTTTCTTGCCCCTGGCCTCTCCGTGACACTGTTTCTTCTCCTTTGACCCTGCTACTCTATTTATGAGCCCACCTATAACCCGTAGAATGGATTTAAATCTCAGGTTCACTTGACAAAGCCATTTTCTGAATTGATCCTACACAGGGTTGTTTGATCTTCACAGGCCTCTTGCCACTTCCATTATAGAGTCCTCTTGCAATCTATTTGTGGGAATCGAACGTGATTTCTCAGGTTCCTTCAGTGCGGGGTTGTTCTGATCCAATATTTTTCTTGGGGGAAAAATATGGATGACAGTAAGGCCATATTTAAGGATGTAGTTAAGGTTGCGTTATATGTAAAAAAATTCCCCAATTGAAACGAAGGTCGTATGTTAAGGAATAAGGTGATAAGGTGAGCCACAAGAGCTTGGGTAAGGGTGGGATAGTAAGAAAACTACAACATGCAATCAAATGTGATGAAATCTGGCATACTGGGCTTAAGAAGGGTGATCGATACTGGTCAAAGTTAAACTAATACCAGTCAAGAGAAACTGACGCCAGTCAACTAGGGCTCCTGACCAATGTCGGTTAAGAAAATTTGGTAATAAAATATAAAATCCGCATTTGGAAATTTTTATTTGGACTTTGTTATTTTTGAAAAATGATATAAATGATGGATTTGGAATTTTGACGTGGTAGGAAATGACAGGGCTATTTTTCAAGTTGAGGTTGAGTTTCTTTGAGTGGACCCACGATATCTTTCTAAGTGAGTGGATTGGTTGATAGGTGATAGAGTGAGTTGAGCTATGGCAGAGGCAAGAGAAGGTGTAGGAGAACCTCCAATGTAGACACCGGACATCTCACTGAGGAGATGGTGTTGAGTAGAGGTAGGATTTAATCCTCATGTGTGCTTTTGGTTAAAACTAAGGTAGATAATTAAGGAATTTGGTTTGTGAAGTTTGATTTGAAATTTGAGTAGAAAGGGTAAAAATTGGGTACCAGGAGGGCCAAATGTAGGTTAAGTAGGTGGTAAAATGAATGTGGGTGAGATTGTGAGGGTTTTGGGTAGGTTTTTAGGTATTTTTGTCAAGTTTTTGAAAGGTGATGACATGGGGGTTTGGCTTTGGAGCTGAACTAGTAACCGACGTTGGTCGGGCATCGGCTGATGTCAATAGGCCTTCCGGCGTCGATGGGGTGAAAGAATGACTGGTACCGGTCAGGATGACCAGTTTCGATCACTATAAAGGTTTTCAATTCCTATAAATATAGATTTAGATAGCAATAATAGAGCATAATAGAATGATAGGATAAATGGTGGAGTGGTGAGGTAGGGGCAGATAGAGTAGGGGTTGATAATGATAGAATTAGGTGGGATTTCAGGTGAATTTAGGTATGAAGGATCAGGTTGTAGGTGTGAGTTGTGTCGAATCGCTGAAGGAAGGAAAGTAGTAAACCAAAACATGTGAAATTGTTTAGGAAAAATAGAATATAGGCTAGGCAAGTGACTTAGGTACAAAATAGATAGGATAGGAAAATTGTTTTTGGGATGGGACTGGGTAGGTGCGAACAGATCATTAAAAAGAGGTAAGTACTTGACAATTTTAATTAGTAATAATTCATGCATGTCACTAGTTGAATATGTGGGACAATTTGCCACCATTGTTGGTACAGATGTGAGGTAGCATCACTGAGGACGAGTGGGACCATATGAGATATGTTGGGATCATCTATGTGAGGTGATACAGGCACATCATACATGATCATAGTTTGATGGTTAGATGGTACTCAGCAACTAATACCTTCCATTTACCCACCAGCAAGATGACTATCTTGTTAGAGGATGTGTACAAGATTTTGTGGCTGCCGATTGCGGGGGAGCCAATATATCGTATTTTTTTCATATGAGGCATTTGAGCCTATGGTTGTAGTATTTGGTGAGGCGGTGGGTAACCTAACTAAGCATAGTACCAGCATCATTTATGGAGATGTGTATGTTACACATCCTCAGGAAACCAGGTTGGCAGTATTGATGATTTTGGCAATGGGATGTTACGCACTCCCAGATTCAGAGGGAGTAAAATTTCCTTGAGCATTACTGGGGGTTTTATAGGAAATGATTGAGGAGTGGGTTTTTTTTCTATGGGCGTCAACATATCTGGTGCATCTGTATAGAGAGCTTTGTGCATATCAGTGGATGTGGCATTATGGTATTTGTTTGTATTTATTTATTGCATTCTTGGGCATATAAGCACATAGTTCTTGTGCACCCCATAAGGACTTCCGAGACAGGATTGAAATCAAGGCATTATTAGAGCTAGTTACATGAGATGGGTGATCATAGGGGCTCATCCCTAGATAGAGGATATGTCACACGATGTGACTTATTACAGACGGATGCTTGAGGGATTATATGCGATGGATATTGTATAGTGGCCATATGTGGATTTCCCATCTTATGGAGGCATGGAAGAGGATCTAAGGGGATTACAGTTCGTTAGATGGATACGGAGGAGGTGTGTTGGTGATCATGAGATGATTCTAGTAGATAGAGTCTGACGACAATTCAAACTTCAGTAGTATGTGCCTCCATTGTTTCCGCAACACCATTGTAATAATGTGGAGAGACTGTTATCTCCACCACATCCAGCAAATCCTACATGGTAGGAGGAGTAGGTAGACGATAGGTGTATCGATGATGCAGGTGCCATAGACACATACAGGTACTGGTGGGTAGCCCAGATACAAGCACAAACTCCTAAATAGGGAAGCCAAACTTGGCTACGTGATAGTGTGTAGGGATCAGTTACAGTGTTAGGTGACATCTTTATAGCTATACCTTACTTAGGCACAGGCATAGGTGACCACCCTCCAGGGATAGGTGATAGGGTTACAGGCATAGGTAGCTCAGGCATAGGCACAGGCTCAAGCTCAGGCTCCGTTACAAGCTCCAACAAGTGATCGAGGATAGGTAATAGCTTTGTAGGCACATGTGACAGGGTTACAGGCCCAGGTATTCACATTACAGAGGTAGTTAGTAGCATCACAAGCACAGTTGACTGCATTACAAGTGTAAAAAGTTACACATGCACCAATAGTGGGAAAATGTCCCATTATATAGGAAAAAGGCACTAGGATAGGGTCACGTTTTATAGATAGTAGGGCAGGGACCACTGATACTAGCATAGGGTCCATAGGTAGGTGTCAGAGCTATGGCACTGCCCTAGGTTTTTTCTATGGTCAGCTATAGAGACGTTGTGGTGTAGGTGAGATATTATCAGGATAAGATTCTAGATATTGATCTTTAGGTGATGACATATGCCGAACATAGGGCCCAACAGGTAGCCAACCAAAGGACTCGCAATACCAGTATGGCAGGTAGTCACCGGGTCGCATGGGCATGGCTATAGGGAGGTGACTAGTTCACGGAGGGCCGAGACTAGATGAGGGTACTATAGAGATGATGAGCAAGCGGAGACTAGGACTAGATGAGGGTACTAGAGATAGCAGTAGAGGTTCCAGCCCCTCACATGGGTGAGACAGGTATGATATCTACCATTGTATTTTGATTTTTGACATATATACCGGCATGCATTCTGAAGATGTGAGATTTTATATGAGATTTTTTTAGATATTTGTATTTATATCTGTATATTCAGTTTATTGATATACATACCTTCAATGTTTAGATGGATGATGATATTTATATATGATATACTTGGTTTATTTCCATCGTATTATTTTCATGGAAACTCAATGTGTAGGCATGTCTCTAAAATGATGTATGGTTGGTTTCATTTCCATTATAGTGATGTTATGGTAGGCATGGTTGAGTTGACATTTTATATGGTTGAATGACTTAATTTCTATTATTGTGATGTTATGGAAACTAGATGTTTAGGCATGGTTGAGTCAGAGGTAGGCATAGTGGATTCAGATGGAGATATGAAAGAGTCAGATGTAGGCATGGTGGAGTCATTATGGATTTTCATTGTATTAGTGTCATGAAAAATAGATGGTTTAGGCATGGTTGAGTTGAAAATTTCCAATTTATTGTTTTTATGGAAATTAGATGATTTATGCATTATTGGGTTGATGTATGGTTTGTTGTAGGTGAATTTCAAAGTTTTTATGTATATGGAAACTAACTAAGTGGGTTAGTTGAGTGGGAGAAAATGGTTGGAGAAAATATTGGTCAAGCTAACCTCCAATGGCCCCATGCCCTCTGAGTGTTGCCTACATAGCCCCAGAAAAATGGGCCTCAGGCTGATGTATTTCTCCCATAAGATAGGGAAGAATAACATTATGTAGGTGAGTAGGTAGGTGAGTTTATGTATGGTTAAATGGGCAAGGTAAGTAAGGTATGGTTGTGTCTAGGTTGTTTATGTAAGATAGAATGTGTAAGATGAGTTGATTGAAGTAAATGAGGAATGTAAATATAGGTGAAATGAGAAGAAATACCAGAAACTAAGTGTCAAAGTCTTGTCATGTGTAGAAGAATCAATAAGTAAGTAAAGGGTCGAATGATAGAAGAGGCAAAAATGTTTCATAAGTGGAAAGGACCATAATGAGCATATCACAGATATGCTTATGAACTAAAGCCCTTGAAGGTATTGCATGATTGAAATTTCTAGGGGTGAAATAATTTGCATGATCACAAAGTGTCACATGTGTGCAACGTCCCTTGAGTAGGTAGAAGAAGAATAAGGAAGGAAGGAAGGAATGTGAGGTGGGGTAGTTTTTTTAGTGTAACCTTGTTGTGAGGCAGCATGCCCCGATATAAGATACCCAAAACCAGAATAGGAAAGTCCATGACCAAAAAGTTGCATTTTTCTGTTAAATTAGGTATTTACCTTAGCTCATGTTCACCTAGGTACTTTATTTACCTTTATTATATTTATCATCACCCACTTATGTGTGTGGATATTTCTTTTTATTTATTTAGATATTAGGAGGATATTATCTAGTTGTTAGGTATAGTTCTTTCCTTGATCTATGGCATTGACTAGTTCTTTCCTTGATCTATGGTATTTACTAGATTTTTGATATCTATTTATTTCCTAAATCTATGGTCTTGACTAGTTATTTGATGAGTAGTTATTTCCTTGATTTATGGCTTGATTTACGACCTTGACTAGTTCTTAGATTGTTATTCCTTGCATATATAAGCAAGCCATTATCATTGTATTTCATTGAGCTTTATAATAATATATGATATTATTGCTCATTTGTTTTTAAAGGTTTTATTAAATTTATTTTGGTGAATTGCTTTCATCTTATATGATCGTGGTGTTTGATTAGCATCTGATTTCTTGGCTTGGTACGATGTGGTTATCATTCATTTTATTTTCTTTATTTTGCTTTTCTTTTTTTCTTTCATAGATTGATCTATGCAGGAAGTCTATGTGGGATAAATAAAATATATCCTTAATGTCTTCGTGAATTTGTACGATGTGAGAAACTTTAGAATATTTATTATTTTTATTCATTTATTACTTTTTCAAAAATAGTCATCTTTTTTAATAGACTTTGTACAATATAGCTAACTTTTTATAGTTGTCCTTCGAGGGAGCAGTCTATTTATAACATCAAGATTAGCATGTTACTCATCTCCCATATATCATCATAACATCATAACATCGAGGAAGGATAAAGGAGTTAAATTTGAATATCCCATATATTACTGTTGAATTTTTTTAGGACTTTTAGGTCATGAACAAGACTATAAAGGATTATAGGATTCTTTTATGAAGGAAAAACCATAACACGTAGAGGTTAACTATGAAAGAGAGGTTGTAAGAATTGAATGACCATGGTATTACATTCTAAAAAGGATGAAAAGTATCCTTGAGAATCATTTCATGAGTAGAGTTGTGGTACTCATATTAAAGACAAGGATTAATGGTGATGAAAAATCACACGATTCTTGTCTAGTTGTTGGTCCTTAAAAGAGGCATATGGAAGACAAAGGTTCCTCAAGGGACGAGTGTGTAATAGACAAAAGGTGATGTAGTACTTGATTCAATAGTAGAATGGTCAAAGATACAAGGCATTGAGAGGCTTAGGTTTGGGTTTACCTTTGAGATAAGATAAATGATAAGCCCCTGATCCATAGGTATGAGTGATGATATAGGGTCCTAGCCAATTAGGAGAAAACTTGCCCCATTTTATTTTCTCTACTTTGGTTACATGTTGATTTTATTTGAGGACAAGATCACCAACCTTGAATGTCCGTTCATGAACATGTTTTTCATAGGCACGTTTGATACGTTTTTGGTAGATTTGAAGGTGGTCAAAAGCATTTAAATGGCATTCGTCTAACAGCTCAAGTTGTGTCATACAATCTTGGTGAAAGTTTTCATCATTGAGCATATCTTTAAGTGAGATACAAAGAGATGGAATCTAGACTTCTAAAGGTAGGATTGCCTCTATATCATAAACCAAAGAGAAGGATGTGGCAATGGTAGAGGTGTTAATGCTGGTATGATAAGCCCATAAGGTGAAAGGAATATGCGTATGCCAATCCTTACTAGTATCATCGACGACTTTCATGAGAATTTTGTCCAGGGTTGTGTTAGTTGTTTTGGCTTGACCATTGGTTTGAGGGTAATATGGTGAAGAGAAACTAAGTTGAATACCGAAGTTATCACAGAGTTTTTGTAGAGTCTTTTTATCATTGTCAGTAATGAGGCAATGAGGAACACCAAAACAACAAATGATGTGATGGTTAATGAATTCACATATTTTCTTGGCTGTAGTAGATATGAGAGGGCCGACTTCCACCCATTTAGTGTAGTATTCAATTGTTGTGATGATCCATTGGTGACATTGAGAAGAATGAGGGTTAATATCTCTGACGAGATCTAAACCCCATTAGGAGAAAGACAAAAAGTCCCTGACGACTTGTAAGGCATGACTTGGGGTGTGGTAAAGGTTAGCGTGTTGTTGACACTTCACACAACCTTTGAAACAGTTGTAATAATCTTAGTTAAGGTTTGGCCAGTAATAACCAAGGTGAAGAATGCATTTGGCAACAGCATGACCACTGAAATCTCCACCACAAATCCCGTCATGGATTTCTTTAATGGCGTACGAAATTTCAAAACTTGTGAGGCATCATAAGAGGATATCATCAAATCCACATTTGTAGAGAAGACTGTACATACACAAAATTGTAAGGTATTGTACTACGGAACAGCGTAATAAGTGCCCCAATGATGATACAGGTCTCCTCACAAGGTGTTCAGGATCCAGAAAAGCCCTCAGAGTATGCGTTAACATCCCACATGCCCCGCTGAGCCCCTGCGCCCTTTGTTTTCCCCCTTTTTCTTCTTTCCTTGGCCTTTTTGATATTCAGTGACGAAACCGCCGCCCTACAGGGCGGCGGTCCTGTAACCACCACCCTGCTCAGAGCGGCGGTCCTGTGCGCATTTTCCAGAACGTTCTTTTGATGCGACTCGCGTGAAATATCATGATTCACCAGCTTTTCCTTGCCGACTTGAGCATGCATTTTTTTTTTGTCCCCTGAAATAGTGTTTTTCCTTTGTTTATTGTTTAGGAGTTCAATTTGGTTTTGGTTTTTGGGTGATTGAATTCTTATAAATGCATGGTTTGTGCACAAGAAAATGGTCTGGACTTGGGTCTGAATTTTGGCTGGATTTTGGAGTTTGAGCTTTGCTTTCATTTCTTCATTTTAGTGTTTTAGCTAGTTAGCTTGTTTAGAAGCCATAGCTTGAATTCACTTGCATCTTTTGTTAAATTTCTCAGCTATTGGTAAGCCACATACCCATCTTGTGTAGGCAGTGTTGTTATTTCATCCAAATCCAGTCTAAAGCTTGCCTCTAAATTCCTCTTTGCTGTAGATTTAATTTTCATTGTTGCTTAGAGTTCTTAGTTCAGTTGATTATATACCTAGTTAGCTTTATTCAGCTGTTGGTAAGCCACATATCCAACTTGTGCAAGCAGTGTCTTTATTTTATCCAATCCATTGGAACATAGTAGCTTAGGAAGCCATTAAAGTTGCAGGTTTTGCTCTTCGTATAGGATAGCTACAGGTTCTGGTCGCTTCATGTTGCATGACTCGCAGTAAAATCCCGCTAGGAATCGCATAAGCCAAGCTCTGTACTCTTGCGCTATCCCTCTCCTACTCACATTTTCGGTCTACATTCTGAGTTGTCCTTGTCCCAAATTCTACTCCTATCGGTGCTAGCATTACACGCTTTTCTGGATCTACGTGAACATGAAAGAACGAGGAGATCATACTGAGGGGATGAGATCACACACACTATCAGATTCGCCACTGTTCTGCGGAATCCAGGTTTAACTTTCAAAGTTCTAGTTAGAATCATATCAAATAGAGTAGATAAATTGCTTCATTTCAGTAAATTCTATTCTCGATGTTGCTAGGGAAGCTGTGAGGATTGATAGTTTCTGAGAAACTATGGTTCACTCCTCACTTCTGAGGTAGGATCGAGAATCTTGCAGATAGATTAGACGAGCTATTTTAATTATTTAGAATAATTCTACAAATCTCACAGGCAAATAACTACACTCGGTTATCTTGTCTGTTTTAAATTGTTATTTAATTATTATTTCTAGATACGCTTAAAATAGTTTGTTTTCCTTAAAATTGTTAAAAGATTTCTTAGAAGAATAAAAAGTTATGTATGTTAACTTTATTTCATGTAGTTAGAATTTGCTTCGTTACAGTTAGATTTGCATTTTGTTTCATATGAAAATCACGAGACCTCAGGAGCCCAGGGAATATATATTTGAGCCAATCGTGCCTCAACCAAACCTCATCACAGCAATAGTTGACATAGACCAAAATCTCAGAATACAAGTATTCCGAACAACCACAGATTTACAACTGATCAATTCTCAGTTAAGAGGATTAAACATAAAAGACGACCAGGCACATGCATTTTGGTCAAGTCAGCCAAACTACAGATTACCCTAGAAAATCATCCACATGACTGTAGAAGGGTTTGAAAGTGAACAAACATTCGGGTGCGATCCTTTAGTTCCACAGCCAGACGCTGGAGACACCCTAGTAGATATAGATACCAGCTTAAGAATCCAGGTTGCGAGAACGCCTGTGAGGTATTCTGAGAAGATTACACAACTGTTGGTTCTAAACATAGAAGCTGAGAAAGCGTACGATTACTGGATACTAGGGATTAGAACTTGATCTCGCGTATGACCATAACAGGACCGCAACAACCAAGAGTCTATGGTTGTGATCCACAGATCCCACAGCCCAACGAATCCATAAAAGAATTAGATATAGACACTGGCCTACGCACACTAGTATTTCAGTCCACTCCACTTCCACCCATCATCATCGAACAATTGTCCTTACTGAATATAGCGGCTAACAAAGCTAGAGAATTTTGGACTAGGCCAGAAAATCGTCCATAAAAGTCAATTATATTCACCATCCACTATATGACCTTATCAGGAGACATACACGAAACTATCCCAGGTCATTTTCCATGTATTCCGCAACCCATAGATCGAATCACGCCAGAGCTCGATATTGATTGGAGCCTTCAAGCAGTCATCCTTGTTGATCGATCTATCACACCAGTCCAAGTTAGAAGGGCCTTCTTTGCCTTAGATTTGCAAATTCCATTAGTGCGTGTCGAGGAAATTAGACTGCCTAACTAGTTTGTCTGAATCCAACGCATATTCTACCCCCACCGGCTATCTCGGCATGACCTCGAGAGGTCGGGTACGCGGAAGAGTCACTTGTAGATTCTCACGCTCGCCTGTCACTTTTCCGGCGTACAAAGACCCCTATGATGACATAATGAGAGACCTTTTGTGAGTGAGATCTAGAGGTAGAATTCATGTCCTTTTTTGCCCTTGGTTTCGGGCCTTCTATCCCATGTGGACTCCTTGTGTGGTCTTTGACAAGTATTCTTTGATCAACATTACCCCACACTAATCTCATTATCGTCCCGACAGTGGGTATCTTCAAAAAATGAAGGAAAGAATAAAATAATAGAAAGAATAAGAATGAAAGAATGTAGATAAATAAATAATTTCTATAAGGTTATTAGGCAACCTCCTCTGTATCAATTTGTAGTATTAACTCTAAATACTCCTCCTTTATTTCGGCATCCAATACCTACCAGTCAGTGAGTGCTTGGTTTACTTTTTCTTGGATGTCCATATTAATGGATTTCAACTCATCCCTCGCAATCTCTCCTTTTTCATTTTGTAGAACCAACACAACACTGGACATTGATGTCATTCTTCCTTCTAAAAGGTCCATCTTCTATGTAATTAGCTTTCCAAGCTCTTCTAGCCGAGTCTTGTGCAGCTCTTGTGTTGCTGCTAGGGCCTTGCGCTTCTTTTTAACCATTAACAACCTTTCTGCGTGGCCCAATGTCTCATCTTTCATCACTTTCTAGACCTCGTTATTCTCTTTGAGGGTCTTGATGTTGATAAGTGCCTCTAGATCTGTGCATACATTTAAATCCTGGTCTTATTTCTTTAATACTTCCTGTAATGCTTGCAACAGCCCTTCATAAGATGCAATTTTTCTCATCATTAATGCTTTCTCCTTATTAGCATCTTCTTCTGAGTGTTCTGGCACTTGTATACGCAGATTTTCATCTTCAAGTACCAAGTCCACCAAGAGGTGGCTAGAAGAAACATGGACAAAGATGCCACGATCAAAGCGCTACACAAAGAGTTGAAGACAAAGGACACTGATATAGCACACATAACACAGGAAAGGGACTTCACGCAAAAGAAGAACAAGGTGTTTATAAGCATCACAGAGGAGATTGGGGACATTGTAATCAAAGTAAGGCCACACTTAGAGGTCAAGGTACCACATACATTTAAATCCTAGTCTTCTTTCTTTAATACTTCCTGTAATGCTTGCAACAGCCCTTCATAAGATGCAATTTTTCTCATCACTGATGCTTTCTCCCGATTAGCATCTTCTTCTGAGCGTTCTGGCACTTGTATATGCAAAGTTTCATCTTCAAGTACCAATTCCACCAACTTTCCCACATAGTATATCATTGAAGGAAATTTATGTGGTACCTTGACCTCTATGTCTAGAAAAAGTGAGAGGGTTAGAACTTGCTCAAGCAAGTCAAAATTCTCCGTTCATGCAAACAAGAAGTTCCAATCCTCCATACCACTCTGGCCAAGTAGATCTCCTCACAGGAGTAGGCACGTTAGGCATGTTGCCTCACTATCCACAACAAACACCAACAAGGCCCACCATCTCTAACACTATTCCTCCCAGTCTAGTGTCAAACAATCCATTCCTTGACAATACCCCGTCGTACTTAAACATGTACTCTAAATCACCACAAGGAGATATGTTCTCCTCTCCCGGCATGTTTTCTCAAACGCAGGGACCTTCTTATACCCCTGTCAATGCATACGTTGCACCATATCAATAACCTATCCCACCGTTACTCCCTCAGCAACCACCATCAATGGTCGAAAGCTATACGATAGGGACTTATTCAGAATATCTAAAGGAACCCTTAGATTTCACCATATGAAGCGTCATGCTTCCAAGACCTCTTCCTGATTTACCCAAGTTCAAGGGTGAGGGAGATCCAAACGCACATATCAAAGCTTACGCTACAGCCATACGAGAATTACTCCCTTGGGATGGGGTTGTTGCTAAAATATTCCCTAAAACGTTGGAAGGTATTGCTCTCAACTGGTATTACAGGATACCTGAAGCCTCCATCCATTCATTTAAACAACTCATGTCAGAGTTCATCAAGGCCTTCGACATGAACAAACTGTTGAGAACAGGAATCAGGGAATTCTTGCACATCAAACAAGAACACAATGAATCTATCGCCCATTTCATCCAAAGGTGGCGTACAGTTCTTTATTCTTCAGCAAGTGCTCCAAACATGGATCAGATGGAACTATGCGATTTATTCCTTCATTCTCTCAGCAAGGAGGTGAAGGAAGAAGTCCAGAAGTTCCCACTAAGAACTTACGATGAAGTACTTGAGAGCGCTCTTCGAATAGACCAAGCAGCGATAGATAGTGGTCGTAAGACATATGGAACAAACGAGAGGTTAATCACCTCCACTGAAAACACTACAACTATCACAAATGTCAATCAAGGACCCAAAATCCTTAACAAAAATCGTGGGGTAACAATAGATGGGGTAACCGACCAGCCCAAGAGGGTGAATGTTGTTAATACTCCGTCACAAACAAACAATTAACGAAACAACAACTTTACCCTGACGATCAATAAAGTGGATTTTAACCATCCACAACAACAACAACAACAACAGCGAAATCCCATACAAGGTCCAAGCCAAAACTCATTTGGTTACCAAAACCAAAGTCGAAACCAGAAACAACAATTCCAAAACTTTAATCCTAATAGGCAACAGTTTGATCGAAATTTTAGGCCACAATACACACCAAACCAACAAAATGGGAATTACAACCCCAATTCTTATTGTGGTTTCCATAAAATTCTGGGTCACGATACTAGAACGTGCCGTGACTACAATAAATTTATGCAACGCTTGCCAGAAGAACAAAGACAGTTCTTCACAGACTTATTTTTGGCAGATCACGTCTCATCATCACCAAATACGCTCGCAGGGGCAATTTCTCCTCAGAATGCTCCCCTCAAGATCTTTAACGATCCGCTCCCAAATCATGATGGCAATAGGATGAATCCAACCAGAGCAAACAAAAGTGCAATGACGGGAAACAATGATCATGAAGCCTCGACTTCATTAAATCCATCAGTTGCGCCACAGTTAGGAGCTCAACCGAGACCCAAGATAGTCAGGTTTGGTAGAATTAGACGCTGAACTACCTATCGAAGCTATAACAAGAACACGAGAGTATTTCTCTCGAGCCCAAGTCATCTGCCAGAGACAGATAAGAGTCAGCAAATAGTTGAAAAACCCATCGGTGCCTATGATTTAATTAGTGACCTAACAAAGACCTTCTCACACATTTCATTTTTGGACTTACTAAAGAACTCTCCCCCTCACAGAGATGCTCTTTTAGAAGCACTAGGTCTAGGCCATCTAATTAACATCACTCCACCTCCTGAAACAAAAGTAAATCACGTAGATTTTGATATCCACCCTCCGGGGCAGCCGGACAAGGATGTCGAATTCATATTCGAAATAAGTAAAATGATGCTGAGATTGCACGCCGAGGTGATCCAGCCTTACACTTGCAAGTATGGGTTTATAATAACTATGTAAAATGGGCAATGGTTGACGATGGGGCCGCAATTAACATAGTCCCTTTCTCTTTCCTCCAAAAACTTGGATATAGGGAAACAAACTGTTCCACTACTCGAAATACATTGAGAGGCTATGATAGCCTTAAAGCCACTTCGATAGGAACTATTATACTGCCGGTCACCTTAGGGCCCAAAACCATTTTGACTGAGTTTTATATTATAGATCGGGAAACTAACTATAATATGATCCTCGGCCGACCATGGATACACCGCATGAAGGCAATCCCTTCCACGCTATTTCAATAAGTAAGATTCCTGCATCTAGGAAAGGTATTTGTAGCCAAAGGTGATCCAAAACCTTTCGATTTGCAGCTAGCTGATTTTTAAAAAAAGACTAGGGGTGCACTCAGAATTTGAACTACCAACAAACCAACTTAATAAACCCACTGACCCAAAAACTAGAGGAAAATTTGGTACCTATGATGGATCTTGAAACTATCAGCATAGCCAAAACAATTCCAACCCCCAAAGATAAAACTAAAGAAACAGTATCATTAGGGACTACTGTGAAAATCGTTGAGTTGATAGAACAAGATTCACCAATGTTCTTACCATTTGATTCAGTAGGCATAGGATTTTCCCTAGGTGTTGGTTCCTTTCCAGCAGAGGACCTCTGTATGGTAGAAGTGGATTGTGCAAACGCAGCAAATGCCCCAACATCTGTACTCCCGGCTAAGTATTGGACTCTCCATTTCGATGGAGCTAAATGTCGTTATGGAGCGGGGGCAGGCATAATTCTTACTTCGCCCGAGGAGAAAGTCCTCCCATTCGCTTTTGAATTAAACTTTGAATGCACAAACAACGGCGCTGAGTACGAAGCCCTCCTTCTTGGCCTTACCTTAGCCAAAAGAATTGGTATTGATAACATCAGAGTCCTGGGAGACTCGCAATTAGTGACAAACCAAGTTTCCGAAGTATATGAAACTAAAGCCGAACATTTACAACTCTACAAAAATGTTGTGTTAGATTTAAGCAAGGCGTTCAACTTCATATCCATTGAAGCAATCCCGCGAGAGAAAAATCTTCTCGCCAATTCAATAGCAACCTCAGCATCACGTTTTACTCCGAGCAATGAGTTAGAAGATACCCAGTTCACGGTATCCATTCGTGATGAACCATTGATAAAAACAATGACAAATCCTCTTTCAAGCGAAAGTGAATCTACCATCCTAGACCATGTTGATAGTGATGCTGCTACTTTGGATTACTTAAATTCCTATGCGGCACTACATCTCTCCTATCACATGCTAGATTTATCCTTGATTCCACATTCGTCTTCCTACTTCGGAAATCCCGTAACGGATCTTCCCTCACAAATGGAACCTAGCATATACGCAGTAGAAAATGGGGATGATTTAGATTTACCTCCAGCACCACCTAAGTTCGAAGAGGGTAATGCCTCTTTGATCAAAGAAATAATCGATGTCAACATCGGGACAGAAGATGAACCAAGAATATTGAAACTAGGCTCTTCATTAACCCCATAAGAGGTGGAAATACATACTCAAATTCTCAAAGAACATCAAAAGTCATTTGCATTTAATTACAAGGAGATGACGGGAGTCACACCCCACATTGCGGTGCACAACCTCGTCACTAGATTAGATGCAAAGCCAATTAAACAAAAATTAAGACCCATGAAGCCCAAAGTAGCTCTCATGGTAAAAGAGGAGGTAATAAAACTCCTTCAGGTAGGATTCATCAAGCCAGTTGACTACTCCCAATGGGTATCTAACATCGTTCCCGTTCTCAAGAAGAATGGAAAGATACGCATCTGCATAGATTTTCGAGATATCAACAAAGCATGTCCTAAGGACGATTTCCCATTACCATCCATAGACGTTATCGTTGATGCAACGGCTGGTTTTGAACTCTTGTCTCTCATGGATGGATTCTCGGGATACAATCAAATCAGAATATCTTAGCAAGATCAAGCTAAAACCACATTTATAACTCCTTGGGGAACCTATTGCTACGATGTTATGCCATTCGGTCTCAAGAACGCCGGTGCTACGTACCAGCGGGCCATGACATACATATTTCACAATCTAATTTATAAAATCATGGAATCTTACGTAGATGACTTATTGGCTAAAGCCAAGAAGCACTGTGACCATCCTGAAGTACTCCACGTCATTCTTTCACGTCTAATAGAATACGGAGTCACGCTAAATCCAGAGAAATGCGTCTTTGGTGTAACAGGAGGTAAGCTCCTAGGTTACATCATATCGTCACGAGGGATTGATGTTGATCCAACCAAAATTCAGGCTGTCCTCGAAATGGTCCCACCTTCGAGTGAATCTGGAATCAGATCATTTCTCGGAAAGTTGGGTGCAATCCAAAGATTCATCCCGGACCTAAGCTTCGCCGTTCATCCAATCAACAATTTACTCAAGAAGGATTATAGCATTGATTGGACTGAAAATTGCAATGAAGCTTTTGATGTAGTTAAGAATTTTCTGTTATCTCCACCTACGCTAATGCCACCTAAGCTAGATCGCCCATTAATCCTATATTCGCGAGCTACCAATGTCTCGCTGGCCTGTATGTTGGCCCATGAAGATGCTTATAGAGAAGCACGTCTTTCCCAACTAGAAAGCCTAGTCGAAACTAGGTTAGATGCTGAGCAGCGGCATAGAGCTTATGCTGACTGAATTTCCCGGCAGTACAAGAAGGTCTATGAAGGCGATATATACGAAGGTGATCTAGTTCTAAGACTAGATAGTCGGATCGACAAGAAGACCGGTGAAGGAAGGAAATTCCGGCCCAAATGGTTGGGCCCATACCGAGTCATGAAGGACTACGGAAATGGTGCATACCTCTTATGTACGTTAGAAGGTGAGGAGTTTGGCAAAACAGTCAATTCCCTGCACCTCAAACGTTTCTACGCATAGGCAGCTAACGCTACCTATATAACTATCTACATTGCATCTTCATATAGATTTAGATCATTTTGTCCACTTGTTCTTACATAAGTTGTGATCAAGAAATCTATTCTCAAAGCAATTCATTACAAACTCATGATGTTTCTGGCATAATGTTCTTTAATCATACCTCTCCATCTTCATGTATCATCAAATCATCTTGGAATCTTTTATCAAATAAATCAAACATGATAAAGCCCTAACGGTAACCATACCAAGATCTGCAAGTTTGTTCTCGCTTTGATTTCTTCTTAGGATAGGTGTCTTGCCTAAGGTTTGTTCTAGAAGCTTCATGGTGTCACATCTATCCCATATATACATCTCTTTGGAAATAAGCATATACTGACATTTTACTCAAATAAGCAAGTCAAAAAGTGATTAAACAGAAAATTTTATTTTTACACATTTCCTTGCCCCACCAACCTTCGGTGATGAGCTTGCATCTCTTACTAGTGGCGTAGGGTTGGGAAAGGATGGAAATGCCCTTACTCGCCTATGCCTTGCCCACGGTGATAAACCCACGCTTCTTACTGGTAGCATGGGGAAAAGTGTAGGGAGTCCTCTTGACAAAGCAAACGTTAAAAGGTCATAAACAAACTATTCAAACTTTGAGTCAAAAACGAATGAATCAGATGTTCAAAATTCCAAAAGAGTTAAAAATCCTAAAAAACCCAGATTTTGTCTACTATGTGGCCATCTACGGGTCTAAGTCTAGATAAACCGCAAAGCAAGTTACATCCAAAACTATGAAGTCATTCAGGTAGAGTAAGCTTGTAGCTTCCAATTTGGTTCCACCAAAGCTTTGTCTGTCTTTCATCACTGTCATTTCACCATATTTCATAACTTGCGCCCTTCTTGGCTCTTGGTGATAAGCCCTCGCATCTTACTAGTTGCGTGGAGTTAGGAGTGGGGCAAGTTAATCTGTTCATCATACTGGTTATTTTCATCACTTTGCCAAAACAAACATGAGGTATCCAAATTGCTCACAGAAACTAAGATTCAAGATCACAATATATCTACAATATCATGTATCAGCATCATGAAACACAAAAAGAAAGCAAACATTTGCATCATTTGTTTTCCATTGCATACATTCTAGAAAGCATATAAAACATACATCGTAGTATACATGAGGAAACTAGAAACAGAAAGGGAAAGCATGAGTGACAAGATTTTGATCCAAAAACGAATGCATATATATAAATAATCAATGTTTATATACAATGCCATCATGCGCTAGGCATGGTCAAAACACTCAAAGAGCCCGTGATATACAAAAAAATATATAATACAAAATACATAGGAGCCAAGTGGTCTCTCAACCCCTACGCGACCCCTCCAAAGGTGCGCACCCTTGCCTAGGGCTCCGGCTACACTGGCGCTCTGAATGAACGGAGGGCTCAGGGTCCCGAGGAGCAGCTGCATGGTCTCACCACGAGAATGTCTCCTCATAAGACACTCAGCCATCCTATAGCCTGCCAACTCTGTACGGAGATTCGACACCATCCTGGCCACGTGCCAAACGGGAGCGAAGACGTCGGTATGCCTGCCGGCTACTGAGGGCTCCCCGGCATCTACAGATAGCTCTGCACGGGTCTTATCCATGGGGATCATCAGGGAATCAGTGGATACCCTACGGATCAGATCCCGCCACTCGTCGACAGTCTCTGCAAACAAAGGAGAAAAAAAATGAATTAGAAACCAAGCAAGAGGCTGAAAGATACAAGATAAAAACACAAGGAGAGATAGCAATTAAAAAAAATCCTAAATTAAAAAAACATTGAAAGGAGGAAAGGATTACACACTTTTCTGGATCCACGTGAACACGAAAGAACAAGGAGATCATACTGAGGGGACAAGATCACACACACTATCAATTCACCACTGTTCTGCGGAATCCAGGTTTAACTTTCAAAGTTCTAGTTAGAATCATATCAAATAGAGTAGATAAATTGCTTCATTTCAGTAAATTCTATTCTCGATATTGCCAGGGAAGCTGTGAGGATTGATAGTTTCTGAGAAACTATAATCCACTCCTCACTTCTGAGGTAGGATCGAGAATCTTGCAGACAGATTAGACGAGCTATTTTATTTATTTAGAATAATTCTACAAATCGCACAGGCAAATAACTACACTCGGTTATCTTGTCTGTTTAAATTGGTATTTAATTATTATTTCTAGATATCTTAAAATAGTTTGCTTTCCTTAAAATTGTTAAAAGATTTCTTAGAAGAATAAAAATTTATGTATGTTAAATTTATTTCATGTAGTTAGAATTTGGCTACGTTACAGTTAGATTTGCATTTTGTTTCGTATGACAATCACGGGACCATCAGGAGCCCAGGGAATATATATTTGAGCCAATCGTGCCTCAACCAACCTCATCATAGCAATAGTTGAGATAGACCAAAATCTCAGAATACAAGTATTCTAAACAACCACAGATTTACAACTGATCAATTCTCAGTTAAGAGGATTAAACATAGAAGACGACCAGGCACATGCATTTTGGTCAAGTCAGCCAAACTATAGATTACCCTAGAAAATCATCCACATGACTGTAGAAGGGTTTGAAAGAGAACAAACATTTGGGTGTGATCCTTTAGTTCCACAGCTAGACGCTAGAGACACCCCTCGTATATAGATACCAGCTTAAGAATCCAGGTTGCAAGAACGCCTGTGAGGTATTCTGAGAAGATTGCACAACTGTTGGTTCTAAACATAGAAGCTGAGAAAGTGTACGATTACTGGATACTAGGGATTAGAACTTGATCTCACGTATGACCATAACAGGACCGCAACAACCAAGAGTCTATGGTTGTGATCCACAGATCCCATAGCCCAACGAATCCATAAAAGAATTAGATATAGACACTGGCCTATGCACACTAGTATTTCAGTCCACTCCACTTCCACCCATCATCATCAAACAATTGTCCTTACTGAATATAGCGGCTAACGAAGCTAGAGAATTCTGGACTAGGCCAGAAAATCATCCTAAAAGTCAATTATATTCACCATCCACTATATGACCTTATCAGGAGACATACACGAAACTATCCCAGGTCATTTTCCATGTATTTCGCAGGTAGGATCGGAGAATCTTGCAGACAGATTAGACGAGCTATTTTATTTATTTAGAATAATTCTACAAATCACACAGGCAAATAACTACACTCAGTTATCTTGTCTGTTTAAATTGTTATTTAATTATTATTTCTAGATATGCTTAAAATAGTTTGCTTTCCTTAAAATTGGTTAAAAGATTTCTTAGAAGAATAAAAAGTTATGTATGTTAAATTTATTTCATGTAGTTAGAATTGTGCTACGTTACAGTTAGATTTGGCATTTGTTTCGTATGACAATCACGGACCTCAGGAGCCCAGGGAATATATATTTGAGTCAATCGTGCCTCAAACCAAACCTCATCACAGCAATAGTTGAGATAGACCAAAATCTCAGAATACAAGTATTCTAAAACAACCACAGATTTACAACTGATCAATTCTCAGTTAAGAGGATTAAACATAGAAGACGACCAGGCACATGCATTTTGGTCAAGTCATCCAAACTACAGATTACCCTAGAAAAATCATCCACATGACTGTAGAAGGGTTTGAAAAGAGAACAAACATTTGGGTGTGATCCTTTAGTTCCACAGCCAAGACGCTGGAGACACCCTCGTAGATATAGATACCAGCTTAAGAATCCAGGTTGCGAGAACGCCTGTGAGGTATTCTGAGAAGATTGCAACAACTGTTGGTTCTAAACATAGAAGCTGAGCAAGTGTAACGATTACTGGATACTAGGGATTAAACTTGATCTCACGTATGACATAACAGGACCGCAACAACCAAGAGTCTATGGTTGTGATCCACAGATCCCATAGCCCAACGAATCCATAAAAGAATTAGATATAGACACTGGCCGATGCACACTAGTATTTCAGTCCACTCCACTTCCACCCATCATCATCAAACAATTGTCCTTACTGAATATAGTGGCTAACGAAGCTAGAGAATTCTGGACTAGGCCAGAAAAGCAATCCATAAAAGTCAATTATATTCACCATCCACTATATGACCTTATCAGGAGACATACACGAAACATCCCAGGTCATTTTCCATGTATTTCGCAACCCATAGATCGAATCACGCCAGAGCTTGATATTGATTGGAGCCTTCGAGCAGTCATCCTTGCTGATCGATCTATCACACCAAGTCCAAGGGAGAAGGGCCTTCTTTGCCTTAGATTCACCAAATTCCCATTTAGTGCGTGTCAAAGACATTAGAAGGCCTAAACTAGTTTTCTGATCCAACGCATATTCTACCCCCACAGGCGGTTCGGCCAGACTCGACGAGGCGGGGACTGAAGAGTACATCTTGGATTCTCAGCTCACTGTCTCTTTCGGGACAAAGACCCCTATGATGACATAATGAGAGACCTTTTGGAGGAAGATGTGCTTACCTGGTGATGAGACTGGAGGTAGAATTCATGTCCTTTGTGCCTGGTTGGGGCCTTCTATCCCTGTGGACTCCTTGTGGGTCTTGACAAGTATATTTGATCAAACATTACCCCACACTAATCTCATTTATCGCCCGACAGTGGTATCTCCAAAAAATGAAGGAAAGAATAAAATAATGGAAAGAATAAGAATGAAAGGAATATAGATAATAAAGATTTCTATAAGGGTTATTAGGAAACCTCCTCTATCATCAATATTCTCCGTTTCATGCAAACAGGAAGTTCCAATCCTCCATACCACTCTGGCCAAGTAGATCTCCTCACAGGAGTAGGCACGTTAGGCATGTTGCCTCACTATCCACAACAAACACCAACAAGGCCCACCATCTCTAACACTATTCCTCCCAGTCTAGTGTCAAACAATCCATTCCTTGACAATACCCCGTCGTACTTAAACATGTACTCTAAATCACCACAAGGAGATATGTTCTCCTCTCCTGGCATGTTTTGCTCAAACGCAGGGGACCTTCTTATACCCATGTCAATGCATACGTTGCACCATATCAATAACCTATCCCACCGTTACTCCCTCAGCAACCACCATCAATGGTCGAAAGCTATACGATAGGGACTTATTCAGAATATCTAAAGGAACCCTTAGATTTCACCATATGAAGCGTCATGCTTCCAAGACCTCTTCCTGATTTACCCAAGTTCAAGGTGTGGGGAGATCCAAACGCACATATCAAAGCTTACGCTACAAGCCATACGAGAATTACTCCCTTGGGATGGGGTGTTGCTAAAATATTCCCTAAAACATTGGAAGGTATTGCTCTCAACTGGTATTATAGGATACCTGAAGCCTCCATCCATTCATTTATTTAAACAACTCATGTCAGAGTTCATCAAGGCCTTCGACATGAACAAACTGTTGAGAACAGGAATCAGGGAATTCTTGCACATCAAACAAGAACACAACAAATCTATCGCCCATTTCATCCAAAGGTGGTGTACAGTTCTTCTTTATTCTTCAGCAAGTGCTCCAAACATGGATCAGATGGAACTATGCGATTTTTATTCCTTCATTCTCTCAGCAAGGAGGTGAAGGAAGAAGTCCAGAAGTTCCCACTAAGAACTTTACGATGAAGTACTTGAGAGCGCTCTTCGAATAGACCAAGCAGCGATAGATAGTGGTCGTAAGACATATGGAACAAACGAGAGGTTAATCACCTCCACTCAAAACACTACAACTATCACAAATGTCAATCAAGGACCCAAAATCCTTAACAAAAATCGTGGGGGTAACAATAGATGGGGTAACCGACCAGCCCAAGAGGGTGAATGTTGTTAATACTCCGTCACAAACAAACAATTAACGAAACAACAACTTTACCCTGACGATCAATAAAGTGGATTTTAACCATCCACAAACAACAACAACAACAGCGAAATCCCATACAAGGTCTAAGCCAAAACTCATTTGGTTACCAAAACCAAATTCGAAACCAGAAACAACAATTCCAAAACTTTAATCCTAATAGGCAACAGTTTGATCGAAATTTTAGGCCACAATACACACCAAACCAACAAATGGGAATTACAACCCCAATTCTTATTGTGGGTTTCCATAAAATTCTGGGTCACGATACTAGAACGTGCCGTGACTACAATAAATTTATGCAACGCTTGCCAGAAGAACAAAGACAGTTCTTCACAAACTTGTTTTTGGCAAATCACATCTCATCATCACCAAATACGCTCGCAGGGGCAGTTTCTCCTCAGAATGCTCCCCTCAGATCTTTAACGATCCGCTCCCAAATCATGATGGCAATAGGATGAATCCAACCGGAGCAAACAAAAGTGCAATGACGGGAAACAATGATCATGAAGCCTCGACTTCATTAATCCAGCAGTTGCGCCATAGTTAGGAGCTCAACCGAGACCCAAGATAGTCAGTTTGGTAGAATTAGACGCTAAACTACCTATCGAAGCTATAACAAGAACACGAGAGTATTTCTCTCGAGCCCAAGTCATCTGCCAGAGACAGATAAGAGTCAGCAAATAGTTGAAAAACCCATCGGTGCCTATGATTTAATTAGTGACCTAACAAAGACCTTCTCACACATTTCATTTTTTGGACTTACTAAAGAACTCTCCCCCTCACAGAGATGCTCTTTTAGAAGCACTAGGTCTAGGCCATCTAATTAACATCACTCCACCTCCTGAAACAAAAGTAAATCACGTAGATTTTGATATCCACCCTCCGGGGCAGCTGGACAAGGATGTCGAATTCATATTCGAAATAAGTCAAATGATGCTGAGATTGCACACCGAGGTGATCCAGCCTTACACTTGCAAGTATGGGTTTATAATAACTATGTAAAATGGGAAATGGTTGACGATGGGGCCGCAATTAACATAGTCCCTTTCTCTTTCCTCCAAAAACTTGGATATAGGGAAACAAACTGTTCCACTACTCGAAATACATTGAGAGGCTATGATAGCCTTAAAGCCACTTCGATAGGAACTATTATACTGCCGGTCACCTTAGGGCCCAAAACCATTTTGACTGAGTTTTATATTATAGATCGGGAAAACTAACTATAATATGATCCTCGGCCGACCATGGATACACCGCATGAAGGCAATCCCTTCCACGCTATTTCAATAAGTAAGATTCCTGCATCTAGGAAAGGTATTTGTAGCCAAAGGTGATCTAAAACCTTTCGATTTGCACCTAGCTGATTTTTAAAAAAAGACTAGGGGTGCACTCAGAATTTGAACTGCCAACAAACCAACTTAATAAACCCACTGACCCAAAACTAGAGGAAAAATTTGGTACCTACGATGGATCTTGAAACTATCAGCATAGCCAAAACAATTCCAACCCCCAAAGATATAAAACTAAAGAAACAGTATCATTAGGGACTACTGTGAAAATCGTTGAGTTGATAGAACAAGATTCACCAATGTTCTTACCATTTGATTCAGTAGGCATAGGATTTTCCCTAGGTTGATTCCTTTCCAGCAGAGGACCTCTGTATGGTAGAAGTGGATTGTGCAAACGCAGCAGATGCCCCAACATCTGTACTCCTGGCTAAGTATTGGACTCTCCATTTCGATGGAGCTAAATGTCGTTATGGAGCGGGGGCAGGCATAATTCTTACTTCGCCCGAGGAGAAAGTCCTCCCATTCGCTTTTAAATTAAACTTTGAATGCACAAATAATGGCGCTGAGTACGAAGCCCTCCTTCTTGGCCTTACCTTAGCCAAAGGTATGATAAACATCAGAGTCCTGGGGGGAAGAAATCGCAATTAGTGACAAACCAAGTTTCTGAAGTATATGAAACTAAAGCACGAACATTTAACAAACTCTACAAAATGTTGTGTAGATTTAAGCAAGGCTTTATCAACTTCAATATCCATTGAAGCAATCCCACGAGAGAAAAATCTTCTCGCGATTCAATAGCAACCTCAGCATCAATTTTACTCCGAGCAATGAGTTAGAAGATACCCAGTTCACGGTTATCCATTCGTGATGAACCATTGATAAAAACAATGACAAATCCTCTTTCAAGCGAAAGTGAACTACATCCTAGACCATGTTGATAGTGATGCTGTACTTTGGATTACTTAAATGTCCTATGCGGCACTACATCTCTCCTATCACATGCTAGATTATCCTTGATTTCCACATTCGTCTTCCTACTTCGGAAATCTCGTAACGGATCTTCCCTCACAAATGGAACCTAGCATATACGCAGTAGAAAATGGGGATGATTTAGATTTACCTCCAGCACCACCTGAGTTTGAAGAGGGTAATGCCTCTTTGATCGAAGAAATAATCGATGTCAACATCGGGACAGAAGATGAACCAAGAATATTGAAACTAGGCTCTTCATTAACCCCATAAGAGGTGGAAATACATACTCAAATTCTCAAAGAACATCAAAAGTCATTTTGCATTTAATTACAAGGAGATGACGGGAGTCACACCCCACATTGCGGTGCACAACCTCATCACTAGATCAGATGCAAAGCCAATTAAACAAAAATTAAGACCCATGAAGCCCAAAGTAGCTCTCATGGTAAAAGAGGAGGTAATAAAACTCCTTCAGGTAGGATTCATCAAGCCAGTTGACTACTCCCAATGGGTATCTAACATCGTTCCCGTTCTCAAGAAGAATGGAAAGATACGCATCTGCATAGATTTTCGAGATATCAACAAAGCATGTCCTAAGACGATTTCCCATTACCATCCATAGACGTTATCGTTGATGCAACGGCTGGTTTTTGAACTCTGTCTCTCATGGATGGATTCTCGGGATACAATCAAATCAGAATATCTGAGCAAGATCAAGCTAAAACCACATTTATAACTCCTTGGGGAACCTATTGCTACGATGTTATGCCATTCGGTCTCAAAGAACGCCGGTGCTACGTACCAGCGGGCCATGACATACATATTTCACAATCTAATTTATAAAATCATGGAATCTTACGTAGATGACTTATTGGCTAAAGCCAAGAAGCACTGTGACCATCCTGAAGTACTCCACGTCATTCTTTCACGTCTAATAGAATATGGAGTCACGCTAAATCCAGAGAAATGCGTCTTTGGTGTAACAGGAGGGTAAGCTCCTAGGTTACATCATATCGTCACGAGGGATTGATGTTGATCCAACCAAAATTCAGGCTTGTCCTCGAATGGTCCCACCTTCGAGTGAATCTGGAATCAGATCATTTTCTCGAAAAGTTGGGTGCAATCCAAAGATTCATCCCGGACCTAAGCTTCGCCGTTCATCCAATCAACAATTTACTCAAGAAGGATTATAGCATTGATTGGACTGAAGATTGCAATGAAGCTTTTGATGCAGTTAAGAATTTTCTGTTATCTCCACCTACGCTAATGCCACCTAAACTAGATCGCCCATTAATCCTATATTCGTGAGCTACCAATGTCTCGCTGGCCTGTATGTTGGCCCATGAAGATGCTTACAGAGAAGCACGTCTTTCCCAACTAGAAAGCCTAGTCGAAACTAGGTTAGATGCTGAGCAGCGGCATAGAGCTTATGCTGACTGAATTTCCCGGCAGTACAAGAAGGTCTATGAAGGCGATATATACGAAGGTGATCTAGTTCTAAGACTAGATAGTCGGATCGACAAGAAGACCGGTGAAGGAAGGAAATTCCGGCCCAAATGGTTGGGCCCATACCGAGTCATGAAGGACTACGGAAATGGTGCATACCTCTTATGTACGTTAGAAGGTGAGGAGTTTGGCAAAACAGTCAATTCCCTGCACCTCAAACGTTTCTACGCATAGGCAGCTAACGCTACCTATATAACTATCTACATTGCATCTTCATATAGATTTAGATCATTTTGTCCACTTGTTCTTACATAAGTTGTGATCAAGAAATCTATTCTCAAAGCAATTCATTACAAACTCATGATGTTTCTGGCATAATGTTCTTTAATCATACCTCTCCATCTTCATGTATCATCAAATCATCTTGGAATCTTTTATCAAATAAATCAAACATGATAAAGCCCTAACGGTAACCATACCAAGATCTGCAAGTTTGTTCTCGCTTTGATTTCTTCTTAGGATAGGTGTCTTGCCTAAGGTTTGTTCTAGAAGCTTCATGGTGTCACATCTATCCCATATATACATCTCTTTGGAAATAAGCATATACTGACATTTTACTCAAATAAGCAAGTCAAAAAGTGATTAAACAGAAAATTTTATTTTTACACATTTCCTTGCCCCACCAACCTTCGGTGATGAGCTTGCATCTCTTACTAGTGGCGTAGGGTTGGGAAAGGATGGAAATGCCCTTACTCGCCTATGCCTTGCCCACGGTGATAAACCCACGCTTCTTACTGGTAGCATGGGGAAAAGTGTAGGGAGTCCTCTTGACAAAGCAAACGTTAAAAGGTCATAAACAAACTATTCAAACTTTGAGTCAAAAACGAATGAATCAGATGTTCAAAATTCCAAAAGAGTTAAAAATCCTAAAAAACCCAGATTTTGTCTACTATGTGGCCATCTACGGGTCTAAGTCTAGATAAACCGCAAAGCAAGTTACATCCAAAACTATGAAGTCATTCAGGTAGAGTAAGCTTGTAGCTTCCAATTTGGTTCCACCAAAGCTTTGTCTGTCTTTCATCACTGTCATTTCACCATATTTCATAACTTGCGCCCTTCTTGGCTCTTGGTGATAAGCCCTCGCATCTTACTAGTTGCGTGGAGTTAGGAGTGGGGCAAGTTAATCTGTTCATCATACTGGTTATTTTCATCACTTTGCCAAAACAAACATGAGGTATCCAAATTGCTCACAGAAACTAAGATTCAAGATCACAATATATCTACAATATCATGTATCAGCATCATGAAACACAAAAAGAAAGCAAACATTTGCATCATTTGTTTCCCATTGCATACATTCTAGAAAGCATATAAAACATACATCCTAGTATACATGAGGAAACTAGAAACAGAAAGGGAAAGCATGAGTGACAAGCTTTTGATCCAAAAACAATGCATATATATAAATAATCAATGTTTATATACAATGCCATCATGCGCTAGGCATGGTCAAAACACTCAAAGAGCCCGGTGATATACAAAAAAATATATAATACAAAATACATAGGAGCCAAGTGGTCTCTCAACCCCTACGCGACCCCTCCGAAGGTGCGCACCCTTGCCTAGGGCTCCGGCTACACTGGCGCTCTGAATGAACGGAGGGCTCAGGGTCCCGAGGAGCAGCTATGGTCTCACCACGAGAATGGCTCCTCATAAGACGCTCAGCCATCCTATAGCCTGCCAACTCTGTATGGAGATTCGACACCATCCTGGCCACGTGCCAAACAGGAGCGAAGACGTCGGTATGTCTGCCGGCTACTGAGGGCTCCCCGGCATCTACAGATAGCTCTGCACGGGTCTTATCCATGGGGATCATCAGGGAATCAGTGCATACCCTGTGGATCAGATCCCGCCACTCGTCGACAGTCTCTGCAAACAAAGGAGAAAAAAAACGAATTAGAAACCAAGCAAGAGGCTGAAAGATACAAGATAAAAACACAAGGAGAGATAGCAATTAAAAAAAATCCTAAATTAAAAAAACATTGAAAGGAGGAAAGGATTACACACTTTTCTGGATCCACGTGAACACGAAAGAACAAGGAGATCATACTGAGGGGACAAGATCACACACACTATCAAATTCACCACTGTTCTGCGGAATCCAGGTTTAACTTTCAAAGTTCTAGTTAGAATCATATCAAATAGAGTAGATAAATTGCTTCATTTCAGTAAATTCTATTCTCGATATTGCCAGGGAAGCTGTGAGGATTGATAGTTTCTGAGAAACTATAATCCACTCCTCACTTCTGAGGTAGGATCGAGAATCTTGCAGACAGATTAGACGAGCTATTTTATTTATTTAGAATAATTCTACAAATCGCACAGGCAAATAACTACACTCGGTTATCTTGTCTGTTTTAAATTGTTATTTAATTATTATTTCTAGATATGCTTAAAATAGTTTGCTTTCCTTAAAATTGTTAAAAGATTTCTTAGAAGAATAAAAATTTATGTATGTTAAATTTATTTCATGTAGTTAGAATTTGCTACGTTACAGTTAGATTTGCATTTTGTTTCGTATGACAATCACGGGACCTCAGGAGCCCAGGGAATATATATTTGAGCCAATCGTGCCTCAACCAAACCTCATCATAGCAATAGTTGAGATAGACCAAAATCTCAGAATACAAGTATTCTAAACAACCACAGATTTACAACTGATCAATTCTCAGTTAAGAGGATTAAACATAGAAGACGACCAGGCACATGCATTTTGGTCAAGTCAGCCAAACTATAGATTACCCTAGAAAATCATCCACATGACTGTAGAAGGGTTTGAAAGAGAACAAACATTTGGGTGTGATCCTTTAGTTCCACAGCTAGACGCTAGAGACACCCTCGTAGATATAGATACCAGCTTAAGAATCCAGGTTGCAAGAACGCCTGTGAGGTATTCTGAGAAGATTGCACAACTGTTGGTTCTAAACATAGAAGCTGAGAAAGTGTACGATTACTGGATACTAGGGATTAGAACTTGATCTCACGTATGACCATAACAGGACCGCAACAACCAAGAGTCTATGGTTGTGATCCACAGATCCCATAGCCCAACGAATCCATAAAAGAATTAGATATAGACACTGGCCTATGCACACTAGTATTTCAGTCCACTCCACTTCCACCCATCATCATCAAACAATTGTCCTTACTGAATATAGCGGCTAACGAAGCTAGAGAATTCTGGACTAGGCCAGAAAATCATCCATAAAAGTCAATTATATTCACCATCCACTATATGACCTTATCAGGAGACATACACGAAACTATCCCAGGTCATTTTCCATGTATTTCGCAGGTAGGATCGAGAATCTTGCAGACAGATTAGACGAGCTATTTTATTTATTTAGAATAATTCTACAAATCACACAGGCAAATAACTACACTCAGTTATCTTGTCTGTTTTAAATTGTTATTTAATTATTATTTCTAGATATGCTTAAAATAGTTTGCTTTCCTTAAAATTGTTAAAAGATTTCTTAGAAGAATAAAAAGTTATGTATGTTAAATTTATTTCATGTAGTTAGAATTTGCTACGTTACAGTTAGATTTGCATTTTGTTTCGTATGACAATCACGGGACCTCAGGAGCCCAGGGAATATATATTTGAGTCAATCGTGCCTCAACCAAACCTCATCACAGCAATAGTTGAGATAGACCAAAATCTCAGAATACAAGTATTCTAAACAACCACAGATTTACAACTGATCAATTCTCAGTTAAGAGGATTAAACATAGAAGACGACCAGGCACATGCATTTTGGTCAAGTCATCCAAACTACAGATTACCCTAGAAAATCATCCACATGACTGTAGAAGGGTTTGAAAGAGAACAAACATTTGGGTGTGATCCTTTAGTTCCACAGCCAGACGCTGGAGACACCCTCGTAGATATAGATACCAGCTTAAGAATCCAGGTTGCGAGAACGCCTGTGAGGTATTCTGAGAAGATTGCACAACTGTTGGTTCTAAACATAGAAGCTGAGAAAGTGTACGATTACTGGATACTAGGGATTAGAACTTGATCTCACGTATGACCATAACAGGACCGCAACAACCAAGAGTCTATGGTTGTGATCCACAGATCCCATAGCCCAACGAATCCATAAAAGAATTAGATATAGACACTGGCCTATGCACACTAGTATTTCAGTCCACTCCACTTCCACCCATCATCATCAAACAATTGTCCTTACTGAATATAGTGGCTAACGAAGCTAGAGAATTCTGGACTAGGCCAGAAAATCATCCATAAAAGTCAATTATATTCACCATCCACTATATGACCTTATCAGGAGACATACACGAAACTATCCCAGGTCATTTTCCATGTATTTCGCAACCCATAGATTGAATCACGCCAGAGCTCGATATTGATTGGAGCCTTCGAGCAGTCATCCTTGCTGATCGATCTATCACACCAGTCCAAGTGAGAAGGGCCCTTCTTTGCCTTAGATTCACAAATTCCATTAGTGCGTGTCAAAGACATTAGACTGCCTAACTAGTTTTTCTGAATCCAACGCATATTCTACCCTCACCGGCTGTCTCGGCACGACCTCGAGAGGTCGGGTACGTGGAAGAGTCACTTGTAGATTCTCACGCTCACCTGTCGCTTTTCCGGCGTACAAAGACCCCTATGATGACATAATGAGAGACCTTTTGGAGGAAGACGTGCTTACCATTGTGAGTGAGATCTGGAGGTAGAATTCATGTCCTTTTGTGCCCTTGGTTTCGGGCCTTCTATCCCATGTGGACTCCTTGTGTGGTCTTTGACAAGTATTCTTTGATCAACATTACCCCACACTAATCTCATTATCGTCCCGACAGTGGGTATCTCCAAAAAATGAAGGAAAGAATAAAATAATGGAAAGAATAAGAATGAAAGAATGTAGATAAATAAAGAATTTCTATAAGGTTATTAGGCAACCTCCTCTATATCAATTTGTAGTATCAACTCTAAATACTCCTCCTTTATTTCGGCATCTAATACCTACCAGTCAGTGAGTGCTTGGTTTACTTTTTCTAGGATGTCCATATTAATGGATTTCAACTCATCCCTCGCAATCTCTCCTTTTTCATTTTGTAGAACCAACACAACACTGGACATTGATGTCATTCTTCCTTCTAAAAGGTCCATCTTCTATGTAATTAGCTTTCCAAGCTCTTCTAGCCGAGTCTTGTGCAGCTCTTGTGTTGCTGCTAGGGCCTTGCGCTTCTGTTTAACCATTAACAACCTTTCTGCGTGGCCCAATGTCTCATCTTTCATCACTTTCTGGACCTCGTTATTCTCTTTGAGGGTCTTGATGTTAATAAGTGCCTCTAGAGCTGTGCATACATTTAAATCCTGGTCTTATTTCTTTAATACTTCCTATAATGCTTGCAATAGCCCTTCATAAGATGCAATTTTTCTCATCATTAATGATTTATCCTTATTAGCATCTTCTTCTGAGTGTTCTGGCACTTGTATACGCAGATTTTCATCTTCAAGTACCAAGTCCACCAAGAGGTGGCTAGAAGAAACATGGACAAAGATGCCACGATCAAAGTGCTACACAAAGAGTTGAAGACAAAGGACGCTGATATAGCACACATAACACAGGAAAGGGACTTCGCGCAAAAGAAGAACAAGGTGTTTATAAGCATCACAGAGGAGATTGGGGACATTGTAATCAAAGTAAGGCCACACTTAGAGGTCAAGGTACCACATACATTTAAATCCTAGTCTTCTTTATTTAATACTTCCTGTAATGCTTGCAACAGCCCTTCATAAGATGTAATTTTTCTCATCACTGATGCTTTCTCCTGTTTAGCATCTTCTTCTGAGCATTCTGGCACTTTGTATATGCAAAGTTTCATCTTCAAGTACCAAGTCCACCAACTTTCCCACATAGTATATCATTTAAAGGAAATGTATGTGGTACCTTGACCTCTATGTGTGGCCTTACTTTGATTACAATGTCCCCAGTCTCCTCTGCAATGCTTATAAGCACCTTGTTCTTATTTTGCACGAAGTCCCTTTCTTGTGTTATTTGTGCTATATCAGTGTCCTTTGTCTTCAACTCTTTGTGCAGCGCTTTGATCGTGGCAGCTTTGTCCATGTTTCTTCTAGCCACCTCAAAAGAAACTTTCACCAATGCATTGTTGACCTGCTCATCTAACATGATAGTAGGCTTTATTGTCATGTGTCCTAGCTTTAGGTGCCTTCTTCATTCATCTCAAAATGCATGAATCTTCACACACATCAAATTCAGGCTCATCCATTTGTGTGTGCATTGACCACATAGTTACTTTTGAGTGCGCACAGTTTCCATATCCTCATCCATTAACTCCTAGCCAAATAAATCCTTCTGCACTATCGTGCTCTAGAAGTGGGCATGAACAATTTTTCCTACATCCTCTGCATACCCCATGGCTGGTGGAATTTTCTCTCCACTTGTCCTTATAGACCTTTACTGCTTAGGAGCTTTAGCCTCCAAATTTGGGACTTGTGCCTACATGTCCTAAACATCCTCTGTAGTTGTCTCCTCTAGTATTTTCTCATCCTCTTCTTTTTCCTTTGATGCCTCACCCTATTCTTCTGTGTCCTCTAGAAGTGTAGGAGAATTAGGGTGCACTTTCCTCTGACTCTTCCTCCTCCTCATTCAACTTCAATTTCTTCCTTCTCTACGTAGTCACCTCCTTCTATGGAGAGAGTCTAGGTGATTTATGCACACTGGGTTGGAGTAGCACCTTCGGTCCTTTTTCTCCTAAAAACCCTTTTAAACATGTGCACCCCTCAGACTACATTCAAGTCCTCATCATCCCCCTCTTGTGGCTGAGGTGGAGTAATTGCATGCTCACCAATGATGTAGCCTAGAATTTACCAAATAACACCCTAGTCGTGTTGGCACATCACTCATCCTAGACTAAGTGCTCACCCGAAGCGCGCAAAGGTACTAGGTCCCTCTTTAAGGTTACTGTAACAGTATGTTAACATGATGAAGGAAAGAAACATATAGATTCATAACTAATCCATCATTCTATAATGCATGATACCCTCATATCTATGAAATAACAAGCTTAAAAAGTAATCATGATTGAATTAATATCATGCACTATTCATCTACACATAGAATGACACTCAGATTCAGCCAATATCTTCCATCTATTAATAAATACATAAGCTCCTTACATTATTGTCAATCTATACCAATGCGTTTATGGAATTGATATAGTGATTCATTCATATGCGTATTACTCTCTGTTACACATGCATACATCTCTTTACCACCCATCTACTATGTACCTAGCATCATATATATAGGGTGGGGGACTTGCTCTTCACCACTTATCTATTCCAAAAATAGGTTGCATGCTATTGATAGCCATACGCCATTTACAATCATAGCCACACATGCAAGTGTGTTATCTATAGTCCTCTTATAGTTAACTGAAGTGTCAATTATATTCTCATCTTATCTCCATGCATAAATGCTTTGAACTGCTTCTCCAAAGATAGACAATGGGTGCGCGCATCTCTGCATTGTTGGTGTGTTCTGCACGCCATCTTCTAAAAATAGGTCTTCATGCTTAAAATCAGCTAAGTCCTAAAATCTAAACTTGCCTTCCGTGTGTGGGTCCTTCCTGTCCTTCCGTGCCCTTGGTTTCGAGTCTTCTATCATGCATGGACTCCTTGTGTGGTCTTTAACAAGTATTCTTTGATCAACAAGGGGGTCATTATTTGTGACGAAAAAGGTTTTGTGGGTGAGTAGGTAATGATGAAGTTTGGTGGTGATGAATAATAGGGCTAATCAAATATTTTCAGCGGTGTGTTTATCTAGTCTCATAGTCTAAAAGAGTACTACTTATATAATAAATTGCTTGCTCCTTGTGTTGCTCGTCGTAATGAGAAAACATGGCACCCAAGGAATGATCAGTGGCAAAAATGTAGAGGTAGAAAGGTTGGTCCATCCTTAGGTGGGACAAGCATAGGTGGTTGAAGGAGGTATTCCTTCAATTCTTCAAAGGATTTGTGGCATTCATCATCCCAATTGAAGGAAACATCCTTTTTAAGAAGATGATGAAAAGGGTGACATCGGTCGGAAATTTGGGGAAATAAAACATCGAATAGATTGGGATTTTCCTTGCAAACTACGCAGTTGTCAAAGATTCGTAGGTGGAGGCATCTCAAGAATAGCCTTGATTTTAGCAAGATTGACTTTGATACCACACAAAGAGATGATGAAACCAAGGATATTTCCAGAGAGAATGAAAAACACACATTTCTTCGGTTGAAGGCGAACACAATATTTGATGAGATGGTCAAAGATGATTTTTAGAACTAGGAGGTGTTCGGCACAAATTTTGGACCTAGCAAGAAGGTCGTTGACATAATCTTCCAATATGTGATACATGATATTGATGAAGTGTTGGCAAGGAAATTTTTTGGGTGGACAAACTTGTGGATTTCTTGCCAACACTCTGGGAATCTAAGTCCCTCTACTTAACCGTTGCAGCTACCGTATATGCATTCACGATAAAATGTGGATTTCTGTGGTGGCCTTTCAACCAGGGATCCAACAAGGGCACTCCACTGACCCTGCGGCAAAGATCGCAATATCTTGCTAGGGAAGACTTTGTCTGAAAGTGGGAAAGGGAGTGAGAAATGAGATAGGGAAACTAATGTTACAAGTAGGAAATTAGATTCCTACACACATTAGTTAGAAACCTTAACACATGTATTTATGAGAAGAAACAACCCCTACAAATGGAAACAAGACGAGATAAGATTACGAACTCAAAGTTTTTAAAATCTCCTCATCAACAAGGCTACAAACTCCTTCTTCTTATATTGATGCTTCAACAGAAGTTGTGCATAATGTGGGAATGGAAGAAATTTGAGAATGGAGGAAAGTAGAAGAAAAATGGCTATCTCCTTTTTTTTTCTCTAAGTACAATGCACTCATGAGTTTACAAGATCAATCGACAACCTCGTACAATGGCGTGAAGAAGCCATTAAATATCTTACAAGAAACAATTACAAATTCTTCTTTGTTAGAAATAAATGGTTTACAATATTTTCAATAATTCGTGTCTGTTCATATTCTTGATTTGCGAAGAAATTCCAATGGCGGGGAAAAACCAGACTTTTCATAATGTAGTCGTTACACTCATTTTGTAACTTTAAATTTGAACTGTTCATCTTGCCTTTGAAACTTTAAACCAAAGTCGTCCACGTGGGGAGAAATTTACTGGAGTGGGTGTGGAGGATGCCTATTACATTTTGTGACTTTATAGAGATTTGGCATTTTTTTACATTTTTCGTCCGCCCTTTTGCTTTTGATATAAGCCTGACACGTGGCTTCACTTGAGTAGAGGCAGAGTCGTGGGTCACTTTTATATTTTTACCTTTTTTCAATGTAGGCTCAAAAACAAAAATTCCTCTGCCAACCTGTCTCCCTATTTTGACCTTCGATGCAGGCTTAATATTTGACTTTTTCCTTGGCGTGGGTGGGGTTGTGGGTAATTTTTTAACTTTAAGCCCCCTTTAATGAAAACAAGGCTCAAATTCTCAAATCTCCCCACCAACCCGCTTCCCCACTTTGACCTCTTTTGATGTGGGCTCAACATTTGATTGTTTCCCTCTTGGAAACAAGGCTCAAAAACTTAAAAGGATCCAACAATCCACCTCCCCGCTTTGAAACTTTTGATGCGGGCTCAACATTTGACTTTTTCCTCATAGCATGATTGGGGTTGCAAGTCACTTTATGAATTTTCACCTTTTTTTACAAAGAGGCTCAAAACCTCAAAGTTCTATGCCAACCCACTTCCAATTAGATATATCCATGTACCTATGGATAATGGAGCTAAAATTTGATGGGGAAGAAAATGCCTGTCATTCATGACTATGGAAAAAATATACAGAAGAAGAAAACTCCCACCATTTCGCACCCGATTTTCAAATTTCCTTTCACGAACCAAGGAATTGAAAACAATACAAGGTTCGATGATCCATGGCCATAGAAATATTGACAATTTCATTCAGATGAGGACAACAATTAAATTTTCATGCACTCCAGACAGGGAAACGGAAAATTTATCAAACCAAGCAGACTGGAGAGTTTAAACAACTTCAAAGCATGAATTTCTCTATCTTTTTCAACTTTTAACTTTACTTGAACACTTCTGGAGGGGCATGAGCTTAAAAAAAATTTAATTTGACTTTAAAATGAGGGGGGATTTTGAGGGCGAAAACAGCTGGCTCTAGCTTGGGGACATGACATGGACTGAGCATAGTGAAGACATGTCATAAGAATCCAGAATCTCAATCTCTAGACCTTGTAATTCGTTGACCAGTGCCTTATCCATTGGGCCTTGTAGAGTCATATAAAAATTTGAGAAATAAATACCAGAAGAAGGAAACACACATGACACAAAATGGGAAGGGGAACACATAAAAACACAACAGAAAGGGAAAAAAACCACACAAAGGAAAGGGAAACACACCGATGGTACAAGGCGGGGGAGGCAACCCACTTTCACTGATGATACAATTTCAAGTATTTCTTTCTATGAGTAAATTTCAGTGGCATTCCATCCAAATACGAGAGAAGAAAAGTAATTCTCACCGTAAGCTTCATGAATCTAGAATGGGCTGAGCCATAATGAATCAAACTTTCCATGGCTACCTTTTAGTTCTCTTCACTTGTCCCATAGCAAGATGAAGTCTCCAACTTTGAATTATCTTGCCTTAGCCTTCTTATAAAAAATATTCTTTACTTTTAGTTGGTGCTCCTTAATGCGATCCACCACTTGGATTCTATTTTCTTCCAGCTTCTCAAGAAAGAGGATCCTCTTGTCAATGGAATCCTTGTACTGACCATCTTCTATTACCTGTAGCAGTTTGAGAGCTGGCATCTTGATCATGAGAGGAATTTTTGCTTCAACTCCATACATTAGTTGGAATGGATGACATACCTATTGCCTTCTTGGGAGTGATCCTATCTGCCCATAATGCGTCGTACAACCTTTTGTGCCAATTCCTTTGATTCTCGTTTACAAGCTTGCAAACAATGGTCACAATGTTCTTGTTGCTTGATTCAGCCTGTCCATTTCTTTATGGATAGTAGTCAGAAGAATGAGTTAGGGAGATTCTGTATTTATAGAAAAACTCAGACAAATCTCTTGAAGATAAATAGGTAGCATTATCTGTACTACAATATTTTGTGGCACTCCGAAACAGACTATGATATTCTCCTTGATGAAGTTACATATTGTTTCAGTGTTGGCTTGTTTGGTCGGAATGGATTCTACCCATTTGGTGAAGTAGTTTGTTTTTATGAGTACATAGGTGTGCCCCGCACTTGAGTGAGGGTTCAGAACACAAATGAAGTCCATACCCCACTGTTGAAATGGTTCTTCAATAACCACAAGCCTGAGTGGTAATGCAGTGAGTTATGGTCTTCCAACGAACTGTTGGCATGCTTTGCATTTAGAAACCCAATCTTGAGTGTCTACAAAGATGGTGGGCCAATAATACCTTCCTTGGAGGATCTTGTGTGCAGTGACCATTGCTGAAAAATTTCCACCACATGTTTGGTCATGGTATGCTTTAAGCAAATTTTCTTGATGCTCTTTATCTACGCACCTGAGGAAGCAACCATCCAGGCCTCTTTTGTAAAGTGCATGATTCCAGATTAAAAATTTAGTTGCATCCAGCTTGAGTGTTCTCCTCTGCTTGTAATGAAGATGGGAAGCATTCTCCATAAGTCAGGTAATAGGTGATATCAACATACCACTCATCAGTAGTGGTGACAAAGAGAACATGGGGGTTGTCTTCTGAATCATTTAAGCAAGCACAGTTTTCTTCGTCATGTTGAACTTTGAGTGTTTCATGTTCAACAATCAACTTGCACAAGCCATTTCCCCTTACCAGATTAGAGGGTCGAATCTCCAAGTCATATTCTTGAGTCTTTGCAATCCAATTTCCTCTTTTAGCTTTGAGATCCTACTGTGTCAAGATGGACTTGATTGCACTATTGGGGACCATCACCACCGTATGGGAATTGAGGATATAAAACCTGAAGTTTTTTATAGCCTTGACCACTACATAGTCATGCTTCTCCAATTGGTTGTATTTTAGCTCATGCCTTTTCAAAGGACAACTCATAAAAGCAATAGGTGCTTCCACGCCTTCATCATTTTTCTTAATGAGAATGGCAGAGAGTGTATGTTCTGATGCATAACAATACATGATGAATTCTTTGTTAAAATCTTGAGATACAAGAGTCGGAGCCTTAGTAATGGATTTCTTGATCTCTTCAAATGCTTCCTTCCCTTCATTGATCCATTTGAAGTTTGTTTGTGGTTTCATCATGGAAGTGATGTGCTTCGTCAACTCAGCAAACTCAGGCATAAAATGACAAAGAAAGTTCACCTTTCCGAAGAAGGAATGAACTCCTTTCTTGATTTTTGGTAGGGCTAATGCTTGAATGGATCTAATCCTCTCAGGATCAATGTGTGCTCCATGTTTTTCTCACAATTTTCCCCAATAACTTGCCTTCTGTGACTCCAAAAATGGAATTTTCTGGATTTATTGATATGTCATGTTTCCTACACCTTGCAAGTACCTGTTCTAAGTGATAGACATGATCTCCACTCATCTTTGAAAATATTGTGATATCATCAAGATATATGGCAATGCAATGCTCCATATCTTTGAAAGCCAAATCCATCACCCTTTAGAATGTAGCTCCTGCATTGATTAGGCCAAAAGGCATTATGTTGTAGGTAAAAGTGCCCCAAGGTGTTGTAAAGGTTGTCTTGGTGTAGTTCTCCTCTGCCAATTTGATTTGATTATATCATGAGAATCCATCAAGTAATGAAAGCATTTCAGATATAGTGACTACTTGTAGGATATGGTCCATGATAGGAAGAGGATAATTTTCCTTTAGTGATGCCTAGTTCAGGTTGTGAAAATCTACACATATCCTCATTTCACCATTCTTCTTCCAAACTGACACAATGTTAGACACCCACATTGAATGGTGGATGGGAAAGATGATCCTTGCATTAAGCATCTTCATTACCTCTTCCTTGATGGTATCAACAATCTTTGGGTTGTACGGCCTTTTTTTCTTCCTGAAGGGCTTAACACCCTGCTTTAAAGGAATTAAGTGATGTGTTTCCTTTCGCTAGAAGGATTTGAGTTCATCATAAGAGTAGGCCAAGACATCTAATTATTTCTTGAGTAATGCAACAAACCTTCTTTTTTCTTCAGACGAGCAACATTTTCCAATATTGACCATCCTTGGCTCCTCTGGAGGTACCAATGTTTTCTTTATCAAAATCAGTTGGGCACCGAGAAGATTGCTTTTCTTTCTCTTGAATGATTTTATCATGTTTTTCAAAGAAGTCTTCTAAAGAGACTAGGCCTTTGGGAATTTTTTTCCCTTTCAATTTTATTACTCCCTCATCATCAATCCCTTCAATTCCTTCTTTCTCTTCTTTGGGGACTGCTTCTCGGTGTGTATTTTCACTTCCTTTGAAGAAGAGATTATTGAAATTATCCCTTTGATCTAAAAAGGCTAGAATTTGGTTATCATCATTGAAGACTTGCTAATGATTTGCATTGTCTGGTACACTAGGCATGAATACCATTTCAATGGTCACTTTGTCTTTACCAAAATAAGGATGAGATGTCGCGAGGGAAGCTGACACTACAAGAGAATCAGCCTTTTCATTTTGTTCCCTTGGAATAGCTTCAATGGAAAATGCATCAAAAGATTCAATGCAGTCCCACACTTTGTTTCAGTAATGCCGGAATCTTGGATTCTTCACCTGATATTGCTAGCGGACCTACTTTACTACCACCTCTACATCACCTCAACATCTTAGTTTCTTGATTCCCATGTCCTCTATTTCACTCATGCCTAAGAGTAGTGCTTCATACTCTACAGTGTTATTTGTATTATCAAATTACAGCTTGTAGGAAAATGGGTATAAATCATTGAAAGGAGAGTACAATACTACACTAGCTCTCGAGCCCACACTGGAATGAATACCATCAAATTCCATTGTCCAAATTTTATCTTCCTCTTCCTCCATGAGAAGTGGAAATTTCTCCTCTTTTATTAATGTGAGGAAGTAGTTTCCTAGCCCACAATTTTGAAAGAGAATGTTTTCTTTCGGATCATTAGACCTTCGTACTATGAACTTCGTCTTTCTTACTAGTAGAAACTTCTTCATCTTCCTTTTACTGGGATAGTTGCAGATGAGAAATCCATTTTTATCTCTCCACCCAGGTCTCTGCAAAAAATCCTACTCAATAGCATACCAAAGGATGTTGGGATGTCTACTACTAGTATGGTTAGGAGCACCTTCTTGTCTGGAAAATCGGCTAGTGCTACCTGTGCATCTTTGAATCTTCCTACCAATGGCACTTGTTTGGATTCCATTGAGTAGTAGGTTCCATTTACCCCGGGTCTAGGTGAGGCCTAGAGAATTTGTAAATTTGGTTAGCATCACATTGTCTGAGGCTCTGGAATCTATGATACAATTATTTAGATGGAAGCCTTTAATGAAGAGTGATAGGTAGAAAGGTTCAACCCTGTTGGTTTTGGAGGCACTGAGGGCTAGCATGTTTTGGGAAGGTGGTGTGGATGGTGTGGACAGTAATCCTTTAGAATTAGGACTCGAGGATACAGGGTTACCACCAAAAATTGCATTAATGAACCTGTCAAGTTGGCCATGGTGTGTTTATAGGTATTCTATTTTTGAGAGCTAGACTTTGGTTTTGCTTGCATGTTCCACAAAGTCAAATGGGGTTATGGTGAGTGAGGAATAGGTGTCGGAAATGGAGGAAGATTTACATGGTAGAGGCTTTGCTACTTTTAGTGTTGAATTCTCCTTTTTGGGTGTAGCAATTGGCTTGGAAGGGGGTGAGGGTGTAGCTTTTAATTGAACCTTAGATGTTTTTGCAGGAACTACATTTAAAGGAGACTTATTCTTAGCAAATTTTGAGATGGGAGAAGAATTAGATGGATTACTTGGCATAGTATCATGATCCCTGACAACCAGTGAGTCTGGTTTTTCTTTGGCCGACTCCATAGAAGGTGGTAATGGTGATCCTCTATTGATGATTTTATTTTATGTGACCTCTGGAGGAGAATCTTCTTTATTCTTCTTATCCTTTACCACAACCATTGAGGATGAAGCACCTTTCCTGGATTGTGCACGAGTGAAAACAACACATGAGAAACTTGGAGCTTCTTCATCATCCTCATCTTCATCATCAACGTACTCAATTAGGCCATTGTGCATATCAACTTCCTCAACCTCAAGATAGTTTGCATAGTCTTCCATATTTTCTTTTTCAGTTTCATCAATTTCTACTTCCTCCTCCAGCTCTTTGGTGTCACATATGGCATTGAATGGTGGTGCTTCAAAAGTAAGCCGATGAGGAGGTGGAGTAATCCTTGTCCTATCTGGAGGGTTTGGTTTCTTTGAAGCATTCCGCATTGTGATTTGAGATAGCTGCTTCTTCAAGGCAACCAAGTCATTTTCCATTTTTTGGAACATCAAATCTATGGTGACAGAGTTTGAATTCTGACCCTTTTGTTTCCCATTTGGGCCTTTCACTTTACCAGACAAGATTAGATCACCATTGGTTTCTATTGTATGGTCTTAAGCTTCCCTTAATGTTCTTGGTTGGGTTCTTCTAAGGAATAAACCTACTTCTGCTGGCAAGGTGTTGATGAAGAATCTCTTTAAATTATTTTCAGGAGGCACCACATCTTCAAGGATTCTTATTATCACTCTGTTATAGCTTGCTATGAAGTCTCTCATTGACTCAGAGGTTTATTTTTTCATTTGTACTAATTGGACCAAGAGATCCTGACAATATTTTGTGGTCTTGAACTTGTGATTGAATGCACTTCTTATATCTTTCCAACAGGTGGCAGACCTCGGGGGTAGCATGTAGAACCATTCATCATCCTATTCTTGAAGTGACTTCACAAAGAATCGGACTAACACATCTTCATCCTCAACACCCAACACATCGCAAGTAGTGATAAATGCTGCTACATGCTCTTCAAGGAGTTGAGAATCATCCCATCTAAATTTTGGGAAGTTTTTTCTCAAGCCTCTCGGTAGCTCATGGAGTGGTTGAGAAAGAGCCAGTGGATTGTTGTTTCCTCCCCATGGTATATTAGGCCTATGGGCCTCATGATCACGTTCACACTTGTGAGCTTGATCCCCCATTTTATTTATGTTCCTAGCTTCCAACCTTACTAAGGTTGTAGCCTTTTTTGTTGCTCTTTCGTCTGCCTTGGCTTGAAGTCTTTTGATTTCTTCGATTTGAGATCATATTTCCTCTTCCACTCTTGCTTCTCTTTCTCTAGCTTCTTCTTCAGTCTCTATGTCGGTGAAATATTAAAGGTTCTCATTGATTTATGGAAATTCACCGTCCAAAGGATTGGAAACACTCAATTTCCCAATGTGACTAGTTACTTGAGAAGGAATCCTTTGGATTCCGAGTAGCTCTTATCTCCTTTGAAGTTCCTCAAAAATGGGATCAGTTTGTCCCCCTTGTCTCTATTACCAAGTGTATCTTCTATCCGCCAGCTTTAAAATATATACTCTTCTTTGTGGTGCTGGAATTTGTCTTTGCCTCTCCAATTCAGCAGTGCATTCTTCTTCAAATTTCATAATTCTCTTAGCAATTAAGTAGTGATTGGCATTTTGTCTATTATATTAGATAGCTTCCCTCAAATATGAAGCAACGTCTTCTTGGATGTGGAAGAGAAATTCAGGTCTTTCAATAGGAGTGTTTCCTGGAATAGCCATGATTTGAATCCATGTGGCTCATATAGCCATTCAAATTCCAGAAATTTTTCTCTTTTTTGAATTTTTTGACCTTACGGTCGTATTCAGGTGTAGATGTCGCTAAATCTACCCCATGGTGAGTGCCAAAAACTATTGGCAAGGAAATTTTTCAGGTAGAACAACTTATGAATTTCTTGACAACACTCTGGGAATCTAAGTCCCTCTACTTACCTGGTGTAATTGTCGTATATGCATGCAGGATAAAATGTGGATTTCTGTGGTGGCCTTTCAACCGGGGATCTAAGAAGGGCACTCCACTGACCCTGCGGAAAAGATAGCAATCTCTTGCTAGGGAATACTTTGTCTGAAAATGGGAAAGGGAGTGAGAAATGAGATAGGGAAACTAATGTTATAAGTAGGAAATCAAATTCCTGCACACATTAGTCAGAAACCTTAACATGTGTATTTATGAGAAGAAACAACCCTACAAATGGCAACAAGATGAGATAAGATTATGAACTCAAAGTCTCTAAAATCTCCTCATCAATGAGGCTACAAACTCCTTCTTCTTATATTGATGCTTCAACAAAAGTTGTACATAATGTGGGAATGGAAGAAATTTGAGAATGGAGGAAAGTAGAAGTAAAATGGCTATCTCCTTTGTTTTCTCTAAGTACAATGCACTCATGAGTTTACAAGATCAATCGACAACCGCGTACAATGGCATGAAGAAGCCATTAAATATCTTACAAGAAACAATTACAAATTCTTCTTTGTTAGCAAGAAATGGTTCACAATATTTTCAATAATTCAGTCTGTTTAGATTCTTGATTCGCAAAGAAACGCCAATGGTGGGGAAAAACTAGACTTTTCTTAATGCAGTTGTTACACTCATTTTGTAACTTTGAATTTGAACCGTTCATCTTGCCTTTGAAACTTTAAACCAAAGTCATCCACATGGGAGAAATTTACTAGAGCGGGCGTGGAGGATGCCTTTTGCATTTTGTGACTTTATAGAGATTTGGCATTTTTTACATTTTTGGTCCGCCCTTCTGCTTTTGATATAATCCTGACACGTGGCTTCACTTGAGTGGAGGAAAAGTCACGGGTCACTTTTATAATTTTACCTTTTTTCAATGTGGGCTCAAAAACACAAATTGCTCTACCAACCCGCCTCCCCACTTTGACCTTTGATGCAGGCTTAATATTTGACTTTTTCCTTGGCATGGATGGGGTTGCCGGTCATTTTTTAACTTTAAGCCCCATTTAATGAAAACAAGGCTCAAATTTTCAAATCTCCCCACCAACCCACTTCCCCACTTTGACTCTTTTGATGCGGGCTCAAAATTTGATTTTTTCCCTCTTGGAAACAAGGCTCAAAAACTCAAAAGGATCTGACCATCTATCTCCCCACTTTGACTCTTTTGATGTGGGTTCAACATTTGACTTTTTCCTCATAGCATGATTGGGTTTGCGGGTCACTTTATGACTTTTAGTCTTTTTTACAAAGAGGCTCAAAACCTCAAAGTTCTATGCCGACCCACTTCCAATTAGATATGTCCATGTACCCATGGATAATGGAGCCAAAATTTAATGGGGAATAAAATGCTCGTCATTCACGACTGTGGAAAAAATGTAGAGAAGAAGAAAACTCGACAATTTCGTGCCCAATTTTCAAATTTCTTTAGCAAACCAAAGACTTGAAAACAATAAAAGGTTCAATGATCCATGGCCATAGAAAGATTGAAAATTTCATTCAAATAATGACAACAATAAAATTTTCATGCATCCAGACGGGGAAACATAAAATTTATCAAACCTAACAGACTAGAGATTTTAAACAACTTCAAAGCATGAATTTCTCTATCTTTTCAAACTTCTAACTCTACTTGAACACTTATGGAGGGCGTGAGCTCAAAATTTTCAAATTTGACTTAAAAATGAGGGGGGGAATTTTGAGGGTGACAACAAGAGGATATAGGTCATAGCACGTTGATATGTGGCATCAGTGTTTTTAAGGCCAAGGGGCATTACATGATAACAGAAGGTCCCACAAGGGATGATAAAGGTAGTTTTTTGTTGATCTTCTAAAGTGAGTAATATTTGATTATAACCTGAAAACTAGTTCATGAGTGATAGCATCTCATGGCCAGCGGTAAAATCAACAATTTGGTAGATACTAGGTAGAGTAAAATCATCCTTGGGGCAAGCAAGGTTAAGGTTACAGAAATCCGTGTAGATGCAAAGTCCCCCTATCACTTTGGTGACATGAACGATGTTAGAAATCTACTAGGCATAGTCAATGGGTATAATAAAAGAAAGAGAAAGGAGGAATTGGATTTTTTCTTTCACAAGAAGGGAATTATGGGGATGCATTTTTTACAAATTCTGTTTCATAATTTTAGCATCAAGAATAGTTACGATATTGTGAACCATGATATTTGGATCAATACCAGGCATATCGGCATAAGACCAAACAAAATCATTATTATGATCTCGAAGTAAATAGGTGAAGGCTTCCTATTCAGTGAGATTTAAAGACTAACCTATCTTTAGAATTTGAGGGTCATCCTGAGTGTGAATATTGATCTCTATAGTCGATTCATTCAGCATGGTTTGTGTATCAGAAGGTAATGACTGGTGAATGTAAGAATCCTTCACACCTAGATAGGTGAGAATAAAATCATTGTCTTGACTTTGAACAACATTTATTTGAAGGTTTTTCATCATCGATAATGTCAGGATACATGAAGGCAAGGGAAGAAGGAGCCTCGCCATCACGTTGATAGGTCAGAGGTCCCAAGGAAACGGTGTTCATGAAAAAAAATGTTAGGAGGGATGGATTCTAGATCCATAGACTCTGTGGGTGAAGGCTTCGTAGAAGGTGAATGAGGTGGAGAAGGCATACCTTCCTCTACAAGGTTGATACGGGATTTCTTAGAAGAAGGTTCCTCAGAAAATCCAAGATGGTCTTTTTGTTTCCAAGTGGTGCAAGGTATGACTATGTGATGACCTTGTTCATAAGACTGAAGTAAAAGCCTTTCCAGGCACATCGATGAAGAAAAGTATCAATGAAGCAATGATTGGTAAGATATTGGAAATTAGATGAGAATGGATGGGTTTTGGTAGGTCATTCAGGAGTATATGAAGAAGCGTCAAGTCCCCCATACGTCAACTTAGTACGAAGGTGGGGCAGACCGTATGGAAATACCTCACATACTCGATGGTTGTAATGTTAGTGTTGATGGAGGATTTCGTACTCTTGAGGACTAAGAATAGTGTTGATGTTGTAGAGGCAATACTCCCCTAAGGTAAGGCATTGAAAAGCACCCACCAAAGGATCAGAAGTTGGTATCTGGTTAGCAGGGATGGAATAATCACTAGAAGCCTGAGAAAGGGAAGTGTTTGGTGTTTGTGAAGTAGATGGGTTGGTTGATGGGAAAGCTGTAGAAGTTATGGTAGTAGTGGGAATAGAGGAGATGGTTGTGGAAGTTTTAGTGGCAAAATTGTTGGATGAGGTAGCAGTTGAAGAAGAAATGGTAGTGGTGGTAGATGGGAGGGTGGTTGAAGAAGAAGTGGTTGTGTGCATGTATACTTTGCTTAAGCTAAATTAAATGAAAAAAGAACTACCACCTAAATAGTTCTATAACCTAGCTAATACAAATCCTAAGCACCATCAAGATAAAGAGCTAAACAAGATCTATACTAAACATCATAACTTTGAAACATAAGATCAAAACTAGCATACTATTCAAAATCTCTACTCTCCTAGATTACCAACAAAAATGAATGGACCTATGTAGCTCCAATGGTAATCAAATATTGCTTGTTTGATCCTTAAAGAATGCAAGAATAGGAGGCTTAGTTATTCCAAAATGGTGAATTCTCAAGGAAACAAAAGAAATCTTTTAGTCTATTTTGTTATATGCTTTGCATTTGTCTTCTCAAGAAGTTTAGGTGTAGGTATAAAGGTGGAAGGAGGGCTCCTTATATAGCCCAATGGATAAAGGAAACACTTCATCCCTTTACATGTGGGATAAAGGTAAAACAAGATTAGGAATGGATAAGGTTGCTTTATAAAAGGTAACCTTACTTTAGAAGGGTTTAATTTATACTTAGTAATTCATGGGAGTTGGGGGGTGTTTTAATTAATCAAAGGTGATTAACTAATATGTAGATATAAGCTTATAGAAGCTAATTAGAGGAATATTAGTATGGTTTAGGATATTATAAGGTGATTAAATCAATTAAATATTGATTAATTGGTTAAATTAAGGGGAAATATAATTAATTAATAATAATTAATTTGTCCAGATAGAAGGGGTGATTAATTAACAAAAGGTCGTTAATTAGGTTGTTCATTGGATAGGTGACTTAATTAATTAGCATAGTGTAATTAATTAACGATAGTAAGAGAGAATATGAGCGCTTTGTGACGATATGTCTCCAATTTGCGAGAAGGGATATAATTAATGAAATTTAAGTATTTAAATTGCTCGGGCATAATTATAGGTGTCTACAGCGGTAATGGTGTTAGATGCCTTAACTAGTATAAGGACATCAGTAGGTCACTAGAGCATATTGCATGTTTTGAATGGTGAAGGATATGCCAAAATGGTATAGTTGTTCCCTTCATGTTCAAATTTTAAACAAGGGTCTAAGGTTGAAGGTACATAACCCATGGCACAAATCCAGGGTCAGCCAAGTAGTATGATGCATTTGAATTCCCCCTCTAGGACATGTTCGTGATTGATGACAAGGGTTAAAAATGATGCCTCGAGCAAGGATACATGTAAGGGGAAATGATAATGGATATTGGGTCCAAGTAAAAAGCGTTGTGTGTAATGAAATTGCACCAGGCAAAAAACGTGCCCCAGAGTACAGACGAAGCAAGCAGCTAGCTTTGTGAATGGTTATGAATCCAGCGATCTGCGAGTCATATTAATTGGGTAATATGTGAAACAAACTAGTAGGGTATGAAGAAAATACCATGCGTAAGACATAAGTTTTAGCCACAATAAGCAAGTTACCATTTTTATAGGATTTTTACTTTTTAGGATTTTGTGAAAAAAATTGCCTTGTTTTTGGATTTTTGACACGAGATATATATATTGTTTTTGTTTTCTGTTTTCCAAAATGTGGTGGACAGTAGAAGAAAATAGAAGAAATAGAATGAAGGGTCTAGGCACAACAGAAAGTGCCCTAGGTGGAAGAAAGAAGAAACAAGTGACAAATAATGTCCTTGTTTAGTGGAAAAATTAATAAAATAATTATTTATGAGAGTGTAAATAAGAAGAAAAATCACCGAGGAGCAACAAAATTTTCCTAGGGGGAAGAAAGGGGTATTGGACAGCAAAAAAATGCCCCAATATGATGAAAAATAAAGAAAAATAATTATTCCACAGTGAACAGAGGAGAAAATGGCAGTCAAAATGAGCCTCCAGGCCTTCATGGCAGTGAAAAACAAGTTGATATACCCCACCTGGGGGGAATAAATCACCGCGACCAATTCATTTTAACCAAACACTATTGAGATTTTACTGTGAGGCTCTGACAGCAATGAGTACGATGGTGATCGCACAGGATCAATTAAGGTGAGCAGACGCAGTCTAAGGGTACTAGCGGCATGCCGATGACGGTACCTTCATGAGTATCTAAACCTCGCTTGTCAAATTTCATCATTCATGACCTAAAATGAGTAATTAGGGTTAGGGATTCAAGATGATGTGCATGCGCGCAGGTGCAGGTGTTAAGTAGGGGGCGCAATCGTCTCTTTGGGGGCACAGGCGTCTCTTTGTATATGCGCGCACGTGAATGCACACACTCCACACGCACACGCGTATGCACACACACATGCCAAAAGGGAAGCGCACATGCCAAAAGAAGAGCACACACATTGGGGGGTCACACACGCACACGCGTAGGGACACGAAGGATGGCGCAAGCGTCAAAAGAGTGGCGCACACACCCAAAATGGCACACAGGCGCACGAATGATGGTGCAAGCACCTGAAGATCATTGTGCGCACATACACATGCCAAAAAGTAGGCACACATGCCTAAAATGGTGCGCAGGTGTCCTAGGCCGGTGGAGGATAGACAGAAAAATGCAAAAAAGATGACACTTTAGAAGAAAATTTTAGGATTTTTGGGTTAACCCTAAAATGATAGATAGATTTTTAGAAGAAATGTTAGTGACTAACGAGTGGATTGATATTTTGTAGAGATGATTTCCAACGTTACAAACATAGGAGCATCATTCTCAAATTGTTTTGTTAGAGGGGAGCATGTGTCGATGAGACCGGCATGCTATGGCCATACTTCTCGAGGCCGTGGGGCTAGGCCCTATGTCTCAGATGCTATCCAACATGTGGGACCATGGTTTACTGACTGCACTAGCTGAGCGATGGCATAGCGAGAGCCAATGTTTCAGACTTCCTACTGGGGAGATGATTGTGACCCTAGAGGATGTATGGTGGATTCTCCGCGTGCCAATCATGGGTACTTTGATTGAGTACAGCTCTGATATAGGGTAGATTAGAGCAGCTTACAATGACCTTTTCAACATAGATGACATATCGCATGATGGTATGACCATTGCATTGCAGGAGTGTATTTCTAACCCGTCACTGCATTAGGGGCCCCTATACATCATGTCACTTAATAGTGGGTTTTTTTCTCACTGATAAGATAGAGACATCTTTCCTGGGAGGGATACTACCATTAGTTCATGGCATTTTTCAGCAGTGAGCAATATTGTTGGGGGCAATGCATACTGGTGCACTTATATTGGGATTTACATTTGATCACATACCATGGTCAGAAGACCATGGGGCCAGCCTCATTGTTACGGATTTGGTCATGGGACCACATTGCTATTAGACACCCTATGGGCACATTGCACATTCGAGACCCAGAAGAGCCATCTTACATGGCGTGGGTATCAATAGGTGGTGATGTTAGAGGCCACCTAGGTAGCCTATATAGATACCGGTGAGAGTTTGATGAGCTACCAAAGATAGACATCATATGGAGACCTTATAGACATATCCAATGGCCAGAGGATGCCATAGAGCTTAGTGTGTGCTTAGTAGAGAAATTTATCCTTGGTAGTCGCAGCTATATCATAGAGATATATAGAGTTGACAGGTGCCAGCGATAGCTTGGTATAATATAGGGGGTTCCACAGCCTGATATATGGTATGCTTGCCGAGACTCCGAGAGGCATACTATGGGACCTCGCATACCAGTGGCTCGAGTCAAGGTGTGTTTCTCACAAGTGGTCTGATAGGCATGGGACCCAGCATGACAGTCAAGGATCCAAGTACTACAGCAGATTATTTGACTTGGTACGCCATTGTGTTACCCCCAGTGCCTTAATATCCCAGAGGAGAGATGTACAGCAGGTGCTTGACTACCTATACAGATTTGGCATGGTGCTGAGCAGAGAGAGGGTGTGGCAGGTCATGACCTAGAGGATCCCTTTGATGGGATACCACATGATGAGCATGGTACCGCTCAGGTACAGGGATCGAGGCCACAGGGGTCCAAGATAGGTACTAGCACAGATTCTGAGAGCTAGAGTCCTAGAGTAGGGCTAGTCATCTAGAGTGCCACAGGGACCAGTCCTGGTGACATAGCTAGTGGCATAGATAGCCACCTTGCAGCAGCAGTTATAGCAGGCTCTAGCCGAGAGAGATGAGGCTAGAGCAGAGAGAGATGAGGCCTAGGCCTGGTGTGTGACAACGACAGCCAAGCAAGATCAGGCTCAGACTCATATTGTGACCTTATTATCAGAGTGAGATCAGGCTCGAGCCCAAGCTGGCCTAGGAGGTGACAGTGCTATGCAATTCCAGCATATTCGATAGATGGCCTAGGTGATAGGTTTATCCCAGTAGACACAGGCTTAGTTGTAGCCTATGATTTTAGAGTGAGATAGGCTCAGGGCAGAGTGCATAGTGGGCCAAGCCAAGCTTGCTCGAGCCTCAGCAGAGATAGTGTCCTACCAACACACACAGGGTACAGCGGTGACTACCCAAACTCATAGAGATCTGGTCATAGTAGAGGGCAGGGCCTCTTATTACAAGTCCTTATATTTTGAGGCAATGTCAGCTAAGTGGCGAGTGTCATCTTGTAGTCAGCAGTCGAGAAGGGGCACCAGATCTAATAGGCCTCAAGCCTCAGTGAAGCAGCCATGACCAGGGAGAGCCAGCAATGCTCATGTCATGTCGTCACCATGAGACAAGTTGGATACTCCTTCAGAGGGATCGAGTCAGCCCTAAATTTTTATACTTTCATACACGCCTCTTAATGAAGGCTATTCTTCCTTTATAGATGTATCCTCCTTATTGTACACCTTAAAGGAAGGCATTTTTGATGTATAGCAGTTTTGACAAATGCCTCTAATGAAGGATTTTATATTTGGTGATTTGATGTATCATCCCTATTGTATGCCTCAAATGAAGGCATTTTTTATTTACTGCCATGATGTATATCCATTTTTGATACAGATATACCACACATGTATTATTTGGACATTTTTGACAAGATATATGTGTACATGAGATGGTCATTTGTTTATTATTTCTCATAGATAGATAGTTGTGTTTATGATGCATTCTTATTTGATTTGACATGTATATTTATCATGATCTTGTTGATGTATCACATGTGTTTTGATTTCTAGATGATTGATCTTGTAGAATATATCAAATGTGTTTTTTTATGTGATGTATCATACTTAGTGGACGGGTTGATATAATGATAAGGGTGCAGGGGGGTAGATTTTAATATTTGCGATCCCTCTTGCCCCCATTTGATGATACGATAAGTGATGATTAGCTTAGCATTCATGTATGATGTATACTTAGCTTTTTCTTGATATATGCTATATAGATGATGTTAGATGTGACGATAATGATGGTAAAGTGATGATGTGATAACAAAAATATGCACATGCAATAAACACAAGCAAATGCTAACAAAGAACATAATAATTCACCATGATTCACTAGGATGCAAAAACATACCTCAATATGCACAAGCAAGAATAAATCTAATCTAAGCAAGAAAAGATGAATTCTAACAAAGTATTCCCAAGCAACAAACAACACAAATGCATAAACATGAAGCACCTATACAAGAAAAAAAGCAAAGCAAGAAGCAAGACAATGTAAGTAAACATAAGTAAATGTTTTTGTAAGATATGTTTTCATGTAACAATTTTCTATTGTTTTTTATTTATGTGAAACAATTTTCTATTGTTTTTTATTTGTGAAACAATTTTCTATTTATTTATTTTTGAAACAATTTTCTATTATTTTTGCATCGTTTTCTAATGGTTTTCCAGAGTTATGCATAGGTAACCAAGAAAACGTGGATGCCCCCAGCGTTAGATGGGGAATATACAAGGGCAGAGGCTACACGCTTATGAACAAGAAGGTGAAGTCTTTGAATTGCCCCTAGCGTAAAATGGGGAATAGCGAAAGACCATGCCCCTCACAGATGAATAAAAGAAGACAAAGCTGGATCAAGGATTGACAGGATTGGGCTCACAAGGAATCTTGAAGGCAGAACTAGGGCTAGGCCAAGAAAAGTACCCTCCAGATGCAAGATCCTTGTGAACAACAAACCCTCCCAAGGTGCCAGAAACTAGTTTTCACCCAAGTATCTATCCAAAGTGCCACAATTGTGTTGTTTTCACTTTTGGATGACCTGTTTTCTCTTTTTCTTTTTCTCTTTTTGATTTTTTTGTATTTTTTATCATTTTTCCATGTTTTGTTTTTTTTTACTTTTCTGATTTTACGCCATGTTTAAGCATAGAACCGCTTAAGATGCATGGCGTTCATGGGCTCACAAAGCTCATCACCATTGGGGTGAGCAAGTTTGTATGCCCTTGTGCCGTACTTTGATACTATAACATAGGTTCCTAACCAATGTGGTTCGAACTTTCCTTTCTTTTCTCGTTTCGCTCTTGTGTTGAACTGATTCTCCTTCATGACTAAATCACCAACCTCAAACTGACAAGGTATAATTCTTTTGTTGTAGTTTCTGGAGACTTTGTTCTGATACACTTTGAGGTGATTAAGAGTGCAAATGCACTTCTCATCTAAGAGCTCTAATTCATCCATTCTAGCCACCCGGTAATCCTCATATTTATCCAAATAATCGCTAAGAGAGATTCTTAAGGAAGTTCAATTTCTAGTGGGATGATAGATTCCATCCCAAATACTAGAGAATATGGTGTCGCACCCATAGGAGTGTGAATGGAGGTTCTGTAAGCCCAAAGAGCTGTGTGAATTTGCAAGTGCCAATTACAACCTGTTTTACTGACCATCTTTTCCATTATTCTCACCAAAGTCTTGTTTGTGGATTTGGCCTATCCATTACCTTGGGGGGTAATATGGTGTAGACCATTTTAACTTGATTTGGAACCATTAACAAAGACCCTTTATAGTTTTATTCTTGAATGACTTCCCATTATCCGTAATAATGGCTGCAGGAATGCCATATTGACAAATGATATGATTCATGATAAATTTGGAAATCTAAGCTCCTGTTACATAGGTTAAGGGGACATCTTCCAAACACTTTGTAAAATATTCAGTAGCTGTGATGTTGTGGGTATGACCATTAGATGAGGTAGGGGTAAGATTCCCTATCAAGTCAAGTCCCCATTTATAAAATGGCCATGAGGTAGTGATAGGTTGCAATGGTTGGGATGGAGCATGGATGAAGTTTCCATACTTCTAGCAAAGTACACACTTCCTGACATAATTGTAACAATTGGTTTCCATGGTAGGCCAATAGTAGCCTACTCTTAACAATTTCTTGGCCAAGACCATTCCATTTGTATTTTCTCCACACACCCCTTCGTGTACTTCTTTGATTGCTTGGATCGACTCCGTCATATCGAGACAACGTAACAGATTCCCATCATAGCCATGATGATAAAGTGTACCTCCTAAAAGGGTGTAACAGGCTATTTGGCAAATCAGGCTTTGTTTCTTAGAATGGGAGATATTGGGAGGGAATGTGTTGTCCTTGAGATAGGTAAAGATGGGCTCGTACCATGGGGAATTGGGACCGATAACATCACAAGCCAGACAATATTCTGGCATGTCGTACACAGGTTGATGTAAATTTTCTACAAAGAATGGCATGTCATTATTCCCTAGTGGAATATGAAGCATAGAACCCATTGTCATCACAGCATCTGCCGATCTATTCTGCGCTCATGGAATTTGTTCAAATGTAATGCGCATGAAGTACTCTTTTAGAGTTTTCTACTAGCTTTTTGTAAGGTATGAGCTTCTCATCCTTAACCTTGTATTCATCATTAACTTGCTTGATAATTAACTGAGAATCACCCACAACCTTGACATGATGAATGTTCCACTTGATAGCAAGCTTCATCCCTACGATAAGTGCCTCATACTCTGCGATATTGTTTGTGCAAGGAAAACCCAAGTGAAAATCATGTGGTATGGGGTCGCCTGAAGGAGTAATGAGGACCACCCCTGCACCTGAACCATGAAAAGTAAAGGACCCGACAAAATGTATCTTCCACATGACAGATTATTCAATGTATAGCAATGAGGCATCTGGCAGCTCCAGATTCAGAGGTTCAGTGCTTTGCAAAGGTGCTTTTGCTAGCTGGTTAGTGAGTACTTTTCCTTTAACCAACTTCTGATGTACAAATTCTATGTCAAACTCACTTAGTAGAATGATCCAATTAGCCATTCTACCCATGAGGGCAGGTTTAGACAGCAAGTACTTGAGTGGGTCAAATTTGGATATCAGCTTGGTTTTGGTATTCAATAGATAATGGTGAAGTTTTTGAAAAGTAAAAACAACAACCAAGCAATATTTTTCAATTTGGGGATAGTTAAGTTCATAAGCGATGAGATTGCGACTGAGATAATACACCACTTTTTCTTTATGACCAAGGTCGTATTGGGAGAGCAGCGCACCAATAGCAAACTACGTAGTAGAGATATAAATCAAGAGTGGCTCCCCAGGACTTGGAGGCATGAGGACAGGTGGATTAGCCAAGTATTATTTAAGCAAAGCAAAGGCCTGTTGTTGCTCTGGTCCCTAGATGAAGGTGACATCCTTTTTAAGTAGGTGGGTGAATGAATGACACTTATCTGCAAGCTGGGAGATGAAGCGGCGAATAGCCTAGATTTTTCCCTGTAAGCTGTGTAGTTGTTTAATATTCTTAGGTGGAGGAATTTTGGTAATATCAAACACTTTAGCAGGGTCTACCTTAATTCCTCTTCTTGATACAATGAAGCCGAACAATTTTTCTGATAGCACACCGAATACACACTTCTTTGGGTTCATCCTGACCTTGTACTCTCGTAGGCTCTCAAAGATACGTCGTAAAATGACAGGGTGATCTTCTCTTGTCTTATACTTTCTGAGGATGTCATCCACATAGTCCTCCATGATATCATGAATCATATCATGAAAATTTACCATCATTTCCCGCTAATAAGTAGCTCCTAATAATAACTGAGAGCTCTACAGTGAGTGAAGGGCTATGAATCTCCTTGTATTGCAATGGTGTGTCCCTCATGCTTCAATTTAATGTACTGATGGAATGTCGATGGCATGGTCTGCATGGAATGAATCCATGGTCACCTAGAAGCATGTTATACGAAAGTTCCAATTCCAGGAAATAAAACTTTGTTTGATGGCAAGTGGGACCCACCTCCATGGGCAACGTGATTGTGCCCACTGACTCCCTTTTCACGTTGTCATAAGCGGAGATAGTGATAATATTTAACTCAAGATCTGCCTCAGTATGTCCTAGCTATTTAACCAACTTTAGTGTGCAAATGTTCAACCCTGATCCGTTATCCACAAGCACCTGTTTGATCTTCCTGTGGGTAACCACTACCTCAATATACAAAGGAAGATTATGTGTTGTATTTTCGGTAGGGATCTCCCTATGATAGAAGGAAATGTGTTCATTCGGTATGATGTTTTCTACTGCGGCTTGGAGATGTGTAGGATCTACCTCTAATGGCACTCTCGATCCCTAAAGAGTTTTGTATAGAATGTCTTTGTGTATATTGGATATCTTAAGAAGATATAAGATCAAAATCTTAGTAGACATCTTCTCAAGTTGCTCTAAGAGGTTATATTTATTGTTTTGTGGGGTTGATGGAGAAGTTTCCAGAATCATGAGGTAGGTGCACCTTGTTACCGTGGCATAATCCTTTCCCTTGATTCAGATGGTGTTGACATGGTCAATATGAGAGTGAATATATCCAATAAGCAAATCATAATGATTTTTTTCTTTTTTGGTGTATAAGTAATTCGTTGCTTTATAACCTTGGGATGACTCTCCCCGATCCGGCTTTGACTTTTCTGATTTATCATGATTGGGGAATGGCTCTTTATATATCCCCATTTTTTCTTTGGGTGTTTGATTTTTCCCTGGGTTGTCCACCTCTATCTCCCCATTGTCGATGAGGTCTTGTATATAATGACGAAGTAGCAGAAATTTGCATGTCTTATGTCCCTTGACATGATGCATTTTGCAATATTCATGCTCCTTGTACCATGAAGGTTTTGGAGCATTGTCATCAAATGGTTGTGTCGTAGTATATGTCACCATGTGAGCCACATCCAATTTTTTTAGTATAACCAAAAAAGGTTCATTAAGAGAGGTGAACATTCTTCATTTTGGTGGTGGTTGAATTGGTCCTTTTGTCATTTTAAAAGGTTGACCGGTTTGGACCATTTGTACACGTTTGGAATCAGTGATCCCATCTACCACCACATTTTTGTTTTTGTTAAAAATCTTCGGCGTCTCCATGGGTTTAACATTTTGATTATCTCTAGATTGGGACTTGAGAGTTCCTTTGTCAATGAGATCTTTCTCTATATGAACCCCTTTTTCAATGACCTCCTCAAAAGTGCAAACACAATGCATTTGGAGGTGGAAGGCTATATCCGGATTTAGGCTGGGTACAAAAATACTAACTAGTTGTTTTTAGGGAAAGCGCAAGGGAAGAAGCTAGCTATCCCTCTCCACCATTGTAAGAAGCTGGTGAAAGTCTCATCAAGGCATTGTTTGGTGCTACAAAAATTTACCATGGTGACATCACTCTCTATATTGTATGAGAAGTGACACACAAACCTTTCTACCAATTCTGGCCAAGTGAAAATTGATCCCTGAGGTAAACATGTAAACCACTCCGAGGCTTGACCTCCTAGACTCTTGGGAAAAAGTCTTATGACATAATTCACACTATAGGACACCTCTTGACATGCCATATAGAAATCTTTGACATGATCCCGTGGATCTCCCTTCCCTTTATATTTGTCAAATTTTGGCATGTCGAATTTCTTAGGAAAGGGTTGAAGGGTCATAGTCTTGTCAAAAGGATAGGGACATAATTCTTCATATGTATACTTTCTAATGCTCCCTATATTGCTCTCTTGAAGGCTTTCGAGTGTTGCTTTCATAGACTGTACCTCTTGTGTGAGCAATTGTTCTCTAGTGGGAGAAGCGGGGATATATACTCGATGATACCCTGTATCATCTTCTCCTTGATTTTCTCTATGGAGTTCACTGATCTTAACCTTTGCCCTTGAATTTTGAACATTTTTTCTTGCTTCCTTCTGTACATAAGAGGTTAGCAAAGCTAATTGTCGGCTTAGGTTACTAATTTGTTGTTGAATTGTGGTTTCTTCTTCTAAAGGTTCCTTCTCTTCCTCGTATTGTGGAGGTTCTTCACCATTCTCATGTCCCGTCGTGTTTTTATGTGGCACTTTGATAAAGGGTATTCTATGTCCCACTATCTTATTATTTCCTGCGTTGGAGGTAGAAGCATTTCCATGTGTCGAAATATCCTCCATGTTGATAAGGGGCCATTCTTCCTCATTAGCGTTATTCGCAGGTGGGTGTTATCCAAAATTCACCCCCCTAGGGTAAATTTTGATAACATGCATCAGAAGATTCAAATCCCAAGCAAATTGATTGATTCAGAGAAAAATCAGGTTTCTAGGGTCCCTTCAGATATTTTTCTAACTCCCCTGGCCAAAGAAACAGGGAGCAAGCTTTGAGAAAATTATAAAAAAAAGTTGCAGAAAGGCAAATAGGTTGATCCAGGAAAGAGTGTGAAAATTGGCTAAGTCCTACTCAAGGTAAGCATTTGGGACAAGTGGGACAAATGGAAGCGGATCGGCCAAAAAGCCTCTAGGCGGCCCAAATTGCATTTGGGACAATCTGGCCAGAAGTACGTGGTGGGCGCGAAAAGCCGATCCGGCCGAAAGAGGAAGAAAAATTGGCTAAGTGTTGCTCGGGACGTTTGGGACAAAAAGGCCCAAACCGGCCGGTTCAGCCGAAATGAGCACAGGCAGTCCAAAAGAAAATGGGACAAATGGGACGAAAGTACGAGGCGGGCATGAAATGCTGGTTTGACCGAGAAAATCAACTAACTGCTGAGATGGACAGTTCGGGACAAGCGGGCCGAAAAGGCGCGAACCGGCCGAACCGGGTGAAAGAGGTCAAAACAGTCCGAAGGGAATTAGGACATCCGGGACAAATGGACGCGAACCGGCCGGTTCGGTTGAAATCAGCACAAGGAGCACTAAGCAATTGGGATGTCTGGGACAAAAGGACGTGAAGGGTGCGAAAAGGCTGGCAGGGCCGAGAACCAATCAGAAGCCGCCACGTGTCTCAGGAAAAAAAGGTCAAAAAGGTCAAAGGGCAAGTTTTAAAAGGTCAGCCCGAACCAATGAAGTAGTGCCACGTGTCCAGTTAACGGCCTCACAAGCGAATTTCAAAATGAAAGCCCATGAAAGACGGATGAGAGAGAATTGCTCGTCCAATCAGCACGTCCCACGTGTCGTCCAGGTGGCAGAGCGCGGGAAAGGATTTCAAAACACGCTTTCGCCTGTTTTGTGCCCTAGATCTTCAGATCGCCATAACTTTTGATCCAGAGCTCGGATTTTCACGTTATTTATATCAACGGAAAGCTGGTGAAATTCTCTACACGATTCCAGGGTCAATATTGCGTTTTGGAGCAGTCTGAAGGGAGGAAAATCGAGAAACGGCTCTGACACGTATTCATGGCCGGAAATGACATTCCAGCAACCAGAGTTAATGCAGAATGGGTCGCATTCTCCTGTAATTTGGTCAAAATGATAGGGTATGGGTTTGTAAGGTCCTCCATGCCATTTTAATACACATATAGTCAAGAAATAATGGGCTCCCATGCCCTTGTACGTCTCTTGTTCCCTGGGTTTGACCCTTGCATTTTAAAAGCCAGTTTTGGGCTCATTTCAAAGAGAGGAACATTTTGGGCATAGCAGACTTCTTCTTTCACCTTCTTCAAGGGAATGATGAAGTATCAGACCTCTCCAAGGATTGTAACAGTTTTCTTTACCTCTCTGAGGGTGTAATACGTATTTTGATATTAAATTGATAATGCAAGCTCTGTGAATGGGTTTCAATCCTCTGTTTGTATTATTTGCTTGATTTCAGATGCTAAATTATACATTATCAGTCTGTGTATGTTTTTATGTTATGAACCTTGGTCTGTGTCTATTTGCATGACTACTATGTTTCACCACTCCTTTTTGGTGCATCACCATCTTTAGTTAGTTTCAATTTTTTTTGCACTTCTACCCCTGTCTCCTTGCAAGTTAGAATAGGATTAGGATCTAAACCTCTGTAGTTTTGAAAAATATAGATCTAAATCAGAGGATTTTGAGGAACCAGCCTCTAATGTGGAGATTCCTCTCTTAGTTTCCAAGTCCCACACTTGGAGAGAGGTTTCCATGTTGTGTAATTACACTGGATGCAAGAGTGATCAACCTAGAAATCTTATCAGCGTCCAGGGGTGCTGTAATTTTGCACTAACATTTTTGGCACGCCCGGTGGGACAAAGGTCTCATTTTTTATTGTAGCAAAGTTGATGTGCATCTGTTGCAATTTTCTTACTTTAAAAGAGCTATTATTTGCATATCTGGCGACTCCGAGGGGAAGAATCAACTGATTCCAGTAGCAGTCAGGCCTGAAAGCTTATGAGAAGAATCACAAGGTCAAGAGTTGGAGAGGAGGAAGTACTGTTTGAATACCTGTAATTATCTCCAAGAAGAAGGCAAAGAGGAAGAAGGATTCAAAGGTCCCCATCTCCACCAAACAGAACTCTCTCAACTCCTCCACCTGAGCGGCCTTTCTTTCAGTATACAAGGGTTTTAAGACCAATCAGAATGGCGCAACCAGTGAACCCCTATGTCAACTTCACAGGTAGCAGCCCACTTACTCTCAATGCACAAAACCCAATCCCAGTTGCAGCACTGAAGAACATTCCATACTTCACTGGAGAAAATCAGACCACTCCTAGTGATCACGTCAAGGACATTGCTAACATTTGTGCAATCCATGAGATTAATGAGATGCAAGTAGCTGTCAAATTGCTGGCGTCTTCATTCAAGGGAAAAGCATTGCAATGGTTTAGGAGCCTTGAAGCTGGCTCTATCACAAACTGGAATCAGCTGTGTATTGCACTTCACAATCAATTTGGAGAGAAGGGAGACAACTTGTATCTTCTGGAGCAGCTGACAACCATCAAGAGAGCTTCCAATGAGTAGCTAACTGACTTCAACTTCAGATTTCAAAGGTCTTGGGATAGGATTCCAGTAGCAGTCAGGCCAACAGCAGAAGGTGCTTTTCTATATTACCTTAAGGCTTTAAATTCTGATATTTCTATGTTGATTCAATCTATGGGAGGTACAACTATCCCTACTGCTTATAGTATTGCTATTAGAGCTGAAAATTGTCTGATTCAAGTTGGCAAGCTAGCTCCTAGGCCTCCAATGCCATTATATCCAAGTTTAGAGAGCCCAAGTACTAGTCAAGCACCTGTCTTAGCTCCTATTCCCACTCCTAGGAATCAGAGTTCAAATGAAGCTTCCACTTCATCTCCAAGTGCCCCAAATGAGCTTCAGGAAGTCATGAAGCAACTGTAAAATTTAGGTAATGAGCTGATCACACTCAAGAGACAGCAAGCTCAAGGTTTTAGACCTTCGTATCAGCCTCAAGCTCAACCTAATAGGCAGCCATATCAGCCTCAAAGGCCACCCAATCCAGCTGCAAATATGAATCAAAAAAGGCCTCCTGCCAATAGACCATTCCAGCCCTATAATCCAAATGCCATATCTGCCTCTAAGGCATTAGTACCAGCACAAAACAACACTGCCCAGGAGTATGATTGGTGTTTTCCATGTAATGAGCCTCATAATCAATCCATGTGCTTCAATGGTGCTTTGACTCAAGCTTTAATGGTAACAAGTGCTGGTGTGGAGGGTGAGAGTAGTCAAGAAAACAGCCAACAACAAGAAACATTCCAACAGCAATCAGCCCCAAATGACACCACATTGGTAAATTGGCAAGCAGAGGATTTTTGTGGCATAAATCAGGCAGTTTCTCAAGGTGTTGCTGCCAACACAAGGTCAAAAAGGAGAAATTTGGGTGAAGAACAACCATTAGCCCCAGCCAATCCACAACCTTCCACAGCTCCACAAATGATTGGCAAGCAAAACCCAGTTTCAAATGCACAAGGGCAGTCAAGAACAGCCCCTAGGCCAACTCAAATGCCAGCTGTTGCTGCCCACATACAAGGAGCAAATGTGCAGACCAAGGGACAGTAGAGAGATCCTTCATCACCATTCAGTATCATTGATCAGATGAAGAAGACAAACATCAATATATCTATGTGGGAATCCCTATCCATCCCAGGCCAAAGAAATCTGCTGCAAGCTGCCATAAAGGATTGGCCAACTTCGAATCAGCAGATCCAAATGCAAGAGAAGGTACTCACAAATGCTGCCCAGCCTGAAGGAAATCATGGAGCACAACAAAGTAGAATGTTGAAGCCTTCCCCCTTTTTATGTTTCGTTAATCATTGGAAATCAGCTAGTGCATAATTGCATGATAGATTCCGGGGCAAGTAGCTCAGTAATGCCTAAACAGATAGCTGATCAGTTAGGGCTCCAGTATGAATTAACATCTAAGGGAGTAGTGCAGCTGGATGGGACAGCAATAGCAACAGTTGGAGTGATTAGAAATTTGAGTCTTACCTTACATGCATGTCCAAATGTTGTTGTCTTACAAGATATATCAGTCATAGACCTTCCACCACTCTTTGCCCTCTGTTTGTCAAGGGACTTCACTGCCAAAATTGGGGGATATTTGTCCGCTGATTGGTCTCACATATTATTCGGAACAAGGTATGGAACTAAGGCTACAATTAGGTCAGAACCTATTGCAAACTTCCACATTGAGCCCTATACTCCAAGTCATATTAATACCAATTGCTCAGCATTTGATCAAGAAGATCACCTTGGCACTGATGAAGCCGACACTAAGGTTGGAAGTATTCCATATTTGACTCTTGATGAATGGGCAAACAAGGTACATGCTTTTGATCCTTATCAAGAAGTAGAAGAATCTGAGCTAGGGGTCTATTGCATACACGAAGAAAGTCAACCTATTCCTAGCATCACCAAGCCAAACCACAAGGATGACAATGAAGTATGGCAGTTGTTTTTCGATGGATCAAGGAGTAGACAAGGTGCAGGAGGTGGAGCCGTGCTTGTTTCACCTCAAGGAATAAAGCATTATTCATCTTTTAGATTTCAATTTGCATGCTCCAATAACACTGCTGAATATGAAGCCTTGGTGCAAGGGATGCATTAGGCAATCAAGAGAAAGATAAAGAACTTGCAAGTTTTTGGGGACAGTGAGTTGATTGTAAATCAGGTCAAGGGACAACATGCTACCAAAAATGATCTACTCAGATGCTACAAGAACAGGGTGTGGGACCTCATGGAAGATTTTGAGGGCTTTGGCATCAAATCCATCCCTAGGAAAGAAAATCAAGCTGCTGACAGGCTTGCAGCAGTAGGGGCAGCCTTTGACATTATAGAAAACATTCAACAAGACAAGGTACAGCCAAACATCCACGTGATTGTGAGGCCTTCATTGCCGGATAACGATGTCAGTTGGCAAGTATTTGAGAATGATCAGCAAATCATCCACTTCTTACAAGAAGAAGCTGAGTTCTCAGCTAAGAATCAAGAGAAGTTGGAACAACAATATGGTGACCAGGTGATACAGCTGAGAACTGACAAGCTGCCCAAGGGACTTATCACCTTGGAGTCCATTTTTAACCCCAATGATCAGTTTAGAAAGGAGAAAGCAAACATTCAGGTTAAGAGAGAAGATTCGGTATCCATCTTGGTAGAAGAGAACAAGCCATTGCAAATTGGAAAGATGACAACTGAACAGGAAAAGTATGAGTTCATACAGCTATGTCAAGAATTCCCTGACATGTTTGCTTGGAGTTATGAAGATTTGAAAGGGTTCAATCCCAACTTAGCTTAGCATACCATTGAATTAGACCCAAATACTAAGCCTATCAGGCAGAAATAGAGACCAGTCAATCCACACATGGAGCCTCTCATGAGGAAAGAATTGGACAAGCTGATTGAGTCAGCAATTATATTCCCAATCAAGCATTCTAGTTGGGTTGCCAACTTAGTTCCAGTCAGAAAGAAGAGTGGAGAGATCAGGCTATGTGTTGACTTCAGAGATTTGAATAGAGCCTCTCTCAAGGACCATTATCCACTCCCTTCCATGGAGTAAATACTGCAGGTCGTAGCTGGTTCAGAAAGGTTTTCACTACTTGATGGTTACTCAGGCTTCGATCAAATTAAGGTAAAGGAGGAAGACCAGTTCAAGACAGCCTTCACAACCAAATGGGGCACATATGCTTACAAGAAGATGCCATTTGGACTGTCGAATGCCGGAGCAACATTCTAGCGAGCTATGGATATGGCATTCAAAGGCTTGATCAACAAGATAGTGTTGATATACTTAGATGATATTACTGTCTTCTCAAAGAATGCTGCAGACCATCTCTTTCACCTCAGGCAAGTGTTTCAAAGGTGTAGAAAGTTCGGTGTGTCTTTGAATCCTAAGAAGTGCATCTTTCTTGCACATGAAGGGAAGCTCCTTGGCCATATTGTCTCCAAGGAAGGATTAGCAATTGATCTAGAGAGGGTTGAAGCCATAAGAGCTCTACCATTGCCAAGTCACAAGAAAGCCCTTCAGAGTTTCCTGGGAAGGATAAACTTTGTTCGGAGGTTTGTCCCAAATTTTGCAGCCCTTGTCAAGCCCATCACTAAAATGTTAAGAAAAAGCATGGCTTTCAAATGGATGGCAGGAGGCAAGGAGAGTTTTGAAGCAATCAAAGAAGCCATCTCCCAGGCACCCACTCTCATCAACCCAGACTTTTCCAAGGATTTCATCCTCTATGCATTTGGAGGTGATGACACTATTTCTGCCATTCTGGTATAGCAGAACAAAGATAATGATGAGCAGCCGATTGCCTTCTTCAGCCAGAGCCTAGGTGACTGCGAAATGAGGTACTCTTTTATTGAAAAGCATGTGCTTGCAGTAATCAGAAGCTTGAAAAAATTCAAGCATTTAGTCTCAAACAACAAGGTACAGTTGCTGGTCTCACATGCTGGGGTTAAGGATTTCCTCCTCAACAAGGATTTGAATGAGAAAAGGGCAGGTTGGATCACTCGTGTCATGGAGTATGAGATTGAGATCAAGATCACCAAGCTGGTAAGAGGCAAAGGTTTGTGTGAGCAGTTCGCTTCCAAACAACCAGACAACCCAGAAGATAAAGAAGACGCTGTCCTGCTATTACAAGATGATAAAAAATAGGAAAATGATGATGTGTCCACTCCCTGTTGGACTCAGAATATGATACATTTCCTACAGACGGGCTTGTGCCCTCCAGAAATGAGCAAAGCAAAGAGGAGACATTTCAGATTGTAGGCTATTCCATATACCATCATTGATGGAGTTTTGTTCAAGAAGGACGTGAATGGAGTGTTGCTGAGATGCATTAACACAAGTCAGATCCAAGGGGTATTAAAAGAGTTTCATGATGGACCAGCTGGTGGCCATTTTGCACCAAGAGTGACAGCTCTGAAAATCATGAAGGCTGGTTATTATTGGCCTAAAATCTTCAGTGATTGCTATGCATGGATCAAGAGGTGTAAGAATTGTGCATTCTTCATAGGAAAAGAGAGACTCGCTGCCCTTCCATTGCATCCAATTATAGTAGATCAGCCATTCATGTAGTGGGGTTTGGACTTCATTGGAGTCATCAATCCCAATTCGAGGCAAGGGCACAAATGGATTTTGATAGCCACAGACTACTTCACCAGATGGACAGAAGCAGTAGCACTCAAAGAGGTGAATGAATCTAGCATCTTGGACTTTTACGAAGGGATAACTTCCAGATTTGGTGTACCTGCTACAATAGTCTCTGATAATGCATTGGCATTCATCGGATCTAAAGTGACTGAGTGGGCTGTCAAGAACGGGATTTACCTGAGCACTTCATCAAACTATTACCCTCAAGGTAATGGCCAGGCCGAGTCTACAAACAAAAACTTGCTGAGGATCATTAGGAGGACTCTTGATGAGAATCAGAGGGCTTGGCATACCAAACTGAAATCAGCCTTATGGGCTGATAGGATAACTCCCAAAAGATCCACGTGTAACTCTCCATTTAGGCTTGTCTACGGAAGAGAGGCAATCTTGCCCATGTCACTTGAGTTGCCAACGTTGGAACTCATGAAACAGCTGGAGTTGCTAGAGTTTGAGCCCATGGAGGTGAGGTATGCAGAGTTGATGGAGCTGTAAGAGATCAGAGATCAGGCATCCCAAGCAATGGAAAAGGATCAAGCTTTGATCAAAAAGACCTTTGATAGGAAGGCCAAAGACAGATCTTTTCAAGGAGGAGATCTAGTGCTGAAATGGGATGTGGACAGAGCAAAACCAGGAAGGCATTCAAAATTTGATGCCATTTGGAGTGGCCCATACATGGTCACAAAGTGCAAGAGCAACAATGCTTTCCAATTGGCCTCATTGGATGGTGAAGAACTGCAGATTCCAGTAAATGGAATCTATCTCAAGCGTTGCTTCTAGAGGGAGGTTCACTACACCTGTAGATATTAGATTAGATTTTCTTTCCTCTAAGTGCTTGTGCACATTGTTTTGCTGTAGGTTAGTTTTCTTTTCCCTAAGTGCCTTGGCACAGCTTACTGTCCATGGAGATGTTTAGCATGTCTTTGCTTTCATCAGGTCACATTCCATCTTTCCCCTTGCACATTCTGAGTCAGTTTGGATTCTAACAGAATATTTGATGACTCCATGCCCAATGGATTTCTTCAGGTAACTGGTCTTTCCATCTAGTAGGCAGATGATCCCGCTGAGTCGCCAAATTGTTATCCAAAATTCAACCCCCTAGGGTAAATTTTGATAACATGCATCAGAAGATTCAAATCCCAAGCAAATTGATTGATTCAGAGCAAAATCAGGTTTCTAGGGTCCCTTCAGATATTTCTCTAACTCCCCTGGCCAAAGAAACAGGGAGCAAGCTCTGAGAAAAAAAAAAAAAAAAGTTGCAGAAAGGCAAATAGGTTGATCCAGGAAAGAGTGTGAAAATTGGCTAAGTCCTGCTCAAGGTAAGCATTTGGGACAAGTGGGACAAATGGAAGTGGATCGGCCGAAAAGCCTCTAGGCAGCCCAAATTGCATTTGGGACAATCGGGCCAGAAATACGCGGCGGGCGCGAAAAGCCGATCCGGTCGAAAGAGGAAGAAAAATTGGCTAAGTGTTGCTCGGGACGTTTGGGACAAAAAGGCCCGAACCGGCCGGTTCGGCCGAAATGAGCACAGGCAATCCAAAAGAAAATGGGACAAATGGGACGAAAGTACGCGGCGGGCACGAAATGCCGGTTCGACCGAGAAAATCGGATAACTGCTGAGAGGGACAGTTCGGGACAAGCAGGCCGAAAAGGCGCGAACCGGCCGAACCGGGTGAAAGAGGTCAAAACAGTCCGAAGGGAATTGGGACATCCAGGACAAATGGACGCGAACCGGTCGGTTCGGCCGAAATCAGCACAAGGAGCACTAAGCAATTGGGATGTTTGGGACAAAAGGACGCGAAGGGCGTGAAAAGGCCGGCAGGGCCGAGAACCAATCAGAAGCCACCACGTGTCTCAGGAAAAAAAGGTCAAAAAGGTCAAAGGGCAAGTTTTAAAAGGTCAGCCCAAACCAATGAAGTAGCGCCACGTGTCCAGTTAACGGCCCCACAAGCGAATTTCAAAATGAAAGCCCACAAAAGATGGAGGAGAGAGAATTTCTCGTCCAATCAGAACGTCCCACGTGTCGTCCAGGTGGCAGAGCGCGGGAAAGGATTTCAAAACACGCTTTCGCCTGTTTTGTGCCCTAGATCTTCAGATCGCCATAACTTTTGATCCAGAGCTCGGATTTGCACGTTCTTTATATCAACGGAAATCTGGTGAAATTCTCTACACGATTCCAGGGTCAATCTTGCATTTTGGAGTATTCTAGAGGGAGGAAAATCGAGAAATGGATCTGACGCGTATTCATGGCCGGAAATGACATTCCAGCGACCAGAGTTAATGCAGAATGGGTCGCATTCTCCTGTAATCCGGTCAAAATGATAGGGTATGGGTTTGTAAGGTCCTCCATGCTGTTTTAATACACCTACAGTCAAGAAAGAATGGGCTCCCATGCCCTTGTACGTCTCCTGTTCCCTGGGTTCGACCCTTGCATTTTAAAAGCCAGTTTTGGGCTCATTTCAAAGAGAGGAACATTTTGGGCATAACAGACTTCTTATTTCACCTTCTTCAAGGGAATGATGAAGTATCAGACCTCTCCAAGGATTGTAACAGTTTTCTTTACCTCTCTGAGGGTGTAATGTGTATTTTGATATTAAATTGATAATGCAAGCTCTGTGAATGGGTTTCAATCCTCTGTTTGTATTATTTGCTTGATTTCAGATGCTAAATTATACATTATCAGTCTGTGTATGTTTTTATGTTATGAACCTTGGTCTGTGTCTATTTGCATGACTACTATGTTTCACCACTCCTTTTTGGTGCATCACCATCTTTAGTTAGTTTCAATTTTTTTGCACTTCTACCCCTGTCTCCTTGCAAGTTAGAATAGGATTAGGATCTAAACCTCTGTAGTTTTGCAAAATATAGATCTAAATCAGAGGAGTTTGAGGAACCAGCCTCTAATCTGGAGATTCCTCTCTCAGTTTCCAAGTCCCACACTTGGAGAGAGGTTTCCATGTTGTGTAATTACACTGGATGCAAGAGTGATCAACCTAGAAATCTGATCAGCGTCCAGGGGTGCTGTAATTTTGCACTAACAGTGGGATTGTTTCATTTTTAGTGGGCATTTTCGCCCCTAATTCTACGACCTTTGCTAGCACTCTATCCTTATTTCTGAAAACAAACTCATCTAATAAATTATGGTCAAAGTAAAATTCTACGTGTGGGGATTCCAATTCATTACCACTATGATTAACCATATCTTCTATCTCTTTTTCTACAGAAAATAGAGGCCCTAGATCATGTCCAATGAAGGGGTTTGACCCTTGTTTGTTTGATGCTTCCCAAGCTTGCCCTTGTTGTTCCTCGTATTTTTGTTTCTCGAGTCCCAATCATGTTTTGGGAGCCATGATTTGTGATAGTTTCACTAAGGTAAGTTGTAAATGTGTTCAAAACTTTGTGACCACACCTAAGTGAAATGCAATATGAATGCCAAGAATATGAATGAATAATAATGTGAGAATACCAATGTGATAGAGTGATAAATCACCAGTGACACAAATGTTTGGTATCTAAGCTTATCAGATGAAATACTTCCTAGACTACGTCTCAAAAAGTAGTTTAGTTTTACAAGATAATTAACAAGATGTTCTTACTTATGCCAAGTTCAAGAGAATGAACAAGACGTAAGTGAATACAAAAAATTTTTGTGACCTCTTAACAAGATATACTAGAAGTGAGCTCAAATTCGATTAAGACCTATATCCCAAAAAGTGTCAGTTACAATTTGTGAGTGACACAACAATATCACTAAGATATGTTAACCAAACTTTGCAAGAAAGTAAGGTATTGATATCAAGATGCTATTGATATAACACGCACAAGTGGTAACACGTAGCACTCTTCAAAATCGAGGTAATAATAGAATCGAACCAAAAGCTCAAATTATAGCTAGGAATAGTTAAAATGTGTGCAGCATAACCTTACAATATAGATATTTAGGTTGAGTTTACAAGAAACAAGACGTAAATATCAAAATTGTAGTGATGCGATACAAACAAGGTAACCATTCTAAGGAAGTTCAAGATGATGAACCATGCCTAACTACAATGATGATCTTGACGAAGGTATCAAGATCACAAAGGCCACCAATGATATGAATACACTTCCACACACTTTAGATTTTTAACTTACCCATCCGTAAACATGGATGGGCATAAACGGACAAAAAAGTGGTAGAAACAATCGATTGCTAACACAAAGGTAGTCACCCTTCTTTTGATCAAAAAAGTGTCAAAATAATGTGAAGGAAGTAGATCAAAATGGGGATGAAAAATGTTGGCTTCACTTTGGTAGAGTTTCACCTCGCCTTAAGGCAAGTGAAAAACTAAGCTAAATTAACGCGTCACACATTTCACGATGAAAAGATGGTTGATAACTCAACACTATTTTAGAATGGTCAAAGTGGGCTTCTGGCCAAAGTATATTTTCCTAGGTTGTTCTCTCATCCTAGGTGTTACAAAGTTGTCCATGAGTGGGGTGATTTACCCAAATAGTCCCAACTATCTTGGGAGTATCTCAGCTTTTCCCCCTTCAAGCACAGTGGGCAATAAATGCATTCATCGTGTACTTTTAATAGGGTCATGATAGGGACAACTTGTAATGTTATCTCACAAAGGAATCACTAATCAAGTAGGTAGTGCGGAGCACTTCACGTTTCATCCACAAGGTTCCCTCTTGCGTGGACTACTTTGGGGTTCCTAGAACCACCCCCATTGTTGTAGATTAAGGCATTATGCTAAAGGGGTTATGTTCCAGTTGAGCAGAGAGGGACATACCCTTTTCAGAAACCTACAATATAGTGTTTTGAATATTTTGTTCTTTTTATCTTGTTTAATTAGGTGTGCTTTTTTTGAACACCTTTTGGCAACCTGTATAACAATTGTATTAGTAGTTTTTGACTTTGTTTTGATTCCTCATTTCTTTGACAAGCGTGGTGTTTTGGTCCTGTATGATGACTTTAAGTAGTTTTCCATCAAAAGAGTAAACATCATTTCTGATTCTCCAAATCATCCAAGGACGCAAGAGAAGAGCATACGTGATGTTTCCAAATCTAAAAAGATATCAAATGGCAAAACACTTTAATTCAAACACACCAAGTTAACCAAATCCAATTCAAATATTCCTAACAACCTTAAAGCATCAAAAATTACCTAGAAATCATTTATGATTCCTAAGATCACCCCAAGGGATGTGAGGGAAGAGCATACGCGATCTTATTCCTATAAGTAACATGCAAAGTTTATATAATCAAGTAAAAGTATGTAAAAACACCCTGAAAAGATGAGTATTTAATTAGATAAAACCTACAAGAATGTTAGCACCTCAACACATTAATTTCAAGAAAACAAAAAGACACATGCGCCCCTATTTTGGCATCTGTGCGTGGTTAGGGTGGATATGCCACTCTGTTTTTTCTGATTTACACTGCACCTGCACCACCCAAGATGCGTGTGTGGCCACAAAAATGATGTGTGCATCATTCGTGTGTTTTAGCTTTCTGTGTACATACGCCACCTGAGAGTCCGTGTGCACCACCAAAAGAACATATGTGCTACCTTCGATAAAAATAGGCTGAAATTCACACAGAATGCTTACGCTACCAGAAAAGCATGTGCGCCACCGGAAAAGCGTGTGCACTACCAGAAAAATGTGTACCCACCACTTTGTAAAATAGCCTCGAATTATGACAGAACGCTTGCACCACCAGAAATGTGTCTACACCACTAAAAAAATGTGTGCACTCAGGTTAGGGTGTACGCGCCGATTTGATAGGTTTTTGCATTGCAGTGAAGGTACAGTATGAAATAACGTTTGTGCCTCGGTTAGGAGTGTCTGTGTGTTGGTTAGGGTATGTGAGTCGGGATTAGTGCTATGCACCCAGGTCGATATATAAAATAGCGAATTACCGCACAAGAAGAGGTGTTGTGCCACCAAAAATGCACTTGATGCCATTTGGAGTGGCGCCATACATGGTCACAAGTGCAAGAGCAACATGCTTTCCAATTGGCCTCATTGGATGTGAAGAACTGACAGATTGCCAGTAAATGGAATCTATTCACGCGTTGCTTCGAGGGAGTTCACTACACCTGTAGATATTAGATTAGATTTTCTTTCCTATAAGTGCTTGTGCACATGTTTTGCTTGTAGGTTAGGTGTAGGTTAGTTTTCTTTTCCCTAAGTGCCTTGGCAAAGGCTTAGGCCATGGAGAGGTTTAGCATGTCTTTGCTTTCTCAGGTCACATTCCATCTTTCCCCTTGCACCATTCTTGAGTAAGGTTGGATTTAACAGAATATTTGATGATCCATGCAATGGGATTCTTCAGGTAACTGGTCTTTCCATTAGTAGGCAGATGATTCCAGCTTGAGTCGCCAAATTGTTATCCAAAATTCAAACCCCTAGGGTAAATTTTGATAACATGCATGCAGAAGAAAGATCAAATCCCAGCAAATTGATGATTCGAGGCAGAAATCAGGTTTCTAGGGTACTTCAGATATTTCTCTAACTCCCCTGGCAAGAAAGAAAAAGGGAGCAAGCCTGAGAAAAAAAAAAAAAAAGTTGCAGAAAGGCAATAGGTTGATCCAGGAAAGAGTGTTGAAAATTGGCTAAAGTCCTGCCTCAGGTAAGCATTTGGGATATTAAGTGGGCACAAAATGGAAGTGGATAGGCCGAAAAGCCTCTAGGCAGCCCAAATTGCATTTGGACAATCGGGCCAGAATACGCGGCGGGCGCGAAAAAGCCGATCCGGTCGAAAGAGGAAGAAATTGGCTAAGTGTTGCTCGGACGTTTGGGACAAAAGGCCCGAAAGCCGGCCGGGCTTCGGCAGAAATAGAGCACAGGGCATCAAAAGAAATGGAGACCAAATGGGAAACGAAAGTACGCGGGAGGGCACGAAATGACGGTCGACGAGAAAATCCGGATAATGCTGAGAGGGACAGTTGGGCAAGCAGGGCCGAAAAGGCAGACGCGAACGGGGCCGAACCGGGGATGTGGAAAGAGGTCAAAAAACCGTACAGAAGGGAATTGGGACACCAGGACGCAATATGGACGGCAACCGGTCGGTTCGGCGAAATCAGCACAGGAGCACTAAGCAATTGGGATGTTTGGGACAAAAGGACGCGAAGGGCGTGAAAGGCGGCAGGGACGGAACCATCTAGAACCCACCCGTGTCTCAGGCAAAAAGGTCAAAAGGTCAAGGGCAAGTTTTAAAAGGTCAGCCCAAACCAATGAAGTAGCGCCACGTGTCCAGTTAACGGCCCACAAGCGAATTTCAAAATGAAAGCCCCAAAAGATGGAGGAGAGAGAATTCTCGTCCAATCAGAACGTCCACGTGTCGTCCAGGTGGCAGAGCGCGGAAAGGATTCAAAACACGCTTTCGCCTGTTTGTGCCCTAGATCTTCAGATCGCCATAACTTTGATCCAGAGCTCGGATTTGCACGTTCTTTATATCAACGGAAATCTGGTGAAATTCTCTACACGATTCCAGGGTCAATCTTGCATTTTGGAGTATTCTAGAGGAGGAAAATCGAGAATGGATCTGACGCGTATTCATGGCCGGAAATGACATTCCAGCGACCAGAGTTAATGCAGAATGGGTCGCATTCTCCTGTAATCCGGTCAAAATGATAGGGTATGGGTTTGTAAGGTCCTCCATGCTGTTTTAATACACCTACAGTCAAGAAAGAATGGGCGCCCATGCCCTTGTACGTCTCCTGTTCCCTGGGTTCGACCCTTGCATTTTAAAAGCCAGTTTTGGGCTCATTTCAAAGAGAGGAACATTTGGGCATAACAGACTTCTTATTTCACCTTCTTCAAGGGAATGATGAAGTATCAGACCTCTCCAAGGATTGTGTAACAGTTTTCTTTACCTCTCTGAGGGTGTAATGTGTATTTTGATATTAAATTGATAATGCAAGCTCTGTGAATGGGTTTCAATCCTCTGTTTGTATTATTTGCTTGATTTCAGATGCTAATTATACATTATCAGTCTGTGTATGTTTTTATGTTATGAACCTTGGTCTGTGTCTATTTGCATGACTACTATGTTTCACCACTCCTTTTGTGGCATCACCATCTTTAGTTAGTTTCAATTTTTTTGCACTTCTACCCCTGTCTCCTTGCAAGTTAGAATAGGATTAGGATCTAAACCTCTGTAGTTTTGCAAAATATAGATCTAAATCAGAGGAGTTTGAGGAACCAGCCTCTAATCTGGAGATTCCTCTCTCAGTTTCCAAGTCCCACACTTGGAGAGAGGTTTCCATGTTGTGTAATTACACTGGATGCAAGAGTGATCAACCTAGAAATCTGATCAGCGTCCAGGGGTGCTGTAATTTTGCACTAACAGTGGGATTGTTTCATTTTTAGTGGGCATTTTGACCCCTAATTCTACAACCCATGTTAGCACTCTATCCTTATTTATAAAAAGAAATTTGTCTAATAAAGTGGGGTCAAAATCAAATTCTGTATGTGGGGATTCCAATTCATTACCACTATGATCGACCATATCTTTTATCTCTTTTTCAGTAGAAAAAAGAGGCCCTAGATCATGTCCAATGAAAGGGTTTGACCCTTATCTGTTAGAGGCTTCCCAAGCTTGCACTTGTTGTTCCTTGTATGTTTGTTTCTTGAGTCCTAATCATGTTTTAGGAGCCATGATTTGTGATAGTTTCACTAAGGTAAGTTGTAAATGTGTTCAAAACTTTGTGACCACACCTAAGTGAAATGCAAGATGTAATTGTCAAGAATATTAATGAATAACAATGTGAGAATACCAATGTGATAGAGTGATAAATCACCAGTGACACAAATGTTTGGTACCTAATCCTATCCAAATGAAGTACTTCCTAGACTATGTCTCAAAAAGTAGTTTCGTATCACAAGATAATTAACAAGATGTTCTCACTTATGCCAAGTTCAAGAGAATGAACAAGATGTAAGTAACTACAAAAAGTTAATGTGACCTCCTAACAAGATATACTAGAAGCGAGCTCAAATTGATTAAGACCTATATCCCAAAAAGTGCCAGTTACAATTTGTGAGTGACACAACAATATCACCAAGATATGTTAACCAAACTTTGTGAGAAAGTAAGGTATTGATATCAAGATGATATTGATATAACACACACAAGTGGTAACACCGTAGCACTCTTCAAAATCGAGGTAATAATAGAATCGAACAAAAATCTCAAAGTATAGCTAGGAATAGTTAAAATGTGTGTAGCATAACCTTACAATATAGATATTTAGGTCGAGTTTACAAGAAACAAGACGTAAATATCAAAATTGTAGTGATACGATACAAATAAGGTAACCCTTCTAAGGAAGTTCAAGATGATGAACCATGCCTAACTACAATGATGATCTTGACATGGGTATCAAGATCACAAATGGCCACTAATGATATGAATACCCCTCCACACACTTTAGACGTTTAACTTACCCAACCACAAACATGGATGGGCATAAACAGACAAAAAAGTGGTAGAAACAATCGATTGGTAACACAATGGTAGTCACCTTTCTTTTGATCAAAAAAGTGTCAAAAAAATGTGAAGGAAGTAGATCAAAATGGGGATGAAAAATGTTGGCTTCACTTTGGCAGAGTTTCACCTCACCTTAAGGAAAGTAAAAAAACTAAGCGAAAGTAATGCGTCACACGTTTCGTGATGAAAATATGGTTCACAACTCAACATTGTTTTAGAATGGTCAAAGTGGGCTCCTGGTCAAAGTATATTTTCCTAGGTGGTTCTCTCGTCCTAGGTGTTACAAAGTTTATCCACAAGTGGGACTTGATTTACCCAAAAAGTCTACATCTGACTAGTTTGGGAGTATCTCAGACTTTTTTCCCCCTTCAAGCATAGTGGGCAACTAAATGCATGTCATCGTGTACTTTCAAAAGGGTCGCCATAGGGACAACTTGTAATGCTATCTCACAAAGGAATCACTAGTGAGAGTAGGTAGTGTGGAGAACTTCCCTGTTTCATCCACAAGGTTCCCTCTTGTGTGGACTACTTTGGGGTTCCTGGAACCACCCCCATTGTTGTAGCTTAAGGTGTTATGCTAAAGGGGTTATGTTCCAGTTGAGTGGATAGGGACATACCCTTTTCTGAAACCTACAATATAATGTTTTGAATATGTTGTTCTTTTATATGTTTTTTAATTAGGTGTGGTTTGCTCAAACACCTTTTGGCAACCTGTATAACAACTGTATTAGTAGTTTTTGACTCATTGTTTTGATTCCTCATTTTCTTTGACAAGTGATGGTGTTTTGGTCCTGTATGACAATTTTAGTAGTTTTCCATCAAAAGAGAAAGCAACCATTTCTGATTCTCAGATCGTCCAAGGATGCAAGAGAAGAGATATACTTGATGTTTCCCAAAATCCAAAAAGATATCAAATGGAAAAACACTTTAATTCAAACTACACCAAGTTAACCCATTCCAATTCAAATATTCCTAACAACCTCAAAGCATCAAAAAGATGTAAGAATCATTTATGATTCCCAAGATCGCCCCAAGGGATGCGAGGGAAGAGCATACATGATCTTATTCCTATAAGTAAACAATGAAAAAATGGTTTATCTAATCAAGTACAAAGCATGTAAAAACATCCTACATAAAAATGAGTATGTGATTAGATAAAACCTGCAAGAATGTTAGCACCTCAACACATTAATTTCAAAAACAAAAGGCACCTACACCCCTATTTTGGCATCTGTGTGTAGGTTTAGGGGCAGATACGCCACTCTGTGTTTTTATGACTTACAGTGCACCTGCACCACCCGAGAGGTGTGTGCGCCACTAAAAATGGATGTGTGCGCCACTCTATGTATTTCTGGCTTACCATGCACCTGAGCCACCAAAGAGGCATGTGAACCACCAAAAGAGCAATGTATGCACCACCTTCAGAGAAAATAGGCTAAAATTTTGCATAGAGCACTTATCTAGAGAAAAGCATGTGCACACCATCAGAAAAATGTGTGCGCCGCCACTTTGTAAAATAATCTTAGATTCTGACAGAACGCTTGCACCACTAGAAATGTGTCTATGCCACTAAAACACCATGTGTGCTCTCAGGTTAGGGTGTATGCATTCGATCTAACAGGTTTACAGAATTGTAGTGAAGGTACAGTACAAAAATGGTGTCTACGCTCGGGGTTAGTGCGCCTGTGCTGCACTGGTTAGGGTATGTGCGTCGGGGTTAGTGCACGTATATGCCAGGGTCGGTAAATAGAGAATCTAGGTTCTTGACAGTGCTCCTGGGCCACCTAGAGATGTGCATGTTGCACCACCAAAAATGTGCACTTGCACTCCTAAAAATAGTGCCTGTGCCACCTCCTACAACCAAAATATGGTAAAGAAAACAAAAAAAGCTCACAATACTTCAAATTTTGGATCAAGTTAGTTTAAAAATGGCAAAAACCCATTAAAATGATGGCTATGAACAAGAACTTACACATATAAAATTAGCAAAAATTCCAAGAAAATGGACATTAATTACTACATGTGCATATCAAAAATTTATCCAAAACAATGAAACTTAAACTAAAATGATCAATGGGACTACAGTGTCCCATCGGGCTTACCAAATGTGTGCATGTGTAATTGTTCTTAAATGCTAGAAGGACAAAAATGCAAGTAAGAACTAACACCTAAAATATTCTGAATCAATCTAGCTTAAAACTAAACAACTTTATCTAAGCACCATCAAGATAAAGAATTAACCAAGGATTAGATCCTAACATCTCATCATATTTCAAATACTTCATGAAGACTTCATCTAACTACCACTTCATATTTTAAATCCTCTATGCTTCTCTAGATTAGCCAACAAATAAATGAATAAACCTATGTAGGCTCCAATGACAATCAAAAATCCGCATTGCTACAAGATCCATTAAAGAATTCAAGGAATGAGTAAGCTTAGATCTCCCAAAACCTGGTGACATCCTATCAATTCCTGAAGACAAGCTCTTAGACTGATTGATGCTATATGCTTTGTATTATCTACTAAGAAGTTTAGGTCTAGGTATTTCCAGGTAGAAAGGAATAATGATCCTTGTCCATTAGCCCACTGGAAACAATGGAAAATGTATGTATATCAACTTTAATGTGGATACTTATAGTATCATACTTTTTCAGACCATGGAAATTACATAATCAAGTTAATTCAGAATCAATATGATTTCCTCGATCATTTTCATCTTGAGTCATTGTGTATTGTATAACAGGATCAAAAGATGTCGACAACAAAATGTTTAGATATTATTCCCTGTTGTAATTGAGGCGCTTCAGGTGCAATATTTTATATCTAAAAAGTTTTGCCTAATTGCATATGGCTAATAATACTAGACTCTATACTTGTAATAGACAGAAATACCATGTATGCGCCCTTGGCATCAATTCTATAGAAGTAGACTTCAATGGATCTGCGACCTTTATACGCAGCAAAGGTACCAAAGTTTCACCAATTTGTAGTTGTATTAGGTGATATCATCCACACATTTGAATGCATTTGATGGCACACGAGGTGCACCTTCCACAGATAATGCATTACATGTGGATTTTTGAGCACTGACAGTGTAACCAGTTGGTTGTGTAGTGGTTCTTGGCGCCTTAATCATAATACTTACAAAGATTAGATGATTTAGACTTTTCAACAGAGATCCTCAGACTTTTCAGAGATCATCTGACTGTTGTACTTCATTCAGAAGGATATTTATCAAGGTCCTTAGTGTCATTATTTACGACATTGGATATGGTGATCATGTCCCAAATAGAATCTTAAAGATTGCTAAATCCTCTTTAGTCAATTCTCCTTTTATTTCTATACATGGTTCTCACCTACCAAAAATTTATTTCCTATTGGAATTCGATGATCAATCTTGAGGTAACCTTGGGGTAGATTTAGATCCTTCTTCTCTCTTTCCATTCAATCATTCTAACAACTAAAGAAATTTACTCCAAGGATCGATTAGCTTCTTTTGGAAAGGTTCGACAGTGGACTGCTGTAGTTTGCCCCTCCCTTTTCTAAATTTGGCTGACTTGAATTTGTGGAGTTCAAAGCCTTCAGAATGCACAATTATTTCTTTACCACTTGCCTTATGGGAAGGGAACATTTCTAGTAGTTATTTATCAGTTTAATTTGGTAGTAAATAATCTTGTTAGTGGATCATTCTCAATCCTATTGTGTTCAGTTTTCAATTCCTCTTCTACCTCTTCTCACTGCAAATCTGTGTTATCTTCATAATGTTCTTCTATTCTGTATTATCTAAGACATAATGGTTTCAACCATTTGATATGTGTCTCATCAGAGTAAGTTAATTTACAATGTATCCTTCAGTCGACATCTGCCTTTGTTCATTTGGGCTTCACTTTTTTAATGCTTAAGATGCCCCTTTAAGAGAAGAAACCATGAAATCTCCTATTGCAGTGCAAGTTAATGATTAGGTTTGATGAAGTAAAAGGAGTAGGTACATGTTTAAGGAGGTGCATCTAAATGAGGTAATATGAACCTTTTGGTAAAACCATGGAAATATGAAAGAGCCTTTCTAAGTTTGGCATCAAGGTCACAATTGGGAGAAGCTCACATGTTCTTGAAATTGGAGAGTCTAAAAACTAAGGAGTGTGCATACACTACAGTTGAGTGCTGTGGATGTCGCCATCTAATAGTAAAGGACTTCATCCCTTGTTCATGCCCTAGGAGATTAGGTATTTACACTTGACGTACAATGCCATAATTACGCTGGTAAAGCTAACCTTTCTTTATAGGGTTTATATCTTATGCTTAGCTAGTTGTCATTCGAGTAATCCCTTTCATTAATTCCTCAAGGTAATATCCTTAACTCAACCATTCACTAGATGTATAATATGGAACCTAATTGATGTGAATATTAGTGCATAATTTAAGCTATTACTAGGGGATTAAATGGAAAGTAAAATCACAACTTATAGGTTTAATCAACAAAGTTAAATTAAATTCTAATTACCATTAATAATAATTATATTAGTCTAGATAGAAGGGGTGGTTTATTACACAGAAGGTCATTATTTAGAGTATTAGTTGATATAACATGCTAATGTAATCAACCTAGTGTATTGTAATTAATTAACATGACAATAAATGGAATATGTAAGCTCCATGTCAATCAAATTGTGCGTCGATTTCCAAGAAAATGGGAGCTTATCTAATTGAGCTATAAGACCCTTTTGACTCTTTATGACACTAAGCACTTTGGCTAGAAAAGAGGCTTTAACTCTTCCAAGATGGTGAACTCTCAAGAAAACAAAGGGAAAGATTTTAGTCTATTTTGCTATATACCTTTGCATTTATTCTTCTCAAGAAGTTTAGGTGTAAGTATAAAGGTAGGAGGAGGGATCCTTATCTAGCCCAATGGATAAAGGAACCACTTCCATCCCTTTGCATATGGCATAAAGTGCCTAGATGTCATGAGTTAGTTATGGATAAGGTTACTTTAGCTAACCAAGGTTGACCTTAACTTTAGAAGGGTTTAGATTTAAGCTTATCAAGTCATGGGAGTTGGGGGGTGCCATAATTAATCAAGCTTGATTTATGCCTGATAGATGTGTAAGCTTATAGAAGCTTTAGAGGAATATTAGTACGATTTAGACTAGTGTAGAAGGGCACACCTTAAATCAATTAAATATTGATTTATTGGTTAAATGAAGGGGTTTGCTAATTCATCAATAATAATGAATTAGTCCAGCACGTGCAAGGGGTGAATACATTAACGGAAGGTAACATGAATTCCTTAGGAAGAATTACTTCTATATGCCAAATTACCACTAATGAGTGTATTGTGGCCTTATTTAATTAAAATAAGTAGAGAAATTCTATAAGCCCAAAGCATAACATAAACTTTATCTTCGTCAATATTGTGAGAAAGGAGATAATTAACGCAATTTAAGTATGTCAAGGTTTGGCTCAATATCTTATTAAAGGCCTCAGCAGTACCATTTTGCTGAGGATGATAGGGTGTAGTCTTGTGGTGTGCAACCATAAATTCATCCAATAATATCTTGATTGTCTCATTCAAAAAGTGTGTGCCCCTATCACTTGTCAAGCTTAGCAAACATCCATACCTAGTAAGAACATTTTCCCATAAGAACCTGGTTGTTGTAACAACTATACAATCCTTTGTAGGTGCTTCTTCTACCCACCTTGTAAGATAATTCTGTGCAAGTGATTATATAGTGCCGATCGCAAATGTGGATAACGCATGGTGCTAAGGGTGGAAATCAAGACATACAAATTAAATGTAGCCCATTTCATCAAATAGGTTATCTATGCATTAGTAATAGGCCTCAAAGGAATGCGCATCTCTTTTCTCAAGTTTTCTAAGAAATGATGTTGAATGTTATCACATGCCTTACAATACTCTTCACAATACTTGTATCACAGGTATCCCACCCTAATCAAGTGTAGGTAGAAATTGCATAGCAGTGGTGTCACTTATCATCTAGTTCCCACCTACAATACCACCATGATCCTCTTCGTATGATATATGTTTTCAACAATGACTTCATTACACAGGTAACGGGAATACTTGATCTCGGCCTAGTTTGTGAGGGAATCTCCACATGATGTGGGGTCATAAGAGTGCCACGCAACATTGCAAGTTGTTTCATTAGGTCCAATGCTTTCATTTCTTTTGGAGCCATAACCGTGCATATGAAATACTAACAATGATCCTCCAGAGGTTCTGAAGGTGCATGATCGTAGACATGCACAATTATGCATATGGCATTCTATCTTCAATTTGTCTGCACTTCCTCCCCTAACGATGTGCGAATTCCTTCATAAGTGGTCTAGGCCATCCCATTACATGGTTACCTTAGGATTTATCAAAGCTTTGAAATGAAATGTCCTAGAATAAGAGCACCCATCGTACATATGATGCCCTTGAAAAATAGGCTTCTGTTTACCAAGTATCTTTATGTGCTCATAGTGATAAATATAAAATACAAAAGGTGTTGCTGAGGAAAAGTACTGTCTAAATGGGTTATGCAATGTGTAGATCATCGTAGGAAGGCCTCATGCTCTATTGTTGTATAAGATTCTTCTCTACAATGAGTCAACTGGTTCTACTAGAATTTTGGAAAAAAATAGGATAGATCCCTAATCCATACCATATTGATCTCAAAGGTTGGAGCTAACACTACACCAGATGGCTGTGGAGCTGGAGATGGCGTCCACATAGTACATGAAATGGTGAGGTTCCATGAAGGAACAAGTGTAGGAGGATATGGCATCTGTCATGTAAAAGATCATCTCCTTCAATGAGCTCAAATGTGAGCTACTGCAGTTCTCACTACCATGGTGAAATGGGAGAATTGTCCCTTTTCCTTTTAGTAGACTACTGGTCTAGGGGTGACATGGTAGAATATGGCAAAACATACTCCAAAACTGATACAATTTTCTGTAATGTACCTTGAGGTGACCCAAGAGTCTTTACACCTCACTCTAACTAGTAGGCTCTTCCAGGATCCTACAATACATTTATGCAACCTTGAGCTAGATCCAAGTTCATAATCAAATATGTCCTTGCATTTGAGTGATGTTGGTCTCCTAACGAAACTGTTCCAAATGGTATAGAAAACACACACATTTTGATTTTTAAAGAGATTATGGGATCTCATCTACAGTCTATGTACCAAACCATTCCATGGCCACCGAATTGTCACAATAATACACTTAACAAGTGTAATAGGAGCCATCCAATGCATCGAAGCCTAAACCTGCAGGAAGTTATGAATAAAATATTGGAATGACTTGAATAACTATGCATCGAAGAATACAACATGTAGTGTCAGGATTTCACAACCATATACCGGGCATCACATTTATAATGAAAAAATTCCCCAAGATGTTAAGTTAATAAAAAGAAAGCCAAAATGTTCCAAGGGAGCCTTGAATTATAGTAAGGCATTCGTGACAGAATCTAGGTGGAGGAAGGCACCAAGCTATTGTGTTGGTCGGTCAAGCTCCTTATGCAGTAAGAGTCGTCAAGACAACCTATTGGGAAAAATGATCCATGATAAGTGATCAAATTGTTCACCAAGTTGTATTAGAAAGGGAACAAAACATAAGTATGACCGAGCCATTAGCCAACTAGCTAAGCTTGTTTTGTACACCATGGAAGTCAACAAGCAAAAAGGAGTTAGGAAAATACTTAGAAAAACATAGCCGAGTTCCCTAATTGGAAAACCTCATCAAGTCACTGAATTCCAAGGACTATATTCCCCGCATTCGAGAAGCTGAGCTATCATCACGAGCATGCAGAGCTAATGGAATAAGTTGCAGAGCTTGGGGAATGAAGAGATCCAGCCCAGCGCTCCAATCATCAAGTGTAAACAACAAAATGTGCCAGGTTACATCACCATATAGAATTGGTCGAGTATGATGCAAATTCAGGTGGGGACTTAGTGAGTTGAAAAACTCATGTAGAGTGAGATCAAGAAAAAGTGGTGGGAGAAAATTGACTCGCCAAGCCAACTTGGAAAGTCAGGCTGCGAATGGACTGGTGTGAGATGAAGCATTACAGATGCACAGGGGATCCACATGGCCCCTCGTAATTGCTTCAATGGGTTACACCAATGTGTAGCCCTTGAATATGCGTAGAACCTCCATATGGCATGAGGCGCTGAGGAAGCATTGTGGGTGAGCTCCCATAATGGTCAACATTTGGGGGCGGTGGATTCACAAGGGCTCAGGTGTCAATGAATGAGTCAACCCGATGCGAAAGCAAGGTAGTTGGTAGAATGATCAATGCAAGAGCCCAAGACATGGAATGACGATGTAAGCATAGTGAGCTTGTTCGCACAGTACAACATGGATGTGGCATGACTGGGTGACTCGATTGATCGAAGGTGAGTCACAAGGTAGTTAATGTTGAATGTGGAGGCCTAAGTTATTGAACGATAAGCCATGCACACAGCAAAAGTGAAGGGGTAAAAGAAGAATAAAATATCAATGGTATAACCCGAATCAAAATGTGAGTAATTAATGAATGTGGAAATATAAAAAGGGAAGCTCAACACACATTTGAAAGGGATTCGGCATGACATAACTCGGTGACTCGGCATGCATTCAATAGATAACTCGGTGCACTGCAAGGGTGACTCAATATTGCTATATAAGCATGCCATATGTATAATAAGAGAAATGTCTCACCAGCATAGAATGAGAAAGGTTATATACTTGGTTCCCAATTCAAACAAAGGAGACTGATGCTTAGAGAAATAAGGAAAGATGAGCCAGCTCGACCGAGTTGGCTGAGCTGACATATAACAATACAAATATTAAAATCCTTCCTTATGCAAAGTAATAAAAATCAATGGTGGGCCCCATATTTTAACTATAAAGTAATTTCAAATCATGATGTGAAACATTGAATAAAGAGAGGAAATTATTAACTTGTCTTTTTCAACAAAGAGTTAAATGCACAGTCCCGTGGAGATGAAACAAGCATGTGGAAACTCAAATTACCCACATGCACTCAGAAGTTCATAACTTGAATAATTCTCAACGAAATCACACAAAATTAGACTCGTTGGAATCATAACACTGACACTAGTGCATAGAAATAAATAAATTCAATGATTGATGAATATTTGATAAATAATGTCACAGAAAATGAACCCAGTTCTATGTGGTTATTAGTGACTGGCTGTGAATGTATTAAATGAGCATGTGTAATTATTCCTTCTCTGCTACAGGTCATGGGACAGCATGGGGAGTATTTTTCAAAGTAAAGTACCATTAATTACACTCATTTATTGTATCTTGCAAGTGGTTAAAAGGGAAAATTCAAGATTGTTCTTTCCTTCTTCTTCTCATTCTATAAAATGTAATCTTGGGCTCATTTGTGGAGTTGGTCATTTTATTCTCTTGCCCGCTCTCTCTTTCTTCTTTGCTAGGGTTGAATGTGGAGCTTAAGCCTCCTCCCTTTTCTTTGTAATATAATTTTCTTTCCTCTTTCCCACTAATGATGTACTATGTGAATCCATGGAGAAATAAAATCTATTTTGTGATGCATCATGTCCATCCTTCATATATTTTGTTGTCTCTTCTTTCCTCTCTTCATTGCAGGGTATAATGTGCATATTCTGATGTTTATTACAAGTTTTGGGAACCATTTTTAATGGGTGTGAAGTGTTATTCTATGTGAATCTCATCTTTGATATGTTATGCATCTTGGCTATCCTCTCCCTTACTCGCCTCTCTCCACTTCAAGTAGTTGAAATTGTGATCAGCAACCTCATTTTCTGGTGTATCGTCGTTTCTAGCGTAGGCTTTATTTGCACGCATTATCTCTCCTTTATGCCTTGGAAGGTTAGATTAGGATTAGGCTTCTTACCTGCATTAGGAATATATTTTTCCAAGTAGTTTAGGAATGGGAACCAGCCTACTCTGGAGGGTCTTCTTAGGCTCGCAAGTCCCACAGCATGAGAGATGATCCAATGTTACACAAATTACATTGAATGCCTCACTCCACATTCAAGCCATTCGAGGGTGTTGTGATTTGGTGATAACAGTTTTGGCATGCCCAGTGGGACTTCACAGAAGTTAGAGTTTCATCTTTCAAGTGTTTTCTACTGTAGATTTAAAATTGAAGATCATTTGCAAGTGTGCAGATCAATAATTCACAACAAACTCTATTTTAGCATGATGGTGTGTTCTTGTTAAAACATTAAATATTTTGGAAGCATATGCAAACACATCTAGCAACTCCATTTGGTCCAAACAACCCAATATCTGAAATTATAGGCCTTCTCTCTTCCCATTTCCATTCATTCTCTTTCATCTTTCTTTCCACATCTTTCATTTTATTCCATTCTATGAAGTTATGCAATCATGGCTTCTTTCCCACATTGGAATTTACACTTGCAGCAGTACAATCAGCCTCGTATGTGCTTCAAAACTCCTCTAGATAAGCATTATGATCAAATCTAGAATCATTATGCCTACCCATACGAGCAATGTCAAAACCACTTTGGCTATAGAGCTTATCAAGAACAAGGTTATGCATATGGTGACACCATTTATGAGGGAAATGCTGACTTGCGGGAGAGAATCAAAATATTAGAGGCTAAAATGGTTCAATCAAGGGTTATGTCTCATATGTAAGCATCCAGAGTTGGATTTAGGACTCCTTGTCCATGGGAGGGCCCATTTCCAAGACATTATAGCCCAGAGTAGAAGTTGGACTTCATAACTGAGATGTTTCCAAGGCTCACAAAGTGGACCCAGGATAAAGTAGCTTTTATAGCCAATGTTAGTCAATCTTGTTAATGGGATAACCCAGCATTGTCATATTACACTCCTATCCCCATTCCCTAATTAACATCATCTCAGCTAAAGCCCCAATTTCCAATATTTTTTTCTACTCCCCCAATTATGGAATCCACTTCTCCATCTTCTAGTCTTCCATTCTATCTCATTTCTTTGGCTCTCTTTCCTTCTAAATAGCCCCCTCCAAATAAATAAGAATTTCCACTTCCTCCACCACCATAAAAAATTGTAACACATGTTTCCCAACCCACCCCTCATCTTGTATTCCTGAATTCATGTCAAGAATAACCCAAAAAAATGGTCAAGAAGAGAAATATGAAGGGGATCCAAGCCGAAAAGAAATGATGAATAATTTTGTAAGCTTAGCTCTAAAATTCAGGATTGATAAAATTCCCCTATTGGTCAAGCCTTTAGAGGAGGCTAAGGATGGAAAAGAACAAGTGGTGAAGGCTGATCTGGTTGCAACATTAGTAGACTGAGAAGAATCAAAATAAGATCAACAATCCACATGTTCAGAGTGTAGTGTCCATGATGGCACTTTATTTGAAGAGAATGGTGATCCAATTCAAGCTACACAATTAGTCTAAAATGAGGATGAACAACCAGCTCCAAGTCAAATTGAATAGGAGCACATGAAGGTGAACAAGGTGGATTCAAAGGCACTGAATCATGAGTTGGTTTCACAAAAAAGTGCAAGTTTCTCTCCCACTTCATCTCTCCAAAAAACTAATTTTGTGGAAGAGTTTGAACTCACTAGCTTCATGTTCAAGGATGAAGCTTCACATGATGAAGAAATTATAGATCCAAAAGGGAGAGACCTCGTTGCAATAGGACATTGGAGAACTTGATTATCTATTATAATTAGAAGAATATTTTGATGAGGAATATCCCGTAGAAATTACAACTTTCGTTTCCCCATCATTCATCCTACAATCACAAGAACTTATTGTCATAGAGGAGAACCTGCAAGGGCAACCTGTAGTTTGTAGCATGCCTATTGAATTGAAGTTGGAATATTTTGATCTTCCAAGTGTCATGCTGAAATAAGAAGAAGGAAGAGAGCAAGGATTTTTCATCTCTTCCATACCATCCACTCAAAGGGGACATCATTTGTCTATAGATGTGCAAAAATAATGAGATCAAGTTGTAGACAGTCCCCTTTCTCAAGAAGGTTTGCAAGAAGAATCCATGTTTAGAGTTAAGTTTCAGAGTAGTGGGCATATTCTAAGGACCATACCATGCCCTACCATGTACTTGGCTTCATTAGAGCCTATGGAGAAAACAAAACCAGTCATGCTTACATCCAAGCATGAGGGAGAGCCTCAAAGTGCCAAGGATCAGCAACAATGCCTCTTGGAGCCAAGTGAGAAGCAGATCAAAGAGGTATTTGTTTTGTTCCAAGTTGATACCTTGATGGAGGAAGTGGAGAAACAAATTTCATCCAATCTCTCACTCCTGATTTCAGCTACACTCAATGCCAAACTATTTGCATGGATACCAATTTTGAGGAAGGGGAACTACTTCTCCATACCAGTTTCAGGTTTTGTTTGAGTTTCCTTTGCCTCCGGTTAATGTAGGAGTAGGAGTAGGGTTTTTTTTAGTAGAATAAGTTCTTGAGCACACCCTGCATGTATCACTTAAAGCATGTATGATTTTTCTCTTTCTATATAGCTTTGTTTGTTGTCACTCCAAGTAGTAAAGTGCACTAAGCATTTCAGTTTTTGCAATAGGGAGAGCATGGTTGCATGTAACAATTGTAAAACTCAAATCAAACAAATGCAGAGTAACCAAAATCATTTAAAGAGGAAATATTGTTGATTCTCTTCGAGAATAACTTCAGCTAGCCTCCACACCCGTGCAAGCAAACAAATGTCACTTGGCATCCCAAGTCATCAATCAGCTCTAGTCTCTAGAAAATCACACAATTCAGCATGCTTGAAATTAGAACTTTAAAAAGAACAAAGAAAATCAGAACTTAATAGATTTCCATGATTTCTAAGCCAACAAGTTTCACTCCAATCTTGTAGTATGCTTCAACTTACTAAGAAAATCAGCCTTGAGACCACAACTGCAGGAAAGAGTGGAATTTGAGTTTCAAAATAATTTTCTACTCTCACAAAATAAATTTCAATATTTTCTTATGCGAGTTGGAAAATGTAAACAGTGAAGGGCATTTCCAAGTTCAAATAGCAGCATTTCAAGGTCAATATTTTTAGAGTTCAAAATAGTTCATAATGATCACATAGACTCCATGCCCAATGGATAGCTACAAACAACTAGTTTTACTCCATTTAGCAGGAAAATGGCCCCACGAGTCACCAAGTTATTATCCAATTTCACTACCTTGGTGAAATGCGACAACTGGCAAGCTCGCATTGTGACCACTTGTATAGGGGTACTTGGTGGAAAATGGAAAAAGAAACTCCAACACTATACACAACTCCTAATGTGCCTGAGGAGATCTAAAGGGTTGATAAAATTCAAGATAGGTTAGGAGAATTATAAAACATTTGTACATATTTGAGCTAACCAAGTTCATAATTGAGTTGCTTGAATTTGAGTGGGTTGGTCTCCAATGAAACTGAGTTACCCTTAAGTGAACAAGCTATTTCAAGAAATGGGAGCTCATCGCGTTATGCGCCGAACCATTCCTAGCCACCGAGTCGTCATAAAAACATCGAGCTAGTGCGATAAGAGTTGGCCTTGCTCGGCCTAATCAAGTTACATTTACGTGATCGAGCTATGCATCTAAGAAACCCATGTAGTGTCAGGGTTGCAAAAGATATGTTGAGCTCGTATTTTTAATGAAAAAATTCCTCGAGATGTTGAATTAATGAAAAGCAAGACAAAATGTTCCAAGGGGGCCTCGAATTGTAGTAAGGCATTCATGACAGAATCCAGGTGGAGGAAAACACCAAGCCATCTTGTTGCTCAGTCGAGCTCCTTCCGCAGTAAGAGCCATCAAGATCACCTATTGGGAAAAAAAATCCATGATAAGGAACTCTTCACCAAGTCATATTAGAAAGGGAACAAAACATAAGTATGACCGAGCCATTAGCCAGATAGTTGATCTTGTTTTTTACACCACAGAAGTCAACAAGCGGCACCAAGTTAGGAAAATACTTAGCAAAACATATCCAAGTTACCTAATTGGAAAACCTCATCAAGTAACAAAATTCAAAGGACTATATGCCCCATATTTAGGAGGTCGATCTATCATCGCGAGTATGCATAGCTAATGGAATAAGTTGTAGAGCTTGGGGAATGCAGAGATCCAACCCATCACTCCAATCATCAAGTGCAAACAATGAATAGCATCGGGTTACATCACCATATAGAACGGGTCGAATATGATGCAGAGTCAGGTAGGGACTTAGCGAGTTGAGAAACTCATGCAGAGTGAGATCAAAAAAAAGTGGTGGGAGTAGATTGACTCGCTAAGCCAACTCGATGAGTCAGGCATTGAACATATCGATGTGGGACGAAGCATTACAAACACGCAGGGGCACCATGTGACCCTTGGTGCATCTTTAATGTGTTACACCAATGATTAGCCCCCAAAGATGTGTAGAACCTCCAAATGGCACGAGGTTTCGAGGACGTATCATGAGTGAGTGCCCAGAAGGGTCAATGTTCGAGGGGGGCAGATTCACAAGGGCTCGGGTGTCAATGAACAAGTCAACTTGATGTGAAAGCAAGGTGACTGGTAGAGTGATCAATGCACCCCAACATATGGAATGGAAAGGTAAGGGAAGTGAGCTCACTGGCATAGCACAACATGGAGGCAGCATGGTAAGGTGACTCAATCGGTCTAGGGTGAGTCACGAGGCAGTTAATGTTGAACGTGGAGGCCCGAGTCATTGAATGATAAGTTGTGCATGCAAAAAAAGTGAAGGGATAAAATAAGAACAAAATTTCGATGGTATAACCCAATGCAAAAGGTGATTAAGTAATGAACGTGGCAATATAAAAAGGGAATCTTGACACACATTTGAAAGGGAGTCGGCATGACGTGACACGGTGACTCGGCATGCATTTAATAGATAAGTTGGTGTACTGCAACGGTGAATCAACATTGGAATATAAGGAGGTCGACGGTATAACAAGAGAAATTTATCACCAGCATGGAATGAGAAAAGCAATATACTTGGTGCCCAATTCAAACAAAAGATACCACCACTTGGGGAAATAAGGAAAGAGGAGCCAACTCTTCTGAGTTGGTCGTGCTAGCATATAATAATACAAATATTAAAATCCTTCCCTATGCAAAGAAAAAAAAAACAATGGTGGGCCCCAGATTTTAAATATAAAATCATTTCAAATCATGATGTGAAGCATTGAAGAAAGAGAGGAAATTATTAACTTGTCTTTTCCAAAAAAGAATTAAATGCATAGTCCTGTGGAGATGAAACAAGCCTGTGGAAACTCAAATTACCCAAATGCACTCAAAATCTCATAACTTGAACATTTCTCAACGAAATCACACAAAATTATACTTGTTGGAATTATAACACAAATATCGATGCACAAAAATGAAGAAATTCAAGGATTGATGAAAATTTGATGAATAATTTCAAAGAAAATGAACCTAGTTCTGTGTGGTTGTTGGTGAGTGGTTGGGAATGTATTAAATGAGCATGGGCAATTATTCCTTCTCTACTATAGGTCATGGGACAACATGGGGAGCCTTTTACAAAGCAAATTACCATTAATTACACTCATTTATTTCATCTTAAAAGTGGTTGAAAGGGAAAATTGTAGATTTTTCTTTTCCTCTTCTTCTCATTCTATAAAATGTAATCTTGGGATCATTTGTGGAGGAGTTGGTAATTTTATTCTCTTTCCCTCTCTCTATTTCTTCTCTACTAGGGTTGAATGTGGAGCTTAAGCCACCTCCCTTTGCTTTTTAATCACATTTTATTTCCTCTTTCCCTCTAATTATGTATTGTGTGAATCGATGGAGCAATAAAATCTATTTTTATGATGCATCTTGTCCATCCTTCACATATTTTATTCTCTCTTCTTGCATGTCTTTATTGCAGGGTATAATGTGCATATTGTGATGCTTATTATAGGTTTTGGGAGTTGTGTTTAATGGGTTTGAAGTATTTTTTATATCTAAATCTCATATTTGTTATGTGATGCATATTTTCCATCCTCTCCCTTGCCCATCTCTCTCCACTTCAGGAAGTTGAATTTGTGATCAGAAACCTCCTTTTCTAGTGTATCACCGCTATGAGTGTAGGCTTTATGTTCATGCATTCTCTCTCCCCGGTCCCTTGCAAGGTTAGATTAATATTAGTTTGTTTACCTACATTAGGAGTAGATTTTGGAAGGTACTTTAGGAGTAGGAACCAGCCTACTCTGGAGGGTCATCTCAAGCCCGCAAGTCCCACAGCTTGAGAGATGATCCGATGTTACAAAAATTACACCAAATACCCCACTCCACATTCAGGCCATTCAGGGGTACTATGATTTAGTGATAACATTTATGGTATGCCCAGTGGGACTTTACAGAAGTTAGAGTTACATCTTTCAATGAGGTTCTATTGTAGAGTTAAAATTGAAGATCATTTGCAGGTTTGCAGATCAATCATTTGTAACAAACTCTATTTTAGCAGGATGGTGTGTTCCTGTTAAAAATTTAAAGCTTTTGGAAACATATGCAAACACATATTGTGACTCCATTTGGTCCAAACAACCCAATCTCTGAAATTGCAGACCTTCTCTCTTCCCATTTCCATCTATTCTCTTTCATCTTTCTTTCCACATCTTTCATTTTCTTCCATTCTATGAAGTTTTGCAATCATTGCTTCTTTCCCATAGTGAAATTCACACTTGTAGAAGTGCAATCAACCTCATATATGCTTCGCAAATCCTCCATATCAACATTATGATCAAATCCAGAATCATTATGCCTACCTACACAAGAAATGTCAAAACCAGTTTGGCTATAGAGCTTATCAAGAACAAGAGTATGCATATGGTGATAGCATTTATGAGGGAAATGCTGATTTGTAGGAGAGAATATAAATATTAGAGGCTAAAATGGTGCAGTCAAGGGCTATGTCTCAGATGCAAGCATTTAGAGTCATATTTAGGACTCCTTGTTTTCAATTATAGTCCAGAGCAGAAGCTGGACTTCATAACTGAGATGTTTCCAAGGCTCATAGAGTGGACCCAAGAGATAGTAGCTTTTACAGCCAATGTTATTCAATCCTATCAATGGGATAACCTAGCATTGTCATCTTACAATCCTCTCCCCACTCCCCAATTAACACCATCTGAGCTGAAGCCCCAATTTCCAATATTTTTTTCCTACTGCCCCCATTATGGAATCCACTTCTCCATCTTCTAATCTTCCATTCCATCTCATTTCTTCTTCCCTCTTTCCTTCTAAACATTCCCCTCTAAAGAAACAAGAAGTTCCACTTCCTCCACCACCACAAATAATTGTAACATCTATTTTCTAACTCACCCCTCCTCTTGTATTCCTGAATTCATGTCGGGAATAGACCTAAAAAATTGGTCAAGAAGAGCAATACAAAGGGCATCCAAGCTAAGAAGAAATGATGAATAACTTGGTAAGATTATCTCTAAAATCTGGGATTGATAAAATCCTCTCGCTAGTCAAGCCTTTAGAGGAGGCTAAGGATGGAAAAGAACAAGTTGTGAAGGTTGATCCAGTTACACCATCAGTAGATCGAGAAGAAGCATAAGAAGATCAACAATCCACATGCTTAGAGTGTAGTGTCCATAATGCCACTTTATTTGAAGAGAATGTTGATCTAGTTCAAGTTGCACAATCAGTCTAAAATGAGGATGACCAACTAGCTCCAAGTATAGTTGAAGATGAGAACATGGAGGTGAACAAGGTGGATTAAGAGGCATTGAATCATGAGCCGGTTGCACAAGAAAGTACAAGTTTCTCTCCCACTTCATTTCTCCAGAAAATTGATTTTTTGGAAGAGTTTGAACTCACTAGCTTCATGTTTGAGGATGAATCTTTGAATGGTGAAGAAATTTCAGATCCAGAGGCCATCATGTAAGAGGGAGAGACCTTATTGTAATAAGAAAATGAAGAGCTTGATTGTCTATCAGACTTGGAGGATGAATGATGGTCTAACTAGCAAAAAAATTTCTCATTTTTTTTTGTGAAGCCAATGTGATGCAAGCCTTTATAGTGGACTCCTTGCATGTTGATCTAGGCCTTTCATTTGTAAGAGTTTGAATTGTGCATACCCATGAAGCAATAGATGCAATTTTTTGGATGTATTTTCCCTTGTTGTGTTTATTTGCATTCTTCTTGCCTCTTCAAAATTATTGCAGGTGTATTGTGTCTACTTTATGCTCTTGTAGGGTTTTAATATTATTGTGTATTCATGGTAATGTTGTTGTAAGTGTTGTTGTTAGACTGTGGAGAACTATTATCACCCTCTCTAAACTACACTTTTCTTCCATTTCCACACATTGGGGATCATTCTCATACCCTTATTTTGATGCATCACCTCTTAAGTGTAGATTTATGTTATTTTCATGCTCTTCTTCTCTCCCTCGGTCCCTTGGAAGTGATAGATTAGGGGTAGTTAGTAGTTTGCTTTCAGTAGAGTTAGTTTGCGCTAAGATTAGGAAGAAGAACCAACTTTCTCTAGAGGTTTATCTCAAGTAGCAAGTCCCAAAACTTGGAGATATTACCCATGTTACCCAGTCACAATGTGAGCTCAAGCATATACACTTTTGCAAATTGGAGGGTGTTTTGATTTGGTGATATGAGCTCTTCAGGAGAACACAGTTGAAGAATAATATTTTTAAGCGCCTTATAATTTTCAACATCATGCTCTAGCACATGATGATAGGTACAAATCTTGGTATCGTCAAACCATTTTGGTTTAGGTTTGAGTGGGTTGTAAGGCCTGAGAGGTGGCAATGTAATGGCAAAATTTTCTAACAGTTGAGCGAGGATGTTAGCGTAAGACCCTGCTGATGGGTCGTTGTGTTCTCCAATCATTTAACTAACATGTTTTTTTGCTAGTGTCATTATAAACCAGGGCTTTGTGTCCAAGGATATATGTAATGAATCTTTATACAACTAGTTATGATGTTGGATATTTCTTTGGGGGTTTTTCCTATTGGATATTTCTTCATTTCCTACTAATCTACGGAATCTTAATGTTAAACTACATAAATGAAATTACTGTAATGAAATGCATCTACTGGAAATACTTTACTAGAACTATAATGCACACACTAAATTAATATACTAAATTCAAATAACACACACTTTGAATTGAATTTGCAGAATTAAAACAACTCACTCATAATTGGAATTACATAAAAAGAAACATACACTCTGAATGGAAATTGAGATAAAGGAAATAAACATACCAAATGGAAATTTTAGTAGAGGCATTGAGAAAATAATGACTTATCAAAAAACCACATTCATGCATAAATGTAAATAGCCTCCAGTCACCCCGGTCAAGTGGGATTTTGCTCTCCCTTGGGACAGAGGTGATCTTAGCAAAAAGAGGTTCTCAGAACGATCTCCACTTATATTGATTCAAAGAATTTCTATGACATATTTAGTGCATCTGAAAAGTAAACACTAACTGATACAAACTATATTGCATATTATCACTATTATCCAACTACTGCATTGTTCTTCAAGGATATTTCTATATGTAGACACATTCGTTTACATATCATGCCAAAATAATAGGCACCAAGTTCTGCCACTAACAGTATTCGATTAAAGTTCATTAAATCCTACAAAACTTGTTAGAAACAAGACCCATGTTTATAGGCCATTAATGGAAAAATTCTCTCCACGACTGCATACCGACGAAATCCTTGACTGCACACCAAAAATGGTAGTAAATTCTCATTATTATCCTACACACATTTACCACATTTTGCTCACAAAGATAAATAGTAGGAAGTTATACGGTTAATGGGTTACATGAACAAAGACACGGAAAATGCATTAAACTCACTAAGATATGACCATATAAAGCATCCCCGTGCACTATTGAATCATGTGTAAATGAAAAATTATCAATCATATGAATGACATAAATAAGCCAAATAATGTACTCATCATCTCCCATGTACTTTACATGTTGCATGTCCCAATGCAGCTCATCTTTGTCCTATCCTTTGGCCAAGCTACTAAGTCATGTCATGCTCCTCAAATTGATCAACATATTGTTTCCTAGCTCCATTACATCCTTGATTGTTTGAATTTACTTTTATCTAAGCTGTGAAACTCTCATTTGAATGTGTAGCATTTTTTTGCTAGGTTGTAGTGGGACTCAAGAGGAGAGGTGACCTCACCTGCAGTCTTACCCACTCATCATTGTATTACTTGTCATTCTTTTCTAATAACTGTCGAATTGTTGTGATGAGGGCATCACCTCGTCTCCTACTCCAATTTATATTTTGAGGAGATATAACCTCTCTCCTTTTTAAGGGTAAAATCAAAGTATCCCACCTTCTGTCACAAGCCTGCCTTGTTGCCCCAAAATACTACTAACTGTAGGCCTCAAAATCCTGCACACATTTCAGTATAAATTTGGAAGTATTATCCCCAATACCAACCTAATAGTAAAGAGATCTGAAATTCTTTCTCATGGCCACATCATTGTGATGAGTAGGCCTAATGTAGAAACTGATTGTGTGAGTTGTTTGACTAAAAATGTCCATTTTATCTCCCCACACAATTTGATTCCTAAGTAGTGGCTGGAAGGCTTTTAACTGAAAATCTCCCACAAACAGTTTAATAAAGAATTCATGAACATTGGTGACTAGCATATTGTGGAGGTAGAATTCACATATGCTGATTTTGTATGTCAAGGGGATTGTCTTGATAAATTGATAGAAAGGTGCTACCATCAGGAGCTTCATAAGGTTCTTGACTACACACTCTCAACAACTACCAAGATTAAAATTGTTCTTGAACAAACATACTATAGATAGAAGAAGGTTTCCTACAGGCCAGGAGTTTACAAGACAAAGGACAAAAATATTTCAACAAATATTGTAACTTATTTTTCTCATTTTTGTTGGCCTCAAACTCTTCCTTCAATTTCTTGTTTTAATTTTTTAACTCTTTATTTTGAAGAGATAATTGATTGCAATCAGCCAAAACCCTAAGGCCTAAATATTTTTGTCTTTTAAGGCTACTGACTTCTACCTGTAAAGCAATAATTTCTCTAACCTTTTCTATTGTTCTCTAAGTAAATGTAGTTTGCAAAGATAAATTTGTTTCTTGCATACCTTTCAATGTTTCCTTGAGAGAGGAAATTTCTACCAAATAAAACCTTGGTACATCACCTTCATGTAATACATGGACATCATTCTCCATCACAACCAGCTCTGAATTTGAGGTATGAGTTTCAGGTACTGAGGGTATTTCCGGAGCTACTGAGTGGATTTCTTACGATGCAGCCATATCGGAGCTCTATGTGGCAGGGATAGTTGTGGTGGATGCAACATCTTGATATTGGTCAGTAGGGATAGTAAAGGCACCAGCCCGTCCTTCTCTTCCTGAATAGGAGAAGAATCATCAACAAAAATTTCTAGATGGGAACCTCCAAGTCTTTGCAACGTACAGGACCGTCTCGACCTTAATGAAATAGAAGAACAAAGTGGCAAAGTGCTCTTACCCTTAGACTTGTGATGTGTAGAAGATGGGGTCCCCTGACTACCAGGTTCCTCCACATGCTCTTGTGAATGGTGAGAGGCTGACTTGAGCTTGGGTTGAATAATGGAAGATGGTCCCTTTTTTAGTTTTCGTGGTTTGGAACTCTCCCCCACACTTATTTGTTCGAGTTGTCTCTTTGGTCTATAGAAAGCTTGATGTGAGCAGAGCAACTGAATAATCATGGGATGTTTCAGCACTTCCTTACCACCTCCATTCTTATATTTTTTCCCAACTTTTATGATTGCATTGGCTAAATATTTAGGTAAATTAAACCTGAGTGCAGGGTTTGTGCAGCCATTCCTTAAATGAATTATAATTTTTAGCAAATCCCCACCAAGAACAAATAGTTTTCCATCACATATGAAGTATCGGTTGACCCATTTAGCTACCTCTTTCCAAATGCTAGACAAATTTTCCCTCTTAATCCCTTTCTGGACATCAGTTGAGGTGAGGATTACCTCTGGAAAAGATTCGCCATCTTCATGAAACAAGGGAATCAAATCCTTTAGAGGAGCATTGGTCATGACTTTGAGACCAAAATCCGGCAACCCAGACAACTCTGAAACAATTTGACTATTGACTTCTACTTGCTTTCCCCCAATGCGTGAGCAGGTAGCTTAAAAATTTACCACGAATTCATCTACCAAATTTTCATCTAAACCTTCGAATTTCCTAATAAATTCCAGCCAACCGACATCATAAATACCTGGGAGATGGCAGCATTCCGGAGCAATGGGTCCATAGAGACTGGTTCATATTTTTTCTTTTGCCCTATAGCGGAAACAAACCCTGATAGAAGAAAGAATAGAGACAAGATTGTGTTCGGACGTATAGAGTAACGACAAGAAGCGATAAGCGAGTCACAATTTTAAATACACCAAAATATTTTAATTATTTGTAGTCAGTGCAAATTTTGGCGGTGTAAAAAGTTGACAGGACCAGGTATGCATGAGATGTTTTAATGCGTGGTATGGAACATATCCCACCATTTTGAATAGTAATGCCACTTTTCCCTCCTATAAAGCAGTGTGTCCCTTTCATATTAATTCGACACATGCGGCTTCCTCGGTAATTATGACTCATTACACCCCACTCGGTATCTTAAGATTTGGAATAATATCCATACTAAATGCATTGAACATTGTGTAGTGATTTGATCATACTAAGTACATGCGATGGGGAGTTTCTTCAGAAGGAAATATCCATAGTGAAGTAAAATGCACTTACCCTTGCCTGCTCATCTTCCCAATATCCATAGATTTCCCACATCCTACATTTTGAGATAAAATGTGATTAGTGTTCAATCAAATAATGAATATTTCTTCCTTATTGAAAGAAAAACATCTAACTAAGGGAAGAAGATCGAAATCATGATCATCTTCCTTTATTCAAATTTGAAAAACAATTACTCCTGATAGGAGGATCTAAGCACCTCCATTGAATCCATTTCCTCGCATAGCAACATATCTTTGCTGAAAGTTCCCTTATCCAAAGGATGTTGATACATCCTTAATCTATTCCCATTTGCGAGAAGATTTCTTCTATCTCCATCAATTGGAAATATTCACACAGAGTCATTATCAAACACTTTTTTGATCTGGTATGGTCCCAACCATCTTGTCCTCAACTTTCCTTTGAACTATTGATACTTTGAGTCAAAGAGTAAGACCCAATCTCCCTCATTAAACTTCATATATTTGATATGAGCATCATGTCATGCTTTCCTTTGATGTTGAAGAATCTCAGTTTGTTGTTTTGCCTCCATCCACATTTCATCCAACTCACTCAAGTGTATTACCCTCTCACGTAGTGCTTCGTCCAAATCTAGTGATGACCGCAAACTCTATGATGCATGGACATCTTGGACCATAGAATGAGTGTTTAGAAACATTGTTATGATGTTTACCACTGCAAACTTGAGATGAACACATACGATGCCCATGATGACTCTCCTTGAAACATGGTTGATGAACCCTTTGACTCGTTGAACTCATTCTGATCAATTCACTTTGGCTCACTCGGTTCCTTAAGTGATGAAGATGAATTCGGAAGATGTGCCTTGTGATGCCTTGTTTAGCTTCTGTAAACCATTGCACTCAAGATGATGCTTCTAGGACCTCCATGAAGTTCTCATTCCTCCTTTTCAACTCATGAAACCATCTCATTATCCAAAAAGGAGTCCAAAAAGTAGTAAGGCGAGTGAAAACAAAGTCATATGCAACTTTCCACACCGAAATGAAAACTTTCTATTTTTTGAATATGATCTTGTGCTCTGCTATTCTGGGACATATCACATGTCTTGTTCCAGTTTCACATTTTGAACCATCTACCATATTCCAACCTCCTCTATTACTGAGATATTGTTATTTTTATCACATTTCTATTTTTGGTAGGTTGTTATTTGGGGGCCTACTATATTGGGAAGAAGTCGTTTTGTCTTACTTTTCATTTTACCCCTATTCTGATTGTCCTGAGTGATAGAAATTTTCATTCAGTGGGACTCGTCATTTATAGCATGCAAGGAAATATAACATATGCTATTTTTAGTAAGTGGTGAAAATGACCTCTGTTTGCAACGGGAACAATTTTTTGGATTCGAATCTTCGTCACGAACCCGTGCTCCAATTTTCATCATGATTCACTTTCAAAAAATATCATAAATGAAAAATAGAAATTTATGTCTTGTAAGAGCTTCGGGTATGGAGCTACCAGGGTAGAATACTGATAAAAATTCAGTCCTTCATATCTTAAGAAAATGGCAACTTCGTCGCGCAAAAACTAGTTTGAGAGAAATTAGATTTTTTGGAGACCCTTCCCTCTGAATTTTGGATGATTTCACCCGTCGGATCTTTAGGAATTTGAAATTTTCTTCGCAGAGGGAAGAATGCTGATAAAAAAACACAGCCCTCCATATCCCCAAAAAATAGGGACTTCATGGCGTGAAAACTAGTTCACACGAAACTAGATTTTTCAACAATCATTTCCTCCAATTTTTGGGCGATTTCACCCACTGGAACCCTGAGAAGCAGAGAGGTAGCTCGCTAATTTTTTCTAGTATTGTGTCATGGCGGCCATTAATGGAGCTTGAAATTTGCATGTCTGGTTTTTGTTTCCGTTCACGATGAAATAAATTCCACTGCGATAGGTTTTTGCTTCTGGTGCTTCATGCGAAATTTTACTTCAATCCGACAACCAGTTTGATGGGAAATTGAACTTTGTCCTTCGTGGAGCCGGAAGTGAAATTTCTTCATTGTGAGAATTCCTTGATGAAAATTGGAGGTTTTAATATGATTTTTTAATGGCCTTCAAGAGATAAGAACTCAAAACAAACGGTTTGTCAATATGTGCAATAGTTTCCAAGATATGTTCGATTCTTGGTTTTATGGCAATGGAGTTTGCAGACTTATTTTCCTTTGTTCTTCATTATTTCTTCTTGGTTTGATCAATATTCCTTCTGTGACCTATGTGCCATCATGGAGTGAAGGATAATGTGCTATGATGGAGCTGGTTTGAGCTTTAGCAATGGTGGAGTGGTGGGCTGGTGTTATTTGCAACTTTTCTTCTAGCAGTGAGAAGCAGCAAGAAGCAACTAACAGTTAGAAAAAAATTCAAATTTTTGAGTTTGAGTTGGACGCAGTTTTTTGTGCTTGATGTCCCTAACCTCAGGTACATGAGGGACATCAAATTACACAGTGAGCAAGAGGACGACACATGTCCCCGATTCGACGACAGGGAATTTGAGCTCCAAAAATGCACTTGGGGCTGAATTGTCAAATATGAAGGTCACATGAGGGTCCCAGAGGTCACATGGGGGATGGGAGCATTTTTCCAAGGTTTATGTACCTGATCTTAGGGACTTCAGGGACATAAAATCCTGCCAGGCTCCTGGTGCTAACACGTGTCCTCCTGAAAATTGACTAACTCTCAAACTGTCTCCAAGAGGGTAACTTGGAACGATGATAACTTGAGCTCCTGGTAGAATTTCTTGGTGAAATTTTATATGATCCTAACTAGAAATAGAATTTTGAATCCAATGGTGGGTTTATCATGTCTTTATTCTTCCATATGATCCCTAAAAAATGGATTTTTCATTTGGTACTCTACCTATGCCTGAGAAAAACTGCGTGCAAACCCTATGCGCCAAGGTGTTGTGAAAAATATGATTTCATCATATTGTAGGCATTGGAATTATATTTTCAGTGATGTTTTTTTTACTCCTAACTCCATCCAGAGCTCCCATAATCTTCTTCTGAAGCTCAACAGTTGTTTTAGGCTTGTGTACTGCCTAGGCTTGTGAACCTTGTTTTTTATTCAGACTGCTCCAAGTCTTTCAAAACTTCCCCAAACCTTCCAAAATCATTTCCATGATTTTCTCAAGTCTTCAATTCACTTCCATGTTTAATTTTTTCCTTCCTTTCTACTCCAGGGGTTGATCTAGTCCTAGGAAGGCCAACGATAGCCCTTCCTGCGAGTGCACGAAATTTGCATTTTTAAAGAACTTATAAAACCACCTAGGGGAATGATTTAACTTTCATAAATCACCTAGGGGATGAGATAATGTTGTTCGGGGGGGTCACTGGACTGACTAGGTGGACTTGGTGTGCCTGGGAATGGCATAACATGAAAAATTTGGCACATGGGTATAGTTGTCGTGCTTGGAAATTGTCAATTTCCCTGTTGCACATTTGCATGACAACATACGGTATAAAATATATTGGCAGCAAATGGTGTGGCTATGGAGAATAAATTGTAGGTCATAAACACAAGTGTGGTATTGTGTGTTTTATAAATACAAGGCCATGAATGGCTTATCCTCTAGAAATTGGAGGAGAGAATTGTAAGAAGTGACAACAGTTAGGAGTGTTTTTTCCAAATATGTTAATAATAATAATAATAATAATAATAATATTAATAATAGTGTTATCGACAATAAATTTGTGCAGGAAAATTTGAACATGAGAGAAAATACAGTTGTCCAAAGAAGGAATCGTGTTTAAGTTTGTTATGAAGGAGCGTTGGCTATGAAAACGCCCTGTTAGATGTAAATTCTACCATGAACATGGCCATTTGGTTCCAGTAAGTGCAACTAAGGATGCCCTGCCGCCACCATCCTTAGGAGAAGAAAAACAAATTTGCATCAAGCGGAGGAGGCTCTGGCACAGGTTGCTTTCTTAGAGCAGTAGGTAAATCCATATCACAACCTTCCAATAAAACAGGCCACCAACGTCGCGCACACAGATGAGACCAAATTTTAAAGAGTTTTATTAAGGAGAGGGAAAGGATCGCCCAAAGTAACAACTAAAGTACCATTCGCCAATCATTTTGTTGCATTGGTATGCACAAGTTGGAAGGGGGAATACAAAGGGAATCCGCATTAACCTATAGCAGAAATGGCAAATCAAAGAGGTAAGAATCAAAATTTGATTCAACTGACACCCCCACAAAGCCGAATTGGAAAATTATTTGCATTTGTGTGACATTTGTGCACGTCCAAAGACAAATTCCCAAATATGAAAAGCAATTTAACTCTACGAAGTACATGGTCCATTGCGAGATAATACAAACCATCAGATCAGTCATTGGCGGTCTATATTGAATCTTCTTTTGTAAGAATTGTTATCAGGCAGGCTGTCGACAACTTGTTTTGGATCTGCATGCATAAATTGGTACAAAACAGTATTTTAAAAGAACAGTTTTTCGTGCTTTGAAAGCATAACTTGTTTTTATCAATATGAAATTTCTCTCAGTAAATGTGTTGAATTGGTACATAAGACGGAAAGATGATTCGAAGTGGGGAGCGAATTGAAAGGGATTCCCCACTGCAATTTTTAGGATTTGGAACATTACAAATTAAAAAAGGCCATGGTGTTGATGGTGATACCTTGCCACAGTTGTTGGAAAGGAAATTAACATCTTGTGTGATCTCCTTCTAAATTGATCCTGCAATACCTTTGCCATCGATTACATGCGCCATTTCTTCCCAAACTAAATGCAATGATATTTCGTTACTTACATAATCATATAGGGTGAATGTGAATACCATAAAAGTTGCTAGACTGGGTGAAGTTAATTTATATCAATCAATTACTCAAATAAATTTGTGATCAATCGATTATTGATTGATTTGGATATGAATATCTATCAATTACTGCTATTGATTTAATGTTGTATTTGCAACATTTATTGTAATGTTGATAATGTTTAAACTATAGAAATGAAAAAATTGAAAATTCTTGTTTTTATTAATTGGAAAATTCTTGAGATGCCTATAATTTATTTTCAACGAATCAGAAAAATCAAATTAATTTTTTTGAAAAAATCAAATAAATATTATAATTTTGGAAAATTATATACAAATGATGTAAAATATTATATGCGTAGTTGTGATTGGTCAGACAAAAAAGTGAAATTAGTTTTGTTGAAGCCTAGATACACCTGCCTAGGCCTAGGGCAAGATAATAAGATGAAAACACATACTTAAGACCAGAAAAACACATTTATTTGGCTCCACAAAAACAAGAAAATTCAAAAATGTTAACTCCAGCAGGAGTGCGATGGAAACTTTAAAAATGTTAATGTCAAATCAAGTTGGGCTTCATGAAATAAACCATGAAAACTTTCACTATGGATTTGGTCGGAGACACAGTTGCATAGCCGTGCAAAGAGTGAAAAAGTGAGACAATGTATTGGCAATGAGCGCGTCCTTCCCTTCCAGAGACCCCCCGCTGGGACAATTTTGTTGAGGTATGCGTTGGATAAGGAGCTTTATCCTCACCTCACTCTACAGAATGAATGAAAAAATCCCGACTTCCCCTGGTATTTCTGGATGAGCATGCTCAAGAACGGAAATTACGATCTGAACGAAGGAATGTGCCCTTTACCGACCTAATGAAGTTGTCGAAGAGAAAAAATAGGGGGTTGCAGCAAAAATTACTTTTCCCGTTTCATCCCTTGGTTTTCCACAATGAGGTTTTAGGATTTTCACTCGTTGGAACCTTCTACAAAACGTACGATGTTCATGAGCAATTCCATGACGGGCACGATCACAATATCTCCAATGGGAGAAAAACCCCAAGACTGGAGCTTGAATATTCAAGCACAAGCTTTATCCGTGGCTCATGCTTTATCTCAAAGCAGATGCAATTTCTGGGGGTTATTCCTACAAATAAATAGGCCTCATTAAGGTACATTATTCATTGTGTTAAACCAAATCAATTCCAGAATGTTGGATTCATCGGCTCCTTCCCCGCCAATTCAAACAGCTAACTAAATACATAGGTTATCCTCACAAAGTAGTGACGTCGTTTCACTAAATACAACCAAAAGGTGTCCACTCGTAGCCTTGTATACAAAATGTGGAAGATTACAAAAGGCATGTGAATTGCTTTGAAAAATGCCTTTACAAAATGTAGTCTCATGATAATGTGAGTAAAAATATGGAGCAAGTAAAATTCAGAATTAGTTGTTCACCACATGCTATATTTTTTATCGAATTGCTCCTAATTCGTGGAAGGAAAGGGGTAATACATAATGAAAGTCTTATTGGTAGGCTTAGTAAGTTTTAACAAATATTTCGCTTTGCAAACTATCTTCCTTCAACAAGGCTCCAATCTTTCACAAGTTTCTTTCTATCAAACTCTTCAACATTCAAAATTCATAGGCACATTTCAAAGATTGGGAGGCCATCATGTCTCATACATTTCCTTCATATCACATGTTGAACTTCTTGTTTTCCACTTTCCTCACTTGTTCGCAAAGAACGAATTTGTTGACAACCACAAAAAAGTACTGTTGTAATCATTGATTCTCCTAATTGCACGCCACAAAGCTAAATACATAAGATAGATGACCATTTATAACCAAAAAATATTTTTTTGTAAAGATCAAAAAGGTTATGCTTAGAGTTGACTTATGGGTTGAAGATGGATTGGTCAACAATGCAATCAGTCACATCATCCCAAATGTCGTCGTGTCTCGTACAGATTCCTTCATATCACATGTTGAACTTCTTGTTTTATGTTCCCCTCACTTGTTTGCAACAAATGTCTTTGTTAACAACCACAACAAAGTAATGTCATAATCATTGATCTCCCCATTTGCAAGACACAATGTTAAATAAATAAGACGTAAATCCCAATTTAATCAAGATGGCCATTTGTAACCAAATTTTTTTGTAAATATCAAAAGGTTATGCTTTAAGTTGACTTATGGGTTAAAGATGGCTCAGTCAACAGTGCAATTAGTCACGTCATCCCTTATGTCTACCAACTTGGCACTGGACCACTAGAGTTGTCATCCTTTGTGGTTCGAAAAACACGAGATCCGTCTTAGGTTGTGTACCACCCCTTTCATGTGCTTACCTTGCCCGTTATTTGGAATGGTTGCAAAAAGCATCTCCTCAAAATAGCTTGGGATCTTACAATTCATAAAGCACAAGGCCTTATATTACATAAAGTAACTATTGTTATTAGTGGGACTAAAAGACATGGTTTTTCCTTTTATAACTTTCTCTAGAGTATGTAGGCTCCACAACTTGGGAATCTTTCGCTTTGCAAACTATCTTCCAACAACAAGGCTCCAATCTTTTACAAATCTCATTCTATCAACTCCTCGACATTCAGGATTCATAGGCACATTTCAAAGATTGGGAGGTTGTCGTGTCTCATATAGATTCCTTCATATCACATGTTGAACTTCTTGTTTTCCCACTCCCCTCACTTGTTCACAACAAATGACTTTGTTGACAACCACAGCAATGTAATGTCATAGTCATTGATTTCCCCATTTGCACATCACAATGTTAAATAAATAAGACATAAATCCCAATTTAATCAAGATGGACATTTGTAACAATTTTTTTTGTAAAGATCAAAAGGTTATGCTTTCAGTTGTCTTATGGGTTAAAGATGGCTTGGTCAACAGTGCAATCAGTCACATCATTCGTGATGTCTACCAACTTGGCACTGGACCACTAAAGTTGTCATCCTTTGTGGTTTGTAAAAAACGAGATCCATCTTAGGATGTCTACCACCCCTTAATGTGCTTGCCTTGCCCGTTATTTGGGATGGTTGCAAAAATCGTCCCCTCAAAATAGCTTGGGGATCTTACAATTCACAAAGCACGAGGCCTTATATTACATAAAGTAACTATTGTTATCAGTGGGACTGAAAGACATGGCTTTCCTTTTATAACTTTCTCTAGAGTCTGTAGGCTCCACAACTTGTGAATCTTTCGCTTTACAAACTATCTTCCAACAACAAGGCTCCAATCTTTTACGAATCTCATTCTATCAACTCCTCGACATTCAGAATTCATAGGCACATTTCAAAGATTGGGAGTTCGTCGTGTCTCATACATATTCCTTCATATCACATGTTGAACTTCTTGTTTTCCACTCCCCTCACTTGTTCGCAACAAACAACTTTGTTGACAACCATAACAATGTAATGTCATAATAATTAATTTCCCCATTTGCACACCACAATGTTAAATACATAAGATGTAAATCCCAATTTAATCAAGATGGCCATGTGTATGCTTTAAGTTGACTTATGGGTTAAAGATGGCTTGGTCAATAGTGCAATCAATCACGTCGTCCATGATGTCTACCAACTTGGCACTGGACCACAAGAGTTGCCATCCTTTGTGGTTCAAAAAAAACAAGATCCATCTTAGGATGTGTACCACCCCTTGATGTGTTTGCCTTGCCCGTTATTTGGGATGGTTGCAAAAAGTATCCCCTCAAAATAGCTTGGGATCTTACAATTCACAAAGCATAAGGCCTTATATTACTTAAAGTAAATATTTTTATTGGTGGGACTAAAAGACGTGACTTTCCTTTTATAACTTTCTCTAAAGCCTGTAGCCTTCACAACTTATGAATCTTTCACTTTGCAAACTTTCTTCCAACAACAAGGCTCCAATCTTTCACGAATTTCATTCTATCAACTCCTCGACTTTCAAAATTTATAGGCACATTTCAAAGATTGGGAGGTCATCGTGTCTCATACAGATTCCTTCATATCACATGTTGAACTCCGTGATCACATGTTGAACTTCGTGTTTTCCGCTCACCTCACTTGTTCACAACAAACGACTTTGTTGACAACCACAACAAAGTAATGTCGTAATCATTGATTTCCCCATTTGCACACCAAAATGTTAAATACATAAAATGTAAATCCCAATTTAATCAAGATGGCCATTTGTAACCCAATTTTTTTTTTGTTTGTAAAAATCAAAAGGTTATGCTTTCAATTGACTTATGGGTTAAAGATGGCTTGGTCAACAGTGCAATTAGTCATCCCCTGATGTCTACCAACTTGGCACTGGACCACTAGAGTTGCCATCCTTTGTGGTTCAAAAAACACAAGATCCACCTTACGATGTGTACCACCCGTTGATGTGCTTGCCTTGCCCTTTATTTGGGATGGTTGTAAAAAGCATCCCCTTAAAATAGCTTAGGATCATACAATTCACAAAGCACAAGGCCTTATATTACATAAAGTAACTATTGTTATCAATGGGACTTAAAGACATAGCCTTCCTTGTATAACTTTTTCTATAGTTTGTTACCTCTACAACTTGTGAATCTTTCCTCCTTTCTCCCACCAAAGATTCTCTAAAATGACTCATCCCGCATGTTCAAATTTGAAAAAAAGAGGAAAAATGACTCCATCAAATGCATCATTTCCCCAACCTAATTATTCATCACTTAGTTAACTCCCTAAGACCTTTCGACTTCATCTCCACCTCTCTTCCCAACGACTCCACCATTGTCTTTCCTTTCCCTATTAACATTACCCTTTGCTTTGTGCCATTGATAGTAATTTAACATTACAAATCTTTGTAAAATGCATTTTTATAACTTTTAAATAAGTCCTTAGCTCTTTCATTTGAATCGGTAATTAATTTCAATTTTCATTGATGGGTAAAATAAAAAGAAACCATGGGAAGCATCATTTCCAATATATATATATATATGTTTTTGTAGAGAGCCACCCCATGTTAAGGGTTATAGCTCCTATTTGTATGGGAGATGAGATCCCATGTTTAAAAAAATTATTGCTGTAAAACACAACAAAAATTCTCGAATTTCTCAACATTTACATTTGAGGGAGAGGATTTCCACCCAGGAACCAACATTTTAATGTATTTTTGTCATAGTTGCATTACAATTTAAGCTTCACTCTCAATTTTTCCATTTAACAGGACAGAGAAAAACATTTTAGAAGATTTTTGTGACACTTGCATTTCAATTTAAACTTCCCTCAATTTTTCCTTTTAATAAGACTCCTATTTTATCATACGGCATAAAAATAAAAATTTATGACATCGTACTGCTAAAATATCATATTTTCTGCTTTCCCTTTACATACGTCCGCAGCTTTAAAATGCCCGCTGTGAAAGTATTGTCAAAGATACCCCACGGACAAACCTAGAGGCACCCCCGCATGATACACAGCTACTTACTTAGGTCACCAACTGCATTGAGAATGAAGAAATACCTTCAAAAGCCACTCCAATCACCACGCCCGTGCGGACGAACGAATCGTCAATGACGACAGAGGCTCGCATATTTGCTTTTAAAGTACCGCGAGAACAGGAAAAAAACACCCCAAAAAACACATAACGAAACCCTAAAAAAACCAAATCAATGAAGCCCTAAAACACACGCAATCACCAGCAAACACTAACCCTAAAAGAAACATGAAGATGCCACATCCCACACACCGCCCGAAAACACAACATAACAATTCCGCCGCCTTGATTGGCGTTTCTTAATTTACCCACAAGCTGAATGAAAACAGTAACGGTCTCACAGAGGTCTTAAAAACGTTAGTCAACGAAAAGAGTAAACCCTAAGACACAGAACTTAATCGTTATCAGTAAATTATTTTTGTTCTTGCCGTGTACGTAAAGGGATCAGAAAGGTATTGGGTGATGGGTGTCCATTAAGCGTAACAAGGAAATATTTGGGGCGGACACCCTTCTCGCATCATTTCAATACTGCGAGTAACTACCTCTCATCATCGCCCATTGAACCTGCAATATCTTTAAACAACCCCTCGCTATACTTTATATATACCACACCCACCCTTGTTCATTCGTCTCCTCTTCAATGTGGGATAAGTATATCAATTCTGACAGCTGACATTCCATCCGGTTCCTCGATGAGCTTTTTATTTTTTATTTTTTTCTATTTTTTTCGGCTTTGTTATTGACTGTTTTAGCGAACGGGGTATTTACGCTGGCACGCTTTATGAATTTAAAAGTTTTATTACATTTATCACTTTATTAAATTATTATCTTGGTTGGTGCAAACCCTATGGTTCGCCATAACTACAAAGCCGAGATCCCCTAATTGTGGTAAGGGAAGGTTATTTGTTACATAGGATTGGTGTGTTTGTGTGTTTATTGATTATTTGTCATTTGATATGGTGTTAATTTATTTGTGTGTTTATTGATTATTAATTTATATTAGGTTCTTAATGGTATGTGTTGTTTATATGTGTTTGATTTTTTAACATTTTTTATGTTGTCATTCTCTTGTATTCATTATTTTTTCTATTTCATCTTATGTGTTTCCCTTCTGTGTATTTTCTTTGTACTCTTCACATTTTTCTCTCTTTTGCATGTTTCCTTAATTTTATGGGCATGTCACCAGAATAGTAGTAATACAATATTGATCGACCAAAACATTAGCACTACACTTGTGGGAACCCTTTTTGTGGTCCCTTTTGACCCTCGATCCGACTACCTCAAGATTTGTGGGCCTTCTTTATTGGCCTTTCTCATATGTTGTGTATCAACATGTGCGAGATGCAACCCTAATTTGAATTCAAGAAGTATAAAAATACCTAGTGTATTTAGGACGATAAATTGTCACGAAAGGAAATCTATTTGAAGTCATAAAAGCAAGAAATTTGTTTATTTTCAAGAGCATCCTCATCCTAAAATCATAATTCAAGCACAAAAAGAAGAACATATAACATTTAGTTGTTTAATTTATTAAAGTATTAAAAGGATAAGGTTTGGGACACTTGAATTACAAATGAATGCTTGCTAAATTACTTTATACTTGATGTCTTATTTTCCAATATGTTCACAAACCTAAGGGGTATAATAATAATGGAGTGATAAAATAAGTCACAATTAGCATCTTATGATTTTTAAGGTTTTGCAAGATGTTGTGGTTGATTTACCCTAAATTAGAATTAATTGGTTTTCTAATTAGGATTGAATCTTGAATAAATTAATGTGCAAATAATAAATAAATGCTCTAACATTCATATGTGAGAGTACAAGTAATTGGACCTTCTTTAGTGGCCTTTCTCGTATATTATGTATCAACTTGTGCAACGTATAACCCTAATTTGAATTCAAGAAGTTTAAAAATTTGTAGTGTATTTAGGACAATAAATTATCATCAAATGAAATTTATTTGAAGTCTTAGAAGCAATCAATTTATTTATTTCAAGAGCATCCCCGTCCTCAAAGCATAATTCAAGTATATAGACAAGAGCATCTAACACACAATTGCTTCATTGATTAAAGCATTGAAAGGATAAGGTTTAGGACACTAGTATTACAAATGAATGCTTGCTAAATTACTTTATACTTGACATCTTATTTGTCAATATGTTCACAAACCTAAGGGACCTAATAATAATTGAAGGATTAAAATAAGTCCTTAATAATGTCCTCCGATTTTTAAAATTTTGCAAGGTGTTGTGGTTGATTTACCCTAAAATAGAATTAAGTGGTTTTCTAATTAGGATTGAATCTTGAACAAATATATGTGTAATCAAAATAATAAATAAATGCTCCAACATTCATATCTAAGAGTACAGGTAAAAATATGTAAAGAAATTACTTTTGATTTGATCACAACATTTAGGAGCAGACTAATTTATACTCGATTTTGCATCAATGTCCCTTGTGCAACAACTCTCGTCATAACCATAAATTTGAAGTACTAATATGGTGAATGGGTGAAAGAAATTGTTTATGAACAAATTTTATGTTCAAAATATCAAAAAGGGACGTGATTCTAAGGGCCACCCAAAGTACGAGAAAAGTGTACATGAATGGAGAAAGATTGCAATTTCTCATAATCCCTATATAGAAGAAGTGTCTAGAAAAAAGAAGGATACATCAAGTCCAAACAAAGAGGAAAAACATAAGGAGGACTCCTATGTGGGTAGGGATGAAGTGGTTGATACTATAAGTCATGATGTGATTAATGATTATGAAGAGATTTAGGAGTTCATGCAAGGATTTTCTTTGGGGATGGGGAAGGATATTTTTTTAGATGGTCTCAAGGAGGGGGAGATTAGAGATATAGAGCCATTTTAGGGGCAACACGGGAAAGAAGGTCCCTTGATGGAAATTTATGTTACATCCTTAATCCTAGATTATATATTGTATATGTATAGTCAACTTGTGGCTAACATTATCTCTTATCATGTCATATCATATTTATGTATGCTTTCATATGGTTAGTAAGTCGGTCTTAGTGCTTTGCATAACATAATAAGGTATATATAAGAGTTGGTAAGTAGTAGACTATCATCGTATAAAGAGCACTTGAATCATGTTATATAGTTTGGAGGTTGTCATGTCAGTGTGGGTAAGTCATTATACTTGCATATTATGATCTTATATATTTATTTTGGCATTCTTTGGTGTTTTATTGTTGTTGATAGTCAAACCTATCTAAGTAATTTCCTTACAAAAGTAATCCCTTGTAATTTGAATAAGCTTTGGGTGCTTCCAAAGAGCTCACATGTAAGGTCAGGAAAGGATGAAGATGTGGATGGTGAAATAGTGAAGCAAGGGTATAAAATCTAATACAAGTTCCTAATCAACAGGAGGAAGAATTTATCATTGTAGTTCCCACTTTAAATGGGGAAAGTGGTAACTACAATGATAATTAAACACCACGATCTATAAGATGAAAAAAATTCACCAGAATAACTTCACATAAAACCTTTGCAAACAAATGAGCAACAATATCATATATTATCATGGAAATCAATGAAATAAAATGAGAATGGACCTTGCTTATATAGGCAAGGAATAACAATCTAAGAACCAATCAAGGTCATAGATCAAGCCATAAATCAAGGAAATAACTAGCCATCAAAAAACTAGTTAAGGCCATAGATTTAGGAGAGAACTAGACATCAAGGATCTAGTCAATACCATAGATCAAGGAAAGAACTAGTCAATACCGTAGATCAAGAAAAGAACTATACCTAACAACTAGATAATATCTCCTAATATCTAAATAAGATAAAAGAAATATCCACACACATAAGTGGGTGAGGATAAATACAATAAAGGTAAATAATGTACCTAGGTGAACATGAGCTAAAGTAAATACCTACTCTAACACCCCCCCTCAAGTGAAGCTAGGGGCCAAAATAGAAGTGGCATATCCATAGTATGAGTCCCGACAACTAGGCCTGATGAGGTACTCATGTACAATAACTGGGAAAAAGGGACAACACAAGGTACCCAAAACCGAGTAACAACAAAGTAGAGAGAGTAAAAACCCACTACAAGGCATCCCAAGAAGCTTGGCTCAAAAAACTCATACAATGTTGAAGAAGTTTGGTGTGCACTGTGGTCTAAATCCACTACTCGATCACAAAACTAAAAAAAATGACACTGGGCTTCACCATAATAGCTCCATACAAGGAGATTTTCAACGAAGTGATGTCGAAAGTGCATCAAAAAACACCAAACATAATTCAATCAAATGCTACAAATAGGTGTGCCACGATTCAAAAACATTAACCAAAACAACAAGGCAAGGACACAAAATCTAGAGTGTCACGATCCAAGAAAAGCCAAGGTAACAAGACAAGGACACAAAACCCGAAGAAGCAAGATCAACACCACACCCTCCCATATTGCTGAATGGGTGGAGTGATGCCACAAATCTGTATGAGTTTCCCAAAATCAACTACTCGAACACTGATAAAATAACACTGGGCTTAACCAAAATAGCTCCCACACAAGAGAGATTGTTAACATGCCAAAAGTGTCGAAAATACAGATACAAATCCTCTCAACAAACAAGAGAGATACACTACACCTGCTAAAGAAAAAATCTCAAAACAAAAAGCATTATAATGCAGAAGGTATAGAAAGTGGAGCAAGAGGTTGAATGGTGGAGGAGCCAAACCTGTAGAGTCCTCTCAATGAATGCCTATGTCACCACCACGAGTGATCAGATATCCACCCCAAATCAACATGGATGGTTAAAGAATATGTCTGCATATGACTTGGTGCAAAATGTACAATGGGTGCATGCAAAGGAACATCAGAATGTGTGTCAGGTTGATCATGTTTAATAGCTTAAATCTCAGGTTTCTCAAGCCTGAGTGAAGGTTCAGAACTCATGTGTTGCTCATTATCCTCAAAAAGAGGTGAGCAAACAAAAATAGGAGCTCTGTCAATGTGTGATCCCAATGAAGTATCTTCTCAAAAACTAATGCCATGGCGAGAATTCCACTTAACATGTGGAATAGGGGAAACAATACCGTGTGAATGTCTGCCAATACCTCCGCTAGTGAAACCTGTAGAACGGAGCAAGCGAGAACTGAATGTAGTGGTATACTTCTCAAAAGAGCCATGCATATGAGCAAAAATAGGATACATAACATGTGTTACTGTAATAGGCATAGATGTAGAAGACCATGTAGTAACAAGCCTCATAGGCTTAAGAGCATCAAGAACAGGAACAAGCTCAAAGACTGACAGATCAATGTCGGTGGGTACAAGAGCAACAACAGCAAGTGGACTAGAAGCATGGATATGGTTGTCCACAATATGATGGTGATGTTGTAGGCTAGCAATTTTTTGTTGTAGGGAGTGTATTAGTGTATCCTTATCGTGAATGAGTGATTGTAGAACAGAATTTCACTTCTTGAGCAATCTATTTTCTTCCACAAATTTTACAATATCCTCTTGAAGTACACACACTTCATATAAAATCATATCATTCTAAGAATCCATACAAGAATGCAACTCACTAAAATTTAGGACGTCGGGCTCAACCGAAATTACGTCCACAATTGATTACAACACTCCTCCATATTTGACACTTTATAATGAGTGTGTGTTACAATATGGGACTTTATAATTATAGTGTAATTCTCAAAATAAATATTTCCAATGGAAAGATCATGAAAAATAAAGTACTTTTGCAAAAAACGGCACTGAAAACTGAGTTACCGATCAAAAGATACAAGCTTTTCAATATTATGCTCTGTTATATATTTTAGTACAAAATAAAATGCTCTTGCCTTCACCAGAAAAAAATGAAAGGGGGTTGGAGTTAAACACCTACTAGTAGGAATCACAAGATGTAAACCCTCATATGACCATACAATATGACTAGGGGGTAAGGATTTCAATGGACCGAAAATGGAGGGGTTTGGGATCTTTCAAGGGTCTGAGATATGTAATGTAAACTATTCTTGAATAGTTTGATCGAAGACCTTTAGCCCTTTTTGTCCATGTGATGGCCAAACGGTGATTTCAAGGGTGACTTCGGTTTATTAGTTTTATTATATTGTGCTTAAAATAAAATAAATTATCACTAAAAGCACATATAATGAATTAATAGACTTAATAAGTGGCTTCGACTTAGGAAGGTACATGGAAATTAATTAATAAATGATTTAATGTGCTTTCCTAGGCAAAAAGTGTGACTTGCTTTGGGAAGTAATTAAATAAGCCAAAAAATGTGACTTGCTTTGGAGATGGGGAAAATTAATTAAAAATAAATTATACTCCTTTGGAAAAAGTGTGACTTGCATTTTGGAAGGGTTTTTTGGATATAAGGGAAAAGTGCGACTTGTGTTGGCACTATGCAAATTATTATTATTTTTCTTCCCGGTAGTTAGCTCTGAATCTTTGCAAACAAAATCCAAGGAGGGAAACCCTCTGGATTATTCCTCTTGTGGATGGAAACCCCAGGAGAAGTGAGAGGAGTTCCTATTCAGGGAACTTCATTGTATTCATAGGTTATTTATTATTTCAGCAGTGGGCATTCAGACATCTTCTAGAGTGGGGCGACTTATTCTACAGTTGTTTTATGTAGTATCAAAGGTATTCTTCATGATAGATTATTATTGTACCTTCCAGTCTCATTTATATATCAAATCAATTTGGTTTGAATCAATTACGGTTGGGTTTTGGACAATCTTTTGTTATCATTCCATTTGTAGATTTTTTATTGTTTTACCGTGAATATTTTTCATATTAAATTCACAGCGGAATTATTTATGAAGAAATCTACATGTTTAAACCCTAGATTTTTCTATATCCACCTGGTTTGCAAGGTTTGTATTATTTAATTTGTTTATGCAGTATGAGAGTGTTGTTCCATGGTTTCCTTTGAAATTATCAATACAGCTCCAAGCCTGAGCAATCTAAAAAAAAGTATTCCGGCAAAAGGGGTTTGGGATATTTCAATGGTATCAGAGCAGTGTATCCTCCCAGCCTGTGTGGAAAGGAAGTAGAGAGTAAATAAAAAAATCAACTTCGAATGCAGGATAGAGAGGTCAGTTCACATAGATACTACACCCAGAGGCGGGCACAACTCAAAGTTGGTATTGTAAAAGGTGACAAAATGGATTTTATGGGTGATAGACAGGAGAGTCCTCCATGGGATTAGCATGCAAACCTAGATATAGACTTCATTAGGGATATGGCAGCCACTCAAAGGCAGTTGTTACAGACTATGGAGCACATGGGCTCTACCTTGGACAGGCTGGCATTGGATAGGCCACAAGACAGGCATGTCAGAAGGGATGGATCGGTATCAGTTGCTAGTGGTTATAGGGATCACAACATATCACCTTTGGAAATTGAAAGTGTTAGGGGATCACCATTCCATGAGAGGAGGCACACCCATACAGATGAGAGAAGGACTACGTGGACTGCAGATAGGCCTATGCAGCCTAACTTCCTACCTAGAGATGACCCACCAGAGATTAAGGTGCGACCGGAAGAAGTAGCTTTTTTGGATACTATTATGGCAATCAGTGATGAGTGGAGGAGTTTGCCACAGTATGTGAGGGATGTTTTTCCCCTCCCACAATATTGTGCTCAGAGGAGAGATGACATGAGGGCTGGATAGGATAGGAGGCTTAGAGCGCAGTAGAATAGGGAATTACAACAGGTTACCAATAAGCAGGTTACCAATAAGGTAACCCTATCCAATTTTTATGGTAGCGGAAAGATCAGTGTTAGGGCTTGGATTCACAAGCTTGACACCTATCTTACCCTCAAACCAATGAGGGAACAAGAGGCTATACAGTTCCCTACTTTACACCTTGAGGGGGTGGCTTATGATTGGTGGCACCATGGATTAGATACACATAATCACAAACTTGTGTGATCAAACATGGACTCAAGTGAGAGGTTGATTGTGTGATTTGATCGCAAGGATGTGGAGCTTTATTACAGGGACTTGGCACAACTCTGAAAGAGTGGACACGTTGATTCATACATCAATGAATTTTAGCGTATAGCATTCATGGTTCCAGAGATGCCTGAGAAGAGGGTAGTGATGTTATTTATCGAGGGCCTTCATGACTGGATGAGAGGATTGGTCAAGGCTCTTAAGCCTAGGACATTACATGATGTCGTCCAGACGACATTGGACTTGGACACATCCCCCACTTCTTACCATCTCACTTCTTATCAGCCCAATAAGAAGTTTCCCACGAGCTCTAGGCCATTTCAGTGCTCTACCATTCAGCAAAAGAGTGCACCACCTCCCAAGGTGGATCAGGAATCTCGTAATGAGTTGAGGAGGAAGAAGCTTTCCTTTCATTGCAAAGATCATTAGGAGCCTGGAAATCATTGCCTTGGTAAAGGCAAGGTGCATCTCATTGAGGTGATTTCAGATGAGGATGATGACCACTCACCAGATACATAAGCAGAGGATGAGGACGACGGTCATGATGCACATGGAGAGCAACCCCAAGTAGAGCTTGGCAAGAGTTAGGTATTGGATTCATTCAATGTCACTATTACTACACTCTCAGGAGTTCCTAGGTACCATCCCTTTTGGATGAAGGGAGTGCTTAAGGGATAGCAGATTGTTTGTTTGGTTGATAATGGAGCTATGCACAACTTCATTGATGAGGGGTTGGTTGTGAATCAAGGATTACAGGTTGAGGATTTTGACGGGTTTAGTGTACGAGTAGCAGATGGGTTTGCTATTAGTTGCACTAAGAGGATTTTGTGGCTTAGTATTCAGATGGGGGACTACACATTGACCAATGACTTCTATGTTATTGGACTTGATGAGATTGATACAATATTGGGTATTCAGTGGTTGCAGTCCCTTGGCAGATATGTGTAGGACTCCCAGAGGATGAAATTAGAGTTCATGGTGGATAGGAAGAAGATTGTGTTTAGGGATCTTTCTGACTGCGGGCCAAGAGTTGTTTCAATACGCATGATGGAATCTATAGTCAGACATGGAGAGGTTACATGGGCAGCCTAATGTTTCATTTCATCCAAATCTTTTTCAGATAGTGAGCAGCCCTTTCATATAGATATCCAGTCCATACTAGATAAGCACGACCCAGTGTTTGGTGACATTCCTCCACGTAGACCACCAGATATAGGGTTTGGGCATGTTATAGAGCTAGAGGAGGGTATTAAACCTGTAATGATTATGCCTTATCGCTATCCTAAGACATATAAGGATGAGATAGAAAAGGCCGTTAGAGAGCTCTTGGAGATGGAACACATTTGTCCTAGTTCTAGTCCCTTTGCTTCTTCAGTTGTTTTGGTGAAGAAGAAGGATGGGACCATGAGGATGTGCATTGACTACCGTGCACTAAACAAGAAAACCATAAAGAACAAGTATCCTATTCCTCACATAGATTAGCTTTTAGATGAGTTGCATGGAGCTATCTATTTTTGGAAGATTGGTCTTCGATTAGGATACCATCAGATTCACGTTCAAGATGAGGGAATTCATAAGATAGCCTTCAAGTGTCACTACAGGCACTATGAGTTCTTGGCGATGCCATTTGGACTCACCAATGCACCTGCTATGTTTCATTCATGTATGAACCATCTCTTTAATAGCCAGATGAGGAAGTTTGTGTTGGCCTTCTTTGATGATATTTTGATATATAGCATGACATGGGATGAGCATTTGAGGCATCTTGATGAGGTACTTAGCATAATGGAGACTCAGTCTTTATTTGCTAAGATGTTCAATTGCGAATTTGGACTTACTGAGATATTGGATCTGGGGCACGCCATTGGGTCCAATGGGGTCAAGGTTCATCAGGAGAAGATATAGGTAATGCAGGATTGGCCACCACCTAGGAATATCTCTAATTTGTGTGGATTCTTGGGGCTATGTGGTTATTACAGGAGGTTTGTGGAGGGCTATTCTAAGCTAGTAGATCCATTGACAAATCTTACACGGAAGGGGGCATTCAGATGGACAGATGAGGCACAGGTAATATTTGAGAGGCTCAAGGTAACTATGAGCACCTGTCTAGTTTCAGCTCTTCTAGATTTCTCATGACCCTTCATTTTGGAATGTGATGCGTTGGGATTGGGGATCGATGTAGTTCTTATGTAGGATCACCAACCTATTGCCTATGAGAGTAGGAAGTTGAGAGATAATGAGAGATTCTATTCCACCTATGATAAGGAGATGCTTTTCATTATGCATGCTTTGGCAAAGTTCAGATAGTATTTAGTGGGTGGGAAATTTGTGGTGAGAACCGACCATAACAACTTGAAGTATTTCCTAGAACAAAAGGATCTCAATGAGAGGCAACAAAAATGGGTTAGCAGAATCCAACAATATGATTTTGACATTGAGTATGTCAAGGGGACGAAGAATGTAGTGGCTGATGCACTTTCTAGAAAGCCCCATCTCGCTACCTTATGTTCTTTAAGCGAGATTTCAATAGATTGGAAATCTTAATTGTTAGTTGAGTATTCCAAAAATACTTGGGCATGTGACATTATGGATGGAAAAATTCAGGATGACCGATATAAGGTAATAGCTGCTTTGATTTTTTATAAGGGCAGAATTTACCTAGTTCCTGAATATGAGCTTAAGGAGAAGATTATGCACTCTTTCCATGATGCACCACTTGCAAGACATCCAAGGTACTTTAAAACATATAGGAAAATTCGAGAGAGATTCTTTTGGAAGGGTCTCAAGGATGATGTCTTACACCATGTCCGCGAGTGTATGACTTGTCAGCAGAACAAGTCAGAGCATACTTTCCTAGCAGGTTTGTTACAACCATTTTCAATTCCAGAGCAGAAGTGGGAGAGTATTTCGATGGAATTCATTACAGGTCTTCCCGTGGTGCAAGGGAATGATCGTATTTATGCGGTAGTTGATTGGTTGACAAAATATGCACACATTTTTGTCATCCCTACCAACTTTAAGGCACCTCATGTGGCTGATTTGTTCTTCTGTCAGGTATTCAGGTTACATGGACTTACGAAGAACATCGTTAGTGATCAGGATAATAGGTTTTTGAGCATATTTTGGCAGGAAATTTTCTGTTTGGTTCACACTGAGTTGACTCCGGGCACTAGTTATCACCCTCAGACTGATGGGCAGACAAAGATTGTGAATAAGTGGATAAAGGGTTATCTACATAACTATGTTGCAGGACAACATAAGGCATGGGTAAAGTTGTTGTATTTATGTGAGTATTGCTATAACACCACTTATCATATGTCTATTGGTATGACTCCATTCTAAGCATTGTATGGATATGATGCGAGATCTTTTGTTGATTTGGTGTTTGGGGACAATAGAGCTCCCAAGGCTCAAGAGAGTTTACAGGATAGTTAGGACATCCTTAAGGTACTTAAGGATAATATTCAGCGGGCCCAGAATCAACAGAAGATGTATGCAAATAGGCATAGGGTATAGAGAGCATTTGAGGTAGGAGACATGGTATTTCTATGTCTTCAGCCTTACAGACAGAGTACTCTCAAGAAGAGTGGAGCTGAAAAGCTCAAGCCTCGATTCTATGGACCATATAGGGTGTTGAGGAGAGTTGGTGAAGTGGCATATAAGCTGGAATTACCATCTGAGAGTGAGATACACAATGTCTTTCATGTATCTTGCTTGAAAAAGGATTTGGGGCAGCACATTGTTTCTTCTATAGAGTTACCACCTTTGGATGAGGAAGGGAGGTTGGATTTAGTGCCAGAGGAGATCTTGGATAGCCGAGAGAGGAGATTGAGGAATAGAGTTATTCAGGAGTTCTTGGTGAGGTGGAAAGAGTTTCCAATAGAGGATGCTACATGGGAAGGTGAGTCTATATTACAACATCCAACTTTGCAGTTGCTTGGGGACAAGTAATTTCGGGAAGGGAGGATTGTAATGTCCCTCGTTCTCGAATAGTTTGATCGAAGACCTTTGGCCCTTTTTGTCTACCCGACGGCCAAAGGGTGATTTCAAGGGTGACTTCGGTTTATTAGTTTTATTATATCATGCTTAAAATAAAATAAATTATCACTAAAAGCACATATAATGAATTAATAGACTTAATAAGTGGCTTCGACTTAGGAAAGTACATGCAAATTAATTAATAAATGATTTAATGTGCTTTCCTAGGCAAAAAGTGTGACTTGCTTTGGGAAGTAATTGTTGTATATATATCCCCCGTTGGGAGGATATAGACAAGCAGAAGAATATGAAGATAGATGCGCCTTGGCGCACAGAAATGGCGCATGACACGGAGTGTCGACACAGGAAAAGTTGCGCCTTGGTGCACAGAAATGGCGCATGACACGGAGTGTCGACACAGGAAAAGTTGTGCCTTGGTGCACAGAAATGGCGCATGACATGGAGTTTTGACACAGGAAAAGTTGTGCCTTGGCGCACAGAAATGGCGCATGACACGGAGTGTCGACATAGGAAAAGTTACACCTTGGTGCATGTAAGAGGATGTCGACACACACATGAATGCACCAAGGCGCACCTTCAGGAGGCGCAACATTCTGAGTGCTGGCAGGAAGCAGACCCTGGCGCAGATATTTAGATGGCCATAACTTTTGACTGGGAGCTCGGATTCATGCAAGGTTGGACTTTCTGGAAAGCTTACGAGGTCCTCTGTCCAACTACGATTGGATATCTTTAATTGGGTGAGAAAAAATTCTTAAAAATGAAAAATACAGTTAGCCACTTTTGGGGGTCGCTAGGGTTCTCACCTACCACCATAATAAGATGAATTAAATGTAACCTGTGGTGGTTGGGGTAGATTTGGAATTTCTCTCTCTTCCCTCTCTCATTCTTCCTATAAATTGTAAGGAGGGGCTTCTTTCTAAAGGTTGGACATTCTTGTTTTTCCCTTCCCTTCTTCTCTTTGGCAGGTGAATTTGTGGAGTTCAAACCTCCCATTTAAAACTGTAATGCAACCTTGCCTCTTGGCATTTTGCAGTGTGCTGTATCAATCTTTGGAGCAAATTAATGCATATTTGTGGATGATTCTTAACCCTCTCTGTATTCATTTTTGCATCCTACTGATCTTTCACTATGAATCTGGCTATCTGTGCATGATCTTACATTGCATTTTAATGGTCTGTGTTTATTGGCGAGACAGGTGTTTCTTCATTCCTCGGTGCATCACCTTTGTAGTTTAGGTTTTATTTTATGCATCTTCTTACCCTGTCTCCTTGGCAAGTTAGTTTAGGTTTTGAGTAAACCCTCTGCATTTTTACGTGTGCATCTAAATAGAGGAATAGGAACCGGCCTTCATCCTGAGAGCTTTTCCATTTCGCGAGGTCCCACACTTGGGAAAAAGCTCCATGTTATGCAATCACACTGAGAGTCTCAACCCATCGTGTTGCAGACATTTAGGGGTGTTGCAATTCGACACCAACAGTTTTGGCACGCTCGGTGGGACCAAGAGGTCATTCCACAAGATTTGAAGGAGTTTTCATGAAATTCGGCCTTAAAAAATTACAGGTTTTACAGTTTTAGTTTTTTTTTTCACCTTCCAGGCTGAACTTTGAAATCAATTTTCAAGGACTTAACTTGCTCGAAACAAGTCAATATTTCACCAGTTGATAGATCGGGGGATAATATACAAAAGGGTATTCTTAGATTTTTGAGATTTTGACTTTCAAAATTTCATGTCTTTTTTGATTTTCAGATTTCAGGTTTTCGGAAGTCTGGCACTTTTGGATTTTCGGGACTATCATTCCAAATCAAATTCCAAACTCTAAAATATCAAAAAATACAGGTCTTTCAAATTTATTTTTTTAAATATTGTCAGGTTTGGTGTGTAACTTGGCAGAAGTCTGCCTTTTGAGGCTCTTTTTTTCTAACACATCTGGCGACTCCTAAGGGGATAGAATTCAGCGGTGTAGCGACAAAGGTTGCCCAGACATATGAGAAGAATTCAAACCAGGTCCAATACTCGAGAAGAGGGGCTATTTGTCCACTTGCAACTTTCACCAGGTAGAGGAAGGAGAGGAAGAAGACCACAAAGATCACCATCTCCACCTAACAGGACTTTGTCTACACCTCCACCTGGTAGGCCTTTTCTCGCATCGACCAGGGTTTTTAGGCCAATCATAATGGCACATCTACCACCGAATCCCTTTGTCAATTTCACGGGTAGTAGTCCACTTGCCCTAAATGCTCAGAATCAAATTCCAGTTGCAGCACTAAAGAACATACCCTATTTCACAGGAGAAAATCATACTACTCCTATTGATCACATCCAGGATATTGCTAATGCATGTGCAATCCACGAAATAAATGAAATAGATGTTGCAGTCAAGCTGTTGGCTTCATCTTTCAAAGGCAAGGCCTTACAATGGCTTAGGAGTCTTACAGTAGGGTCTATTACGAATTGGAACCAACTTTCTTCTGCTTTTTGCAGCCAATTCGGGGAGAGAGCGGACAATTTATCTTTATTGGAACAACTGACAACAATCAAAAGGGCTCCTAACGAACAAATGACAGACTTCAACTTCAGATTTCAACGGACATGGGACAAGATTCCAATAGCTGTTAGACCAACTGCCGAAGGAGCATTCCTTTATTTCTTAAAGGCTATAAATTTAGACATAGCCATGATGATCCAATCAATAGGAGGGACAACGCTGCCAGGGGCCTACGACACAGCTATCAGAGCAGAGAACTATTTGATCCAAGTTGGCAAGCTTGCACCAAGGCCACCAATGCCTCTCTATCCGGATATGGGAAATCCTACAACCAGTCAAGCACCAGAGTTGAATCCCATTCCAACTCCTAGAAATCAAAGCAATAATGAGGCGTCGACTTCTTCAAATACTTCAAAGGAATTGCAGGAGGTCATGAAACAGCTACATAACCTTGGAAACGAGCTTGTGACTATCAAAAGACAACAAGCTCAAAGTGCTAGACCGTATCAGCCTCAAACACAGTACCAAGCTAGGCCCACATACCAACAAAATAGACCACCACCTCAGGCTACAAATCAAAACCAAAACCAAGGACAACCTCAAGCTGCCAGGCCATTTCGACCGTATGATCCAAATGCAATGACGTCCTCAAGAGCCTTGGTCCTGGCACAAAATAACATGGCACAGGAGTACGACTCGTGTTACCCTTGTAATCTACCTCACAATCAGTCAGCATGTTTCAATGGTGCACTAAATCAGGCCTTGATGGTGCAAACCATTGGTGTTGCTCAAGAACCAAGCCAGGAGGAGAATCAACAGCAACAAACGCAGTAAGAAGGACCTCCAACAAAAACCACATTGGCAAATTGGCAAACAGAAGACTTCTGTGGAGTTAACCAACAGCCTTTTCAAGGTGTGGCTGCCAACACATGGTCAAAGAAGAGAAATATAGGAGAGGGACAACCGTGTAATCCAGTTGTTTCTCAACCCACTCTTACACAACAAGGGATCAGTAGACCAAACGCAGCTCCAAATGTGCAGAATCAACCTAAGGTACCTGTTGTAGCAACACATGCACCTGTTCAAGCTCCAGAAAAGGTTGCGCCAAGCAAGGGACAACAAAAGGAAAATTCATCCCCCTTCAACATCATCGATCAAATGAAGAAGACAGATGTGAACATTTCCATGTGGGAATCACTGGCGATCCCAGGGCAACGAGATTTATTGCAAGCTGCAATGGCTAATTGGTCTGCCACAAATGTATCAAACCAGGGACATGAGAAAGTTCTCACTAATACAATGCAACATGATGGGGGCCAGACAAGAAAAAATTTGAAGCCTCCACCATTCTATGTTTCGTTGATTGTTGGAAACCACTTGGTACACAACTGCATGATAGATTCAGGGGCAAGTAGTTCAGTGATGCCAAAGCAAATAGCGGATCAACTGGGTTTGAAGTATGAGCCAGTGCTGAAAGGAGTAGTACAGCTAGATGGAATGGCAGTAAGAATAGTTGGAGTCATCAAGGGGTTAAGCCTAACACTACATTCCTGTCCTAATGTTACAGTTCTGCAAGATGTGTCTGTGATTGACCTTCTGCCACTCTTTGCGTTGTGTCTATCAAGGGACTTCACTGCAAAAATCGGTGGATATTTATCTGCAGATTGGTCACACATGATTTTTAGGACAAGGTATGGAGCCAAAGCAACAATCAGGTTAGAACCAATTGCCAATTTCCATATTGAGCCTCATGTACCAAATCCTATCAATGCAAATTGCTTGGCTTTTGATCAGGAGGAGTGTTCGAGTGATCTAGAAACAGGTACTAAGGTCGAGGGAATTCCTGATTTAACTTTGGATGAATGGGCAAACAAGAGTCATGAATTTGACCCATACAAGGAAATTGAAGAATCTGAATTGGGCGTATATTGTATACACGAAGAAAATTCACCCATTCCCGACATCATTCAGCTTGAACAAAAGGATGAAAACAAAATTTGGAAATTATTTTTTGATGGTTCGAGAAGCAGACAAGGTGCTGGAGGTGGTGCAATGTTGATTTCACCACAAGACATCAAATATTTTTCAGCTTTTCGTTTCCAGTTTTCCTGTTCAAACAACACGGCTGAATACGAAGCATTGATTCATGGAATTCATTGGGCCAGGAAAAGGGGCATAAAGAACTTGCAGGTGTTTGGAGATAGTGAGCTAATCATCAACCAAGTTAGGGGACAACATGCTACAAAGAATGACCTGCTAAGGAGCTACAAGAATAGGGTATGGGACCTCATTGAGGATTTCAAAGCTTTCAACATTGTGTCCATACCCAGGAAGAAAAATGAAGTCACAGATAGGCTCGTAGCAGTTGGAGCAACGTTTGATGTGGTTGACAACATCAAAAGGGGAAAAACATAGCCACATATCCATGTGATTGTGAGGCCAGCAGTTCCAGATAATAACACAAGCTGGCAGGTGTTTGAGAACGATCAACAGATTGTCAATTTCTTACAAGAAGAGGCTGAATTCTCAGCTAGGAATCAGGACAGATTAGAGCAGCAGTATGGGGATCAAGTAGTACAGCTGCGGACAAACAAGCTTCCTAAGGGTTTGGTAACATTGGAGTCTATCTTCAACCCTAACAACTAGTTTTGTAAGGAAAAGGCAAACATACAGGTCAAGAGAGAAGACTCAGAGCCGATTCCGGTTGGGGAATGCAAAACACTTCAAATTGGTAAAGTGGCCACTGAGCAGGAGAAATCAGATTTCATACAGCTTTGCCAAGAATTTCCAGATGTCTTCGCTTAGAGCTATGAAGACTTAAGAGGATTCGATCCAAATCTGGCACAACATACCATCGAATTGGATCCAGATGCTAAGCCCGTCAGGCAGAAACAGAGACCGGTCAACCCCCACATTGAGCCTCTAATGAAGAAAGAACTAAATAAGCTAATAGAGGCAAGCATTATATTCCCTGATCAAGCACTCAAGCTAGATTGCAAACTTGGTTCCGGTCAAGAAGAAGAGTGGAGAAATCAGGTTGTGTGTGGATTTCTGAGACCTAAACAGAGCATCTTTCAAAGATCATTACCCACTTCCTTCAATGGAACAAATACTACAAGTAGTATCCGGTTCAGAGAGATTCTCTCTCCTAGATGGCTACTCAGGGTACAATCAGGTGACGGTGAAAGAAGATGACCAATTCAAGACGGCTTTCACCACCAAATGGGGGACCTATGCCTACAAGAAGATGCCATTTGGGCTATTAAATGCTGGGGCCACTTTCCAAAGGGCAATGGATATGGCATTTAAGGGATTGATCAATAAAATAGTTTTGATATATCTTGACGACATCACTGTATTCTCAAAAAATGCAGCGGATCACCTCTGTCATTTGAGGCAAGTATTTCAGAGGTGTAGAAGATTTGGGGTATCATTGAATCCCAAAAAATGCATATTCTTGGCTCACGAGGGAAAACTTCTAGGCCATATTGTTTCAAAGGAGGGATTGATGATTGACCCAGAAAGAGTTGAAGCAAATTCGAGCATTTCCATTGCCAAGTCACAAGAAGGCTCTTCAAAGCTTCCTAGGAAGGATCAATTTTGTACGCAGGTTTGTTCCAAACTTTGCAGCTCTTGTGAAGCCAATAACGCTGATGTTAAAGAAGAGTATGGCATTTAAGTGGACATCTGAAGGCAAGGAAAGTTTTGAGGCAATAAAAGAGGCTATATCTCAAGCTCCGACTCTCATCAATCCAGACTTCTCCAGGGACTTCGTGCTATATGCCTTTGGTGGTGGGAACACGATTTCTGCAATCCTGGTACAACAAAACAAGGGAGGATTAGAACAACCAGTTGCTTTCTTCAGTCAAGGCTTGGAAGAATACGAAACTAGGTACTCTTTCATTGAAAAGCATGTCCTTGCAGTAATCAGGAGCTTAAAGAAATTCAAGCACCTAGTCTCAAACAACAAGATCCAATTATTGGTCTCTCATGCGGGAGTCAGGGACTTCCTTCTAAACAAGGATCTGAATGAGAAACGTGCAGGATGGATAACTCGTGTCATGGAATATGACATTGAGATCAAGGTCACCAAACTAGTACGTGGGAAGGGACTATGTGAGCAGCTAGCCTTGAGTCAACAAGTTGAAGCAGGTGATGAAAAAGAGGCTGTCTTGGTACTACATGATAACCAAGAACAAGAAAATGATGATGTGTCCACTCCTTGTTGGACTCAGAATGTGATACACTTCCTATAGACAGGCCTATGCCCTCCAGAAATGAGAAAAGCAAAGAGGAGATACTTCATATTACAAGCCATTCCATATGTGCTTGTTGGTGGTGTTTTGTTTAAGAAAGACATCAATGGAGTTCTATTGAGGTGCATTGGGACAAGTCAAATTGAGAGGGTGTTCCGAGATTTTCACGATGGAGATTCCGGAGGACATTTCGCCCCACGAGTAACAGCTCTCAAGATAATGAAGGCAGGGTATTATTGGCCCACATTGTTCAGTGACTGTTATACATGGATAAGAAAGTGCAAGAGATGTGCACTCTTCACAGGAAAAGAAAGACTAGCAGCGCTTCCATTGCACCCAATTTTGATTGACCAACCATTTATGCAATGGGGATTGGACTTCATCGGGGTCATCAACCCAAACTCAAGCCAAGGCCACAAGTGGATTCTCACGGCAACGGACTATTTCACCAAGTGGACCGAAGCAGTAGCGCTCAAGGAAGCAAATGAGTCTAACATACTAGACTTTTATGAAGGAATAGTGACCAGGTTCGGTGTGACCGGCCACTATCATATCAGACAATGCATTGGCATTTATAGGTTCCAAGATTACAGAATGGGCTGTCAAGAATGGAATCTATTTGAGCACCTCTTCAAATTATTACCCGCAGGGTAATGGACAGGCAGAGTCCACGAACAAGAATTTGTTAAGAATCATCAGAAGGACTCTAGATGAAAACCAAAGGACATGGCATACCAAGCTAAAATCAGCATTATGGGCTGACAGGATAACGCCAAAGAGATCTACAGGTAATTCTCCCTACAAGTTGGTATATGGGAAAGAGGCAGTGTTGCCTATATCATTAGAATTGCCAGCATTGGAGCTCATGAAGCAGTTGGAGTTGTCTGAGTTCGAACCAATGGAGGCTAGGTATACAGAGTTGATGGAATTGGAAGAAATAAGAGAACATGTAGTTCAAGCGATTGAAAAGGATCAGGCCTTAGTAAAAAGATGGTTTGATAAGAAAGCGAGAGCAAGGACCTTCCAGGAAGGGGACCTATTTCTAAAATGGGATGCAGATCAAGCAAAACTAGGAAGGCATTCCAAGTTTGATGCCATTTGGAGTGGCCCCTACATGGTCATGGGATGTAAAAGTAGTAATGCCTTCCAATTGTCTACATTGGATGGAGAGGAACTTCCGATTCCGGTTAACGGAATCCATCTTAAACATTGCTACTAAAAGGAAAAGGTCTACCCTTGTAAATATTAGCCTAGATTTCAATTCCTCTAAGTGCGTGTGCACATTGTATTGTTGTAGTTAGGTTTCATTTTCCCTAAGTGCTCTGGCACAGGTTTTGCTGCTCTCGGGTTGTTTTCTATAGTTCAGAGTGCTGTCAGAGAAGAAGTTGCGGTATCAGGCTCGGGATCAGATATCAGGTTGGTTTCAGGTTATTTCTTATGACTCCATGCCCAATGGATTACTAAAAGGCCACTAATCTTCTACCTAGCAGGCAGGTGATCCCGTTGAGTCGCCAATTGTTGTATATATATCCCCCGTTGGGAGGATATAGACAAGCAGAAGAATATGAAGATAGATGCGCCTTGGCCTACAGAAATGGCGCATGACACGGAGTGTCGACACAGGAAAAGTTACGCCTTGGCGCATAGAAATGGCACATGACACGGAGTGTCGACACAGGAAAAGTTGCGCCTTGGTGCACAGAAATGGCGCATGACACGGAGTGTCGACACAGGAAAAGTTATGCCTTGGCGCATAGAAATGGCGCATGACATGGAGTGTCGACACAGGAAAAGTTGCGCCTTGGCGCACAGAAATGGCGCATGACACGGAGTTTCGACATAGGAAAATTTACACCTTGGCGCACAGAAATGGCGCATGACACGGAGTGTCGACATAGGAAAAGTTGCGCCTTGGCGCATGACACGGAGTTTCGACACAGGAAAAGTTGCGCCTTGGCGCATAGAAATGGCGCATGACACAAAGTTTCGACACAGGAAAAGTTACGCCTTAGCACACAGAAATGGTGCATGACACGGAGTGTTGACACAGGAAAAGTTGCGCCTTGGCGCATAGAAATGGCGCATGACACGGAGTGTTGACATAGGAAAAGTTGCGCCTTGGCGCACAGAAATGGCGCATGACACGAGAGTTTCGACACAGGAAAAGTTGTGCCTTGGCACACAGAAATGGCGCATGACACGGAGTGTTGACACAGGAAAAGTTACACCTTGGTGCATGTAAGAGGATGTCAACACACACATGAATGCGCCAAGGCGCACCTTCAGGAGGCGCAACATTCTGAGTGCTGGCAGGAAGCAGACCCTGGCGCAGATATTCAGATGGCCATAACTTTTGACTGGGAGCTCGGATTCATGAAAGGTTGGACTTTTTGGAAATCTTACGAGGTCCTCTATCCAAGTAAGACTAGATATCTTTAATTGGGTGAGAAAAAATTCTTAAAAATGAAAAATACAGTTAGCCACTTTTGGAGGTCGCTAGGGTTCTCACCTACCACCATAATAAGATGAATTAAATGCAACCTGCAGTGGTTGGGGTAGATTTGGAATTTCTCTCTCTTCCCTCTCTCATTCTTCCTATAAATTGTAAGGAGGGGCTTCTTTCTAAAGGTTGGACATTCTTGTTTTGCCCCTCCCTTCTTCTCTTTGGCAGGTGAATTTGTGGAGTTCAAACCTCCCATTTAAAACTGTAATGCAACCCTGCCTCTTGGCATTTTACAGTGTGCTGTATCGATCTTTGGAGAAAATTAATGCATGTCTGTGGATGATTCTCAACCCTCTCTGTATTCATTTTTACATCCTACTGATCTTTCACTGTGAATCTGGCTATCTGTGCATGATCTTACATTGCATTTTAATGGTCTGTGTTTATTGGCGAGACAGGTGTTTCTTCATTCCTCGGTGCATCACCTTTGTAGTTTAGGTTTTATTTTATGCATCTTCTTACCCTGTCTCCTTGGCAAGTTAGTTTAGGTATTGAGTAAACCCTCTGCATTTTTACGTGTGCATCTGAATAGAGGAATAGGAACCGGCCTTCATCCGGAGAGCTTTTCCATTTCGCGAGGTCCCACACTTGGGAAAAAGCTCCATGTTATGCAATCGCACTGAGAGTCTCAACCCATTGTGTTGCAGACATTTAGGGGTGTTGCGATTCGACACCAACAGTAATTAAATAAGCCAAAAAATGTGACTTGCTTTGGAGATGGGGAAAATTAATTAAAAATAAATTATACTCCTTTGGAAAAAGTGTGGCTTGCATTTTGGAAGGGTTTTTTGGATATAAGGCAAAAGTGCAACTTGTGTCGGCACTATGTAAATTATTATTATTTTTCTTCCCGACAGTTAGCTCTGAAGCTTTGCAGACAAAATCCAAGGATGGAAACCCTCTGGATTATTCCTCTTGCGGATGAAAACCCCAGGAGAAGTGAGAGGAGTTCCTATTTAGGGAGCTTCATTGTATTCATAGGTTATTTATTATTTCAGCAGTTTCAGAAAGAGAAATAAATTGCAGCAGTGGGCATTTAGACATCTTCTAGAGTGGGGCGACTTATTCTACAATTGTTTTATGCAGTATCTGAGGTATTCTTCATGCTAGATTATTATTGTACCTTCCAGTCTCATTTATATATCAAATTGATTTGGTTTGAATCAATTACGGCTGGGTTTTGGACAATATTTTGTTATCATTCCATTTGTAGATTTTTTATTGTTTTACCGTAAATATTTTTCATATTAAATTCACGACTGAATTATTTACGAAGAAATCTGCTTGTTTAAACCCTAGGTGCATTTTCTATATCCACCCATTTTGTAGGGTTTGTATTATTTAATTTGTTTATGCAGTATGAGAGTGTTGTTCCATGGTTTCCTTTGAAATCATCAGTACAGCTCCAAGCCTGAGCAATCTATAAAAAAAGTATTCCGACAAAAGGGGTTTGGGATCTTTCACACATCCAACCGCTCCTAGTAAAAATTACTATTATGGGCCTATGTGGATAGTAACCTGCGTTGCAGAAAATAGTAGGCTGCGAAATTTCCCGAAATAGCAAAATTTGTGCACGGCCGTGCTAGTACCCCTACCAAAAAAGGAAAGATCCGTCCTTCCAAAAAAAACATCATGCACACAAACCAAAAATCATGTGTTGCAACATAAAAATACCCAATTCTAATCTCAATAAACCCAAAAAACCCAGCAAAAATACTTCCTGCTTTTCTTTCCTAGATGACATGGATCCCGATGCAAACCAGTGTGTTTCTCTGCAACAACAAAAAAACCAAAAAAAATGATTGCCTCTAGAAAAGGTCAAGTTTACAATCGATCTTAGGGTTTTTCCACCTTATGGATCCAATGGAAGCCTCTGTTTTACATAAAACCACATGCAACCAAAAAATACGACCAAATCCCAAATATATGAATATACAAAGAATTTATTTGTAAAATAAAACTTACAGATATATGTCAATAGCAATCTCATGCTTTGATACCATAAAATGAATGATAACCAGATCGTACCAAGGCAAAAACATAGATTTTAATCAAAAACCATGATCTATAAGATGAAAACAATTCGCTAGAATAACTTTACATAAAACCTTTGCAAAAAAATGAGCAACAATATCATATATTATTATGGAACTCAATGAAATACAATGAGAATGGGTCTTGCTTATATAGGCAAGGAATAACAATCTAAGAACCAGTCAAGGTCATAGATCAAGCCATAAATCAAGGAAATAACTAGCCATCAAATAACTAGTTAAGACCATAGATTTAGGAGAGAACTAGACATCAAGGATCTAGTCAATACCATAGATCAAGGAAAGAACTATACCTAACAACTAGATAATATCTCCTAATATATAAATAAGATATAAGAAATATCCACACACATAAGTGGGTGAAAATAAATATAATAAAGGTAAATAATGTACCTAGGTGAACATGAGATTAGGTAAATACCTAATCTAACACCAAAGAGCTCACGTGTAAGGTCAGGGAAGGATGAAGATGTGGATGGTGAAAATATTAAAGCAAGGGTAGAAAATCTAATACAAGTTCCTAATCAACATGAGGAAGAATTTATCACTGTAGTTCCCACTTTGAATGGGGAAAGAAGAATGCATGTGTTAGCCTTCTATGAGGGGGGAAAGTTATAGGATTATATTCAAGGGAGTCAAAGGATGATGACTTAAAGCCTCCCCTATAATATTTGTATGAAGACTAACCCAAATTTGATGGTTGGAATGTTGTGTCTCGTAGAAAATGTAAAGCTAAAAAGGTGTTGAATATAGTCTATCCCTGCGTTGGAGTCGCAAGGAGTTCCAAATTGAAGGAGGGTGCTAGATCGTCGAACTCACCTATTATTTGGTGATATCAGGTTTTTAATTTTTTTTCTAACTTTTGGTTGATTATTTGATATGCCCTTAATCCTAGGTCATATATTAGGATACGGATGGGTGACTTGTGGCTAGCATAATCTCTTATCATGTACTATCACTTTCATTTGTGCTTGCATATTCTCAGTAGGTTAGCCTTGGTGTTTTGCATAACATGAGTAAGGTATATATTGGATTTAGTAATTAGTAGATGATTATCATATTAAGCACTTGAGTTTTATTGTATGGTTTGGAGGTTGCCCCCTTGAAGTGGCTAAGTCATTCTAATTGCATATTTTAACCATTTCTATATATTTTGGTGTTCGTCGGTGTTATATTGTTACTGATATTTGGATCTAAGTAATTTCATTACAAGTGGTTATAGAGCTTTGATTTGGGTCCTAATTAGGTCAAATCCCTAATTGGGAGTATTCATCTATATCTCCAAAATGGTGATAAATTTTTACGCAATTTTTAAAATATGGTTGTGAAATCTATCAAGTAAGGTTCTCTCCAAATTTCAATATTTTTTACTTGTTTTGCACAAGTTTATCCATTTTATGTTTTTTCATAAATTTGCTCAATAGGCTACAAATTTTGGAATTTTTCTTTTTTTCTCATATTTTTAGAAATCTTATCAAAATTCATTTAAGGATTTCTCTTTGTGTTTCTCTTTATTCAACCAATAACTTTACGACTACCAAATCCTATAATTCTACCCTAATCCTTATGTAGACACTCAAATTTTACGTTGTTAGTTTTGACAATGCCCTCTTGTTAAGAAAAATACACCCTTTTTAATCTCACTCAATACATCCCTAGTTCTCTTGTCTAACTTATTTATTCATACACTCTGATATGTCATCAACTTCTAAGTATTAAATGTATAAAATTCATTAATAAATTCAACTTAATAGGATGTAATCCTTAGTTCTTAGATTTTTCATCCATGTGCAAAACTGTAAGGTTTGGTCGATTTGTGATATATGGTCCTAGATGACTTGTATGGTTTTGAACCGACATATCTTCCATATTTGCTTTCAATTTCACATTCTTCTTTAGATCATTTACTTTTCTTAAGTAAGCCTTTTCTTGATAATTCACCTTCAGGACCCTATATAAGTAAGTTTAACCTACCTCATTAGCTAACCTGGAAATCATATGGAACTACATTGATACACTCACTTCCAACACTTACAAAAGGCACCAAATGATCCATAAATCCTACCAATTTTTTTGTACATTCGTTAGGATAATAACCACAACAAATCTAAAGCATCTTACCAGGTCAAAGGATCAATCTCTCTCATTTTCAAGCACTTAAGCATCCTCTTAAAGGTGCGCCAAAGAAAGTTGGTGAAACAATAAATGCTAGTTTTCTTATAAATAGGTGCTCGAAACCTGTCATTTTCATGAATTGTAAATTGAAAAAAGTGTTTTCTCTGCGCCTGTCAGCCATCCTTATCACCCCCACATGTCATTTTTCGAGCTTGTGGATCCCAACGTCGTCTTCCGTCTTTTATAAAAACCAGGTAAGTGGCTTCTGTCATCCTTACTGCTGTTATGGTTTTTGTTTTTGGTTGTGTTAGGTTTTAGGGTTGTTAAAAGGATTAAACCTAAAAAGAACTTAACAATCTACAAACAGACAAGAAATCCCTTTTCCTCTCCTTCTAGATCTACAAATCTGGAAGGCCCCTGCCTCTGAATAAAACCAAGGCCATTTTTCCCTACTTATTATCTTGTTGAAACCCTCTCTTTACCATTAAAGATATCCAAAAAGAGAGAAAGAGAATGAAGGAAAATAATCTAAGCTGTTAGAGCTGAATTTGAAGCATGGCGCACTATCCTTCCCTGCAACATATTTTGAAATTTCACCTTGGCGCACTATCCTTCCCTGCAACATATTTTGAAATTTCACCTTGGCGCACTATCCTTTCTTGCAACATGACCCTAACCCACGACCAGTTTAAAAACACTTAGCAACTTTTGTAGGGCGTAGGTGCATCCTGCACAACATCGACATAGGATGTTGTGTGCTTCAAATCTGTGCCAAGTTCTCTTTCCTTTGGCGCATTGATTTCCTTTGCAACATATTTCAAAATTGTGCCTTGGGTGCACTTAAAACCCATGCAACACAGACTTTTTTTGTGCCCTACTAAAGCAAATATCCTAAGGTGTAGGCACATATTCCTTGACATCAACATGACATGTTGCTTGTTGTGAACCCGCACCCTGTACTTTACCCTTTGGCACCCAAAATTACATGTCAACATCTAGAAAACCATGCCCCTTCTGCTAAGCATAACTTTTCTCCTATCAACACTGGCACACACCTTTTTCCATGTTGACTTCCTCAAAAGTGCACCCAACATTTTTAAGCCTCTGCAACATGCTATGAACCCGCGCCTTGCGCCCTAAGCCTTATAATTGCTCATTCTTCTTTCTGCAAGCTTTTATTATGAATAAAATGGTGGTTGACATGGCTCTTTTGTGTTAGGCCTCCTTGATTCTTCTTATAGAACAACAAAAACCATCCTTAAGCTCACACATGTCTTCATCAAGCAAGAAACCAAAAAAATTTAAAACTAAAGCAAAGCAGTTGGAACAAGAGGTGAAGTACAAATATCAAAAAGTCAGGATGCCTGACTCATATGTAGAGAGCGATCTCGACATCAGAGACTCTGAGCTGGGGCATATCGATATGGATGTATTTTGGGCAAGGACCAACCAGGAAAGTAGTGTCCCGTGGATGAACAAACTGGTGGGCAGTGGATTACACTTTGCAGTTGGGTTGCCAGTAAGTGCTGTAAACAACAAGTTCATCATGTTGGTGGCTCGGTGCTATAACAAGGACACTAGATGTGTCGAGGAAAAAGAGAAAAAGATGATCATCGACCTCACAGCCCGTCACTTTGAAATAACCTTGGGCATTCTGTAACACTTTGATTTTGCAAATTATCTTGGTGAATGTTTTTCATACTGTATAACTGCTGGAATGAAAGCAAACATGTTAAGAGAAACTCTGATTTTAAAAGAATGTGTTGCTAACTTGGATTCTTGCATGCTGTGATTTATTGTATAGGACAGCAATTATTGTACTTGCGTGTTTGCTAATGTGATGAAAAATCATCGTATATTTGCTATACTCTCGTTACTGATTGACAACATACCTTGAATCAATTCCATTGATCCAAGTATGCTGAGGTCCTCTTGTGATTTCTGTGTCGATTCACACTTGAACCGAACCTGGGATTGTTATGAGCGTGCAGCGCCTGATTGCAGTTTTGGGCAACTGGCACGTAGATACCAATGACAGGGGTTCGATTCTTGAACCCTGTACTGTCAAACTTGGGACCTCGTGAGGGAAGAACCGCCTGGACACAGGTGGCCTTGGCACGTGATCCAAAGGACGGAACGTCCTGCTTTGCATTAACGTGAATGTCTGTAGGAGGGCAGGATGGAAGTTGATTAGTGTTAGTGGTTAGTATAAATTGAAAACCTAAACTAATCCTAAGTCCTAACATTCATCCTACACTACTACCCTAAGTGGATTTTTAAATTACAAAAAAAAAGGGGAAAATAAAACCTAAGGCTAAACTAAGACCTAGGTTGAACACTTTATGCAACCTAAACTAATCCTAATATAAAAAGGGCGCGTAGACCCTTGGAAGGAAATGATAAGAATGGAAAGGGCATTCATTGGCATTTAATAAACAGTCCATACGTGGACAACGCTAGTTTTGGCGGGGCAGGTAGGAAATAGAGGCATCTATTTGGAGATAGAGCCAAATTCAGTTTTGTATGGGAAATTTGAAATTTAGAGTTCGCCAACTCAAGTGGTGGTGGCATGGAAAGTAAGGAAAAGGCAGAGCCTTAATTGCATTGATTATTCTTGGTCCTCGCGACCAGTTCGCCTTGGAAAGTGTATGAGGGAATTTGATTTTTCATTGTTTCGATTTGGCTTTTGCAAAGTTGCTCTGCATTTGGTTTTTCTGGTCTGGTTCAGTCGAACCAGCTCTTGGAATTGACACTATGCTTGGAGATTTTTAAGGCTGTTGCTAAGCCTGAAGAAGAAAGGGTGCTGGGGAGTTTGTGTTGTCGCTGTGGAAGGAAATAACGCGGCAAACGAAGCTTTCTTCGAGCTCAGGAAAAGAGATTTCAGGCATGTTAAGCCCTTCTCTTTAAAAAATCTTTGCTTTGATTAAGTGTTTCATTAAAACAACCCTGCTCTTGGGTTTTGATTCTGTGACTGTTGTCGAGTCGATTCGAATTGGGTTTCATCGATTCTTGCTTCTTTTGTTTGGAAAATGATATGATGAATCGTTTCTGGTTGCTCGGTTTTGATTTGTTTTTGCTCAAATCAAGTTGGAAATGAATTACTGTAGTGGTTGTTGACAGTATTGTGGAATGAAATAGACATTTTTCTTTCTCTGTACATGCTGTATGAATTGGAATAGGCCTTGTGCGATGTTCTCCTTCTGTGTAATCGTCTCCTTGCTGCTGTGTTTGGAACTGTCCTTACATTTTAATGGAGTGGTAACACCTCCATATCATGTTGGTTGTTTGACAGAAATGGGAAATTTGTCTTGTGTATCATGGGTCTGTACTTTTTATTCGAGTTCTTCTCACTACTGAAACTATCGTTCTTTTGTTGAAGAACTGGAATGAGGGAAACGATAGTTGTTTGAAGTTGTTTCTTATTGAATTTTTTTTTAAGGAAACAGATTCTCTTCCTTCTACTGTTTTGGATTTTGATGGAAGTGGCATTCGGGTTTTCTATGAGTAATTGAACTCGATTTGAATGAAGTAATAGCAATATTTCCATTGCTGTGCCTTTTCTTGTTTAGGAAATGTGCGAATACGCTTTGGTACCCGTGAAAATAGGAAAAAGCTAACTGTTTTTCCTTCTAAGGTTATTGATGGATTGTGTTTCCCTTTTTGTGAGGATAAGATGGTTTTATTGTATTTTTTTTTTTATGTTGTTCGGTCTCCCCGTTCGGACTGTAGACAAGGTTACAAATTGATTCTGTATTCTGTGCAATGAAAGATTATATTTTCTTCTGGCTATGATGGAAAGTTGATTCCATTGCGTCTTGTAGTTGTGGTTTAACCTTCTGAACTGAACTGTTGTGAATGTGAACTTGACTTGGATATCTGTACAAACAAATGGAAAATGTGGGAATTAGCTTGTTTTCTGAGTCTGCCCTGACTGTACCAAGCTTACGTAATTAACACCCTATGCGGGTTTGTCTTTATAGAGGTCTTGATGTACGAATATTATATTTTGAGTTATGTACCTCATTAAGTAAATGGAGAATGCTGTTTTTGGAGCTAACAGTTGATCGAGATAGAACTCGAATTGGATATTCATTGTTCGTGGTATATTGGATTGAAACTGTACAGGCTATGTGAGTTTGCTTTTCAATAAGAACGATTGTTCTGTTATCTTTATAAGTTGAACTGTCATGCTAAGATAAACATGATTTGGATGTTTGATTTCATTCTGAGCAAAATGATTGTTCATTAATGAAATTATAGGAAAATGGATTTTTCTCTTTTTGCCATTTGGACTCTGAAAATAACATTGGAGCTTTACTGTGCATATGAATTCATCTTCTGTCTGCTGTTCTAACTTGTTGAAATTCATAGTCATGTGAATATTGAATTTGCTGTAGGTAACAACAATGAATAAAATGTTATTTTGAACGGGATACGTTCATAGGATTAGGAAATCATGTGATTAATTGACTGCATGATTGAAATGTTGTTTGTCTATTTAGCATATAGTGAAAGAAATATGGTTTCTTTTAGTATGGTAAAAATATGGTTTACATCCTTGTACTGTTTGATCCTGGATGATCATAATGAGGTACTAACCTGTTTTGGATTTTCATATGAGCCTGATTCAAATAAAGTATGGATATGGATGATGAATTCTTCCCTATTTTCATTTAAAGCGGATTATAAATGAAATTATTCTTGTTGCCGGAAAGCGAATTCCGAATGGATTTTGTAAGTTTCACTCTGAACTGTTATTTTGATTGTGTCTCGTTTGGATTCCATTTTCAGAACAGCCAATTGGAAAGAAATAGAGATATGAATGAATGACTTGGAAAAATGATATTTTCTTCCTTCATTCAGTTGGAAATTGGTAATTCGTGAATAATGAATTTTTATAGTGCTTAGATGGGAGCAACTATATGCATTGCTGTTTGCTTTCTTGTCTATACTTGATTGTTTGGAATCTAATGTGATGCACGAACTGAAAGGAAAGTAATGGATTTACATTTCAGTTAAGTTTCATCCTTTGCATTTATTATTAATGAAAGACGTGGAAAGGATAACTGTATGTTATATCAGCAGTAAGCTACTTGTATTCCTAACTTTACAAATATTGTAAATTGAGACTTGTAACAGTTATGTGGAAAACGGGACAACAGTTCTTTGGCTGATTGTGATGATATTTTGATAGTTCAGTTGTTTTGCTGATCTTTCTTTTGTGCCTATTTCGTGATTGATGTTTAACTGTCGTTTCATAAAAGCAGGGTTCTTTTATTGAGACAGTTAGTTGAAGCACCTTATTTTAAGGATAAGTGCTTAATATGCTCAGTTCATTGAACTGACCCGTGCAATTCATTTTGCAGATGGAATTTGATTAGAATGAAGACTTGGCTGTTTTCTGATGCTTCTTGATTTGTTGATGATGTATTGTAATTGTCACTTTTATTCCTCTTCGAGGAATTGTGAAAAGAAGAAAGTATATTCTTCTATCTATGAGTTGTATGGATGATTTATGTAAACTATGCCCAATCAGCTGGATTGGCAAATGTACGGATTATGACATAAAATATTGAATACAATTACATGTGTGATATTTTAATGTTTATATCAGTTTGAATTGTTGTCTAAATTGGAAATATAATGTTATTTCTTGATTGGATTTGTTTAATTGTCCTTGGATGGATGTTAAATGGAAACTGATATCTATTCTTACCTAAATGCAACTTTTAAGTTGAAAAATGCAATTAATTCATACTTGGGTAAAGATGAATTTTTAATTGACATTATAAGGATTAGGAAGAATATGATTCCATAATTAGAAGGTATTCAGGATTAGCTTAGGAGCTAAGGAATACCAATTAAACTTCAGAGTAATCGAACTTCGCTTTCGAGCTCCATTAATGATCTCGTGTGTTAAATTCAGAATAAAGGATATAGGATAAGTATATCCAAAACTAATGGACCTTAACCATATGACGTTAAGGAGAACAAATGAATACATTTCTTGGGAATTAGACCTTGTTTAAATGACGTCTAATAAGTTAGAATTCTGAATTTAGTTGCAGTTGGAAAATCTTGGCTAAGTTTAATAGGTTAAACTTATCACGTCCGTCGGTACGGACTGCTTAATCCAATGATTAAGAAGTGAACCAAGTAGGGAAATGTAGCCCTTCGATACGAAGGAGAAGATGCATAGCAAGCTAATGGATGGTTTAGTCCCTCTTAGCTATATGTAACTGCAACGGAAACGAGAATCAAGGGATCAACACGAATGCTGAAAGTTGATTTTAATTATTAATTCGTGGCTAAGTCACTTAAGCAGGATGTGTGTTCTCGATGGGAGGATTCTGCAGGACATTGGCATATGCCAGCTACAGCAAGGTGTCTCCATGAAGACGGGGTCTTTATGACAACACAATGTTGCAGCTGACATATAGCAATGCCCTCCCGAATCAAAACATCTAGAATACATAGGCTGAATGTGTAACTCTTAGCGGGGGATAGGATATGATCAGATATACAGAGTGACTCCGGAATACTAAGGATAACTAGACACACAGAGTCATGGGGTAACGACACCGTATGTCTGCGTATCTTTAGTTACCAGGAGTGCCTTCTTATATTCGTTCGTATTACTAGTTGAAAAACTGGAAGTTTAAAACTGACCTTAAACGAAGAGGACTGGTAGGAACCAGGAAAGACCGTTCTAGATAACAGGTGAAGTGAAGTGAAGGACGTATTCCGTTGATGTCTATAACATCCAGGAATATGATCATGCAAAGCATGTGAAAATCTTTGGCCAAAGTATCGCAATTGCTGGTTGCGTTGTCCTTATCACTTAATTTAAGATGCAGGATGTCAGATGAATATCAGTAACAGATATTCAGATAGGCTTCTTAAATGGATCACTTCGATAACCGGAAACGGTTATGAGAACAGGTATATATAATATACCATGCATAAACGAACATGAAGGATCGGTTGTTGCCGAGTCATGAAATGAAGGATCGGTTGTTGCCGAGTCATGAAATGAAGGATCGTTGAAACTTCGAGCCATGAAAATGGAAGATCGGCAGTTCCTTGAGTCATTTGCAGCAGCATATAGAATCTGTTATAAGATTGAATGGCATTGAATGTGTGTTCCATATTGTAAATATGCGAACAGAGAACATTCGTTTTAAAAAAAGAAATTGTGTGATCCAAACTGTGTTGTTTGGGCAGAGAACAATTATTAAAACTTGAACGTGTGTTTGAATTTTGTAATTCATAACAGAGAACATTATCAAAAAAAAAAAAAAAAAAATTCCCTTGTTCTGGTATTTTAAAATGGGGATGTTACACATTCCTCGTCACAGACAATATGTAGCCATAAGTCTAGAAGACTGCAAAAAGGTCTGGGACAACAATGAGGATAAATGTATGCAGATGATGAACAAACTTTACCTAAAGAACAAGAATCCGGTAAGTAGATGTCCACAGACCATGCACCATAGTGACTTCAATGAGGAATTGAGTGATATAATCATCTTCCTGAACATAGTATTTGGGCTTCCTGATGCCTATTATTTCCACAAATGGATGCTGAGGTACCTAGAGACCATGAGCAAGAATACACCTGATCAGTATTTTGGCTGGGGTGAAATAATCAGTGACACCATCTCTCAGCAGCTTCAACAAGTCCTAATAATTGGGAAGTTCTACATGAGTTCTTACGTTGTATACGCTGCAGCATCGGCAAGAGATTTCACAGGCCTAACTCGAAATGGGTTATGGCCCCAGGTCAAAATATATGAATTCTACCCAAAGTTCAAGCTCGAGGCCAACATCTCCCAATTCTCCAAGATTAATGATGCCTTTTCTATGAGGTAATATGCTTATTAAATCCAAATATGAGACACAGTCAGACCAACCCGAGCGTGATTGTTGCCATGAAGAAATGGGGAGCATTGTTCACACAATTCCCCACATTCACATATCTCAGAGTGGTGAATTTTGATGGTGAACTGATAAAGCTACCAAGGTATGCAGGGCCTAAGCTGATCCTCTTGGAGTTGTTAAGGTAACTGATCACTTACCATGAGAACTGCATGAAGAGAAAGAAAGGAGGAACTCCATTCCCCCTTACAGTTGGTCAATATACTTGCACCACATTGGCCAAAGCACGGGAGATGTATGCTGAGATGGAATTTCTAAATTTGATGCACAACTTCCTAGCAAGGCCCACCTTCGATTGCTGGAGTTGTCTCCCAAAGGTAAAAATTGATCCCATCCATGTTCCTGAGATCGAGGACATCTAGATCGACCTGACGCATGAAATAGATATCAGGTGAAAGGATCACTACCAAATGGCTCTATAAGAGATCATCCATTATGGCATAGCCTTCATTCCAAAGGGATTCCAAGAGACTGATCAGGTTTACCTTGACACGGATGGTGACGATTGGCCGTTCGTGGAGGTCGACAGAGCCAAAGTACCGAAAACCATTCAGGAAAGAGTTAAGCACACGTTGCAGTGCACCAAGAATTGGTGCAAATAGAATGGTCTCACCTACCTCGAAGTAGATTTCACTACTTCTCCTTTAGGTAGAGCACCTCTAAGACTGGCCCAAGTGTCGAAAGGAAAAGGGAAGGACAAGGAAGGAGAATCAAGAAAACAAGAAGAAGATCCTCAAAGCCCTCATACTACTTCTAAGAAACAAGTGGTCGACCTGGTGTCTCCAGGTAAAGAAGAAGAAACAACAGAAGTTTCCACAGATACATCCACCCAGGATGTTATCACAGCGACAACTACTGAGGTACCCACCATTCCTTCTTCCGCTCCTTCTCCTCCCCCCGTCAGTGAAGCATCTATTCCTATGGATGTGTCCTCTTCTTTCCCTTCCTCCCTTCCATCTCCCACCTCTTCCATCTTCTCCTCTCTTGTGGATCTGTTGCCCAATGTTCCCTCCATCCAATTACAGATACCTTATGTTTCCATGTCCTTTTCTCCTCCTGCAGTAACTCTAGGCCCCACAAGTAGCAACGCATTGGACTCCTTGTCGATGCCACCACCAAGTGTTTGAACATTCTTCCCTGCGGCCTCTATAGTTGCTTCCCCTTTCACTCTCGTTTCTTCTTTTATTCCCTCTACTCCCACTCCCATAAGTCCTAGCTAGATTTCTGACCATCTGGGTCAGCACAAGAGAAAGGTTCCCATCGCACCCATGGACTTCTCTGTCATTCCGAAGAAGGGACCCAAGAAGTAAAAAGTGATAACTCGCTTCTCTAAGAGCACTTCGGGGGAGAGAGTCATGGAGATTACATGCCTGGACCCCACCAAGGAAAAGAAGGATCTGTCTCCCACAGATTTCACAGTGACTCAAGTCACAATGGGAACCTCGTCCGAAAGCCTACAAGGAGAGGCCTTGTCTACAGTAGATGCTCTTTGCAAGAAACTTCAAGAAGTAAAGGAGGAGAAGAGAATACTCAAGGAACAGAACAAACATATTCTCCAAGCATTGTAGAGAATGGGCAACGCTCCTCCTGTGACTGCCACCGAACCCACTGAAGTTCTCAGTCAAGATAAGATAAATGAGTATGCTAAGATTGGTGAACAAGATGCGGTAGTATCCTCCTGGATAGAGCGAATCCTCAGAGATACTGAGGAAATGATTAAAAAATTTACAGTACTCTACCAGGATATTGATCAAGCAAATAAGGAGCTACAAGTAGTAGCAGGTTCCCTCTCCGAGGAGTTGGACAATGCTAGGTTGCAACATGAAACATTCCAAGTAATGGCTAACTGCTCAGCCAACGACCTATTGAAGGTCAACGTCATCGATCACCTGCGAGCACATAATAAATATCTTGTTACATTGGATTATCAGGTCGATCAAATGGAAATATCCTGGAGAGGATAGATAAAATCAAGGATGAAGCCCTGGATGCACGATACAACATGGAGTAGAAAGTTACAAATATGTCACCATGGATGCTTAGTGAATCGTTCACCTTGAGAGAAGCAGACAACACATTCCAACACTTCAAGGCTATAGTCACTCAAGGTTTGGCACCAGAGGTCACTTTCAATCGAGAGTCGATCAATAACCTCTTGGCCTGCCGTGATTTCATTGGCTTCTTGATCGATGTGTGTGAGGAGTTCACCGGGTTACCTGACAAGCTAAAGAATGAAAAAAATACTTGCGAAGTCATTGGTGACCATTTCAAAGGTCCCGATCATAATCAACTTCAGTCAATGATCAACAAGTTTATGGAATACTGAGCTCAGTGTCACATCGCCTCTCCTGATCAGAAGTAAGACACTCCATTTAAGCAAAGAGATGATGAGGAGTAGTTTCTCCTCTTATGTACGCTTTGATCATTTTTGTAAAGATATTTAAAAAGTATGTTGGCATTTACGATGACATCATCCATGTTGCATCATGGGATGTTGCCATCCAAAAACTTGCCCAAAGTCAACTTTTGACTTTTTAGATATTTTGTAGATATTTTGTAAATAGTGGTTGGTTTGTTTTTTGTCTTCTTTCCTCTTCTCCTTCTATAAATACTGGAATACTTGTTGTATTCCAGGTGGAAATTTTTTGTATGAAAAAATAAGTGAGGAGAGAAAGACTTTGTGCTTTCTTGTAACAGAAGAAATATTAATACATATATTCATACTTTTTTCTCCATATGTGTGTTATTTGCATCAGATATTTCTTAAGTTAGATATATGTTTTTATTTTGTTGGATTCCTTCCTACTATTGTCATTTGTTCATCAGTATTGCTTTATTTGTTTACGCAAGTAAGTTTGGCTCTGTTTACTACCAACCCAAAGCATAAACCCTCTGACCTTTCTGTCTTTGGAATTCATTTCTTTTCTTCCTTCAGATCTACTCTCCTCCGTTCCTTCCCTCCTACATTCATGTTCGCAGTTGAAACTACCTCTACTGGGATGAGATCCCAAACCCCCTAAAGTTAGAATAGTGTAGATTTGCACATATTCCTACTTGATAGATTAACAATAAACCAGTTTCGCTTTGTTGTCTCAAAGAGGGGCTATGCCCTACACACTGTTGGCCTATTTCCCCATGACCTGCCTAACCAACAGTTTTTCAGACCAACAGTAATCAACAAGAACACAAATAAAAAATGAGAATCAAGTAAAAAAAGGTAACGATGTGTCTGGAATACTCATAAATAAAAAATAAGAGGTACATATAGGAGTGTTGTGTAAATCTTGTGCATGAAACATCTACACAACCTTATTGACCTATTCAACTATGAAATATTCTCATTAAGTGAGATGACTAACCATCTAGGTGGACAAGTCATCAAATTACGATGAAACAAGTCATATACACCAATACCCCCCTTCATCGAAGCTATGGTAGAGGTCATGGAAAGTCAGAATTGAAAGAGAGCTCCCCTAAACAACTAAGAAAGACGTGTCAATGGGGTCCGACTACTAAGCTTGATAAGGTACACATGTACAAAAAACATCTTCCTGGAAAATAAGAAGAGAATAGTGGGTCCTGACAACCAGGCCTGATGAGGTACCTATGTACAATAAGGATCTCAAGTAATAGAATAAAAAACCCTAAGCGAAAGCATCCACTTATAAGAGATAAAAGACTCCCTAAATAGCCTAAGAAATATGGGTCAAATGGGTCCCGACAATTAAAGGCCTAGTAAGCCTAATAAGGTACTCATGTACAAACTACAATATTTCTAGAAGAAGAGAAGAGAACTAGAAATCCCAAAGAAGATGGGCAGCTGCAACAAACCTTACCCCAAGAAGAGACCATAAGTGAAGATACTTTTCCTCAGTGAAGGGCTTTGTAAAAATGTCTGTAACCATATCAGATGTTTGATAGTACTACAATTTGATGATGTCATCATGGATTAGATCCCAAATGAAATGCATATGTATCTCGATGTGCTTCATCCATTGATGTTGAATTAGATTTTGGAAAATTGAGATGGTGCTTATGTTGTCACAGTAGATGATAGTAGTCTGCCAATAGTGAATACTAAACTCTGTCAAGATACCCTATAACCAAACATATTTTGTGGTAGTGTTAAATTCTCCTTTGTACTTTGCCTATGTAGAAGATATCACAATTTCATTTTGCTTCTTGCTAGACCAACTAATAGGACCCAAACCAAGAGAAAAAATATAACATGAGGTGGATTTCTGATGATCAAGATCACTGACCCAATCAAAGTCAATATATCATACTAAGTCAATGTCAACTCCTCCTAGATAGTGGATGCCATTTTTATAAGTGCCACAAACGTAGTGAAGGATTCACTTCGCTACTTTCCAATGTAACTCATGTGGCTCTTACATGAATCTATACACGATCCCAATGACATACGATAGATCCATATGCATGTGAGTAAGGTAAATCAATCTCCCCATCAACTATCGATAGAGGCTACCATCAACCAATGAAGTAGAGCAATCAGAAACCAACTTAACCCCATAAAGGAAAGGAGTAGGAGAAGGCTTACAATCAGACATATGAAACTAAGCATGCAAATTAAGGGAGTACTTAGGCTGCAAAATCACAATACATGAGTTAGATTGTGAAATATGTATCCAAAGAAAGTAATGAAGCAATCTTAATTCATACATAGAAAAATTGTTGGATAAGGAAATATTCACATAATCAATAATAGAGGAATAACTGCACATGATCAACAAGTCATCAACATATAAAACAAGGATGAGTATGGATTCATCTTGCTCTAGAATGTAACCATTTGGGTCAAAGTGACATCGTGTGAACCCTGATGTAAGTAAAAAAGATTCCATCTTGGCATACCAATCTCAAGGGGCTTGTTTAAGACCATAGAGAGACTTATTTAACTTACAAACAAGGGAGGGATCATGGACATAACCTGGAGGTTGTTCCATGCAGATCTCTTCCTCTAGGTCCCCATGAAGGAAGACACTCTTAATGTCCATCTGATGGACTTCCCATCTATTCACCGCAGTGATGGTGAAGGTCAATTGAATAGAAGTCATCTTCACAAATGGAGCAAAGGTTTCTAAGTAATCAACTCCAACTACCTGGGAGAAACCCTTAGCTACTAGTCGTGCTTTAAACTTATAGACGTCTCCATTTGTACCATACTTTGTTCGGAACACCCACTTACACCAAACAATTTTTCTTTCTTTCGGAAGATGGTTGAGATCCCAAGTATCATTCTTCATGAGTGAGGAATAATCCTCATCCATAGCATAATCCCACTTAGGAATACCAGAAGCCTCCCAGAAATATTGAGGGTCAGAAGTAGAGGTGAATAAGGAGTGAGGTCCAAAAAACTCTGAGCGAGTCCGCCTCCTTTCCGAAGGATCTCCCATTCACTCTCCAACACTTTGCAAATTTTTCCTAGCCCAATGAGGACCAAGAGGATCAAGATCAGAGTCAGAAGATTCTTCACTCGAGTGAGAAGGAACAAGGTACCACTCAACACTATCATCAGAATTGAAAGACTCTGAATTATGAAGGTTGGGAGGAGCAGGAGGATCAAGAGGAGGAGGAGGAGGATCATTCTCAAAACATCATCATTTGAAGATTCAGTGAGCATAAGGACCTAATAGGGTAGAGAAGTAGAAGTCGAAGAAGACTCATCAAATTTCACACTTCTCTTGATATAAAGCTCATGAGTATTAGGGTTCAACAATCGATATCCCTTCACTCCATAATGATACCCTATAAATATACAAGGTTTGGATTGTGGTTCCAAATACTTGTGTTTCTTCTTGGGAATTTGGGCCATAGCCTTAGATTCGAAGACTTGAAAGTGCTCAACATTAGGATTGTGTCCAAACCAAGCTTCAAAGGGTGTCAACACTCTTACTGACTTGTGTGGAACAAGATTCTAAATGTAACAAACACAATTCACTACTTTGGCCCAATACTACAAAGGAAGGGAATTCAAATTAATCATACAAGTGGCCATCTCCTTAAGTGTTCAGTTCTTTCTTTCTGTAAATCCATTTTGTGAAGGGTTGTAAACAACTATACACTTCAAGGCAATCCCTTCAGAATTATAGAAATCCTCGAACATATTTCTCACATACTTGCCTCCATTGTTAGTTCGTAGAACCTTGATAGACCGTTTTGCTTGTTTCTTAACAAGATCCTTAAAGTCTTGAATTTTTTTGAAGACTTCAGACTTAAGCTTAAGAAAATATACCCAAGTATATAGCAAAAATTCATCAATGAAGGTTAGTATATAAAGCTCTCTAGTAAACAAAGGAGATGGAAATGGGCTAGAGATGTCGCTATGAACAAGATCCAAAAGATGAGTAGCTATCCAAGATTTTCTTTTGTCAAAACTCTTTTTAGGGTGCTTCCTGAGGGCACAACCCTCACAAAGACCCTTAGAAAATATGACCTGGGGTAACCCGTTGACCATTTCGTTTTGGCTCAATTGTCCAAGGTAACAAAAATTTAGATGCCTAAAATGCTCATGTCATAGCTTACAAACCTCATATGCATGAGTGAGCAAGGAAGTGGGTGTAAAATCAGAAGTAGAGTGGGAAAAGGTAGATAATCATGAATGACGATCCAATTTTCCATCATCCATTGTAGTGTTGTTGTGAATCTCACAAATAATCATCGAGTTAGGACCAAATTCCACTCGCATTTATTCACCAAGGTGAGTGATTTGGTAAACCGATAAGAGATTGGTAGAGAGATTAGGAACACTCAACACTTGGTTAAATGTTCCCCCATCCATCTCTATCAATCCACTACTAGAAACTGACTCTATCATATCATCACCCAACATGATTTAGGACATGCCACATGGTTTGATGGTGCGAGGCACCGAAATCTATAATCCATGTCGATGAAGGAGAAACTCAAGCTACAAGGGCCTTTTCTTTCCTCTTATAAGAGTTAGACTCTCTTGTAGTGGAAGACTCATCTTTCAAAGAATTTTATTTGATAGACTCAAGAACACCTATATGATTTTTCTTAAGTAAATGATTAAGGTGATCAATTTTTTCTCATACATTGATTCTCTTCATGACTAGTCTTCTTTCAATACAAACACTTATGATTTTCTTTCTTTGCTTTTAGCTCAGAAGTTGAATCATTCATGTTTGGTTTGGTTTTGGCTTGGTTGGTCTTGGTTTTCTTCTTAGGTTGGTCCTTTTTCTCTTTCTTCTTTTCAATCTTCTTTCCCTTACTAGTACTTGCTACAAAGGCATGTGACGTGGACTTGAGAGACTCCATTTGAATGAGTTTTTCCTATTCTCGAATGAGTTGGGACGAAAAATGGTCAAATGAGGGCATATTCCAAGAACTGCTTAGAGCGATTTTCGTAGCGTGGAAATTTGACATGAAGACGAAGTATTTAGGACCCAACTTAGAGAGAATTGAAAAGATCAACTGGGAATATTTCTTCTCAACTTTACATTCCTTTAACAACAATCTAGTGTGTATGAACTTCAATAAGAATGCATGTAGGTTTTCAAAGTCACCAGGATTTAATCCTAGTAGGTTTATTTTCTAACTCATGTGCTTTCATGTCATCTTGTTGTCTGAACATATTGTCTAACATTTTCCACACAGAATTGGGTGTTTCAGATAAATCAATGTAGAAGAGAAAGTCAGGAGAAACAAAAATACAAAGTATACCTAAGGCTTTGTCACTTTGGTTCAACCACTTAGAATTTTCAAACTCATCGTCAGGTTCAGTCTCATCTCCCATGATGATATGAAATAACCCTTTACCCCTTAGTTTTTTTTACCATTTCTAATCTCCATTCGAAGAATTTGAATGACATAAGCAAAGGAATTGAAAGCGAGTCCATAGAAAAGAGAGAAAGAAGGAATGTAAAAAATAAAAACAAGCAACACAACCACCTAGGACATTATTATAACCCCCTGCTTTCGACACTTTATAGTTTAGTGCGTTGGATACAATCTAGTGTGAGTGTGCGCCATGAAACATTTGGTCACTCATCTTGAAATCAACGTAAAAACATGTAAGAGAGGATACCACAATCAATTTTCTTGGAATGTAACAAATTGACACTGTAAACAATCACACCAAGCTAAAAAATAAGATAAGGGATGAAATCAAGTCTTGTTGTGAGAGAAAGTGTCTCAAGTTGCAACAGAAACCCCCATTCTACAAGACTATGGTGGACACGATCATTAGTCCTCAAGCAATAATAAGGGATATTACAAAACATAAAACAGGGTCAAGATGAGTCCCAGGGACCTCTAGGATGCCAAAAATGCTCCTAGACGGCAAAAAAATGCTACAAGGGTGTTACATAGTTCAACAAAGGATTAGAGATAAAACAACCAATAACGCTTAAAAATTACCCTTTTACAATGTCCTATTCGAATAATTTTAAAGCAAAAAAGGACTAGAAAAGAATAATAATGCTAAATATGGCTATTTTAAACTATTAATTGGAAAGAAAAGAGCTAATTTTAATAACTTAGATACCTAATTTGAAAAAATAAAGCTCTTTAAAAGAAATTAAATTTAATTAATTACCACTTTTAATATTGTTAGGAATAATTAGTGTGCATAGTATTATTTGTTAGTTAATGTTTAAATTGTTATTATTATTATGTTGGAAAATAATGTATGCGAGTTGAGAAAACAACTCACGTAAGTTTTTGGAGAGTGATTTTAGGGAAGGTTGAGTGAATGTAGGGTGTGGTAGTTTAGGGAATAAAAGTGGTTGAACTAACAACCTAGATTTAGTGGGAGAGGTTAAAGATCCTCTCCTTTATATGTGGTATGTATTATTTTATGGAATATGTTAATTGAATTTAATTTGTGCGTATGCTCTTTTCTGAATATGAGGTAAAACCCATTATATATATATTATATAAATTAAAATCTAGCTATATTAAAGGCCACCTTTATTAGATCTTAAATTAATAAAACCTAACTTTAAATACTAGCAATCGCATGTGTACAATGCAATGTGAACACCGAACGGTATATGTTATTTATTTTAGAGGGATATTTATTACGTTGTAGTAGATGTTGATAATGGGTGTGCTTGATTTTGTAAGTAAAGATATATAGATGAACCACTTCATTTAAAGGTTCCATCTCTATATTTCAAACTTGTTACAAATTCGTACATATACATTTACAAATCTCATATCATGAGTGGTCATGTTTTGCTGACTATTTTATTTGAACTAAAAATGTTGCATGAAGACTTCCGTACCCCTCACCACTTGCTACTAAGCCACATACGAATTTTATTAATAAATGTAAAACTACAATCTAAGCACTTGTTTTACACAATATGATGCCCTAATCTAACAGATGAAACTTTAATAACCATTCCCCCAGCAACCTATAGTGGTAATCACCATTCATGTTTACACTAATATTGGTGTAAATATGATGCCCTAATCTAACAAATGAAACTTTAATAACCATTTCTCCCAGCAAGCTATAGTGGTAATCATCATTCATGTTTACAATAATATTGGTGTAAACATGTTTGAACAAAATTTGTAGTGGTGCTAATTACCAAGCACTTAATATCACAAATTTCTATCAAGGAATTCATACTATAGATTAGACTCACGCATTATAGACGCCCTAATTATGAAACACTTAATCAATAATTTCATACATTCTCAAAACTCGGTTATCAAGCTTTTAATAGCATGAATTTGACAATTTCATGAGGCCTTACTTATCAAGCACTTAATATCTTTCGACTTTAGTTTCACTCATTCTCAAATCTCGTATTGTTAAGATTTTCTATCATAGATTAAAATTTTTCAAGACAATGCCACTGTACCCTCTAATTTTCAGGGACTTCATATCATAAAGTTGGCATGTTTCTAGAGCCCAAGTAATCAAACAATTTATAAGATAAATTCAAGACAATTTGAGAGCCCTAATTATCAAGCCCTTGATAACATAAATGTCATACATTCTCAAAGACATAATTATCAAGCCCCATTTAATTTGACACATTCTCAAAACCCTACTATGACACATTCCTATATTAAAGTTTTGACAAATTATTAATGTCCAAATCTTCAAGCATGTCGTAGTATCATAAATTTGACAAATTATCAAAGGCCCAAATTATTAAACTCTTCAAATCATATAGATGAAACATGAAGATGAAGAACCTACCCTACACGAAATCTCCTAAATTGAAAAGAATAAAGAGCTGGAAATATACAAGGAAAAAAAACTTTTAGCAGAAGAAAAAAGATAGGAACACAAGACCTCGATGTAGCAAAATAATGTTGAATGCATAATGATACATAGCTCGATGCTTAATAAGTTTCCTTAGTTATTTTCAAGTATTTAAAAACTATTCAACATGTAGGAAAAAGCAAATCTAAACACATCAAAAAATGAAAAACAACTGTTAAAAATAACCACGAAAAAACAACTGTTAAAAATAGCCAGAAAAAGCAAAAACGTCCAAACGGTCGTCAAAATTAAATTCCTTGAAAAAACGTCTGACAAGCTATCAAATTTTTCCAACTAAGATTCATCTTGTGAGGTGTTCCTGCCATGTCTAAGGTTCCATCTGTAAACTATTTTAGGCATTTGAATCACCTAATTTTATCAGAAGTTGTCTTGCAGATGGTCCTTGGTTTGATCAGATTTACAGTGACAATTTGGAATTTGTTTTCCGCTGCCACTGTTGATCGAATCTACTTTGCAACCTCTTGGTTAGTACATTTTTCGTCCCTGATTTCTATAATTACTACAATCACATGTGTACAATGCAATGTGAATGTCAAATGATATATATTATTTGATTTATAGGGATAGTTATAACATTTTTTAGTTGAAGTCGATAAGGGGAATGCCTTTAGTATTTCATAGTTACATATCCCCTATATAATATGACATGGTGAGAGTCTTACCAATTCACATTAGTATGGATACTCTAGTTTATTTCTAGTAGGTGGTGTCATTTGTGAAGATTTCTAAGGATTTTATCTGCCCGTGTGGAATTTCTTTTTCATTATACAATGATCTTATCAATTCTTAAAATAAGATATTGTAGCTATATATCATTTTCCTTGAGTAATACTTCTTGAATCTTGGAACTAATCCTCTAAGTCACCATAAGTTACTGCAATAGAAAATATGAAAGCTAAAGCCAATTACTCGATCTAATAACCACAACTAAAATAATATCTATTAATTACTATAACATGAAGATTCAAGCCATAATTTCAAACTCTACATTACTTAACTTATAAACTAAAGCCAAAATCCAATTCAATAGAGATTGAAATGAATACATTCCATCATAAATTTGTAAACAAATCACTCAAGATCTCTCCAGTTACTTTTCATGTAGTGTTGGCATACAGGCTTCAACTCACATAAGAGTGATCACTTTTCTAGCTAACTCAAAAAGAATAACCACAAGAAGGAATCTTTAGATCATCATCTTTCAATAACATAAATTTGTAAACGAATCACTTAAGATCTCTCCAGGTAATCTTCATGTAGTGTGTGTCCAAATGTTTACATGGACATGCGTTGGCATTTGAGTACTATTTTGGTTTCACTTCAATTTCATTTGAATGGATTTGGTTAGTATTTCGGTTGTTTTTGGTTTTGTTTCTGTTACAAAATTTTTCAGGCATGGTTTTCTAGATGTAGTTTCTCCATGTCTGAATTATTTTTGGGGATTGCAATGTTTTTTTCCTCTTTTTTATATTGTGATGCAGTATGAAGTTAAAAGGAGATAGGAAAATGTGAAAGGTATTATAGCTTCACATGTAAACCACACACTATGTCAATTGATGACCTCTACACAGTCATGCTACCAAAATTTAGGTAAAGTATAGAGAAATTAACAACAAAAAGTCCTCCAATTTGCCAAATTTTCTCTTCAGCTCAAGAACAACAAATTCAAACAGAATGGAGCCACTTATTGGAAAAATTCCAAACTATCAATTAACCAATTAGATCCATACACTAATCGCCGCACAATCAAAAAATTTATTAGAGAATTCGAGCTTCCACAATCTAGAGTTTTTTTGTAGAATATAATTTTGGGTAGAGAATCATTGTACCCAAATTCCAGATGACCATGCATGGTCCATCATCAGAATCCTCAAAATAATCATAGTGGTATACAACATTGATTAAAAAAAATTCTATGTAGTTACTACTTGCCATCTTAAATCTGTAAAATAAATCACACAAAGCAAGCAAAATGATCATGAACATTATATTCCCTAGAAAGAGAGGTCTAGAAGATAGATAGGAAATGTTGATAATACAAACAGTGAAATCCAAAAAAATAATAAAAATAGAAATTCATTAAAGTAGAAGCTTGATTTTGTAGTCAGAAACATCGAGTAAGGAAATTTCTATCCTCAAATCTTCAAAAAAAATCAAGTCAAATGATCATAAACATTTTATACCCTGAAAAGAGAGATAAAAAAGATAGACATGAAATGATCATAATACAAAGAAATCCCAAAAAACAAGTAAAATCAATATATTGTAAGCTTTCTTCTGTAGTGAATGAATCGATTGCATAATGTCTTGGGAAAAATTCTATCCTCAAATCATCAAAAAATAAATAATATAAAATTAAGAAAAATGATCATGAGGGGTCTAGAAGATAGATTTGAAAAATCTGCAAAATTGAAAATGCCTCTATGAAATCCAAAAAAATAAATATAACACCACAACCATTTAGTAAAATTAAGAGCCTTTATCCAACGGGTTGAGTTCAAGTGGTACCGAAATTGGTTCGTCTATAATGGAGCCTCTAGGTGAAATTCAAAGAAATGTGACAAAGTATTGAATTGAGAAAATAACAAGTTTTTAAAGTAAATATATGGTTTTCCCTTAGAAATTAGCTTATATCACATTGTGAAGATTATGCCTACCATTCTACACTATTTATTTTTATGTTTTTAAATCTAGGTTTAATACATCCGCCATATTTACAACTTTTTGGTAAATATTATGGTTTTTCCTTTAAAAATTAGCATGTAACGCATTGGAAAGATTTTGCCTACCATTCTACACTATTTCTTTGCAAATAGTACTCTTTCTTTGGACTTTCCCTGCAACTCCCAAATTTTAAAATCTGAGAGCCGAGCATTACCTCATTATTTCTCTTTTGTAGATCGTAAGGGAGCTCCTCGAAAGGGAGTATAACTTTAAATGACAACTTATCAATGGGCTTAAATTTGTTAACGTTGGTGAAAACATGCAGTCTGCTTTCATATGCGGGAAAGGCGATGGGTACTTTGTATCTTTCCTATGTCTATTTCCCTTCCGCACTTTAAAGTTAGCGGCTGTTACTTGCGAGGGGCCTTACCTCCTGTCGATTTCTTGGAACTCTTATTTGTTCGTCGAAAATCAACAAAAAAAGAATAAAACCCCCGCCCAGTCAATTTTCCCGTGAATGCATGCTAAAAATAGCCAGAAACGTGAAAACGTCCAGGTAGCCGTCAAACTGTCAATTTTAACATAGTCGTAGAAATGTCCGGAAGTGCCTTTCCCATAGGGGGAACGCCTTCAGCGTAATTAAAGTTACTTTAATTTGAAAAAGCCCACTTAGTTTTTTTTAAAAACCTTACTCTACGAAGACTTGACCCTTTTTAATTAAATCCACTTTTAAGTGCCACCCACTAAAACAAAACAAAACCACCCTTCATAAATCCAACGACTTAGTAAAATCAATCCACAACATATTTAAACCGGCCTCTTTGAAATAAAAAATGCGGACCACGTTTTTTTAAAAGCAACAACTTTTAATGACCCCACACTTAAGTTTTAAAATCACCGCATGAAATTTTATTGAAACACTGTTAAAACGGATATAGAAAAAGGAGTAGTGGCCAAAGGCGAAGGACGAGGTAGAAGTGGTTTAATGGATCACGTAAAATCTAATGCAGAGTGTAGGGTTTAACGAGGAGGAAAGAGAAAGTCACTACCATGCGCATGGAAGAGGAGGGTCAGGGAGGTAAAAAAACACAAATGACCCAGCGAAGGTTCACGCAAAAACCACCCAACAAAGATTCAACAAAAAAACAAGATCACCCACAATTCACGCAAAAAAGAGAGCTATACTTAAAGTAAATCCGAGTAATGCAACCCCATAACACAACATGCAAAGCTCCCTGAGACCAAGTCAGGAGTAAAATAATGCAAATAGCAGGGACATAGAGCAAGATAGAGCAGAAATTCAGATTTTCTAAAAAAAAATTCACTTGCATTTAAAAAATCTAATTAAAACCTATAGATGAAGACCCAACCTCTAGATTTGGTGGTGCCTCCAAATTTCGCTGTAGCTTGCTAGATCTGGCTATAAAACCCCTAAAACTTGCACATGCAAAAAAAAACAACACAAACTCCAAGAAACTAGATTGTCAAACCTATTAACAAGATTCCAAATAATGAACTTAAAACTTGCAGGAAAAGCTATAAAACCAAAAAATGAAGTAATCAACAACCAGATTCAAACAAGTGCACGTTTACTGAACATCCACTTTGATACTGTTGTATATATTTACCCCCCCGGGTAAATATGGATAAACGAAGGAAATCGGAGAAACAGAGCGGAGAAGCGGTTGAACCCGACATCAAAGACATGTCGAAAGGGTTGGAAAACCCGACGCAAAGCAAATTAGGTCTTGGAGGCGGAAAAGCATGGTGCAGAAGCATGTTGGAGAGGCGGATGAACCCGACATCAAAGGACATGTCGCAAGGGGTGGAAAACCCGAAATCAAAGGCAAATCGGGTTTCGGGTTTCGGGAAACACGAAACATGAAGCATGCAGATCGCAAAGCATGTCCCGATGCTCGAGGGTTCCGCAAACCTGACAACAAAGGAAATCGGGTCTCAGAGTCGGGGAAACACGTCGGGAAAGCACGGAGCGAAAACATGTTGCGCCACCTCCCAAACCCGATGCATATGCAAGCTACATCTCCGAACCTGAAACAAAGGAAAAACTTGGAAATAGCGGCGGAAGCGGGTTTCGGGAAAACGCAGGCATCAAACACATGTTGAGGCATCCTCCAAACCCGATGTAGATGCAGAAGGAGAAACCCGAACCCGACTGGAAACAGACCCTGACGTGGGAAATATTTAGATCGCCATAACTTTTCACAGGGAGCTCGGATTCACACAAGGTTGGACTTTTCGGAAAGCTCTCGGCGTCCTCTACCCAGCTACGACTGGATATCTTTAATTGGGTGAGAACAAGTTCTTAAAAATGCAAAAATATAGTTCGCCATAATTTGGGTTGTTGAGATTCTCACCTACTGCCATGATTCGATGAAGTTAGGTGCAGTCTTGGAGGTAGTTGAGGGAGCTCCGAATTCTCCTCTTCTCCCTCATTTTCTTGTATAAATGGTAAAGAGAGGCTCTTTGTCAAAAGTGTTGGGCATTTCTGCTTTGCACCCTCCCTTCTCTCCTGCTTGCAAGAGGATTTGTGGAGTTTTCAAGCCTCCCATATGGATTGTAATGCCGTTTTTTGCCTCTTGGCCACTGTACAATGTATTGAATCAATCCTTTGAGCAATGTATATGTATGTCTGTGATTGATTTTAAACCCTCTCATATATTCATTGCTGTTATTTTGATCTCTCATTGCATTTTGGTTGCCTGTGCATGGTGCTGGTATTACATCTATGTGGTCTGTGTTTAATCTTGCAAAAGCAAGTGTTCAACATTCCTCGGTGCATCACCTCCTTAGCTTAGGTTTACTTTTTATGCATTTCTCTCTCCCTGTCTCCTTGGTAGTTAGATTAGTTTTTTGGGTAAACCTCTGCGTTTTATTGGTGCATCTGAACAGAGGAATAGGAGTCGGCCTTCATCCGGAGAGCTTTTCCGATTTCGCGAGGTCCCACACTTGGGAAAAGCTCCATGTTGTGCAATCGCACTGAGATTCTCAATCCATCGTGTTGCAGAGTCCCAGGGGTGCTGCGATTCGTCACCAACAGTTTTGGCACGCCCGGTGGGACCAAGAGGTCATTCCATGAAGATTTGAAGGAGTTTTCATGAAATTCAGACTAAGAAATTGCAGTTTTAAAATTTTAGATTTTTGCTCCTTCCAGCCTGAACTCCGAAATCATTTTTCAAGGGTTTATCTTGCTCAAAACAGGTCAAAATTTCACCAGTTGGTAGATCTGAGGGTAATCTTCAAATGGGTATTCTTTGGTTTTTTGAGATTTTGATTTTCAAAATTTCATGGTATTTAGTGATTTCGGGTTTTCGGGGTCCGAGAACATCAAAACAGCAATTCGGGTTTTGGGGGATGCATTGCATGGTCCTATTCCCGACAGCAAAGAAAATCAGGTTTTGAGGGATGTCAGACATGTTCCAAGTTCCGACACATAGCAATTCGGGTTTTGTGAGTTGCATCGCATGACCTGAGTTCCGCCTGTACCTTTCGGGGATCCGTAGCTGCACAACATGACATGAGTTCCGAATTGAAGACTACATCCTCCAGGTCCTTCAAATTTTTAATTTCCATTTCAATATTGCCAGGTTTGGTGTGTAACTTGGCAAAATCCAGCCTTTTAGAGGCATATTCAAAAACACATCTGGCGACTCCATCTGATCAGCAACCCATTTCTCTGAGTTGCAGACCCGTTTCCATTCATTTCCATCCATCTTTCCTTCCATCTCTTTCATTCTTTTCCATTCCATGAAGTTGTGCAACCATGACTTCATTTCCATCATGGAATTCACATTTCCAACAACAACAAAGTATATCCCACCTCCAACACGTTTTACAAATCCTCCAGATCAGCATGCATACTCATATGAACAGCAGTGCCAAAGTCAGTTTGGCTATGGAGCTTTCCAAGAGCAAGAGTATGCATATAACGAGGACCATCAGATGCAAGATGCTGGTCTGCTGGAAAAAATCCAAAAAATGGAGGAGGGGATGGTGCAGTCCAGGGCTCAAGCACAAATGAAAGCTTTTGGAATCGGTTGTGGAGCACCCTGTCCATGGGTGGGACCTTTTCCAAGGCATTACAGCCCTCAGGAGAAACTTGACTTCATGATTGCAACGCTACCTTTGCTTGCAAAGTGGATCGAAGGAATAGAGGTGTATGAGAGGAGTATTCAACAACCTTGTCAATGGGTAAGCACACCATCTCATGCCTTTTTGTTTCCTCTTTCCCAATCTGTCCCATTTCAGCAGTGTCAAGTTTCAAACTCTCCATCTGCTGTCCCAAGTGTTGAATCCATTTCTCCACCCCCTAGTCTTCCACCTCATCTCGATTCTTCTTTCCTTTTCCCTTCCAAACAGTCATCCCCTCCACAAAAGCTAATAGAAATACCCCCTCCTCCAAAGAAACAAGAGGTTTCATTGCCTCCACCACCACAAAAAATTGTAAAACTAGTTGAGGTACAACCCATCCCTCCTCTTGCATTCCCAACTCCATGTGGGGAAGAAGAAATTGCAAAAATCAGTCATCAAGGACAGCAAGAGGAAGAGCCAGGAAAAGAAGAAATGATTAAGAGCTTAGTAAGTTTGGCTCTTAAATTTGGAATTGAGAAGATCCCTCTGCTGGTAAAGCCTACGGAAGAGGCTAAGGTAGAAACCATGGTGGTCAAGACTGATTTTGTTGTGGCAGAAGAAGAGCAAAACGAAGGAGCAGATCAGCAATCTGCTTGCTCAGAATGTAGTGTCCATGTTGACACTCTATTTGAAGGGAATGCTGATGTAATTCAAGTTGCAATCAGCCATAGAGGAAGAAAACTCTGAAGGAGATCTTGCAGCCCCAACTTGTCCTCTAGGGTAGCAGACTGAAGAGTTTGACTTGACAAACTTCGTGCTAGAGGAAGAGTTATATCAAGAGCAAGATTTCCTTCAAGTAGTAGAGGCGGGAGAAGCTGCTCCAAAGGCAAAAGAAGAGGAGCACATCCTAGTTGTGGAGGAGAAAAGTGCAGATCCAAGGGCTTTGAGCACAAAGCAGGCTACAGGAGAACCTTCAGTTCTTCTTTCTACTTCACCTCTCCCAAGTTATAGTACTGAAGAGGAGTTTGATCTCTCAAACTCAATATTGGAGAGTGAAGGAAACCATGGTGGTCAAGTTGCAGATCAAGAGGACACCATGGGAGAAGTTGAACACGAGCAGCAGGACAGCAATGAGGCAGTTTACCTGTCAGATTTGGAGGACTGTTTTGATGGAGAAGAACCGGTTGAGTTTCACCATTCTCTCTTTCATCATCCACATTCCAAACACCAGAGCCTGCTGTCATGAAGGAGAGCATTCATTTGCAGCCAGCCTGCATCTTATAGCAGCTCTTTGGAATCAAAATTGGAAGGTTTTAATCTTCCATGTTCTTCATTGGAGGAAGAGAAAGGACAAAAGAATTTCACCATTTCTTCCACATCATCCATTCAAGAGGGTCTACAAGAAGACTCCATTTTTGGAGTTGAAAATCAGAGCTATGGGCATATCAAACGGATCAAACCTTGCCCAATCAGGTATTTGGCTTCATTGGAGCCAAAGGAGAAGCTCACAACCAGTCATGCTTGCTTCTAAGCATGAGGGTGAACTACAAAGTACCAAGGATCAGCTGCCATACCTCTCCAATCCAAATGCAGAGCAACTAAAAGAGGTATTGGATTTGTTTTCAGTTGACACCTTGATGATTTGGGTAGAAGACCAGCTTCTTGTTGATTTTCCATCCATCCAAACAGCCATGATCAGTGCCAAATCAATTGCATGGCTGCCAATTTTGAAGAAAGGAAGCTATTTTGCACAACCAGTTGCAGGGTTTGTTTAGCTTGCCTTTGCTTGCAGTTAGAGTAGAGTAGGTAGGTTTGCTTTCAGCAGAAGAAGTGCTTGTGCACACTCTGCATGTTCCACTTGGAGCATGTATGATTTCCAGTTTTGTACATAGTTTTTGGTGTTGCTGGTTTTGCTCTGGCACAGTCCATTTCGGTGGCATTTTGGTGAGAACAACTCTAAGTTCAATGGAGTTTCAAGTGGCTCAGAGGGGGTTTTCAAAAGATATCAAGTTGGTTTCAGGTTATTGCTTATGACTCCATGCCAATGGATCGCTAAAAGGCCACTGATCTTCTACCTAGCAGGCAGGTAACCCCGTGAGTCGCCAAATTGTTGTATATATTTACCCCCCCGGGTAAATATGGATAAACGCAAGGGAAATCGGGAAACAGAGGCGGAGAAACATGGATGGAACCCGGCATCAAAGACATGTCGAAGGGGTTGGAAAACCCGACATCAAAGCAAATCAGGTCTTGGAGGCGGAATGTCATGGCGCAGAAGCATGTCGGGAGAGGCGGATGAACCCAACATCAAAGGACATGTCGCAAGGGTTGGAAAACCCGACATCAAAGGCAAATCGGGTTTCGGGTTTCAGGTTTCGGGAAACATGAAACATGAAGCATGCAGATCGCAAAGGATGTCCCGATGCTCGAGGGTTCCACAAACCCGACAACAAAGGAAATCGGGTCTCAGAGTCGGGGAAACACGTCGGGAAAGCAAGTGAAAACATGTTGCGCCACCTCCCAAACCCGATGCATATGCAAGCTACATCTCCGAACCTGAAAAAAAGGAAAAACTTGGAAATAGTGGCGGAAGCGGGTTTCGGGAAAACACAGGCATCAAACACATGTCGAGGCATCCTCCAAACCCGATGCAGATGTAGAAGGAGAAACCCGAACCCGACTGGAAACAGACCCTGACGCGGGAAATATTCAGATCGCCATAACTTTTCACAGGGAGCTCGGATTCACACAAGGTTGGACTTTTCGGAAAGCTCTCGGCGTCCTCTACCCAGCTACGACTGGATATCTTTAATTGGGTGGGAACAAGTTCTTAAAAATGCAAAAATACAGTTTGCCATAATTTGGGTTGTTGAGATTCTCACCTACTGCCATGATATGATTGAAGTTAGGTGCAGTCTTGGAGGTGGTTGAGGGAGCTTCGAATTCTTCTCTTCTCCCTCATTTTTTCTCATATAAATGGTCAAGAGAGGCTCTTTGTAAAGTGTTGGGCATTTTTGCTTTGCACCCTCCCTTCTCTCCTGCTTGCAAGAGAATTTGTGGAGTTTTCAAGCCTCCCATATGGATTGTAATGCCTTTTTTTGCCTCTTGGCCATTGCAATGTATTGAATCGATCCTTGAGCAATATATGTATGTCTGTGATTGATTTTAAACCCTCTCATATATTCATTGCTGTTATTTTGATCTCTCATTGCATTTTGGTTGCCTGTGCATGGTGTGGTATTACATCTATGTGGTCTGTGTTTAATCTTGCAAAACGGGTGTTCAACATTCCTCGGTGCATCACCTCCTTAGCTTAGGTTTATTTTTATGCATTTCTCTCTCCCTGTCTCCTTGGTAGTTAGATTAGTTTTTTGGGTAAACCTCTGCATTTTATTGGTGCATCTGAACAGAGGAATAGGAGCCGGCCTTCATCCGGAGAGCTTTTCCGATTTCGCGAGGTCCCACACTTGGGAAAAGCTCCATGTTGTGCAATCGCACTGAGAGTCTCAACCGATCGCGTTGCAGAGTCCCAGGGGTGCTGCGATTCGTCACCAACAGATACCATATAAGATTATTTTGTGAGGATCAATGCAAAACTTTATGCACATTGAAGAGGGTTGTACTTCCAAGGGTGATGAGAATGCTTCACGTAATCAACAAGAGTGTGAATTACAAAATGAGAATCAAGTAAGAAAGAAATGGGGTGTCTGACATGCTCATAGATCAGAAATAAGAGGTACATAGATAGGAGTGTTGTGTAACTCATGTGCATGAAACATGTATACAACCCTATTGACCTATTCAACTATGGCCTATTCTCACTAAGTGAGATGACTAACTATCTAGGTGGAAAATTCGTCGAATGACGACGAAACAAGTCATATACACCAACAAAATCAACTGGAGGGTTTTTTCATACCTGAAGAAGAAACAAAGGTATGTAGACTTAGAATATCTTTGTATGACCTTAAACGAACACCCCCGGCTTAGTACATCAAGATTGATGAGCATCTCATTTAGCATGGATTTGTGAGAAATCCATATGATCCCAAACTCTACCTTAAGAGGCAAGGAGGAGAGATTGTAATAGTTGTTGTATATGTCGATGATCTAGTTATAATTGGAAACACAATGAAGATGATTGATGCTATGAAGAAATATCTTAATCGATCATTCAACATGATAGATCTCGAGATCATGCACTATTGTCTTCAATTGGAATTATGATAGAAGGAAAATCGTGTATTTGTTTCTCAGTTGAAATATACCAAGAAAATGTTCAAGAAATTCAAGACGATGGATTGAAAACCGATTGTTACATCCATGGAGACGAGACTTCATTTATCTCGTACAGATCCATATCTTTTGGTAAATACAAGTCTCTATCGATAGTTGATTGGGAGTCTCATTTACCTAACATATATTAGAACAAATATTATTTTTGTAGTTGGCTATCTTTCCCGGTTCATGCAGGAACCTAGAGTTTGTCATTGTAAAACAACAAGGCAGATCTTGAGATATCTCAAGGGTACTATGGATCTTGGTCTAGAGTACAAGAAGAATGATCATTTCTTTTTGACTAGATATTCAAATTCAGATCATGCTGGTAATATTGATGATAGGAAATTCACTTCTAAATCTATATTCTTTTTTGGATATGGACTGATATCATGGGGAAGAAAGAATCAAAACTTTATTTCTTACTCTATTACATAGGAAAAATATTGTGTTGCAGGTGGAGCTATCTGCGAAGCAATATGGATATGTCACATACTTGAAGGTCTTGGAGTACCACAGAAGAAATCCACTACCTTGTATGTTGACAATGAGGTTGTTCTCAAACTTGTTCGCAATCTAGTGTTTCATTAGAGAACCAATCATATTGAGGTAAGGGATTATAATGGTTATTCTGAAATTCCATTTTCATTTGCTAGTCCAATTTTGTATTCACTCTTGCTTTTGAGTTCTCATTTTTCACGTCACTACTGATACCAAATTGATTCTTGATCATTCCTGGCTCTCCATTTCAATAACTAGTCTTACGCTTTCTAATGGGAATTCACTCTTTTCTTTTCATGCTCTACAGGACCATTGTTCCCATTAACTGGTTCTTGGTATAATCTTTGATGTTTCTAACACTATCATAGGTTTATTAGTGCTTCATGTTTACCTACTACTCCAAATGATCCTCCATGTATACCGACTCATTCTTGACCTGATGCTCAAAATGGTGTAACTTGCATAGTGCTTCATGCTCTTGAAAGGGGAATGAGCACAAGGTTGGTGCCGAAATATCAAGATCGTCAATTTCTTCATCTTGATCATCTTGAGCTACAATAGTAATATCCAAGATAGTGTCAGGTGGAATCATCCTTAAGCAATTGAAGTATCTTTTCATCTATCTTTTTTCACTGGGAAGGTCCTCTTCTCCAAATGGAGAAGGGAAACCTTAATATTCATAATCATACTCACCAAAAAAATCTTCATGTTGGATTTTGAGAATATGATTTAAAAATTGAGACTAACCTACCTATTGATGTAATTTCTTGTTTAATTCAATTTAATGAGTTAGATACTAAAGAAAGTACACAACTCAAAACATGGAGGGTTTATATTACCTCAAAAGCGTGATGTGGATGAACGGGCACCGAGTAGCTGATCTTTGTTGTAGTTGATGACCTACAAATAAGAGAGACTGAAAAGGAGATTTATTAGATGGGATATGCGAGGGTTTCCTGAATAATGCCAACTCCAAGAAGTGTTAGCTTCCTTTCGTGGATGTTAACCCCCGTTTTAAAGAAACGGTGAAGTAAATGATAGATAAGTAGATTGCATGCAAAAACATAGATACTATTGAATCAGAGAAATGAATGAAATTGATCTAAAAGCTGATTTGACTAAAAGAAATGTAAATTAAATGTTACATGGTCTGGGTTGATGGTGACCCAGACTATGCAAAAGTAGGTCAGCGACAACCTGGGAGAAAAGATATGAATAACAAAAGAAATATGCAGGCCTGCAAAGGTCTGAGTGTAAACTGGAATGGTAACAGAGGCCTGTGGGTGCTAGGAGATGACTTGCAGAATGATCTCTAGGACATAAAGGCAGAGAAAAGGAAAAAAAATAGTGATTTGGTTAAGATATTTGAAAAATAGGACCCTGGTCAACGACGACTAGGGTGGGTTGACGACGACTGTAGCATAGTTAGATAAGGCTGAGGTCAAAAGGATGAAATGGGAGACCTACAAGTGAAGAGATTGGAAAATAAGGTTGATGACAAAACTCTAAGTGTTGTAGAATTTGATATGAACTTGCAAAATGTTAGATTGAATAAGATATTAATAGAAATAATATAGATGGCATAAAAATCAATGAAAAACCTCTCATAGTTATGCACATGATCAAAATGAGACTCCAAGGGCCTCAAGAGGATTGTTGGGATGCTTTGGTTTGATGGTTGATTTACAGAGTGCAATAAAATCAGAGATGAGTGACACCTATGTGTTTTTTGTGTTGTTTTTGGAAGGAATGACCTTAGTCTTATAGGGTTGACGATGGTTGGGCTAGGTCACCACCGACCACGGGGAAAATTTCCCTAATGGGGTGGTTTTTTGTGCTTTGAGTTGGGATTTCATGTTTTTAAGGAGGGAAAAAGATCTTTAAAGCTTATGTGTAGGATTAGGCTATTTAGGGATGGATATTAGGTAGTTAGAAGATAGAGATGGGTAGAAAAAGCATAAGGATTTATATTTATGATAAAAGCGTCCTAAATAGCAAGTTGATTAGGGCAAGCTAAGATTAATTAATTAATTAAAGTGAATTATATGATGATAGGATAATAAGTAGGCAATTTATTAACTGTGGAAGGGGATGTATTTAATTAAAGGGAGGACCTAGATAGGACCCTAGAAAAATATGCACATGTGGGCAGATAAGGGTAGAGATAACAAATTTCGGTGTCTATATTTTCCCCTTTTAGTTGAGTGGTTTGCACTAACAAGCCATGAGACAAAAATAGTGAGAGAAAGAGTATGATGTAGATTGATGGAAGTTTGATGATGAGCTCCCCCTCAAACGAGGGATCAATGATGCCAGGGGAAATCGATGACGCGTTTGAAAAAGGTAGATGGTGAAGGGCGGGTGGGTGAAGAAATATGGGTAAAAGGATATTGTAAGGCAAGATGCCCCAAGTAAAAAAGATTGCAATTAAAATGAAAACCATGGTGGTGAATCCAATATCACATCAGTAGAGGGAAAATTGTGGTCTCAATGGAGATGGGAAACAATGCTCTATAAGCCAGCGAGTGGGTGAAGATCATTGTAAAATGGAGAGAATCCAATGAGAAATATTTCAAATGGATGCAATCTGAAATGATCACGGGTTCATAGGCGAGCATCAAAGTATGCACAACTAAATGCAAAAATTACATGAAATCCTTTGTACATGAGGAATCAAGTGAAAAATTATGCATACACAGAGGACATGGGTGAAAATAATGGTGCCCTAGCACATGACACGAAAAAAGGCCAAAAAGGGGAGTAGTGAAATAATATGCGCCAAGGGGAAGATAAGTATGGACACGAAGGTGGAATTTGTGCAAAAATTGGATGAGATTGAAAAAATAAAATGCCCAAAGAGGGAGTAAGTATGGACATAAAAGTGGAGTTCGAGATTACAAAAGGATAGGATCAAAATATTGAAATAGAATGACCTAAAGGGACAATAAAGGTGGCCACAAAGGTCGAATTTGAAGGATGCCCAAGAAGAGGTCATAAAAAAAGACCATGGAAACAAAAAAAAAGGCTACTAATGTCAGTCGATGACGACCAAGGACAATCGACGATGATCCAAGGGGTCAATGGTGACAAGGTGTCAATGGCTATATAAGCTTGGGGGTCGACTGATGATGCTCATTTTCACACGTAAAATTAATGAGAGAGAGTAAAGAGATTAAAGATAAAACTGTAAAATGAAGGCCGTAAGAGCTGCAAGGAAACACCAGAGGGTGTGGAGGATGGTGAGTAACAAAACTCAAGCTTGTTTTTAGTTTAATTTTGTATTTATTTATTTTTTTGCATTTTTTTAAGAAAAAGTGGATGATAATAATCAAATATAATAATCCACTTAAGAAAAAGTGGATGATGATGGGAAAAGTATAAGATGAAATGATTTACTTTTACTTATATTGTTAGATTATGATGTTGGATATAATATTGTGCTACTTGGGATTTATATATGAATGGATGATTGATGATGTGAATTTGTTGTATGGTTAATGAGGATTAGGATTTGTTATCCTATAAAATTGGAAAGGGAAATTTTACAGATAACCCTACCGAAATTTTGTTCTGGACCCTCGTCAGGGACCCCTTGCATTCGAAACGTTGCAAAATCCCTTCCCGGGAAATCCAGTTTTCCAAAGTTAGCCTTTTTTGGTCCTTTTTGGTTGGGCGCACATAATAACTATGCAACATCAAGTTTTGGTGCACCCCCTTTAAATCCTTTGACGCATGCTTTCTCGTGTCAACAGGAATTTTGGTGCGCCTCACTATGTTGAGTCTTCCTTGCATGCGCCAAGGCGCATGCGCCTTCCTGTCAACAAAGCTTTTGTTGCGCCACTTTTTGGTGCGCCTACACATATTCCTCTATCAACACCACTTCTGGTGTGCCAAAGGCACACATAACTTTGTGTTGACAATCATTTTGATGCGCCACGGGGCGCATGTTTTCTTGTGTCGACAGTGCTTTTCATGCGCCACTTGAAAAATTTGGTGGCGCATTTATTGCTACCTCGCCTATAAATAGGCGCGTCTGCGCTGTCATTATCATCCGACACAAATCACATGATTTTCTCTGTACCTACCAGCGCACCTGCCCTGTCATTTTCAATCGCTTTGTGGACCCGTTTGCACATTTCTTCGTTATATCCGGGTAAGAGGTCCTCATTTCTTTTGTGTGTTTTGTGCTTTGGTTCTTTGTTTGCTTGTTGGTTTGGATTGGGTTTAGTTAAAAAATCTGTCAAAGCATGGACTCCCCACCCTCCTTGCTGTTTCCTTTTTCCATGCTTCCCCCCCCTCTTTATAGATCTGTTGGTAAAGGGGGGCTCTGTCCTTAAAATAGCCTGGAACTCTCATTTTATAAGCTTCTTCATAACCCAAATGACCCTGCAGAAGGATCTGACCACATGTAAAACCCCTCAAAGAATTATGGCTTGAAAATAAGAGGCTGTTATTTTTCTCCTTTGGCGCATCTGTCTCCCCTGCAATATGATAAACAGGAGCGCCAATGGTGCACTTTCCCTGCCTGTTACATGATAAACAGGCCCGCCAATGACGCACTTTCCCTGCCTGTTACATGATAAACAGCTGCTCCCTCATGGCACGCTTCCTTCGCTTGTTGCAGTCACTTTCCCTGCTCCCTGTTTGGCGCACCAAACTCATATGTCGCATTGCAAAACCATGCGCACTTTGGTGCACCTTGCGTCTGTGCAACACCAGCCAAATATGTGCCAAGTACCACTGATAAATCGGCGCCGGTGCATCCATCATTGCAACAACATCATGTTGTGCAGACCTTCCATGCGCTGCGCCAAGTTCCCCTATGGTGCATGAAAAAATGATGTTACACGCAATAAGCTCGTGCCCTTTGGCACATCCTACACCCGTGTAACATGAAAAACATGTGCGACCTTTACAAAATGCATACATATGGTGTAGGTGCACTTGTGCTTACAACAACAAAGAATGCAACTTGCAGTATTCATGCGCCATGCGCCCTTTAGCGCCGATTTATCCCCTGCAGCATCCCTTTCCTGTGCGCCTTACTATTTAACCCTGCAGCTTGCAGTATTCATGCGCCCTACGCCCTGAGGAATTAAAATCACCAACTCTTTCTTCTGTCAGCATTTCAATGGAAAATCAAACAGCTGACATGAATTTCTTGTGTTGGGTTTCACTTCTTATTCTTGTAGATCAGCAACTAAGTTCAGAAGAACATATGTCAACATCAAGCAAGAGACCTGCCAAATCTAAAGGCAAGGCCAAGCTCACAGAAGAAGAAATGAAGTATAAGTATTAGAGGGTCAGAATGCCCGAGTCCCAAGCAGAGTGTGACCTAGACATCAGAGACTCAGAGCTGGGTCATATTGATATGGAGGATTTCTGGACCAGAACTAGGAAAGTCATAAGAAGTCCATGGATGGACAAATTGATAGGCAGTGCCCTGCACTTTGCTAGAGGGATCCCATCAAGTGCTGTGAATAATGAATTTATGATGGTAGTGGCCCGATGCTACAACAAAGACACAAGATGTGTCCATGGTGAGAAGGGCGAGGTCATAATTAACCTCACTGCCCGCCACTTTGAGATAATGCTCGGCATTCCTCATCACCGGCACTTTGTGGCCGTAAGCCAGGAAGATTGCATCAAGGCCTGGGATGATAATGAGGATCAGTGCATGCAGCTGATGAACGAGGTTTATCTGAAGAATAAAAAGGTGGTGAATCGGTGGCCACAAGTCATTCATCATAGTGACTTTTCAGAGGAACTCAGCGACACAATCACGTTCCTAAGTAGAGTCTTTGGGCTTCCTGACGCCCATTATTTTCACAAGTGGATGCTATGATACCTTGAAACAATGAACAAAAATGTGCTCGATCAACGCTTTGAGTGGGCAGAAATCATAAGTAGCATGATATCAGAGCAGCTACAACAACTTAACACAACGGGGAGGTTCTATATGAACTCCTACGTGGTCTATGTTGCAGCTTCAGAAAGGGACTATCCAGCTCTGGTGCGATGCGGGGTTTGGCCCCAAGTTAAAATCTATGAATATTATCTAGAGCTGAAGCTGGAAAATAGCATCCCCCAATTTACAAAGATCAATGATGCATTCTTCTACTTCATCATCTGCCTGTTGAGGTCGAATATGACTCACGGTCGTACGACCAAGAGCATAGTAGCAGCTACTGAGAAGTGGGGGGCCCTATTCACTCAATTCCCCACATTCACCTATCTGAGGGCAGTCAATTTCTTGGGGGAACCGACTAGACTACCAAGATATGCTGGACCCAAGTTGATCCTATTGGAGCTGTTGAGGCAGCTTGTTACTTACCATGAAAAGTGCGTAAAAAGAAAGAAGGGTGGAACTCCTTTCCCCCTCACAGTGGGTAGGTATACGTGTCTCACTCACCACAAGGCAAAAGATATGTTTGTAGAACTGGAGCTGCTGAATCTGAAACATGACTTCCCAGCAAGGCCCACCTTCGACCCAAGAAATTGTTTGCCTAGGGCCAAGCTCAACCCGATCCACATCCCTCAGATCGAAGATATCTACATCGACATATATCATGAGGTTGAGCTCAGGAGGAAGGATCATTCCCACTTGGCCTTAGCAGAAATCATCCAGTACGGGGTAGCCATCATCCCCAAAGGCTACCAAACTACTGAGCAAGAAGTGGATCAAGTGTATCTTGACACGGGTGGGGACGATTGGCCTTTCGTGTTGATTGATAGAACCAAAGCGCCTCAGACAATTGAGGAGAGAGTCAAGGAAACTCTGCGCAGAACAGAGCATTGGTGCCGAATGAACGGACTCATCTACCTCGGGGTCGATTTCACAACCTCTCCATTGGGCAATGCACCTCCTCAGGCAAAACAACAGCCAAAAGGCAAGGGAAAAGGCAAAGAGGGTGAATCCAACTCCACCCAAGAGGAAGCTCCTGAAATTCCTCCTTCCGCTACACCGGAAGAAGTTATAACTCTGGCTTCTCCAGAGAAAGAAACAGCGGAAGATGTTTTAATAGGCACATCCACTCAGGATGTGGCCACTGCTGCAACAATTGAGGTCCCTTCTGTCCCTTCTCCCTCTCCTCCTTCCCCTCCTCGAGTGACCCAAGCGACCATTCCTTTGGTCGTGTCCTCTCCCCCTTCTTCTACTATTCCTCCTGCTTCTTCATCCATCTTCTCTTCTCTCGCGGATCTGTCCCCCTCCATTTCTTCCCTCATCTCTGAGCTCCCTTCCCTTCCTATGTCTTCCTCCCCTGCAGTATCCCTTCCTCCCATGAGCACTTCCTCGGCCTCCCTCTCGATGCCGCCTCCACGTATCTCCACGTTTTTCCCTTCTACTACTGCAGCTGCCCCCTTCTCTGTTTCTGGTCCTTCTCCCCTAAGTCTAGCCTGGATCTCCCAGCACCTAAGTCAACAGAAAAGGAAAGTTCCCATCACACTGATGGACTTCTCCATTATCCCATCAAAGGGGGCCAAGAAGCAAAAGCCTATCACATGCTTCTCTTAGAGTGCTTCGGGAGAGAGGGTAATGGAGATCACATACCCCAATCCTCTGAAGGATAAAAAGGATCTGTCTTTGACAGATTACACAGTGACTCAAGTCACAATGGGGACGTCTTCCAAAAGCCTTTAGGGAGAGGCCCTATATGCAGTTGACGCCCTCTGCAAGAAGCTTCAAGAAGCAAAAGAAGAGAAAATGCTACTGAAAGAGCAAAATAAACATCTGCTCCATGCCTTATAGAAGATGGGCATCGCACCTCCCACAACTGCCGCCGAAACTCCTGAGCCTCTGAGTGAAGATAAAATTAATGAATATGCAAAGATCGGCGAGCAGGGTATGGCAGTTTCCACCTGGAGGAGCAAGATCCTCAAGGACAGTGAACGAGTGATCGCCAAGTTCACCGATTTGTATCTGAACATCAACAAGGTGAATAAAGAACTCCAGGCGTTAGCAGGACCCATATCCGAAGAGCTGGACCATGCTAGGCTATAGCATGAGACCTTTCAAAGAATGTTTGACTGTTCAGTCGAAGATCTGGTCAAGTTCGGCGTTTTCGGTCACCCCAGGGCCCTCAATAAAATCCTTTCCACTCTGGATTACCAGATGGATCAACTGGAATTCGTCCTCGAAAAGATTGATAAGGTAAAGGAAGAAGCCCTAGACGCAATGCATCAGATGGAACAAATTGTTCTAACGATGTCTCCAGGGTTGCTTACTCCTTCTTTCACCTTAAGGAAGGTTGACGAAACCATCCAGATCTTCAAGGAGATCGTTTCGCAAGGGCTGGGGCCAGAGGTCACTTTTGACGCAGAATCTATCAATAACCTGCTGGCCTGTTGGGACTTCATCGGGTTCTTAATAGAAGCAGAGAATGAATATTCCAAACTCCCAGAGAAGCTCACAGACGAGTGGGAGACTTGCGAGGCTATCAGTGAGCGACACAAGGATCCTTCCCAGGATCAATTAGAGCCCATGATCAGCAAGTTCATGGAATACCGCGCCCAATTCCACATCTCGTCACCCGAGCAGCAAAAGTAGGATACCCCTTTCCAGCCATGGGATGATGACGATGAATAATTTCTCTCTCTTCTTCGACTTTCTTTTTGCAAATGTCTAAAGTATGTTGGCACAAATGATGACATCATCCATGTTGCACCATGGGATGATGTCATCCATCAAGTTGTCAAAAGTCAACATGACTTTGAGATATTTTTGTAGATATTATGTAAATAGGTGGTTGGTTCCTCTTTTGCCTTCCTTCTTCTCCTTCTTCTATAAATACTTGAATACTTGTTGTATTCAGGGGTGAATACTTTTCAGATGAGAAATAGAAGTAAGAAGAAGATTTTGAACTCTTTGTAACAGAAACAAATATTGAATACAATATATTTAGACTTTGTGCTGAATACATGTGTTTTAACATCAGATCTTTCTTATGTTAGATTTGTGTGATTGTTCTATTGGATTTGCTTCTAATTTGATGTCATTTATTCATCAGTATTGCTTTATCGGTCTATGCAAGTAGGTTCGGCTCTGTTTACTACCAACCCAAACCATAGACCATTTGACCCTTCTGCTTTGGAATTCATTTCTTTTCTCCCTTCGGATCTGATCTTTCTTTCATCTCCCCCTCCTTTCTTTTCTTCTCACAGCCAGAAATACACCTACTGGGATGAGATCCCAAACCCCCGAAGGCAGAATATTGTGAGACTTGCATAGATTCCTTGCTGGTAGAATAGCAATAAACCAGTTTCACTTTGCTGACTCAAAGAGGGGCTATGCCCTGCACACTGTTGACTCGTTTATCCAAAAATCTACCCAAGCGACAGATTTTCGAACCAACAGTTTTTTGGCGACTCCACTGGGGGATCGAACCCAGATCTATCAGATCTATGATGGTGGTATGATAGAAAATCAGTAAAAATTTGAAAAATCACTACCTGTTTGCAAACTTTAACTTTTTGTTAAAAATCTAATTTTTTTGCAAAAGTGCTCTAAATCGAAAATTTTCTTCTGAGATCCATAGATCTGGCCTAGTTGGAGACCTTTAGTTCACTGAGTTTTTATAAAAATATGTATTTTTCCGTAGATCTGAGTTTTTGACTGTTTACCGAAATTTTCAAACTCTTTGAAAAAGTCAACTTTAGATCCGAAAATCAGCTTACTAATCTTCACTGTCATTTTATCCTCATTGTTCTTTGTCATTAAACCGCAATCGGTTTTTAGAAGAGGATAATTTTAAATATTCAAAAAAGTACATGCTGCTGGTTTTTGTCAGAAAAACCAGAAAATCAGCAGGTACAACCAAAAAGAATTTTTAAATCTGCTCCACAACATCGCAGATCTGGAAGGTACACTGGCGGGTGAACCATTTACTCATAGCAGGAGAGCTTGTGGAGAAGTCGATCCTACTTTTGATCTGCTTCAAAGGCACAACTTCAGTATAACACCGACGCACTTTTCATCACTAAGTTCAGCTGATCGGTCAGCCAGAAGTGCCTCACCTCCATGAAAGAACCATTTTTCACAAGGAGCCTCCACATCCCTTTGTAGCGCCTTGCTGCTCAGTGGAACTGTGTTTCCAGCCCGTGTTCTTTTTCCAGCTGTCCAGATGGCCGTACCATGGGGAAATGCTATGGGTCCCCTGGCTTTGCCACATCCTGTTCACGCGCTCCCTCATGGAAACCGAAAGAATTTTCCCAAATTTGACGGGAGCGGAAACCAAAGCATAGATTCACACATATCTGCATTCATCATGTCATGCAGTATCCTAGATGTAACCCATGAAGATGTGTCGGTTCGCCTTTTCCTGGAAACTCTACAAGGGCCCGCAGTAGAATGGTTTCAGCATTTACCGGCCGGATCTATTACCAGTTGGGCCACCTTGCGGGATGCTTTTGAAGACAGGTACAAGCCTTCAGAAGATGCATTTGCATTGTTATCACAGATCACTCACCTGAAGAAGGAGGCCAATGAGACCATGCGTGATTTTATCGCCAGGTTCAATGCATTAATCAACCGTGTGCCTGTTGCCATGCTTCCAACACCGGAAAATCAGAAGTGTTTCTTCGTGAACGCTATGAGTTCGAAAGTAAGTTTCTTACTCCTGCAAGAGCAAGTGGCTACCTTGATTCTCACCCAGGCCACTGCCATCCGAATTGAAGATAATTTGATAATATCTGGCGAATTGAAAAGGGAATCATCCAAGCTTAAATCTTCGGGCCCTGCTCCCACTACTTCGTCTGATCCGGCATTTCAAAAGATGGCAAATGACTTGCTTGCATTAAAGAAGCAGTTAGCCCAAGCTTCCCTCGGTTCCTCATACCGGGATATCCCACGGAGGAATTTCGCTTCCAACAATGTTCCTCAAAGGCCACGCTTACCTGCAACTACTCCGTGGTTGGCACTTGAGGCTCCTCCAGTTAACGCCTTAGCCAAAATTGAAGAAGAGGAACAAAATTATGAAGAACCTTCATCCCAAGGTGAAGATGATCAAGACGTCGGTGAGCCGACTGGCGACTCTACTATCGGGTATATGGAATTTGATGAGGAAGAATCTGATGAAGAAGAGGGTACACAAGGCTATGCAAGTGGACAATCATATGTTGTTTTTACCCGCTCGCAAGGAAAAGAAGCAGAGGTCGCTGCCCATGTGCAGAAAGAGAAGGCCGTGTCAAACGTGCCTCCAACCATTGCTAAAAGAGGTAATCCTCTTCCTACTCAACTCCCTATTAAGTCTTTTACAAAGAAATCTTTTCCCCCCATCTCTCCTCCAAATCAGCTCTCTCATATTCCTATCAAGACCAGTAATCCTACCCTACCATCACGAAGTGAGGGACTCATTCCTTCACCAGCGCAACCTTTGGCCGCATTTGATATCATAGATTATGCTAAAAAGACCAAGATCCAAATGTCTGAAGCTGAGTATCTTCAGTCAAACCCCGAGCAGCTGATGAGGTTAACCAAATACATTCAAAGTCAAGCTGTCATAGCTCCCCAAGTTTCCTTAAAAGGAATCCTTTCCACTCCTCCTACATCCCGCATAAATGTTGCCTCAACATCTGCATCAGGCAAGATAGAACCTTTCTATCTCTCCCTCCTAATCAATGGCCACAAGTTAAGTAACTGCATAATTGATTCTGGAGCTTCTGATAACGTCATGCCGGCAAAATTCACCCATGCTTTAGGCCTTACCCTTACCAAGCCTTTTGGCAGATGTTATTCCTTGGAAACCAAGAAGGTTCCGTTGATTGGTCAAATCAAAGACGCGCAGTTTGAATTTGCAGCGTTCCCAGAGAAAAGAGTAAAGATGACCGTCCTCGTTGCCGACATTCCAGCAGCCTACGGAATTTTGCTGGGAAGAAGTTTTTGCAATGAAGTTGGTGGAGAGATTCATATGGACTGGTTTAAGGCTAGAATCCCCGTCAAAGGTGTAATGCAGCCATTGGAGCCAGAATCACAAAAGAAGTACTTGGTTACTAACTCTGAGGACCCCAAAGCTCAAATTATTTTCGAATCATCAGGAATGGGGAACTATTTCTTGTCTACCGAGTCTGACAAAATGGTTGTTCTCATTCAAGAGGAGGATCTTAACAAGATCTGGACTTTGCAGTTTGATGGCAGCTGCGCAACCAGTGGATGTGGCACCGGAGCCGTGCTAATATCTCCCGACGAGGAGATTATTCCTCTCTCTTTCAAATTGTAGTTTTTCAATACAAATAATACTGCTGAATATGAATCTCTGCTACTTGGCATGCAAGCCGCGAAGGAAAGAGGGATCAAAAATCTGAAAGTGCAAGGTGATGCAGAGCTAGTCGTGAATCAAGTTAAGAGAATATATCAAGTGAAGAACGAGAGGCTCAGGCACTACCGTAATGCGTGTGGGACAACATCGAGGAATTTGATGCTTTTTCAATAGAATCCATTCCGAGAGCTCATAATGACATGGCCGATTCATTGGCCGTTTCAGCATCCCTCATGCTGCCACACCCAGGTTTGAAAATAGAAAAATACACCATTGAGATGGTCTTCCACCCAATCGTGCCAGATAATTCTCAGCATTGGCAAGTATTCAACGATGACAATCAACTCATTGCTTTTCTAGAAAAGGTGGAAAATTTTAAGGAACTTCACTTTGAAGGATCCACTTCCACTTGCCGTGAATCAGTCACCGATCAAGACAATGAATCTGAAGGGAACGACGGCATATGTCAGCTCAAAGGAAATAAAATTCCGAAGGGCCTGGTTTCTTTGGAGCGGTTGTTCGACAAGCATGATCATTTTGTAAAAAAGAAAAGGTGAGATGATGCTAGCTCATCCCTAGAAACCAAGCCAGTTAATTTAGGTTCGGTAGAACATCCGCAGTTTGTGAACATCGGAAAATGTTGCACACCTGAAGAGAAGCGGAAGTTTTTCAAACTACTGAAGAAATACATGGATGTATTGGCATGGTCCTATGCCGATCTGAAGTATTTTAAGCCAAAGGACGTCCAGCATGACATCCCGTTGAAGGAGGACGTCAAAGCCTTTTGCCAGAAGCAGAGGCATTATAACCCTAAGATCTCAGGTACTATCCAGGCTGAAATTCAAAAAATGCTGGATGCGAGAATCATTTTTCCTATCCATCACAGTACTTGGGTAGCAAACATTGTGCTAGTGCGACAAGAAAAACGGTGAAATACGCATATGCGTAGATTTTCGAAACTTGAATCAGGCTTCCTTAAAAGACAACTACCCACTTCCTATAATGGATCAGGTTCTACAAGTGGTAACTGGATCAGAAATGTTGTCCATGCTTGATGGTTTTTCGGGCTACAACCAGATTGAAGTTTCACCTGAAGATCAATTTAAAACAACATTCACTACTCCCTGGGGTACGTTTGCCTACAGCAGGATGCCTTTTGGTCTGACCAATGCTGGTGCCACTTTTCAGTGGGCCATGGACCTTGCATTCAAAGGTATGATGGGGAAGGTCATTGTGGTTTATCTGGATGACTTAACTGTGTTCTCTAAACAACGAAGTGATCATTGTGATCATCTGGAGCAAGTATTGGCCAGATGCCGAGAGCATGGGATTTCCCTGAACCTGAAAAAGTCTATTTTTGGAGTCACAGAAGGAAAGTTGCTAGGGCATGTTGTTAGCAAAGAAGGAACGAAGATAGATACCGAAAGAGTTAAGGCTATTCAGAGCCTTACTTTGCCTACAAGCAAGACCGGCGTCCACTCTTTCTTTGGAAAGGTGAACTTTCTCAGGCGTTTTGTTCCCGACTTTGCTGAAAAGACTCGTCATATATTGGACATGATGAAAGGGTCACCAACTTTCCGATGGAACGAGGAAGGGAAAAGGTCATTCGAAGAAATAAAAGCTTCTGTCGCTCACGCACCAGTCCTGGTATGTCCCGACTTCTCCAAGGATTTTATCATGTATAGCTATGCATCTGAGCATACTGTATCTGCCATCTTGATGCAAAAGAATTCTGAGGATGTTGAATCTCCGATTGCGTTCATGAGCTCTCCCCTCAAGCCTCACGAATTAAAAATGTCTCAGTTGGAAAAGCATGCCTTCGCCGTTGTCAAAGCAGTCAAAAACTTCAGGTATTACATTTTAAATTCTCATACAGTGGTGCTGGTCCCTGACACGGCAGTCAAATCAATTTTAACGCAACAGGAGTTAGGAAGCTTGCGAGGAAATTGGATTGCAAAGGTCCAGGAGTATGACCTGGATATAAAACCAACCAAGTTGGTAAGAGGCAAAGGCCTATGTCAACTTATGGCTGAAAACCAAGGGTCAGAAATTTTCAGAGAAAAGGATGATTGTACCAATGAAGCACAAAGTCAATTGGAGAAACCTGATTCACTGCCTCTGGTCCTATTTATCGCAACCAGCGATGAGTGGTATTCCGATATTACTTTCTTCCTCACCTACGGTGAATGCCCAGCTCACCTAACTGCAAAGGAGAAGTGCACTATAAAGCTCAGAGCATCCAAATATGTCATCTGGGATGACGGTTTATACAAACGCGGGATAGATGGCGTCTTCTTGCGATGTGTCGACAAGCCACAGCAGGTGAAGTTACTTGAAAGTTTTCATAATTCAGCCTGTGGAGGCCATTTCTCCTCTTCCGTAACAACACACAAGATCATTCGGGCCAGGTACTATTGGCTGACGCTTTTCCAAGATACAGCCACCTGGGTAGCAAAGTGTGAACCTTGCCAGCAGTTCGTCGGCAAGCCCAAGTTGGCTGCTTTTCCCCTCAGGCCGGTCATTGTCGACGAACCGTTCAAGCAGTGGGGAATTGATTTTATTGGTGCACTCAATCCCCAATCGAGTGCCGGACATAGTTATGTCCTAACAACAACAGAATTACTTCACCAAGTGGGTGGAAGCCATACCTGTCAAACATGCCACTTCCGAAGTTGTTTGCAGTTTCATCAAAGAAAATATCATTGTCAGGTTTGGCGTTCCAAACAAGATTGTTGCTGATAATGCTTCTAACTTCTCTTCACGGGAAGTTATTAGTTTTTGCTACGAATATGGAATAACTTTAGCTCACGCCTCAGATTATTACCCTCAGGGAAATGGTCAAGCAGAATCCAGTAACAAAAACTTGGTGACCATCATACGAAAGCTAGTGGATGAGAATCAACGAATGTGGCACAAGTCCTTATACGATGCTCTGTGGGCAGACCGCATTACTCCCAAGAGATCTCTCGGTATGTCACCTTTTCAAGTGTTATATGGCACCGATGCTGAGCTTCCCGTTTCCGCTAAAATCCCTATTCTGTGCTTGGCACGGGCAATCGAAGATGAAACTTTTCAAAATTCCCTCGAAAAGAGGATCATGTACCTAGCAGAGCTCGAAGAAAAGAGAGTAAGGGTGGTCGACAAGATCACCGAGCATCAGAATCAAGTCAAAAGATTGTTCGATAAAAAAGCTAAACAAAGAAATTTCCAGGTAGGAGACCTCGTCCTTTTGTGGGACAAGCAAAGAGAGCCAAAAGGCATGCACAGAAAGTTTGATTCCCTGTGGAGAGGGCCTTTCAAGATCAAGCAGCTCAATAGAGAGAATAGTTTCTATCTCTCATATCTGGATGGAACCGAACTCCCGCTTCCCTATAGTGGGCAGCATCTAAAAATCTTCAGGAAGTAGAGCTTGCTCTCTTCTTTGTACAGTTTACTTCAGTTGTGTGTTTGTTTTTGTCGTGTGTTTTCTTTCTGTTAGTTGTGTGTTTCCCTTTCCGGTCTCCCTTGTTTTTGACTCTGTTACCCAATGGATAGGCACATGAGATCTGGGATTCTCTACCCCCCGAAGTTTTCTCAGGGATAGTCCCCAGAAAGAGCCAGCTATTATCCTGTAAAATTGGCAAGGGAAATTTTACAGATAACCCTACCGAAATTTTGTTCCAAACCCTCATCAGGGACTACTTGCATTTGGAACGTTGCAAAATCCCTTCCCGGGAAATCCAGTTTTCCGAACTTAGCCTTTTTTGGTCCTTTTCAGTTGGGCGCACATAATAACTATGCAACATCAAGTTTTGGTGCGCCCCCTTTAAATCCTTTGGCGCATGCTTTCTCGTGTCAACAGGCGTTTTGGTGCACCTCACTATGTTGAGTCTTCCTGCATGCATGCGCCTTCCTGTCAGCAAAGCTTTTGTTGTGCCACTTTTTGGTGCACCTAGGGCACACATATTCCTCTGTCAACACCACTTCCGGTGTGCCAAAGGCACACATAACTTTGTGTTGACAATCGTTTTGATGCGCCACGGGGCGCATGTTTTCTTGTGTCGACAGTGCTTTTCATGCGCCACTTGAAAAAGTTGGTGGTGCATTTATTGTTACCTACCTATAAATAGGCGTCTGCGCTGTCATTATCATCCGACACAAATCACGTGATTTTCTCTGTACCTACCAGCGCACCTGCCCTGTCATTTTCAATCGCTTTGTGGACCCGTTTGCACATTTCTTCGTTATATCCGGGTAAGAGGTCCTCATTTCTTTTGTGTGTTTTGTGCTTTGGTTCTTTGTTTGCTTGCTGGTTTGGATTGGGTTTAGTTAAAAAATCTGTCAAAACATGGACTCCCCACCCTCCTTGTTGTTTTCTTTTTCCATGCTTTCCCCCCCTCTTTCTAGATCTACTGGTAAAGGGGGGCTCTATCCTTAAAATAGCCTGGAACTCTCATTTTATAAGCTTCTTCATAACCCAAATGACCCTGCAGAAGGAGCTAACCACATGTAAAACCCCTCAAAGAATCATGGCTTGAAAATAAGAGGCTGTTATTTTTCTCCTTTGGCGCATCTGTCTCCCCTGCAATATGATAAACAGGCGCGCCAATGGCGCACTTTCCCTACCTGTTACATGATAAACAGGCACGCCAATGACGCACTTTCCCTGCCTGTTACATGATAAACAGCTGGTCCTCATGGCACGCTTCCTTCGCTTGTTGCAGTCACTTTCCCTGCTCCCTGTTTGGCGCACCAAACTCATATGTCGCATTGCAAAACCATGCGCACTTTGGCGCACCTTGCGTCTGTGCAACACCAGCTAAATATGTGCCAAGTACCACTGATAAATCGGCGCCGACGCATCCATCATTGCAACAACATCATGTTGTGCAGACCTTCCATGCGCTGCGCCAAGTTCCCCTATGGCGCATGAAAAAATGATGTTACACGCAATAAGCTCGTGCCCTTTGGCGCATCCTACACCCGTGTAACATGAAAAACATGTGCGACCTTTACAAAATGCATACATATGGTGCAGGCGCACTTGTGCTTACAACAACAAAGAATGCAACCTACAGTATTCATGTGCCATGCGCCCTTTAGTGCCGATTTATCCCCTGCAGCATCCCTTTCCTGTGCGCCTTACTATTTAACCCTGCAGCTTGCAGTATTCATGCGCCCTACGCCCTGAGGAATTAAAATCACTAACTCTTTCTTCTGTCAGCATTTCAATGGAAAATCAAACAGCTGACATGAATTTCTTGCGTTGGGTTTCACTTCTTATTCTTGCAGATCAGCAACTAAGTTCAGAAGAACATATGTCAACATCAAGCAAGAGACCTGCCAAATCTAAAGGCAAGGCCAAGCTCACAGAAGAAGAAATGAAGTATAAGTATTAGAGGGTCAGAATGCCCGAGTCCCAAGCAGAGTGTGACCTAGACATCAGAGACTCAGAGCTGGGTCATATTGATATGGAGGATTTCTGGACCAGAACTAGGAAAGTCACAAGAAGTCCATGGATGGACAAATTAATAGGCAGTGCCCTACACTTTGCTAGAGGGATCCCATTAAGTGCTGTGAATAATGAATTTATGATGGTAGTGGCCCGATGCTACAACAAAGACACAAGATGTGTCCATGGTGAGAAGGGCGAGGTCATAATTAACCTCACTGCCCGCCACTTTGAAGATAATGCTCGGCATTCCTCATCACCGGCACTTTGTGGCCGTAAGCCAGGAAGATTGCATCAAGGCCTAGGATGATAATGAGGATCAGTGCATGCAGCTGATGAATGAGGTTTATCTGAAGAATAAAAAGGTGGTGACTCGGTGGCCACAAGTCATTCATCATAGTGAATTTTTAGAGGAACTCAGCGACACAATCACGTTCCTAAGTAGAGTCTTTGGGCTTCCTGACGCCCATTATTTTCACAAGTGGATGCTACGATACCTTGAAACAATGAACAAAAATGTGCCCGATCAACGCTTTGAGTGGGTAGAAATCATAAGTAACACGATATCAGAGCAGCTACAACAACTTAACACAATGGGAAGATTCTATATGAACTCCTACGTGGTCTATGTTGTAGCTTCAGAAAGGGACTATCCAGCTCTGATGCGATGCGGGGTTTGGCCCCAAGTTAAAATCTATGAATATTATCCAGAACTTGAAGCTGGAAAATAGCATCCCCCAATTTACAAAGATCAATAATGCATTCTTCTACTTCATCATCTACTTGTTGAGGTTGAATATGACTCACGGTCGTACGACCAAGAGCATAGTAGCAGCTACTGAGAAGTGGGGGGCCCTGTTCACTCAATTCCCCACATTCACCTATCTGAGGGCAGTCAATTTTTTGGGGGAACCGGCTAGACTACCAAGATATGTTGGGCCCATGTTGATCTTGTTGGAGCTATCGAGGCAACTTGTTACTTACCAGGAAAAGTGCGTAAAAAGAAAGAAGGGTGGAACTCCTTTCCCCCTCACAATGGGTAGGTATACGTGTCTCACTCACCTCAAAGCAAAAGATATGTTCGCAGAACTGGAGCTGCTGAATCTAAAACATGACTTCCCAGCAAGGCCCACCTTCGACCCAAGAAATTGTTTGCCTAGGGCTAAGCTCGACCCGATCCACATCCCTCAGATCGAAGATATCTACATCGACATATATCATGAGGTTGAGCTCAGGAGGAAGGACCATTCCCTCTTGGCCTTAGCAGAAATCATCCAGTACGGGGTAGCCATCATCCCAAAAGGCTATCAAACTACGAATCAAGAAGTGGATCAAGTTTATCTTGACATGGGTGGGGATGATTGGCCTTTTGCGTTGATTGATAGAACCAAAGCACCTCAAGCAATCGAGGAGAGAGTCAAGGAAACTCTACGCAAAACAGAGCATTGGTGCCGAATGAACGGACTCATCTACCTCGGGGTTGATTTCACAACCTCTTTGTTGGGAAATGCACCTCCTCGGGTAAAATAGTAGCCAAAAGGAAAAGAGGGTGAATCCAGCTCCACCCAAGAGGAAGCTCCTGAAATTCCTCCTTCCGCTACACCCAAAGAAGTTATAACTCTGGCTTCTCCAGAGAAAGAAACAGCGGAAGATGTTCCAATAGTCACATCCACTCAGGATGTCACCATTGCTGCAACAATTGGGGTCCTTTCTATCCCTTCTCCCTCTCCTCCTTCCTCTCCTTGAGTGACCCAAGCGACCATTCCTTTGGTTGTGTCCTCTCCCCCTTCTTCTACTATTCCTCTTGCTTCTTCGTCCATCTTCTCTTCTCTCGCGGATCTGTCCCCCTCCATTTCTTCCCTCATCTCTGAGCTCCCTTCCCTTCTTATGTCTTCCTCCCCTACAGTATCTCTTCCTCCCGTGAGCACTTCCTCGGCCTCCCTCTCGATGCCGCCTCCACATGTCTCCACGTTTTTCCCTTCTACTACTGCAGCTGACCCCTTCTCTGTTTCTGGTCCTTCTCCCCTAAGTCCAGCCTGGATCTCCCAGTACCTAAGTCACAGAAAAGGAAAGTTCCCATCACACTGATGGACTTCTCCATTATCCCATCAAAGGGGGCCAAGAAGCAAAATCCTATCACACGCTTCTCTCAGAGTGCTTCGGGAGAGAGGGTAATGGAGATCGCATACCCCAATCCTCTGAAGGATAAAAAGGACCTATCTTCGACAGATTACACAGTGACTCAAGTCACAATGGGGACATCTTCCGAAAGCCTTTAGGGAGAGGCCCTATCTGTAGTTGACGCCCTCTGCAAGAAGCTTCAAGAAGCAAAAGAAGAGAAAATGCTACTGAAAGAGCAAAATAAACATCTGCTCCACGCCTTACAGAAGATGGGCAGCGCACTTCCCACAACTGCCAGCCGAAACTCTTGAGCCTCTGAGTCAGGATAAAATTAATGAATATGCAAAGATTGGTGAGGAGGGTATGGCAGTTTCCACCTAGAGGAGCCAGATCCTCAAGGACAACGAACGAGTGATCGCCAAGTTCACCGATTTGTATCTGAACATCAACAAGGTGAACAAAGAACTCCAGGCGTTAGCAGGACCCATATCTGAAGAACTAGACCATGCTAGGCTGTAGCATGAGACCTTTCAAAGAATGTTTGACTGTTCAGTCGAAGATCTGGTCATGTTCAGCATTTTCGGTCACCCCAGGGCCCTCAATAAAATTCTTTCCACTCTAGATTACCGGATGGATCAACTGGAATTCATCCTCGAAAAGATTGATAAGGTAAAGGAAGAAGCCTTGAACGCAATGCATCCGATGGAACAAATTGTTCTAACGATGTCTCTAGGGTTGCTTACTCCTTCTTTCACCTTAAGGAAGGTTGACGAAACCATCCAGATCTTCAAGGAGATTGTTTCGCAAGGGCTGGGGCCAGAGGTCACTTTTGACGCAGAATCCATCAATAACCTGCTGGCCTGTCGGGACTTCATCGGGTTCTTAATAGAAGTAGAGAATGAATATTCCAAACTCCCAGAGAAGCTCACAGATGAGCGGGAGACTTGGAAGGCTATCAGTGAGCGACACAAGGATCCTTCCTAGGATCAATTAGAGCCCATGATCAGCAAGTTCATGTAATACCGCACCCAATTCCACATCTCGTCACCTGAGCAGCAAAAGCAGGATACTCCTTTCCGTCGCGGGACGATAACAAATAATTTCTCTCTCTTCTTCAACTTTCTTTTTGTAAATGTCTAAAGTATGTTGGCACAAATGATGACATCATCCATGTTGCACCATGGGATGATGTCATCCATCAAGTTGTCAAAAGTCAACATGACTTTGAGATATTTTTGTAGATATTTTGTAAATAGGTGGTTGGTTCCTTTTTTGCCTTCCTTCTTCTTCTTCCTCTATATATACTTGAATACTTGTTGTATTCAGGGGTGAATACTTTTCAGATGAGAAATAGAAGTAAGAAGAAGATTTTGAATTCTTTGTAACAGAAACAAATATTGAATACAATATATTTAGACTTTGTGCTGAATACATGTGTTTTAACATCAGATCTTTCTTATGTTAGATTTGTGTGATTGTTCTGTTGGATTTGCTTCTACTTTGTTGTCATTTATTCATCAGTATTGCTTTATCCATCTATGTAAGTAGGTTCGGCTCTGTTTACTACCAACCCAAACCATAGACCCTTTGATCCTTCTGCTTTGGAATTCATTTCTTTTCTCCCTTCAGATCTGATCTTTCTTCTGTCTCCCCCTCTCTTTTCTTCTCACAGTCGGAAATACACCTACTGGGATGATATCCCAAACCCCCGAAGGCAGAATATTGTGAGACTTGCATAGATTCCTACCGATAGAATAGCAATAAACTAGTTTCACTTTGCTGATTCAAAGAGGGGCTACGCCCCGCACACTGTTGACTCGTTTATCCATAAATCTGCCCAAGCGACAGATTTTCGAACCAACAGGATTACATGTTCATTTTGAATTTGATCATGGTAATGAGATGAGTGGATAAAATGTAATGTGGATGTGATTATCAATTAATGTAAGTAAAGATTGATGTATTTAGGATAGATAAATAGATTGATAGGTGATTGAGATAACGAAAGATGTGTTTAATCATAAATCATAGACAGATGTAAAAAGGATTGGAGATAGAACACAACCAAAAGATGGAAAGCTATAGGTATGAATGACATTACATTGTATCAAGGAATGCACGAAGAAAACATGCCTCTAATTGCATTGGAGGTAAACAATAGGGGATTTGAATAATGCAAGGCACATGTGACAAAAACATGTGTTAGAATGTAACCAACATTAATTAGTTATATCAAAGATCATAAAGAGACAATGAATGGAAAGAACTCATAGACTTGAAGTTGACATGACAAAGGGGTTTGAGATGTAACTTGTACACAAGAAGAGGGTTAACTGTTAGTGGTGTTCCCTAAATCTATGCCCTAACTCTAGGAAAGGGGGAAGATCAATGCTAAAATAAAGTTGATCAATGTGGGAAGATTTCTGAGAATGCAAATTAAATAGAAGGTTGATCAATATCGAAAGCACTTAATTCCATGATAAAAAATAGTAGCCATCCTTCAAGGGTATGGTCTACTTTATACATAAGTAATATGGATGGAAAAATATAATATATATGATATCCGTCCTTCGTGTAGTCACAAAATCACCCACTTACGATTACATTTATACCACTGGGTATGTTATTTCATATATGGATCTTGCGTAATAAAAGTATTCACTAGTGACCCATCTCTTGGTCTTTTTGTCAGTTAGTCAGTCGTCATTGTTGTTTTTCTGATTCAGCCATCACTTTTCTTTACAGTTTTAGGCATCTTTTACGGAGTCTAAGGTGTCATAATTTTCTTAGTTGTAGAATCTAGGTCTATGTTGGGGCACCTAGGTTTGCACCGGGGTGTCCCAGGGTGCCTTAATCCATGATTTTAGGCACCTGTGTCTTCGTAATTTGTGGTCTTAATTTATTTATTCGAGGTCGGTCTTTTTTACTACTCCATGCATTCCCCTAGGTCTTAGTGGGCAATTTCAAGTCACTAGTGTCAAAATTTGAACAAGGGGTCCCTATATAAACAAAACATACTCACTACATTATGGGAAAACATCTTACTATCAAGGGAAGCTATCTACTAAGGAAAGGGACTGCATTTGGGCATCTTCTACATTTGCATCACACAAACATAGGGGGAAAGGGTTGTATTCTTTCCATTCCATCCACCATTTTCATCTTTACATATAGTTCTTGCCCCCTACTTCTGCGTCATTGGAATTAGGGCATCCTAGGCTCAAAATTACACACACACACACTTAGAATTTCACGGGGTCTGAAATGTAGTACAACACTTACTCGTAAGACCAATAGTTTGGCAGATGAGGTCAGTCCGACCTATTCATATGCATTTTTATTTTTAGGAATTGAATCTTTGAATACGGTTTTGTAGGTGGGTCTTCACACAACATTTGTAGTGACACTAGTGTGACAAGAACAAAGGTATTATAGAGACATTATGACACTGCCAAACCTAGGTCCTGAGATTTTCTGCAGTCTATGACACCCATATTACAGACAAGGGAACCCTGGGGTGCCCTAGTATCCTCCCAGGTGCGTCAGTATAGGTAAATATCCAGCTTCTATCCTTTCTGAGGCCATTCATTCACAACTTACCCAGTCTGCATATCAGCCTGTTGCAGTCCAACACACAATGAGGTAAGTTAAATTAAGGTTAGTACCGTGTCCCTCTTATTTCTATTATTTCAATACATTCAAATATTAAAATAAAATATTTAGATCCAACATTTCAATATAACATTTAGTTTCTATTCAGATTAACTCATAAATAAGAAGAAAAACCTTTATTTCCATCTATTTTTAGTTAATCACTTCGAGGGATCGGTCTATTTCTTTCCTTTTGATTTGACTTGTTTTCTTTCTGTCTTTTTTTGACTGAAAAAATTTCCTTCGAGGGAGTAGTTTAGTTTTGAGTGTTTTGAATTTTGATTGGAACATCCTTTGATTTTGATTTTGACATGGGGAAGAGCTAGTGATATCTAAGTAGACCACTTAGGAGGGGACAATGAATGTATAAGAGACACCCTTGAACCCTTTGCATGGTTCTAATATGAAAATGAGAGGGTGATGGATGTAATGATCACGGAGTTCTCACCAAAAGGGAGAACCTATCCATAAGGAATATGCTATGAGCAGAACTGTGGTGCTCATATTTAAGGTCACATCTAGGAAAGTGACGGATGACCACATAATTCCAAATCACTACAATGAAAGATGGACAAGGCTAATTATGGAGGGATGATCCAAGGACATGACCAAGAGCTCACTAGAAGACACACTAAAAATATAATGGTTGCAAGTGCAATGCATTAAGAGGTTCCACTTTTGGTTTACCATCAAGGGAGGCCAATCGATAGGCTTCCAACCCATACTTATGCGTGATAATGTATGGTCCAATCTAGTTAGGGGAAAAATTTCTGTGGTGGATCCTTTCTAGAGTAATGACATTCTAATTTTATTTGAGAACAAGGTCACTGAAATTAAAGTCACATTCTTTGATTTTCTTATTATAAGCACATTTGATACACTTTTGATAAGCATGATGATGTTTAAGAGCGAGAAGGTAGCGCTCATCTAAAAAATTAAGCTGTGTTAGACGTTCTTGGCAATAGTCTTCATCAGAGATGAAGTTGCGAAGGGACATGTGTAAAGATAGAATTTGAACTTCGAGAGGGAGGATGAATTCAAAACCATACACAAGTGAAAAGGGCGTAGCCCCTGTGGAAGTACATATGCCAGTATGATAAGCCCAAAGAGTGAAAGGAAGATGGAAATGTCAATCACGACTTGATTGATCAATATTTTTTACAAGAATATTTTGAAGAGTTTTATTAGTGGCTTCGGTTTGGCCATTAGCTTGAGGATAGTATGGAGAAGAGAATCTGAGTTGGATGTTAAATGAATCACAAAGATTTTTAAGATATATTTTTAAAGGACTTTCCATTTTCTATGATGAGCTTGTGAGGAACACTGAAGCAACAAATGATATGCTGGTAGATAAAGTTAATAATTGGACCAGATTTGGTTGAGGCGAGGGGAATTACTTCCACCCACTTAGTGAAATATTCAGTTGTAGTGATGAAGGAGTGATGTTATTGTGAATATCAAGGATTAATAAGACTGATGAGATCAAGACCCCATTGTGAAAAAGGCCAAAGGTCATGAGATGGATGTAAATATTGACTAGGAATGTGAATAAGATTGGAATGCTACTAACATGTTTCACATCTCTTAGCATATTCACAACAATCATGGTTGAGAGAAGGCCAGTAATAGCCAAGATGAAGAACACGCTTAGTGACGACTAAGCCACTAAAGTGTCCACCGCAAATACCATCATGGAATTCTTGTATAACACGAGGAGATTCATGGGATTTAAGGCATTGTAGAAGAATACCATCAAATCCATGTTTATAAAGGATGTTGCCAAGGATTACATAGTGGTTAGTGCATTGAAGGAAAGACCTCTTAGCATTCTTGGATAAATAAGGGGGAATGATAGATGTGAATAAATAATTGAAGATTTGGGAGTACCAAATATCTGACAAACTAGATTCAACAAGATTAACTTGGGGTTACTCATAAAATGGTTGATTGCTATGATGAATGACAATAGAAAGCTTGGATTCCTCCATTATCCAAGGAATGAGAGTTGCAAGAGATGCCATCGTATCAACAAAATGATTGGTCAATTGAGGAACAACTTGGATAGTGTAAGAATCAAATGCTTCAAGGAGAAGATGAACAATGTCGTGATACTTTTGAAGAGTATCATTTTTACACTGATACTCACCCGTGACTTGTTTGATGAAAAATTTAGAATCTCCATATATGTCAAGGACTTGAACTCCTTGGAAGGTGGTGGTTTCAAGACCTTATATAAGGGCTTCGTACTCTTCCATATTATTCGTACACTCAAAATTGAGTTTGTTGACGAGAGGAATAAGAGTATCCCAAGGAGGAATAAGAATGACACCAATGCCTCCCCTTGCTGAAACTTGGAACCATAGAAGAAGAGAGTCATCTTAAGGATGTAATACTCATGATAAAAGTGATTGATTGATTCATCTAGGAATTTTTCATGAGGGAGATGAAAACCAGGAAGAGGGGCTTCAACTAATTGATCTGCAATAGCTTAGCCCTTAATGGATTTTTGAGGAATAAACTTAAGGTCAAACTCAGTCATGAGCATGAGCCATCGAGTAATGTGATCATTGTGATAAGGTTTATAATGGATTGTATTAAGAATATGAAAGTTAAATGACATAAGTCTTGTGATTGAGAAGATAATGTCAAAGTTTAGAGGTGACAAAGAAGAGAGCGCAACACAACCTTTTATCTTTAGTATAGCGAGTCTCACAGTCATGAAGGGTGTGATAGATGTAATAAACAACATGTTATCTCAATTTTCACCCCCTAGAAAAATTAGATCAGACATGACCCTGCACAGAAGAAACCAGAGAAATCACATTCAAATCCTACAATCAGGTAACCGAGGGACTCTACAATGGAATGACGGGTCCTGCAAAAGATCAAATGACCCCGTACAAGAAGAAGTTCAATAAATGGCCCCGTCAAATGAGCCTGTACTTAAAATCCAACATATAAGTTACTGACAGACTCTATAATGGAGTAGCAGGGTTGGGGAAGGAGTAAACAAAAGGAAGAAACCAAATTCTCAAAGGAAAAGAAATGGCGAAGGTTCGAAGTTCTTGGGCTCTGCAAATGACTCAAAACGAGCCCCAAAATTGGCTAAGTATGGAGGAGATAGTGGATGTTGCCAAGTTTCCAAACGATGCACCTCCAAACATTTAATCTTAGGCCAGAGACTCAAATAAGTGCCAAACCTCCATGCGTCTAGAGCCCCAAAAGTTGCACTGGCCATTGAAAAGTCTTCGACTCAATAGAAGGTGCCAAGAGTCGGCTTGGAGCAATTCCAAGATGGGAGTCCTGGGTGGAGACTCAAACTTGTTATAACCCTCCACGTAGCCAATGGTCAACATAGGTAAAAAAGGAGAGTGGGCCCAAAATTTCTAAGTATAGAGTGCAGGTGGAAGGCGCCACGTGTCTTAACGATGCTCCTTCAAAGGTAAAATCTTGAGCGGGTTTTCAAATGAGCGTGGGCATTCCACGTGTCCTAGAGTCCAAAAAGGGATAGAGTCAAGGTTGAATAGTCAAAGTAGAAGTAGGCCAGCCGAAGGTGCCAAGTGTTAGCACGATGTTGTTTCAAGAGTAAAATTTGGGGTGGGTCTCCAAACAAGCGCCATGCCTCCACGTGTTTAGGGTCAGATTTTTGGCCCCGCCAAACAAATGACTTAGGAAAATTATAAGGGAACATCATGGAGCCCATGGAAGCTTCCACATGTTAGTCAGGTGCTATTTTAGGAATGAAAGGCATGGGCCAAATCTCCAAGATATGTGAGGTTGCCACGTGGACTTGGTATAGACAGACTCTTTCAAATTTGTGTGCTCGAGACCCTAATCTTCAAATGGCCATATCTTTTGACAGGAAAATCAAATTTGGGCGGGAGAAGACTTTTTGGAAACGTCTGACACCCTCTACACCATGGAAATATAAAATATCATTCTTAATAGTATTTAGTGGGTGAAAAATGGGAAAGCATCTTCCATGCCATTAATACATAATCTATTTGCTCCAACAACTAGATCATGTTTGATTTGATTCGTCGTTCTTCTTCCCTGGCACGCTGAGTAGACATAGGGAACCATAATCGATAGATTGTGGGTGGATTTGAGAGTGACATTGATTGATGGTGGTTGAGCTTTCAGAATATGATTCAATGCGTCACAGAGGTGGTTGAAGTAGGATTCAAATTTTTCCCTCCTCTCTCTCTTATTCTTCCTATATATTGTAAAGGAGGGGCATATTCAAATAGTTGTTGATTTTCCCTCTTCTGCCCCTCTTTCTTTCTTCCTTAGGGTTGAATGTGGAGTCTAAGCCTCCTCCCATTGCTCTGTAATGGCATTTTCTTACCTTTTTCCCACTGATAATGTACCGTGTAACTTTTAAAGCAATAGAATCTGTTTCGTGATGCATCTGTCCATCCTTGGCTCATTTTATTGTCTCTTCTTACCTCTCATTATTGCAGGGTATACTGTGTATACTTTGATTTCTGTTGCAGGTTCTGGGAGCTGTGCTTAATGGGTTTTGAAGTGGTGCTCTATGTGAAAAATATCTCTGGTCTATGATGCATATTGTCCACCCTCTCCTTTGCTCACCTCTCTCCACTTCAGGCGGTCGGGTCTGTGATTCAACCACTTTCTTTTCTAGTGTATCACCACTTAGTGTAGGCTCTTTTACCCTCTCTCTCTCTATGTCCCCTTGGAATGGTTAGATTAGGATATGATAGGTTCTTCCTGCACAGGAGTAGCTTGTGGCAGGTGATGAGGGTCGTCAATCCTCGCCATTAATAATGTCAATCCAGGGCTGGTGTCTAATGGCTGTATGCATTAAGAGAAGAAGATCCTTGAAAGTAACTCCTTTACACATAAACCAAGCTTGCATAAAATAAATCACACTTGCAGAAATTGAAAGCCACACTTGTAGAAATAAAGGCACACTTGTAGAAATAAATTTTGCATAAAATAAATCACACTTGCATGAAGATAATCAAACTTGTAGGAATTCAAATTGCATAAATTGAAATTTCTTGAATTAGAAATAAACATAATTAAACGAAACATCTGTAGGTTCACAACATACTGAATTTTCACAATATAAAAATAAAAACAATACAACAAAATGAATTACAGACAAATGAATAAACATAAACATAAATACAAAAATCCATCTTCCTTTAAATGAGTGGCCAACTCATTTCTTGGAAGATAATTTAAATCATACTTCTGATTTTAAAACTACAGAATATTTGAGAGGAAAGAACAGATCTTTATTTCTTGGGAGAAAGCAAATTACATATCTTAGTGTGGAAGGTCGCATTTATAATTCATGCATCTAGCCAACTCCTTATTTTAGGAAATAAAATATGATCTTATCTTTATTCCAATCTTAACAACTAAGATCTCCATCTCCACAAAATATGGAGAGAGATATATTATTGAAGTCAAATTTTATCTTGCTTATTTTAGGAAGATTTGCTCCCAAATCTTCTCCTTGCTTTTCGGTAACAAGAATCATAATGATTTTATTATTCTACATTATTTGAAGGAGATTTTTTCTCAAAATATGATTTTGACCAAATACCTTTCTTGGATTTTCCATTTGACTTTGTTGTTTTTGACTGTGGAATTTTTGACGCTTGTCTGATACGCTTTTTCCTTGGACTGCAGTTCACTAAAAGTTATATTTCTCTTGATTGGTAAAACCTGTAGCAAATATGAATGAGGTTTTTTTTAACACATTTCTATGAAAAAAAACCTCTCTATGATTTTCTATTTGAATTTTTTGTTTCTGTTTATGGAATTTTTAGTGCTCGTTTAATACACGTTTCCTCGGACTACAGCTCACTAAAAGTTAGATCTCTCTTCATTGGTAAAACTTTTAACAAATATGAATGAGGTTTTTGTTAAAAATATTTATATGAACAAAAACCTCTCTCATATTTTCCATTTTAATTTTTTGTTTCTGTTTATGGAACTTTTAGTGCTCGTTTGATACACTTTTCCTTGGACTATAACTCACTAAAAGTTAGATCTCTTTTCATTGGTAAAACCTGTAACAAATATTAATGAGATTTTTGTTAAAAATATTGCTATGAACAAAAATATATCTCAGATGTTCCATTTGACTTTGCTATTTTTTAATGGAACTTTTAGCGCTCTCTGGTACACTTTTCCTCGAACCGCAACTCGCTAAAAGTTAGATCTCTCTTCATTGGTAAAACCTGTAGCAAATCTGAATGAGGTTTTTGTTAAACACATTTTTATGAACTAAAACCTCTCTCAGATTTCCCATTGGAATCTCTAAGTTTTCACAATCCCTAAAAAACTGTCATTCTGTTGATGCAAGTTCCAGAACTAAAGCTGTCATTCCTTTTATGCAAGTTCTGGAACTAAATCTGTAAGTTCCGGAAATAAATTTGATTTGTCCATGAATTGAAAGTTCCAAAACTAAATTTAATTCAATTGATACATGTTCTGGAACTAAATATGTGAGTTTTGGAACTAAACTTGCGAGTTCTGAAACTAAACCTGCAAGTTTCGGAACTAACTCTGCGAGTTCCACAACTAACTTAAAACAACTATAAATTTTGTATGTGACCCCAGATTGAGATGATTCTTTTTTTGAACTTGTATAATTTTTTGAGAGGAATTTGAATATAAAATCAAATTTGATTTTAAATGTACTATTCATGATCAATTCCACTTTTCCCAATACTAGCATTATCTTTCCTTTATGAACTGCATACACAAGACTTTGCATCTTTTCCTAAATAATCAATAAGATTAGTCAACAAGATAGATAAAAAAATATTTCTAAAGAATGAACAAGATATATATCCTATACTCTATCTTAAGCACATTATAAGTTCCTAAATTACATTTAAATCCGCTTTCAAATGTAACTATGAAGGATAAAATAATGGTAATTGATGGCATCATCAGCAGGTAGATTAGGAGGCAAGAACCAAATTTCTCCAGAGGTCCATCTCATGTTTTGCAAGTCCCATAGCTTGAGAGATGGTCCCATGTTGTGCAAACACACCAAATGCCTTGCTCCACACCTGGGCCATTCGGGGGTGCTGTGATTATACACTAACAATTTTGGCATCCCTGGTGGGACACTGAGGTTAGATTTTCCATCGTTCCAAATTTTTCTCATTACAACAGCAAATCATAAGCCATTATGTGATTTCACTAACAATTTTGGCACGCCCGATGGGACACTGAGGTCTGAAATACCTTACCACTTCATTTCATCAAGTAGATGTGTTCTTGGTGAGATTCAACCTTTTGAGGCACATTCAAAGCACATATGTCAAATCCATCTGGTTAATAACCCATCCTCTAAATTATAGACATTTTCCATCCATTTCCACTCATTTTTCATCCATTTTCTTCTTCCATCTCTTTCATTTTCTCCCATTCCATGAAGTTGTGCAGTCATGACTTCATTCCCTTCATGGAACTCACACTTGCAGTAAAAGCATTGCAGTTCACCTCCAATGCATTTCCCAACTCCTCCAAATCAACATTATAATCAAATCTAGGACCATTATGCTTACCCGTATGAGCAGGATCAAAGTCATTTTGGCCATATAACTTATCAAGAATAAGGGGATGCATATAATGGTAAAAACTATGTGGAGAATGCTGGTCTGCTGGAGAAGATTCAAAAAATGGAGGCTGACATGGTTCAGTCAACAACCATAGCACAAATGAAGGCATTCAAGATTGGTTGTAGGGCACCTTGTCCATGAGAAGGCTCTTTTACAAGACATTACAACCCTCAGGAGAAGCTTGACTTCATGGTTGAAGTGTTGCCTCAACTTACACACTGGATTGAGGACATTGAGACTTATGAGAAAATAACAAGACATCCTTGTCAATGGGTAAGTCAATCACCATCTCCTTGTCCTTCATTTTCTCTTTCTCAAACTTTATCATCTCAGCATGATCAAGAGTCAAGCCCATCAGTTGCTACCCCAAGTGTTGATTTCATTTCTCCATCTCCTAGTCTTCCATCCCCTTTCAATTCCTCTCCCCTTTTCCTTCCCAAGCAATCATTCCCTCCAAATAAACAAGAAGTTCCACTTCCCTCACCACCATAAACAATTGCAAAGATGGTTGAACCCCAACCTATCACTCCTCTTGCTTTCCCAAGTCCATGTTGGGAAGAGACTCAAGAATCCAGTCAAGTAAAACAACAAGAAGTGGAGCCCAACAAAGAAGAAATGACAGACAATCTGAAGAGTTGGGCTGCTAAATTTGGGTTTACAAAGATCCTCCTAATAGTTAAGCCAGTAGAGGAGGTCAGAGTTAAAGAGCTAGTGATGGCTGAGGCTGAGTTTGCAGTAGAAGAGGAACAAAAACAAGAAGAAGAAGATCAATAGTCTGTTTGCTCTGAATGCAGTGTTCCTAATGGCATTTTGTCTGAAGAGGATATTGATCTGATCCAAGCTAAAAAACTAGTTGAGGAGGAAGAACAATCAGCTCCAAGTCCCATCAAAGAGGAGCATATGGGAGAGATCAAATTAGAGTTGAATCCACTCAATGAAGAAAGCATCATTGGAGATTTTTTTCTTTCATTTCAAGGGTCTGATTTGATCGATGAACCCATGATGGAGGAGGATCATACAATTTTAGAGGCCCCAAGTGTGGAATAGGCCACATAAGAACCTTCAGTTCTTCCTCCCACTTCATCCCCCTCAAGCTATGATGTTGAATAAGAGTTTGATCTTTCAAACTTCATGTTTGAGGATGAAGGGAACCATGGTGAGCTAGTTGTAGATCAGGACACCATGGAGGATGGTGAGCACATGCAACAAGATAACAAGGAGACAAATTATTTTTCTAACTTGGAGGGTTGCTTTTATGGAGAGGAGCCTGAAGAAATTACATCATTTACTCCTCTATCACCCACCTTCCAAGCATATGATCCTGATACCATAAAGGAGGGCATTCAAGAACAACCTATGCCTCACAACATCCCTCTGGAATCAACGTTGGAAGATATGAGTCTTCCATGTTCTTCACAGGAGAAGGAAGAGAAAAGGAAAGAGGATGTCATCATCCCTCTCACACCACCCATCCAAGAAGGTCCACAAAAGACTCCATTTTTGGATTTGAAATTCAGAGCAATGGGCACATCCAAAGGATCAAACCATGCCCAATCAGGTACTTGGCTTCATTGGAGCCAAGGGAGAAGCCAAAACCAGTCATGCCTACTTCAGGACATGAGGATGAGTATCAAAATACCAAGGGTCATCATCAACACGTCCAAGAGTCCAATGCCAATCAGCTTGAGGAGGTATTTTTGGTTGATGTTGATACCTTGATGATTTGGGTGGAGGACCGACTTATTTTTCAGTTTTTCACTCATACAAGCAGCCATATTCAATTTCAAATCATGTGCATGGCTGCCCATTTTAAGAAAGGGAAGCTAATTCTCCCTGCCTGTATCAATATTTGTTTAAGCTTTTATTTCTCTCTGGTTAGTGTAGGAGTAGGAGTAGATTTTGTTTCCAACAGAAGAAGTGCTTGTGCACACTCTGCATGTCTCATTTGAGACATGTATGATTTTTTCTTTGTACATAAGTTTTGTTCACATTGCTCTAGAGGTGCATGAGGCTAGACCCTTCAGTATTCATGCCAGAAAACCCATAGTTACTTAAAACAGTTACAAACTTCATAAAACACAAATACAGAGCAATTAAAATTGGATTTGAAATAGTCCATTCAAGGACAGATGGAAGCCCCAGGTCAAAAAAAATTTCTACTCTCATAAGCTTTATTTCAATATTTCTTATGAAAATTGAGAGTGTAGATGCGTGGATAGGCTCAGGGTCAGGTAAAAGTGAAAAGTGGGCAATCAGAGAGTCCATTTTGAAAGAAGGGTCAGTACCAGGCCATTAATTGTGACTCTATGCCAAATGGATGCTTCAAGACTATTGGTCCCTTCATCTTGCATGTAGATGTCCCATGTGAGTCGCCAATTGTTATCTCAATTTTTTCCCCCTGAAAAAATTAGATCAGCCACAACCCTGCATAGAAGAAACAATCAGGCAACAGAGGGACTCTACGATGGAGTGATGGGGCCTGCGAAAGATCAAATGACCCTATGCAAGAAGAAGTTCAATAAACGGCCTTGTCAAATGATCCCATGATTTAAATCCAACAGATAAGTTACTGGTATACTCTACAATGGAGTAACAGGTTCAGGGAAGGAGTACATAGAAGGAAGAAACAAGAAGCTCAAAGGAAAAGAAACAACGAAGGTTCAAAGTTTTTGGGCTCTGCAAATGACTCAAAATGAGACCCAAAATTGGCTAAGTATGGAGAAGACATCGGATGCTGCCAAGTGTCCAAACGACACACCTCCAAATATTAAATCCCAGGCTGGAGACTCAAACAAGTGCCAAGCCTCCATACGTCTAGAGCCCCAAAAGTTGCACCGACTGTTGACAAGTCTTCGACTTAGCGGAAGGTGCCAAGTGTCAGCTCGGTGTAATTCCAAGATGGGAGTCTTGAGAAGAGACCCAAAATTGCACTAGCCCTCCATGTAGCCAATGGTCAACATAGGTAAAAAAGGAGAGTGGGCCCAAAATGACTAAGTATAGAGTGCAGGCGAAAGGCGCCACATGTCTTAACGACGCTCCTTCAAAGGTAAAATCCTGAGCGGGTTTTCAAATGAGGGTAGGAATTCCATGTGTCCCATAGTCCAAAAAGGGACAGAGTCAGGGTTAAATAGTCAAAGTAGAAGTAGGCCAGTGGAAGGTGCCAAGTGTCAGCATGTCGCCGTTTCAAGAGTAAAATTTAGGGCGAGTCTCCAAACAAGTGCCAGGCCTCCATGTGTCCAGGGTCAGAATTTTAGCCCCACCAAACAAAGGACTCAGGAAAAATATAAGGGAACATCATGGAGCTCACAGAAGCCTCCACATGTCAATCCAACGCTATTTCAGAAATGAAAGGTAGGGGCCAAATCTACAAGATGCGTGAGGCTACCATGTGGACCTAGTACGGATAGACTCTTTCAAATTTGCGCGCTCAAGACTCTAATATTCAAATGGCCATATCTTTTGACAAGAAAATCAGATTTGGGTGGGAGAAGACTTTTTGGAAATTTCTTGACACCCTCTATGCCATGGAAACATAAAATATCATTCTTAACAAGATTTAGTAGGTGAAAAATGGGAAAATGTCTTCCAATCCATTAATGCAGAATCTATTTGCTCCAACAACTGGATCGGGTTTGATTTGATCCGCCATTCTTCTTCCTTAGCACACAGAGCAGACACAGGGAACAAGAATTGATAAATTATGGGTGGATTTGAGATCAGCATTTATTGATGGTAGTTGAGCTTTCAAAACATGATTCATTGCATCACAGAGGTGGTTGAAGCAAGATTCAAATTTTTCCCTCCTCTCTCTTATTCTTCCTATATATTGTAAAGAAGGGGCATATTCAAATGGTTGTTGATATTCCCTCTTCTTCCCCCTCTCTCTTTCTTCCTTATGGTTGAATGTGGAGTCTAAGCCTCCTCCCATGGCTCTGTGATGGAATTTTCTTACCTCTTGCCCACTGACAATGTACCGTGTAACTTTTGGAGCAATAAATTTTTTTTCGTGATGCATCTGTCCATCCTTAGCTCATTTTATTGTCTCTTCTTACCTCTCATTGTCACAAGGTATATTATGCATACTCTGATGTTTATTGCAGGTTCTGGGAGCTGTGCTTAATGGGTTTCGAAGTGGCACTTTGTGTGAAAATTATCTCTAGTTTATGGTGCATCTTGTCCACCCTCTCCTTTGCTCACCTCTCTCCACTTCAGGTAGTTGGGTCTATGATTCAACCACTTCCTTTTTTGGTGTATCACCACTTAGTGTAGGCTCTTTTACCCTCTCTCTCTCTCTCTCTGTCCCCTTGGAATGGTTAGATTAAGATAGGATAGGTTCTTCCTGCATTGGAGTACCTTGTGGCAGGTAGATTAAGAGGCAAGAACTGGCTTTCTCCGAAGGTCCATCTTAAGTTTTTCAAGTCCCACAGCTTGAGAGATGGTCCCATGTTGTGCAATCACACTGAATTCCCTACTCCACACCAAGGCCATTCAGGGGTGCTATGATTATGCACTAACACAACCTACTCCTGACCTTGGTCATCATGATGTGTTAACATAGACCCTAAGGCATGACCATTAGTAGAGATTTATAGATAGAAGGGCTCCCCCTCACAGGGAGGCATAAGCACTGTGGAGACAAAAGATATTATTTAAGCTAATTAAAGGAATTTTGGAAATCATGATCCTAGTTAAAGTCTATGTCTTTACGAAGAATATGATGAAAGTGTTGGTAATGATCTGAAAGTTGCGATATGAAACGATAAAATGATTGAAGTCAACCTTGAATACTACGAAGTTTCTTAAGATTTGAAGGGGGAGGCATTTCAATGATTGCCTTAATTTTTGAAAGGTCAAATTTAATGCCCCTGATGGAAATTATAAAGCCAAGGAGTTTTCCAGTTAGCACTCTAAATACACACTTGGATGGATTAAGGTGAAGGAAAAAGAGAATAAGGTGCTCAAAAAGGACTTCAAGGATGGAAAGATAGTTGTGTCGATGTTTAGATTTACCTAAAATATAATCAATATAGTCTTCTATTGTTTTACGGATGAGATCGTGAAAGATATAAGTCATGGCCCATTGATAGGTGGCTCTAACATTTTTCAGACTGAAAGGCATGACATAGTAGAAAAATGTCCCCCAAGGGGTGATGAAGGAAGTCTTATGTTGGTATTATGGTGCAACAAGGATTTGATTGTAACTAAAAAATATGTCCATAAGGGAAAGCATCTCATGACTTACAGTGAGATCTACAAGTTGACTGATGTTGGGTAGAGTGAATTCATATTTAGGGAAAATGAGATTAAGATCTCAAAAATTAGTACATATACAAAGTTTTCCTGATGCTTTAGATACGGGAACGATTTTGGAAACCCATTAGGGATAGTCAATGGGGATAATGAAGTTGGTAGAAACAAGAGATTGTAACTCTTCTTTATAAGGAGGGAAACTCGGGGATGCATGCGGAAAATCTTCTGCTTTACCAATTTAAAATTAGGGTAAGTGATGATATTATTGACGATGATGGAATGGTCAAGACCAAGCATGTCTAAATATTACCATGTGAAATCCTGGCTATGACAAGAGAGAAATGTGGTAAAAGAATCAAGCTTGCATGGATCAAGAGATTGACCCACTTTGAGGATGTGAGGCTCTCAAGGAGTCCCAATATTGACATCGATGGTGGCTTTGTTAAGAAGAGTGGATGTGTCAGATGGTAAGGTCTTATGAAGATAAGAATCCTCTACCCCCATGCGGGAAAGCATGGCATCATCATAAACACACTGAATAATGTCAATGGTAGAAGAGTCTTCTTATATCATCTCCAGATGGCAAAGGGGAAGGAACCTAGTCTAGTGCAAACACTGATAGGTGACCAGTCCCAAAGTGATGGTGGAGCCTAAAAAAAGTTAGGAGTAATATATACGGCGTCATTTGTATCCATGGACTCATGAGATGGGGAAGATGGAGCAGGCATGTCCATGCACATCTTAGACCGTGGGATAGGGTCGGTAGATTGATCTTGATAACCGAGTCCTAAATTTTTTTGAGGTTTGCGACATTAATTAGTGAATAGACTATGTGGACCCTGCTCATAACGCCCCATGCCAAATCCATTCCATGCGCAATGATAGAGATAGGTGTGGTCGAAGGATGGTTTCTTAAGGAAGGGAAAACCACCGGTATAAGGTTTGGCATGTGGAAGATCAACTATATGAGAAGGGGTGTCAAAACTGCCATAGATGTTATTGGTATGAAGATGTGGTGGACCAAAAGGAACGATATCCCTGACATTTGGTTGGTACATGGGAGCATTGTCAGGTCTAATAAGATGGTGAGGAGTGGGCAAGGTGTTAAGTGTAAGAAGGTGATACTCCCCCAACATAATTTTATCCATTACTTTATCTAGGGAATCATTGTTGGGATGTTTGGAAGAAGAGATAAATGAATTAGTGGTTGGTGCAGATGGATATTCCTTGAGAACAAGGACATCATTGGGATGATAAATCATATTGCACATCCGAAAGGGAGGAACATCCTTTGGAAGTTTCAAAATCTTTCCCTCATGCTCATATTTAAGGGAACGATGAAGTGTAGAAGGGAAGCAACACATAACGTGGATCCATGGTTTCCCAAGGAGAACATTGTATTGAAATTCCCCTTGTATGATGTAGAAGACCTCATGGAGGAGATTTTCATCAATGTAGAGAGGAAGAATGAACATTCTTAAGGAGGGAGTGACAACTTTGTTAAAAGTGCTAAGGACCATAGGTGTTTGGGAAACAAAGGACTTTGGTATCTTAAGTTGATCAAAAGTATGTGATGGGAAGATATTGATGCTCACTCCACTATTAATCATGGAAGGTCAGATAAACATGTCATTATTCTTGACCATGATAAAGAGGGGAGGATCATGTTCTTCCGATATGATATTCAGGATCTCAGCATCATGAAATGATGGTAGTGGAAGCTGTAAGTGCTCCTACAAGGGATATGAAGGGTTGAGCTTTGGATGAGATCATAAAGTGAAATCTTGATCAGGGCTTGGTGGAGTTGTTTGACTATACTCTGTTCAATAAGCCTAGGTGATGCTAAGATGGAAACCTTAGGTTTTGAGGATGATGTTAAGTTCTTATGAGGAGGAATAACGATGAAGGTTTTAGCTTTCAGTTGGGCTGTCGATTTAGGTTCACGTTGGCTAGATCTAGTAGTTACCTGAATAATGTCGATGAACAAGGGGGGACTATCCTCAAAAGAATTGTCACCTAGAGGTGGGATGACTATGAAATTTTGTGAAGAACTAGGGGAATTTTGAATTTGGATTGATGAGGTCAAAGGAATAGATGCTGGAGTGGAAGGAAGAAACCGATTTATCCTTGGGAGAAGGCATTCTTCCTCAATAAAGCCATTGACGATAGCTTGGAATGCTCTGTAATGATCAGTGTTGTGTCCAGGGGTACAGTGATATGCACATATGAGGTTGGGATCAAACCACAATGGATTTTTACTATTTGGATCAAAGGCCTTGATAAGCGGAAGGGTGATTACAGAAATTTGTAGTAAGTGTTGGAAAATGTCCGCATATGAATCTCCAAAAGCCTTAAGAGGTGATTTGTCCTTGTGGAATGTCTTGGTATTTGAAAAATAAGTTCAAGTATGTTGATGTCTTGATGATTTGGGTTTAGTTTTGGGATAAGTTAATGTATTAGTGTTGAATGGTTTTGGATTGGTGAGCTGAAATGTTCTTGATGAAGAGGTTGATGTGTTTGATGGTTTAGAGATAGGAATGTCAAATTTCTTGTAGCAATGTATAATAAATTTTTGAGGTAAAGTACTAATGGTTGTGGATTTTTTTTGCAAGGGTGCATCCTTAGGAGGGGTGAAAATAATTTCCACCGAAAGATCTGGAGGTGGTGTCACAGTTGGTATAGGCAAAGGGAGAGACATTGGTTTGATAGAATCTAAGGAAAGTGAAGATGTATTTGATTGAGTCAAAGAGGTATAAGAATCATTTGAAGTTGAATTTTTTTCAAAAGTTCTTCATATAATAAGGATTGTGTTGAGCAAGAAGGTGGTATGGATGCATTTTCAATAGTTGATGTTGGTGTGGTTAAAAGCTTTGAAACAGGTATCGATTTCAATTCTGAGGATGGTATAACAAGAAGAAGTGGAATAGATATAAGTAAGGTATCCAGATATGGTGAAGTGGATTTGGTGAGCAACGAAGTGGATATAATAGGTAATGTAGTATATGTGGAACCAATGTCAACTGTAGAAGTACGTGGGAATGGTCATTTCATAAATACAACTAGGGGAAAAAATGATATATTTGTGAATGGGTCCTAGTTGTATGAATGGATGATGAGGTAGATGTAGATACGATTGGTGCCATTTTGGGGACAAGTGTTAATGGGTTTATAGATGTAGGAATAATATAAAAGGGGATTGATGTGATTTACGATGAAGGAGGAGAAGTTGTAGGTTCTTAATCAATGTTGTTTTAAGTGTTTATAGTATAAACATTAAGAGTTTGGGTTGTAGAAGTGGTGACATCTTGGCTTGTTGGTCTATGATTTGGGAAAGGTTGTTTGAATATGTCAAGTGATTGATTGGGTAAAGCATTAAGATTGTTGACCTAAAGGTCACCCTGATCAATGAGATTTTGAACCAAATCCATAAAAGTTTTACATTTCTTTGTGTCGTGACCTTGAGTTTAGTGGTATTTGTAGTAGTGGTCTTCTCGATACCACACGGGTTTCGGTTTTGAGTCATCAACTAGTCAGATAGTTGGTAATGTGATTAGATTTTCTACTATCATCTTGTCAAAGATTGAACCATATGATTCCCCAAGGGGAGTGTATTTGGGTGTCAGCTGTGGGGTTCGTTGCTAAGTCCACGTGCTAGATGTTTGTGCATGAGAAGATTTGACGACCACAACATTGGCTGCTCCGTTAGATTTCTCGTTATGTGTAGATGTTTAGTGAATTCATGTTTAGTTTTTTTTTATTTTAGTTTTAAATTACCATTCTCAAGGGTGCATGTTTCAAGCTTGCGAGCCATAGTGAAGGGTTTGTCAAAGGTTTGGAAGGATTGGATTTGTAAGGTAGAGGATATATGTTTTGCACATGAACATAAGAAGGGCTTGATGAGTTCATTTTGTGGAAGCGTAAATGATAGTTTGATTATAATGCCACACCACCTTGCGACGAAGTCTGTGATAGAATCATATTTAAAATGACTAATGGAGTACAAGTCATTGATGGTGATTTTACACGCAATGTTAATAAAAAAATGTTCTAAAAATAATTACGTAAGCTGATTGAAGGAAAATGTCAAATATTTAGGGATGCTATTGTACCAGTCTAATGCTAGACCAGCCAAAGACATGGGGAAAGTACAGAGCATCAAGTCCTAATTGTGTGTAATAAGACAACATGCATGTCTGAATGCATGAAGGTGTTGCTGTAGATCATCTTTGATGTCACACTTGGCACATTTTGGCAATTCCCAATATGGAGGATATAACTTAATTGGTACAGATGGATGAATTGGCTCGTTGTATATTTTTTCGTATGATAATACAACTTTGGGCCCTAGGGTGGTGGCCTCAAGGTTATCCAACCTATTCATGAGAGCATGCATAGGATCATTTGATGAGGTGATAATGGGTTGTGGTTGCACAATTTGTGAGGTAGCTAGATATAATTTTTGGTGAGATTGAATGTGTGCTTTGGGGATTTCTTGATGAATGTGAGTTAACAGTTGAGTTTGGAAGGTTTGGTGTTGTGTCATGGGGATGGTGTATGATTGCTGAGACTGGGTAGGAATTTGATGAGTATAAGTGGACTGAATTTTTTGTTGAAAGGGGTTAGACACTGAATAAGGTAGAGCACCCATAATAAGAGGTTGGTAAGTGATGATATGCATGTATGATGTGAGGGAATTATAATGTACAAATAGGGGATGCTATATTAGGGCCTAATAGGCAATATGAAGGGTAGTGGTGATAGTTGTGTTGATTGGGTGGAATGGACATGAATAATTGAGTAGTTTGGTGGGGTGGGGGATTGTTAAAAGATGAGGAAAGCTCCTTTACTGACAATTGTTGATTGGCATCGGGATTGATTTGATAAGGATAAATTTGCTAAAGCGTTGGACCATCTAGGGGAAGCTAAGTTGATTTCCTAAGGAGATAGTATTGGAGAGCCACCGAATTGGAATTAAAGAGATCCTAGAAATCTAAGTCACCGTAAGGGATGACTAGAGGTCCTGAAGGTTTGGATGCAGAAGGAAGGGTGACTAGTCTAGACGTAATGGAATGATGGTAGAAGAAGGGATTAGTTTCTCCTAAGGTAGTGGTTTGAATAGAGGATTCTAGGTGAGAGACACTAAAGAGAGGATTAGTACTCATGAAAGAGGTAATCAAGGGTATGGAGGAAGCAATTGTTGTAGTAGAATTCTCTTGAGTTAGGGTGAAACTGTTTGAAGGGAATTTTTATTCCATTCTTTTGACTGCTAAACGAGTAATTACGGGCATGAAACAAGAACAATTTTTATGCTAAATAAACCAAGCAAGTCAAGCAAACAATTATTTTTGATTTTTTTAATTAAGAAAATGTGAAAAATAGAAAAGGGGATGGATAACGAGGTACCTAAGAGAAGGCAATTTATGTATGGTTTCAGGTTTGTTTTGGCTTGGGAGAGTCTCAGGCAGTTTCCTGTTGGGTGATGAAATACCAATCAGTTTATGTAGTCATATTTTACACCCTTAGACCAATATTTTAATCCCATGTGCAATGAACTATCACCCAACGGGTGCTAAGCACTCAACCGAGGCATGCGCAGGTGCTGAGTCTCTCCTTTATGTGAGTTTTATGAGAATGCATCATCTTATAACATATTTAAAAGGAAATGAGTAGAAATAACAATGCCATATCCTAGAATGAGTTATCTTAATGCATCCAGAAAAGGGAAATAATAAGTAGCACAAGGAAATAGATCATACAGAAAGGAAATACTTTAGTATACTTCCAAACACAAATGATTTATAACAGAGCATTGTATTCATATAAAAAGATTCAATAACCACATTACAATCCATTGGGTTCATAACAAACCCCCATATAATAATGCAGGGACAAGTCATGTATCAGAACTATACCATGTTCATCATATTACAGAGAAAAATGTAGACCCATTCCCCTAAATGTGTCATCATTCCTATATGCTCCTATTCCCAACCCATAAAATCCTCCATTCATTTTTGCAGAGCTTCGCCTATCTTCCACTCTCTATCCTTCTATATAATCTTGTTTCCTCTCCTCTCTATGCTTCCAATGGGTGCTTGTATTTATAACCTTAACACCCACCGCCATGCCTTCCAAAAGTTACAGATCGGTCACCAAGTGTCAAAGTGGTCCTCCATGGGAGCATGCCTCCCTAGATTCGAGCTCTCCACTTCTCACAACGATGTCTTCTAGAACCTTCTATCGCATGCCTAGAATATCCCCTTTTTGATCCACAATCACCAAGTAGGCACCTTATCCACAAGGATCATGCTTTTCTCGTGTGCTGCCTGGGATGCCAAATGTGGCTAAGTACAAAACATATTTTACCTTGCGTGCGCATGCCGTGTGTTTAGAAAAACCCTACCAGAACCATTTCTCTGCATGCCTTCAACCTACATGCCCTTCTTTAATTAGGTCCTACGCACCCACACAATTTTTTGTACTTATATGATATTTTGGGGCCCAACAGTCTACTGGGTACAATGTTGTTTATATGTGTTGATTTGAATGCGTGAGTGTAGTCATTTTTACACCCACCAAAGAACAAGGGAATCCCATGCACGTTGACCTATCACCCAGCGGGTGCTCGATGCTCACCCGAGGCATGCACGGGTGTTGAGTCTCTCTTTTATGTGAGTTAAGTGGGACACATAATCTATGATAGGATCTTAAAAAGAGTGAGTGGAAACGAGACATACATTTATAATAGAAATCAGAATGACTTCTAGACAAATGCAGTTATCCTAGAACGAATGGTACTTAAAAAATTATAGATAGGAACCAAAACAAAAAGGAAATGCATATTTATTCCATAAACATTCATGAATCAAAACTGTAAGCTATAAAAATGGACTAGAATCACTAACAACCATATTCAATCAAGTTTGGTAACCTCATTATAGTCATTGGATCCATTACAGACTACCACAACTATGTAGACCGAGGTCATACATCAAATCTGGATTCATACCCATCAGTTCTCAAGAGAAAATTTACAATCCCAACCCCTTATTACATCCTTTTCCTATAGATCCCTACCCAAATTATGGATCTCTCACACTATTCCTGCATGGCTTCACCTTCTTCTGCTTCTCCCTCTTTTTCCTCTGGTAGGTGCTTATATTTATAGCCCTTCTTGACATCATCAAGCCTTCACAGGATTTGTAGATCTGTCACCAAGTGTCCAAGGTGGTCCTTCATGGGAGCATGCTTCTTTAGGTATGAGCTCTCCACTCTTTGTAATGATGGCCTTCTAGAAACTTCCATCGCAGGGTATATTCCTTCTTAGTCCAACCTATCGCCAGGCTGACACCTTATCCATTCCGTATGTGCAGTCAGGTCACAATTTTCTCGTGTTTTACCTGATGTGTCAAATATGGCTAAGTCTTGAAACCTTTGTTTTGTCTTGTGTGTGCGCCACTTTCTCTATTAAACCCTCCTAGAACCATGTCCTGCATGCTTTTTCCTTGTGCACCCTTTCTTAACTAGGCCTTGCGTGCCCATGCACCTTCTTGTACTTGGCCAATATCTTAGGGGCCCAACATCACCCCACGCTATGCCTATTCTCTGCCCATGGGAAAACCTTCTCAATGAATAAAGAATGACTATGTTTAAAAGGTTTGGGGAAAGGGAATGAAAAACTTTGGGGAAGAAAGAAATAATGGGGGAACTATGATCACTTCTGTAAGAGGAGAGGGAAATATTTTGTTAGGTCTGCCTCTAGCTTATTCTAGGTATCAACCTCACTCTGTGCCCATTGACAAATGTCACTGAATAGAGATCTCACCTCTTCAAAGCTTAGCGCCTCTCCTTGGGTATTCATTGTTTCCATGATCTCCTCAAATTTTTTGCGTAAGTCTTTGAGCACATCTATCCTTCAAGTGATCTGGGGATACAACTCCTTCAGCCGGTTCTTGTTTAAGCCCCACAAGGTCTCAATAGCCTCTGATTTCCTCTCAACTTCGGCTAAAATCTTGTCACGTTCCGCTCTATTCCCCTTGATCTTCTCCTGGAACTCCTTGAGCTGTGCTTCATGGGAGGTGACCAAAATGCTCACCACTCTATCTATATCGGTGCAATTATCATAAATGGCCTCAATGGTTTGGGTGTCAACCTTTCACATCTATGCGAGGACTTTCTTGTACTTAGTAACAATTTCCACAACGTTCATCTTGTCTCTCCTTTTCGTTGCATGCCAATTCCTCCTCTCGCAGAATCTAAGGCCAGTGGTCACCTTTCCATTGTGAGGATGTGGGTCAAGTCCTCTAGACACTTTAGAGAGGATCCATACTGCTGCGTGGGTGGCGTTAGATTTTGGTGCTTGAATAAAATGGCATCTGTGATCATCTCTACTTTCTTGCAAACCTTGCATGCACCCTTGTCTTCTCTTCTTTCAAACTCACACCTTAGTATGCGCGCTGATTAGTTCCTCCAGATTTAAGTCCCTTGGTATCCTTTATTCAAGATCTTTTTCCTTCTTCTCTACGCTCTGCCTCTAGGAATATTACCCTGTCATTCCTCCTGAATAACTTGGCTTCTAGTTCAACTAATACCTTGTTCAGCATGCATTGTAGACTTGCTCATCTGATAGCCATCTGAGTGCTCACCAAGGGGTTGTCTCCTTTTGACTCAGGAACCTTCATTATTTCCCCTTGGCTTACCTTCATACTCCAGCTCATCGATGTGGGAATCAATTTCCAAAAAAATCATTTTCCTCATTTGAGGGTATGTACCTTCCTCATTAAACGAATTCATAGCCAAGAGTTGCTCCGTTGGTACTGTGCTTCAGAAAAACATGCATGCAACACATTGCTTGGATCATCAATATATCCCATTCTTGGTTTCTAGGTCTCCATGTGCCTTCCTCCTATACACGTTCCCTTAGGAATACATACCATCAAACTGGGGCCTCCTCCTATGCTACCGTGATCTTTTCCCACACTTTTTTCCTTATCTTTGTTCATTACTAAATTAGAGCTACACTCCAAATCTTGTTCTACCAAGGCTTCAATTATTTCCACCACTTCTCTTTCTATCACCTCGTTTAGCTGCTCCTGGAGTCGTAATTTTTTTGTACTTATTTATTCTCTTAATTTTTTGTACTTATTTATTCTCTTCCTCCCTTATCTTGGGCACCTTCCTCCTCCTGGCTACCTTTCCTCCACATGGAGAGAAACTCATTTTCCTATTTTCTCACCATCTTCTTTTAAATCATGCACATCAAACACTAGTGGTTCCTGGGATTATTCAGGTTCATCTTCTTCATCATCATCCCTCTCTCCTCTGTAGGCCTCCAAGCTCTCTATGTCTTCCGAATCAGCCTCCTCCATCACTTTTTGTTTCTTCCTAACTAGGGATTCCAGTAAAGGAGATTTGGATCTTTCTTCTTCCTCCTCTAGAGACTTCTCCTTTGTGATAGGATTTTCTTGTTCTGGTGCCTCCTCTCTGACTGGGGACATTTTCCTACACGTGTAAGTACTATTTCTAGCACTTATCCCTAGGGTGCCCCCTTGGGGTGCACTTTGGACACATGGTGCCTTCTTAACTTGCACCACTTCTTTTCCTTTCTTTTCCAGTGCAAGCTTCTTTCTTCCCATGGGGTCTTCAGGGATGGAGATATCACATTCCAGGTATGTGACCTTCTCAAACTTTGGTCTTATGCGTAGATATACCCTTACTGTGGTCTCTCATGCTATTGGCAAAGTTAGGGGCTTTGTCATTTGAACTTCATGGGAGAGATACCTCTCCACGTACGTGCACTTCTTGGGGTAAATGAGCTTTTTGCGCAGCTCCATGTGGTCTTGATCTACCTCACTAAGGTCGAACCTTAGTCTTTTGGCCTCTTTAAACCTATTTACCCCTACTTGGAAATATTAAGCGGTGAAGGAGAAGGGGAGCTTGCACCAGGGGCCCATGTTTTCATCTGTCAATTTAAATCAGCCAATGCAGAAATGCTGGTACATCACAAATTCAACTTCTCCATCAACGAACACTAGTAGATGCTATGAGATCCTCCACTCCACCCTGAATGCATCCCTTAAGCACTTATACTATTTTTCTAGGCGTGCTTTGTGAGAAGCCGTCATGCTATCACAAGTGTACTTTGTGAATCTTTTCATGGGCGAGGGGTCTTCGTTCAGATATTCCCAATCAAACTTATCTGCCACATCTGGAACTCTGATATCTAAAAAGAAAATTATCAAGAGGACATTACCAAAGAGTATCTTGTCTCCTTCCTATGCACTACTGACAATTTCATCTACGATGAAGGAAGACAAATTGTAGATGGTGCCTTCTGATATTTTCTTACACATATTTAACCAGGCCTTATTTACCTATGTCCACCTTTTTTGGTCATTTAGCTTTGTCACCAGGCGTACAACCATTCTCATGATAGGGTCTTGTATCTCCACAATATCAAAGCACCATGACCCCTTCTTATAATCATATACAACGATGGTTGCTTTAATGGCTTCCTTGTTGCTCAGGTCATCATCTCTACTTTCTCCTTCACATATGCGGCATGTGGATTTTGAAATCAGCTGAGGAGTTATGCACATCTTGTGCCCTGCGAAGTAAAATTGGTCCTCATGTACACACGACATTAACCATTGATAGAGGTGCTGAGGTTTTCAAAAATAAGGCAACCCCGCCTTCTCCAATTTTACTTTTACCTTGTTGCTATAGATAGGTAAATCCTTTGGTGTCCTCTTTTATGTTGTGCACACCAACTCCAGCACCAATTCCTTTTCTATCATGTTTTTATGATGGTTGTAATTGCTCACCATCATGTTTCTTAAGTGGGAATCCCATTCTTTCCCAAGAAAAACACCATCTGAGTACTACATCTATGCGTACCATTCTTCATTCATGCTTACGGGGGTTTTAGGTTGTTTTCCCTTGCCCTTGCCTTTTCCCTTCGACTTATTAGGTGATATGGATGGTTTCTTAGGTGCCTACACCCATGAACTTCTTTCCTTCTAGTTTGCGGTTCAAATCTAGTCACTCACGCCTTAATTTCTTCACACAGATCAACTCTAGAAACCCTAGTCTGTAAGAGCTTTCTTTTTTCATACTTGCAATGTCCATAATGAATTGCCCAACCTTCTATTTATAGCTTTCCATTTTTTTTAGCATTAAATGCTACTTCACCTACCACCATAATTCAACACTTACTGTAGCTTTTTCCACTTAGCCATACTCTAGCACCCCAACTCACATGCCCAACCTTGCACAGAAAATCCTACAACCTTCTGGCACGTGAACAATCTATCTGATAGAAGGATCTTATGTGCACGTTACCAATACTGAAGGTCCTTCTGTCATTTTCCCTATTTTTTCCCTTGCCTACCTCATGTTGTTCCTGCACTCTTCCTTTTTTTTTGTACATGGTTTCTTCAAGGATTTTTTGACACTAACCATTTATGCTCATCTCTTCTTTACGTGCCTATCGTCCTTACACACCTTTCACAGGGCCATTTAATCTAGGCTTTCCAACACAATCCTTCATGGTACTTCACACCTTGCACTTTCTTTCACATCATTCCACCCCACACTAAAACAATGCATGGTCCTTTGTGCATTCACAACGTTTTAAAAAAAGTAATGAGGTTACTGATGCCAAAGGCATAACACAAAATAACAATGAGAAAGGGAAACAAAAGAAAAGAAAAAATGCATTAAAGGAAGTCCTAAACTATCTAGCAGTACTGCCTTATTACAAACACCAAGAAGAATTATCTATAGTAGGGCTTTAGCCTACTCCCATTGAAGTGTCCTGGTAATCTCGTTGTATCCAACGCTTGTAGTTGGCATGCACCTAAATCAAGGATGCACGAGATGATGTAGGGACCCAACCAATGGACTTTTAACTTCCCAGGATGGCACAGAAACTTGGAATCATAAAGCAAAACCATCTGCCCAACTTCAAACTTCTTGTTCTTAATGTGATGATCATGCCACACCTTTTGTTTTGATTTTTCAGTCTTCTTGATCCACCTGGCGAGGGATCATCTTTCGTCCAATTACATTAACTTGTCAATTCTTTCTTCTAGCACTTGTTCATCAGCTAATCCTCCTATGCGCGCTAAACACAGAGAAGGTAATACGAATTCAACTGGTAGGACAACCTCCGTGTCATATACTAATTGAAATGGTGTGGCCTTATTTAACCTCTTATAGGTTATCCTATATACCCAAAGAATAACTGATACTTTTTCATCCCAATCTTGTCTACCAATGTCACAAATTTTGGTTAGGGTATGACTTAGTATTTTTTTAAATGCCTCCACAGTTCCATTTGCTTTCAAATGGTAAGTGGTAGTCTTGTGATGAGCCACCATGAATTCCACTAACAGAATCCTTACTGTCTCATTTAAGAAATGTGTACCCCTGTCATTAGTCAAACTCAAAGGGCACCCATACCTTGTAATAATGTTTTCCCACAAAAAACTTGCTGCGGTAGTTGTTGTAAAATCCTTAGTAGGTGCTGCTTCTACCCACCTTGTTAATTATTCTATGAAAGTGATTATATAATGTGACCTAGTCCTATGCGCGGCTGGTGTAATAGGGCCTATGAAGTCTATAGCCCACTTTTCGAATGGCTTGGTGCTGGGAATAGGGCACAAAGGCATTTCATCTCTTCACCTTAGTTTGCCGATTGGCAATGGTCACACACCTTGAAATATTCCTTGTAGTCTTGATAGAGGATCTCCCACCATAATCCAACCATCAATATCTTGCATATAGTCGGGTCACCTGCATAGTGCCCACCTGCACTACCTATGTGTGCCTCTTCTATTATGGCTAAGCGCTCTTTTTCTAGCACACACTAGCGTAGAATCTCATCACATCCTAGTTTGTATAAATCCCCAATAATCAACATGTAGGGCGTGAAGCATATAGCTAACTTATTTTTATCCAATGCCTTCATTCCTTCCAGAGCTACACCTGTCTTGAGAAATACTACAATATCTTCTAAGTCTGAGGGTGCACACCGCAACCTAAATAGTTGTGCATCTAGTATGGTATCCTCAATGCTTTATGCATCCTCCCCTGAATCGATTCTAGATAAATGATCAGGTCTAGAATTACTTTTTCCTAGTTTGAAAACCACCGTGAACTCTATAGTGCCTGACATTTACAAACGTTTTTAAATAAAAGAAAAAAAAAATTTTGAAAAAAAAAACAATGAAAGTTTGATGGAATTAGTGCTGGTAGTGGGGGTTGGTAGGGACGTGGGAGGAGGTAGAAAGGTGGAGTTGCGTGGTCAGGTGGAAGGCAGGACCTGTCACTTCCTTCTCAATAATACATGAATTTTTTTAACTGTTTCCTCCAGCCAGTTACCACAAAACCCAAGAGCACGTTGTAAATTTAATTTTGGTTGGTTAGTTGTAGTGAATCATTTTAGTGCCCTGACAGATATGTCTACAAAAAACGTGGGTGCTTGCATGTTGGCAATAGAAATAGTGGGTGCGTAAGGATGCTAGCAACCAGTTTCTTGTTTTTGGTTTTCAATTTTGCATGACTTGGCTCACGTTTTTGGGGAGGATGAGACACCAGGCTTGTGATGGTCGCGTGGGTTATCTTGGTTCGGATTCACAGCATAGATTGGACTTTGTTGGAAAGTCTCTAATCATGCTGAAACATGTGGCAGCGTTGTATTTTTAGCAGTATTGGATAGTTTCAGCTATGGCAGAACACAAAAGTTATGGGTTCCTCACAACAAGCGCACCATTTCCTTTTGGCAACATACAGGCCTCCAACCTGATCAGTTCACCTTTGCCACTTATTCCCAGCCAGTGCCAAAATCCAAGCTCTATAGCAAGGTATGGACGTTCTGCAAGGAGTTTAGTCAGATGTTGTATTTGAATATGATTTGGCAGACATACATGCAAAATGTGAAAGCGTATGCTTGGCACGCGAATTGTTTGATTGAATACCTGAAAACAATGTGACCTTTGGGTCTGCCATGGCTGTAGGATACACGAAATGGGTTTGTTAAAAAGGCTCAGAAACATTCTTGCTCAATGCACTCGTCAATGTGGGGTCTCCTGCCACTGCCACATCCTCCCAGCCTGCGTCAAAAGGGGACCTTTAGAGCAATAGTGTTCATTCAACTAATTTTTAAAAGGGTAGAGGAATAGTGTCTAGATGTTGTTATTGTTAATGCTATGGCAGTCTAGTACGTAAAATGGGGAAACTTGCACAAGGGAAGTTGAATTTTTTGGCAATGCTTATCAAGGAGATGGGGTCTAATGGGTCCGGCCATGATCATGTAAGCTTCATTTTTGCTTTATTTTAAAATGCAAGCTCGCAGGTTTAGTGGAAAAGGGTTGTAAATACTTCAATGGCATGAGTGTTGGTTTTAAAACATGCCACCTACCTAGAATTGAATGCATATGCCTGTTTGATCGACCCTCTTTGTTGTGATGGCTATTTTGAGGAAACTCTAAAATTTACCATCAACTCACTAATTAAACATGCGGTGGTTGTGGGGACGTGTTGGTTGGTACCCCTGTAGAGCGCATAATAATATGAGGTTGTAGTAAATTTCAACAACTCTTCTTTTGAGGTGATCGTCAAAATGCTGCAACTTATCTCTTCTGTCAAATATCTATAGTTAAGAGAGAACATCCAGTCAAAAGGATTCATTTTATTGAAATAAATGTGTTTCCCAAGCTCCATACAACTTTGCCAACATTCTCCTAGCTTGTGTTCAATATGGAGCCTTGAGCAGGCCCTAGACAACCGTCAAAAACAAAATGGGCAACATATTCTGCTGGAAGACTTCAAGTGATCGTGAAGCTTGTGTGACGTTGTGGAGGTTAGATCAATGCTCATGAACTATTTGAGGAAATGCCCAAGTGAGATGTTGAACCAAATCCTACGGGTTTGACCGACTTCGTCCCTCCAAGCATGGTTCATCTCCTCTTATCTTTCATAACTCTCGTACTCTAGTTTTCATTTGCAACTTAATATATAATTTAAAATATTAGGGTTATAATACATTTAACTGTTTTATATTAACTTGCTCCAAAACAATAAAATGTCGTGTCGTAACTCACGAAATCAAAATAACCCATTTGTATTAAACCATGAACTTCAACCCTCATTCTGAGGTGATTTAGAAAACTTCCTACCCAACTAGATCGCTACAATATTGTTTTATCGACAAGATGAAATTGACTTCCCAGTAAAAATGTTGACCATCTCCATGTTTAAATAGATAATTTTGCATTTTTCAGAGACTCGTTAAGTACCCTTTGTAACTCCAAAAATGGGATGTTAAGCTTCATTCATGTACCTGGTTATGTGAGGAGTCACCTTCACCTTTGGTTTGACCCCGAATGAACATTTGTGATATTTTTGATGCCATATTGGGAGCAATGTTACACCCGTTTTTGTAGTTGTAAGAAGCTACTAAAACTATAAAGTTGGCTTTCATTTTAAACCACCATTTGAAACCTAGCTAGAGAAATTATCATCCATTTTTGCAAACCTCTAGTGTTCTTACTAGAAAATTACATGGAACATTTAGTTTGGGGAAAAACACTTTTCTGTAGAGTTTGACAAAGCCATTTTGTAGGCCTCTGATCGCAGTTTGACGAGGTTAAACTAGACCAATTACGACTTGTCGCTCTAGAAAACTTACCTCCGTTTGAAAATGGCTTCCTAGTTCTCAGTCCCGTCGACTCTAATAAATTCTCCTTATATAGGGGAACTTGTAAGAAGTTCCTCGTTGCATGTATCCATCCATCGAACGTCAGTTTTGGACATGTAGTTTTCTGAGCCCTCGAGCTAACTTTTGTTCATTTGCAATTGGGTCAATTACAATCAGTGGCCCCAAAAAACTAGCTACCAAACGTAAACTGTTAGCCAGTTCTAAATTCCGTCAGTTGCTATGAACTCTTGGTATATAAGTGGGACACGTAGAAATTTAACCATGGTGTGTTTGCTCATCAGAAGACGACGTTTAAAAGTAGTTTCTTAGCCTCCGAGCCGGTTTTGAACATTTTTGTAGCTAGCAAGAAAATTGTAAACATAGAAAGTTGTGGGACCCTCGTCGGGTTGCCAAACCACCAGTGGAAACTTTTGACACGTGTAAATAACTGTTTAAAAAACCCTATAGTGTAACTTGTGGGAAATAGACACTTTTGACAAAATGGTGTTTTCCTCTCTTTTCCATTCTCTTTCTCTCTCTTGGGTTACAAAATGAAGTGAAATGAAATGTAATGAATACATGTCTCTAAACCTTTTCTTTCAATTGCAAATTGTAATTATTATTATATGTAAATGGGAAACTGAAAAATGTTAATTATGTTAGATTAGGGTGGATACCATGTCTAGCGATTTATCGTTGATTTCATGGTTCACATGGTTTTGCAGGATGTAAGAATGATGGTTAAAAGGCGATGTGTAATTCATTAATTATCATTGTAATTGATATAGTTCATTGTAAAATGAATATATGTATAATGTAGTCTCATGTTACATAAGGTCTAGGATATTTGATAATTTGCTAATCTGTATGAGATGCTAACTTTTAGGGATATCATAGTACAAATGTGAATTTAATCATAGATTCAATTTGATTCATAGTACGTATGGTAAAAAGGTTTGAGATATATATATATATAGAGAGAGAGTAAATGAATTTGAAGTAATATCTTGTAGTGCATATTCAGTGTTCAATAAATGACTAATGAATCATCTTGTGCATTCTTACTTTGTGAATGTAATAAAGAGTTTTAATCGAAACACTCAACCCTTGTATAATATCGGAGCAGAACATGTCTTCATCTATAATACATTTTACCGTAGAAGACATTGACAACTATAGAATGAACTTAAACTTTGCCCTCGATGGAACCTCCTAGTTTGGGTAAATAAGAGCCCAAGAATGGGTTTATCGGCTTAGTCAGATATATTTAGTGACATTGTCATAAACCTGTCTGATAGGAGCGACACAGTCAAATTTTATTTGGGGTAAGTAGAGCTATCTCTTCCTTCGTATCCTAGTGGACTACCTTGTCTTCCGAAAGATAGATTGTAAAATTAATTTTCTTCATCGAATGAAACCCCTGTTGGATTCAGACGACATAAATGGAGATCGTGATATAGTTGTTCTATGTTTTGCATTCTTGTTAGTGAATTCTTTAGTCCCTCGCAGCTAAATGTCTTATCTTAGGCTTGTGACAATATAGTGCTTTGATCTCTCATGAAGGGTTTATAGAGTAAATACATTTAAACCCTAAATCTAATCTATAATAGGGATTAAAGCCCTGGGTGAAAATTGGAATTAAGCTTAACCTTAGTTGATTTGGTGGTTAACATGTGGATAGAAAATTATAAGTAACTCTTTGCAAAACAAAATTGTTTTGAAAGATGTTGACGTTAGGGAACCCAAGAAACCGAAATCTTGTCCCGTAATACCTTGTAAGGTCCGTTTATGACATTAAGAAATAAATAATATCTCACATGTGGAATTGTGAAATGCAGAAAAGTGGTACCCTACCTTTAACACAAATCACTTGTGGTTCGTGTGTAGTTTATAATTCTTCTAACCATGTACTTCTTTAAGATGATATACAAGTACTTTCGTAACTGCTTTTGTTATAATGGTAATAATGAGACCTTAATGCGATGAAAAAAAAAAAGTAAAACATAGAAGAGTAAAAACGAGATTTGAGGTTAGAAATAATGTCACTCTTGGAGTCCTTATAACTTAATTAAACATTTTCATGAGTTACAAAGAATATGAATTGCCTTAGTGTGATCAAACTTCGAGAAAACAAAAGATATATATATATATATATATATATATATCAAAATGGAATTCCACAAGTCATTGAATTAGAATAACTATAGTAGGGAAATAACTATACCGTGATCGAAGAATGTTTTTGGGAAAAAACTATCTTGTATACAAATCTCTTTTAAATCCTAATATTGCTTTCTAGACATCAAGTCTGATTCACCTGAGTTGTAAGGGTAAAAATGTAGACATCAAATAAATGTTGAAGAAGAATATTCTTAACATACTAATAAGATAATTAAGTCCTTTATATGCAATTTGAAGTATGCCAAATAAGTATGTAAGTTATGGAAATTTCTGTAAAGGATAAAAAGCCAACTTAAAATGGTCGAACTATAAATTAAATGTGGAATGAACTTAAGAATATGTAGATGGAAAAAAAATGAGAGATTTTTCCTTGCACTATAATGTTCTTGGAATGTTGATTGTAACTAGAATGTAATTAAAGAAAAGATGTGTTGTGGGTTTTCTTATTCTTAAGTCCTTTCCTTATGGTTGGGTCATTACTAGTATTCATTCATTGGGAAAAGTGTGGCATCGACATGTCTATGGTGTTTTCATGTGTCTATGTGAGTCGATGACTTGTAAGTGTCTGTATGCGTCTTTGAGTATTCTTTACCTTGGAGCCCTTATGGCGTAGTGTAGTGAGCAATGTAAGTAAAAAAAAAATTAACCTGGTATTTTTACTATTGTTTTTGAGTGTGAAAAATCAGGGTGTTACAAAATCAAATTCTTGGAACAATAGTACCCACCGACATATGTGCCCTTTTAGAATGGGATCATTCACTAAATATTTCAATGCCATATGGTTAGTTTAAAATATAAAAGGGGTTTCCAGCAAATAGTATCTAAACTTATGAAGCGCGTAGATCATTGAAAATGTCTCGTGCTCAGTTAGAGTATAATTCTACTCTTCTGGTGTCAAATTATTGCTTGCAAAGCATAAAGGATGATCAATAATCCCTTCACTAGGATGTGCAAGTACTACTCCAATGGTAGTTCCTGAGGCATCAACATGAACATGGAAGGGCTTATCCCAAGAGGGGAATCATAGTATGTGTGCGGTGAGAAGCCTATTCTTTAAAGTGTCAAATGCCTTCTGTTGCGCCTCTCCCCAAAGGAAGGCACTCTTATGTCTAAGTAACTCTTTTAAAGGCATGGAAATTTTGGCATATCCCTTGATGAACTTCCTGTAGTAACCCATGTGTCCAAGGAATTTGCGCACTGCACTTTGACTAGTAGGCTTCCCCAATCCCACAATTACTGCATCTTTGGCTGGATCTACTAGTAAGCCATCCCTACATATGATGTGCCCCAATAATGTTCCAAATGGGGTAGCAAAGACACATTTCTTAATGTTGAGGGATATCCTCAACTAATGACACCTTTCAAACATTAACCTTAAATTTTCACAATGGTCCTTCACTAACCCATATACTGTCCAATCATCTAGGTAAACTTGAAGAAATTATGGATGAAGTCTTGGAAAGCTTGCACCATAATGCATGATAACACAGCAGGCACATTCTTTAACCCAAAAGGCATGACTGTATAGGAAAAAATTCCCCACTCAGCAGCAAAAGTTGTCTTTCTTTGGTCCTCTTTCACAATCCTTACCTGGTGATAGCCCGAGACTCCATTCGTGAAAGAGTAGACCTTGCATCCTGCCATTCCCTCTAATATTTCTTTAGTAAATGGGGTTGGGAAAGGATCAATGACACACACTGCATTTAAGTCCCTATAATCAACATAGATATTTATCCTCTTGTCCTTCTTGATACTAATCACCATTAGAATTATCCATCCCAACTCTTCTACAACCTCAATGATACCTAATGCTATCATTTTTTCTATCTCCTTCTTGACCTTTACATGAAAATTGGGATTCATCTGGTATGGCATCTTCCTGATTGGGCATGCACCTTCGTTCAGCTTTATCCTCATCTCCCCCAAGGAATGTTAGATGCCTTTAATCTCATGGTACCCGTGTGGGAACAAATCTTGGAATTCGCATAACAGATCAATGATTTTAGAGACTTCTTTTGCTGACCAATAGTCTCTAATGATTGCCTCCTTGGGTTCTTCTTCTGAGCTGATGTTAACCATTTTCATCTGTAAAGGTTCATGATAGGCATGTGCGCATTCATCAACACTATCTATGACTTCATACATCCCTACAGAATGGTTAACATCCAAGTTTTCCACCTCTTCCCCATTAATGACATACACCATCTTCCCTTTTTCTTTTTCCATACATGTGTGCTCAAGCTGTATTTCTTCTATTTCTTCTTCCTCAAAGCATGCCTCCAAGCCAGGTTCACCTAGAAATTGTTGTATTCTGTTTTCCACCATAACACTATCCCTTGTTGTAAGGAACTTGAATACCTACAATGCCTTATGTACTGATGGATTTGTACTCTGATACTCAAATGTTTGAATGAGATCAACCACCGATTTTGGTCAATTACCAGTTTGATGACACATCTTCGAGTGGATATACCATGTGCATGCACAACCTTACAGGGTGGAGTACAACTTGTGAACCCATAATGAAGGTGGTAATGCTTCTGCACTTCCCATCTAGACTATCTCACATGCTTGGATATGGAGGGAAGCAGTCTCTTTATCATGGTAGTCTTTTATAGTTGTAGGTGCATTACTCCTTCAAAACCTTACGGAGAAGGCAATTCTCACCTTGTGCCATTCTAAGAGGTTCTCCTGATGTGTCACCCACCAATGTGTAACAGTTCTGAGTAGGTTGTAGTTAAACATTTCCCTCCTTTCCTTCTCATTTCTCTAGTGGGCCTCCATTTCTCATAAGAAATATTTTGGATTAGCCCCTCCTGAGTAACTTGGTAGTTTTCTCCCTCCCAAGTGCCAGAATGTACGTGCCTTTGTCACCTTGATTACCGATCCTCTTAAATGTTTTCTGATCAACTCATAGGTCCCATGTGCCCAATTTTCACATGCCATGCTTGTGGCATCACTCACAGACTAGGCATCTTCAAATTGGATAACTCCTTCTGTAGGGTGAATTATCTCAGGATCTCTGATTGAGTGCACACATTTTCTATCATGGAATTCTTCTCCCAATGGCTTTGTGTAGGGCGCCGACTTCCCATCTGTCAAAGGGATGATCACCCATTCTTCTTTGTTTTCGAAGCTGATATATCCTTTGTTAAACCTTATGTCAGCATTATTCTTGTAACACCATGAGTGCCCAAGAAATGTTGGAAAATTGTCTACCTTGGTGAGCTCCAAGAACTCAAAGTCTCTAGTAAACTTGGCACCCTGAATGGTTATCACTACATCCTTTAATACTTCAATGGGCATTGGCTTAGTTTTGTTTACCATATACAACACATTTGAAGATGGCTACAATGTGGGCCTTCCCATCTAATGCCAAACATCTAAGGTGAGAACATTCACCTCTGCTCCTGTGTCGATGAGGATATTTCTCATGATCCATCCATCAACAACTACATTTAGAGAAATTTATTTATCATACTTCAAGGCTGTGTGGATAAAGGTTTGCATGTAAAACCTATCTCTCGCGCTACACTCCTGTGTGCATGGTACCTTCTCCCTCAGCCATTCTCCTAGCAAGGGAATAATATTCTCTTGCCTCAACATTTTACATACTTCTTTGACCTCATCTAGGTCACTTCTTGGAACATCGTCATCCTTTCGTTGCCTTGCCTACCTCGATTGCTCCTTGAGACACTGTATCTTCCACTTGTAAACTTCTGAATTATGTCCATAGTCTCTTGGTATACTTATTTCTGATGGGAAAGCGTCTAGATACTTTCTATGTGGCACCTCTTCTTTGGAAACTAATATCCTTGGTCTGGGCATCTCCTCGGTGCACGTGATCCTCTACATGCATGTTGTCACCAATATAGGTTCTAGTTCTATGACTCATGCGTACCACTCTTGGTCATCCATTGTGAATCGGCCCTTTTTATGCCCACCATGGAAACACCCTTGTCTTTCCGGTGTTGTTAGTTCATATGATGATATAGTTCCAGACACTCTTCATAGTATGTGCTTTCTTCCCATACCACGAGCATTGAAATAGATCAGGGACACTCACATGTTTATAATGCTCTAGTAGATCCAACAATTATAACATGTTCCCTACATGGGAACTCACTTCTTCCTCCAACGCATGGTTTCCACAGACCCCAAAATCCTCCGTAAGAACTTCTCCCACGTGTGCCTCCATCTGTGGTGCTCCTCATAACTAGCGGCCATCTCCCTAAGAACTACTAGAAAGACTAGTCTAACACACACCAAGATCAATGGCCTCATGGATCTAGTCAATAAGCTTATAATCCTTAGTATCATGGGTTATAGAGGTGTCAAATCTTACAGTAGCAAGATACATTCTTCCAAATTGCACGTGCTATAACAAGGGACATCTATTCTACATAATGGTCCCCATTGACAAATTTTATAATCCGCAGCTACAACGCATACCAACTTCCCAGGGCATTTATCCTCTGCATGCCCCTCCACTTCACAGTCATGTACACCACATACCACTGTGAGTCTCATGGGATAAGTTAGCAAGCTAACTTTTACAGATGCTTGGCCATAGTAGTGATTTAAGCTTCTAGAAATGGGCTAACACCAGTATGAATGCTTTCGATAGACTTCAGCGTCCATATTAGCTTCTAGCACCTCACACGGGTCTGTGAAAGTCTTATGAGATAACACTCTTCTAAATGGTGTTATCAACCCTCCAACAAACCATTGAGCATGCTGTGAAGGGTGAATCTCATATGATAATTTTGACATGAGACTTTTGAACCGTGTATCATAGTCCCACACACTCTCTACCATTCCATGTTGTATTTCCTTTAGAGCGCTAATGCTTCTCTACTCAAACTTAGCAATGTGGAATTCTGCCAAGAAGGTGTTTTTTAAAACAGTATAGTCCACCACCATCTAATGAGGGTCATATTTTATGATACCAGCTATGCACGTGCATCCTTGCAACATTATTGTAAATTGGCTTTCCCTCCGCTCTAGGCTAGTGATCCCTTTCGCATGCCATAGTATCTCACACTTTTACACATGTTCTGCAGCATCTTCAATACCCCTATAGTCTGGTAAGTGTAATAGACATCTCAAAAAACACTTGGGGAGTGGTTAGGGTCCTTGTCCTCCCGAGTCTAGAGCCTTTGTTTCCTCTGGTGTTCCCTCCTCTAGATCCACCGAATCCACTAGGTCTTGTTCCTCCAGATCCACTAGATCCACCAGGTCCACTAGGTTCCTATCTAACTCGCCAGATCCACTAGATCCACTAGGTCTTGTTCCTCTTGAACCAAAAAATCCACCGAATCCACCAGGTCCTGTAGTGTTCACGCCAAGGGTCCCCAAAGTTCCACTGAACAACATGCTCCGGTGGTCTTTGATAATGTCCCACTACCAATAGTGTACCTCGCGTACCACTCCCAGATACATGAGACCGAAGGCTTGTGTATCCATGCACTCTACCCAAAAATACCTCCAAACACTGGAATGGTATATGTAGCCATAGAATTCCCAAACCAGAAATTATATCTCATGGGCGTAGATCGGTCACTTCCACCAATACCAACTGGGTTAATAATATTCTTCCCTAAATTTGAAAGACCAAGTGCACATAGGGATTGGGTCACCAGGTGGGTTCAGAAGCACGCTGATTGCTCCTCTTTCTCCCCATGATGAAATCTCATTAGTAGTTGAAGGGGCTTCTCTTATGTGACTTGTCCAAGATGGGGTAGTGCAGACTGCTCAGGCTCCATGTACTCTGCGTGAACTTCAATGCCTTCCCACAACATCTTCCTCCATAGATCCATAACACTTTCTACCTCACATTGTCTAGTCATCTCCCTTTCATGAGCTTCATTATACTTCAGTAATCTCTCCTCCCTTTCCTTTAAAGCCGCAACATCCTCCATCTTCCTCCACCCTAGCTTCCTTTTCCTAGTGCTCAGAGAGCTTAGCTGGCCATGGGGAATGCTTCTAAACCCAAAGTAATGACTAAGATCTTCATAGCCAGAGGAATAACACTGTAAAAATGATCCTCTAGGCTCCCTTAGAAACTTAAACTCAGCAATCTCTGGGCAAGAATACCGTCGAAATGGCATATTCCAAAGTATAACTAGTCAGTACCCTCTTCCACCAGTGATCAATAACACGTGTCCATGTCATATCTGCATCTTTCAACCTCTGGTACTCTTCTTAGGTCCACATGCATGTGATCTATAATACCAACTTGATCTGGACGAATATGTAGAGAGCCATTCATATAGCTCTACTGGGAAGCAACAGAAGAAATGTCTTCATACAACTCATGGTAGATGTTCCCTTCTACCCATCCATGCGTACTAAACTCAGGCCCAGTGCTGAATCTTGTGAGAAAATTCTTCCTCCGTGCTCTTAAACCACGATTCAACACTTTCTAGAGTTAGATGTTCTATCATCACTACATTGCATAACGATAATGATGTATGTCATTTCCCACTACAACTTCGAAAAGAGGTCCCGGCAACGAAACCAAGATGTAGTCATTTTTACACCCACCAAAGAACAAGGAATCCCATGCATGCACGACCTATCACCTAACGAGTGCTGGGCACTCACCTGAGGCACACGCGGGTGCCGAGTCTCTCTTTTATGTGAGTTAAGTGGGAAACATCATCTATGATAGGAGCTTAAAAAGAGTGAGTGGAAAGGATACATACATTTATCATAGAACTCAGAACGGATTATAGACAAATGTAGTTCATCCTAGACTGAATGGTACTTAAATAATTATAGATAGGAACCAAAACAAAAAGGAAATGCATATTTATTCCATAAACATTCATGAATCAAGAATTATAAGCTATAAACAAGGACCATAATAACTAACAACCATATTCAATCAAGTTTGGTAACCTCATTATATTCATTGGATCCATTACAGACTACCATAGCTAATGCAGACTGAGGTCATACATCAAAGTTGGATTCATACCCATCAGTTCTCAAGAGAAAATTTACAATCCCAACCCCTTATTACATACTTTTCCTATATATCCCTACCCAACTTATGGAGCTCTCACAGATTATTCCTGCATGGCTTCACCTTCTTTCTGCTTCTCCCTATTTTTCTCTGGTGGGTGCTTGTATTTATAGCCGTTCTTGACATCATCAAGCCTTCGTGAAAGTTGTAGATCCGTCGCCAAGTGTCCAAAGTGGTCCTTCATGGGAGCATGCTTCTTTAGGTCTGAGCTCTCCACTCTTTGCAATGATGGCCTTCTAGAAACTTCCATCGCAGGGTATATTCCTTCTTCAGCACCAACCTATCACAAGGCTGGCACCTTATCCATTCCGCATGCACAGTCGGGTCACGCTTTTCTCATGTTCTGCTTACCTGATGTGTTAAATATGGCTAAGTCTTGAATCCTTTGTTCTTGTCTTGTGCACGTGCCACTTGTCTCTGTCAAACCCTCCTAGAACCCTGTCCTACGTGCTTTCTCCTTGCACTGACCATTCTTAACTAGGCCTTACATGCCCACGTGCCTTCTTGTACTTGGCCAATATTTTAGGGGCCCATCAGTAGAGTCTCGAGTTCGAAAATGTACTCAGGTAACATGTGAGGGGGAGACAAGTTGGCATCCTTGTGTCCAACTGATGTGAGCGTGCAGGTTTCTTGACATGGACTAACTGCCTCTTCGTAGATCCTACCTTGAAGTGGCATATTGTAGCATGAGGACATAAGCACCTATGGGTTTTGGTGTAATGCAGAAATCATGGTCCAACATGACTACATTTTGTAGAGAATCCCTGATGTATTCATGCTTTTCCTTTCTTGATGATGAAGCTTTTAACTTAGTAATCTCATTGTGAAAGGCTGAATGTTGATGAGTTATTTCAAGCTTTAAGGATCCTGGACACTATTTTTGAGTGAGTTTGTTACATACTTGAAGGATCATGCAAGACAGGTAGAATTTTAATTGATTACCCAAAGTTCTTGTCTCTCTTTGCGAAATAGGAATGTATGATGTAGAATTATCGTTGAGAAGCGAGTGGATTGAGTCATGCTACTAAATAGAGTTTTTAAATCTTTTTATGGAGAGTTTATAGTACATCAAAATCTATGACCTGCAATGAATTAGTCTTGCCGTTTAGCTGGAGTCTTTGCATGTAACTGATGACCTACAAATAAGACAGACTGAACAGGAGATTGGGTAGATGGGATAATCAAGTGGGAATTTCCTAAAAAGTTCTGAATCCAAGATAGTTTTAGCCCTACTGCATAGATGTCAACCCCCATTATAGAGTAATACTGAAATAAAGGATCTGGTAAGCAGATTATTGTGTCTTAGAAATCGAGTTTGAAGGATTGAATTATAGAAAAATTTCTATACCCATTGTTCCTAGGAAACCCTACCTAGGGTTTGACTGAAGAGAAATGAAATTTGAGAACCTTACACTTGATCTTAGAGTTTGATGAATTTGAATAAATTACTATCCATAGATCCCCAAGTCGATATTTAGCTGGAAGAATAGATATCGAATAAAAAAGAGAAAAATGTAAGACGACAATGATGATAGTTTGACTGATAGGACCTGTAGATGGCTAATGGAGACCTTATAGAAGTGCTGTGATGGTGGACCTGTTGAAGGATCTTTTCCCTAAGGAAGGCATAGATTATAATTTTTTACAATGATTTGGATGAAATGTTTGACAAGCATGACCTATGGTTAACGACTTCCTTTATATTTTCTTGAACACCTCAGTGTAATAGAGTTAGATATGCATGAGGTTAAAAGAATCCTTTGAGCTAGTTAGCTTGCAAGAGAAGAGGCTGGAATATAAGGCTGATTGGAAGAGAACTCTGAAGGATGTTAGCCCATGAAAATTTTCATACACCATATTGCCGGAAAATGGTACTATGGAGAATTTTATAGCAATTGTTGTGGGTAGACCTAGATTTCTCTAACTATGAATCATCCATGTACATTTCGTAGTTATGCAGATGATCAAAATCGGGACAATTTGAGAGAATTTCAAGAAGATTAATGGGGATGCTTTAGTTCGATGGTTGATTAAGGAGATTTATAATTTTAATAATCTTGGTTTGAGTCACACTTGAAATAAGTGTTATAGGTTTGGGAGTGCTAATTTAAGAACTAAAGACCTAAAATTGCTTATAGGTTTTGACCCAGTTCACTAAGTTGGCTAGCTGAAGGAAAACATTGGAGAAGAAGGTCCCCAGATTGACTGGATTTATTTTGTTGTGAATCGAGATATGATGGATCATTTGACATTGCATGAGGGCTATGAGATAGTGGTATAAAGGTTATGTCTAGAGAAATATTTTGATTTAATGGTCAATTTTGCATGATTGAACCAGTTCTAATATTAAGAACACGTCTCCAAAATAGGATAATAGTTGAATGAAGTTGTCCTTATCTTGTTGAGAGTATTGAATTAAAATTGACCTCTGCATAATAGCAAATGTGAATAAGGTAGCAAGCTAATTAATTAATTAATTAATTAATGTGAATTATATAATGATAGGATAACAAGAGGGAAATTTCTTAACTCTGAAAGGGGATGAATTTAATTAAAGGGGGACCTAGATAGGACCCTATAAAAATATGCACACGTGAGCATACAAGGGTAGAGATACCAAATTTAGGTATTGTTATCCAAAATTCACCCCCCTAGGGTAATTTTTGATAACATGCATCAGAATATTCAAGTCCCAGGAAAATTGATTGATTCGGGGCCAAAAATCATGTTGCTAGAGTCCCCTCAAATATTTTCTAAGTCCCCTGTCTGAGAGGAAAAGAGAAAGCTCTGAGAAAATGCAAGAAAGTTACAGAGAACAAGTTTGGGCCAGGAAAAATTGTGAAAATCGGCTAAGTCCTAGTCCAGAACAAAGTGGGACAAATGGGACAAAAGTACGCGAACCGCCCGAACCGCCCGAAATGAGTCCAGGCGGCCCAAAAGGCAAATGGGACAAGTGGGACAAACGGACGCGGAAAGCCGGATCGGCCGAAAAGACAAACTTCCACACTAAACAGCTCGGGATGTTCAGGCCAAAAAGACCCGAACCGGCCGAAATGAGCACAAGGAGCCCAAAAGCAATTGGGACGCGCGAGCCAAAAAGGCGCGAACCGGCCGAACCGGCCAAAATGAGTCAAGTCAGTCCAAATCAAATGGGACAATCGGGTAAGAAGTACGCGAACCGGCCGGATCGGCCGAAATTGTCCCAAGGGGTCCAAAATCAAATGGGACGTCTGGGACAAATGGACGCGAAATGCCCGAACCGGCTGAAAGAGGAAGAAAATCGACTAAGCAAGACAGTTCGGGACATATGGGACAAGCGGGCCGCGAGTACGCGAACTGGCCGAACCGGGTGAAAAAGGTCGAGGCAGTCCAAAGCAAAGTGAAACATTTGGGACAAATGGACGCGAACCGGCCGGTTCGCGCGAAATCAGCATAAGGAGCACTAAACATTTGGGACATCCAGGATGAAAAGACGCGAAGGGCGCGAAAGAGCCGGCAGGGCCGAGGACCAACCAGATCACGCCACGTGTCACAAGGGGGAAAGGACCAGAAAAGTCAAAGGGTGAGTTTTCGAGCACCGATCCGAACCAATGGGATAATGCCACGTGTCCCAGCTAGGGCCCACAAGGAAATTTCAAAAGACAGCCCGCCGAAAGGTAGAGAAGAGAGAATTGCTCGTCCAATCAGAGTGTGCCACGTGTCATCCAGGTGGCGAAGCGCGGGAAATATTTCAAAATCCGTTTTGGTCTGTTCCGCGCCCTAAATCTTCAGATCATCATATCTTTTGATCCAGAGCTCAGATTTGCATGTTCTTGATATCAACGGAAAGCTCATGAAATTCTCTACATGATTCTGGGATCAATCTTGCTTTTTGGTGTAGTCTGGAGGGAGAAAATCAAGAAACATCTCTGGTGCGTGGTAATGGCAGAACTGACGTTTCAGCGACCAACTTTAATGCAAAAGACAGTCCACCGCTCTTGCCAGGATTCTCACCTGCCGCCATAATGAGATAAACTAAATGCAACCTAGAAGTGGTTGGGGTAGATCTAAATTCCCTCTCGTTTCCCTCTCTCATTCTTCCTATATATTGTAAAGAGGGGCAAAGAGATGAAAAAGTTGTTCATTCTTTCTGCTCTGCTCTCCCTTCTTTTCTTCTCTAGGGTTGAAAATGGAGTTAGAACCTCCTCCCTTGCTTTGTAATGGCGTTTTTACCTTTTACTAATGGAATGATGTTCTGTGCAAACTTCTGGAGCAACAAAACGTGTTCTGTGATGCATTTTCCCATCCTCTCTCGTTTTTGCTTGTTCTCTCCTTGCCTCTCTTCATTTGCAGGTATCTGTGCATGTTTGAACGTTCATTGCAGATCTGGAGCTGTGTTCATGGAGTTTTGGGACATTTTCTGTGTGAAATCTATCCTTGGGCCTATGATGCATCTTTCCATCCTTCCCATTGCTCACCTCTCTTTGTCCCATGGCAGTTTTGATAGATGTCCAACATCCTCCTTCTCTGGTGTATCACCGTTTTAGTGTAGGATTTGTTCTTTTTTTTTCCTTTTCTCTCTCTCCCTATCTCCTTGATGGTTAGATTAGGACTAGATTAGCTTGCCTGCACTGGAATAGCTTGTGGCAGGTAGTTTAGGAGTAGGAACCAGCCTTCTCTGGAGATTCCTTTCTCATTTTACAGGTCCCACACCTGGAGAGAGGTTTCCATGTTGTGCAATCACACTGGATGCCTGAGTGATCAACCTAGAAGCCTGATCTGCATCCAGGGGTGCTGTGATTTTGCACTAACAGTTTTGGCACGCCCGGTGGGACCTTAAAGGTCTTTCACTTCATCTTTTGCAGGTTGGTGTGTTCCTGTGAAGATTTCAGCCTTTGGAGGCACTTGCAAACACATCTGGCGACTCCATCTGATCAGCAACCCATTTCTCTGAGCTTGCAGACCCGTTTCCATACATTTTCATCCATCTTTCTTTCCATCCCTTTCATTCTTTTCCATTCCATGAAGTTGTGCAATCATGACTTCATTTCCATCATGGATTTCACATCAACAACAGCAGTATATTCCACCTCCAACACGTTTTACAAATCCTCCAGATCAGCATGCATACTCATATGAATAGCAGTGCCAAAGTCAGTTTGGCAATGGAGCTTTCCAAGAGCAAGAGTGTGCATACAATGAAGACCATCAGATCCAAGATGCTGGTCTGTTGGAGAAAATCCAAAAGATGGAGGTGGGGATGGTGCAGTCTAGGGCTCAAGCACAAATGAAATCTTTTGGAATCGGTTATGGAGCACCCTGTCCATGGGTGGGACCTTTTCCAAGGCACTACAGCCCTCAGGAGAAGCTAGACTTCATGATAAAGATGCTGCCCCAACTTGCACAGTGGACAGCAGAGATAGAGGCCTACAGACTTGTTGTTGAACAACGTTGTCAATGGGTAAGTTCTACACCATCATCTGGTTTTTCTCTTTCCATTACTCAAGCAGCACCATCTCATTCAAACTCCCCATTTGTTGTCCCATGTGTTGAATCCATCCCTCCATCCCCTAGTCTTCCACCCCATCTTGATTATTCTTTCCTTTTCCCTTCCAAACAGTCATCCCCTCCACAAGAGCTAACAGAAATACCATCTCCTCCAAAGAAACAAGAGGTCTCACCGCCTCCACCACCACACAAAATTGTCAAATCTGTTGAGTTTCAACCTATACCTCCTCTTGCATCCCCAATTCCATGTGGGGAAGAAGAAATTGAAAAAATCAGTCATCAAGGACAACAAGAGGAAGAGCCAAAAAGAAAAGAAGTGACAGACAGTCTGAAGAGTTGGGCTCTTAGATTTGGGATGACAAAGATCCCCTTGATGGTTAAGCCTACAGAAGAGGCTGAGGTTGAACAGATGGTGGTGAGGACTGATTTTGTTGGAGAAGAAGATCTTGCAGTCCCAACTTGTCCTCTAGAGCAACAAATTGAAGAGTTTGACTTGACAAACTTCATGCTGGAGGAGGAGTTCAATCAAGAGCAATATTCTCTTCAAACATTGGAGGAAGGAGAAGCTGCTCCAAATCCAAAAGAAGAGGAGCACATTCTAGCTGTGGAGGAGAAAAGTGCAGATCCAAGGGCTTTGAGCACAAAGCAGGCTACAGGAGAACCTTCAGTTCTTCTTTCTACTTCACCTCTCTCGAGTTCTAGTACTAAAAAGGAGTTTGATCTCTCAAACTCGATATTGGAGAGTGAAGGAAACCATGGTGATCAAGTTGCAGATCAAGAGGACACCATGGAGGAAGTTGAACATGAACAGCGGGACAGCAATGAGGTAGTTTTCCTGTCACATTTGGAGGACTGCTTTGATGGAGAAGAACCGGTTGATTTTTCACCATTCTCTCTTTCATCATCCACATTCCAAACACAAGAGCCTGCTGTCATGGAGGAGATTATTCATTTGCAGCAGCCTGCATCTTATAACAGCTCTTCGAAATCAAGATTGGAAGATTTAAATCTTTCATGTTCTTCATTGGAGGAAGAGAAAGGACAGAAGAATCCCACCATTTCTTCCACATCATCCATTCAGGTGGGTCTACAAGAAAACTCCATTCTTGGAGTTGAAAATCAGAGCTATGGGCATATCAAACTGATCAGACCTTGCCGAATCAGGTATTTGGCTTCATTGGAGCCAAAGGAGAAGCCACAACCAGTCATGCTTGCTTTTGAGCATGAGGATGAGCTACAAAGTACCAAGGATCAGCTGCCATACCTCTCCAATCCAAATGCAGAGCAACTAAAAGAGGTATTGGATTTTTCAGTTGATACCTTGATGATTTGGATAGAAGACCAGCTTCTTGTTGATTTTCCATCCATCCAAACAGCCATGATCAGTGCCAAATCAATTGCATGGCTGCCAATTTTGAAGAAAGGAAGATATTTCTCACAACCAGTTGTAGGGTTTGTTTAGCTTGCCTTTGCTTCTAGCTAGAGTAGAGTAGGTAGATTTGCTTTCAGTAGAAGAAGTGCTTGTGCACACTCTGCATGTTCCATTTTGGGACATGTATGATTTTCAGTTTTGTACATAGTTTTTGGTGTTGCTGGTGTTGCTCTTGCACAGTTCTTTTCAGTGGTTTTTGGTGAGAACAACTCCATGTCTGGTGGGTTTCCTAATGGCTCAGAGGGAAATTTTCAAAGTTCAGATCAGTTGCAGGTTACAACTCATGACTCCATGCCCAATGGATTGCTTCAGGCTACTGATCATTCATCTAGCAGGCAGATGACCCCCGCTGAGTCGCCAAAACTGTTATCCAAAATTCACCCCCGTAGGGTAATTTTTGATAACATGCATCAGAATATTCAAGTCCCAGGAAAATTGATTGATTCAGGGCCAAAAATCATGTTGCTAGAGTCCCCTCAAATATTTTCTAAGTCCCCTATCTGAGAGGAAAAGAGCAAGCTCTGAGAAAATGCAAGAAAGTTACAGAGAACAAGTTTGGGCCAGGAAAAATTGTGAAAATCAGCTAAGTCCTAGTCCAGAACAAAGTGGGACAAATGGGACAAAATTACGCGAACCGCCCGAACTGGCAGAAATGAGTCCAGGCGGCCCAAAAGGCAAATGGGACAAGTGGGACAAATGGACACGGAAAGCCCGGATCGGCCGAAAAGAAGAACTTCCGCACTAAACAGCTCGGGACGTTCGGGCCAAAAAGACCCGAACCGGCCGAAATGAGCACAAGGAGCCCAAAAGCAATTGGGACGCGCGAGCCAAAAAGGCGCGAACCGGCCGAACCGGCCGAAATGAGTCAAGTCAGTCCAAATCAAATGGGACAATCGGGCAAGAAGTACGTGAACCAGCCGGATCGGCCGAAATTGTCCCAAGGGGTCCAAAATCAAATGGGACGTCTGGGACAAATGGACGCGAAATGCCCGAACCGGCCGAAAGAGGAAGAAAATCGACTAAGCAAGACAGTTCGGGACATATGGGACAAGCGGGGCTGCGAGTACGCGAACTGGCCGAACTGGGTGAAAAAGGTCGAGGCAGTCCAAAGCAAAGTGAAACATTTGGGACAAATGGACGCGAACTGGCCGGTTCACGCGAAATCAGCACAAGGAGCACTAAACATTTGGGACATCTGGGATGAAAAGACGTGAAGGGCGGCGAAAGAGCCAGCAGGGCCGAGGACCAACCAGATCACGCCATGTGTCACAAGGGGAAAGGACCAGAAAAGTCAAAGGATGAGTTTTCGAGCACCGATCCGAACCAATGGGATAATGCCACGTGTCCCAGCTAGGGCCCACAAGGAAATTTCAAAAGACAGCCCACCGAAAGGTAGAGGAGAGAGAATTGCTCGTCCAATCAGAGCGTGCCATGTGTCATCCAGGTGGCGAAGTGTGGGAAATATTTCAAAATCCGTTTTGGTCTGTTCCGTGCCCTAAATCTTCAGATCATCATATCTTTTGATCCAGAGCTCAGATTTGCATGTTCTTGATATCAACGGAAAGCTCATGAAATTCTCTACATGATTCTGGGATCAATCTTGCATTTTGGTGTAGTCTAGAGGGAGAAAATCAAGAAACATCTCTGGTGCGTGGTAATGGCAGAACTGACGTTTCAGCGACCAACTTTAATGCAAAAGACAGTCCACCGCTCTTGCCAGGATTCTCACCTACCGCCATAATGAGATAAACTAAATGCAACCTAGAAGTGGTTGGGGGTAGATCTAAATTCCCTCTCTTTTCCCTCTCTCATTCTTCCTATATATTGTAAAGAGGGGCAAAGAGATAAAAAAGTTGTTCATCTTTTCTGCTCTGCCTTCCCTTCTTTTCTTCTCTAGGGTTGAAAATGGAGTTCGAGCCTCCTCCCTTGCTCTGTAATGGCGTTTTTTTCCTTTTACTATTGAAATGATGTTCTGTGTAAACTTCTGGAGCAACAAAACGTGTTCTGTGATGCATCTGCCCATCCTCTCTCGTTTTTGCTTGTTCTCTCCTTGCCTCTCTTCATTTGCAGGTATCTGTGCATGTTTGAACGTTCATTGCAGATATGGAGCTGTGTTCATGGAGTTTTGGGACATTTTCTGTGTGAAATCTATCCTTGGGCTTGTGATGCATCTTTCCATCCTTCCCATTGCTCACCTCTCTTTGTCCCATGGCAGTTTTGATAGATGTCCAGCATCCTCCTTCTCTGGTGTATCACCGTTTTAGTGTAGGCTTTGTTCTTTTTTTTTTCCTTTTCTCTCTCTCCCTATCTCCTTGATGGTTAGATTAGGACTAGATTAGCTTGCCTGCACTGGAATAGCTTGTGGCAGGTAGTTTAGGAGCAGGAACCAGCCTTCTCTGGAGATTCCTTTCTCATTTTACAGGTCCCACACCTGGAGAGAGGTTTCCATGTTGTGCAATCACACTGGATGCCTGAGTGATCAACCTAGAAGCCTGATCTGCATCCAGGGGTGCTGTGATTTTGCACTAACAGGTATCTACATCACCAATAAGTTATTTGATGTCATTTTTCCCTGATGACCTGCATTACTTTTAATCTTGAGGTTACTTTTTTGCAGTTCAAGACATCCATTATTCTCATCATAATCAAATAGAGAATCCATATTCATATTCAATGGGAGGTGAAAAATGTCAAATTATTGGTCCATCAAATCATCTTGAAGTTTCTTAATTGGCTAAATAAAATTTGTGTAATGACGAGCGTCGTTGGTACTCACAATTTAGTTATCTCATGATTGTCAGTCTAGGGTGGTGTCCATGGCTATCTTCAACAAAGGTAACAATTGAAACTATGTTCAGTACTTATTTTCTAATGAAATTAATCAAATACTATGCTAAATGTTATTAAGAAATAAATTTTATTGATAAAAAAGAGGATTACAGAACTCAAAATTGAAAATACATAAAGTAATTAAATCATGGTTATATGCATGCATGAGTAAAGGTGGATTTTCCTGGTGGCCTTGTGGCTGGGGATCCAACAGGGGCACTCCACTGACCCTATGGAAAAGCTAGCAATCTCTTGCTAGGGAAGACTTTTTCTGAAGAGTGGGAAAGGGGAGTGAGAAAAGAGGTAGGAGAACTAATGTTGTAGGTAGAAAATCAGATTCCTGCACACACTAGTTATAAATTTCATCACATGCACTAAAATTAGGAAGAAACAATACTGCAAACAACAACAAGACCAATTAGAATTTAATGAACACAAAGTATCAGTAAACCCCTTAGTCAAAAAAGGCTCAAACTCCTTCTTCTTGTATTGATGCTCAAGCAGAAATTGTACATAGTATGAGAATGGAAGACATTGAGAATAGGGGAAAAGTGGATAACTCTTTTCACTCACAAGTGAGAAAAATATCTCTCATGAACTTACAAGAATACAACCAGCTAGAAGAATTTCAGAATTAGAACCCCTTGGAATGAAGAGCTCATTACAATTTATAGCAACCTGAATTGTCCTTTCACCTCCCTCACATGACTCTTTCATTTCCATATTCCACTTGTGACCTTTCATTTTCCATGAATTAAGTATTTCTCTTATAATTTTGAGAAAATACTTTTTACAAATTTAAAATAGGTCACTTAAGTGAATAGGATGAAATACAATGATGATGCATAATGAAGAATTAGAATGGAGAGAGAAAGTAGAGAGGGAAAGAGAGGAAGAGGGAAGGGATGGAGGGGAAAACACTCCTGTGACGAAATGCTTTGAATGCCTTGATGCAGCCATGAACTTTGAGTGAAGATTTCTGCCACTGGTGATCTTCTACACTGATGAAGATTTCTCCCTTGAATAACTTTGAATCATTTTCCCAATCTAGTGATGACCGCAAACTCTATGATGCATGGACATCCTGGACCATAGAATGAGTGTTTAGAAACATTGTTATGATGTTTACCGCTGCAAGCTCGAGATGAACACATACAATGCCCATGATGACCCTCCTTGAAACTTGGTTGATGAACTCCTTTGACTCATTGAAATCATTTTGACCAACTTCACTTTGAATCACTCGGTTCCTTAAGTGATGAAGATGAATTCACATGATGTGCCTTGTGACCCTTCTTTGCTTGAGACTCATTCCAAACCATGAAAAACTCAATCTCTTCATGATTGCTTACACCTGAGAAAGTTCAACATTCCTCATGTTTCCTTAACACTTACTATATCCAAAAGGGAGTCCAAAATCTTTAGTAAGGTGAGTTTGAAACCCCAAATGGTGATATTGACCTGAATGATTATCCCTCACTGCCAAACTTGCCCTTTGAAAACTTTCTATTTTTAGAATATGAGCCATGCTCTGCTATTCTGGGACATATCACCTGTCTTGCTCCAGTTTCACCTTCTGAACCTTCTACCATATTCCAACCTCCTCTATTCCTGAGATATTGCTATTTTTAGTACATTTCTATTTTTAGCAGGTTGTTATTTGGGGACCTGTTATTTTGGGAAGAAGTCATTTTCTGTCTTACTTTCCATTTTACCCCTTTTCTAATTGTCCTGAGTGATCAAACTTGTAATTCAGTGGGGCTCACCATTTATAGCATGTGAGGAAGTATAACATATGCTATTTTTAGTAAGTGGTGAAAATGACCTCTGTTTGTGATGGGAACAACTTTTTTGGATTCGGCTCTTTGTCACGAAACTCGTGCTCCAATTTTCATCATGATTCGCTTTCCAGAAAGCTCAGAAATGAAAAATGAAAATTTATGTCTAGTAAGAGCTTTGGGTATGGAGCTACCAGGGTAGAATACTGATAAAAAATCATTCCTTCATATCTTGAGAAACTGGACAACTTCATTGTGCAAAAACTAGTTTGAGAGAAACTAGATTTTTTGGAGACCCTTCCCTCTAAATTTTGGATGATTTCACCCGCCGGATCTTTGGGAATTTGAAAATTTATTTGAAGAGGGAAGAATTCTGATAAAAAACACAGCCCTCCATATCCCTAAAAAATAGGGACTTCATGGCACAAAAACTAGTTCACGAAACTAGATTTTTCAACGATCATTCCCTCCAATTTTTGTGCGATTTCACCCACTGGAACCCTGAGAAGTGGAGAGGTAGCTCGCTGATTTTTTCCACTACTGTGTCATGGTGGCCATTAATGGAGCTTGAAATTTTCAGGTCTGGTTTTTTCTCCATTCATGATGAAATCAACTCCATTGTGATAGGTTTTTTCTTCTTGTCTCACTGGTGAAATTTCTCTTCGATCTGGTTGCCGGTTTGATGGGAATTGAAGCTTTGTTCTTCGTGGAGCTGGAAGTGAAATTTATTTCATTGTGAGAATTCCTTTCTAAAAATGGGAGGTTTGAATATGATTTTTTAATGGCCTTCAAGAGAGAATAACTCAGCAACATATGGTTTGTCAATTTGTGCACCGGTTTGGAAGATTTCTTCAAATTTTGATTTCACGGTAATGGAGGTTTCCAGAATTCTTCTTCTCTTGTTCTTTCATTCTTCTTCTTGGATATTTCGATGAATATATTATTTAAACTATGCATATCACCATGGAGTGGAAGGTTTTAATTTCCATGGTGGAGCTGAGCTTGGAAGAACAATGGTGGAGTGGTGGTGTTCTCTACAACTTTCTTTGGCAATGGAGGAGTTAAGTTAGTAAGAAACAGGAGGAGTTAGAAAATTTTCAAGTTTTGGAGTTGGAGTTGGGAACATTTTCATGTCCCTGACATCCCTCACCTCAAAGGGACATGAGGGACATCAATTTCCATGAGTGAGCAAGACTGATGACATGTGGTGGAATCGATCCGATGGCAGGGAGTGAGAGCTAGAAAATCAACTTTAAAGCACTAAGGGGATTGGAAGCGGGTCACATGGGTGACCAGAAGTTTCCTTAGAGGGATGGGAATTTTTTCAAGGTTTATGTCCCTGAAATGTGAGGGACATGAGGGACATCAAATTCCATGGTGCTCTTGGAGCTGACACGTGGCAGAGATCCGACGACAGGGAATTTGAGCTCCCAAAGCACCTGGGGGCTGAACTGACGATCTTGAAGGTCACATGAGGTTTTAGAGGTCATATGGGGGCTGGGCAATTTTTTCATGGTTGATGTCCCTAACCTTGAGGGATTTCAGGGACACAAAATCCCCAGGCTCCTGGAGCTGACACGTGTCCTCCCAAAATTTGGCTAACTCCCAAACTCGCTCCAAGAGGACAACTTGAGACGATGATAACTTGAGCTCCTGATGGATTTTTTGGTGAAATTTTATATGATCCTGACTGGAAATGGAATTTTGAATCCAATGGTGGGGGTATCATGTCTTTATTCTTCCATTTTATCCCTTAAAAAGAGGATTTTTGATTTGGTACTCCACTTGTGCATGAGAAAAACTGCTTGCAGACCTAATGCACCAAAGTGTTGTGAAAAAATAATTTCACCATATTGTAGGGATTGGAATTATATTTCTAGTGATGTTTTTTTTTCTCCTAACTCCATCTGGAGCTCCCAAAATCACCTTCAGAAGCTCAGTGGTTGTTTTGGCCTTGTGCACTGACTAGGCCTGTGAACCCTAATTTTGGTGAAACTACCCCAACTTCTCTGAGCCCTTCCAGAATATTCCTTGAATCACTTCCATGATGTCCCAAGACCTTTGAATCACCTCACATATCCATTTTTTATTTTCTTCTCTGCTCCATGGGGTTGCTCCATCCCTAGGAAGGCCAGTGATAGCCCTTCCCACAACTGCCTGTAGCTTGTAATTTTTAATGAACTCCTAAAATCACCTAGGGGGAATGAATGGAATTTCCTAAATCACCTAGGGGGATGAGATAACATTAATTGGGAGGTCACTTGGACTGACTGGATAGACCCAGGGTGCCTTGGAATGATAGGACTTGAAAAAATTAACACATGGGTATAGTTTTCATGCTCGTAAATTGTTAATTTCCTTGTTGCACATTTGCATGAAAACAATTGGCTCTAGCTTGGGGACATGACATGGACTGAGTGCAACAAAGACATGACATGAAGAATCCAGAATCTCAACTTTAGACCATATGATCCATTGACCAAGTGCCTTATCCATTGGGCCCTGTGGAGTCATGTAAAATTTACAAGAGAGAAAGAGAGTGAAGAAGGAAACACACACACACACCAAAAACAATGGAAAGGAAACACACAACACAAAACAAGAAGGAAGGGAAACACACAAAAAAAGGGGAAACACACCTAGCAATCACCTATGGTACAAGGCAGGGGACAACCCGCTTTCACTGAAGTATTTTTTATTCCTTCAAAAGTTACCCGTGAAGAGGAAACACTGAGTGATGATGTTCTGTGAAGCCATTGAACTAGTTTTAGAAAGTAGCCTCCTCTCCTTAATTGTTTATGAAATCTAGGTGCTTTCATGACCATTTGTATGTACACTTTGTAGGAGTGAGTCCTACATGAGCTTCTTGATGCTCAGGCCTTCGCTTAGAAATTCCATTGCCTTCATGTTCTTTGAAATTGGTTTCATAGTGCTAGTTGCCTTCCGTATTTATCCACATAGTTGATTCTTCATTGAGCATCCTATCGCTTCCCCAGGGACTATTTTTCATTCAAATTACTTGAACATTCTGGATTATTTTCTTTCCCAGGTCTATGCTCGTTGACCTCTTTTCCATGAGAAACCTCAAACTTATCCTTTTTCTCTACTCCATTGTGAGGTGCTTGAGTACTGACGGAAGGATTGGAAGTGACCTCATACTTGTCTTGTATGGCCATGGCATGAGTTAAGAGATCAAGAATCAGCTTGGGGTCTTCCGCAACTTCCACTGCATCCAATATTTCTTACACAAAGATCTCCTTTGTTACTTCCTGTAGCTCATCTTTATATGCCTTCAAAGAATCTTTATTTTGCAGCTCAAGGAAACTATCTAGAGGGATTACTTCATTATCTTGGGAATCGTTACATTCTATCAATCCTTCATCAAGAGGAGCTTCAACTTCAAAGGCCTCAAAACTCCTTGCTTCAATTTCTTCATCATGGAAAGAGTCTTCTTCTTCAAATGGGAAAGAAAATATCTCCATTTCATCATTGCATCCATCAATCATTGGCTCAGGGGGCATCATATTTCTCATCTTTCTTTGTTTCAACATGGCAAACCTTCACATTGATTGAAGCTTTCAAATCAGATTCATGCTTGTCTTGTAGGTTCATGGCTTGCATCAGGAGTTTGAGACTGAGCTCAGGATCTTTTGTTTCTTCTGTGGCTCTAAGTATTTCTTGTACAGACAGTTCTTTCAAACCTTTCATGGGTTCATCACAAGATGGTCTTGTCCTCCATGAATGGCCAATGAGATCATCTTCATCTCTAAATGGGAATGAAAATACCTTGATTTCATTGTGGATAAGAACACAAGCTGATTTTTCCATCTTGAAAATCATCAAGAACCATTTCCTCTTCTTCATGGTTTGCATCATCTGGAAATTTGGGCTGCCCTCTTGTAACTCAAATATCCTCAATGATTCTTCAAGGTCCATGCCTCTCTGGGAAGGCATGTCTAGCCCTATCAAGATGGGAATATCCTCTTCCTCCTCAGTTGTCACAAAGTGATTCATCCATCCTGCTATCTTGATACAAGATGTTGGTTTCTGGGCTTCTAGAATTTCACACCGTGTACCTCATCTTCTTCTCTGGAAGTAATTTCTCCATGTCTCCCTTCACTGGTATGGTTGTGGATGACCAATTCATCTAAATTTTCCCTCCCAAGTCTCACAAAAACTTCTACTTAGCAACATTCCAAATGAAGGCTGGAATGTCTGCTACCAAAATCATCACTAAAACTTTCTTGTCTGGAAATCTGGCGAGAGCCACCTATGCATCTTTGACCTTCCCTACAAGTGGGACCTCTTTTGACTCCAAAGAGTAACAAGAGCCACTGGGTGGAGTCATGGTAAGTTTGAGAGCCTTGGTGACCTTTAAAGGCATCACATTGTCTGAGGCACCAGAATCTATTATGTAATTGTTCAGTACATATTCTCCAACAAGAAGGGAGATGTAGAAAGGATTGACCTTGTCAGTCTTGGATGTGCTTAAGGAAAGCATGTTCTGTGAGGGAGGTGTAGGTGGGTTTGGCAACTCCTTTAGAACTAGAAGTTACAACATTGGGTGTTAGACTTACCACTCCTGATATATTAGATGAACCTCTCAAATTGTTCAGGATGAGTCTGCAAATATTCAGTTTCAGTAATTTGGACTTTGGATTTGTTCACATATTCTATGAAATCAAAAGGAGTAGATGTGGGTGAGGGTGATGAAGGGAATGATTTTGGATTTAGGATAGGTTTGGAAGAAGGAGTAGATTTTTGGGGAATGGAGGGTATTTTGAAAGGTACACTAGGAGCTTTCAAAGTACTAGATTTTACAGGAGAAGATTTAGATTTAGAATTAGAAGAGGCATCAAAAGACTTACTTGGAATTGTGGGAGCCTTCTTACTTGCTACAAGATCAGGCTTCAACAATGCAAACTCCATGGAGGGTGGGAGTGGAGATCCTTGACTGATTATTTTGTTTTGTAGAGTCACCACAGGAGGATATTCAGTCTTATTTTTCTTTGCAGCAGTGGAGGGAGATGTTCCTTTCTCAGACTGAGAATGAGTGAATACCACACATGAGAAACTAGGTGCATCTTCTTCGTCATCTTCATCACCTCCAGAATACTCACAGAATATGATTTGTGTATCATTCTCAAACTCATCACTTTCTAGGAAATCACCACCTTCACTTTCTTGTTCAAGCTCCTCTTCATTTTCCTTACTCCTACAACTTGCATTGATAGGTGGGGCCTCCAAGGCAAGCCTTCAGGGTGCTCCTGCAATCTGATTTCCATTGCTTCTTTGAGAAGAAACTCATTCAAATATTTCCCTCCTTCAATGACGCCATTTCATTTTCCAATTTTTGTAAAAAAGGATCAGTTCTCTCATCTCTAGGATGTTGAGTCTTTCCCTTTGATGGATTCTTGATCTTTCCAGAGAGGATGAGATTGTCATCAAGTTCAATGCCATCCTTTTTGCTTCTACAATGTTCCTTGGTTGAAACTCTTCATAGGATAAATCCTACCTCTAGTGATTGAGCATTGATGAAGAATCTCTTGACATTGTTTTCAGATGGTGAATCCTCTTCCGGTATCCTATGAAGCAACCAGTTGAAACGAGCCACAAAGTCTCTCATAGTTTCATTTTCTCCTTTCTTCATTTGAGCCAACTGCACCAAGAGGTCTTGACAGTCCTCAGTAAATCTAAATCTTTCCTCAACTTACTTTTGATGTCATTCCAACAAGTGATGGATCATGGCAGGTAGGAGGTAGAACCATTCCACTACTTTTTCTTGGAGAGATTCACAAACAATCTTACAGTGACATCTTCATGTTGGACACCAAGAATCCCACATGATGTGGTGAAGGCTGATATGTGCTCTTTAGGGAGTGTTGTGCCATCACCTTTGAACTTTGGAAAGTTCTTGCGGGAACTTGTTGGTAGATCATGAAGAGGTGGTTCAAGAGAGAAAGGGCCTATATTTCTTCCCCATGGAACAATGGGTTGAGGTCTTTCTACTTCATCTTCCATTGTCATTTTTGTTTCTACTTCAGCTCTTGATTTACAACTTCTTCAAATTTTCTTCTTTCGGGGATTCAATGCTCAATGATGCCATTGAAAAATGGGATAATTTGAAGGGGGAGTATCAACAAGAGTTAGGATAGGATTTCTAGGTGAACTGCTTGAAGACCTAGATAGAAAGGAGGCTTGAGAGAAGAAGTATGAATTATCTCTAATTCATTCTTGCTGATTTTGTAAAGCCAGGAAATTGGAATCTAACACCACCTTTTGACCCACTTCAACCTGGTGTATCTTCCTTCAGCCAACTTTTGGAAATTATTACAAGTGGGAATACGAAAAGACACTATGGAATATGAAAGGTCATGTGCAGGAATTTGATAGTGTATCCTTTCAGCAATGGATTTTCATAAAATCCCTGTTTTTTCATATATTTATTTTTTAATTTTTGGACCTTGCGGTCATATTTTGGGTGCAGATGCTGCTAAATCTGCCCCACTAGTGGGTGCCAAAAACTATGTTGAGCAAGAAAAATTTGGGTGGAAAAACTTGTGGATTTCTTGCCAATGCTATGGGAATCTAAGTCCCTCTACTTAACCGGTGTAGTTTCTGTATATGCATGCATGAGTAAAGGTGGATTTTCCTGGTGGCCTTGTGGCCAGGGATCCAACAGGGGAACTCCACTGACCCTATGGCAAAGCTAGCAATCTCTTGCTAGGGAATAATTTGTCTGAAGAGTGGGAAAGGGGAGTGAGAAAAGAGGTAGGAGAACTAATGTTGTAGGTAGAAAATCATATTCCTGTACACACTAGTTATAAACTTCATCACATGCATTTATTAGGAAGAAACAAATACTACAAATAGCGACAAGACCAATTAGAATTTAATGAACACAAAGTATCAGTAAACCCCCTTGGTAAAAAAATCCGTAAAACTCCTTCTTATATTGATGCTCAAGCAGAAATTGTACATAGTATGAGAATGTAAGACATTGAGAATAGGGGAAAAGTGGCTAACTCTTTTCACTCACAAGTGAGAAAAATATATTTCATGAACTTACAAGAATACAACTAGCTAGAAGAATTTCATAATTATAACCCCTTGGAATGAAGATCTCATTACATTTTATAATAACCTGAATTGTCCTTTCACCTCCCTCACATGACTCTTCATTTCCATACTCCACTCATGACCTTTCATTTTCCATAAATTAAGTATTTCTCTTATAATTTTGAGAAAAGAATTTTTAGAAATTAAAAATAGGTGACTTAAGTGAATAGGATAAAATATAATGATGTCACATAATGAATAATTAGAATGGAGAGAGAAATAAGAGAGGGAAAGAGAAGAAGAGGGAAGAGATGGAGGGGAAAACACTCCTTGAGATGAAATGATTTGAATGCCTTGATGCAACCATGAACTTTGAGTGAAGATTTATGCCACTGGTAATCTTCTACACTGATGAAGATTGCTCCCTGAAGTGACCACATTTTACACACACAATTACAACATTAAAATACCAGGATAATTTTTTTTGACTCACATTGCTCACTACACACAACACAACAAGGTCTCCAAGTACAGAAACTTGACTCGCATGCGACATTTACATAAGTCCTCGATTCTCATAGACACAAGAAAACAACATAGGCTTGTCGATGCCACACTTTTCCCAATGAATGAATACTAGCAATACCCCAACCACAAAAGAAGACTCAAGAATAGGCAAACCCACAATACATCTTTTCTTTAATTGTATTTTAGTTACGATTAACATTCTAAGAACATTATTGTGCAAGGATAAATTTCTCCTTTTTCCATCTGCAGAAACTTTAAGTTCATTCCACATTTAGTTTACAGTTTGACCATTTTAAGTTGACTTCTTATTCTTTACAAAATTTTCCATAACTTGCATACTTATTTGGCATAATTTCAAATATATATAAAGTACTTAATTAGCTTGTCCTTATGTTAAGAATATTCTTCTCGAACATAAATTCAATTTCTAATTTTTTATTCTTATAACTCAAGTGGATGAGACTTGGTGCCATATAGCGTTATTAGGTTTTAACAAAGATTTAGATGCGAGATAGCTTTTTACCGAAAACTTACCTCGATCACGGGTTAGTTATTTCCCTACCATGGTTATTCCAATCCAATGACTTGAGGAATTCCACTTTGATTTATATAAGTATTTTACTTTCTTAAAGGTTGATCACACCAAGACAAAACATATTCTTTGAAAACAAAAGAATATATTTAATTGAGTTATAAGGTCTTCAAGAGTGGCATTATTCCGAACCTCTAATCCCATTTTTACTCTTATATGCTTTATTTTCTATGTCATGTTATGGCCTTATTACTAGCATTGTCTTACAAAAAGGAGTTACGAAATGGTTTGCCTAACCTCTTGAAGACATACATGATTAGAAGACCTAAAGTTACACATGAAGCCTAAGTTAACATCCGAATCAACTGAGGTTTAGATTAATTCCACTTCACCCAAGGGTCTACCCCTCAACTATATATGAGTTTTAAGCGAGAGGAAAATTTTATGCTAAACCACCTTCAGAAAGGACCAAGGTGTTATGTTGAGAGACACCAAGGTAACACATTTAGCTGAGCGGAGCTAAGGGGTTCAATAACAAGAGTTTAAGACCTAGAACAACTAAGTCACAACCTCCATCTATGTCATTTGGATCCAACAAGGTTTTCACTCGATGAAGAACTTTAATTTTTAAATCTGTCTTCGGATGACAAGGTATTCCTCTAGGCTACAAAGGAGAAGTTAGCTCTACATATTCCAAGTGAAGTTTGACTGTGTCACTCCTATCAGACAGGTTGAAGGTAATGTCACTAAACACACTGACACAACGATAAAATCTTTCTTGGGCTCTGATTTACTCAAACTAGGAGGTTCCATCGAGTGCAAAGTTTAAGTTCATTCTACGGTTTTCAATCTCTTCTACGGTAAGGAGTATCGCACATGAACAATAAGTTATGTTCTAATATTGAACAAGGGTAGAGTGTTTCGATTTAATTCTCTTTATTACATTTACAAAGTATGAATGCACAAGATGACTCATTAATCATTTATTGAACACTGAATATGCACTACAATATATTACTTCAAATTCATTTACCTTATATAAATATCAAACCTATTTACCATGTGTACTATGAATCAAAATTGAACCTAAGATTTAATGCACATTTCCTAGATGTCCTTGAAACTGACATCTTATACATAACAAAAAATTATCAAATATAACCTTTTGTAACATGATACTATATTATACATTTATTCTTCTAACAATGAACTATAGAAATTACAATGATAATTAATGCATTACACAACGCCTTTACGTCATCATTCTTTCATCCTGTAAAAACCACGTGAGCAAGATATCAACGATAATTCGCTGGCATGGCATCCACCCTAATCAATCATAATTATCATTTTTCATTTTTCCCATTTACATATGATAATAATTACAATTTTGCAATCAAAATAAAAGGTTTAGAGACATGTATTTGTTACATTTCATTTTACTTCTTTTTGTAACCTAGGAGAGAGAAAGAGAAGGGAAGAGAGAAAAACACTATTTTTCAAAAGTTCTATTTCACACAAGTTACACTATAGAGTTTTAAATAGTTATTTGCATGTGTTAAAAGTTACCTGGGTGGTTTGGTAACCCTACGAGGGTCCCACAAATTTCTATTTTTACATTTTCTCACTAGCTACAAAACGTTCAAAACGGGCTCGGAGGCTAAGAAACCGCTTTCAAAAGTTATCTTCCAATGAGAATGCACACCACAATTAAATTTCTACGTGTCCACATATATACCAAGAGTTCATAGCAACTGATGGAATTTGGAAAAAGTGAATGGTTTTCGTTTGGCGGCGAGTTTTCTGGGGCTACTGGTTGTAATTGTCCCCGTTGCAAATGAACAAAAGCTAGCTAGAGGGCTCTGAAAACCACGCCCAAAATTGATGTTCAATGGGTGAGCATGCAACGAGACACTTCCTACTAGTTCCCCCATATAAAGATAATTCATCAGAGTTGACAAAACTTAGAACTAGAAAACCATTTTTGAACGACGATAAGTTTTCTAGAGTGACAAGTTGGAATTGGTCTAGTTTGACCTTGTCAAACTGCGACCGGAGGCCTACAAAATGGCTTTGCCAAACTATCCAGAAAAGTGATTTTCCCTAAACTGAATGTTCCATGCAATTGTCTAGTATAACCACTAGAGGTTTGTGAAGATGGGAAATAATTTCTCTATCCAGATTTCAAATGGTGGTTCAAAACGAAAGCCAACTTTCTAGATTTACCAGCTTTCTACTACTGTAAAACAGTGTAACAGGGCTCCTATAAGAGCGTCTAAAGGGTCTCATATGTTCGTTTGGGGTCAAACCAAAGGTCAAGCTGACTCCTCACATACCAAGGTACACGAATGAAGCTTCACATATCATTTTCAAAGTTATGAAGGGTACTTAATGAGTCTCCGAAATATGCAAAAATTAACTATTTAAACAGGGTGATGATCAACATTATTACTCGAAAGTCAATTTCGTCTGGTCGATAAGACAATGTTGTAGCGATCCAATTGGGTAGGAATTTTTCTACATCACCTCAGAATGAGGGTGGAAGTTCATGTTTTAATGCAAACAGGCTATTTTGACTTCGTGAGTTATGATACGACATTTCATTGTTTTTGCAACGAGTTGGAATAAACATTTAATTGTATTAAAATCCTAATATTTTAAAATTATTTTAAGTTGTGAACGAAAAACTAAAATACGAGAGTTATGAAATATGAGGGGAGGTGAACCATGCCTGGGAGGAATGGAGTCAGTCAAACCCACAGGCTTCGGTTTAGTATCTCGTTTGGCACTTCGTCAACTAGTTCACGATCCTGGATCTAACCTCCAAAACGTCACACCAACTTCCCGATCACTTGAAGTTTTCCAACAGAATAAGTAGTTGCTTGTGCATTTTTAAAACCTTTTGAACAGACCCATTATGTGCATATCCTGCAATCCTGACATTCCATGAGACAACATTTCTTTGATGCATTCCAACAAACAGTTCACACGCCTTTTCCACAAATCCATTTTTTACATATCATGAGATCATGGCACTCCATGAGACCACATTTCTTTGAGGCATTCTATCAAACACTTCATGTTCCTTTCCAACAAATTCATTTTCTACATATCCTGTAGTCATTGTAGTCCAGGAGAACACATTTCTTTAAGGTATTTCGTCAAACACTTCACGTGCATTGTCCATACGACCACATTTTGCATACATTACCAGGGTAGTTCCAACTACAACATCTGACATAATTTTTCTAACCTTTTTATGCTTTGACGGATGTGCATATGCTGTTTCAAGGCTTCCATTTGGCACAGGCTGGAGGTACACTGACAAAGAAACTCAGTAGGTTGGAGACCTGTTTGTTGCACACCTGAAACAGTGTGACTGTCTCTTGAGGAAACCATGTTTTTCCATGCACAACAGAAAAATTACTCCAAGAGAAGTTGTCTCGTTTTTTTATTTGGTCCAAAACTACACCGCGCTCCCAAGCATCTGCGACTACAACATATGACAGCATCCCTCTAACTTTTATGTGCCGTAAAATAAAGGCTCATTTATTTATTTATTTACACAGGCTAGAAGGATGCTGGCATGGCCGTAATAACCATGGCACTCCATGGGATGAAATTTGGTGATGAATTTCTTTGGAAAATTAAAAAGTGCCCAAAGCACATTGTTTGAGTTAAAAAAATTGCGGCCAAAGCATTTCATGAACCACATTTTCCCTCAGGCATTTGCTAGTTGCCACAACCTCCTCCACGCCTTCTTCAATCTAGTGGGTGTGTAAACTAGTTTAGGGTTTCCTCCCTCCCTCCATGGCGGCGACTACCCTCCTCTCTCAAAACTCAGAAAACAAATTTACGAGAACCCTATTTTATTTTTATTATATATATATATTTGGTCCCCAAACTGCCCTAAAGCCACCCCACAGATTTCACGGGTTTTCTATTTTTTAAATTATTTTATTTAATTTAACATTATTATTATTTTAAATTCATTTAACTCATTTCATTCACTTTGAAAATCCATTCATTATTAAAATAATTTAATATGTTTCATTATTATTATTATATTTTATTTTGTTACGATATTGCCATAAACTCATAAAGTAAATCCTTACCAATGATTTGATAGGATTTACGAAAAAACCCGTTGATGATCTGGATAGTCAAATCAATACCTAAAACATAGAACAACACCATGTATACTATTTATAGCCTACTCGCAACTATATCTTGACCAAAACAATAATAGCAAGAATCGACAATTTGAAAGAATAGAAATTATTATGCAGGCGTTCCCTCTAATTGGTCATGCCCCAACAACATCAAGTCATCCTTCAAACCACCTATCGAATTCGAGAAAGATATTTTTCCTTAACAGGGTAATCGAAAAGGTGAAGCCAACAAGGATCAGCAGGAGCAAAACAACGGTTAAATGCTTAGCAACACGGTCATCGACGAAGAAAAAGAAGAATGAGGAATGGGGCATTACACTCCCTTGAATAAATTTGAATCATTTTCCCAATCTAGTGATAACCACAAGCTCTATGATGCATGGAAATCCTGGACCATAGAATGAGTGTTTAGAAACACTATTATGATGTTTACCACTGCAAGCATGAGATGAACACATACAATGTGCACGATGACCCTCCTTGAAACTTGGTTGATGAACTCCTTGACTCATTGAAATCATTCTGATCAACTCTCTTTGTATCACCTAGCTTTTTAAGTGATGAAGATGAATTCACATGATGTGCCTTGCAATACCTTTCTTTGTAATATGAGATGATTGTTCCACACCATGAAAAACTGTCATCTCTTCATGATTAATCACACCTGAGAAACTAGACCAACCCGTGCACTGGAAATTCATGTTTCCTTAACAATTACTATATTTATAAGGGACAACTTACTATCTTTAGTAAGTGTTGGAGTTAACCTTTCTAAACCCCAATATGGTGATATTGACGCTAAATGATTATCCCTCAATGTCCTGTTGTGCCAAACTTACCCTTTGAGAAGAACCTACTATTTTTAGAATATGAGTCCATGCTCTGCTATTATGGGACATATCACCTATTGTGCTCTAGTTTCACCTTCTGAACCTTCTACCATATTTCCATACTCCTTTATTCTTGAGATATTGCTATTTTTAGTAGGTTGCTATGGGGGACTCACTATTTTGGGAAGAAGTCATTTTCAATCTTACTTTCTATTTTACCCCTTTTTTATCATCATGAGTGATCAAACTTGCAATGCAGTGGGGGCACATCATTTATAGCATGTGAGGAAGTATAACATATGCTATTTTTAGTAAATGGTGGAAAAGACCTCTATTTGCGATGGGAACAACTATTTTGGATTTGTCTCTTCGTCATGAACTCGTGCTCCAATTTTCATCCATGATTCTCTTACTAGAAAGCTTAAAAATGAAAAATGAAAATTTATTCCTAGTAAGAGCTTTAGGTATGGAGCTACTAGGGTGGAATACTGATAAAAAAGTTCAGTCCTTCATATCTTGATAAACTGACAAACTTCATTGTGTAAAAACTAGTTTGAGATAAACTAGATTTTTTTTGAGACCCTTCCCTCTAAATTTTAGATGATATTGCCTGCCAGATCTTCGAGAATTGTAAAATTTCTTCGAAGAGGGCAGAATGCTGATAAAAAAAACAGCCATCCATATTCCTAAAAAAATAGGAACTTCATGGTGCAAAAACTAGTTCACGTGAAACTAGATTTTCCAACAATCATTCCCTCCAATTTTTGCGTGATTTCGCCCACTAGAACCCTTAGAAGTGGAGAGGTAGCTCGCTAATTTTTTCCACTACTGTGTCATGACAGCCATTAATGGAGCTTTGAAATTTATAGGTCTGATTTTTTTATTTGTTCATGATGAAATCAATTTCATTACAATAGGTTTTTGCTTATTGTCTCACTGGTGAAATTTCTCTTCGATCTAGTTTTCGGTTTGACGGGAATTTGAGATTTGTTCTTCGTGGAGCCGGAAGTGGAATTTATTTGTTATGATAATTACTTTCTGTAAATGGGAGGTTTGAATATGATTTTTTAATGGCCTTCAAGAGAGAAAAACTCAGCAACAGACGGTTTTTCAATCTTTGCACCGGTTTGCAAGATATGTTCAAATCTTCGTTTCACGGTAATGGATGTTTCTGAAGAATTCCTTCACTCTTCTCTTTGATTCTTTGTTCGTATGAATCTTTCAATCAATATCTTATTTTAAACCTATGCATATTCATGGACTAGAAGGTTTGGTTTCCATGTCAGAGCTGGTTCAGAAGAACAATGGTGGACTAAGGTGTTCTTTGCAACTTTCTTCTAGCAACGGAGAAGCAGTTAGAAGCAGTAAGAAGTAGCTAGGAGTTAGAAAAATTTTCAAGTTTTGGAGTTGGATTTGGGGTGAATTTTTCATTTTCTTGATGTCCCTCACCTCAAAGGGACATGAGGGACATCAATTTCCACAGTGAGCAAGACAATGACACATGGCGGCGATTTAACGACAAGGAGTGAGAGCTATAAAATTAGCTTTAAAGCACTGAGGGGTTGGAAGCGGGTCACATGGGTGAATAGAAGTTTCCCTTAGAGGGCTGGGCACAATTTTTAAGGTTTTATATTGCTGACATGTTAGGGACATTAGGGACATCAAATTCCATGGCGCTCCTGGAGCTGACACGTGACGGAGATCCGACGACATGGAATTTAAGCTCCCACAAGCACCTGGGGGTTGAACTGAGGATCCTAAAGGTCACCTAAGGTTCCATAGGTCATATGGGGGATGGGAAAATTTTTCCATGTTTGATTTCCCTGACATGAGGGAATTTAGGGACACAAAATCCCGCCAGGCTTGTGGAGCTGACACTAGTCCTCCCAAAATTTGGCTAACTCTCGAACTCGCTCCAAGAGGACAACTTGAGACAATGATAACTTGAACACCCGATGAAATTTTTTGGTGAAATTTTATATGATCCTTACTAGAAGTAGACTTTTTAATATAATGGTTGGGGTTTAATATCTTTATTCTTCCATTTGATCCTTGAAAAAGCATATTTTTGATTTATATGCATGAGAAAAACTAATTACAGACCTAATGTCCCAAAGTGTTGTGAAAAAATTATTCCTCCATATTATAGGGCTTGTAATTATCTTTCCGAAGATATTCTATTTTGGTCCTAAATCCATTCGGAGCTCTCAAAATCACCTTCGGAAGCTCAACGACTATTTTGGCTTGTGCACTGACTAGGCCTGTGATCCCTAATATTGGTGAAACTGCCCCAACTTCTCCGAACCCTTCCAAAATATTATTGAATTACTTCCATTAATTCCCAAGACCTTTTAATAACCTCCACATCTATTTTAGATTTTCTACTCCGCTCCATGGGGTTGCTCCAGCCCTAGGAAGGCCAGTGATAACCCTTCCCACAACTGCATGCAGCTTGCAATTTTTTATGAACTCCTAAAATCACCTAGGGGGAATGAATTGAATTTCCTAAATCACCTAGGGGATAATATAAAATTAATCAAGAGATCACTTGGATTCACTAGATGGAACCGGGGTGTCTTGGAATGATAGGACTTGAAAAAATTAACACAGGGGTATAGTTGTCATGCTCAGGAATTGTTAATTTCCTTGTTGGACATTTACATGAAAACAATTGAATAGAAGAATTTATTTTACAACAGTGCATGAACTAACTCTTTAATCCTAATAAAAATAATATTTTATATCCAAATTAGTCATAGTCACTCTATAAGAGGAATGATTATTTGCAATAATTACAACTACTTAACTAAAAGATAGATATGACAACAACTCATTATTTGAGGTTACAACTATGGAATAACTAGTGTATGCCATATCTAAATCATATTCATCTTGTTAACTACAAATGAGGTCCTTAATTGACTCTTAGTTGAGATGGTTAATCAACACCAGAAGATGTCAAAAGTCATGATGATGATTATAAGTCTATGAGTTGTTCTGTTCGTCTTCTCCACGTATTCAATCAACTGGGTGTTAAATTGAGCTTATATGATCCACATAAGCTGCATGATGGATGAGATGATAGCCCATGTTTCATGCCCCTCTCATTGTTTTTTTCCATATGAGTCATTTTCCTTCTCTTTGTGTGAGTTCTTCATTCCAAGTGAGTCTTTCACTCCACAACGAGGCCTGGGCTAATGCATCGGCAAGTCCTGTGCTCCAAAGTGAGTCTTGTGTTAGTGCATGAGTGAGTCTTGCACCCTAGTCTCTAGTTTAGTAATGTGATGGCTTAAGATATGCTCTTTGAACACATTGTTAGTTCATATAAACACCCATTTAACACATTTTGAAGAAGCATATACAAGATGAAAATAACAAGATTATGCACAAAAATTCCTTTCAAAATGTAATAGTATATTAATTACAAAATGATAATATCATACTTAGTGAAAAATGATGACATGAAAAAATAAGGGTTTACATAGGAATTATGAGGGGTCATCACTCCCCAAAAATTAAGGTTTAACATGTCCTCCTACTATTTATTCAAGTTCTCAACAATTCTTGTACAATTATATTCATTGGAAAAAGTATGCCATGTCTCATCTTGCCCCGTGTCACATAACCCAAAGAATTTTACTACTATATCTCTCCATGTATTGTAACTTGCTTCAGGATGACCATGGTTGTTATTCCATTGTGGCATAGGTGTTATTATCAATGGATTCATGTATATCATGTCTATCCATTTCTCTTGTAGTTTTAACATAATTTTATAGATGTCCTTGGCCATTTTTAATGACCAACAAAGGTTAGTTGGGGAGATGAATTATTATTTTTCCAAACCTCTAGAAACAGTTCATATATGAGCTGAAAAAAAGAAAATTGGCATTAAATTTTGGGAGTATATACTCCCAATAATTTGATACACAAGTTGCAATATTTACCTTATACTTGTCCACAAGCTACAGACAATAGACCTGCGATTAATATCTTCTGAAGAATCTGATTGGAGCTAGGAGATCATGCCTCATTAAGAGGTATGCATTGGCTTCTTCTCTTACATATGCTCCTCTTTTCTCTCTCCATATAGATTGGTGTCTCACAATGGAAACAAAATCCCTCAGTTGCACTTTTCCAACATATAAATTAATTGGAATTTCTGCTTGCTCAAGAAGAAGAAACTTATGAACATAGAATTCACATAATAAATTTTTAACAACATTTTATATTGTTATATATGCCCCAACAAATTTTCTTTCATCTTAAAACTCTATATACTCCATGGAATAGATTCTGGAAATTTTCCACTTGAAGAACTGCTCCTTCAAAAATAATGCATAAAAATTAGAAGGTGCATTGTAAGAAAGGGCTTGGTCATATAATCTACAAATGTGGAGCATATTATCTTGAAGCATTTGCTTCTCTTATTTTAACCATTTATTTTATTCTTCCACTCCTCTTAGTTTATGAAATTCAAACATCCATTTTACCATTCCCTTTAACACAATGATCTAGGGAAATACAAAGTCTATTTGAGTTGTCTGATCTATAGTCTATATATACTATGTTTCCTTCGTATCTTCTTGTAAGAGTACAGGCGATGTGTTTAATTATTTAGCTCTAGATTGAAGGAACTAGATCCTTTGCTCTTTCTCATCTACATTATGATAAAGTTGTAAGATTAAATCTTCTTTATATTCCATTGTTTGCTGGACATGTTTTATTTTATGTTCTTTCTCTGCCTCCAACTGAGAAGAATTGGCCTCTTTTCTTTGCAAAAGGATTTGTAAATGAACAATTATCTCTTGAGCCCACTGGAGCTCATATGGACCTTGGAAAAAGACAATACTTGGGGAATGATCGTATCTGAATTAACAAGTGAAATAGGTTTACCTTCAAAAATGGGTACTTTCCCTTTGTCATGAGTGGGTGAGTCTTTAATTATGATTGGTGTTTGATCAATATCCATCACAGGAATAGATCCTGAGGGTGACACACAGTGGGGTGGAGAAGTAGGAGGTGTACATTGAATGAATTACATGATTGCAAATGCTTTTTGTTCCTCACAGGAAAGGAAATTTTTTGATTGGTGTTCATTAAGGGTTTGGGCAGGCCTTCCTATCCTAAGACATTTTCCTAGCCTTTCTGAGGTAGGGGGTCCTCTTTCTAAACCAATGCAGGTTCTAGGTCATACTTTTTCTGAAGCTCAAACCAAATCTTAAGGCCATGGAATTTCTTGATAAAATAGTACTTGTAGATCAGGTGAATAAGGCCTCGGAATTTTAGGTAAGAAGAACCCCATCAAAAAAATTTAGCACTAGAGGAGACAGTCAAATAAAAACTAGGGAAAATTAACCTTATTATGGGCTTTAGCTTTACCATGGCAGAGTTAGATAAAGATTCTTAACACATGGCCAAAAATTACCTCATACTAACCTTCACACGTAAAATATTTAATCGCCCATTTCGCTACATCTTCCCATGGTTAAGGAAAAGTGCCCCTTTTTATGCCCTTAGCATTCCCTTTATTATCCATAACCATTTCTAATTTCTCTTTCTTTTCAACAGAAAATATTTTAATTATTTATGACTAATGATGGAAAGGATGAACAATATTTTCTTACCTTTCACCTTGGAATGTTCCTCAATGTTATTTACAAATTATTCTATCATTCTTGGATTAAATTCCTCATATGCTGGCATGAAGTCCAACCACCCTGCTTTCTCAAAAATTTCTACTACTTTCCTATCAACGAGCAATTCAACCGAACTGGTTAGTTCATGATGAAGCTGAATTCCCATGACTGGTAATTTAAACAGAGAAAGTGATAGTGCGGGATTGAAAGAAGATAAACACAGGAATGGGGGAGTAATGGAGAAAGAATGGTAATTACGCTAGTGCAAGAATAAGACTAGTAGTAGCGCAGGAGTAAAGCGACAAAAATGGAAAGTGGGAAAAACAGGGGGAAAATGGTTTTAAATAACAAAAATTGGGCAAGGTTTAAATAATTACGACAAAGTGGAGAGTAATTTGTTACATGTGAGAGATTAATAGGGAATTAGTGGAAAATATATTGGGATATGTGGTGTATGTGAGATTATTTGGAATGTGGACAGTCATCAATTCACACAAGAATACTAATGATCATCTCATAATTTAAAATTTACAACATTTAAAAGGGAGTAATTGCACATACCTTGTCCATTGTCACTTGTCAAATCTGATGGGAAGTAATTAAGTTCTCCTTTGTTTCTCTCTCCATATGTTGTTTCTAATTTATTGATTGCACGATTAAGGGGAGTGACCGCCATTGTTGGTTTTCAGCCACCTACATTTTTTTTTCAAGTATATATATTTTTTCTTTTTTTAGAAGTAATGACTATCATTTATAGTTTTTGATCAATACCTCATAGGACGATGGCCGCCATACCCAGTTTTCAACCATGTCCTATTTATTCTTGTTGAAAATTAATTTAGCCTAGAAATTTGAATTGAATTAGACAAAGTACCCTTGTCCAAACAATTCAGAGCTACATTTTCTTATAACATCCTTTTAAATTCCTCTTTAGATGTTGGATTTTAGTATAGCCTAAACCTATGGCCATTAACAAACATTAAATTTCTTTCACCATCAATAGGAATCAACTGCATTGTTCCATTGTTGAAGACTTCCTCTATCTGGTATAGACCCATCCATCTTATCTACAATTTCCCTTTGAAGTATTTGTACTTTGAAATTAATTAGAAGAGCCCAATATCCTTTTTAAAACTACATTTTTTTGATGTGACTATCATTCCATACTTTTCTTTGATGTTGGATGAGTTATGTTTGATGAAGTGCTTATAATATCATCTCATCTAACTCATTTAGTTAAAGAATCCTTACTTCTTGTGCTTCTGATAAAGCAATTCCCACTTCAACATTTGTTCTTAAGGCCTGAATTTCAAATTCTATAGAGAATATTGGTTTCTTTCCATAGACCAAATCATAAGGAGTGAATCTTGTGGTTGTCTTCTAAGTAGTGTTGTAGGCCCAAACTTCTTTAGGTAAATTATGAACCCAATTCTTTCTTGAAATATCCATTTTCTTAGTTAGGATATTTTCCAATTCTCTATTAGTGACTTCCACTTGACCATTGGACTTTGGATAAAATGGGGATGATTTCATGTGCCTTAGTTGGTATGTTACCACAAAGAAGCTAATTACCCCTGACATAAACTATGGTCCTTGGTTTGAAATGATGGATCTTGGTGCTCCAAACCATTATAAGATGTGTTCATATAAGAACTCTACAAATTTATCACCTCTTGCATATTAGAGAGCTTGCACATAAACCCATTTGTAACATAGTTTGTGTGTAATGCCCATTTAAACAACCACTTGAGACCCAAGAAACAACCTAGGGTTAGCTAGAAAAATTAAGGGATATTTTTTTTTCTTTGAAGTGTCTACAACCAGGTTGCAAGACATCAGTTTTCACTAATAGGTTCTAGAACAAGACCAAACTACTACAACCTATGTTTCCCTTCATTAACAATTTCAAGTTCACAAGGTTCAAATTTTAGGGTTATATGTTTTAGTTAGGTTCAAGGAGTAATTTACCCCCATGCCCACTCTCTAACAGGCTTAGAGATTCAACTGGATTTTTCTCCTACTTAACACTTCCAAAATTTCCCTAAACCATTCCAATGGATAGGAAATTTTCTCACCTTTCTGGTGATATAAAGAAGTCCTCCTAACTCCTTGTGGAACTCAAGATATGAGTGGGTAGAGTTCCTAGGGAAAATTTTCCCTAGGTGGGACACGTGTCAAGAGGAGGAGAAAGTGCCTTGAACGGGTTGGCAGGTCACGGGGTGGCTTAGGGAATTTTTTCCCATTGTGCAGGCTCAAAGTCATCAAAACATCTTGTGCCTCCACGGGTCCTCTAGTACACGTGTCACTACCCAGTTCGTTGGGAGAAACGACGGGTTGGCGGACGGGTTGAGGCTTTAAGTCTCTTTCACCAAAATTCACAAGGGATTGAATTAGTCCGTGCCTCCGCCATCGCCAAGAGGTCACCACGTGTCATGTGCCGGTTGAGCAAGGGGAGAAAGGGGTTGCGTGGGATCTTAAGGCAATAAGCTGAAGAGGGTTTCAAAGGCCCAAAAGCTTGTGGCCGGTCCGCACGCTCGTGGAAAAGAAGTTTTCCAAATGAGGCGGGGATAGCGGGGCTATGGAGACAAAAGGGGAAATTTTCCCAAAGGCCGAAAACCAAAATAAAAAAGGGTTCCTCCCTCCATGCTACCACCCCCAAGGTGCCACGTGGTACCTCCTCATTGGCTGCAGGCCGCGGGGCCAAAATGGAAAATTTTTCCCCAAAATTTTCTAAAAGGTTAAGTTAAAAAAGGAACCGCACCCACGCCGTAGCCCCTAGAGGACACATGGCGCCCTCTGATTGGCTGTGGGCCGGACAAAGGAAAAATAAAAAAATTTCCAAAAATTTTCAAAAGAGATAAGAGTTAAAAACAAACCGTGCCTCCGCCTCAGCCCCTAGAGGACACGTGGCACCCTCTGATTGGCTGCGGGCCGGCAGAGGAAAAAGGAAAAATTTTCCCAAGGCAAAATTTTTAAAACAGATAAGTTTAAATTTGGTCCACCCCTCTGAGGTGCCACGTGGCAGATCCTAATTGGTTACAGGATGGTGGGGGCCACAGAATTTTTAGGGAAATTTTTCCAAAGTTTAAAATTTAAATTTTTAACAGTTAGATTAAATTTTATTACTTTTTGAATGCCAAATTGAAGTAAAACTTCAAATGGCCATAACTTGAGCTAGAAAGCTCGGTTTTGGGAAAATGAGGAATTTTTGAAATCTATCAATGCCCTCTTTACACAAGAGTCATAAATTTTGAAATTTGATGAAGTTTAAGTGGTCAATTTTGAGAAACCAATCTGCAGGTTTTTAATTAGTGAACTGGCAATTTTCAACTTCTCAATTTGGTTAAATTAGATCTCCTCCTTCACTCAACATGTTAAACAGACATGGAGGATTAGTCTAGGGAGGGTTTAGAGTGTTTTAGGAAGATTGTTTTTCCCAATCTATTCAAGGTTTGAATTTTTCCAACAATAGACAAAAAAATGACCCAGTGAAGGGAATTTGATTCGAGTTTACAATGGTTATCTTAAATTTAGAGTCAATTTGACTTCCTTTTCTTAGCATGTCAAATTCCATATTTTTTTAAAGTTGATGTCTTGAGTGCAGGTTGAACTTATAACATAAGTTCATTATTACAAAAAAGTGAATTTCCAGAATGAAGTTTATGACAATGAACTATTTTTCTAAATTTGTATATCAATTTTTATCATTTACGGGTGTATATAGTTTCTAAGCTATTCTCATACATTTAACTGAATTCAATCAACCATTCAATAGTAATTATACAAAGCCTTATATATAATTCAACTCATTTCAAGAGAGAAAAACACTGTCTTTTACTTCATACCATTCTTCTTTTTCAAACAGTAGTTTCAATCTTCAATAATAATAATTCACATTCAAAGCACAGTGCAATTTTGAAACTAATGCAATCCTTTATTCATTTCCAATACAGATTTACAATCTTCTCTTTTCCTTTTTGATTTCTAAAATACAAAATACAATGCATGTAACATCTTTTACATTTCTTTTCCAAAACAGAGAGTAAAATAAATCTCCTTTACATTTCACAATCCAATTTCAATCTTCCATTATCAATAAATGGTTTCACATTACAAATATTATACAACTCATCCACTTCAAGTGGGGAAGGATTACAAAAGAACTTGCTCAAAGGGAGGGACTGTCAAACTATATATTCTTCTTGCTCCAAAACAGCAACATGCTAGTTTCTTCATCTTTTCATCTTGATCACAACAAGGAAGGGGGAAAGGCAACGCTCTCCACCCAACCAAGACATCCAATGAGAAGGGAGAAGCCATCATTCCTCATTGGCCCCCGAGCCCCAACCATATTGAAATAGGAGATGATAATCAACACATGGAAACAATGGCTTCTACAGCAAACAAGCAACATTCTTTCACATGCATAATTCAATAAGAAAACACAGTTCAAGAAAAAACAAGTAGTTCACAACTGCATTTGATAACATTCACACAAAACTTAGGCTTGATCAAGCAAGCCAACAAGAGCAAGGAACTATGGGGAAACTACTTATACCTCCCTATTTGGAATTGGGCATCCACCTAAAATCATACTGCCAATATAACATATCAAATCCCATAAACCTTATGTCTCCCAACCCCTCCTTATGCCCCCCCCCCCAAAAGTTTCTCCTTTATGCCCCCCCAAGAGTAAGAAATGCAAGCTATTTCTTTTCCAAGGTGGATCCCAATCCAAAATCCCTCCACAATAAAACTGATGCCCTTGGCATTCCCTTATGCCCCCCATTTGAAATCCCCATAGCCTTCTCCTACACCATGTCCTAAGCAGTCTACCCAACCAGCCAAGAACACATAACACATTCACCATTTCATACATGCATGCAAGAGAAAGAAAACATTCTAAAAAGGCTCAAGTTCCTACCTCTCCATACTGGAGTTTGTTCCAAGCTCACAAGCTTCCCAAAATCCAAATACAATCCAAAATCAGCAATGTCCAAGCATGCAAAAAGGCTCCAACTCCTTCCACAACAAGCTCCCAAAACAGCAAGCAAAAATGTGCCCCCAAGAGGAATAAACAAAGTTTCAACAACCACAAACAAGCAAGGAGTTTTGAATTTAAAGGAGAGGGAAGAGAAGAGGATGATGTGGATCCATGTGGGATGCCACATCATTCTTCCTCAACCCCAAGAGGAAAGTCAACATCATGCACCTAAACATAATAAATAAAAATGACAAATTAACTTACACACTCCAAAATAACCCATACTCCAAAGGACTGAATTAAAAACATGTAAGAGAAGTGTAATTAAAACTTACAATTAGTCATTTAAAAATGCAATAAAAAGGCCTAAATTTAACCTCCAAACCATAGGTATGGTTGGTGAATCATTTTAAGAGGTGTGGGACAAGCTTAACTTGTCCCACAAGCCTCCAAATTTAGCCTCCAAGGACAAATTCGAATTCCTAAGAGGATGAAGTGTTTTTCACTCCAAAATCTATCTTACATACTCTTACATATCCCTTACACCTTCTTACACATTTCTTACACACTCTTACAACATTAACATTTAAAATCAACAAATTCATTTATTACATTCTTATGACATGTTGATTTATTTATTTTAACACATGATTATCCACAACATTACACAACACATAATAACTAAAGAAAAGGGTAACACATCACAAAATAAACACATGCAACATTAATAAAGAAACCACATTAATAAATACACAAACCCATGGTCACATATAATGGAAATTTCCCCATGGAATATCCCTAACAAAACACAACACACACACACACAACAGTTGCCATGGTGACCTTGTTGAATTCACCCAGAATTTCAATATGGTTAGTCTCCAGTCCCCCGACATTGTTGTGATATTTTAACCTGCAAAACGTAAATACCTCCTTTAGCCTCGTGGCCATATCAGAACATCCAAAATGATATAAACAACATTTCAAGATCATCTAAACATGTGAATCACAACAACATCAAGAAATCAACACTATCATTTTCAATTAATTAATCAACTATATCATCATCAATAATCTACCATACTAGGTCTACTCAACATATCCAATGTCACATGTCCAAATCAACATCTATAATATGTCCATGTCAAATAGTATATCATCATCCACATATAAAAATGTCTCTAATAACCATCATGCATAATAACTGAATCTAGATCAATAATAATCCATGATCTAACATCTAACCATCATACTAAAAAAAACATAATAGTGTCCATAATATGATCAACAGTATCAAGATCAGTATCTAAAAGTGTCAAAGGGAAGTGGGCACTACATCCCCCTCCCCTTAGACTCGACTTCCTCTTAGAAGTCACTGGAACAAATGTGGAAACTACACTCGTAATACTGTGGCATCCTCCCAAGTGGCTGCAGTCTCGTCGTATCTATCCCACTGCACCCGTACCTGATCAATCTCTCTACCTTGAAGGCCCAGGGTCCTACGATCTATGATACAGATGGGCTCCACCATCACCTGCCCCTGATCCTGCACCTACAATGATGTCCAATCTAGTACATGAGATGGATCTGCAATATATCTCCTAAGAACTGAAACATGAAACACATCATGTACGCGAGACAAGCTGGGTGGAAATGCTAGATGGTAGGCCAAAGGGCCGATACACTCCAAGATCTCAAAAGGACCAATGAATCTAGGAGCTAACTTAGAACCTTTTCCATAATGGATAGGGCTCTTATGTGGCCTGACATGAAGGAACACCTTCATGCCCACATCAAAGCTATGGTCAATCCTATGTTGATCCACATACTTCTTCTTCCTGTCCTGTGCCTCCTGCAATCTCTTCCTGATCAACACTACCTACTGCTCCATGTCCTACAAAAGAGCTGGTCCAAGAGATACCCTGTCCTCTAACCTGTCCCAACTAAGAGGTGTCTTGCACTCTCTACCATACAAATCCTGAAAAGGAGCCATGCCTATAGAACTCTGAAAACTATTATTGTAGGAAAAATCCACTAAGTACAGGTACTCCTCCCACTTAGACTACTGATCCATCACATACATCCTAAGCATATCCTCCAAAATATGATTCACTCACTCGGTCTGTCCATCTGTCTTAGGGTGATATGTTGTGCTGAAGTTGATCCTCATCCTCGAGGACATACTGCATGGTAGTCCAGAAAGTGTGAAGTGTACAAAGGATCACAGTCACAAATGATCTTCCGTAGAATCCCGTGCAACCTAACAATCTCATCCAAATATACTCGTGCCACTACTCTAGCTGTATAAGTGGTCTTCACCGGAGAAAAGTGAGCCACTTTTGTCAATTTATCAACCGTGACCATAATGGTGTCATGGTGATATCTCGACATAGGTAGCCCAACAATGAAATCCATGGAAATGGTGTCCCACTTCCATTCCGGTATGGCATGAGGATAAAGAAGACCTGCTGGATGCTGATGCTCGGCCTTAACCCTCTAGCACTCTAAACACCATGACACAAACTGAGCCATGTCTTGATGAAGTCCTCTCCAGTGGTACAACTATCTCGCAAGGTAGCATGCATCTTCTTCACCCCGGGATGGGCTGAATAGGGTGCATGATGTGCCTCTACCAAGATGTCCTGCCTCAAGCCTCCCTCTCTGGGAACATATATCCTTGCCTCTGTGCCTGAGAAGACCATCTGCCTCTAAGGAAAAACCATCAAACTTCCCCTCAAGGGGTCTCTATGACTCAATCTCTACTCATACTTCAATGTAGAAGCTGTCAAGAGGAAGTTGCTGAAGAATCCTGCTCTGCAAATCTGTGCTCACTGAGTAGTGGCCATAGCCACATGTCTCCATCTACTGAGAGTGTCTGCTACCACATTCTCCTTCCCCTTCACATGCTCGATCTCCATGTCATACTCACAAAGTAACTCCATCCAATGCCACTGACGAGTGTTGAGATTGGGCTGCGTGAAGAGGTGGTGAAGACTCAAATGATCAGTCCTGAGTGTGAATCTCCATCCAAGAAGAAAATGTCTCCATCTAACCAAAGCATGCATAACTTGCAAGCTCAAGATCATGGGTAGGATAATTAAGCTCATGATCTTTGAGTTTGTGAGACTCAAAAGCCACTACTCTTCCATCCTGCATCAACACACCTCCAAGCCCTTGCTAACGAAGCATCTGTGAAAACAAAGAACTCACCCTGTGGATCCAGCACTGCAAGAATGGGTACTGTAGTGAGGCACTCCTTCAGTGTCCTGAAGGCCTACTCACATCTATCTGACCAAACAAACTTCTTCCCTTTCCTCTGAAGGGAAGTGATGGGGTGCGCAATCTGAGAGAAGTCCTGAACAAATCTCCTGTAGTAACTTGCCAATCCCATGAAGCTGCGCACCTCAGTCACTATAGTGGGTGCTGGCCAATCCATAATGGCTCTAATCTTGGAAGGATCGACTATGATACCTTCCCCAGAAATGATATGACCCAAATATTGCACCTCTGTCTGAAAGAAAGCACACTTCTCCAAGTTCCTGTAAAGCTGCTGCTCATGAAGACACTGAAGAACCTAGCGAAGGTGCCCCTCGTGCTCCTCACGTGTACATGAGTATATCAAAATTTCATCTAGGAAGATGAGCATGAAGTGATCTAAAAAGGTCCTGAATACCCCATTCATCAAACTCATAAACACTGCAGGGGCATTCGTCAAACCAAAAGGCACCACTGTGAACTCATAGTGCCCATATCTCGTGCGGAAGGTGGTCTTATGAATGTCCACCTCCGAAATCCTCAACTGATGGTACCCTGACTTGAGATCAATCTTAGAGAACACTGTGGCTCCCTTCATCTGATCAAACAAGTCATCAATACGAGGAAGAGGATAACGATTCTTGATCGTTACCTTGTTCAACTGGTGGTAATCAATACACAACCACAAGGATCCATCCTTCTTCTTCACAAAGATCACCGGTGCACCCCAAGGGGATACACTAGGATGGATAAGGCCCTTCTCCAAAAGGCCCTCAAGCTGCAACTTGAGCTCACAGAGCTCTGGGGTGGTCATCTGATAAGGTGCTCGTGAGATAGGCTTTGCTCCAGGAACTAGATCTATATGAAAATCAATCTCACGTGGGGGTGGTAATCCCGGTAGCTCCCCTGGAAAGACATCAGAAAACTCTCTCAAGATGGGATGATCATCTAGTGATGGTCCACTAGATCCATCCTCTGATCTGTCACTGACTATAACAACATACATCTGACAACCCCGTCGCACACACCACTTAAGCTGCATAGCGGAGATGGTGCGAATAGAAACGGGTCTCTTGACCCCCGAGATCACCGAACTCAACTCCTAAATCATCTACACAAGCTATAGTCTTGTGATAACAATCCATCCTAGCCCTATGTGCAGATAACCAATCCATACCTAAGATGACTCCATATGAGCCCAAAGGAAGAATACAAAGATCTGAGGTAGTGGTGAAAGGTCCCAAATCCACTACACACTCCTTAACTAAGGAGTCCACAGAGATCTTGGCTCCAGAAGCCATCTCAACATCCCAACTAAGACCCTACCTAACTGCCACCAGCCTGCATCACTCTACTAAAGATGGTGCAATGAAAGAATCAGATGAACCAGAATCAAACAATACAGAGGTAGGAATACCACCAATGCTACCTGTGGTCTCAATGACTATGCTCTGGTGCTCTTCCTAGTGGTTCTCAACCACTGCATAAATCCTGTGACTATGTCCCATGTCACCAACTATCAGCTCTGAAACCTATGCCTTACCCTTGTTAGGGTTCTGAGGGAAATCTCTCCAAAAATGTCTAGCAACTCCACATCCAAAGCAACCACTTGATCCTCTCCAAGGAGTAGCACCTCCAGCAGGTGCCCTAGAAGTCTGTGGCATGGATCCTAATGATCTAGCTGTGGTCTTTTGTGGCCTCTACTGGTGAAGCTCCCACTGACTGAGCTCTAGGTCCACCCTATGTCCTGATGGGACCCCTAGGAGGAGGCCCCATACTCCAACCTCTCTGTGCATCAGCTCTCTATGGAGGTCTATAAGGTGGGTGGGACTGTTGCTGCTACTGTTGTGGCCTAAAGGATGACTATGAGGAATGTTGACCACCATGAGGAGGAGGAGCTGACCCCCTCGATCTACTATCCTGCATCTGTTGAATGTGGCTCCTGACTCGGTCTCTAGCCTACTGGGTCTTACCCTGAGTCTCCTCTGCAATATAGGCCTTCTCGATGGCCTCAGCTAATGTCTGTGGATAGTGAATCCACACTGCACCTCCAATATCCAAATTCAGGCCCTAGATGAACCTGTGAATCCGCACCTACTCATCCTGCATATACTCTACATACTGGAGTAGATCCAAAAATCTACTCTCATACTCTGCTACTGAAAGAGAAGCCTGTCAGAGGTCATGGAACTCGTCAATCCTCTGCTGGATGAACCTCTGTGATAAATACCTACTCCTGAATCTCTCCTCAAAAATAGCTCCCAGGTCACTGTCTCTGAATCTACATGGAGCTTCTACTCCTCTGTCCTCCACCATACTCCTACTCCATCCCTCAGTAGATGGATCGCAACACAAGCTTTCGTGTTGCTAGAACAAGGAAAAAGCTTGAAGCAACCGCTCAAGCTCACTAGCCAGGCCTCTACCTAAAATCCACCTGTATCACCTGAGTAATGTGAGGGCTGAAGCTTTAGGATCTCCCTGATGTGATCCACTGCTGTGGTCTGTCGGCCTCTAGGTCTCTCAACACGCTCATCCCTAAGTCTAGGGCTCTGAGACCTCTCTCTATGCTCTAGAACTCTATCACCCTGTCTCCTAGGTGGTGACTCTACTCTGACTGACTCTGCATGGGAGTTCTCTCCTCTATGCTCCTCACTGAGTCGAGGAGATACCTGACCCTCGATAGAAGGAGCTCTATCATGACTAGCTTGCATGTCCTCCACCTAATCCTCCACGTAGAGTGGCATTAACATCCTGAAGGGTCTGTAGAATCTGAGGTAGAATGGCTGCTACACCCTGATCTAGTGGTGGTGGTGGTGGTGGTGGTGGTGAGTCTGAGTCCCTGTGAAAGTTCCTCTCACTCCGTCTGAGCCTCCTGCATAGACCAAAGTGAGAGTTAGTTCATTTTGCTAAGTTTTACACAACTTCCATGTTTACTAAAATATACAAATTCTTGCTAAGTTGTTTTCTAGATTTACAAGTGTACTAGGTTTAAGTTTTCATGTCTCAAGTTTTCTAGTGTGCCCAATGGTCCAAGCCTTTGAACCACTACTCTGATACCAAACTGTAATGCCCATTTAAACAACCACTTGAGACCCAAGAAACAACCTAGGGTTAGCTAGAAAAATTAGGGGATAATTATTTTTTTCTTTGAAGTGTCTACAACCAGGTTGCAAGACATCAGTTTTCACTAACAGGTTCCAGAACAAGACCAAACTACTACAACCTATGTTTCCCTTCATTAACAATTTCAAGTTCACAAGGTTCAAATTTTAGGGTTATATGTTTTAGTTAGGTTCAGGGAGTAATTTACCCCCATGCCTGCTCTCTAACAGGCTCAGAGATTCAACTAGATTTTTCTCCTACTTAATGCTTCCAAAATTTCCCTAAACCATTCCCAATGGATAGGAAATTTTCTCACCTTTCTGGTGATATAAAGAAGTCCTCCTAACTCCTTGTGGAACTCAAGATATGAGTGGGTGGAGTTCCTAGGGAAAATTTTCCCTAGGTGGGACACGTGTCAAGAGGAGGAGAAAGCACCTTGAACGGGTTGGTGGGTCATGGGGTGGCTTAGGGAATTTTTCCCATTGTGCATGGCTCAAAGTCTCAAAACATCGTGCCTCCACGGGTCCTCTAGTGGACTACCCAGTTGGTTGGGAGAAACGACGGGCCATCGGAGTGGGTTGAAGACTCGGGAAGGGACTGAATTGGGGCGCCTCCGGAAGAAATTAGTGCCTTCACACCCGAGGGGGGGAGAAAAAGGAAAGAGAAAGGACAATGCGAAGGAGGGTTTCAAAGGCCCAAAACTCATGCGGTCCATGGAAGAGGAGAAGTTTTCCAAGTGAGGAAGGGATTGCGGGACCGGGGAAGAAAAATTTTTCCAAAGGCCAAAACCCAAAATAACAAAGGGTTCCTGCCCTCCCCACTGCCACCCCCAAGGTGCCACGTGGCACCTTCTCATTGGCTGTGGAGCCCGCGGGGCCAAAATGGAAAATTTTCCCCAAAATTTTCAAAAAGGTTAAGTTCAAAAAGGAACTGCACCCACGCCGTAGCCCCTAGAGGAACGTGGTGCCCTTGATTGGCTGCGGGCCGGCGGAGGAAAAAGTGAAAATTTTCCAAAAATTTTCAAAAGGGATAAGAGTTAAAAACAAACCATGCCTCCGCCTCAGCCCCTAGAGGACACGTGGCACCCTCTGATTGGCTATGGGCTGGCGGAGGAAAAAGGAAAATTTTTCCCAAGGCAAAATTTTTAAAATGGATAAGTTTAAATTTGGTCCACCCCTCCGAGGTGCCACGTGGCAGATCCTGATTGGTTGTGGGATGGCGGGGGCTGCATGGAAATTTTTAGGGAAATTTTTCCAAAGTTTAAAATTTAAATTTTTAACAGTTAGATTAAATTTTATTACCTTTTGAATGCCAAATTGAAGTAAAACTTCAAATGGCCATAACTTGAGCTAGAAAGCTTGGTTTTGGGAAAACGAGGACTTTTCGGAAATATCTCGATGCCCTCTTTACACAGGAGTCATCAATTTTGAAATTTGATGAAGTTTAAGTGGTCAATTTTGAGAAACCAATCTGCAAGGTTTTTAATTAGTGAACTGGCAATTTTCAACTTCTCAATTTGGTTAAATTAGATCTCCTCCTTCACTCAACATGTCAAACAGACATGGAGGATTGGTCTAGGGAGGGTTTAGAGTGTTTTAGAGAGTTGATTTTCTCAATTGATTTCAAGTTTTATTTTTCCAACAATAGACAGAAAAATGACTGTGCAAGTTTGATTGGATTTTATAAAGTTTTGAAGGTTCATTCTTAAATTTTAGGGTCAATTTGGGTTCATTAATGTCTTAGCATGTTAACTTATAACATTTTTAAGTTGATTACTAAGTGCAGGTCTGAACTATCATTTTTATTAAAATGAATTGCCAGAATGAAGTTTATAACAGTGAACTATTTCTTTTAAATTTGTATATCAATTTTTATCATTTACGGTGTATATAGTTTCTAAGCTATTCTCATACATTTAATTGAATTCAATCAACCATTCAATAGTTAATTATGCAAATCCTTATTTTAAATTCAACTCATTTCAAGAGAGAAAAACATTGTCTTTTACTTCATACGCATTCTTCTTTTTCAAACAGTAGTTTCAATCTTCAATAATAATAAATCACATTCAATACACAGTGCAATTTTGAAACTAATGCAATCCTTTATTCATTTCCAATACAACTTTACAATATTCTCTTTCTCTTTTTGATTTCTAAAATACAAAATACAATGCATGTAACATATTTTACATTTCTTTTCCAAAACAGAGAGTAAAATAAATCTCCTTTACATTTCACAGTCCAATTTCAATCTTCCATTATCAATACAAATGGTTTCACATTACAAATATTATACAACTCATCCACTTCAAGTGGGGAAGGATTACAAAAGAACTTTCTCAAAGGGAGGGACTGTCAAACTGTATATTCTTCTTTCTCCAAAACAACAGCATGCTAGTTTCTTCATCTTTTCATTTGATCACAACAAGGAAGGGGGAAAGGCAATGCTCTCCACCCAACCAAGACATCCAATGAGAAGGGAGAAGCCATCCTTCCTCATTGGCCCCCGAGCCCCAACCATATTGAAATAGGAGATGATAATCAACACATGGAAACAATGGCTTCCACAACAAACAAGCAACATTATTTCACATGCATAATTCAATAAGAAACATAGTTCAAGCAAAAATAGCAGTTCACAACTGCATTTGATAACATTCACACAAAACTTAGGCTTGATCAAGCAAGCCAACAAGAGCAAGGAACTATGGGGAAACTACTTATGCCTCCCTATTTGGAATTGGGCATCCACCTAAAATCATACCGCCAATATAACATATCAAATCCCATAAACCTTATGTCTCCCAACCCCTCCTTATGCCCCCAAAGTTTCTCCCTTATGCCCCCCCAAGAGTAAGAAATGCAAGCTATTTCTTTTCCAAGGTGGATCCCAATCCAAACTCCCTCCACAATAAAACTGATGCCCTTGGCATTCCCTTATGCCCCCCCATTTGAAATCCCCATAGCCTTCTCCTACACCATGTCCTAAGCAGTCTACCCAACCAGCCAAGAACACATAACACATTCACCATTTCATACATGCATGCAAGAGAAAGAAAACATTCTAAAAAGGCTCAAGTTCCTACCTCTCCATACTGGAGTTTGTTCCAAGCTCACAAGCTTCCCAAAATCCAAATACAGTCCAAAATCAGCAATGTCCAAGCATGCAAAAAGGCTCCAACTCCTTCCACAACAAGCTCCCAAAACAAGCAAGCAAAAATGTGCCCCCAAGAGGAATAAACAAAGTTTCAACAACCACAAACAAGCAAGGAGTTTTGAATTTAAAGGAGAGGGAAGAGAAGAGGATGATGTGGATCCATGTGGGATGCCACATCATTCTTCCTCAACCCCAAGAGGAAATTCAACATCATGCACCTAAACACAATAAATAAAAATGACAAATTCACTTACACACTCCAAAATAACCCATACTCCAAAGGGACTGAATTAAAAACATGTAAGAGAAGTGCAATTAAAACTTACAATTAGTCATTTCAAAATGCAATAAAAAGGCCTAAATTTAACCTCCAAACCATAGGTATGGTTGGTGAATCATTTTAAGAGGTGTGGGACAAGCTTAACTTGTCCCACAAGCCTCCAAATTTAGCCTCCAAGGACAAATTCGAATTCCTAAGAGGATGAAGTGTTTTTCACTCCAAAATCTATCTTACATACTCTTACATATCCCTTACACCTTCTTACACATTTCTTACACACTCTTACAACATTAACATTTAAAATCAACAACTTCATTTATTACATTCTTATGACATATTGATTTATTTATTTTTACACATGATTATCCACAACATTAACACAACATATAATAACTAAAGAAAAAGGTAACACATCACAAAATAAACACATGCAACATTAATAAAGAAACCACATTAATAAATTACACAAACCCATGGTCACATATAATGGAAATCCCCCCATGGAAATCCCTAACAACATACAACACACACACACACACAACAGTTGCCATGGTGACCTTGTTGAATTCACCCAGAATTTCAATATGGTTAGTCTCCAGTCCCCCGACATTGTTGTGATATTTTAACCTACAAAACAAATACCTCCTTCGGCCTTGTGGCCATATCAGAACATCCAAAATGATATAAACAACATTTCAAGATCATCTAAACATGTGAATCACAACAACATCAAGAAATCAACACTATCATTTTCAATTAATTAATCAACTATATCATCATCAATAATCTACCATACTAGGTCTACTCAACATATCCAATGTCACATGTCCAAATCAACATCTATAATATGTCCATGTCAAACAGTATATCATCATCCACATATAAAAATGTCTCTAATAACCATCATGCATAATAACTGAATCCAGATCAATAATAATCCATGATCTAACATCTAACCATCATACTAAAACAAAACATAATAGTGTCCATAATATGATCAACAGTATCAAGATCAGTATCTAAAAGTGTCAAAGGGAAGTGGGAACTACATCCCCCTCCCCTTAGACTCGACTTCCTCCTGGAAGTCACTGGAACAAATGTGGAAACTGCACTCATAATATTGTGGCATCCTCCCAAGTGGCTGTAGTCTCATCGTATCTATCCCACTGCACCCGTACCTGATCAATCTCTCTACCTTAAAGGCCCAGGGTCCTGCGATCTATGATACGGACAGGCTCCACCATCACCTACCCCTGATCCTACACCTACAATGATGTCCAATCCAGTACTGAAGGAACACCTTCATGCCCACATCAAAGCTATGGTCAATCCTATGCTGATCCACATACTTCTTCTTCCTGTCCTGTGCCTCCTGCAATCTCTTCCTGATCAACACTACCTGCTGCTCCATGTCTTGTAAAAGAGCTGGTCCAAGAGATACCATGTCCTCTAACCTATCCCAACTAAGAGGTGTCCTGCACTCTCTACCATACAAATCCTAAAAAGGAGTCATGCCTATAGAACTCTGAAAACTGTTATTGTAGGCAAAAACTCCACTAAGTACAGGTACTCCTCCCACTTAGACTATTGATCCATCACGTACATCCTAAGCATATCCTCCAAAATATGATTCACTCGCTCGGTCTGTCCATCTGTCTTAGGGTGATATGTTGTGCTGAAGTTAATCCTCATCCCGAGGACATACTGCATGGTAGTCCAAAAGTGTGAAGTGTACAACAGGATCGTGGTCACAAATGATCTTTTGTGGAATCCTGTGCAACCTGAAAATCTCATCCAAATATACTCGTGCCACTACTCTAGCTATATAAGTGGTCTTCACCAGAGAAAAGTGAGCCACTTTTTTCAATTTATCAACCGTGACCATAATGCGCAATGGTGATATCTCGACATAGGTAGCCCAACAATGAAATCCATGGAAATGGTGTCCCACTTCCATTCTGGGTATGGCATGAGGATAAAGAATACCTACTGGATGCTGATGCTTGGCCTTAACCCTCTGGCACTCTAAACACCATGACACAAACTGAGCCACATCTTGACGAAGTCCTCTCCAATGGTACAACTATGTCACAAGGTAGCGTGCATCTTCTTCACCCCAGGATGGGCTGAATAGGGTGCATGATGTGCCTCTACTAAGATGTCCTGCCTCAAGCCTCCCTCTTTGGGAACATATATCCTACCTCTGTGCCTGAGAGATTCCATCTGCCTCTAAGGAAAAACCATCAAACTTCCCCTCAAGGGGTCTCTGTGACTCAATCTCTACTCATGTTGCAATGTAGAAGCTATCAAGAGGAAGTTGTTGAAGAATCCTGCTCCACAAATCTGTGCTCATTGTAGTGGCCATAGTCACATGTCTCCATCTACTGAGAGTGTCTACTACCACATTCTCCTTCCCCTTCACATGCTCAATCTCCATGTCATACTCACAAAGCAACTCCATCCAACGCCGCTGACGAGCACTGAGATTGGGTTGCATAAAGAGGTGGCGAAGACTCAAATGATTAGTCATAAGTGTGAATCTCTGTCCAAGAAGAAAATGTCTCCATATAACCAAAGAATGCACAACTACTACAAGCTCAAGATCATGGGTCGGGTAATTAAGCTCATGGTCTTTGAGTTTGTGAGACCTCGAAATCCACTACTCTACCATCTTGCATCAACACACCTCCAAGTCCTGCTAACGAAGCATCTGTGCAAACAAAGAACTCACCCTGTGGATCTGGCACTGTAAGAATGGGTGCTGTAGTGAGGCACTCCTTTAGTGTCCTAAAGGCCTACTCGCATTTGTCCATTCAAACAAACTTCTTCCCTTTCCTCTGAAGGGAAGTGATAGGGTGTGCAATCTACGAGAAGTCCTGAACAAATCTTCGGTAGTATCTTGCAAATCCCATGAAGCTACGCACCTCGGTCATTGTAGTGGGTGTTAACCAATCCATAATGGCTCTAATTTTGGAAGGATTGACTGCGATACCTTCCCTAGAAATAGCATGACCCAAATACTGCACATTTGTCTAAAAGAAAGCACACTTCTCAAAGTTCCTGTAAAGCTACTGCTCACGAAGACATTGAAGAACCTAGTGAAGGTGCCCCTCGTGCTCCTCACATGTACATGAGTATATCAATATTTCATCTAGGAAGATGAGCATGAAGTGATCTAAAAAGGTCCTGAATACCTACTCCTAAATCCACCTACGTCACTTGAGTAATGTGAGGACTGAAGCTTCAGGATCTCCCTGATGTGATCCGCTGTCATGGTCTATCGGCCTCTAGTTCTCTCAGCATGCTCATCCCTAAGTCTAGGGATCTGAGACCTCTCTATATGATCTGGAACTCTATCACCCTATCTCCTAGGTGGTGACTCTGCCCTGACTGACTCCCCATGGAAATCCCAATGGTCACAAACCCATGGTCACTTATAATGGAAATTTCCCCAAATACAACACACACACACATACAACAGTCGCCATGGTGACCTTGTTGAATTCATCCATAATTTCAATATGGTTAGTCTCTAGTCCCCTGACATTGTTGTGATATTTTAACCTACAAAATGTAAATACCTCCTTCGGCCTCGTTGCCATATCAGAACATCCAACATGATATAAACAACATTTCAAGTTCATCTAAACATGTGAACCACAACAACATCAAGAAATCAACACTATCATTTTCAATTAATTAATCAACTATATCATCATCAATAATCTACCATACTAGGTCTACTCCACATATCCAATGTCACATGTCCAAATCAACATCTATAATATGTCCATGTGAAACAGTATATCATCATCCACATATAAAAATGTCTCTAATAACCATCATGCATAATAACTGAATCTAGGTCAATAATAATCCATGATCTAACACCTAACCATCATACTAAAACAAAACATAATAGTGTCCATAATATGATCACAGTATCGAGATCAGTATCTAAAAGTGTCAAAGGGAAGTGGGCACTACACTGTGGAAATGAAGATGTACTCCTTTCCTTGAGAATTTTGGTCAATTGGTCCAATGAAATCCAACCGCCACTTCTCAAATGATTCTAACATAACTTGAGGTTAGATTGGAATCTCAAATGTAAATGTTGGTTTTCCCATCCTTTGACATTGATCACATTTCCATACATACTTTTTGACATATTTATACAAAGAAGGCCAATGGTAACCAGACTCCTAAGACTTTTTGGATAGTCCTCTTGACTTAATAGTGTCCCCCCAATGGCTTATCATGACATGCTCTGAGTCATGTCCAAATAATGTCATCCTCAGCTACACACCTGCATAATACATGGTCAGATCCACATTTCAAAATCATTTCAATATTCCATGTATACACTGAACTTCCATATAGCCAACTAGTTAGCCATTAATACACTGAACTTCCATATTGCATTATTCCATTATTCCATGTTTAGGTGTGAGGAAATATGGGAACTTCCCTTTAGCCAAGTAGTTAGCCATGTCTGCAAACCTAGTAGAGATAATTGAGATTGCATACAAATGTTCAACCATAAAGTCATCATTTACCTACTCTTATATACCTGAAATGGTTATCCTTGAGAGAAATTCATCCACCACATTGGATTTACATATTTTATCATTGATTTTTATATTAAATTCTTGCAATAACAACAACCACCTTACAATTCTTCCATGCACTAAAGGTTTATTCATTAGATACTTAATAATAGAATGATCAATATGTACAATTACTTCATATCCTTGTAATGTAATGGTGGAACTTGTTAATTGCATAAAAAACTGCAAGAAACTCCTTCTCTGTGGTGGTTTAGTTCCTTTAAGAAGGGGAGAGGTTCTTGTTTATGTAGTAAATAACATGCATTGCTTCTCCTTCCTCTTATTTTCCAATTACAATCCCCCACTACTTCATTGGAAGAATTCAGTTTATATGTGGAAGGGTAAGCTTCCAATTTGGTCCTCTCAAGACTGGAGTATTTGACAATTTTTCCTTAATAGTGTCAAAATATTTCTGACATGTTTATGTCCATTCAAACGTAGAATCTTTAGTTAAAAGGGAAAATAGTGGACAAGCCAACTTACTGAAATCTTAAATGAATCTTCTATAATAACCATAGATGTCTAAGAAATCTTCTTACTTCATTTTGATTTGTGGGAGATGGAAGTTTTACAATGATGTTGACTTTATCTAGATCTACCTTGATTCCCTCAGCAAGAAACATGATGGCTCAGGACTATACCTTGCTCCATCATGAATAGAAATTTCTCATGGTTTAAAGATAATTAATGTTTCTCACACCTTGAGAGGACTTTGTATAAATTATCAAATGCCTCTTGGAATGTTGCTCCATAAACAGTGAAGTCATCCATGTAAATCTCAACACAATCATGAGTGAGATCAACAAAAATTGCTAACATGGCTCTTTGGAAAGTAGTAGGAGCATTACATAAGCCAAAAGGTAAGACCCTGTAAGTAAATGTACCCCATGGGAAGGTAAAGGTAGTTTTATCTTGATCCTCTGGTGCCACTGTGATTTGATTGTATCCACTAAACCCATCAAGGAATGAAAAATATCTTTTTCCAAGATAAATTATTAAGGACTCGATCAATAAAAGGTAAGGGAAAATAATCTCGATGAGTTACCTTATTCAACTCCCTATAATCCACACAGACCCTCCATTTCCCATTCTTTTTGGGAACTATTACTAATAGAGAAACCCAATGGCTATATGATATTAGATAAATGAATCCTACCCTCAGGAGTTTCTCAATATTTTTTTTACAATGTCTCTTAAGGAAAGGTTTATCCTTCTTTGAGGTTTCATGACTGCTCTGGAGTCAGTTGTGTAAATATGGTATGCACAAATATTGGGGTGAATACCTTTCAATCATTATATTCTAAAGTAAAGGCTTAAGGATGAGATCATAGAAGTTCAAATAGAGTATTATCCTCCTGACTAGTCAACCAACTATCCATTTCTAAGAAGATTAACTGGGTGGACGAGAATTTTATCCTTATTTGTGGAATGACAATTTCTGAAAGACTTATCTAATCAGTTTTGTAAATGTGGTGTGTACAAATACTGGGTGTGAATACCTTTATGTCACTATATTCCCAAGAAAATTCTTGAGGATGAGATCATAGAAGTTAAATAAGGTATTCTCTTCCTGACTAGTCAACCAACTATTGGAATTAATTTTTTTCCTAGGAAGATGGTAATTCCTTTGGTGTCTGGGGTGGAGAGAATTTACAACAAGGTATTCTCTCAACAATACATTCAAAGGGCACCTATGGGGAAGTAATTTGTGAATGTACAGTGATATTGTGAAAGATAGACTAGGTGGATCTATGTTTCATGAAAAAGGGCAGATGATAGGTTGATTGTTCTCATCCATCATGTCATCTCTTATTTCAACTGGTTGCAGTGCATGACTCATAGTCAGTCCAACATAGGATTCAAGTTGTCAGGACAACAGTCTAACAGGAATCATAATCACCATTCTAGATTTGTTCTGAATGTTCCTGAATTACAACCATGGCCAAAGATGAAATCATATCTTCTATTCATTTGTATCATCCTTCCACCATTGTTTATCCTTTGTGGAAAAGGGTTTTTTAGCTAGATAAATGGATAGCTTCTTTGAATCATGTCCATTTGTGATCACCATATTTCCTGCCCTACAATCGATAAGAGTTGCAACAGTGGCTAGCCAAGGGAATCCTAGAATCAAAGGATATCCAATATTCTTATTCTTCATCTTAATGACCATAAAATATATTGAATAATCCCATGATTTGATGATTATGGTCATGTCCTCTATGATTCCTTTGGGTTTGGCTACAGACTGATCAACCATTTGTAACACTACTGAAGTTGATTGTGAAATTATAGGAGAGATAATGTGGGCAATGTGTCATTGGTCATCACATTAATTTCAGCCCCTAAGTCAATTAGGACATTTGGGATTTACACATCCCCTATGTAAACTGTAACAATTGGACTTCAGGGTCTCCATATTTTGGAGGGATCATATTCCCTTCCAATATGTTAGCCAATTTTCCATCAACATGGATTGTTGTAGGTTGATTCTTCCTTCTACCCTTGAGTTTTAAAATAGATATATTCTTTAATGGTCTTATTCAATTTATGGAATTTCTCTAAGAGCCTGTAAAAGAGGGATTCCAATACTTAGTTTTTTTAATCCTTGAATTAGATCTGACTCTAGTTCTTCATGGATTACAGTAATTGCATTTTTATAATAGTCTAGATGGAAAGGGAATACCTAAGTTCTGTTCAGATGCTTCTTCAATAACAGGATTGGGATGTGTTTCTTCTTATTTTTATTTTTCTTTAGGGACTTCTTTTATAATAAGAGATGATGGTTTTGAGGTAACCTTCCCTGAATGTAGAAAGATATTTCTATAGTCCACAAAGTTGAACTGTGGGGTTTTTGTTTGATTCCATGGTGTATGTTGGGTTACCCTACCTCACATTCTTTGGGTTTTCCATAGTTTGAGCTGGAATTTGTGGTTGGGTAGGTTGTTCAGATGGGTTAGCAAGTTGTAGGTCCCATTAAATAAGGCTTGTTGTCTCTAGGGTCTTCTTTAGTTATAATATTATCTGACCTGATCCTTGGGGTGCATTCCATTATTATTGGAATTAAGGATATTAAATTGTTGGAATGGTGGAATGTTTGGGTTTGGAGTCTAAGGTTGTTGATAATAATTAGGTGGTGCATTCCACTGAGGACTCCACTCATGTGGGAATTGTTGATCCCAAGGATGGGGATATGACTATGGTGTGTTCCACTGATTTGGAACCCATTGAGTTTTTGGTGCATAGGACTGGTTCTAATTTGATTGAAAATTCCCTCCTTACCTCTGAGCCACATAATTCAACTCATCTTCATTTTGTGTTTTTTGTATTAAATGATTCCTTAGCAAGGGAATCAATCCACATTGATTTTATGGAATGTTTTAGATCACAGAAAAGGTAGACATCTTTTTTATCTAAGGGATAGTCCTTAAGCCCATGTTTGTCCCTACATCTTGGATAGTATATGAATAATGGCTTTGTGTTCCTAGATTTCTCCCTATCCATAGTTGTATTAATCTGAACTAAGAGGTTTTTCCTTAGATTTCAATTTCCTCTCTTAATTTGGATAAGTCACCATTGGCCATTTTTCCTTTCTGTTTTCTAAGGTTCAGGCGATTTTGGGAGTAGTTCCTACAGAGGTCAATGATATCAGTGAATTTATAATTTTTTCATATCTCCTTTTCCCATAAGATTAAAGGCTTCTTGTGTGTCCTCATCCAATCCCTTAAGGAATAAATTTTTGAGAAGATTAATATCAAGACCAATGCCACACCTCTTGTGAAGGAAGAGGAACCGATCAAGATAGTCCTCAATACTCTCATCCTCCTTTTTTTGCATCCTAAAAATGTTCTTCCTTTTTTCCCTGACCCTACAGTAATCTTGGTATTTATCCAAGAAGATTTTATTCCATCTTCTGCCAACTGTGAATGGAGTTGGGGGTTAGGCCCATGAACCACCTCATGGTTGCATCGTTCAAATTTGAAGGAAATAACCTTAATTTCTGAGTGTTTGAGGTGTAGTCATAGGTTTGGCACAAGAATTTGAACTCAAATAGGAATTGATCAGGATCTTCTGAGACTAGTCCCCTAAAGGTTGGTAGAATTGAAGGAGATATATTATTCATGGGGGATTTGGTCATTAGGATCCAATTATATGGGATAGGTAAATGTCATTCCAAGTGGAGGGTTGTCATTATTTGCACCATTAGGGTTTTCCACTCCATCATCCATCCTTCCTTGTTGAACAAGTTTCTCCACATGTTGGTTTTGAGGGGGGTTTGTAAATTGATTCTAATAAATCTACCTCTACGGTCTCTAGGTCTAAACATAAAATCCTATCATACAAAGAACAATTTCCTAACTACAAGTGCCTATTGATTTCTTGTGTTCCACATACTCCAAAGCACAAAAAGAATCTTGTTGTCACTACAAGGTATTTTATTTCAAAATAAAGAGTTATGGAAAAGATATTTTTGAATGGAAACTTACCAAGCTATTAGGAAGTACTGGAGTTGTTACCTTAATCTTTTCTAACACCTTAAGAATCCCTAGAAACAATGGTACCAAAAAGTGACAAAGATTGTCATTGGTACTCACAATTTAGTTATCTCATGATTGTCAGTCCAGGGTGGTGTCCATGGCTATTTTCAACAAAGGAAACAATTGAAACTATGCTCATTACTTATTTTCTAATGAACTTAATCAAATACTATGCTAAATTCTATTAAGAAATGAATTTATTGATAAAATAGAGGATTATTGAACTCAAAATTGAAAATACTGAAAGCAATTAAATTATGGTGATTTAAATAAATGATAAATAAAATAGATGAGATAAAAAAGAAATTATCCCTTCACGTTGGGGAGGAGTGGCCCTTGCTCCTTCTTGCTGATCTGGTTTAAGATTGTAAATCACATAGGTCGAGTTATCCCTGAATCAAGTACTTTATTAAATAGAAGAATTTATTTTACAACAATCCATGAACTAACTCTTTAATCCTACTACAAATTCTCTTTTATATCCAGAGAAAGTCCTAGTCACTCTAGAAGAGGATTGATTATTTGCAATAATTACAACTACTTAACTAAAGATATATCTATGACAACAACTCATTGTTTGAGGAGTTACAATTGTGGAAGAACTAGTGCATGTCATATCTAAATCAGATTCATCTTGTTAACTACTATAGATGAGGTCCTTAATTGAATCTCAATTGAGATGATTAATCAATGCCAAAATATGTCAAAGATCATGCATTATATTCCTATAATCATGATGATTATAATTCTATGATTTGTTTTGTTTGTCTGCTCCATGTCTTCAATCAACTGGGTGTTAAATCGAGCTTGCATGATCCACATAAGTTGCATGATGGATGAGATGGTAGCCCACGTTTCATTCCCATCTCATCATGTCAACTCATGTGCTCACTACATCAACTCGTTATCTTCCATCTGAGTCATTTTCCTTCTTTGTGTGAGTTCTTCATTCCAAGTGAATGAGTGCTTGGGTAAGTCCATCCAGTGAGTCCTTCGCTAATGCACAGGTGAGTGAGTCTTGCGCTAGTGCATGAGTGAGTCCTTAATTTTGGTATTTAGTTGAGTCATGTGATGGCTTAATATATGCTCTTTGAACACATTGTTAGTTCACATAAAGACCCATTTAACACATTTTGAAGAAGCATATACAAGATGAAAATAACAAGATTATGCACAAAACTTCCTTTCAAAATGTACTAAAATATTAATTACAAAATGATAATGTCATACTTAGTGCAAAATGATGACATGAAAAAACAAGGATTTACATATGAATTATGAAGTCTCATCAGGTAATCCTCCATCAATATGGGTAGCTCAACATCTTCCTCTGAATTTCCCCACCAAGAATTAGTAAGAAACCCTAGATAATTATCTGCATGGAGAAGGTAAGTTACAATGTTTACTTCATCCTTCATCTTATCTGGTTATCTATGATGTTGGTACCTACCAGCACCTATGCATACGTATATTTCAATAGTGTCTTGGATGCCTCTCCAACTAGACATATCGAGCTCACTAAATCTCCCACCAATGATGCTATAGGATCCACCATCATTGCAATATCTTGGACATCCAACAATGGATCGAAAATCTCATGGTGGGAAATCTCTATCAGAGAGTGTCATTCCTCCACCACCCACTCTACAAAACCAAATAAAATGACACGTGTTACTTATAATACAAATATAACATGTAAAAATAATCCAAATAACATAATATCACACAAACTTGTCTGCCAAATCCTCTCCACGATGGTCTCTCCATCTTCGTGGCCACCCAGTACATCATCTTTCTCATCATCACGATGAGGTATGGCTCCTATATATTTTCCCACCTATCTCAAGGAACCAATATCATGCCCCCTCTATGTTGTGGTTTAGGCCTCTATCTCAGGTGCATGGCCATCTAGATCCCAATAAATGTTAGGTAACCTCCTCGTCCTGGCTATCACATCTTATGCTCTCTTAGCCATGCTATCAACTGCCTTATTACTCCTCCTCTTATGTTAGGACCAGATCCACCTGCACCCCTGACCTATAAGCCCGTATTGACGAATCCTCTATCGGATCCCTCCTCCAAGTCTCTCACTGCTATAATATGTGGTAAGCCCTCAGCATCCCCATAGTGACGAAGGTGTCTATGATCATGTATGCACACTGATCGTAGCCTATGGGGTCATAATTTTAGTACCCTTAACTCTTCTGATGTGTCCTCTCTAGCATTAAAAAACTAGTAGGGTGATAATGGTGGTATTTAGATTTTTGAGATTTCCACAAGTAGGAATTTTTGAAGAATATGTGGATTTCACTGTCTATTATTGGTAATGGTGGTATTACCACTAGTGCTAGTCACCCAAAGTGCCTCAAGACCCTGCTTGTTAAGCATGAAAAATTACCAAGTCAAGGAAAGGTAGAACATGGGAGAAAGGTGCATGAGGAAATGTGAACAATGGGAATAGGGTTTGTGCTCTAAAGTTAGACATGAAAGGATTACGTGTATAGAGGAGTCAACACTTAGCCAGTTTTGGATGTGGATTTAAAGATAGTTTTGGAGTGTTGGCCAAACAAATTTTTTAAGATAAGGTTGGAACATGAAGACTTGCGGTTCAAGAAAGGTCTATTTTGGGATATAAGGAAGACCAAACAACATTCATAGTTCCAACCTAATAATAAGATCTGAACTAGGAGTTAAATATAGTAGATCTATTGTTAGAGAGCTTACACGCTTTTGGTACTTATCTTGTAGTGGCACATGGATATTTTTAACATGTAGTCTATTTTAGAGATGCACGGGTAGTGAAGGGCAAGTCCTCACCCCTATATATATGTGTGATCTGCATAGTTTAGAGAGACCACTTTTGTAATAGAGTTATGTTTTTGAATTATGTGCACACATGACTCATGGTGACACTTTTGTGTATTTAAAAACTTCTGTATTTGACAATATTTAATATAATGGATATTTGTGGCTGGATATTGATGATTGATGTAACTAAGCATGGATTTTGTATGGTAAATCTGATTACGGTTCCTGTTTGATTATTCATGCCTAATAGTTAAAGATCTAGATCTAGCTTATATTATGCAATGTACTTGAATGCTTGTCATGAATATGGAATATACATTCCTAACATGATAAATCCTTGGTAGAGATCACATAAAATAGGGAGCTGGTACCCTTACACGCTTTAGGTGAGTGCTCAGGTTTTGCCTGGGTGATGTGTTAGAGCGCAATGAGCTTTTGATGATCTATGTGATTGATGATGAATAAGTGAAGAATCTAGATGTTGAACATACAGAGGGTATGTGCGAGGTCTTAGACAATGTAGATGAGAAGGCACGCACCTACCATGAGCTGATGAAAATAAATAAGGTCAACATTGGAATAGATTTTGAACCTAAGGAGGCCATCATTGGAGATTATTGGTCTGAATCTAGGGTTGCAAAGATAATTGAGTTCTACATGACTTCAAGGACTTGTTCCCTATAGGATATCATGATTTGAAAGGGGTGCATGAATCTTTAGGTGAGATGAGAATCAAACTAAAAGAAGGTGCGTGCCTGGTTAGGAAGAGGCCTTATAGGATGAATCCTAACTTGTGTGTCAATGTGAAGGAAGAAATAGATAATATGTTGAATTATGGAATCATCAAGTCCATTGAGGAGTCAGAAGGGTTAGCCCTGTGGTGATAATTATAAAGAAAGATGGAAGAATCAAAATTTATGTGGATTACATGGAGTTAAATGCTACATGTGTAATTGATCCTTTTCCCACACTGTTTACTGAAGAAATATTGGAAGGCATTATAGGGCACGAGATATACTCCTTCACTGATGGTTTTTATCGATATCATTAGGTGAGGATAGCTAAAGGGAATCAAGAGAAGACAAATTTCACCATAGAATGGGGAATTTTTACGTACACCGTTATGCCCTTTGGATTAAAGAATGTGCCTCTAGTCTTTTCACGCATTGTTGTTCAAGCATTACAAGATTTTATTCATAAGTTCTTGCAGGTTTATCTGGATGATTGGATAGCGTATGGGCTAGTGAAATATTATCATGATAACTTAAGGATTGTGTTTGAGAGATGCCGATAGTTGAGCATCTCCTTGAACATCAAGAAATGCATTTTTGCTACACCTTTTGGGACTTTACTTGGACACATCATCTGTAAGGAAGGCTTGTTAATGGATCCTGCTAAGTTTGCTATTATTTTGGGCTTAAAGGAACCTACTAACTAGAGCGAGGTGCACGGATTCTTGGGGAACATAGAATATTACAAGAATTTTATCAAAGGTTATGTTAAGATTACCACACCCTTAGAATTATTGAAGATTAAAGGCAAGTTCCATTGGGTTGAATCATAACAACACACATTTAAGACATTGAAGGAAAGGCTTACTAAAGCACCTTTTCATGTGCATGTGGATTCCTCTGGTATGGCCATTGGCACGGTATTAGCCCAGCTTGGAAAATTTATTGTTGATCATCCTATTTGCTTACAAGAAAGAATTTAACACCAACTGAATCGAATTATACAACTATAAAGCATGAGGCATTTTCTATGATTTACGCGATGCATAAGTTTTGATAATACTTACTGGCAACATATTTTATTTTTTTATACAGATCACATGAAATTGAAGTACTTGGTCAACAATCCCATTCTGTAGGGGTACACATGTCGTTGGATTCTGTTATTTTAGGAATTTGATTTTATAGTGGTGGTTAAGCATGACAAGAGCAATTCTGGACCAAATCACCTGTTAAGGATTAATTCAGGTGAAGATGTGTAGAGAAATGAGGACATAATGCCAGATGCACAAATTTTTAGAATGAACCGGGCACCCTCTGACTTAGAAGACATTGTTGTCTTTTTTAAAATTGGTGTAGTTTGGAAAAGAAACAACTTCCCATCTATGTCATGCCTTACATGTTGATTAGTGGAGACTTATACAAACTAGGTCAGGATGAATTTTTTTGCTGGTGCGTCCTTGAACATGAATGGGAAAATATTATGGAGGAGGATCATGGAAGTATCGTAGGTGGACATTATGCAGGATATGTCATTGCATGCAAAATTTTATTGGCTGGTTTGTGGTAGGAAACATTATATAAGGATTGTAAATAATATTGTAAGGCTTGTGACCATTTTCAGTGCCTTGGAAAGCCTGAGCATAGAGATGAAATTCCTTTAAGGCCTATTACAAGTGCAGAACCTTTTGAAAAGTGGGAAATTGACTTTGTGGGTCCTATTTCCCCACCCATGCGCATGACTAGATAAGACTACATCATAAATTGTACACATTATCTTATAAGGTGGGAAGAAATAGTACCTACAAAGGATTGTATGACAAATATAACAAAAAGGTTTCTGTGGGAAAAAATCATCAATAGGTATGGATTCCCATTGAGTTTGACAAGTGATAGGGGTACTCATTTTCTTAATGAGACCATTAGGATACTATTGGTAGAATTTATGGTTGCACAACATAAAATAACACCTTATAAACCTCAACCTAGTGAAATTGCTAAGGATTTCAACAAGATATTGAGCCACACATTAACTAAAATTTTTGATGGTTGAAGGAAAGACTAGGATTATAAATTCTTTATTGTATTATTTGCATACATGACAACATATAAGAGGTTGAATAAGGCCACACCATTGCAATTGGTGTTTGGTGTGGAGGTTGTTCTACTAGTAGAATTCATGTTATCATCTCTGCATATTGCACATGTAGGAGGTTTAGATGATGAGTAGGCAATTGAAGAGTGTATTGATAAACTGATGCAGTTGGATGAGAGGCGCACTATATCATGATGGCTTCAGAAGATAGAAAAGGTCAAGAAGAAGGCATGTCATGATAGACATATTAAGAATAAGAAGCTTGAAGTTGGACAAATGGTTCTTCTTTATGAATCAAATTTCTTGTGCCACCTTAAAAGCTTAAAGTGCATTAGTTGGGACGGTATATTGTGACTTATATACTTGATTTAGGCACTTGTTAGTTAAAAGCACTAGATGACACATGGTTGCCCAGTTATTTGAATGGGAGAAGGTTGAAGGCCTACTATAAATAAGTCTTCTTGGTGTTTGTACTAAGGCAACATTTCCATTATATTATATTTACTTAATGCATTTCCTTTATATGTGTTTCCTTCATTTTTGTTATGATTTGTCAATTTAGTTCAGTTGTTTGTGTAATAAGCTTACTTGCGCGCTAGAAGCTGATTACTATCTATGTGTTTTCATGCGTAGAGGACCATGCATACCCTTAGTGTGGGGTAGAGTATAAATAGGGTACATGGACTAGGTTTAAATGTTATTTGAAGATGGGTATGTGTAGAGAGATATTGTGCAGTTGCATGAAGTGTAGGTGTGGATAGAAAAATATTTCTCATGAATGAAGACCACATATGGATGGATGAACACATAGTGTAACACAAGGGAGCATGTAGTAGTGGAAACTACTTGGTGAAAGACATAGTGGATAGATACTTTGGTGCTTAAAGGCGCGTGAAAAGGAGGTACATGGCTGAGGAGTAGTAGGTGTTCCAGAAGGTTATGACTGTGGTTACAGAAAAATCAGCACAGAAAAAGGAAAGAAATTCCAAGTTAATGCTGAGTATGGTGGTAGGTGGGGAGCAATAAATGTGGATTTTTTAAAAAATATATATAAAGAGGTGTTGGGAAATCATTTCTTACCTTTGTAATCAAGAGCATTTGAGTGAGTTGAAGTTGAGCGAGCTAGGAAGTGAGTTATGAAGTGTGAAGAGCTGAGAACCAGTCAGATTTTTCATATTTATGCATGGGATTTTCCGGTGCTCTATTGGAGAAGGTGTTTGAGCAAAAAAAAGGTGTATGAGAAGGAGACATAAACTGTTAGGGTTTGGATTTAAGCTACTGCACGCAGAGTTAAGATAGGGCACACGGATTTGGAATTGCATAGCTCGAATTAGTTACAAGAAAACACATTTATTGTTCATATGGAACCTTAACGAGCACCTGGAGTGACCAAAAGGGGAAGGAAGTCAAGGTCAAAGTGGAGGATGACCCTGAAATCTATTTTTCTAAGATGCAATACCTAGAAGGGGTTTTTATGGGTTGCAACTAGGATTCACACATTCATCATTGTAAAGTATGTGATTATAACCACATAAACAAAGACAATAAGGATGGATTGGATAAGTTACTAATGGTAAAGACAACAAAGAGAACAATGGATGATATGGCTATGTATGATGACATGGGTGAAAAATTGTTGACAAAGGTGGGAGTTTTATAACTATATGAACTTCCTTACTTTGGAAAACCAGAGAAGTTGTACCCGTGGTTGATGAACAAAGTCCACGAGGAATTTTTATATTTTGTTGTGTGACGAATGAGGCTCACCAAGCTCTTGATTGGGAGTTTGATAGGACTAAGGATTTTAGGTATTGAATTGAGTACTGACCTCACTAACACAGAGGCCATTGACGCAATAAAGAAGGCATAGCTCAAGGTTACCATAACTTAGTACACTGAGCTTCTTGCATTAGTGAAAACCACAAATCATATGGCTGAAGTTGTTTATGACAACTCTGAAGACAGAGATGTGGTGACAAGTGTGATGGTTACCACTCATGAGGTGGATTTAAAGGAGTTCCAGAATAAAAACAAGGGCAATCAAGTGGAATGTGAAAAACTCCTGGCAGAGCTAGAGAAGAAGACTGAGGTAATTTAATTTTTGTGGGCCTCTATAAAGAATAAAATAAAGGAATTATATCCCTAGGTGACACACATAATGGACACTCTAATAGACATTAGAAAATAGTTGGAGAATCTGATTGACACATCTAACGCCAAGGGTGAAGAGCTTACATTTGAGGAAGTTAATGCAATGATAGGGGATTTTATCAAGTAGACACAAAGTGAGGTAGAAGCATGGAATTAAAGTGAGGCCTCATTAAATAAGGATTTCCCAATCCTTGTTCAATAATAGCAATATGTTTTCATTCTTTTGTGCAATCCAGGTAAAGATTCATTATTCTTTTATTCTTTATTCTTTCTTGGAGCAGCAAAATATTTCTGAGGACAGACAACACTTCTAGTGTGGGGTAATGTTGATCATGTAGAATGACTAATTCAAGGATAAGGTAGCGTGCAGGAGAAATTTGCATGAGGAAATACACACAAGGGGAACATGGTTTGTGTGTTGAAGTCAAACAAGAAAGGATTACATGTGTAGAGGAGTAAACACTTAGATAGTTTTGGATGTAAATTTAAAGATAGACTTGGAATGTAGGTCAAGAAAGGTTTTAAAGATAAGGTTGGAACATGAAGACTTACAGTTCAAGTAAGGTCTATTTTGGGATACAACAAAGACCAAGTGACATGCATAGTTCCAAGCTAATAATAGGATTTGAACTAGGATTTAATTGTAGTAGATATATTATTAGAGATCTTGCATGCTTTTTGTACTTAACTTGTAGCGGTCCATGGATATTTTTATCATGTAGCCTATTTTAGAGATGCATGAGTGGTGAAGGACAAGTCCCCACCCCTATATGTGTGTGTGTGTGTGTGTGTGTGTGTGTGTGTGTGTGTGTGTGATCTGCATAGTTTAGAGAGACCACTTTTGTAATAGAGTTATGCTGCCGAATTATGTGTGTGCATGACTCATGGTGACACTTTTGTGTATGTAACAAATTCTGTGTTTGAAAATGTTTAATATAATGGATATTTGTGGCTGGATATTGGTGATTGATGTAACTAAGCATGGATTTTGTATGGTAAATCTGATTATGGTTCTTTCTTGATTATTCATGCCTAATAGTTAAAGATCTAGATCTAGCTTATATTATGCAATATACTTGAATGCTTGTCATGAATCTAGGATATACCTGCCAATCATGCTAAATCTTGGTAGAGTTGACATAAAATATGGAACTAGTACCCTTGCATGCTTTGGGTGAGCACTCAAGTTCTACCTGGGTGATGTTCCATCACACCTTGGGATTTTGGTGGGTAAAATAAGACTACACTGCTCACCGCATGGACATCCACCCAATACATGTAATGCCATGTCACCTCGGTGACGAACTTTAAATACTCTATCCTGGGCCAACTAGGCCATTGATCCACATTCCATATGTAGGGATACCATGTATCATCATTCAGACCCACATGGGCTAGTGGTCAGAATGCTCTGAATGATCTCACTGCTGGACCATGTGCCCAATGAAGCATTCTCAGGTCATCCACTACTACTGCCAATGGTATCCCTACCATCCTATACATTGGGAAGCTTGTATTCATCTCATGTCGTAAAAATACACCTTAATTTGGAATTTCAGAGCTCAGATATCTCAATTCAAAAAATATCAATAAGAAAATAGAAATTAAATGACTATATAAAACTAAATTTTATTATTCAAATTTGGCTGCGATAAACCTAAATCTTCCAAAGACTATCATTTTTTCTCCCATTATCCATAAAATGTGTCTTTTATTGCATCCTGATCATGATCTCATGTCATTCTCTTTGACCTATTACATGCATACATTTGACAATATTGAATTGTTGCCTATTTTTGACACCATACCACTACGACACTATGATATCTATGACACAACATCCATTCCATAGGTCCTTAGCTAGGTGATTTATGTCTTATTTTACTAATGATCCTTTAGTGCTTCCTTTCATTTTTTCTTCTTCAAGGTTCTTACAGCATTGATTTCACTCATACATGACAAGACGAGCCACACTATCAAGTACACATTACTACGTATATTTCATTTCAGCTAGTCGTTTCTTACTTTCAAAATTTACTTTGAATATCACTGTTATGGATTGTTTCTTTTTATTAACCACCCTATGTTTCACTATTGCGACATGGGGTGATCAACAGTTGGGACATATGTATACACCTACTTTTTCACTTTTTATATTTCATACTTGTTACTAAAAATTTTCTTTATGCAGATAAGAGTCATTGATGCATCCATTTCTTGAGCGAATGCCTTAAGGGACCTTTTGAGAATGGGGTATGACTATTCACATGGTCATTATGGGTTATAGATAGTACACAAAGAGGGTATTATTATGTGGTCCAAACTTAGTTATCCTTGCATTATTTATTTTTATCCCTTTATGTCTCATACACATTTCAGTCCTAACACCATGTTTGCATCTCACTAATTGGCACCTTGTTTGTTCATTTGTTTGATCCATGACACATATTTTCACTTTGGATTGACATTTATCCCTGGCCAAAACCATCAACCGTGGGTGATGGTGTTGGTGTTAGGTTTTTCCCTAACTAACGCCATCACCTATCGTATATATATATATATATATCTTATATATATATATATATAATACACACACACACAAACACACACACACCACACATTGACTCTCATGAAGGAAGGAAGCTAGAATCATAGGCATGGGCATCTACTTTTCTCTTTTGAACTAATTTTTCAATTTCTTTAGTCAACCATTAGTTTGTCTTGCACTTGACTATGGATTAGACACTCTTCTTCTTGGTTGGATTGCTTTCAATAATGGGTTATCTATAGTGATTTTAGGACATAAATGGTGTTCCCCTTCTACACTAATAATTATTCTCTCTCGGTGTACTACTTCTCTAGAGAGATAGATGCATCAAAAACCACCCCACAGGTAAGTGATCTAAATATCTTTGTCATTTTGCATAGATTGGTTCATTTTCCTTCCTCATTGTTTCATGTTAGCTTAGTGTTATATGTACATTGATGCTAGTTATCATAGTGCTCTTATTTGATCACCTCCTTAGCTTTCCTTTATTTACATTTTAGTTACATTATGTTTGTTTTTTCTTATCCCCAATCGATCTATATCTCCCCCCATCTACCAATATCCTAGAAGGGTACGCTCCTCTATTTTGATTGTGGGCCTTTGAAACACTAGGTTGACCTAGTGTAAGGATTATTGCCTTATGGATATGCGACCTTAGCACTCACCATATCCCATTTAAATAAACCCATTGCATGTTGGTTCATGTGTGTCTCCTATTCGTTACCTCAATACCCTTATAGAAGTGAATAATTAAAAGTGCAATCCATTGAGATACATTCTTGGCCCGCCAGGCAATAATATATTTATCAAAATAGAACATAAAGAGTATAAAGGGACTATGGAAGGTGGCACATTAGGCTCTGACATGAGGAACATCTCACTTCCGAAGGAAACCCCCATGATATTGAACTTGGAGGAGAGAGAAAAAAAATAAGGAAAGGTTAGTAGGAGCATGCATCCATAAAACACAAAGGAAAAGGAAAGGAACACGAGATGGAAGAGGGTGATCCACTAGGTGAATAATATATAACATAAATTCTCCACACTTAGTTATAAAAAGGGGGAAAGGATAATGATTTGAATATTTGAGAGAAAATCGATCTTAATAGTGGTGACACTACTAAAAAAAAGATATCTGGAAAGTGAAGGGTACTACATGGATATTATTAACTATACAAATGAAGGATACCCCCAACAATATCTCAAGGCATGTTTATGACAATGAAAAAATATGTAGAGAAACATCCTCAACAATGTGGATCCAACTATTATTATAGACATTGGGATCATTACCTAGATCATGGTACATCCATCAAGAAACAAAAATAAATACAAGGAAATGGAATCAGTTAGTCATAAATTTTTGTCACACTTTCAACTTCTAGGACGTAAACTTACAAAAATGGTAAGCACTGTAGAAAATTAGAACGTTCTTGTTCTTACTGATGGAAGATGTTATTTCTCAAGCTACGTGGGATAGCCCAACACATGAAGATAGACAAAAAGTACAAAATGAAAAACAAACAAGAACAAGAGAGACGAATTTCTATTTTACTATATAAAAAAAGATAAAGAAGAGAAACCAGAAAATTTAAAATACAATACCACAGAAGGAGAATATGAGGTGGTAGAAACCAAAACAAAAGATGAATAATATTTCTATAAACCACTAAAAATAAGAGAAGAAAACATCAGAGTAGAGGAATAAGAAAATTTTGCAAAAATATGAGATTATTGGGGAAATAAAAAAGTAGAAAAAATTGTGGAACTCCTAAGAGAATACCAAGAAATATTTCCCAAATATTTTAAAGAACTCCGTGGAATCAAGGAAGAATAAAACACGATGAAAATTCAAATAAAATGAGTAAAACCACTAAAGAAAAGGCCATATAAACTAAACCCAAATATAAATTTGAAGGTTAAATAAAAAATTGACAAGATGCTAAATGCAGGAATAATCAAACCCATTGAGGATGTAGAATGGACCGGTCCAATGGTGGTAAAAAATAAGAAAATACGAGAAATAATGATCTATGTAGATTGCATAGAACTAAATAAGGCATGCGTGCATGACCCATTCCCTACTCCTTTTATAGAAGAAGTTTTAGAGAATGTAGCAGGAAGAGAAGTTTAACCATTCATTGATTGTTTCTCTGTGTACCATCAAGTCAGGGGTAGCACCTAAGGATAGGCCCAAAACAACTTACTATCAAAAATAGCCCCCTCAAGTTATTTTGATAACTAACATTATTGTCTTGAACTTGAACAAGTACAAACTGATAAAAAATAGAGAAAACCAACATTGGGGTCTTTACTTTCCTCCTTGCCAAGCCCCTCATTTCCATACTTGGCAAAAAATAAGAAAAATGGTTTATTTGGGAAAAAATTAGCCAAATCAGCCTTTAGAGGAATAGGAGGAATTGTTCCTTTTTTCATCCCATTCTGCACATTTCCGCATCATCCATAATAATGGTTTGGAGGAAGTGTTACAGAAAGTTTTGAGAACTAATATAACAGTTCTACCAGGACTTTATTTCACTGCATGGCTGACGCGACTGACTAAGTGGAATGAGGAATAGAGCTAGACACAGAGAATGTGGGGGAAGCAGATATGATGGGAGCTAATGGAATAAGTGGAACTTTTCTGCAGTTCCACCCTGAACCAAATTCTCAGCCTATGCCCAAGGATAAATCAATGACCAAATCAGTTAAGTCATGCTGTGCAAGAATAGATGGAATAATTCTCATGTTCCCTTAGTTTTCTGGCCAACTAGTTCATTGACACTTGGAACAAAAAAACATTAAAGCAGAATGCGACATCCTATGAGGAACCTTGTCATGACCTCCCGACACCTTGAACTTCAAATGGCCATAACTTTCATCCTATAACTCCAAATTTCACAAAATTGGAATTTTGGAAAGGTCTCATCATGTACTACACTAAGTTAAAAAGAGGAAATACTATCCCAGAATTAAATATGTAGTTCCAGGAAGATCAACTACCATATTTAATGAGGTATGATGCCCATTTCCTCTCCTATAAGAAAAATATCATGGGGGAATGGCCTTGGTAGGGCACCCCTGCCTAAATTAAAACAATTAATGTATGTTCTTGGTGGTTAAAAGTGGAAATCCAAGTTTCCCTCTTTTTCCCATTCTATATATATTGGAAAATGATGCCCATTTATAAAGGTTGGACCCTCTTTAAATATAAGGGCATCACACAAGTGTTGTATAAGTGTTCTCTTTAAGTTGCAGGTCTCAAATTTGGATCTTTGCAATGGTTTTGTGCCTTCTTCCTCCAATGTAATGGAGTGTGAATCCTTATGAAGAAATTAAATTCATGTTTTGTGGTTATTTTATGCCCTAGCTCATTTTTATTACATTATATTACCTCTCTATTACATTTGTGGCATATTGTGCATGTTTTTTCTCCTTTTGTAGGGTTTATTTTGCTGTGCTCCATGGAAATGAGAGTTTGAATGTTGTTTTGGAATATGACACTCATGTATGCTTTCTCCTCCTTCATATTCCTCCCATTTTCACTCATGTGAGAGTGTATTTACCACTTTTCTTAGTGCTATCACCTACATTTAGCTTAGGATTTCTCCCTTCCATGCATCTCTCTCTTCCCCTAGTCCCTTGGAGTGTTAGACTATGACTAGATTGTTGCATTTCCTTCTCTAGGAGTAGTTTAAAATTATGAATAGGTAGAGGAGCCAACCTTCTCTAGAGGTTTGTTTCAATCATCAATTTTTACAACTTGGAGATAATCCCATGTTACCCAAAAACATTGATTCCTCATCCATCCATTTCGTGACAAATCAAAGGGTGTTTTTTTGGTGATAACACAACTTTTACCACCAAATGGGGATCCTTCATGTACATAGTTATGCCTTTTGGTCTACAGAATGCACTCACATTATTCAATAGAATAATGATCAATGCATTCAAATAATTCATTCACAATTTCCTAGAGGTATACCTTGATGATTGGACAATATATGGCTTACTAAAAAATCATATTCAGCTGTTATACTTAATGTTCCAAAGATGTTGTGCATTACAAATTTCATTGAACCTAAATAAATGCATCTTCCTTACACCTTGTTTTCATATAATATGCCATTGTATTTTATTTGACAACCTCATTGAAAATTTTACTCCTTTTTATTCAAATTGGTCAAAATAGCCCAATTTGTCAAAATGGCCAAAATTGTCATCTTTTAAAATTCAACTTTTGGGAAGGGTTTTAGAAGCCTCAGAGTGTTTTATAATTCTAGGTTATAATCAATGAAAATGTATTAGAGATTTATTTGCAATGGTATGAATTAGGAAATCATTCTAAGAGCTTCCTAGATGGTCTTAGGAAAGATTTCTTCCTAGGTAATTTTTGAGAAAAATGAGTGTGAATGCTTCATTAAAGACCCAACTTCAATGAAAGGTTTTTCCAACCTAGTATGGTGTTTATGTAGCCTACTTCATGATGGATTAAGTGTGATAGAATTTTGGGAGCATAGAAAGTGGAAACCTTTCTGACACTGGCACAAGGTGGTCTTTCCACATGGATTTTTCATGGAAGGTTTTAGGTACCCTGAGCAGATTTGGGAGTCTAAAAATATCTCAAGTGAAATTATATTCAATTACCATAAGCTTTTTTGGATCGTGTTTGTTAAAAACCCTTATTGCAACTCAGCTCACCAAGCACCGCCATAAGTAAAAAATAAGGTATGAGTAAACTTTGTTAAAGAAATTATTTTAAAACTTCTTAAATGGGATCATTAGATTCATTGTCCCATTTCCATGGAATTACATGTATTATATGACCAAAATTCATCAAGGATGGACTCTAGGGTGAAGAAAGTACTTTAAGGTGTAAAATGGACGTGCAAACCATGATTTAACCTCCACTTTGGCACACTTGTGCACTTTTCATGTCCCTTTGTACCCTTAGCACAAATATGAGGTGTAATTTCACCCCATAAGTGTGACCTCTTCTGATTGGTGTGGGGATTAAGTCATTCTAAGAGAGTAGTGATAAATTGGCTTTCCTTATGCTCAAGGGTAGTGATCCCATTTACTTGTCAAATCAATTCACACTTGTGTACATGTTTAGCCATGTTCTTAACTCTATAATACTCTACAAGATGTATGTATGTATATGTGTGTGTGTATATATGTGTGTGTGTATATATATATATATATATATATATGAGGCATAAGAGTGATGGTATCTTATGTCACAACATGAATCCTTTCTTTCCATTGCATTCCTACTATCTAGCCTATTTTAGAAGTAATAACTCCACCATAACTTCTAGGTGTGAGGGTAAAAAACTTGTTGTTCTAGTGCATTGCATTATTACTGTGACCCAAAATATGTTGGAAATATTGTAATTGATGTAAAAAATATTGATAAGTATCTCTTATGTTGGAAATATTGTAATTAATGCTTACAGATGTGTGCCTCTTATGAAAAATATGTTTTACTTGAATTATGCATGTTGTACACCAAAGAAAATGACTCTACAATGTTCCAATGGTTTTTATAGTGTTCCATAGGTTATGTAGTGCTTCAAGAGTTTTGAAGTGATCCCCAGGAATCTGTGTTGTTTTGTGGGTTGTAGTAATGCCTCATGTAATGAAGGACCAAAATGGATTATTTTGGTTTGTTTGAAATAATTTCATGCAACAAAGAAAAAGTCGCATAAGTTAGCAAGTGATATGATACAAAGGAGGATAGTCGCACAACAAATAGAAATGTCCAGAATGTACACATTTTTCCATGATGGTCATACAATGTCGCGGGGACCAAGAGAAAATAGGGGTTATCCACGAGTGTCTTTGAAAATTTCAAAAATTCAAATATCAAAATATACTAAATCCAACTTATGATGAATATTCTAAAGGATGTCGACTTATGAAAAGTCATATCTGTTCCTGAAATGAACATGGTATATAAGTGAATTCAATTATGAATTCATAAATGCGTTAATTATATGATGATGTCATTTTGAAAAGAAAAGTAAGAGAGTGAAAAGAGAGGAGTGGTTAATGAAGACATATCAAGAGGATTATATAAGTAATAGGAAGAGAAAACTCAAGTAGATTATAATGTCAAGTTGGTGAAGAATATTGAAGAATGAGAAGTGCATAAGCAAAGTGTAAAGTGTGAGTATACCTAAATAGAAGGAAAACGTGAAGAGTTAGCTATATGCCATCATCAGGTTAAAGAAACAACTTAAGTGGGTGGATATTTTGATTTTTGAGTTAGTTCTCAACATCAGGGATTGATATATCTTGTGGGTTGATGCTCACAAATCATAGCTAATCTAGTGCTCAACATTTGGGATTGGTGACTCAAGTGGGTTAGTACTCACAAATCATAGTTGGGATGGTTCTCAACATGGGCATTGGTGTCTTCAATGGGTTGGTGCTCACAAATAATAGATGAAATGGTGATCAACATTAGGGATTTGTGTCTTCGGTGGGTTGGTGCTCACAAATCATAGTTGAGTTGGTGCTCAAAATTGGGGATTTGTGTCTTTAGTGGGTTGGGTGCTCACAAATTATAGCTAAGTTAGTGCTTGACATTGGGGATTGGTGTCTCCAATGGGTTGGTGCCTATAAACATTTGTAAAACAATTAATATTGTGGTTGGATTTGGATAGTATCTCTAAGCAGACTTTTCTCTATGGTTTTTCTCCCGAAAGGGTTTCCACATAAATACTATGTTGTGCAATTTTTTTCATTTTATGTAATTGTTCTAGATTATTATTTTTTAAAGTTTAAATCGTAAAAGTTAGATAATACCGATTCACCCCCCTTAGTTTAAGTATGTTTTTTTACAATTGGTATTAGAGTGGGTTCCTTATGAACAATCTAACTACTAGAAGGTGGATCTCAGAAGAAAACATGACAATTCAAAAAGATTTCTCCTCAAACAAGGATTTATTGTTTGATGGAAAAAATTATGCCTTTGGGATTATAAGGATGCACACATAACTAATGGATCTAGGGGTTGATAAATGGAAATCCGTTGTTAATGATTATATTTCTCCAACAACTCCTCCACCAAATCAACTTTGAAAGAAGGAAAATGAAAGCAATGAAAAATATATGAATGATATATTGAGTAGATTATATGAGGAAGAATTTGTCAAAGTGATGCATTGTGGTTTAGAAAAGGAAATTTTGGATAAGCTCAGAAACATATATGAAGGAGATGATAAAGTAAAGAAATCAAAACTCCACATACACAAAGGTCATTTTGAAAGTTTGAAGATTAAGGATGAAGAAAACACTGCATCTTACCTTCTCCGTGTGGATGCAATCATCAATAATATTAGATGACTTGGAATAACTTGAAGGTAGATCCCACATCTTTCCATCCAAGTGAAGATTTGAATCCCCATTACACCAAACACACTTATGATGTGCAATTACACCCCATAACTACACTCTTATCCGATTAGAGGGAAGATTTAAGTGGAGAAAGTAAGGCACAAAGGAAAAACATAAAGTGTGCATGTAATTCCAAGTGTAAACCCCACCTCCATCTCCACCATGAACACTTATGAGGTGCAGTTGTATCCAAAAAGTGTTCCTAGGTTTAAATCCCTTCTCCATGTAATGTAGGGTACCCCTCATTATCACCCACCTTGTACTTATTTTGACAGAAATCTTAAGTATGACTTGTTCTAGGACTATTTCTAGTTGTCAAGTTGTCTTAAAATCTTCAATGAAAACCTTAAGGAATAGAACCATGTATAAGTATCCTAACAACACCTACTCTCTTTCAACAATCTCTTACAATGTCAATGTAATCATCCATCTTGATCTAATATCATGAAAAGTGGACTTGACATTCACATACCTCTATTTTCCTCCATTTTCCCCTTATTGCATAGCTTCAATTCTATTCAAAGGATGATATTTTTATTTCACAATTTCTCCTACTACTCTACACCTTTAAATTTCTCATTATCACATAAGTTCAACCACCAAAAAGATTAGAACCCATGAATACATCATTGTTCACCAAGATATGCTAAGATTGTTTTATAATGATCTCAAACCAATGTGATTAGAACAACCATATCACTTTATAATCATTTACAAGTATGCCTTAGATCTGACAAGATGTATGTTATATTTTAAACTTTAGGTCTTTGTCCTTTTTCCTTTAAATCAAATTTGTCTTTTCTTGTAATGGCCTCTTACTAGCTTTGATTTTAGGAATAATGACACTGTCTAAATAAGAAAAGATACCATTTCATACATTTAGAAACCTATTTTTATCTTTTACCTTCCTCCAAAGTAGTAATACTCTTCTCCTACTCATAAACCCTAATCCTTTATTAATGACACCTCATATTTAGGTTTTTCACAGTGAAATTTGTCTCAGACCTAGATTGTTAAGGATATTTTCACTTTTCCATGGTGGAATTATAAAATTATTAAATAATATTCAAATATAATTTGACATAGACCTCCCTTTAAAATTTTATCTCAAAATTCAATGGTTCAAGGGTTCAATTATCAAACCCTAGCTAGACTGTTACAAACCCTTATTCTGAGCCCAATAAGAGTATATTTGACATAACTTGCATTTAGATGAGATTCAAGGTCTAAAACTTGTTGTGGATGACTGTTGCAAGTATACTCACATTATAAATTTATCATAGGTTTGAGTAAATGAGTATGGTTGATCCTTTGTTGTGATAACTACCTTATTTATATGTAGCAAAAACATTTATCACTATATATTGAGTTCTAGGTTCATAGTTTGATCAAGAAATCACTTCCACAATGAGAATCATTTCATGAAATCACCCTTCTAGTTTCTTTCATCCCCATTCATTCATCTTATGAAGAATGAATAAGCCATTTACTCAAAACTGGAAATTACACAGTCAAGTTACTATGTTAGCCATCCAAACAAATTGGTTATAGAATATCACTCTCCAAGTTACTATTATTGCAAATGAGTGAGCCTTATCTTACCTCTTTTCATGAACTCATGTCTTCCACTAATCTTTTAAAATAATCTCATTCATGTACAAGTTATAGTCTTAAAATTACACAACATAGATTAGAAGAAAATTGTTCAAGGTTTAATCTCCTTACCAGAACAAAGCACTCATGGTTTTGAATATTCAGATGCTTCTCACAAAGTTCCAATTACAATCCTTATGAAAATAGGAAAACATACATAGTCTCAAAATTCTTACCCTTCATTCTTAGCACAAAGCAGTCAAGATATAAAGACTTTGAATAATATTCTAACAAGGATTGGATTTCAATAAATCTTCACTGCATATATGAGGAGAATTCACCATTCAGTTGTAAAACATTTCAACTCAGAGAATATTCAAAAGAATCAAGCAAGTTTTCATGTAAAAATAAAGTCAAAAATCTTTTCAAATATGAAATAACACAATTCTTGAGCAAGAAACTTGGAATTCCAATTACATGAACCTTGATCATTCAAATGATGATCCTGAGGGGTGTTACAATAAAATTATATATAGGATTCCATGTGCTTCCTAACTGACTCTTGGATCCTAGAGCCTTCCAATAACATATTTAAAATTTATTACATCATTAATTTCCTCTAAGATCTTGTAACCTAGGTCTAAGATAAAATTACAACTTGACTTGTTCTCTAGACCTTAATATGACCTCTCAAGACAACTAAAGACCTTATTGCACCCTTTACATGCTTTTTAAATGCCTAAGATTACTTTTACAAGCCAAAATCAATCATAATTCTCTTATATGAATTTGAATTTCATTTTGGAGGGAAACCTCCTAGTTTGAATCCCTTGATGTCTTATACTAACTTAAGCATTTAAGTGGAACTATTGGGACCCTATTGTCATATTCTAAACTTTTCCTAGCTTAATTCAACCCAAATTTTTCTCATTTTGTACAAAAACCCAAAAAATTCGTGTTAGAGAGAAGATGATCATGCATCATACTCCGAACCTAAAGGAAATGATTCTTAACTTTTTCTTTATTTTCTAGTTGTTCTTCATTTTCTTGCATGTCTTCCTCATTGTCCTCTTTGGTTGTGTCCTTCTCTTTTATCTTCAATTTCTTCATTTCATTTTATTGTTATTTTTTATTCTTTTCCTTCTTTTCTTGATTCAAACCAAAATTAAGAACATATCTCTTATCTTCTCCTATACATGCACATTCAACAAACACATTAGGAAAATAAATTATTTTTCTTATTTTCTTTATATTTTTCCTTCTTGGACTGTTTCTTGGCTTTTTCATCACCAAAAATTTTTAATTTCCTTTATATTGTCCTCCATAAAACATTAATTGTTCTTGCTTTTATTCACTTGTAAACACCAAATTTCCTCTTTGTTATCATTGTGTATACTCCACCACTCAATCAACTTAAAATTGTAGAATTGATTTACAAGAATTTTTTTGGTTATTTGGCCTTCACCTTGGATTCCTACTCTAGTTGACGAGCCTCTCTTAACATGTAAAGTATTATTTCTTAGCATTCTCACTCTTATCCAATTACTATACCCTAATTCTACCTCTTATTTAGTGTTATTCTAACCTTTGAATAGAATCAAATCATTCAAGATAATCAAATATCTTACCCAATGGAAAAATCTTCTTTTCTTGGCTTCTTTAGCAACATGCCCCTAGAATGTTGATGGTTAGAGCACTCCACACTTTCAAAAAACCAAATATTTTACTTTTCTATTACCCTTTAGGTTCCTTGAGATGTCTACAAAGACTAAGGTTCTAGTTCCTTTGTTGACTATCCATTTTGTAGCAAGCTCCTTCCAAACTTACTTAAGGCTCCTTGTAGCCATAGGTCATGACTTTTCCACCATAATTCTTGTTTCAAGAACTTACTTTATAAAACCAAGATAATTCAAGGACTCCCATTTGTAAAAACATCTAGTTTGCAAAGTTTCACCCTAATCTCCTTTGGAACTTATGCTACAAAAATCATGCTTAAATGCTTCAATTTAGACCTCCCTGTTACTACAATATTCTTTGACCTACTGTCACATAAATCAGGAGCTAACAACCTAGTTAGAGTCTGAAAATTTCATATTCTCGCTATTCATCCTCTCAAGATAATTTTTTGTTAATTTGGGCCTCCGAGTTATTATAGAAACAATTTACTCTTATCCATCCAATAACAACCTAGCTTCCCAATGTATTGTTACAAGATTGTCTTGCACAAATTGGTGAAAGTTATAACCCTTTGAGTCCTTTCAAGTCCTCTTCTCTAAATATTCACCTTCTCTATTCTCCATTTTAGCTTGTAGATGCACTCAAGAATTCACTTAGATCCTTACTGGATTAAATCTTCCTTTCTTGTTTTTACTTACTCAACACTGTATCATCATACCATACTGCCTACTCCCACCACACTGTCATGTTTAACTTGGGATTGATAACCTTTTGACACCCCCTAACCTTCTCCAAAAACCTATCATTTCTATATAGATGTCGTTCTTATAGTTTCAAATCTTATTTATTTCTAAATATCCTTCAACTACTAATTCTTCATTGTCTCTTATCAACCTTGTGCTACAGATCACCTTGTACACTTTCATGAATAATAGCTAGATGAGATTGGTTCATGGTGTCATACCTTAAAATTTGGGAAGATGATAGTGTCTAATACTTTTTTTCCAACTATTTTATCCCTTAAATCCTTCAAATGGCCAATTGACTTCAAACCCTAGGAGGGTTTAGATTGAAAATTCTAGGAAGACATATTTTACTTCAAGAACTCCTAAGTTCTATTTCATGGCTTGAGGTGCTTCCTCAAATTATGAATCAATATAAAAAAGTAATAAATATTACCAGTAATGTATAATCTACCCCCGATCCACAAAAATGATTACAAACTTCCATGGTCATATCCTCTAATATGGTGTTTCTTAGTCCACAAGGTTTCTAACATTAATATTTTATCCTTTATCACTGTAGATGCTAGAAATAAGTCTTAAGATGAGATTACCTTAATACACTAGTTCAAACACCTTCAAGATTGTTAATACTTTCTATCTCCCACACCAAACCTGCATGTAAGGATTTTAAGGGGGTCTGAACTACTGTGCCATTTGACAAGGAATCAACTCATTCAAGGTTTTGAGTACTGAATGAACTCAAGGAAGTAAAGAATGCAAATTTCTTGAATCACCTTCAAATTAATTTTCCCTGTACATATTCTCAATCATAAGGTATCTTCATAATTAATCTCCTTGTCTCCATACACCGATTGTGGACTGTCTCCCTCTGTCATAGAGTTGACAAAAAGGCTATAACCAAAAATAATAACCCAAGATACTCAAATGTATGTAATGAAATTTTCATAAAAACGATTTATATCTTACCAACCATAATTCCATCATTCAATAAATTCATCACTTGAAGTATAACCATGAAAAAAGCATCATACACATATCCTACACACAGTTAGTTTGCAAACTAATGATCACTCCACCTCAACAACTTTTTATCATATAATTTTGCATACTTGACCTTAAACCCTCACTAGGAATTCTAGAACAAACTATCATGCATATTTTTGTTTGTGAGTGACTTCAAAGCACAATATATAGTTTTAAGAGAACCCTTTAAGGCCTTCTAAGTTTCTAATAAGTTTCAAAGATCATCAACTCATAGAACTCATCCTTTCTTTGCTAAGGAACCTTTAAACTAGGTTTTCCAAACTGTGTATATAGTCTCCTTGGGACTGGTAAGAAAATAGTTTCATTATACCAATGGAAGTTTCAAATTCCTTCTTGAATATTTATAGGAAGATCTTGATAATAATTCCTAATTTCAAGATCAAATTCTTTGTTTTGGACCTTTAGAACTTAAGCCTTAGCTTTGTTACTTCTAGCACCTGACTGTGGGCTAATCACTTCCTTGATTTACTTGTATATCCCCTTTTATAAAACTCAAGGCTATGTATGTAGTTTTATGACTCAATATTCACTCTAGCTTCCTTAATTAATAAGTATTCTTCCTCTTATAATGTTAACTTTGTCTTCTCCAAATTATTTTGCAAACTGTTAAGAAGGACTAATTTTTGATAGAGAAATTTGGTTCCACAACCTCTAGGGATAGTCAAGAAGTGAATTATGATCATAAGTTTCATTCACATACCTTATTTCCATCCACAAGAATCCTTTTAGCTATTGAATATAACTCTTTTTTTGTTGGTTGAGGTGATGAAATAGGATACCTACAGGGGTTTTATGACACTTGGTTATGCTTTTAAAAATCCAAATTTAATTATTTGAGTGAAAGACTAGTGAAGAGTTATGAAGAATTTTTCTTTAGGTTGGGAGTATGATGCAGGAGGATCTTCTCACCAAGAAGTAATTTTGAGTTTTTTTTTTCAAATTGGTCAATTTTGAGCTGAGTTAACCTAAGTAATGATTGGGGGATGTCAGTAGAGTCCTAGTAGTCCCATTCAAATGACTAAATTGGTCTAGGTATGCAAGAAATTTGAATTAGGAGGTTTGCCTCCAAAATATAATTTGAATTTTCAAAAGGGCATTATGATGGTTTTTGTCTTGTAACGGAAGTCTAAGCTATTTTTAAAGCATGGAATAGGTATATTAATGTCATAAATGTCCTAGAGAGACTAATTGGAGTCATGGTGTTAGAGTTAGGGTTTGTGTTCAAAGTATGTAAAAAGGATAATTATGTTTTTAAGGAATAAGAGGGTCTCAATTATGAATTATAACTATCAAGAAGGATTTAAAATCTCCAAATGTAACTAAATGAGAGAGTTATTTGAGGATATGGACTAGAAGAACTCGAATGGAGGCTTAAAAAAGGAATTTTATAAATAAAAATTTAGTTTGACAAGAAATATTGTGCATTTCTTATGAACGATGTGATTTCATAGTTACTTTATCATTTTAAAAGAGTCATCTTCTTGAGGAACAAGAAAATTAAAGGTTTTTGAATGGATTCTTTAATGAAAGAAGTGCTTTTATACGATTGATTCTAGTTTTTGGTAAAGATTCCAATGTTGGAAGCATGTATTTCTGAGTTATGAGTGAAAATAAGTATTTTCCTTGATATATTTTCATGTGTTAGAGTTAATGAACATGTGAACATATTAAGAGAAGGGTTTAAAGGCTCTTGGGATCATCACTAAAGGAGGGGATGAATACAAGTCAAATCCAAATCTGAAACTGAGCAATCTTAGACTGAGTGTTGGGGTTAGCACACCGGTTTTATAGATAATATATTAGATCTAAGCATACATGTTCTACCAAAAAAATTATACAAAACAAGAGATATAATCAACACCAGATTTAACGTGGTTCACCTAATGTGGGCTACATCAACCAATAAATAAGCCAATCTATTATCCAAAGCTTTCACAAGATATACAATAAAGATTTACAATCTTCCACACCTCTCAGATGTACAATTATTTCTTTCACCCAAGATTTTGCTTCTTCTCCAAGAATTCTCTCTCTCACAATAATCACCAAATTTTGCAAGTTTTTCTTTAATTCTTACTTATAAACCCTAGCTTTCATGGTTATATAGGCATATAAAAACTTAGGGAGCTTATGTATGTAATTACAATCAAAACACTAAAAATAGATCTAATTCCCATGAGTTAATTAAAACAACCACACACAGGTAACCAACATTGATTAGCCCTAACCAATGTCAGTTCCTCCTTTCCTGACCGATGTCGGTCATAGGTGACTGATGTTGGTCCCTCCATAACCAATGTCGGTTACTATGTTTTCCAACAAGTTTCATATTACATGCTAAACCAAAGTAATTGAGCTCCATGACTCAAAAATCTTCCACATGGAGATTAATTACCACACCATAACTGTACAACATCATTCTTGGATCCTTCCTTAGCTTTTTTTCTTCCTCCTCAAGTCTCAAACTCGAAGACCAACAGAAGTGGAGTATATATCCAACTTCTCCTTTGCTAACGACTTTATTAGCATATCCGCAGGGTTCTCACTCATATAAATATTTTCCAGATTCAACTACCCATCCTCCAATACCTGCCATATGAAGTGATACCTCAAATGAATGTGTTTCATTCTCGAATGAAATACTGAGTTATTTTCCAAATGAATTGCACTTTGAATGTCACTGAACAATTTACAATCATCTTGCTTCTTTCCCAACTCTTTCATGAACCTACTCATCCATAGCATCTCATTGCTAGCCTTTGTAGCTATAACGTACTCTACCTTTGTAATAGACAAAGCCACAACCTTCTATAATATTGAAATCTATCTAACTATTTTCCCACATACTATAAAAATATATCTAGTAGTGCTCGTCCTACCATTCAGATCTCCAGCCATATCCGAATCAACATAGCCACATAATAAAATATCCAAACCTCCATAGCATAACTGCATGCTAGATGTCCCTCTCAAATACATGAGTATCCATTGGACTTATTTCTAATGCACTGTACGTGGATTAGCCATATATCCACTCAAAGCTCCCATTGTGTGTGCAATGTATAGTCTGGTACAAACCATAACATACACGAGACTCCCAAATGGTCAAGCATATGTCATCGTGTCATGTATTTGACCTCCTCTTGTGATGTAGGAAACTAATATTTACTCAATTTGAAGTGTCTAGCTATAGGTGTACTAACAAGTTTTGCATTCTGCATCTTGAACTTTTATTAAACCCTATAGATATAATCCTCCTGAGACAAATACAATTTCTTGTTCTTCCTGTCTCTGTGTATTTGCATGCCAAGGATTCTTTTTACAACTCCTAAATCCTTCATAGAGAATGTGTGAGCTAGCTTTCCCTTAAACTCACCAATGTCCTGCATACTAGATCCTGCAATAAGCATAGCATCCGCATACAATAACAAAATAATATAGCTCCCATTTTCAAGCTTCTTGAAATAAACACAATGGTCAGATTCACATCTCAAGTAACCATGCTCATGCACTAAACTATCAAACCTCATGTACCATTTCCTTGGAGCTTGCTTGAGCTCATATAGGCTCATTTTCAACCCACACACTAATTTATCCTTACCCTTGACTTCATACCCAATCAGCTGCTGCATATAAATCTCTTCATCCAAATCACCATGAAGGAAAATTGTCGTCACATCTAGTTTCTCTAAATGTAAATCCTCTACTGCAACTAAACTCAATACAGTATGAATAGAAGTCATCTTAACAACATGAGAAAATATTTCACCAAAATCAATACCTACTTTCTATGAAAATCCCTTTACTATAAGCCTTTCCTTGTACTTTTTTGTCTACCCTCTTCTTCCTTGATCCTGTAAACCCACTTGTTCTGCAGTGTCCTCTTACTTGCTGCCAACTTAACCAAATCCCAAGTCTGGTTATGTTCCAAGGAGTCCATCTCCTCATCCATGCCATGATCCCAATGGACATGGGTCTCATCCTACATTACTTCTTAAAAAATCTTTGGTTCACCATTATCAATCAATAATAAATAAAATAGAGAAGGTGTAAATATTTCTGGAGGTTTACTTACCATTTGTGACCTTCTCACAAGAGTTTGGGGTACCAGAGGCTCATTCTAAACCTCCTCGACATTTGTATCCAAATCTGTCAGTGATTGACGTCAGTCACCTGTAACCAACGTTGGTCCTGCTAACTGATGTCGGTTTGGCTCTTCTATAACTGATACTAGTTTTGCTGACTGATGTCAGTTAGGGGTCAACCGACACCAGTTATTGTGTAACCCTGTCGGTATTACTTTTAAATCTGAGAGTTCATTTTCATTCACAAACTTCTCAACTAGTTCATCCTTGGGTACCAAAATTTGATCCCTGTACATTCTCTTTTTAATCCATTCAATACAATGACTCCTGATTTCTCTAAATCCAAAAAATGGAATCCAAAATCACCATATCCATAACCAATGAAAGTGCCTCTCTTGGATTTTGAATCCAACTTTTTCCTATTTTCCTTATCAATATGCACAAAAGCTTCTAAACCAAAAACTTTAAGAAAATAAAGATCTACCTCTTTTCTGGTCCAAGCTTCCTTTGGTATTCCTCCATCTAATGAACTTGAAGGTGCACAATTAATCAAATAAATTGTTTTATAAATTACTTCTACCTAAAACTACAAGAGAAATCTAGAATGTATCCTCATAATTCTAGCATGTTCCATAATTGTCATGTTCATTCTCTTGGCAACACCATTCTCTTATGGTGTTCTTGGAACTGTCCTTTCTCTATGTATCCCATTCACAAAACAATAATAATTGAAAACCTTGCTAGAGTATTCACCACCATTATCAGATCTAAGGCACTTTAAAAATTATCAACAAGGGCTTTCCATATTTTAAAAGTTTCAAAAACATCATATTTATGTTTAATACAATAAACCCATACCTTTCTTGTAGCATCATCAATGAAAGTAACATACTACTGGGATCCTCCATGAGAAGCTACCTGAGCTGGTCCCCACACATATGAGTGTACAAGCTCCAACTTTTTCTCCTTCTTAGTTGCCCCAACTTTGAGAAATATCACTCTCTTTTTCTTTCCAAAGACACAATGCTCATAGAAATTAAGATCTAAATCTTTCAAATTTGATAACTTACCCTTAGCCTTTAAGATATGCATTCCCTTTTGACTCATATGGCCCAACCTATTATGCCACATGCATTCATCTAAATTTGTAATAGATAATGTATAAAAGGAATTAGTAATACAGGTAGATAAATATAGCATTCCTACCTTCTTACCTCTTTCCACAACAAAAGCACCCTTGGTGACTTTCCTAGAGTCTCCTATAAAAGTAACCATGTAACTAGATTCACCTATTTTCCTTACAGAAATAAGATTCCTCTTGAGGTTTGGCACATGCCTCACATCTTTCAATACCCATGTATTTCCATTCTGTAATTTTAGATGAACTTCCCCTTAACTAGTAATACTACAAGGTTCATCATCACCCAAATAAACATACCCAAAATTTCCCAGGACATAATTTCTGAAATAACCCTTATTAGGGGTTGCATGGAAAGAAGCTACTGAATCTAAAACCCATGATTCAATTGTATTATCTAAAGAAATAATAAGAGCATCTTTCATTACCTCTGCTATAACAAGATTTACTTCTTTACCTTTATCTGGTTGTTGGTTCTTGTTATCCTTTGACCAACAATCTTTCTTTGCATGTCCTTTCTTTCCACATTTCCAACAAGTAATTCCCTTACCCCTAGATTTAGATCTACTATCCATTGAATTTTATTTCCCATTACTCTTACTCTTGGATCTCTCCTTTTTCCTGCCCTTTCTTTTTGCATTCAAATCATTCCTAGATGATGATTCCTATATACTCTTCCTATGAATTTGTTCATTCAAGATCATACTAACCACATCATCAAACTTCAAAATATTATTAGCAGATGTTGTATTACTAACAACCATTACCAAGTTATCCCAACTATCAAGAAAATAAAATAAGAATAAAAATGCTTTCACTTCATCGTCAAATGATATATCAACTGATTTTAACTAATTTATAATAGATCTAAAATCATTCAAATGATTAGATGTAGATCTACCTTCATGCATCTTAGAAATAAATAGTTTCTTCATCAAATAAACTTTATTTGAAGCACAAGGTTTTTCGTATAAATTAGCAAGAGATTTCGTTAACCCTACTGTAGAAGTCACTTCTGTAATATTGGAAGCCACAGATGCTTGTAGTCTCAATCTTATAGATCCCGGATCCTTTCTATCAAGAATCTTCCATTCTTCATTAGTCATCTTTATAGGTCTAGAATTCTCATCCAATGGTAAATACAAATCTCTTTGATACAGATAATCCTCAATCTGCATCTTCTATAATTTATAATTTCGGCCGTCAAACTTCTCTACCTTGTATTTTTTTCTTTTGCCATTACTGTAGCTCCCACTCAATCAGAAAACCCTTTGTGAGTAAATATGTTAACACATAAAACCCTCAAACAAAGCTCTGATATAGTTGTTGGGGTTAGCACACTGGTTGTACAGATAATATATCAGATCTAAACATACATACAAATAAAATTGGATACTCTACCAAAATAAATATACAAAACAAGAGATATAAATCAACACCAAATTTAACGAGGTTCACCCAGTGGGGCTAAATCCACCAAGAAACAAGTTAATTTATTATCCAAATATTTCACAAGTTATACAATGAAGATTTACAATTTTCCACACCTCTCAGATGTACAATACTTTCTTTCACCCAATATTTTTCTTCTTGTCCAAGAATTATCTCTCTCATAATTATTCTCACAATAATCATCAAATGTTGCACGTTCTTCTTTAATTCTTATTTAGAAACCCTAGCTTTCATGTTTATATAGGTGTATACAAACTTAGGGCACTTAGCCATGCAATTACAATCAATAGATCTTCTTTAACACTAAAAATAGATCTAATTTCCGTGAGTTAATTAAAACACCCACACACAGGTAACTGACACCGGTTAGCCCTAACCAATGTTAATTCCTCTTTGCTTGACCGATTCTAGTCATAGGTGATTGATGCCAGTCCCTCCATAACTGATGTTGGCTACTGTGTTTTCCAACAAGTTTCATATTACATGCTAAACTAAAGTAATTGAGCTCCACGACTCAACACTGAGAAAGAAGAAAAATGAATGGTTAGAGAGGTGCCTTGAGTTCTTATAGTTTAATTTAAAGTAACCCTTGCTCTAAGGTTCTAAATCTGGTGAAAGTATACTCAAGAAATTATATCAGGAAGAGAGAATGATTAATATGTGTTCTTCATTTTTGTGTATGTTAAAACTTGGAAACCCCGGCTTTATATAGTTGACTTAGTCATACATGTATCCTTTGGAGGTTTGTGATCTTATTTTCATGTTGATAGAGCCTTAAGCACATTGAAGAATTGCATAGAGACTGGAAGATAGGGTGAGACAATATTTATTAAAGCGCTAAGACCAAAACTCATGTTATAGCCATTAAAGTGCATTAACACGCAATTTTATCAGTCTGAGGAGAGAGGAAATGTGTCATTAAGAGTTTTGTGTCATAAGAGTTGATCCAATAGTAAAAAATATTTGTAGGTGGTCTCAAGATAGACCTAGGTGGAAAGATTAGGTCTTGGTATCAGAGCGTGGATTTTATTTTGATTTACCAAATATACATTATAACAAATAGTTTACTTACATTCTCAAAACAGATAGAAAAATCCTTCATATCTTCACAAATACCTCAAATTATTATAAACCATTAAAACCACATCTAGAGAATGACCTCCTTCACCTAAGTATCAAAATTTAGATCATTTAAAGTTAGCAATTAAAATTTATCACGATTGTCCCATCCTTATCTTATGCACAAAATTTAATGTTCTTGCTTGTAAGTGTCCCTTTGTCCTTAATCACCTCTTAATGATTCTTCCTTGGCATACTAAGGAATTTACAACCATGTAAACCTATACACAATACTTTTCCAACACTAAAGATGATGCAATCAAGATGATTCTTTCTTCATACTTTCAAGTTATATAAGAGGAATAATCAAATACCTTTTCAAAATCTGCAATATGTATCACTTACTCAATGTTCTTTCATCTATCAAACCCATGACCTTTCATACATTCTTCCTTGGTTCTTACCTTTTTTGTCTTAATCTCCATCCTTCCTTACTATCGCTTTCTACCTTTTTGCTTTTTTACCTCCCTTAGAACTTTCTTACTTCCTTGATGCCTTGTCTTCTATTCCCCTCTGGGTAATGCAAACACATGTCAGATTCATCAATGGTAGTTTCAACTTCCTTCTTGAATAGTTAGAGGAATCTCTTGCCAATAATTATTCCTAATTTCAAAATCAAATTCTTTGTTTTGGACCTTTAGAACTTAAGCCCTAAATTTGTCACTTCTAGCACCTGATTGTGGGCTAACAACTTCATTGATTTTACTTGTATATCCCCTTTTATCACACTCAGGGCTATGCATGTAGTTTTATGACTCAATATTCACTTTAGCTTCCTCAATTACTAAGTATTCTTCCTCTTACACTGTCAAGTATGTCTTCTCAAAATTATTGTGCAAACTGTTAAGAAGAACTACTTTTTGATAGAGAAATTTGGTTCCACAACCTCTATGGCTAGTCAAGAAGTGAATTTTGATCATAAGTTTCATTCACATACCTTATTTACATCCACAATAATCCTTTTATTTGTTGATCTTCTCAAGCTTTATTTTTATGTCTCCATTCTCTGACATGTGACTGCATTGTCATAAAATGTAGACGTTCTGAGCCATATATAACCACGAGACCACAAAAATATTGTAGAAGATGGTTCAAGGGTTATTTTATTGAAAAATTATCTATCAAATCCACCAAACCACCAAACCCTAGGTGGCTTCTTTAAAAACCTAATAGAAAGGAAAGTAATCATAAGTCTCACAAAACTTTGTTTCATCACTCAAAATTTATACCTAGGATATTTTATGACATTATTTATATAATTACCTTACCAGTAATGCACAAGTTCCTTCCATTTCATAACATCAGTTTCCATTTCCACTATCCTTCTTCTAATGCTGAGTTATTCTCAGTCCTCGAGATTTCTAATCCCCAAAACATATGCTTTATCACTATGGATGCATAGAAAAAGTTTCTAAGGTTTGTATACCTTAACACACCCTTTTAATCTTTTATCTTATTGATGCATATACAAATCCTCCATGTAAGGTCATCAAGAGGTATGTCACAATGTATTTTGATAGGGTATCTATTTATCCAAGAAGATAAATGGTTTATCACATCAAGAAACAAAAGATGTTAAGTCTAAATATCACATTCAAGTTGCATGCTTGAGTTAATCCAACCTAGAATCCTTCGCAACCATCATATAGCCTTCAGAAGATCATTTCTTTATCTCCTTACCATGATTGTGCATCCATCACTCTAACATAGATTACTCAAGAAAATGCCACTCTAACAAGGCTACAACCAAACATTCACTATTGTCTTAAAGTAATCAACATTAGTTTCCTTTACCAATCTCAATACACCCTATGAACAATGTTCACCATTACACAATCTATCATGCCAGTACCATAGACATAATTTAACCAAATTACATAATAGTTTGCAAAATAGATTCTTTCAATCTCTCAATTTTGGAGTCTTACTTGCTCTAAAGCTTTGATCATTCGAATGATAAAATGTAAAACAATTACAAAATGGTTTTTATATCATTTTTAATTAGTTTCCATTCCAATAAGAGCATTTAATCCCTCATGGTCATATAATTTCTTTTCACACATCATTGAGATTGGCTAGACTCCAAGACTTTGACCTCCTAACCACGGTTGTTATGAACCCTAAACCACCTATTTCTACTTTGACACATTAAGATTGACTTCTAAAGTGCTTCAAACACCTAAACTCACAAAAATTGGCCTTCAAACGTGAATTCAAATTTTTGGAGGGAAAATATTCAATTTCAAGTTATACAAGAGGAATAATTAGATACCTTTTCAAACTCTGCAATATATAGCACTTACTCATGCCTAAAGATGGCTAAATTTGCAAATTCTGACTTTTCTCTCCCCTAAGGAGTTTATTCCAACTTCTTTCACTGTTCAAACACTATCTTATCACTTTCAAAATTTTCTTTCATCTATCAAACCCATGACCTTTAATACATTCTTCCTTGGTTCTTACCTTTCTTATCTTAATCTCCATCCTTCCTTACTAGCTCTTTCTATCTTTTTGATTTTGTACCTCCCTTAACACTTTATTACTTCCTTGATGCCTTTTATTCTATTCCCCTATAGGTACTACAAACGCATGTCAAATTCACCAAAATAAATCATTCAAAACTTCAAATAGTCACCACTATCCTCTTCTTTACTAAATTGTCCTCTAAGTACTTAAAACAAGTTTGTTGATATCACTGAGGAAAATAGAGTTCTAGCTATGTCTAAAAAGTTATAACACCTCCAAGAATTGTGTTTTCCTACCCTCAACTTTCCTACAAAAAATCAAGACTTCACTCTTCTTCTTAATCCTTGTAGGTCTCATTTTTGTAAATCTCGCTCTTAAACCCTGAAGTCAATGTACCTTGCTTCAACCTAGAATCTAGAGTTACAGGTATACCCTGAAGGGATAGAAAGAATCATTAGCTCACATTTTCCCATAAAAAATTGCTCCTAACGTTTCATATCTTGAATCAATACTCGACTCTTGATATTCTACTTTTTGTGTTCTTGCTACAAAACCCTCAACTGGGTCTTTTCAAGTACAATGTCATGCATATATTTTCTTTGAAGAGGTTTTAATAAAAATTGAGGGGATTTTTGGAAATATAATATTCCCTTTATCATTCCCTAAAATTTTCATTAACTGACTCCAAAGATATGGTGTAGTTCCTTTGTAAAAATACCCTTCACACTAGCCTTCAAAATTGTGATTAAAGTACACAATTCGACTATCAAGAAAAATAAAGAATTCCAACCAATGAAAGTTAAAATTTCCTTTTTATTCACCTTATGAATTCCTTCAATATTATCCCTACAATTTTTTAGGACAAAAGTCCACTCCTAAGTATTTTTAAATCACTTTCAAAACCCTAGTTCCTTACACGATGAGCCTGAGAAGACCAATTTCATTGTAAAGTTTTCCCAAAATGGATCTAATGTCTAATATTTCTCGTGGATGGCTGTACCAAGAGGCTTCAACTTTCAAACTTACCAGTAGCTCATGGAGAAGAAGAATTAGTACTTATTTCATGCACAATTGTCTTGGGTACACTTGCTCAAAATAAAGCATTCATTGTAGACATCAAATTTTTGAAGATTTACTACCATGATCAAATTCCCAATAAAATATAAATATGCTATATATTTTTCAATATCTTTCACTCCCTCTTGCACATGAAGAATAAAAATTCACTTAGTTCACAGTTTTCTTTACCAAAGGGTTTCCTCATAAGTGCATATTGATATTTCTCTTACCAAAAAAATGAATTCTAATACACAAATAACAATCCAACACTTTTCCAATTACCTTGTAAGGGTGTCGCAGATCTAAGTTTGATTGTTTTTGTAAGGAAACATAGTCGATCATACCAAATAGATCACCAAATTATCAAATCTTTTCTGAGTTAGCCTAACTAAATCGCTAAAGATATCATACAAATTATTAATTTCCATTCATCAAATCAGTATCATTGGATGTAAAATAAGAACTTCACACACAATCAAGTTTTCTTTTTTCATGAAATAAACTACAAATCAATACACAATTTCTTGCACAAAACCTGAGATATAAGTGTATTTCTTGAAAATATTTGCACAAAACTTATTCCTTCAACATTTTCACCCTTCTCCACACAAAGGTCCCTCCTTCTCTCTTCCTAGAGGGATAACTAACTCTACTATTTCAAAATCACCCCCTTTTATCACTTTTCCATCTTCATTTTAACCTAACTAACTTCCTTATAAGCCCATACATTATAAAAAAAATAGGCATAATTCATCATTTTAGAACATGTGTACACTCACCATTACCCTCCTAAGACCTAATTCACCCTTTTATGACTTAAATTATCCCTTTTATAACTTGTCAAGCTCTTATAGACATGTTTACATGCTTTGAAATTCAAATATCATTTTTGGAGGGAAAATTCCCTTTTAAAATTTCAAGCTTCGCACTCTCAAATTCCTCTCTCTCTCTCATGACCTCATATGTTCCATTTGACCACATCAACCTTACAATTGCCCTCCTTTTCCTCTTTATCTCTCTTCTCTTCAACTGTCATATATTTCTTTGATGTTTTCTAATGTTGTTGATCTATGTCATCCTCTTCATATGCTTCTTGCTCTGCTACTATATATTTGTTAATTGTCTCTTTCTTCTCTATTTTTGCAATCTCTTCTTTCATATTCTTGCTTTGAGCTTCTCACCGCTACTCTTACTCTTTTATGGGGCTTATTTCTAACTCCTTCCCACATGGTTTGACTATGTTTATATCATGCTCAAAGGCTGCTATCTCTTCTTGAAATTTCTCCCAATTCTCATTCACAAAGGCACTCTCTTTTTTACTTATTTCTTCTTGTTCTTGACTTATCTTCTTCTTGATTTCACCTTCAATCTCAAGCTCATGTTTCATACCCACAAACACAAACTTACACACATTGTTAGATTTAAAAACTTGAGGATTTTCTTCCCCTTGAACTCCTTCCTTTCCTTTCATCACTTCACTTTGTTCCTTCTTGAATGTTGCTTCCACTATTTATGCATACCAACTATCCTCATCATGTTCATCCTTCTCAAGAGAAGATAAAAATTCTTCTCTCACTACTTTTTCTTCACTCTTATCTTCTATCAACACCATCTCTTTAATCACTTTTGTTTCTTTCTTACCCAATATTCTTTCCATTTGTTTCAATCTTCTTTCTTCTTCTCTTATCCTTGTCCTTAGCTGTTTTCTTTTCCTTCTTTCCAAAAGTAACCTAACTAGCCACTTAACTCTCTTTTTCATCCCCAATCCTATCTCTTATATTTTTTCTTCTCTCTCTCTTTCAATGAGCATTATCATCTACTCTACCTCTTGCTTCAATTCTGTAACCTCCTGTTGGAACCACATTTCTCTTTTCTTTCTTCTTTCTTCTTTCATTTTTCTTTTTCTCTTCTTGTTCTCTCTTCATGTACCTCAATAACTCTATCAATCCCTGTATTATCTCTATTTCTGGTTCCTCTTCGTCTTCTCCATCTATTAAAGTTGATTCATGAGGCCTAATAGCCTTCAACTCTCTGTCTCTACATGACTTCCTTGTTTCCATCATCCTTGTTATCTTCGTCATCTTTTCTTGTTCCTTTATCCTCTCTTTCGATTTATTTATTCTAGCATCTTATCTCTCTTTTATTGACTACTTCATCTATGATGGAATCTTGTAACCATGGTCCCAAACTGGTTGCAAACTCTCTTCTTTACTCATCTTTTCTTGTTTCTTTCCACTTCACACACTCACACAATACTGTTAGCAACAAAAACTATTTCATTCAACTTGAAAATTCAATAAAAAAAAAAGCCACACTCTAATACCAATATGATGTAGCCCATCTAGTATCTTCATTCTCATATCACACTCTTCTAATAAATGATTTAGACAACCTATATCAAGTCCTGTCAAAATCTTGCAAAACGTTTCTTGCTCTCAAAACAAGTAATCAACCAAACTTGCACATCTGTCTTATAGACTCAAAATAATGTATTTAATGCTAAAAACAAGTTTTATGTCACTCATTAAACTCATTTCAATGTTGAGGCCTTTGAAAACTCAAACAATGACCATCTCACTTGCCTTTGCAAGAATTGTCCAAAGTTGGGGCTTTTGATAACATGATCAATGGATTTGCAAATGATGAAATTACCCTCAAGGTTTCTAAGAAATTCACTAGCAATTTTGAATACCCTTCCCCTATGTGAACATGTGGTCTAAGTTACTTGAGGCAATTACTAATACCATGGATTCTCTTTGTACAATCTCATTTACAAGCCGATCCTTCCTTCTAGCCCTAATAACACAAATTTTCTTGTCAAACTTTGGATTCAAGCCTTTAATTTACAAAATATTTTACTCTTCTAAGTACCAAACATGGTCAACATTCAACATACAAACTTTCACTATGACTTGTTTTGATAAAAATTGCTCAAAACTCCACATCTCAGATTCATATCAGGTCTTCTAGTATGCACACTCGGGTTTGGAATGTACTAGTAAGATTTCATCTTTTTGAGAAGTGTGTATTGGAAAGTTTCTTTTAAAATATTCTTTGTATAGGTGCAAGGATGGTTTCTACCAAAATTTACCTTCTAATTTAGTGTTTTAACCCTTCAACACACCATTTGCTCTAAAACCCTAAGGGTTTTGTTGTGACAAGGCCCGAGAATGAAAAATTATCTCTAAAATATTTTATGTCAAAAGTCAAGATTCCAAAATGCCTCAAAAATATCTGTGACAAGGTTTAGCCTTGAAAAAAATTTACCAATAAACTCTTACCTTACTTGAACCACGTGTTTTTCCTTGAAAATACCATGTATTAGCAATTAAAAATTGGGGGTTACCAGTGTCTAAGGATTTACTTCTTAAATAAAATGTAACTTGAACCTTCTTGTACCATATTTTGGAGGTCCTCATAATTCTCAAACCATGTCTAACTTCCCTATTGCACTGTAATTTCATCATTCGCCACCAATGATTGGCTTATTCATCTTAAATCCCTAACTAGCCTCACTCAGTAACCACTGTTACCAAATGTGATTAGACACTAAGGTAACCTTCACTATTCACAGGTAATACTCAATACTCCATTAATTTGTTGAAAAACATAATATGAGATAGAATCATTTTCTATCCCATTTCATGCAATTCCATGCACTAGATCACACTGCACGGAATACTCAAGAACACTAGTATATTTACAGATTTTGCAACTCTTGATAAGTCTTGTGCAAAAACAATGTTTCTTGCTTAGTCAACAATTTACTTGGAGCTCCAAAGTTCAAACTGTTTCTTGATTGATCAATGCCAGGATAATTAGTTTCAAAAATAACTTATTATACTCCCATAGGTCAAGTTCCTTGCCACATAACTGATTATCATAGGTCATCTATGATCAAGATCATGTGAGAGGGGTTTACCAACAAGTAAGGTTGAAATGACTAGTTAAAGCTTATGTGACCAATTCTTACCTTAGTAGGAGCTCTCAAAAAAAAATGACAATAAATAACCTATTTACATGCTAATACCACTAGATAGACCCCTTACATACAAGGAATAAGCCAAAAATGGCTTAAGAATTTCAAATTTTCAAATAGATAAAAATGGAGGGAAAACCTCCAATTCAAAAATTTGAATCTCCTAAGCCCAAAGCACACTGAAAACGACTTAAGGACACCCCTAAGAACCTAAACAACCCAAAATTTACTTAGTAGAATTTTAACTAGCCATGGAGTAATGATGCTCCTACATCATACTACCGAGGGGGAAGAGAGAGCTTCTATGGAGATATATACTTGCCAGCTGGTTCTTATCCTTTTTTTCTTTGTTTCCAATTTGGTTTAACTTATGAGAATTTTCTTGGACTCTATGCATGGTTTCAGGTATGAATTACAATTTTACCATGTGCTTAGCAAGATTCTTTGAATGAATCACCTTCACGACATCTTGAATTTCCATAAGATTGTGCTCTACCTGTTCTAACATTTGATTGCATTCCAACATTTGCTTCATACCTTCTTGTAGTGTCTCTTGATGCCTCCTAACTGCTACACAAACTCTGATTTGTCTTTGTGTCATTGGTTTTTTCAATTGACTCTCAAGAGTGAGAAAATTTAGTTTGTGCTTGGCCTTTTCACCTTCATATGACTGCTCCTTCTTTGTTTTATTCACCAAACCTACACCAACAACACTCAAATAAAGATTATGTCTTCAAAATTTGAGTCTCTTATGCATGTTTGACTATCATCTCTTTCTTCTCATGCTCATCTTCTTCTTACTTTTGCAAATTCTTATCCTTTTGGATTTCTTTGTCACTTCTTCTAGGACTAAGTTCTTCCATTGCTAGGTCTGATTCTAACATCACATGATGAGTCACACCACTTATTATTCTGCCTCTGATTACTCCACTATTGTCTTTATGTTCATCATGACTTGGGTTTCCCATTCTCATCTTCCACATTCTCTTCCTTCTTCTACAAAAATTCTTGGTACTCATGTTCCTCCGCTAAGCCACTGCCACATTACCTTCATTGTACTATTCGTGTTCTCACTTACTTTACCTCTCATTTTGTCCTCTGTTGGAAGAATGACTTTCATTCCCATGAATCATTACTCCTTGACTGCTGCTCAAACCCACATGTAATTCTATCCTTCAATGGATTCACAGTGTACTTGCATTCCATCTTTCACAAATGTGTAGGTATTTATCCACCAATCATGGATGGCTCTCTTGTTAAATTGACCAATGGTCTTCCTAACAGAAGATGGCATGCATCCATGGGTAAAATCTCACATAAGACCTGATCATGATATATACCCACCTTGAAATCAACTAGACATTGTTGAGTTCACAAGTATTTGATGCTCTTTTTGTACCCAGAGAAACTCTATATGGGTTAGGATGCTTAAATCCTTTTCAAATTTAGCTTTTCTACTATTTCAGTGGACACTAGATTAACAGTGCTACCATTATCAATAATAAGCTTGTCAGCACTTACCTCTTGCTTTGTATATTATTCCTAGACAAAGTCCTTCTTTTCATTGGTTCCTCTTGCTTGCTTGCATGCACTAAATCTCTCCTAATCATCAAAGACTCTCCAGTTTTAGGCTCTTCTCCTCCATGTGGTGATTTTGCACTCTCCTTCTTCTTTTGCATGTGCCACTAGGTTCCTTGTCTTCACTAACTTTGTTGCTGCATTACTTGAGGGTATTCAGGACATTCAAAAGATCTGTGTCTAGTAAACTTGTTGCATCCGAAACACCTACCTATGAATTCACCTCTACCTCTGTATCCATATCCACCTCTTGAGTATCCACCTCAAAATGAGCTCTGTGACTGTGAACTAGCCACTTCTTCTTCATTTGTTTGTTGTTTTTGTTGTTTTCCTCTTCCAGACTTCTGATTTCTTCCTCTTACTCCTCTTCCTCTACCTCTCAAATACTGAGTTTATCCTTCTTGACAACTTTTCCTTTTGCTCTTAAGACTGCTTGATATGCCTCCTCTACTAATCTCAAATGAAATAGGTTGATTTCATCTTGAATGTTCAACCTTAAACCATTTATGTACCTCACCACTTATTCATCATCATCCTATACATGTCCAAACCTCATGGCTAACTTGTAAAACTCATCAATATAAGCAGTTACACTTTCCTCTCTTTGTCTCAAATTTTTCAATTTCTTGAACAAAATAGTTTGATAATCAGTAGGAATAAAATTACTTTCATCTTGGCCCACATTTTTTCCCATTTCTTGTTCACCTTATTTTTGCTTAATATTTCCTACTACAAAAAATACCACCATACTGTTGCATGTCTTGTGAGTTTAGTCACTGTAAACTTCACTTTCTTGTTCTCTGCAATTCCCTCTAAGTTAATGTATTTATCCATTTTAGCTATCCAATCTATAAGCTCTTTTGGATGTAGGCTATCACCATACTATGGCACTTTCATCTTTGGCTTTGTGCTTGCTCCCATGACTACTTTTAGGAGTCTTACATTTGGTTCTTCTTCTACCTCTTCTCTTTCTCTTTCATCATCACTATCATCTTACAATGTTTTGCCTCTTCTCTAGGAGACCTCCAATGATCCTAACATGTCTTGAATATTTCTTAACACTGCTTCCAATTTAACACCTCTAAGTTGGTCTTTATTCCCACCTCCACGTGCTCTTCTTGGTGGCATCTTGTCACTTCTTTCTTAATACTACCAAGTTATACAAGAGGAATAATCAGATACCTTTTCAAACTCTGCACTATGTAGCTCTTACTCATGCCTAAAGATGGATAAATTTTCAAATTCTGACTTATCTCTCCCCTAAGGAGCTTATTCCAAGTTCTTTAATTGTTCACACACTATCCTAGCACTTGCAAAATGTTATTTCATCTATCAAACCCATGACCTTTCATACATTATTCCTTGGTTTTTACCTTTCTTGTCTTAATTTCCATCCTTCATTACTAGCTCTTTCTATCTTTTTGGTTTTGTACCTCCCTTAGCACTTTATTACTTCCTTGATGCCTTGTCTTCTATTCCCATATAGGTATTGTAAACACATGTCAAATTCACCAAAAGAAAGCATTAAAAAATTCAAATAATCACCACTATCCTCTCCTTTACTAAGTTGTTCTCTAAGTCCTTAAAACAAGTTTTTTGGTATCACAATGGAAACTAGAGTTCTAGTTATGTCTAAAAGGTATAACACCTCCAAGAATAATGTTTTCATTCCCTCAACTTTCCTACAAAAACTCAAGAATTCACACTTCTTTTTAATCCTTGTAGGTCTCTTTTCTGTAAATCTTGCTCTTAAACCCTTAAGTCAATGTACCTTGCTTCAACCTAGCATATAGAGTTCCAAGCCTACCTAGAAAGGCTAATAAGATTCATTATCTCAAATTTTCTCATACAAAATTTCTCCAAAATTTTCATAGCTTGAATCAATACTCAACTCTTGATATTCTACTTTTTGTGTTCTTGCTACAAAACCCTCGACTAGGTCTTTTCAAGTACACTCTCATGCACATCTTTCTTTGAAGAGGTTTTAATAAAAAGTGATGGGATTTTTAGAAATCTAATATTCCTTTTATCATTCCCTAAAATTTTCATTAACTAACTCCAAAGATAGGGTGTAGTTCCTTTATAAAATTACCCTTCACACTAGCCTTCAAAATTGTGATTAAAGTCCACAGTTGGACTGTCAAGAAAAATAGAGAATTCCAACCAATGAAAGTTAAAATTTCCTTTTGATTCACCTTATGAATTCCTTCAATATTATCCCTACAAGTTTTTAGGACAAAATTCCACTCCTAAGTATTTTTAAATCACAATTTCTTTCAAAACCCTAGTTCCTTGCACAATGAGCACGAGAAGACCAATTTCATTGTAAATTTTCCCAAAATGGATCTAATGCCTAATATTTCTTGTGGATGACTATAACAAGAGGATTCAACTTTCAAAATTACTAGTAGATCATGGAGAAGGAGAATTAGTACTTGTTTCATGCATAATTGTCTTGGGTACACGTGCTCATAACATAGCATTCGCTGTAGACATCAACTTTTTGAAGATTTACTACCAAGATTGAATTCCCAAGAAAATATAAATCTACTTATTTCACAGTTTTCTTTACCAAACGGCTTCATGCAAAAATGCAGATGGGTTTCCTCTTGAGTGCATACTGATATTTCTCATACCAAAAAAATGAATTATAATACACAAATAAAAATCCATCACATTTCCATTTACATTATAAGGGTGCCACAAATATAAGTTTGATTGTTTTTGCAAGAAAACATAGTCAATCATATGAAATAGATCACCAAATTATCATATCTTTTCTAAGTTAACCTGACTGAATCTCTAAAGATATCATATGAATGATTAATCTCTATTCATCAAGTCAAAATCCTTGGATTTATAACAAGAACTTCACATGCAATCAAGTTTTCTTTGTTCATGAAATAAACTACAAATCAATACATGGTTTCTTACAAAACCTGAGATATAATTGTATTTCTTGAAAATATCTACACAAAACTTATTCCTTCAATATTTTCACCTTTCTCCACACGAATAGTCCCTTCTCTCTTCCTAGAGGGATAACTAACTCTAATAATTTGAAATCATCCCCTTTTATCTCTTTTCTATCTTCATTTTAACCTAACTAACTTCGTTATAAGCCAATACATTATCAAAAATAGGCATAATTCATCATTTTAGAACATATGTACACTCACCATTCCCCTTCTAAGACCCAATTCACCCTTTATGACTTAAATTATCCCTTTTACATGCTTTGAAATTCAAATATCATTTTTTGAGGGAAAATTCCCTTTTGAAATTTCAAACTTCTCACTCTCAAATTCCTCTCTCTCATGACCTCATATGCTTAATTTGACCCCATCAACATTAAACTTGCACTTGTTTAATATCATTGAAAATTTCCCCTGCATCATGCTCCTAGGGGGGAAAGTGTCCTTGTATTTGATTTGTATGGCTTGTATTGAATGAGTTTTTTGTCTACTTGATTTTCTCTTGCTCCTCTTTTACTTACACTGTCCTCTCTTGCTTTAAGTCATCCTGAGTCCCACAATTTTCTCCTTTTCCTTTCATTTACCTTCACTTGTCTTCCTTTCTTCTTTATTTCTTATTTACTTTGTTCTTTTCTTTCCTCTTTCATCTTCTTCTTCCTAGATTTGTTCTCCAATATGAGAACTTGTTCTTACACATTTTTAGGTAGGCTCTCTCAAGAGCTTCCTCTTCAACATTATTTATTTCTTCTTTCAAATTACCTGTACAAATACAATCCAAAACAATATTAGATGAAAAATTTTGAGACCATTTGGTCTCACTCATTTCTCTCTCCATTTCTTCTTGTTTCTCATCTACCCAAACTAGTTTCTTGTTCATTTTTGCTTCCCCTTCATCTCCATTTTCTGTACTTTCAATTCATATTCCATCTTCTCCCCCATCACATTCATTTTATTTACCATATAAATCTCTTTCAAGAGCTTGTATTTCACATTCTAACTAGTTTTCATCTTCATACACAAACTTATATCCTGAAATTACTTTTTTAGCCTCCATTTCCAAGCCTTCAAAATGGCTTACCAACTGCTCTTCTTCTCCCACTTCTTAATTTTTAGTTTCTTGGTGTTCTAGGGAGGATAATAACTTCTTGATCACTTATTATTATTATATTTTCATGCTTTCTTAAATAATGACTTATTTTTAACCTCTTTTTCTTTCTCTCTTAGCATCTTCTTCCTTTCTTTTGTTTCACATTGCTTGAGTCTTTTTGCTATTGATCTCAACTGTAAATTTATTTGCATTCTCTTTATATTCTTTATGATCTCTCTAATTGTACATCTTTCTTTCTTCCTCATCACAAACTCTATCCCTTGAATTTTCTCTCTTTCTTTCAAGAGTATCACTAGATGCTCTACATATTTCTTAAGTTCTGCAATCTCTTGCTGAAACCACATCTCACTTTTTTTCTCTTTTTCTTTTTTCTTTTTTTCTCACTTTATTATTTTTCTCTTTTCCCATGTCTAATCATCTTGACCAAATCTATTTGATACCTTTTCAAACTCGAATCAATACTCAACTCTTGATATTCTACTTTTTGTGTTCTTGCTACAAAACCCTCAACTAGGTCTTTTCAAGTATATTTTTCTCCATCCTTCACCAAATCACAAGTGTTAGTTATCCCATCATATATAAATTTCTTGTCAAATTTCAATGGTCTAGCCAAAATAATATGGCAAACATCCATAGGAAATATATCACAAAGAACATCATCTTTGAATCTACCAATTTGAAAAGAAACTCTACATTGTTCATTCACAAGAACTTGATGATTCTTTTGCACCCAAGCTACTCTATACGGTGTATGATGTTTTAGTCTTCTTAAATTCAATTTCTTAACCATTTATTCAGAAACAAGATTATATGTGCTAACATTATCAATGATAACTTCACAAACCTTACCTTGTGTCTTGCATCTTGTCCTGAAAAGGCTTCTTCTCTGCACTGGTTCTTTATCTTACTGCTGAAGTAGTACTCTCCTCATGAGTAATGATATCCCATCACCTTTTCCACTATGTTCATCATCTATCATCTTCATTTCTGCATTCCATACTTCCATATGAGTCATTCTTGACCCCAAGCTTCTAATCTCATCCTACATGATTCTCTAAGCATCACTAATTTCATTCACTTTGGTTAAAAACTCACTTTGTAGCAATTCTAGGATCTTCTTCTCCATATTCATCTTGTTTACCTATAATTTATATCTTTCATACAACAAATATCAATTAAGGAATGTGTAATCTTTTTTATATACTTACTCTGATACCATTAATGATGAAGGTTACCCCTCATTATCACCCACCTTGTACTTATTTTGACAAAATCTTGAGTATGACTTGTTCTAGGACTATTTCTAGTTGTCAAGTTGTCTTAAAATATTCAATGAAACCCTTAAGGAATAGAACCATTTATAAGTATCCTAACAACACCTACTCTATTTCAACAGTCTCTTACAATGCCAATGCAATCATCCATCTTGATCTAATATCATGAAAAGTGGAATTGACATTCACATACCTTTGTTTTCCTCCATTTGCCCTTATTGCATAGCTTCAATTATAGTCAAAGGATGATATTTTGTTTTCACAAGTTCTCCTATGGCTATGAACCTTATTTAAATTCTCATTCTCACATAATTTTAACCACCAAAAAGATTATAACCCATGAATACATCATTGTTCACCAAGATATGCTAAGACTACCTTATAGTGATCTCAAACCAATGTGCTTAGAATAATCATAGTAGGAATGAAATAGAAACAACCATATCACTTTATAATCATTTACAAGTATCCCTTAGCTCTAACAAGATGCATGTTATATTTTAATCTTTAGGTCTTTTTCGTTTTTCCACAAATCAAATTTGTCTTTTCTTGTAATGGATTCTTACTAGCCCTGATTTTAGGAACAGTGGCATTGTCGGAATAAGAAAGGAGTTTCAAGATACCATTTCATACATTTAGACACCCATGTTTATATTTTACCTTCCTCCAAAGTAGTAAGAATATTATCCTACTCATAAACCCTAATCCTTTATTAATGACACCTCATAATTAGGTCTTTGACTGTGAAATTTGTCTCAAACCTAGATTGTTAATGATATTTTCACTTTTCCATCGTGGACTTCTAAAATTATTCAATAATATTCAAATATACTTTGAGATAGACCTTCCTTTCAAATTTTATCTCAAAATTCAATGGTTCAAGGGTTCAATTCTCAAACCCTAACTAGACTGTTACAAACCCCTATTCTAAGCCCGAGAAGGGTATATTTGACATAACTTGCATTTAGATGACATTCAGGATCTAAAACTTGTTGTGGAGGACTATTGCAATGATACTCACATTATAAATTTAGTATAGGTTTGAGTAAATGAGCATGGTTTCTCCTTTGTTGGGATAACTACCTTATGTATATGTAACAAAAAAAATTATCACTATATATTGAGTTCTAGGTTTGTAGTTTGATCTAGAAATCACTTACACAATGAGACTCATTTCATGAAATCACCCTCCTATTTTCTTGAATCCCCATTCATTCATCTTATGAAGAATGAATAAGCCATTTACTCAAAACTGGTAATTGCACAGTCAAGATACTATGTTAGCCATCCAATAAATTGGTTATAGAATATCACACTCCAAGTTATTGTTATTGCAAATGACTGAGCCTTCTCTTAGCTCTTGTAACAAACTCATGTCTTCCACTGATCTTTTAAAATAATCTCAATCATGTTTAATACACCTTTTCTGGGAGTTATCTCAGTCATGTACAAGTTATAGTCTTAAAATTACACAACACAGATTAGAAAAAAAATGTTCAAGGTTTAATCTCCTTACTAGAACAGAGCACTCATGGTTTTAAATATTCAAATGCTTCTCAAAAGGTTCCAATTACACTCCTTATGCAAATAGCAAAACATACATAGTCTCACAATTCTTACCCTTCATTCTTAGCACAAAGCAGTCAAGATCTCAAGACTTTGACTAATCTTCTAAGATGGAATGGATTTAAATAAACCTTCACTACATATGTGAGGAGAGTTCACCATTCACTTATAATACATTTCAACTCAGAGACTCTTCAAAAAAATCAAGCCAGTTTTCATGTAAAAATACAATCAAAAACCTTTTCAAATCTAAAATAACACAATTCTCAAGAAAGAACCTTTGAATTCTAATTACATGAACCTTGATCATTCAAATGATGATATGAGGCTGCTTAAAATAAATTTATATATAGTATTCCATATTCTTTATAACTGACTCTTTCCTCCTAGAGCCTTTGAATAACATATTTAACATTTATTACATCCTATAAGAGCTTGTAACCTAGGTCTAAGATAAAATTGCAACTTGACTTGTTCTCTAGACCTTAATAAAACCTCTCAAGACAATTAAGGACCTTATTGCACCCTTTACATGCTTTGAAAATTCCTAAGATTAGTTTTACAAGCCAAAATCCAACATAATTCTCTTATAAGAATTTGAATTTCATTTTTGAGGGAAACCTCCTAGTTTAAATTCCTTGATGACTTAGACCAACTTAAGCATTTAATTGGAATTATTGGGACCCTATCGACATCCTAAAAAAAATTCCTAGCTTAATTCATCCCAAAATTTTCTAATTTTGTACAAAAACCCAAAAATGCCTTGTTGGAGAGAAGATGCTCTTACATCACCAAGCTTCCCCATGCTCCATGTACAATCTCCAATTCCCATCTCCACCAATCAACTTGTAAATAAGTTGTTTTCCATTCAAATATCCATAAATTGAATTCAAATTTTGGCCATATCTTCCTCTTGATTATGCCTTCTTGATAATATAAGAATTGTGCCATGATATTCCCCCATCAAAAATATACCCCTGATTGTTTTTTCCAGCCATTATAACCCTAGTTCACTTAAAAAATCCCCACAAGAGAATAATTTCAAAATTGGATCATCCACTACTCTAATTAATCCCATCATTTTGAGCTATTGGACATGATCTAAGAAGAATAATTGCTGCACTTGTGAACAAAACCATCATTCCCTGTTAAAAATACTTACAAACCCATGTGCTATTTTTTTTTGCATTTTATCTCAAAACCTACAAGAGGATCCCTTTAAAATTGGAGAATTGTTTCCCCTCACTTATATAGTTATAATGAATTAAAAATTTCTCAAATTGGACAAGAATTTCTCTTGGAATGAAAAATTGAAAATTTCCCACTTTCTTATTAACACTAATTTTCAAGATTTTCCCACGGATAGAACTTGTATTTTAAATTCATGTTGATTCTAATGAGATAATCTCACCAAATTCAGAACGTCTATTTGTCTTGGGAACATATTTCTAATGAATCAATTCACATCCAATTTGGATTTTATTCACTCTCATTTTTTCCAAAATACCAAATCAACTACCTGTAACATTAAAATAAAATCAAATTTGTAGATTTTTGGAAATGGTTGCAGAATCCATTTTCACTTGCACCATAGCATTCTCACCACTTTCTAAGGCTATTGGGATCATAAAAATGTAAAACTAAGCTCCAAAAATTTGGATATAAGCCCATTTCAGTTCTAGTGGAGCACGTGGATTTCAATGATCTGAAGTAGAGGATGGAAGAAGGAAAACTCATTTTTGGACCTAAGTTAGAAAGCACATGAGGATTGTTGATTACAAAACATACACTTAAATAATTCAAATAATTTCATGACTAAAACCATGGTTGTGGTATATTCTCAATCCCCATTCAAGAGGTGTGACAAGAAGTTCTCACATGCTTCCAGAAGGCATTTTTCATTCAGTTGGCGTTCAATTATATCACACCAATAGGAAGTGTCTCAATTTAAGATGATTGCATTGTTGTTATTAATTATTCTCAAGAGATATTTGATATGGTAGAATCCAAAAGAGCTCATGGATACCAAGTATAGGGCATGTATGATGCGATTTCCTTCTTCAGAATGATCATAAGATAATTTTTTTCTCATATGCAAGAAGTGAGATCATATTCATATAAAAATTTTATTTCTACATCCTACGATTGTTCACAAAGATGAAGAGTTGAAAATGATTACGCATGAATTTTGAAAAATAATGACGCATCCCAGATAAATTACCAACAAATATTGGAGAAAATACCAAGTTTGCAGTAATACAACACTACAGTCTTGTACGCTTCAAAATGTAGGATGGGGATATGGGCCCATGGTGCAAATGTCCATGTCCATTTACAGCCAAATATTTCGAGTGCATGGTGAATAGGATCAAGGACGTGCAAAATTTGACCTTTCATGATGATACGGTGGATTCCAATTTACATATCATGCACGATGCCTATAGGTATGATTCTAGGCCTGCATATTTGGAGAAATTAGAGCCAAATACTTTGGATTTGCACCCCCAGTTGAACGTCACAATAAAGGGGATGATATGCAGAGTCTTTGTACTTTTAAGGCCAATAACACATGGTGGAATAGAAATGGAGATTACAAATACTTTCCTTCCACATCCTAGGAGAATTTTTGTACCACCTCTAAAGAGAATGCGCAAAGATACTCTTGAGGAAGAGGAAGAAGAGGAATGTGGGCTTGAACACTCATTAAAAAAGAAAATGTACTATATAACAAGGAAGAGTGGTGATGGCACAAAAACATCTCAGCCACCTAAGAACAATACAAAGGAGAAAAAAGTCAAGCACAGGGATATCAAGTCGTTTCTAGTGAGGAGTCCAGTGAGGAAGAAAAGGGAGAAAATTTGTTGGAAGAGCTTGAGTGCGAATGGGATGAGAAGTCGAAAAACAAGAACATAGAAGAAAATAAACAGTCTGGCACCACAAAGGGGGAAAATTAATAAAATTCCACCTAAAGATAACACACCTGTGTTTGAGGAAGTACAAAAGGATACAAAAACTAATGATACTTATGTCATCATGGAAGATAAGGGTGCATAAGGTGGGAATATCATAGGCGCATTTAATATGAAGAAACAGAGAATGAAGTAAAAATTAGTAAGGAAGTGGTGGACTCCTATTACAATAGGTATTTACCTTAGCTCATGTTCAACTATGTACTTTATTTACCTTTATTGTATTTATCCTCACCCACTTATGTGTGTGGATATTTCTTTTTATTTATATATTATGGAGATATTATTTAGTTGTTAGGTATAGTTCTTTCCTTGATATATGGTATTGAATAATTTTTTCCTTTATCTATGTTATTGACTAGATCCTTGATGTCTAGTTCTTTCCTAAATCTCTAGTCTTGACTAGTTCTTTGACGATTAGTTCTTTCCTAGATCCTTAGCCCCAGGTCATATGGTATGGTCGTATGAGGGTTTAAAGCTTGTGATTCCTAGTACTAGGTGCTTAACTTTGACCCCCTTTAATTTAAGTTTTGTGGTGAAGGAAAGAGCATTTTATCCTGTTTTAGTGGCAACTAAAATAAATAGTAGAGCATAATATTGAAAAGCTTGTATCTTTTGATTGGTAACTCATATTTGAGTGTCATTTTTTACAAAAGTTATTGTTTTTTTGTGCTCTTTCCATTGGAAATATTTATTTTAATAATTTCACTATAATTATAAAGTGTCATATTGTAACACACACTCATTATAAAGTGCCAAAATCTAGGGAGGCTCTTGTTGCATTGTTTGGTTCTTGCATGTATTTTGGTGATTTTTTTAGAATGATGTATTTATCTACTTTTGTATTAGATTATGTTGAGCCATTAACAACACATAATTATCACACATGGAAACCAAGAATGAAAACAATAATTAAGTGGAAGGATTATGGGCTTTAACTTCTTTAGAACAACTAGTGTTCACTAGAGAATATGAAAAATTCTAGTACCAGTGCAAGTTTGATGAGTGTATGGGTTTGATAGGAACTTATGTAAGTGATAGTATTATTTCATTTTGAAAAGTGTGACTCTCTTTTCAAAATATGGGAGAAATTAGAGGATTTATTTAGTAAAGTGGATCATATGAGAGCCATGTAACTTAAAATCGAGATCACCTTTCTTAATCCTGAAGATTTTCCAAAAATTATATACTATCTTACCAAGTTCAAACCTTTGTTGACACAGTTGAAGGGGAGAGGAAGAGATAATAAATATGAAGAGTGTATTTACTTGATTCTATTCAAGTTTAGAGGACTATTTCAAATCTTTTCTTCTACCTTTTTTTCTAGCATGGATGCCTTAGGTAACACATTCAAAATGCTTGACTTAGAAACATTTTGTGAAAGACTTATGCTGGGCCTCAGAATATTGGCTAAGTACAAGAAGGCATGTGGGTATGTGGGGTGAAGGTGCATAGGATAGGGGTTTTATAAGGGTTTAGAAAAACCCATGGAGTGCGTGCAAGTTAGAGTAAGGGGTTTTGGGACTTAGCCATATTTGGCATTCCTAATAGCACACTAGAAAAGTGTGACCTGACTGAGCATGTGGAATGGATAAGGTGCCAGCCTAACAACTTGGTGGTCAAGAACAGAATATTCCACATGATGAAAGGATCCATAAATAAATCATTGTTGAGAGTGGAGAAATCAGATGGGAAGAAGCATGCTCCATTAAAGGACCACATGGACACTTGAAAATCCATCTATTACTTTAGTAAGGAATGACGATGGATACAAAAGCTATATATAGAGATGCTCGGGTAGAAGGAGGGGGAATACTTTTTGATAAAAGAGTATGGTCATTGACATCATATAGTGATTAAAGAGGTGAAGCTCTACAAAAATAGTAAGGGGTTCTATAGACTCTCATTACGAGGACTATAGGAGAGATGGCATATCTAGAGGGATGGGTCTATGATAATTTTTATAATATGGGAAGCATAGTTAGGATTTTTTATGAATGAGTCTTATCTACATTGATAGATTAGTTTGTTATGGCCTTAAGTAATGTAATGTGGTTACTGAACTAAGATCAATGAGTAATATATGGTTCTATTCTAAATATACATTGTTCATGGGTGTAAACCCTAGTGCATCTTCTTTATATTATGAATCAGATTTGTTCTTTGTTTGATATTTGTCTTGTTGTCTGAATGGATGCATTAATATAGTAACTCCTCCTAAGCTTTCAAAATGAATGCATAGTTCTTTTCCTCTTTGCATCTAAGTCTTTTTCATAACCAATGTATTCTCACAAGACTCACATAAAATAGGGGATTGACACCCGCGCATGCCTCGAGTGAGCACCCAACACCCGCTGGGTGATAAGGCGACGCGCATGGGGTTAGACTATTATTCTAAGGGCTTAAAAAATTATTACATCTTGGTTCCATTACCAAGAACTCTTTTCAAAAATTTTGTGAGAAATGGATACATCTACATCTTGGTTCCATTGATGTGTCATGACTAAGCGCTTGACCTTGGAAAGTGTTGAAGCAAGGTTCAAGAGCACGAAGGATGATTTTTCTCGAAGATTCAACACTAGAACTAAGTTTAATACATGCAGATGGGTAGAAGAGCACCTGTACCATGAGCTATATGAGACTTTCTTCTGTTAGTTTCTAGTAGAACTGTATGAATGGATTTCAACATATGCATCTAGATCAAGTTGGTACTTTAGATCACACATATGGACCCAAGATGATTATCAGAGGCTGCAGGATGTAGATCTTACTTGGATGTGTGTTTTTGATCACTGGTGGAAAGGAGTGATGACCAATTATGCTCTATAATACGCCATTTCTACATATTCTTTCCCAGAAAGTTCTGAGTTTGAATTCTTGAGGGATCCCAAAGGATTGTTTTTATGTGTTATCCCTTTGGCTATGAAGATCTTGATCATTACCTTAATTTTAGAGGCATTCCCTATGGACGACTAAGCTTCTCTAAGCCTTAGGTAAGGAAGCTAGGGTGGAGGAAGATGATGGAAATTGTGGCCGAAAAGGAAAGATAAGAGAGACGACTCAAGTATAGTGAAGCTTGTGAAAGGGAGAAGGATAGACAATGCGAGGTTGCAAGTGTGATAGATCTATGGAGGTAGATGTTTCAGGAAGGATTTCAGGTTCATGCAGAGGATGTGGAACCCGAGCAGGCTATGCTACCCCATCCTGGAAAGCACGAGAGAGAAGCCCCTTCAACTTCTGATGAGATTTTTACATGTGGAGAAAGGAGAGCCACATGTGCGTATCTAAACCCACCTAGTGACCAACCCCTGATGCTTGGTTTTCCAGATCAAGGGAGAAGTATTGTTAACACACTTGGTATTGGTGGAAGTAACCGATCTGTGCCTAGGAGAGATAATTTATTGTTTGGAACATCAATGGCTGCACAAACCATTCCTGTGTTTAGAGGAATTTTTTGGCAAATTGTAAGCACACAAAATTTAGGCATCGTGTCTGGGAGTGGCATGGGATACACATCTGGAAATGGATCAATATCACAAACTATTGGCACACAGTTCAATGGGACATTGGGAACACTAAGCACAACCACTTCAGGCTCATTACCATCTGGAGGTGGAACTAGTGGATCTAGAGGCACAAAGACCGGATGGATCCATTGGATCTGGTAGGGGAGGAAACACCGGAGGGAACCAAGGTTCTAGATCAAGAGAGAAATGGCCTTAGCCACCTCTGCAAGTATTTTTTAAGATGTATTTACACTTACCAGACTGCATAGGTATTGAGAATACTACAGAAAACTTGCACTAATGTGAACTACTATGGCACACAAAGGGAATCACTACCCCAGAGTGAAAAGTGAGTCAGTTTGCAATGAAGTTGCAAGGGTGCGTGCATAGATGGTACCGGAAGTATGACTCACATCAAACAGTGGTGGATTACATCATGTTTAAGAACACATTTTTAGTAGAGTTCCATATCCTTGAGTTCAAGAAGAAGAGCCTAAGTACTCTGAAAGATATCCAACAAGGAATGACAGAGAGTGTGCAGGAGTATGACGCACGGTTCAGAACTCTCTTGTCAAAGATATCCTATGAAATTCACCCTTCTTAGCATTCTTAATGGTTTATTGGGAGATTGATAACACCATTTAAAAGGGCACTGTCACACAAGAATTTCACAAACCCGTGCAAGGCCTTGGAAGCTACCCTGTGAACTAAGGATGTTGGGAGCATTGATACTGGTGTCAGCCCTTTTCTAGAGGCTCAAATTGCTGCCATGGCCAAGTAGTTAGAGAATTTGTCTAAAAATTTAGTGCATGAGGTTTGTAGTGGTCTCTGGTGCACAGACTGTGAAGTGGAGGGGCATACAAAGGATAGTTTCCCTTGGAATTTGGTACGCACATGGCGATAGACTGTGAGATTTTCCATGGGGATCATGATGCAAGTAGATGTCCTCTACTACAATGCTCCATCTGCAAGAATGTTTCTTGTTATTATAAGATTTGTACCTTGACGACCCATGATACCAAAGATTACAGGTTGATTGACCAGATTCATGATGCTATTGATCTTGATGTGCACTAGACTAGCCTTGCAATAAGTTCCAAGGAAGATGATCGCTGCTATGAAGGGTGCGAAGAAGGAGGAGTGCACGAAAGAGGTTTTCGTGGAAGATTTCATGGTTGCAGTAAATGCAGCAGAGGAAGAAGTGAGTTCTTGTGAGGAAATTGTTATAACTGTTGATCTACAGAGCATTATAAGTATGAATGTCTTAATCTGTTGCAGTGCTCGTGGTGCAGAAAGAAGCATAAGTATGAGGAGTTCCCTGATTTGTTTGAGCACATGAGCCAAAAACACTGGAAAGACAAAGGCACTGGGATGGTGAGCATAAAGAAGGCTGACCCATAGTGGATGTCGAGATTGGTGTGTGAGTCTGGATTAGAACCTGTAGTAGTGGTGATGCGAGTAGAGGCCATGTGCACCAAGGAAATGCCAAGATAGAAACTGGTTGTTTAGAAAGAAGTGGTACATGGGAATTATCCAAACCCTGCTCATCAAAAATAGATTTATCAAGAGACTATGGATGTTATCCGTACTTTACAAGGAGAGATCCAATGTCTAAAAGAGTAGTCGAGGAAGTTAGAGAAAATGAAGACTGTTAAGGCTCCGTAGAAGGACATGGATGAGGTCAGGGAAGTATGTAGGATGTTAAGGAAAGATTATATTATTCCCTTGCTAGGAGAATGACTATGGGACAAGGTACCATGCACTGGATAAGAGCGTGAAAGGTAGGTTTTACATGTAAACCTTCCTAATCATAACCTTTACTATGATAAAGAGATCACCTTGAATGTAGTTGTTGATGGGTGGATTTTGAGTAATATCCTCATTGACACAGGAGCAGAGGTCAATGTTCTTACCTTGGATGCCTGGCATCAAATGGGAAGGCCCACATTACAGCCATCTTTAAATGTGATGTATATGGCGAACAAGACAAAGGCCATGCCCATTGGAGTCTTGAAGGATGTGGTTATCATTATTCAAGGGGAAAAATTCACTGAAGACTTTGAATTCTTAGCCCTCACCAAGGCAAAAAAAATTCCAGCATTGCTTGGGCACCCATGGTGTTACAAGAACAATGTTGACCTGCGGTTTAACAAGGGATATATAATTTTTTATAACAAGGAGGAATGGGTCATCATCCCTTTGACAGATGGGAAATCAGTGCCCTATACTAAACCCTTGGGAGAATAATTCCTTGATAGAATATATGTGTGCTCCATCAAAGATCCTGAGATAACTCATCCTATAGAAGGATTTGTCTAATTTGAAGATTCTCAGTAGCTGAGTGATACAACTAGCTTAACATGTGACAATTGGGTGCAGGGGACTTATGAGTTAGTTGGGTGACAGTTGTGAGGATATGTAACAATGGTAACAAAGGCGCGCTCAGTCAAGCAACTAGGAGGAAATAAATTTTCAAGTTACTCTAGAGGAGCCTACCCTAAATTTTTCTCATGATAAAAGGAGGCTCGGTGGAATAATGAGGACGAAAGAAGGGGAATTCTCAACTACAACCTACTCGGGACTATAGCACGTTGGTGGGCTACACATCGTGTGAGTATTTTAGAATGGCACGAATTGAGGATCTCATTCTCAGTTAGGTTTTCCATAAGTAACGTGTTTACTGTCATACAAGACTACCATGGAAAGCAACCCACCTCATTTCGTATCCGAACTTGTGAGAAGGCTTGTATGGGAGGAAAAAAAGTTGTACCACCATCATTATGGGTACATAATTTGTATTCCAATTTGTAAGTTTTTGCATGCACATGGTATATCCACTCAAAGAAACACTGTAAGACAAAGAGTTGGTAAGAGTTAACAGCTGATCTCATTCAAGATTTTGAGTATCAGAGTACTAAGCCATCAATGGATAAGGTGTTGCAAGTTTTCAAGCACCTTACAATGGGAGATAGAGAAATTGTAGAAGATATATTACTAGAGCTATTGGACGAATCTAGTTTGGAGACGTGCTTTGATGAAGAGGAATCAGAAGAGATGCAACTTGAGCACGTGTGCATGGAGAAGGAAAATGAAAGATGGTTTATGTGATCAATGGTGAAGAGATGGAGAGTCTGGATGTTAATCATTCTATAGCTACACATGAATTCATAGATAGTTTTGACGAGAAAGTGCACGTCTACCATGAAACCCTGAAGACAAAGAAGGTTAACATTGTTTCAGAGGCAAAACCTAAGGAAGCTATCATTGGGGATTATTGGTCAGAGAAATAAGTTTCAAAGATCATTGATCTGTTGCATAATTTACAGGATTTTTTCCCACATGGGTACCATGAACTCAAATTCATCCACCATTCCTTGGGGGAAATGAGGATCAAATTGAAGGAAGGTACGTGCCTGATTTAGAAGATACCTTATCATATGAATCCAAACTTGTGCATACGGGTCATGCAATAGATAGACAAGATGATCACTTCAGGCATCATTGAGGCTGTGGATGAATCAGAATGGACAAGCCCAATGGTCATCAATATCAAGAAGGACGTAAGGATAATGATCTGTGTTGACTACAGGGACCTGAATGTAGTATGTGTCATTAATCCTTTTTCAAACCCTTTATAAAATAAATTTTGGAGGGAGTGGTCGGGCACGAGTTCTATTCCTTCACGGATGGGTTCTCGGGGTATCACCAAATTAGGATAGTAAAGGAAGACCAGAAAAAGACAACTTTTTCCACTAGGTGGGGAAGTTTTTCCTACACGGTCATTCCTTTTGAATTGAAGAATTCACCTACTATGTTCTCACGCATTGTGGTACAATTATTTCAGGACTTTATCCACAAATTTCTTCAAGTCTACCTGGATGAATAGACTATGTATGGGCTAGTAAAAGACCATTGTGATAATTTGAGGCTGATGTTTGAGAGATGTTGGTAGTTGAGGATATCCCTCAACATTAAGAAATGTGTCTTTTCTACTCCATTTGGAACCCTGTTAGGACATATTATATGTAAGGAATGCTTGTTAGTGGATCCTGCCAAAGTTGTTATTGTGGGATAGGGAGAGCCTACTAGTCAGAGAACAGTGTGCAGATTTCTTGGGCATACAGGGTACTACAAGAAGTTCATCAAAGGATATGCCAAGATTGCTACTCCCTTGGAGGAATTACTAAAGCACAAGAGTTCCTTTCATTGGGGAGAGGCACAACAGAAGGCATTTGACACTTAAAGGATAGACTTGTCACTACACCCATACTACACTTTGCTTCTTAGGATAAGCCTTTCCATGTGCATGTTGATGCCTCAGGAATAACCACTAAAGTAGTACTATCACAACCTAGTGAGGGGATTATTGATCACCCCTTATGTTTTACAAGTAGAAATTTGACTCTATCGAAATAGAATTATACCACTACTAAGCGTAAGGCACTGTCAATGATCTACACGCTACTTAAGTTTAGATAGTATCTGTTGGCAACACCTTCATATTCTATACAAACCACATAGCGTTGAAATACTTGGTAAACAAGCTTATCTTGCAAGGGTGCATATGTCAATAGGTCCTATTATTTCAATAATTTGAGTTCACAGTGGTGGTAAAACTAGGAAAAAGTAACTCAAGATCTGACCACTTATCAAGGATTGACTTAGGAGAGGACGCATAGAGTATTGAGGATACCATGCCAGACATGCAATTGTTTAGGTTACGGCACGTACCCTCAGACTTGGAAGATATTTTGATGTTCCTCAAAATAGACATGGCATCGGAGGGGATGAAGGCTTTAGAGAGGAACCACTTAGCGATATGCGCCGCACCCTACATGTTGATTAGTGGGGATTTATACAAGTTAGGACGTGATGAGGTTTTGTGCCAATGCATATTGGAACATGAGCATGTGGCAGTTACAGAGGAAGTAGATGGTGGGATTGCAGGAGGACACTATGTAGGAAATGCCACTGCATGAAAGATTCTAATGGCAAGGATTTGGTGGGAAAGCGTCTACCTAGATTTTATTGAGTTTTGTAAGGCCTATGATCATTTCCAGTGCCTTGGAAAACCTGGAAGGAGGGATGAAATGACCTTGAGACCTATAGCCAGACACTGAACCATTTTAAAAGTGGGAAATTGACTTTGTAGGACTAATTTCACCTATTACATGAAGGACTAGTTCGTGCTACATCATTACTTTTACTAATTACTTGACAAGATGGGTAGAGGAAACACCTACAAAGGATTGCATTGTAGTGACAACAATTACATTTTTATGGGAGAACATAATCAACATGTATGGATGTCCTTTGAGCTTGACTAGTGATAGGGGTACACATTTTTTAAATTAAATGGTTAGGATTCTCTTAGCAGAGTTTAGGGGTACACATTTTCCAACCACTTATTGATTTCAAAATTTTGTGTATGCGCAAAGTACCGCACATCTATTTAAGTGTGGGGTGGATTAGTGAAGGAGTAGTGTAAAGTGAAATATAAGCTGGCAGTGAAAGTTATATCAAATGGCCCGGTTGAAGGAGAAAAACTGCGTAAGGTTGAGAAAGCACAGAGGAAAGGTGGACAAGAAAGGTCGGTGTCAGGATAAGGCTTTACAAAAACCAAGTACATAGAAAAAAAATCATAGGAACAACATGAGGTAGGCAATAGAAAAAATAAGGTCAAGGACAAAAGAAGTGCCTTCAGCACTGCAGACACGCGTGTAAGAGTATTTAGTCATTTCATATTTTTGTGTGCCAGAAGGTTGTAATATTTTTCAAGTAGTTTTGGGTGCATGGGTATGGGTGCTTAAGGTCAGATTTAGTGGAAAAATCTGCATTTAATGCTAAGTATGTTGGTCAATGGTGTAGCATTTGTTGCTTGAAAGGAGGAAAAATCTATAAGTATGATGTTGAGCACATTATTATTTACCTTGCTATTAGAAGATTGAAGAGCTCTTGCGAACTAGGGCATCCATAAAGAGATATTTTGTGAAGAAATAATTTTAGAGATCTAATTGTGTGACTAGGGTTGATCTACAAACCAGAGTGGAAGGATTACATGGGCGTAGGGAAGAAGTTTCAAAGGAGTACACTATCTTGTGGAAGATCTTTTCCAAGTTAGGGTTCTACAGCTAAGGCATAGAAATAAAAGGATTCTCTCATCGAATTGAGCCAAAGGATTGAGCATAGTTAGGAAGCAGATCAAGGAAGACAGGTTTAGGGTTTGGCTAACAAGTAAAAAAAATGACACCAAAGAAGGCAACCATTCCACCAAATAAGAAGGGCAAGGGAAAGCAAACTACCACAACAAGTTCTAATGAGGAGTGGTATGCAGACATGCAGTAACTAGATGGAGTATTATTGGGGAAAGAATGGGTATTACACATGAGGAAGATGGTTATGAGTGAGTACAATCATCACACAAGTACAACAAAGAAGGAGATGGCATTGGAACTGGTTCATCTAATAGATAAGAAGACACCATAAGGGATGCCAATCTACAATGATGAAGTGAAGCTGAAGTTGGGTAAGGCTAGGTTGTTACAACTATATGAGTTGCCCTATTTTGGAAATCCTGAGTGATTATACCAATGGTTAATGTCATGCATGCACAAGGACCAATTCTATTTTTTGGGTTGTAAAATGTGCATAACTCCCTAGCTCATATCAAATTTCACCAGCTTGATTTTTGAGGGAGACTCCATAGACGATAACTTGGAGTATAAGGAGGGGATAAAGGAGACAGTGGAGACCTATGAATACAAGAAGGGTTCAAGCTATTTCAATATCATAGATATCCTTGACCCTGTTGTGAGGATGGTCATGCGCTTTGTTACAAAGATGAATGGTTAAGAAAGGTGGACACAAGTGAACAAGGCATGGTTAAACATATGCCAGAAGATATCAACAGGAACCATTTACAACTTGTTCACCGACATTTTTGATGAGATCATTAGTAGCATGCAGGAAGGAGAAAAGATAATGTTTGGAAACATTATCCTCACCATTCTCTTCTTGGATATTAGAATGCCCGATGGGCCAGAGAAGTTCATATGGGAATACCCAAAAGAGGATCCCTCACCCACGAAAAGATTTGAGAAATATACCTATGACACCATGACGGCCACTCACACAAGGCACACTTGGAGAAATGGTACAAGAAAATGCATGATGCATTTAGGGCAGAGTGGAAAATACCTGAGCAACTACCCATGCTCATAGATGAAGAAGCTAATTTTTTTGTATATTAGCACTTCTGCATCGAAATATTCACTTTGACGAATGGTACTAAGAGTCCATAGTGCGACTTACCATTTTCATTCATCATGTAATACTTCCAAGTGGGGGTCAACCATTTTAAGGAGGCCAAAAGACTAAGGTTCGACCTTAGTGAGGTAGACCAGGACCATCACGAGCTACGCCAAAATCTCGTATATCTGAAGAGGCATGCATATGTGGAGAATTATGTCTCCCACAAAGTGCAGATGATGAACCCATTGACGCTGCTAATTGCTGGGAGGAATGTAGCAAGGGTATACTTGCGCATCAGGCCAAAGTTTGAAAAGGGAACCTACCTAGAGAATGATTTCTCCATTCATGAGGACCCCGCCAGGAGGAAGAAGGTCGTGCCAAAGAATAGGGAGAGAGAAGTGCTGGAAAAGAAGGCACCAAGTGTACAAACAACACAATATGTGGGCATTCCGGAAAAAAGTGCTAAGCCAAGCACTTATGCATATAGAAAGAAGTCTCTAATTAGATAGAATACCCTAAAAGAGGAGGTGCTAGAGAAAGAGGAGCCTCCTATAAGAGAAGAGTCTCCAAGGAAGGAGTCACCCGTTGGAGAGAAATAGAAGGAAAATTCTACTATACTAGAACCACCACTTAGAAAGAAATAGAAGATGGCGGAGAGGGTAGACTAAGAGGAAACCTAGGACTTAGAGGCCTATAGGGGTGAGAAGTACGATGATGAGGATGAAGAAGTTAAAAATCATCCTTTGTATAATATACACAATTCAGGAGAAGAAGGAAGTGAAGAGAAGAATGACAAGGAGGAAGCAGATGCTCAAGGTAAAGGGGTGAGCAAAGAAGTAAACACAAGAGATCAAAGGACCCCAAGCCTCACAAAGGATAAATAGAAGAGGTCACAGAGAGATAAGTGGCAGGAATTATCAAAAATTTAGTAGAGCGGGAGGTAGATCATAACACGGATGAATTACTCAAAGAGATAGAAGATGAGAGAATTGGAAAAGAGTATGGCAACATGGGCAGAGACCCCAGCCTAGCAGTAAGATTTCCAAAGGTTGTGCGAACAAGTGGGAAGAGCATAGTGGTAGCACAAGGGCAAGGAATGGGTTACATCAATGATCCAAATAAGGTACTATGAGTGCACTTCCAGAGCATTGTGCCAAAAGAACAACTCTTGGCCATGCCATCATTTGATGTAGAAGGCACATACCCATGAACCAGGAAGACGCTATTATGGCATTCGAGTCCCACATTGATGAGCCTGAGTTTGAAGTGATTCAAGGGGAATTGATGAAAATGTCATAGAAAAAAGGGATAAATTCCTTGGTGAATGCTCAACAGTTGTCAGATGAACAAGTCTGTAATGCACTTAGCAAAGTTTTAGTTGAGGTTGAGTCCATAATTTTTGGAAGGAATGATAGGGTTAGATTCTTAGAGCAGAATTGGACGAGGAGGAGATTCTTGAGAGAAGAAAGGACCTCAAGTAGGAAGATCTAATCAACACACAACTAAGGCATGAACTAAAAGAGGAGAAGGTAAGGGTGTGTGAAGTATACAAGAAAATTTAAATGAGTACAAATGTTATTGTTTTAAAGCATCTTGACCTAGTGCCACCAGAGAAAAAATATGAATCAACCTTGCAATGATTGGAGGATCTGACTCACATCCTCACAATGGAGAGGTATCCACTCACCTTAGAATCCGTAGAAGAGGCATTGATGCACCAAGAAAGGGAGGAGAAACTGAAGGTGGTAGAAATCATTGCTCGTTATACTAGACTCCTCACCAATGTAAAGGCAGCCGCGTGTGTTGCTTAGGCTTCTTATGATAATTACACTAATAGGGATAGGGTAGCAAGCATTTTAGTTGCTACACATGAAGTGGAGATCAAGGAATTTCAAGAGAAGAATAAGGGGAAAAGATTAGAGAGGGATAAGATCCTAGATGAAGTGGAGAAGAAATCAGAAGCTAATGAGACCTTGTGGGGCTCGATCAAAAACCGGCTGAAGGATTTATATCCCCAGATCACCTACAGAATGGACACACTCGATGACCTTGGAAACAAAATGGAGGGTATTTTTTATACGATGAGTACCAAAGGGGAGGAGATGATTTTTGAGGAGGTAAGCACCCTAGTAGGTTACCTCTGTCAGCAAGCACAGAGTGAGGTAGATTCCTGAAAGAAGCTCAAGGTAGATATTGGGAATGATTTCCCACTCCTTCTTTAGCAATAAATAAATTCTTCTGCAATCCTCTCCCATTCTTTAAATCATTATTCCCTCATTCTTCATTTCTTCATTCTTTATCCCAACTATTCAACGTCCTCCATTCTTTATTCATTAAAGGAAGGTGTTCCTGAGGACGAAGAACAAGCTTAGTGTGGGGTGATGTTGGGCCTTAGAATATTGGCTAAGTACAAGAAGGCATGTGGGCACGTGGGACCTATATGAAGAAGGGTGTGGGGGGTGAAGGAACATAGGATAGGGGTTTTAGAAGGGTTTAATAAAACCCATAGAGCACATGCAAGGAAAAGCAAGGGGTTTCAGGACTTAGCCATATTTGGCATTCCTAATAGCACATGAGAAAAGTGTGACCTAACTGAGCATGCGGAATGGATAAGGTGCCATCCTGGAAACTTGGTGGTCAAGAAGAGAATATTCCACATGATGGAAGGATCCAGAAAGACATTATTATAGAGAGTGGAAAAATCATATGGGAAGAAGCATGCTCCATTAAAGGACCACATGAACACTTAGCAACCGATTTATTACTTCAGGAAGGCATGGCGGTGGATACTAAAGCTATATATAGAGATGCTCTGGTAGAAGGAAGGGGATTTCTTTTTGAGAAAAGAGTGTTGTCGATGGCATCATATAGCGATTGAAGAGTCGAAGCTCTGAATAAATAATAATGGGTTCTATGGAATCTCATTAGGAGGACTATAGGAGAGATGACATATCTAGAGGGATGAGTTTATGATCATTTTTGTAATATGGGAAGCATAGTTAGGATTTTTGATGCATGAGTATTATCTGCATTGATACATTGGTATGTTATGGCCTTAAGGAATGTATTGTGATTATTGAACTAAGATCAATGAGTAATATATGGTTCTGTTCTAAATATACATTGTTCATGGGTGTAAACCCTAGTGCATCTTCTTTATATTATGAATTATATTTTTTATATGTTTGATATTTATTTTGTTGTCTGAATGGATGCATTAATATAGTAACTCATCCTAAGCTTTCAGAATGAATGCATGGTTCCTTTCCTCTTTGCATCTAAGTCTCTATCATAAGAAATGTATTCTCGTAAGACTCATATAAAAGAGGGGCTTGGAACCCACACGTACCTCGGGTGAGCGTACACTTCCCGCTGGGTGATAGGTCAACATGCATGGGGTTAGATTGTTGTTCTAAGGGCTTAAAAAATTATTACAACTTACTAGGGAAGAATCTAAATTTTCTAGCCTTGAGTCTTCCACCTCTCAAAAGGCATTAGTTGCATCTAATCCTAAGGGAAAGGGAAAACCAAAAAGTAAAACCAAATCCACCCCTTCTCCATCTCAAAATTCTCCTAAACCCAAAGAAAATAACTCGAAACCCAAGGAGACTTCTAAATCCAAGAATAATTCTAGCATTTCATGCTCTTTTTTGGGGGGTAGTAGTCATGAAGAACATAAATGTTATAAGAAAATGCAAGCCTTAAAAGGATGCAGTCAAGAAACACAAAATTTCTATGTTCACTCCACCTTATTTTAATCAACATGTAAAGACACTTAATGTTGTTAAGAGATCTCAGTCACCACTTGTAGATAGTTGGGTTATACATTTTGGTGCTTCTCATCACGTGACTTCTTCCAAGGAGTCTTTTGTTTCTCTAGGTTTGAGTTCTACTTCCAAAAGTGAGGTTGGAGATTCTTCCTTTCTTTCTCTTAAAGGAAAATGTGACATACACCTTGATGTTGGAATTATCCAAGATGCATGGTATGTTCCTAACATCACCACAAATTTGCTTTATCTATATCAAAATTTTCATTCTGGTCAAGGAAAAATAGTGACTTTTACACCACATGGGGCAAAAGTACAAACTTTGTTGGAGCCTCATTCACTTGTTGCTCAAGGTATTGTTGATCATAGTTCTAGACTATATCACTTTGAGGGTTTTGATGGCATTTCCTCTATAGGGTCAGGATTGGTTTCTCATGTAGATTCAGAGAGTAAGCTTTGGCACGAGAGATTTGGACATCTTAATTACAGATATTTGAAGGATTTGAGCACTCATGGTATGGTAGATGGTCTTCCTAGAGTTTCTTGTCTTGAGGGAGTTTTTCATGGCTGTGCATTAGGGAAATAACACCAAGATCCTTTTTCCTAAGAATTTTTCTAAGAGATATTTTTCACCACTTGAGCTTATGCATAGTGACTAGATGGTTTTTTCTACCCCCTCTTTCAATGGAGCTAAGTATGCACTTACCTTTACTCATATAATATCTTGAGGCATGCTTGGGTTTATTTTCTCAAAAAAAAAAAGTGATATTTTTTCATACTTCAAAGTATTCAAGGCTTTGGTCAAGAAAAAATATCCTAGTTGTATAAATAACCTTCATACTTATAATGGGGGGGAGTACTTTAGAAATGAGTTTTCTAAATTTGTGGCAACTCAAGGCATTGTTCACCAGCATTTTTTTCCTCATACTCCACAATAGAATGGCTTAATAGAATGGAAAAATAGAACTTTTAAGGAAATACCTAACTGTATGATGCATTCTAGAGATTTACCTCCTGTCTACTGGGCAAAAGTTGTTTATTGTGCTAGCTACATTTAGAATCACACACCACATAGAGAACTTAAGCATTTGACTCCAAAGGAAGCTTGGTCCAACACTAAGTTAGATGTATAATTTTTTTGAGTCTTTGGGAGCCATTCTTGGGCCTTTCTACCAAAGAAGAAAAGGAAATATTTGGATAAGAAGATAAAACCCTTTATAGTTATAGGGTATTATGAGGACATGAGAGCTTATCGAATTTTAGATCCTGATACTCATGACGTTATTTTTCACACACATGTTCAGTTTGATGAGCGCTTCACTCATCATGATTATTCATATTCTTTCATGCCTCCTTCTTCTTCATCATTTCATCTTAAGGATCCTTTCTTTGAGGAGGTTGATGAGGAGGTTATAGATGCTATTGAGGATCCTATTACCACTAATTTTATCACTATGCCTAAGTGGGCTTGTACTACAGTTTCTGAGGTAACACCTTTCATACAAGATCTTTCACCCACTAGGCATCATCACACACATTCTATAAGTTTTGGGCTTTTGTGTCAGGCAGTTTCTGAGGATCCAAAGTCATTTTCAAAGGCTTGTGGGATACAAGAGTGGGATGATGCAATGACAACTAATTATTCTTATTTGATGAAGAATCATACTTGGGGATTTGGTATCTCTTCCAAAAGGAAGAAATATGGTTAGGTGTAAGTAGGTATACCAAACCAAATACACAACTAATGGGTCCATTGACAAGTATAAGGCTCATCTTGTTGCAAAGGGTTTTTCACAAGTTGAAGGTATTGATTACTCTAAGACTTTTTCACCCATTGCCAAGATGGATTATGTATGCCTTGTACTTGTTATTGCTGCATCATAGGGGTGGCCCATATACTAGATGGATGTGAAGAGTGTCTATTTGCATGGATATTTACAAGAGGAAATATACATGGAGAAAACAACTGGATTTGTTCAAGATTCTTCTCTTGTTTATAGACTCCGAAGGTCTCTCTATGGTAACAAACAAGTCCCTCGAGCTTGGTATGAGAAGATGGATTCTTTTCTTCTATTTACTAGTTTTGTTCATTGCCACTCTTATCAACAATGTATCTCCAGCATGTTGGTGAGGATATTGTGATACTTATCTTGTATGTTGATGATCTACTACTTACTGACAGATCTTCTTCCCACATTCAAAGTATTCAGAGGGATATTTTTACACATTTTAACATGTCAGATCTTGGGTTATTGCATTAATTCCTTAGTTTGCAGATTTCTCATATATATTCAGGGATTCATTTGAGTCAGCAAAAGTACACCCATGATATTCTTCGGTGCTTTAATATGGTTGATTGAAAGCCAAGTCCATCTCATTTTCAGTCTGGGGTTAATCTTACTTCCACATGTACCACTCCACTTTGTGATCCTACTTTGTATAGACAATTGGTTGGAAGTCTCATGTACTTGAACCATACTCGCCCTAATATTTCATTTACAGTAGGGATTATATCCTAGTTTGCAAATTCTCCTCATAATAGTCACTGACAAGGTGTTAAAAGTATTTTGTGCTATTTTTAAGGACTTCCAACTTTTTCCTACACTACACTAGGGGTTCTACTCAGTTGGTTGGATATACATATTCAGATTGGGCAGGTTCTATTCATGACATGTGTTCCACTTCTAGCTATATTTTTTTCTTTGTTCTTCTCCAGTTGCTTAGGCTTGCAAAAAGTAACAGGCTATTGCACTTTCATCTTCAGAGGGAGAGTACAAGGTAGTAGTTACACCGAGTAATAAGATTCTTTGGATATGATAGTTATTGTTAGAGTTTGGATTCTCATAGGATTCACTTACTGTACTTTGGTGTGACAACCAAAGTGAAATTCACATTTCTTGTAACCCAGTTGAGTACCAACGGACCAAGCATATTGAGATACACATCCACTTCACTCTTCAACACATTCAGGATGGATTTATTTTCTTGGAGTACATTCCGACTCAACAGTAGGTTGCAGACATCTTTACGAATCCTTTTGCATCACCTCGCTACCTTGAGTTGCATGGCATGCTTGGGGTTTTAGAAGTTATTCTTGGGGGGTGTTCGTGAGAACATATTTCTTTTTCTTATTTCTCTTTCCTTTTATAATGATTATTACCTTATTTTGGTTCAATATTTCTTCATGGATATATTGTACATGAGTACCTCATCATGCCTAGTTGATGGGAATCATACTGTGGATATGCCACTTTTATTTAAGGCCCTTAGGCTCATGTTCACCAAAGTACTTTATTTACCTTTATTATATTTATCCTCACCCACTTCTGTGTTTGGATATTTCTTTTTATTTATTTAGATATTAGGGGGATATTATCTAGTTGTTAGGTATAGTTATTTCCTTGATCTATGGTATTGTCTAGATCCTTGGTGTATAGCTCTTTCCTAAATCTATGGTATTGAATAGTTCTTTGATGACTAGTTATTTCCTTGATTTATGGCTTGATCTACAACCTTGACTAGTTCTTTCCTTGATTTATGGCTTGATCTACGACCTTGACTAGTTCTTAGATTATTACTCCTTGACTAGTTCCATAATAATATATGATATTGATGCTCATTTGGATCTAGTTATCATTCCTTTTAACTCCCAAGTTACCGCACATGGACTTTTTAGATGGCCCTACAAATGTCTTAAGGGCGTGGTTCTAGAGAATGGTTCCCACAGATAAGTTATATCGATAGGATTTAATGGATAAAAATGGTGGGGTCTCATGCACCAAGAAGATGTTGTCATGGAACTTGCATACAAATCTGGAGGATCCTAAGTTAGAAGTAAGTAATAATTCCCTCAGTTTCATAGAATTGAAGAGTGATCTAGGGAAGAAGTACAAGAAAGTAGACCCCATGTACTTAATATATGAAAAGGCATGCAATGCCTTGAATAAGTTGGTCATGGATGTTACGCATGGAAATTTTGATGCATGTGCCACTGTATGAGTAATGGTGGAGGATAATAAGAAGAAAGAGTGTGAGATTGAGAATCTTAACAAGGATATCTAGGGAGAATAGAAGAAAACCAAGGAGGCATACGACAAGGCAGTCGCATTAGAGAAGTAAATTTTAGGTCAATGTCTAGCCCTGGTGAACAAAGAAAGAAATGATTATAACGACAAGATGGAGTATCTTGAGGACCTAGTTAGAATGCTTTTGGTGAACATTAAAATTAGCATAGGGCCAACAGATGAAGATTTAGTGAAGGAAAAGGAAGTGAATAAGGTAGTTTTTGAGGCCAAGATTACTGAACTTGAGGACTTGTTTGTGTAGCTCAAGGAGGTAAGTAGTAAGGCCGACTTGGATTTTAACATGTACTAGAAGTGTGACCCTATCCTTAGTGTGAGGGTAAGTAATGAATAAGTAGAGCTCAAATCTATACAGGAAAAGACACCAACAAATAAGATAGAGAGAAATAAGGTTATGGTCAAGTTATTAAAGAAAAAAGAGTTGATTATGGCCAAGAAGGATAAGATAGAGCTCCAGATCAAGCAGTTTCAGAATATTGGTGTTGGAATAGTTTCAGAATATGGTGTTTACAGAATTGACAGTGGTCATTCAAGAGCTCAAGAGTAGAGTTGAATAATTGGCCCCTAACTAGATACCAGGAGTTACAGAAGCGATGTCAAGGAGGGAAATGGAAGAACTTGAGGAGTGGAAGAAATTGGAGGTCAAGTTGAGAGTTGAGTTACCAAAGCTTCTTCAAAATCCTAAGGCTTGATAAGATTCTTATATAGGTGAAATAATTCTTTTGGGAATTGAATTATTTATTCTTTAATTGATTATTCATACATCTTTGTAGAAACAATGTGGACAAATCATTTCCAAGGACAAAAATCAAAATTAGTGTGTGGTAATGTTACATAGCTGAACTGACTAAGTACATGTAGCATGTGAGGATCTAGGGTGTGTGCGAGGCAGGCATGAAGGGGCACACACATGTAGAATAGAATAGCACATGGAGGTTCGAGCCTGAGCTAATTTTTTGAACCATAGGCTAAAAATAGAAAGGTCGAGTTAGAGTGTTGATAAAGCAATTATTCAGATCCAAAGAAAAGAAAGGACACTTGGATGAAAAAAAAAGTATATATTTAGGTAAAACACATGCAGAACAAAGATGAAGGGTCATGCATGGATTGAACTATTAATATGAACAAAGAAAATATTATTGATAGGATAGTCTATTATTAGCTAAAGCACAAAGGTTCATGTATGGATTGAGTTATTAACAAAGAAAATATTATTTATAGGATAGTCTATTATTAGTTGATGTAAAAAAATATTATTTATAGGATAGACTATTATTAGTTGATGTACAAAAACATGCATGTAGTCTATTTTGAGCATGCAATCTATTTTAAGGATGCATGGGTAGTGAAGGGTAAGTCCCCACCCCAATATATATTTTTCATGTGTCTTTGTTTTGGGTACCGTGTATGAGAGACCATGTGATGTATTAGTGATATGTTGTTATATTGGCGATCATACTCTGTGCTTAATATTCAATGTTATGTAATAATTTGATGTAATGGGTTATGGAGGATGGATTATGGTAATTGGTGTGTCTAAATATGGTGAATACATGGTGAATTTTATCTTAGTTGTTATCTAATATGTTATGTTTCCTTATTACATTTGTTTCCATTATAAGTTCATGATATGGTATTTGCAATGATCTCCACTTAAATGTATGCTAACATTTTGACAAGAAAGTATAAAAGAGGGACCTAGTAGCTTCACATGCTTTGGGTGAGTGTTCAGATCTGTCTAAATGAGGTTCCAGTGCACATAAGAATTTAGGTGGAAATAAAAGACTATAACTCCTCCACTTTACGAACTACCTAAAGGATCAAGAAATAACTTTCCCAAGTTCTACAAAGATGGAAAGAAACATACATATGAGTATATTACAGATTTTATTACAGCTTATGTCATTCTTGAAGTAGGACATGAAGATGTTGTTGTTAAGATAATTATGGATTTATTACAAGATGTTGTTGTAGAATGGTTTTACTATTTATCATCTCATTCAATCACTAATTGGGAAAATATGAAAGCTATGTTTGAAGCACAGTTCAAGTTAGAAGAAGATGGCTATTCCCTTTATGCTCAATTTAATCAAATGAAGATAGAACCATAAGAGACCATGAGATAATTTGTGGCCAAATTCGACAAGTTGATTAACAAGATCCCTACTAGTGCTCATCCTACTACAAATAACCGCATAAGGTTATTTATAAATTCCCTATTGCCTAAAGTTGGATTCATACTTCAAAGAGCTCAATCAAACACTTTGGAAAATACTCAAGATCTTTCCATTGAAATAAAAGATGATCTTATCATGTCAAGGAAGATCAAGAACCATTCAACAAAAAATAAGGTCTAGAGTTCCCAATATGAAGGCACTGATTCATTTCTAAAAAGGATGGTCAATGAACTTTATACTAAAAGGAACGATAACTAGATCATACCAAGCCAAGAACTCAGATGCTAATCAAACACCATGATCAATAAGATGAAAACAATTCGTCATAATAACTTTACATAAACCTTTGTAAAAAAATGAGCAATAATATCATATATTATTATGGAACTCAAATAAATACAATGAGAATGAGCCTTGCTTATATATGAAAGGAATAAGAATCTAAGAACCTGTCAAGGTTGTTGATTTCAAGTGGGGGAGACTATGATGGATATGATGAGCCGAGCTAGCGAGATAGTTAGTGAGATAGTTAGAAAGCTAGGAGGTGAGTTGGATGATGATATGGATGTGATCATACCAATGTTTGTGCACCGAATCCCATCAAAACTTTGTAGTTGAGCACGCTTCGGCCAGAGTAGTACTAGGATGGGTGACATCTCAAGAAGTCTCGGTGTCACACCCTTTTTAAAGTGGCATGTGTAGAATCTCATTAAACTACCATTTGGGCAGAATCCCATGAAACTACCAAGTGAGTGGAATCCTGTTAAACTACCACTCAGGTAGAATCCTATGAAAACTATCAGTCGGGTAGAATCCTGTGAAAAATATCACTCGGGAGGAATCCTATGAGAACTACCAAGTGGGTGGAATCCTGTTAAACTATCACTCGGGAGGAATCATATGAAAAATACCAAGTGTATAGTCCTTGTTGGTCTGTGGATCTCATGAGGTTAGGTGATACCAGATAGATAGTGGTCAACACCTGGGGATGGGGATTCTTCATTGTAACTATGAGCATTATCGGTAGAGTCTGACTCAGTGATGTGTGTATGTGTCCTAGTGTTACCTTGGTGTACTTAGGTTGGGTTGTCATGTAAGAGTATTTGGCCTGGGGCCTTCTTTATTGTACTTTTGGGTTGTTTTTTCCTGGATTAGTTAATAAGACATATACATTCTCCCAGTTGTTTCTTATATTGTTTTTTTCCTCTTGTGTTAGAGTGAATTTCCTTTCAGTGCAGATGTTTTATGCTTCTACTAAATCAACCCATATATTTGCAACAATTCCATTGTGTTGTGAGTGTTCTTGTGCAGGTAAACACTGAAGGTGTATTCCATAGCTTTAGTAGAGTTCTATTTCCATGGAGAGAATTGAAGCGAGCAAGCAGTGTCACATGGTTACAACTCTATAAAGTTGACCTCATGACAGTTGGTATCAGAGCACAATTGGTGTAAAATTCATTATTTTTCATTGACTAGAATGAAAATTTTGATATGCAAAAAACAAATTTGTGGTGATGTTAGGAACATACAGTGCATCTTATATACTTCCACCATCAAGGTGTATATCACATTTTCCCTCAACAAAAAGAAAGGAAGAATCTCCAACGTCAATTTTTTAAGTAGAACTCAAACCTAGAGAAATAAAAGACTCCTTGGAAGAAGTCATGTGATGAGAACCACCCAAATCTATAACCTAATTGTCTACAAGTGGTGACTGAGATCTCCTAAAAACATTAAGTGATTTTTCATGTTGATTAGAAGGAGGTGGAGTGGAGATAGAAATTTTTTTTTCTTGACTGCATCCTCTAAGGCTTGCATTCTCTTATAACACCTATCTTCTTCATTACTAATACCCCTACTAAAAGAGCATGAAAGGCTATGCTTATTCTTGGATTTAGAAGACTCCTTGGGTTTTGAGTTGTTTTCTTTGGGTTTAGCAGGCATAAGTTGAGAGGGGTCAAAACCAATATGTGGTTTGACAGGTGGAAGAGTGACTGCTCTGGGTTTTAGAAGTTTTTCTAAAATTGAAGAGTAGGTTTCTCCTATGGGAGTGTATTTTTATTGCTCCCATTTAAACTGAAAATATTGAACAAGAGAAAGATTGGAAAAAGGCTTAAATTGGTTGGATGGGTGAGATGGGTTGGCTTTCAAAACTACCATGTTTGCAGATCCTTTTTATTTAGAGTAATTGTTTTTCATTTTGGAAGAAGAAGAGGTATCATTTGATTTAAAAGCAACATTCTTATTACGTAATTGTATCTTCTTCTCTTCAATGGCATGAATTTCAAGTTTTCGGGCCATAGTGATTGCCTCATCAAACATGCAGAAGGTCTGAACTTGGAGAGTTGGAAATATGTATCTAGCACAAGTCCTAGTGAACAACTCTATTAACTCAGTTTAAGGTAGTTTGAATTTGAGTTGGTTAATCAGGCTCCACCAATGAGCGACAAAATCTATGATATATTCATCTTCATATTGGCTTGTCGCATACAAGTCGATCATGGTGACCTTCTTAACAATTTTGATAGAAAAATGGTCTAGGAAAGCTTGAGCTACCTGATTAAATGAGAAAATGGAGTTCCTAGGTAGAGCACTATACCAATCCAAAGCAAGTCCTATCAAGGAAATTGAGAATTTTAGCAAGATCAAAGCATCATCACGAGTGATCAGATAACACCCATGCTTAAAATACCACAAGTGTTTTTGTGGGTCTTCTTTTTTGTTAAATCGATTGAATTTAGGCATTTCCCAATGTGTAGGGTATGGATGAATTGGAATGGACGGGTGAATAGGATCATTATAAATCTCATAATATGTCAGAGAGTTATGTGAGCCAGAGACAGATGCTTCCAATTTCTGCATATTTTCCATCATCATTTTGATAAGATAATTGGTAGGTTGTGATGATTGGGCACCCCCTACAATATAAGGGGGTAGATGAGGTGGGTATGACATGGGTGGCATCCGAGTATATGGTGGTGTTGAGTAAAAAAACTATGAAGGAGGGATGTAGGACAAAATATATATAGGTTGCAAGTATCCTAAATAAGTGATAGATGAAATAGGGGGTCATTGGTGTTAAGTGTAGGTAGGTGGAGTGGACGTAATGAAATTTGTATTAATCAGAGGAAGAGACTGCGGGATGGAGAGGAAAATGTTTTGGAAGGGATTATGGGTTACTCACACCATGGGTGGATGAAATGCAATAGGTATATGAGAAGTGGCGGGTGCAGGTAGACCTACACTCAAGGAAGTTGATAAAGGCATGGTTGACATCATAGGAGTGACTGACGTCAAAGACGTGACAGATGTCGTAGGTGCAGTAGATATCAATAATGTAGGTTCAAGCTGGGACACCACATGTGGTAAGGTGGAAGAGGGCAATGCCAAGCAAGTAGTAATTGATGCAAAATTTCTTACGAGGGTAGGAGTAATGGACACAAGCATGTCATATACAATCTACCCTAATGAATCTTGAGTGGATGAATGGGCTAAATAATATTCTAAAGCAACGGGGTTTTAATCAAGGAGTCTCAAAAACTCCTTTTCACGGGTACTGATGGTAATAGGTTGATTAGGATCCATAGGGGATAGAATGGAAGGTGGCGAAGGGCTAGGCGAGAGTAGCTAAAGGGTAGCATGGAACACAAGGGTGTTGGCTTGGCTACGGGTCAAAACCATGTAATTAATAGTAAACCTGGTAATTTTATCTCCGTAGATGGCATGAGTACAAAATGAATGGAGAAAATGGTTTAGGAAGGTTACAAATGATCATTGTTTTAATTGAAAAATTAAAACACAACGACCGATGGCGGTTGGGTAACTAGTGGCAGTGAAATAGAGTAACCGATGTCGGTTAGAGGACTGATATTGGTCATTGTGGAAAATAAAAGGACTTGCAAATTTGGTAACAAATGATGAAAATGGAGTTGATCTAAACTTTAATAGTGATTTCAGAGACACAGAGATATGGTGAGGTAAGTGAGGAAATCCTAGAAAGAACATCAATGTGGTGAATGCTGATTTGGTTAGAATGACCAAAACAGAAGGAAACCGACAGCGGTCATTAAACCAATGATGGTTAGATTAGGGAGCCGATGACAGTCATAAAAATGACACCGGTTACTGTGAAATTTGTTAAAATATGGAAATAAATGATTTTGGTGATTCAGATCAAGTAAAATACCAATCCAGAAACTGAGTATGGAAATGATTAACCCTAACACACTTAGAAAGAGTCGGAATACACCAAATATAATTATGGAGTGTGAAGGGAAAGAAGAATAGAGAGAACGAACTCACACCTCAAAACAAAGATCAAGAAAAAAGCTAGCAAACAAGAAATCCTATGTGATATATTTTATGTTTTGGATTATGACATTTTGGACTGACTTGTGAATAGAGTGGAGTTTTTGGTTTGAAAAATGATCCCTACAAAATCTTACAACTATGGATAGTTTCAGGTATGTTTTGGTGTGGGGGATTCTTCTCTGAGATGATAACTAGATAGAGAAACCAGTTTGGAGCCCACTGTCAATCCTCTGATCATGTGATCATTGACAACTTCTTCTAGGAAAGATGTTTGTTTAATAAAATGAGTAATTTATTTTCATTGGTTTGGTATAGAGAAAGAAGGGTGTAAAGTGTGCGCTACGGTTCAATTCTTCAACCATCAACTGGTCATGACTTCCAGCATATAGGTTACCCATAATTTTTTAAATGAGCTATAGATACAACACACAAAAAATTATATGCAAATATTTTAAACCCAAATCCACAAGGAAATTTGATGAAAGCAATGATGAAGAGGCAAGAGTATGTCTTTCACTAATGCAATACAAAATAGAAAGAATCATTCTTTTGAAGTCCAAATACAAGTGTCACTGAGACTAGTAGGAGAAAAATAATGTTCCAAGGGAGAAAATTTAATGTGAACTCTTTCAAAGGGAAATAGACACCCAATGATTCACTTAGGAATGAACAATGTAAAAGAACCCCTGATGGGTCCCACCGGGCGTGCCAAAATGTTTCACCTCAAAGTAATGTGATAAAATAGATAAGGTAATGGTCAAGGAGGAATACCTATGATTATGTAGATGGTATGCATGCATTGTCGAATTTGATCAAAATAAATGCGAGAGCTTCCCTTTGGCTAGGAGAAACAACCTGTATAATAAACAAAAAAAGACCACCAAATGATATTAAATAGTAAATGATAGTGGACTGCCTAGCGATTGCTAGTTTTGGGAAGTGTGATACTTCATAGATGGTTGTTAATCCATTATTTTAATTTAATGAAAGTAAATACAATAAATAAAGGTCATATTGCTAACACTTTGATTTAGGTATCTCAAAACGCTATCAACACACTAGATTAAACAGAATATTGAAACATAAACTAATCTAACATTAGGTAAGGTGTGTTTCTAGTTGGGGAAGGTCACAAAGGTGTTTGGTAAGGTCACTGGGATATCTGGTAAGGTATGGATGGAATTTGGGGGAGTTATGGGTTATTTGGTGGAGGTTTAGAAGAATACACAATAACCGATGTCGGTTTGGTGACCGATGTCAGTACAAATGTGAAACCAAAGACGGTTAAGGTGAGACCAAAATCAATAGGGGAAGTTCAGTATTAATTAAATAAAATCATTTTTTGAAATTATTTTTGATTGCACAAAGAATAGATGGAGAGTGGTTGGGTTTGTAATATTACTAGGAAGACTCGGGAATGTGTAGAGGGTAGGTATGGAGAGCCAAAATTGTGTAGGTGGTTGGGTTGATGGATTGGTGAGAAGGTGAAGATAAAGGAATACAGAGATAAGTAAAGAATAATTAAGGAAGTAATGGATCTAACCTTTAAGCAAGCACAAATGATTAAAATCAAATATACTTACTTGCATTTGTAGATCCGATAGGTGGAGGATGATAGTTGATATGTGAAGAACCTCTTTGTTCAGTGTCACAGAAATATTCCTAAAGTGTCCTTGTGAATATTCTAATACCTTGGGATGAGATTCAGATGCTTTATTGGACCTGTGGTTGAGTATTTTGTGTTGTTTAGATGCTGAGAGGCTTGGATTCACGCTTGAATGCAATAGTTCTCCCAAAACTAAAAAATGAACAAACCAGCTAAAAGGTTTCCAAGTTTTATATAACGTAACTAATGACGGTTAGGTGACCGGCGTTGGTCGAGGAATAAATGGCATCGGTTAAGGAAGGAAATTTTATGTTTACCAAAAATAGGTAGATCTTCCTAGATTTGGCGTGCTTTCTCATTAAGTCTACTTAGGAAAGTGGATTTCATGTGAGATAAGGCAAGAAGAACTTAGAAAAGATCTAGTTAGGTTTAGGAAGAATTCATAGTTAGTTAGGTCAAGTGGTGACTCAACACTAGGAGTGGTGACTCAGCACTAGGAGTGATGACTCAATGTTGAGAGTGGTGACTTGGTCATTGTGAGTTAAATTCCCCTAGAATGGGTCCAAGATGAGGTGTATAGGTGAGGTGGAGGTGTGAGGGTGAAATTAATTTAATTAAAATAATTAAATTAATTAATAATGTGAATATGAATCATTAATAACATGGCAATGGTGTTATGATTAATTAAATATATTAAGTTAATTGATTGAAGGGGACCAGTAATGTGACCCAAATTTGGTATCTACACTTGGTTATCATAGTGAGCAAGCATAACTCCTAAGGTATGTTTTGAAGTAGATATGTATAAATATAATGGCTCCCCCTCGTGAGGTGGTGTAAGCATCGGTGGTGAAAGAAGATAATGTTTAAGTTTGTCAAAAGCCTTCTGGAAATCAGAATCCCATTAAAGGTCTACATCCTTGTGGAGAAGATGATGAAATGGTTGACAATGATCAGAAATTTGTGATATAAAATGTCGAATGGATTGTAATTTACCTTGGATGTTACGCAGTTGTTTAAGATTAGATGGGGGAGGAATTTTGATGATTTCTTTAACCTTGGTTGGGTCCGCTTCAATACCTCTAATAGTTATGATGGATTATAAAAATTTTCCCATGAGAACACCTAAGAAACACTTTGTGGGATTAAGACGAAGGAAATATTAAATAAGGCGAATAAAGATGGATTCAAGGATGGAAAGAAGATCTTTGTGTCATTTATATTTTCCTAGGAGATCATCAATGTAGTCTTTGACAATTTTATGGATACGATCATGGAATATATGGGTCATATCTCGTTGATAATTGGCTCAGGCATTTTTAAGACCAAAAGGCATAGCACAGTAGCAGAAGGTTCCCCAAGGGGTGATAAAGGATGTTTTATGTTGATCGTTACCATCCATGAGGTAGAGAATTTCGTGGCCAATTGTTAGTTCAACAAGTTGATCGATGTTTGGAAGGGGAAAATCATCTTTAGGACATACAAGATTGAGATCCTGGAAATCATTACAAATATGTAACATTCCCAAGGCTTTGGATACGGGAATGATGTTAGAGACCCATTGTGGATAGTTGATGGGTATGATGAATTTAGTAGATAAAATACATTGTAATTCTTCTTTAATAAGGAGAGCCACGTGGGGGTGTATCCTACGAATCTTTTGTTTAATGGGATTAGCATTGGGATAGGTGATAATTTTATATACGATGATATTAGGATCGATACCAGGAATATCATTATATGACTAGGTGAATTCTTGGTTGTATTTTAATAAGGAGGAGGTGAAATCATGTAGGTCTTGTGGGTTTAATGATTGACCAACTTTAATTATGTGGGGTTCCTGAGGGGTTCATAAGTTAATTTCAATGGTGGATTCATTAAGAAGGGTTGATGTATTGGGTGGTAGGAATTTCTGAAGGAATTGATTCTCTTCTCCCATATGAGAAAGGATGTCTTGGTCACCGTGACATTAAAGGATATCAATGGTTGGTGAATCTTCTTCAATCATTTCTATCCAGATGGGGGGGATTTTTTTGGTGACATGATTATATGAATAAGTTAAGGTTCCTAAGGAAATAGTATTGACTAAAAACAAAGTTAGGTGTGATGGATATGGTGTCATTAGTGTCCATGGGATCATCTGACTTGGTGAATGGTGATGGTTCAAATTTAGTGATGTGTACAGATGTGTTTTATTCAGGTGAGTCGCTGGTGGGTGTTTTATATCCTAGACCATTTTTTTCATGTAGTTTAAGAGAATGTGGGGTGATTAATTCATGTATTCCTTTTTCATAATGCCCAAAGATGAAACCTTTCGAGGCACAGCAGTGAAGATACATTTGAGAAAAAAAATTATTGTATAAAGATTGAAAATTTGATGAAAAGGGCATTATATGATGTTGTTCAATGGATCAAGATGAAGGTTGATATATTCCCCCATAGACGAGTTTTTTTTTTAGATATGTGGGACCGTAAGAAATAAAATCTCCTACATCAGGCTTGTATATGGGTTATTTGTCAGGGCGACCATACACCTTAGGTGTTGGTATGGAATTAAGCATCAGGAAGTGATACTCCCGCAGCATGAGGTATTGCATAATGTCACCAAGGGAAGAATCATCTGGTATTTTGGATGAAGCGATGGTCGTGCTATTAGATGCTTAATTAAAAGATTCAAATGTAGATTTAGGTATGAGAAGGTGATTTGGGTGATATGTCATGTTATAATCAACAAAGGGATTTAGATCCGTAGAGAAAGTGAATGTCTGACATATGTGTTCGTATTTAAGGCACCACTAGAGTGTAGAAGGAATTTACCGCATAGTATGTGTCCAAGGTCATCCTAATAACATGTTGTATTGGAACTCCCATTCTATGATGTAGAAGAGTTCCGGTAAGGTTTTAACGTCGACTTTAAGAGGTAAGATAACAGTGCCTAACGTGGGTGCGATAGTATCGTTGAAGGCTAGCAGTAAAACTAGAGTTTGAGCAATGACGGTGTGAGGAAATTTAAGTTGATTGAAGGAAATGGATGATATAATGTTAATATTTGTGCCTCCATCAATCATGATCCTATTAATGAGGACATCATTGATTTGAATGGTGATGAAGAGTGGTAAGTCTTGGTCTTCTGGCCTAAGCAACGATATTTCAAATGATATTGCGGTGGATGCTTTAAGGGTTCCTATAAATATTGTGAAAGAGAGGGGATCATCTATTGGTACTGATATTGATTGGACGGATTAGATCATGGCTTGTTTATGGGAAGGTGATGATTGAACCAACTCGTAAAGTGACATCTTGACAGGAGCTTGGTGTAATTATTTTATAACAACCTTCTGTACTATGGTAGATGAAGGAGCTGCAACAATTATTGAAACCTTATCTTTAGATATTGTGGTTTGATTGGATGATTCAAGAGCTATAGAGATGGATACTTTAGGTTTGTTAGATGGATAAGCTAGCTCAGGAGGTGGGGGTGTGGCTATAAAATTTTTGGATTTCTTTGGTTCTGATGAACCACTATTGTATTTCGTGAGTGGGTAGTTATGTGAATGACATCGACCTGATGAGGAGAGATTTTGGATGTGGACTCTTTGGATTTGGAAGATGATGGAGATGTCAATTTTTCATGTGGTTCTGAAGGAAGGAAGATATAGTTTTGAATTTTCTTATAAATTAAATGAAAAGATTTTCGGTCCTCTATAGAATGTTCTTATGTCCTATGATAGGGAGACATTGAATTCATACCAAGAGGGATTCCATCCTCGAGGGTTTGATAGTTTAAGAGTTGGTAATGTTATAAGTGATTATTGAAGGAGGTCATCTAAGATGGTCACATAACACCCCTTTGGTGCAAATTTGGATGGTGATGGGATCTCTTTTTATTTGATGTTTGGGTGAGACACAGATTTGGAAGTGGTTTGTTTATTCATATGTTGATGAGGATTCTTAGACGGTGTGATGGGTGAGGGATGAGGACCCAATATAGAAGCTTAATGGGTTGGTTTCAAAGTTGAGATGATAGTGTCCTTCTTAGAAGGGGGTGAGATGAAGGATCTAGGGTCACATAAGTGGTACTGATCTGCAAAGGAATAATAGGGGCTTTTAAAGACTTGGAAAATGGCTTGTTTTTAAGGTCCCTTCGTGGTCTCATTAGATGAAATAGGTGTATATGTTAAGGTAGTAGATGTGGAAGGGTTATATTTAATTATAGGCTTAGGGGGTGTTTCTAATATTTTATCAGATGTGGGTTTAGAAGCGTCTTAAGGAGGTATAGATGATGTAGATGTAGATTCAGCAGTGTTGTTAGTGGGTATATAATTGGTGGTTGTGGATCGATATTCGGTAGATGTAGATGTTGGTTCATCAGATGTAGATAAGAGTTCAGGGGTAGGTATAGTATTATTAATAGTATTGATGGTATGATGAATGCGAACATTATTTTCTTGTGGTTGATCATTGGATGGAGAGTGATTCAGGAAAGCTTGTTTAAGCACATCAAGATTTTGGTTTTGGGGTGCATTCATATTTTCTAAAAGGAGTTCACCTTTATCAATAAAATCTTGAAGGACGTTGCGGAACGAGTGAAACCTTTCCATTTCGTGTCCCTTAACCCTATGGTATTTGCAATAATCACTATACCTATACAAAGAGGGCTTAACTACAAATGTGTCGATGGGGCGGATGGGTGGAAGACATATCATATTTTCAGCAAGGATTTTGTCAGATACCATGTTATAGGTCTCTCTAATTGGTGTGTAACTATGTTGTGAAAGAGAATGCTTGGTAGTTAGTTTTTCCTTAGGGGTGGATTTAACGACTGCGGAGTTGGCTGATGATTTGGAATTGTCAATATTAGAGGATGATTTAGATGAAAAGTCATATTTAGGCTTCTTAGGTCATAGTTTAACTCTACCTTCTTTGAGCACTCACAATTCTAATTTACGGGCCATGGTGAAAGCTTCGTCAAACATCTAGAATGACTGGATTTGAAGTGTAGATGAGATGTGTTTAGCACATAAATGCCAAGTTAATTCAATTAATTCAATTTGTGGTAATGAAAAAGATAACTGATTGATTATACCCCTCCAGCAAGAAACAAAATTGGCTATGGATTCATCTTCAAACTGTTTAATGGCATAGAGGTCATTGATGGTGATTTTGTGGGAAATGTTTATAGAGAAGTGTTCTATAAATATTTGTGTGAGTTGTGTGAATGAGAAAAGGGAGTACTGAGGGATGTTATTATACCAATCAAAGGCAAGACCAACGAGGGACATGGGGAAATTCCTCAGCATTAGATCATGGTTATGGGCTATGAGATAACAAGAGTGGTAGAAATCACGAATATGTTTAGGTGGATGTGCCTTGTAAGGTACTAAGGGTGAATGGGCTCATTGCATATTTTTTCATATGATAACACATTCTTACGACTACATGAATCATCTTTGAGGTTAGATGTTTTATTCATGAGAGCTTGAAGGGGGTCTAGTTGTGATGGTTGTTGTAAGGATGAGCCAAGTTGATTGTATGAAAATTGGCTAGGTTGTGGATATGATCGATACTGCTGAGGGATATTCTACTGATAAGGGATATTTTGTTGATAAGGAATGTTTGTGGGGAAATTATAAGTGGATTGAGACACTAGGGGTTGTTATGGTTGCACATATTGATAGGGGATGGGAATAGATGTGTTAATAAGAGGCTATAATGGTTTAGGAATATGTTGGAAGTGAATGGATGTATAGGTAAATGGTTTGTGAATAAGTGAGCAGTTGTTGGAAGGGTATAGAAGAAGAAATAGAGTATGGTGCTTGTTGTGGGATATTGTGAATAGGAATAGATTGGGGTATGGAAATGAGTGGTTGTTTTGGTTGAGTTACATGTTGTGAGATAAGAGGAGTGGATGATGATAAAGAAATGGGTTGGGGCTAGCAATAGCACTAGTTTTGACTAGAGGGATGGATGCAGGAATGGACATAGTGATGTTTTGAATGGGGTTGATGTTTTTTTGAGAAGGTGGTGGATGAGATACAGTGATAGAAATGGTAGTAAAACTTATTGGAGGTGTCTGAATGGCCAAGGATGTTGGAAGGATAGAAGAAGAAGCATTAATATTTTTTTGAAGAGGTGTGGAACCAGTGGAAATGATCAGGTGAAGATGTAGGTTGTTGGGTGGATGTGTCTTGAGAAGAAATCATATGAAGACCAAAAAAAATAATGAAAGACATGACATTAGATGTTTTGGGTTGAGTATGAGGTGGATATGGATGTAATTTTTAAATGATGGGTTCCTGATTTAGATCAATAAGATGGAAAATGCCACATGAAGGATCAGGAACGTATGGAGGTGGTTCATGTATTGATGGTTGAAGTTGGAAACCCCTAGTTGTAAGGTAAGCATTAAGGGCCATGGGGTTTGAATCCAAAATCTCTGAAAAGATGAGATCCCCACCTTTAAATAAGCGAGGACTAGGATGATAACGGATCTTAGATGATGCAAATTGAGAGCGAGGAGAATATGGTGCTTCTAACTCTTCCGTATGAGATAAATGAGAGCTTTGATAATCGAGTAGGCATGCGTAATCTTAAAAAGACTTTTTAGATACTTTCATTATAATGCTCATTTTATTCTTCCCAAATTCATTGATTTTCATATTGAGGTGTGGATATTCCTTCATTTGGATCTATAATTAGTTGAGATTATGGGTTTTGATGGTCTAATGGTGAAGATTTCTGGAACAGACTAGGACATGTTTTCGAATGTTTAGACATAGGATTGTTGTCTTTTAAGTACCATGATTAACAAACACAAAATCACCTCCAAATGAAAGAGAACTAAGTGGGTTGATTATAAACAACAGACAAATCAAGAAGAATGAATTTTTAGATTATCTTGAATTAATTAAAAAAAGATGAAATGTGTAAAATGGCTTATGGAGTCCTAGGAAATGGTTATCTACAGCTGGTTTGAGGACTATTTAAGGATGGCATCCTTGATATACCTTAAGGTACATAAGGCTCAAATCTATGTTGGTGCCGATACAAGGCCTAGTATTGAGGCCTACCCCCTTACTTCATAGTCCCACAGTAATAAGAGAGTCGGGTGCTTAGCCAATATACTGACAACCAGTTGTTTATACATAGCCAGAACACTGAGTCAGTTTCCCTATTGGATGATGAAATCCCAATATTTATCACCAAGGTATAAATGTTTGATGAAAACTTGATATTTGATGTGATTTAGATGTGTGTGGGGGAAGAATCAAGTGAATGCAATCAGTTAACCCTCCTAATTAAAACTATATGATCAAGTAGTATGCAGTGTTTGTTTTAATCCTTACAGAAATGATTGATTTTGATGAGGAAAGATAACAAATATGCAGTATAGAAAGTAAATATAAGGAAAAGGACTCACCTTAATAATGCTTTCTTTTTAATTTTTTGTAAATTTTTTTTTTTCTTTTTAATCAATATAGCAATCCAACAAGAAAAAATCCTCCAGAAATAGAAAACCTTCGAGAACAAGTTAGCAAAAAAGAGGAAACAATAGGAAAACAGGGGTTAGAAGCTTAACTGCTGAATAATTAAAATAATTTAGATAAATCGTCAGAAATTCACACGATCATTGGCGATTGACCAAATCACTAGCGATTACAAAGTAGAAAACCTAAATGTGAAAAATATGAAATTTGAATGAATGAAAGAAGGGGACTTTAGTCCCATCGGGTGTGTTAGAATGTTCAGATATGCTTTTTCCTTTCTACTTGAATTAACAAAGTGAAATAATAAAAATAAGACCAACCTCAGAAGACACAGGGTTTAACGATACCCTTAGATGATGATTGTACATGCTCGATGTTGATAGAAGTTGCGCTCCATCCAAAAGTGTGTACAAGCTCTTGTCCTAAGAAGAAACATGCTCTCAAAGACACTAAAAAATGGATTAGATAGATAGATAAGCAAGATGCTCGGCAAAGGCCAATTCTAGGAATCCAAAGGGCTTCCTCGAAGGATTTCATATCATCTGGTAAACAATCAAGTGAATTGTAATGGATAAATTATAAATGATAAATGGATACAAAATAGATAGATGCAAGGATAGTAGCTAAAGATGACTAGAATTCAAGATCAAATGGTAGGTCTTGTCTAGCTTCGAATGTGGCCCAACTAAGGGTATATGCGATTTGTATGCATTCAAAGTAATCGTACCAGAAGTCAGAAGATTCTTCTTTGATGTTATGCAGGAATTCAATCTGATCTTCGATGTCTTGTTTGGTTTCAATAAATTGGATTACATATAGACTTAATTCGTGAATGGTTTCGAATTGTTCCCAGTAGAAAGGTTGATTGACTATTGGAAGTGAGTGAATGTTTTTGATTTTGTGTGATTGACCACCAATTATCATCTAACAATGATCCATGCTTTAAAACATGTTAGAATCAACAAGTTGGATAAAACAGATAAGAGATACTTGATGAAAACTGATAAAATTTAACAAAGGGGTAATGTTGACAGGAATTGTTAGCGATTAGGCCAATCGCTGGCGACTTAAGTGAATTTTGACAGTTTAATAAAATCAAATGTTTGAAGGTTTTAGATTGATGTTTATGAGTAACAGGTGACTAAAAATGATGTTAAAGAGATGGTAAAACATTAAAAGAATACCTAGAGGAAGAAATAGATCTAAAAGAAGCCTCATACCTCACTGGAAAGTGATCTGGATGGTTGGTACAGTCTACAAGTTGAATGGTGAAAATCTGATCCACAATAGCTTCAAAGGGCTTTGAAAACACTTGATGAAGATTTATAATGATGCCCACTAATGATTTTGATATTCTGGTGCTAAGTGATGATATGCAGAATGCTGGAAGAAACATTGAAAGTAAGAGCTTGAGAAATTGAGGATCTTGGATGATGGTAGAAAAACTACTATTTATAATCGCCGTGATTACCTGAATCACCGGAAATATGGGTTTTTTAGGGTTTGCAAGGGTAAAATGGTTAAAACCACTTTCAAATGGAGTTTTCTAGTTTTGGCTGTAGACACCTGTAGTTTGATCAAAGCACTATTATTCTTAATATTACACTAACTATTCTCACTCCTCACAAATTGATGACATACCGTCAGCTAGACCTATCTAACTCCCCTCTTACGACACTCTTTTGGTCGTATTTCTCCTATAAACCAACTAATGGAGTTGATATAGTCCTTTATTGGCTAAACCATCTTCTCATTCCCTTCTAGACTAATTCTACTATCTTCCTAGACTATCAATCTATTTCATTTGATTGATTAAACCTTTAAAAAATCTCTCAAAACCATGATTCCTCTCTAAACATGATTAACTAGTCTAACCTAGTTTAACTAGTCTTAACCATGATTAACCTCTTCTAAATCTAGTCAAATCTTACTTTGACTCCCTAATTAACTTTTTTGGCTTATCCTTTAGTCCCACATGCACCAAAATTCCTCCACTTTCCCAAATGGAAAACTATAAATAGCCCACTACCCACCCCCCCTCTCATTTTAAAGAACTCTCCTTCTTCCTAACATAAACTATAGCATTTTCATTGAGCTAGAGTTATTTCATTTCTTTAATTGAGCTATTGCTTTTCCATTGCACTACACACCAAGTATTTGAGTAAATGGGAAGAATCATTAGCCTTGAAGCCATTAATGGTGAGCTCCTATTCTCATAATCACATAACTGATTACTTAGAATCCTTCCTATGTTCATTTTAAAGCTTTCAAGAGTGGAGGATTACTAAATATGCTAGATTTGCTTGTTTCTTTCAATATTAATGTGTGTAAAGTGATGAATCCTTGTTTATCTCTTATCTGATGGTCCACTGACTAGTTGTTAAGAGCCTTTGGCATTTCTTTAGAGATTCTTACCCCATGTCCATGGATTTTACAACTTTTCATTGAACACATTTGGCACGCCCGGTGGGACACTTAGTCCATCCCCCATTAGTGCAATATTAATGTATGCAAAGTGATGAATCCTTGTTTATCTCTTATGGTCCACTGACTAGTTTTTAAGAGCCTTTGGGGTTTCTTTAGAGATTCTTACCCCATGTCCATGGATTTTACAACTTTTCATTGAACACATTTGGCATGCCTAGTGGGACACTTAGTCCATCCCCCATTAGTGGGGTCATTTTGAAGCTTTTATTTCAATTTCTAATTTTTTACATGTTTTTTGTAGGGTTAAATATTTTTCCTTGATCTTTTTAGCTAGGTTTTAGGTAGTTAACCCTTAATTTCATGTTTCTTTGTTAAGTTTATGCTAGAAACTGCATTTATTGGCTAATTTCTAACCTGTTGACACTTTTAAATTTTCATTTTCCATGTTCTTTGGTGGTTTTTCAGGAAGGGGCGCATACACCTTTCTATCAGCACAGGCGCATTCAGACTGTCATTTTTAGTAGAGGGGTGTAGGCACCCAAAACCATGTGTAGGTACCTTAAAACAAGCACACATGCCTGAATCATAGCACACACACCCCCCTTCTGCCAACACAGACACCCTGTAACCTATGTTTTTTCACTAGGCGCGCAGGCACCCAAACCCACACGTAAGCACCCTATGTATTCTCGGCCCTCTGTCAAAAATTTTACCAGCCGCACACACGCCCAAACCATGGCACATACGCCCTTTTTTGGTGCAAGTACCCCTTTGCCAATGCACACTCACTGTTATAGTTTTTACCACTTCTTGTTTTACTAGCGCATGCACATATTCTCTAGTGCAGGCATCTCTTGGGTAGCGCATGCACCCTGCAGACCTACTAGGTTTACACAAAGGGGTGTAGGTACCAAAATCCACACATACATGCCTAAAATGGCACGCATACACCTTGAAGGGGGCACAAGTATCTTTGTTTGATCCATATTTGTTCACATAATTTTTAGTGCTTCTAGTTTTGGTCATATCTTTTAACCTGTTGACCCGTTTTCGGAGTTTGAATATGTGTCAGAAAACTCCCAAAACTCCCAAAATGCCTCGAAGACCTCCAAAAATGTAAAATACAAAAAACCATTGAAAATTTGCTAAAAATAGATTTGTGGAATTTCCTAATTTTTATTGGTTTTCTAACTTGTTTACAGGTTCTAACAAGTGATTGCAGGTTTCTTTTTGCAGGCATCTCTCGGGTAGCGCATGCACCCTGCAGATCTACTAGGTTTACACAGAGGGGTGCAAGTACCAAAATCCATGCATACATGCCTAAAATGACACGCATACACCTTGAAGGGGGCACAAGTATCTCTGTTTGATCCATATTTGTTCACATAATTTTTAGTGCTTCTAGTTTTGGTCATATCTTTTAACCTGTTGACCTGTTTTCGGAGTTTGAATATGTGTCAGAAAACCCCCAAAACTCCCAAAGTGCCTCAGAGACCTCCAAAAATGCAAAATACAAAAAACCATTAAAAATTTCCTAAAAATAGATTTGTGGAATTTCCTAATTTTTCTTGGTTTTCTAACTTGTTTACAGGTTCTAACAAGTGATTGCAGGTTTCTTTTTGGTTTTATTTGACTAAAGTAGTTTAAGTGTTTCATTTTCTTAGTTAAATGGGGATTTTCAAAGTGTATATGCTCTTCCCTTGCACCTTCTAGGTGATCTTGGGAATCAAAAACACTTCTAAAAACACCTTGTCACTTTTAAAACAACTTACTTTAAGTTTATATAATTGGATTAATTTCTCAAAGTTGGCTTAAAATGAACTCTACCTTTTGAAGTATCTTCCACAAAGGTTTAGGTTTTTAGTATGGTTTTCATGTTGTGTATGAAAATCTTCCTTTGCACCTTTTTGGTGATATTAAGAATCAAAAACAACATGCAAAATATCTTTCTTATTTGATGGAAAATTACTAACTCTTTGCATATAGGGCCTAACGCTTGTCAAAGAAAGGAGGAGCCAAGACAAAAAAACCTTCTAATACATGTGTTTTCATATAGGTTTTCCAAATGATGTGCTACTTGAAACCACATTAAGTTAAGCATGATTAAAAAAAACACACCACTTTCATCACATTGTATTATAGGTTTTAGAAAAGGGTACGTCCATATCCACTCAACTAGAACATAACCCTTTTGGCATAACGCCTTAAGTTACAACAATGGGGGTGGTTCTAGGAAATCTAATGTAATCCACCATTGAGTAACCTTGTGGATGAAACAAGAAGCACTCCACTTACCCAGTTGACTAGATTTCACATTGTAAGTTAGATTCAATTTTTTCCATATCGCTACCCCAAGTGACGATACAAATAAATGCACTAGTTGCTCATTATATCAGAAGGGGGTAAAGTAATGTCGAGATACTCCCAAATCAGTCAATGTGACTCTCTGGGTAAATCAAACTCATTCTTAGAAAACTTGTGACACCTAGTTGAGAGATCTTATTAGGTAAGCCATTATGTCTTGGAGCCCACTTTGCTAGTCCTTTATCATGTCAAGCCATCACGAAGTGACGACTCACTTGGATTATGAACCTTGTTTCTCGAACAAGGCAAAGATCCCATGTAAGTTAGAAAAAAGTGCTTTTCATCACAAAATTAAACAACATCTCATTTAGCTCAGTTTATTTCTCGCCTTCAGACGAGGTGAAACTCTGCCCAAGTGGTGCTTAGTTTATTTTCATCTTTTTTATCTATACCCTTGTGTTCTCGCTACCCATTTGGAGTGAGAAGGAAGCATACCTTGCGCATTTTATCAAAGATAGTACTCGCTACTTTTTTGTCTATTTACGCCCATCCATGTTTTTGGGTGGGTTGTTAAATGTCTAAAGTGCACAATTATGTTTTCGTATCTTTGATAGTCATTTGATCTTTATTTCAAGATTATCTTCACGATTGCAATTTCGGTTCATCTTTTATCTCTCCTTAAGTGAATTTTTTTTTCTCACATTCTAGTCACACAATTTTGGTACTTACGTCGTGTTTTCAATTTCTTTAGAACTTGATATAAGTCCCTTTATTATGTGGTTACACTGCTCACACAACTAAAAACTTCTTTCTATACTCATGCTTCATTTCAGTTTCGATGTCATCTAAGTCTTTTTGAGAGTGTCAATATTGCCTTATATATACTAAAATAACGTCATCTTGACTATCACCTTGCTCACTTGGTTAATGTATCAGGATAATGTTTTTTACACTATACATATAACTTCCATTTTTTATAAAACTTATATTTCATCAGCATTCAAACTAGTTTTAGTATACCGCGTCGAGAGATTTGTGTCAGTAGCACTTTAATATTTAGGTCTTGTTATAATTCTAACTTGACCTACGTATTGATACGATATTGTCACTATCTACTTTAGACCCTTCACTAGAATCATAGTTAGGGTATAAGCTTGGAAAAATGAAAATTTGAGTGATGGTTGCATTTAAGTGTTCATATGAGTGTTCTTTGAATCATAAAAACAACTACATAACATTACTTCTAGAAAACACTAGGTTATTTCAACATCACATCGAGCGACTTGTACAAACATTTGCCTAGGTCTCACATAAACTTTGAAGGACATTTAGATAAAATATAGTATCACTTTGAGTAGCGATGCCTATAATCATGAAGATGGCATCCAAACCAAATGATCGTGACTTAGGAGAAAATCCTTTTGAATTGTTCCCATTTAGTGGAAACAACTTAGCGCCTCTCTTTTCACAGGTTGAAGACACAGAGCCATTGATTGATCATAGCGGAGAGGAGTCTGAATCTTCTGTAGAACAACACCAATTAGACCTAGGTCACTTTGACAAACTCCTTTATTACAATAGGGATCAAGTACTCATAAGAGTATTAGAGTTAGGATCCAAGCTTCCACAAGAACGTGAAGCAAAAACTAAGTTCATTAATCATAAAACAGAAGAATGAAGATCCCTCTTAGACATAGATAACCCCTTTGACATGGGGTATGCTTCTACTTCTGGTCAACATCATAACACCGCTGAAGGAGACCCATCCAAGCCACTTGGTGATCCACAGAGACCTTATTAAAAATCTTCACGTAAAGTGAAGATTGAGCACAAAGCCTCATCACCTCCCAAGTTCAATGAGGAAGAGGATCCTTTAATTGAAGAAGATATCCTTCAAAAATAGATCCTGAAACTAAGCCAAAAATTAGCAAACTTAGGCTCTTCAAATAGGAACGTATATAAAGACAGACTCAAAACAAAATCTAGTGAGTTCCACTTTGATCCGTATAATGGCACAACTTTTAAAGTTGTGAGGGCATAAAGACCTATGTCACCTACCAAAGAACAAATCATTGAATGGGAATTGTAATCAATGAAAGACATGCTTACTTCACTATAAGAGGTAAATGTAGGACATAGTAGGAAATATTTGGATGAAGAACTATGCCCTTACCCCTTCAATAAGGACATGTTACGAAAACCCTTCCCAAAACATTTTACCATTCCTAAATTTGATAAATCTAAGTGCAAGGGTGATCCTTGTGATCACATCAAATAATTTTATATGGCTTTCCAAGAGGTCACATACAGTGATAACTTCTTAATGCGACTCTTCCCTCGCAGCCTAGGGGTATTGGGATTCAAATGGTTCTTTAACATACCACAGGGCTCCATCACAACAAGGCTCGCGTTAGCAGAAAAATTTGTACATAATTATTCCTACAACATGGAAAATGATATCATAATGAATGACCTCTGTAATGCAAAGTAGAAGCCCAAAAAAACCTTTGCAAGATTTTTACAACGACGGTGAGGGTTAGAAATTTGCTTCCCTTGTGCCTTGCCAGAATAAACAGCTAGTAAGCATATTTGTGCCTAAATTGAACCCAGAGATAGCCTTCCATTTACAAATGCATTGTGGCTCTAACTTCAAATAATTTATAGAGAAGGGCAGTCAAATTGAAAATGCCCTCATCACAAAGGGAACGCTTAAACCGGTTGTCAAAGACAAACATAAAGCCAAATCCTTACATAAACCGAAGTTCTTCAACAAAAACAAACATGTCATTGGAGATGGCATTACAAACTCTACGAGAGTCCAAACTATGCAAACTGGTCCACTTTTAAAGCTCTCACAACCCACCAAACATGAGTTCATGCCATTAACATAATCCCTATCTGCCATATTAAAATAGTTAGATAACGTAAACATGGTGGAGTACCCAACCGCAATGGTACCATCCCAAAAAATGCTCCAAAAACCATTTGGTTCAAAGAAAATGAGTACTATGACTTCCACCACGTTAAAGGGCACAAGACAGATAGGTGCTTGAGACTATGCCATTACATACAATACCTCATGAAAGAGGGTAAAATCATCGTAGATTCTCCCCCTGACTCAAGAAAAGGACCAAATGAGAAAATGGGTATCTTTAAAGAGACCTTTCCTAACCATGCAAATAAAAAGAAAAGGAAGCCAGATCATTGACAAACTTCCAATTACTATAGGAATGTCACTTATATTTATCCCACTAATGATAGTCCCTTCAATTCCCTCATAAGATGTATCTGTTCATCTAATGAACATGTCAATACTATCAGGATCTTAGAAAAAAGTTGTGCAGTAGGGATGAGATGTGCTTGTTTAATCATACCAGAACCTCTACCTATCCCTTAGGAAGGTCAGTACAATTTGATAGACTAGTTAGAGAAAACACCTTCTACGATATCAATTTTAGATCTCCTCAAAATATCTACTACCCATAAAAACATACTTTATAAAACAGTAAAAATTTCAGGAGTCTCAACCGATGTAGATCTTGTGCACCTCCAAGCCATAATTTTGCACCTTAACTCTAACAATCATATCACTTTTGATCATGTTGTGATCCCGCGTAACGAACTAGATCACAACTTACCCTTATACCTAGAAGTGGTTGTTACCCATCGCAAAATTAAGAGAGTGCTTTTGGATGGTGGATCCGGTCTAAACATTTATACTTTGAAGTTGGTTAAGTAGTTAGGCCACTCAGAAATGGATCTAGGTGCCAAAACTATCACAATCGTGGCCAATGATAATGAGGAGCAAGAGTCAACAGGCATTATAGGGATTCCAATGGAAGTAGGTCCAACTTTTCATGATACAACATTCCATGTCCTTGACCTGGATCTACCATACAACATGCTCTTAGGATGCCCATGGATCCATGCCATGCAAACCATTCCTTCAACTTTCCATCAATGTATCAAGATGTGCCATAAAGGACAGATAATCACCATTCAGGGTAATCCATAATTTACACATTGCATAGCGTTGCACATTTTTTCTCGTGCAGCTTATGAATACCCTTCTGCATACATTATTGTTCCTTTGCAAACATAGGCTATCAAGGAACATGTGGATCGATATTCACTCAATCCTTACAATCAATACTTTCCTTCATTGGTCAACCCCTTTGCATCATGGGAGGAAATGTCGGAAAAATATGGCCTAGGAAAGCCATTCACCCTTGAACAAGCTTTATTAATATCAGATTCATCGGTGTCACCCAGGACATGTGGAAAACCCTATTTTCAGTTCAAAAGCACTCAGGATCAATGCCCTAAACCATTGGAGAAGTTAATTCCTAGTGGTTTCTTATTAGAAGAAAATATGTTAGGGGATCCTATTAACAAAGTGCTGGAAGATACCATGGATTCATGCCATCAAGCACCCCAATATGTTAAAGGCCACCACATGATATTTATCATGGGTTACAATGGGCTTAGATGTGGTATCAATGTGTAAGGCTGATTGGAACCAATTCATATCCCTCACTTCAAATCAAACAAACATGGTCTTGGAATAATACCTCATGACAATCCACCCTTTGAGATTGATGCCACCTCTTCCAAACATGAGGATGACTCATCTTGTTCAGATAGCGATGCGGATTCCCAATTTATCCTCTACGAGAATCTTGCCTCCACTAACCTATTCTCCTATTTAGTTGTCCTTACCTTATATGGATCCAAGCCTCAAACCAATTACCAAGTAACCCTTATATATCCCAAACTTGTAGATTAAGATCAACAATTTCACGTGCCAATCAATTTATTTGAGAATGACGAGGCATTTACAAAATTCATGGGTCTCAGGGATGTTATTCTATCTAGGGATCATAAGAAATGCTTTGCAATTCAACTAAACACCTGTGCATACTTCGGAGAAGAATCAAAGTTGTGTGGACACTTGAATAAGAAGGTCGCAAACAGGAGTAAGAATGCTTCAGAGAAACCTTGTGCAAGTAATAAACGCAAGTCTCATAGTGACAAAAAAAAATTAAGCGCTTGTAGACAAACAGAACGAAGCGCCTATGGACAAAATGGTCTATTAGTTCAAGGATGATGACAAGCTACCTAAGGAGGTTGATCTTACTCTTCCCCCTGATCCTACCCAAATGGATAATGCTTCTAATATGCTTGTAGAGGAAGCCATCAGTTTCAACATTGGCTCGGAAGAGGAACCTAGAATGATAAAATTGGGAGCTTCACTCTTAGCTCAAGAAAAGAAGGTTTTTGTAGAGTTGTTAAGAGAATATACATATATATTTGCATGGTCATATGTCGATATGCCTGGTTTAGACCTAGACTTGGTCATGCACAACCTCATTATGCACCCAGACACAAAACCCATTAAGCAAAAGTTGAGAGAGATGCACCCTAAAATTGCAATCATTGTCAAAGAAGAACTTGAAAAGTTATTAGCTGTTGATTTTATTAAACCCATTAACTATTCAGATTAGATATCTAACATATTATTTGTTCAGAAGAATCATGTTTGCATAAGGATCTACACTGACATCCAAAACATAAATAAGTAATTTCCCAAAGACGACTTTCCTTTGCCTAATATTGACATGATCGTTGATTCTACCGCCGGTTATGAAATGTTGTCCTTAATGGATGGTTTTTCAGGTTATAACCAAATCAGGATTATAGAGGAGGATCAACATAAAACAACTTTCATCACCCCTTGGGGAAAATTCTGTTACAAATTCATTCCTTTTGGGCTCAAGAATGTCAGGGCCACCTATCAACATGCAATGACTGTCATCTTCCATGACATGATGAATGACATCATGGAGGATTGCATTGATGATATCTTGGTAAAGTCCAAAAGCATAGGAGATCACCCTAAAGTGCTAAGGTGTATTTTCCAACATCTATGGGATTACAAGGTACGTTTAAATCCTAAGAAGTGTGTCTTTGGTGTTTTTTCAGGGAATCTCCTAGGTTTCATTGTTTCACAGAGAGGAATAGAGGTGGACCCTGTGAAGGTTACAGCTATCACAAAAATGCCTCCACCTACCACTCTCAAAAAATTAAGGAGTTTACAAGGGAAAAATTCAAGCAATTTTTTACTTTATTTCATAGCTTACAGATAAATGTTATCCATTTACACATCTACTAAAGAAGGATGTTGCATTTAATTAGGGACCAGATTACCAGAAGGAATTTTCACTACTTAAACATTACCATGTCAACCCACCTGTACTCATGCCACCTACCCCAGGAAAACCTCTCCTCTTGTACATCTCCACTACCTAGTTTTCTATTGGTGCACTGCTTGCCCAATATGATCTAGACCATAGAGAAAGGGAATTTTATTACCTCAGTCTCACTCGGATTGCCTATGAGTTAAATTACCCACAAATTGAAAAGGCTTGTCTGGTGGTTGTCTTCGCCTTTCATAAACTTTGCCATTATCTCCTTAACAATAAAACCAAGCTAATATCCAAAGTTGACTCTCTTAATTACCTTTTATCCAAACCCACCCTTATGGGATGAATGGTTAATTGGATCATTCTCCTAAGTGAATTTGATATTGAGTTTGTGAATCATAAATCCTTAAAGGGACAAGTATTAGCTGATTAGTTGGCAGATAATCCTCTACCAGGAATGAAACCTTTATGTTTGGAGCTGCCAAATGCATCCTTGATGTATGTTGAAGAATTTGTAGAATGGAAAGTCCATTTTCATGGATCATTTACCTTCCATGAATCGGGGGCATGGGTAGTACTCATCACTCTCACATGTGAGGTTATTCCGAGAGCATTCCATTTGGGATTCCCTTGCACTAATAACATTACAGAGTATGAGGAAATCATTCCTGGCCTCAAGTTGGCTATCACTTGGAATATTAGACAGCTACAAGTCATTAGGGACTCCAACCTCATTATTAAGAAATTTAATGATGAGTATAAGGTTAAAGATGAGAAGCTAATTCCATACAAAAAAATTGGTTGAAACCTTGAAAGAATACTTTATGCAAATTGTATTTGAGCAAAAACCAAGGTCACATAATAGATCAGCATATGTTATGGCTACAATTGGATCTCTCTTACACATTCCACCTCATGAGAGAAAAATTCCATTCTTTATAGAGCATTTACTAATACCCGCATATGACATACCAGAATCTTGTTTGGCATGTGAAATTATTGGTCCATCCTCCCCTTGGTATGACCCTATATTTAGATACCTACAAGATGACACATTTCCCTCAGACATTACCCATTCTGAGAAGAAATCCCTTATCCTGCCGTATAGCCCGGTATACCCTCCTAGGAGGCACCCTTTATTGTCGTGGCTACAATAGGAATCTACTTCATTGTTTGGATGTTACTGACTCCATCCATGCTATTAAGGAATTACACGGTGGTATTTTTGGAGCACACACTAGTGGTATGGTCTTGGCTAAGAATCTCTTAAGCGTAGGTTATTATTGGGCCACCATGGAAGCAGACTATTGTAATTTCGTCATGAAATGTGAGCTAAGCCAAAAGTATGGAAACTTAATACATGCACCAACACAAGATTTGTAGCCTATCGCAACACCTTGGCCATTTTCTAAATGGGGCCTGGATCTCATAGGTAAGCTCCATCCTTCTTCTTTAGATGGCCACACTGACATTATCACTACCACCAAGTATTTTACTAAATGGGTAGAGGTTTTGCCTCTTACTTATGTCACTATTGCGCAAATTTCTAAATTCATCATGAAATGTCTCATCTGTCGTTATGGTATCCCTTCCGCCATTATCATTGATAATGGTAAATCCTTCGAGAATAAAATGGTTAAGACATTGTGTCAATTCTTCCATATCCAACTCAAGTGGTATACCCCCTATTACCCCCAAGGTAATGGATAGGCTGAAGCCACCAATAAAACCCTTGTACAAATCATGGAGAAAATGGTATGTAAGACTAGCTGTAATTGACACTTACAGATACATCCCACCCTCTGGGCCTATCAAACCTCCATCCGCACTCCTACTGGTGTGACCCCATATTCCCTATTTTATGGCACTAAAGCCATCATACCCTTGGAAGTGGAGATTCCCTCCCTAAGAATATCTCTCTGGGATTATCTTGATATAGACGAAGACTATATAGTAGCTCGGCTAGTAGAGCTAGAGTTATTGGATGAAAAGTGGACAAGAGCACTTAATCACCTATAGGGTCTACCAGAGCAAAGTATCAAGAGGATATAACAAATGGATCATTCATCATGAATTTGATGTAGGTGATCTAGTGTTGAAAGAAAATTAGAAGATCATCGTCAAAGACAAAGAAAATAAAGGTAAGTTTGAGGCCAACTGGTTAGGGCCTTATGTAGTGGTTGTTAAGTATGGGTCAGGAGCTTATAAACTAGCATATCCAGAAGGTGAAGAACTTTTGGAACCTATGAATGCCATGTATCTTGAGTGGTTTTGTGCTTAAGAATGATGCGGAAATCAGAAAAGAACTAAAAACTATAAAAATAAAAAATAAAAACAAGCAAAACATGGAAAATTTGAGAAAATGGTAAACAAAAAATAGGTCTTCCACATGTGAATACCACACAATTGTGGCATAGTGGGCAGATCTTTAGGTGAAAACTAGTTTTAGGTGCTCAATGAGGACTCACCGGTCACAAGTCACTCTTGCATCAGGACAGATAACCCTCATCGCTTTCTAGAAATAAATTATTTTGCTAGGTCTAGGAACCCTACCAAATCCATCTTTGTCAAGCCGTGATCTGACATATTTACTCTTATATCTACATGAAGGATGTGCCTTTGAATATTTTCATATAATGTTGAGGGCACCTTCGCATTTCACCTTATTGAAACATATGTGCGTGGCATTCTTCCCTTTGTATATTCCCAAAACATGATGGGGGAATCCACGCTTCTTTTTTCTTATACATTGATTTTAGAGCATGACCTTAGAAAATACAAAAATATTCAGAAAAATATACACAAAAACCTAAACATTCATAAAATCTCCCTTCTAGGGACAAAACTACACCAACATTGTAACATTATCTTAGGAAAACCTCATAAACAATGTGAATAGTAGCCTGAAAAACTTATCTTTCAACATGACCCAAAAACATCAGAAAATATATCAATGTTGTCCCAGAAAAACAAGTTAACGATTAAATGGATTTTAGTTATCAGTTTGTATAGTTTTCATTGTATATTTGTTTAGTTTTGTTAGCTTTTGCTTGTGTGTTTGTTTACTGCACATTTATTGTTATCACATCTACCATCTATCATTCATCACATATAGCATCATCTGATATCATATACATCTAATATTTACATCATGTATGTATTCTAAGCTAATCATTACATCATATCATGTATGGGGGAAAAGGGGTTGTACATGATCACAAATCTATCCCCCCCCCCCACACCAATATCATCTAGTATCATCGTAAGTACTAGTATCTACCAAAATATCTCACGTATACAGAATGTATTATATCATCTCAATCACCCTAGGACATTTTTATATATTTCAAGGTGCTTCTTGTCTTCTATTTTTATCTAGCGTGATGATTATTTTTAAATAATTTATGTTGGCCCGTTTGTCTTCTTGCCGGGGTATTTTATTGCCACCCGACACCCATTATCTTCACCTTGGGGCATTTTCACGTGCTTTTAGGTGACCTTCCATTTCCTAAATTCCTCTAACCGATCAAAAATTTAAAAATTATAAAATCATCCAAAAAAACCCAAAAACATCATAAAAACTTTGAAAATGGACAAAATTTGGTAATCAACTCATTTACAACTGAAATTTATGTCTCTCGCATGGTACTCATCTCGTATCTTATTGAAGTTTTCACATGTTTTGAAACAATGACTCGCAGATCATCCAACTCTACAATCATTTACAAAAGCTATGATGTTTAATTTGTCTGTACTTTGGGGCACTATCAGTTACCTGGTACTATTTTCATCGTGCACATTACTTTTCCATTAGACCCAAGTGTCCTCCATCATTTCCCTTGCATACAAAAATTTCTTGGGGCATCATTTTAAAACCCTTTTCATTTATCAAAACATTTGGGACTACATCTCGATAACAAATTATTTGTGCAACTATCTTGAACGTTGTTGGTTTGAGTGTGTGTGATTGTACTTATTTCCCATGTTAGATGAGTTTGTTTACTTCTCGTATTGCATTGCATGTTTGTATGTTTCATGGAGTTATTGTTTTAGGAAGGGATGGTTATTTATATCTTGGATTTTCATCTCATTTTACGCTTCCGGTCGTATGCTTACATTTTAATAAAGACCGAGTGATGAGGATGCTAAGCAAAATGATGATTAAAAATTGTTTGCACTGGTTTGTGGATAGCTCAATATCCCTTTTTCTTGTTGTTCTCTAATCTTCTCTTCACACTTTTCTTTCTTTTTTTCTCTTTTCGATCGTCGATCGAGTTCTTCCATCACCCCATCGATACTCGAGGGGGGCATCCCTTTAGCTAACTAATTTTTCTTCTACCCCTTTAAAAAAATTCATTTGCTTATATTTTTCTACCTTCATTGAAGTGGCGTAGCTTACGTCACCCCCAAAGAGGGGCAAAGGGGCATCCCTTTAGCTAGCTAATTTTTCTTCTACCCCTTCAAAAAAATTTCATTTGCTTATGTTTGTCTACTTTCTTTGAAGTGACGTAGCTTACGTCACCCCAAAGACGGGAAAATGTAGACACTTGTAGTTTGATCAAAGCACTATTATTCTTAATATTGCACTAACTATTCTCACTCCTCACAAATTGATGACATACCATCAGTTAGACCTATCTAACTCCCCTCTTACGACACTCTTTTGGTCATATTTCTCCTATAAACCAACTAATGGAGTTGATATAGTCCTCTTATTAACTAAACCATCTTCTCATTCCCTTCTAGACTACTTCTATCTAGCTTCCTAGACTATCAATCCATTTCATTCGATTGATTAGACCTCTCAAAACTCTCTCAAAACCCTAATTCCTCTCTAAACATGATTAACTAGTCTAACCTAGTTTAACTAGTCCTAACCATGATCAACCTCTTCTAAACTTAGTCAAATCTTACTTTGACTCCCTAATTAACTTTTTGGCTTATCCTTTAGTCCCACATGCACCAAAATTCCCCCACTTTCCCAAATGGAAAACTATAAATATCCAACTACCCCCCCTCTCATTTTAAATAAATCTCCTTCTTCCTAACATAAACTATAGCATTTTTCTTAGGGTTTAGAGTTATTTCATTTCTTTCATTGAGCTATTGCTTTTCCATTGTACTACACACCAAGCATTTGAGTAAATGGGAAGAACCATTGGCCTTGAAGTCATTAATAGTGAGCTCCCATTCTCATAATCACATAACTGATTGCTTAGAATCCTTCCTAGGTTCATTTTAAAGCTTTCAAAAGTAGAGGATTACTAAATATGCTAGATTTGCTTGTTTATTTCAATATTAATGTATGTAAAGTGAAAAATCTGTGTTTATCTCTTATATGATGGTCCTTTGACTAGTTGTTAATAGCATTTGGGGTTTCTTTAGAGATTCTCACCCCATGTCAATAGATTTTGCAAATTTTCATTGAACACATTGGCTTTGGGTAAATAGTTTGCTAAGTTTTTGGGGACTATTTTTTATGGTTAAGGGAGTTGTGAAATAGGTTATATGTGATTTGTATTTATTTAATTTTGATTTTAGGGTAGTTTTAGATGGTGGGATGTAGATTTGACAACTGTAGAAAGGAAATTTAAGTTTGGTAAATATGATAAAGGGGTTATGACTTAGGATAAGGTGATTTCATGAGTGTAAATGATAAATTGGATTAATAAATGATAAAGGGGATGAAGGGTGAAAAATTGTGGTGTGTACAGTTTGATTAAGGATGTTCCTGATATTCTAGTACCATATAGAAGATATGAGGGAGATGTGGATACTCCCAAGGTAGTTGTGGGACCACCTCTTATTATAGCTGATGAAAAAGGATCCATGGGTCTAGATGAGCATGGCAGCCTGGTGCGTATTGATGTTGTTGGAGTGACTGTTGGTTATAGGTGGTGGTGGAATCATGCTTATGAAAAGTTTGAGAGAGCTCAGTTAGTTTAGAGAGGGAGGATATTGTGTGCTCAAGTAGAGGGAACGCATGATATTATTGATTTTAGTGATGATGAGGAGGGTGATGGAGATGAGGAGGACTTAGAGGCTATTGTGGCATAGTTGACGGCCGAGAAGGCCGCAATTGATACTGAGAGAGATGGATTACGTGTCGAGCGGGATGATTTTATTGGTGTGCGGGCTACCCTGATTAATGAGAGGGATAGTATTATAGCTGAGCGTGATGGGCCCAGACAACAGTTGGCGTAGGCCACGATTGACCTAGATAGGTATAGACAACAGTAAGGGACCCTGAAAAGGGCTCTTGGTATTACGGGGAAATCAATGTCAGGTGAGGATTTGGTGGCTCATACACATGATGGTAGTCACATGGGTGCACCATGCATGATTATCTCTACCCATTATTAGTCTTTATAGGAAAATTTGTCTTATTATGAGGATTTGGTGATATGAGGCTTCCCCAATGCGGTTCTTTATGTCGATAATTTAGTGCAGTAAGGAGTTTCTCCTAGTATAAGTGTGATGAGTGTGGGTCAACCACCTTGAGGACCAGATGGAGGAGGTGGTGGTGATGGTGATGCATAGAAAGGTGATGGGAGTTTGGTCCGTGCTAGTGAGTTTCTTGGAGGTGTCTAGTTTACTAGATAGTTGTTATATGTATTGTATTTTTATTTGTGTACAGATCTTATATGAAGCCTTGATATATAGTTTTTGATATACCGAGATAGGGGACTCCTTAATGATGTATTTTGAGACTTTGATCATGATTGTATATGATGACATGGTTTGATTTATGATTCATGTGTTGGTTATGATGTATGTTTTAACACGTGTTTCAATGTTTTTAACGTTTTTAATTGATGTTTATGGGATTTTAATATGGAAAGTTTAAATATTTCTATGATTTGTATTATGATGTATTGAGATGGTTTTGATGTCCTTTTACTTTTTGAAATGGAAATAAAATTGAAATTATTGCTTTGATTTGGATTTGATACATACGTGATGGGTATAAAAATGTGAAAGCACTTACACTTTAGGCCTTAACAATAATGTTAACACAAGATTATCAGTAGGTAGATATATGTGGGATCTCAGTTATAGAGATGAAGTGATAAGATATACCTTCGTAGGACACAAAAGAAGATATAATATGTGTAGGTTGGTGTGGTAAATTAGTGTTCTCCTTTTTAACAGTTTCTTAGAGAAATTCCCCAGATATATATTTAACTTTTTTTGATGTGTTGGCTGTCAAAATAGGACTTTAATGCAAGAAATAGTCAGGGGACGAAAGTCCCTCCTCTTTGATGGGAGAGGTGCCCTTATTGAAAGCAAACATACAAAACTATTCACAAATGTATAATTTTCTACTTCAATGAGGAACTATGATATCATGAAAGTGTTTTCATGCCAAGATAGATTATCAATACAAAGGAGCAGAAGAACTAAGGGAGGGAAAAAAAGGTAGAATATAATAGTACGCTCTTCAAGAAGTATAGATAGCAAAATAGTTCCTTGTAAATGCTAAGAAAGGACAATATATAGAACATAATGATTCATATTAAAACCAGTAGATGTTATTTCATAGACACAAAGTTATAAAGATAACATCCACAAGAATACAAAGCTTCTTAATGCAATAAATTAATGATTCACCAAATTTTAGATAGATAAGAGGGAATAAATAGATGCGGATAGAAATAGGAAGCAAAATATTTTGTATTGATAGCTTTTAATTCTTTTACACTTTCAAAAAATAATCAGAGTTCCAGCCCTTTGGAATGGTGAGGAGAGCTCAATATATAGCTTATAAAAGTTGTTACATTTGGTAATCGTTTCTTTTCAACTAAAAGATTAATTAAGGAAATGCACAATACACAGTCCTTAATTAATTTACAAGGAGATCCAAACTATAGATAGAAAAGGAGAGTCAAGAGCCAGAAGTAGAGAAATCCGGTTGTGGCGAAGGAGGGCCCACTACTTTGAGAATCCGATGCTCTGAATCTCTTCAATGCTTCCGTTATCTCCATGCCTCTTGGAATTGTTGTGTTAGCAATAGCATGAGTCCACGTGCCGAGGTATTTTTCCATATCTTTGTCAAACTTGGTATGCTCTAGATAATCCTTATTAGCCTTGGCTAATAGCTGAATGGAGATAACAAATGTCCTTCATTTTCTCTTTTGTGATTGAATCTTCTTTGAACAAATAATCCTTGACAAAGGTTTTAAACTGAGCCTTTATTTCTTGAAGAGAGAAGGATACACCTATAGCTTCGTACTTGAAGATGGCAGTGGATATCTTTGAAGGAAGATAAAACACAAGTTTTAAAAGACTCCCCCTTTTGCCATACATTCCTTAATTCTCCTAGTGCTTCTTCCAGAACCTTTATTTTCCATTCAATACTAAAGATCCATGTCATTGACAGGTTATTATTGACATCATCAAATACATTATTGGCTAATAGGATCCTCTCGTCAGTTTGACCCATTAGAGGGAGATCTACAATACACCCACTCTAGACCTTTAGCTCCTTGTCCATAGCTTTGATTGAGGAAGTGAGTTTCTGCTTCAAATTGATCACCTTCTCATTGGTTTTGAAAGCTTCCTCAATGAAGTTTAAACCTTCTATGACCATATCATCTACCATGGCCTCAATAGCCTTCCTATAAGTAGAATACTTATGTATGTTTTTTATGCTTTGAACCTCATCTTGGCTGAGAAAAATGGGAGGTGGGAGAGTAGCCAATGGAGTTGGATCCAAAAAATTTATCTTTGGCCAATAATGATCTAATAAAGTTGGAAATAAATTGGTTTTGTTCTTCCAAATGCTCCATGGTTTGCTTGCCTTTCTCAACTCATTCAATAACCCTAGTGACGGTTTCCCGAAGGTTATGAATTTCATTCTTAGGTGTAGATTCTCCCATTGGAATCCTGGAAAAATCTAAGTCAAAGATCAAAATATCTTTTTCCTATTTATCTACCTTGGGTTTCACAACCTCCAGGAATTGCTGGCCTTGAGCTTCAGTTACCATCCTTGAAGTGGTCTTTACTTTCTTTGATGGAGGGGGAGGGGTAGTACCAAGAAGAGCTACCACAACATCAAAATAAGGCCCTATCAATCTAGAGGAAGATCTCCTTTTCCTGTTATCAACTAGGGGCTGCATGCCCAGGCAAAGGAAGAAGAAGAAACAAAAGAATCAAGGGACCCAAGTGCAAGTGAACTCATGGCACTTAAAGTATGGACCAATGTTGTCTCTAGTGGGGAAATGAATGGAACCTCAGGTAATTTCCTTTGCAGAGGAGTCTGCTAGACTTAGAAGGTTCAGTTCTTGATCCTTCCATCTCCACCTCAGCAATAGTTTCATTGGTTTCTTCTGGTTCTTTCATCTCCTCATCATCATCATCATTTAGAACAATAATGTTCTTTGGCTCAATAGGCAATTATGATTGCTCCAGAAAAGTTTCTTCCTCGACCGGTTCCTACTTAACCTCTTTGATTTTCTTTTTATATACTCTGGTGGAAGAGGAAGGAGTAGACAAATCTAGTTCTTTCATTGTAGAATAAGAAGGATTTTTCTCAATTACCTCAGTACTAGGTGTATGTGCTTCCTTCTGAGGTGTAGAAGCCTCTCTTGAAGAGGATCTACCTTGGTTCCTTCTGAACTCATGAACTTTCCTATCAAACCAAACCTTAGTTCTGACGATGACAGGGGCAATTATCTCACTCAAATCATCTCTCTCCTTCACATACCAATCCAGGGTTTCTAGAGGAGTGTGCTTGATTGATCTTTCATACTCAAAGGATTGCAAGTCCTCACCATCATCCACAAGCCCTTTAGGCACCTGGTAGAGATTGAGATCTAAGATCTGTTGCAGAGACAATCTACCAAAATGCCTCCTCCTGGCTTCAAAATCATCAACACAATCAGCCCAGTAATACTCAGTATTAGGACGATGATGATAGGTTATCCTGAGATTCTGATCAATGAATTTCGTCAAATCAAAGGAAGTCTTGGGCCTGAAGAAATGAACAGTAAGAGGAGTAATAGCCCTTTCTATATTCTGGGAATCTAGAGTTGTCCTACATGTATAATTCCCCAAAATGATATGAAAATGAAGACCAATGATCTTATTATCTTGGTAGGTTTTATGAAGTTTATCTAGTTTCATGCACACCTCAACCAAAGCCATTTTATCATTGTCAGAACATGGGAAGCTTGAGAGGTGTACTTTCAAAATATGCCAGTCTGATGTATGAGAACTTTCGGAACTGGATGAAGAAATCCCCGTACTTAGCTATCAAATCCATATCCTCATTAAAGAACCTTCTGGTGGTGTCACCCTTTAAGAGCCTCACAATGTACATGGTGAAAGTGCATCATTTACCCTCCTGAAATTTTAATTACTGGCCTTGAGGGTAAGTTGAGGGCAATATGTGTATATCGTCTCATCCTTCTTGCCCTCAATGTAACTGAAGCTGAACCACTCCCAAGATGTTGCTAGGGTGTACATCAGACAAGAATGTCATGTAGAAATTCTTAGTTTGTTGAACATTTGAAAATTGCTCATTCAGGTTCGTACAAATAATCTCAACCCAATTAATTTTTTGGTTACCCTCACAGATGATGTTTATATAAGGGAACATCCAAAAATGGAAGTTCATTAGTAGAGGGCATTCCTATAATATGAGTGAGAAATATGATGAAATCTGATAGTTATTCATTGAAATCAACCCTAAACAATGCCTTGGAGAGTTGGGACACTCCCTTCTTAGGACACTTCAACCATGACTTAGCTACTCCTTGCCTTCTCTTTCTCGTTGTGTCGATCAAATAGGGTATGAGCTCGAGAAAGATTGAGAATAATGGAATCTTCTATCTCAGAAATGCAGTAGGGCAGTGACGATTGTAGCCACAACATCTAGTTTTGCAAACAATTCTCCATGCACATTAACAACCTCCTTGGTATCCGGATTGAAATGAGCCCCGTAGGAAAGCATGGTGTCGAGCACACTGCACAGAGATAGGAAAAACCAGTAGCATAAGTGATTCCACTATCATTGATCATTTGGGCCATGGGAATAGGATTATCGCATGCTAATCTACCACAAAAATCATCGAAATATAAGTGTCAAACTTTTTTATCTCTGATATTGGGTATAGGAGTCTCCAAAGGTGATAGATGCTCATGCCCTTAAAACTTGACCTTCATTTTTACAGTGCACAGAAGAATGAGTCTTCAAAGAAAAAATTCATGATAAAAATGCAAAGGGATACAAGCAAGATGAACATATGACTCAATTACAAGAGTGTGGGAAAGAGATAGCGAGGAAGCAATGTGTTAAATGTATAGATGGTAGTCCCTTTAAATAGCCATTCAGTAGAGAGAAGATCATAACTGCACATTAAATACACCTTACACAGACTCAAAAAAGGTGAAAATGTGGGAAAAGTGAGAAAAAAATGGCCCGGAATGGTCCAAGGTACATTGGGACATGAGGGATGCATGAAAAGATGATATCAGGCTGATGTGGGTGATGCGGGGAATGCGGGCTAAAGGAGCACTAGTGGTCCAAGGACACAGAAACGCAAAGGACATGAAGACCCAATTTGACCGATGTAGATGATGTGGGGAATTGGTGAATAGGAGACCCAAACGTACCTGGGACAGATGGGCCAAAAATTTTTAATAAAGCCGATAGACAAGGACTTGTGGGGAAATTCACCTTATCGGTGAACAAAAGGCCCAGCCGGGGTACTTGGGACATGAGGAACAAAAATGTCTGACAGACCTACAAGTCACTAAAATGACCCCAATAAACTGCAATTTTTGCCATGTCTTTAAATTTTTACTTCACTACAACACTACTGAAGGGTGTCAACTCAAAATTTTGGAAATTTTTAACTTTCAAAAGAGGGGAATTTTTAGAGGACAATAATTGGCTCTTTCTAGGGATGACTTGACTAGATCACTAGAACAAGGCAAGATAAGAACTCAAGAAAACTATGGGGAAGAATAACATTTCCTTATCCATTGGGCAAATAGAGCCAAAGGAAAATCAATACGGAAGGCAACACACGGGAAAAATAACAAAGCAAGAGCCAGGAAAGGACCATCACACACTATACATAATATACACAGGTCTTTCTATTCATCTAGGAATTGAACAATTTCAGGTACTTCCCACTATAAGGAAGTGGGAGAGAAGATCCATCAATGTAATTAAGATAGAAATAATTTTCACCAACAAAGTGTCTAATTCTAAAAGGGACCAAGCCAAAGAGAGTCAAACTTACCATTGCTTCCTCGAGGTTCATGTGTTTTGTCCCATAGTAGAACAATGTCTCTAACTTTGAAATCTTTGAATCTAGGTTTTCTTTTCAAATAAATATTTCACCTTCTACTGATGGGTAGAAATTCTATCAAAAACCTACAGCCTGTCTTCATTTAGCTTATGGAGATACATGATCCTCTTATCCAAAGAATCACTGAAATTGGTGTCCTCAATAGCTTTCATCAAATGCAAAGCTGGTAGTTCCACTATCACTGGTAGTTGAGCTTCCACACCATACACCACTTGAAAAGGGGACATCCCAATTGCTCTTTTGGGTGTAATCCTATCTGTCCCAGAGAGCATCATAAAGCTTTTTGTGCTAGTTTCTCTTAGATTCATTGACAAGCTTTCTTACAATGGTCACTAGATTCTTGTTTGTTGATTCTGTCTGTCCATTCCCTTGAGGATAATAATCTAAAGAATGAGCAAGGGAAATCCCATACCCATAGTAGAACTCCATCATCTCAGCAGAAGAAAAATTTTGAAGCATTATCGGTCACGATCTTGTTTGGTACTCCAAACCTTATCAAGATGTTTTCTTTGATGAAATTACATACTACCTCTGAAGTAGTACTTTTAACTGGAATGGCTTCTACCCACTTAGTGAAATAATCTGTGGCAGTCAACACATGAGTATGTCCTAACATTGAAGATGGGTTGAGTGTTCCAATGAAATCCAAACCCCATTGTTGAAAGGGTCTCTTCAATCACAACTGGTTTAAGTGGCAAAGTAGCTAACTTAGGTCTTCCCACAAAGGTTTGACAAGCTTCACACTTGTCAACCCACCTTGATGCATCCTTAAAAAAAGTAGGCCAATAGTATCCTACACGAAGAATTTTGTGAGCAGTAATGGTAGATGAGAAATGACCCCCACAGGCTTGATCATGGAAGGCTGAGAACAACTTCTTCTATTGCACTTTGTCGACACACTTCAAGAATCTTCCATCCACTCCTCATTTGAACAAAGCATTCTCCCACAACATGTATTGTGCTGACCTTAGCTTGATAGCTCTCTTCTCCTTGGTAGTTAAGTGAGATGGACACTCACCATAGGTGAGGAAGTGAGCAATGTCAGCATACCATTCATCTGTTGAGCTAAGGAACAGAACAATAGGGATATCAACTTCATCCTTAGGCAATGTCTGACCAGCTCCTTCAGCAATAAGTTTGCACATGCCTTTACCCTGAACTAGCTTCATTGGTCTGATGTCGAGATCGTACTCCTAAACCTTTGCTACCCAATTTCCTCTCTTGGTTCCAAACTCCTATTGTGTAAGAATAGACTTGATAGTCGTATTGGGCATAAGCACAAAAGAGTGAGAGTTAAGAATGTAAAATCAAAACTGCTTAACAACTTTAACCACTGCAAAAGCATGTTTCTCCATCATAGTGTACCTCAACTCATGAGTTTTTAAGAATATAACTCATGAATGCAATTGGGAGCTCATGATCTTTAGAATCTTTCTGAGTCAACACAGTCAGCCAAATTACTCTCAGTGGCATAGCAATAGATAATAAAATCTTTGCAAAAATATTGGACATGCTAAGATAGGAGTCTTAGCAATGGTATTTCTTAATGCCCTCAAATGCTTCCTTTCCTTTAGAAGACCAACCAAATGTCTGGCTTTCCTTTCATCATCTTGGGAAATATTCAGAGTTAGCTCTGTAAAGTCAGGGATGAATCTTCTCAGGAAGTTGATCTTACCAAAGAAAGAGTGCACTCCCTTTTTTCTTGTGGGAAGAGGAATCTACTAAATAGCTTGAACTCATTCAGGATCAATATTGATTCCTTCTCTAGAGACAACATGTCCCAAAAACTTGTCCCTCCTGTGACACAAAAGATAGATTTCTTGGGATTCAGAGAGACCCCATGTTCTCTGCATTTCAAGAGAATTGTTTCTAGATGCTGAAAGTGATCTTCTCTAGATTTGGAAAACACAGTTAAATCATCTAGATACATAACAATGCATTTTCCTTTCAAACCCCTAAAGGCCAAATCCATTACTCTCTGAAAAGTGGCACCAGCATTAATGAGGCCAAAGGGCATCCTTTTGTAGGCAAAAGTACCCCAAGGAGTGGTAAAGGTAGTCTTGTGTTGGTCTGCAGTATTGACTTCCACTTGGTTATATCCTAAGAAACCATCAAGCATGGAAAACATTTCAGAACCTGTGACAGCTTGTAACACTTGGTCCATCATGGGTAGGGGATAATTGTCTTTCAAAGAAGCCTGATTTAGATTCCTGAAGTCAACACAGATCCGAATCTCACTGTTTTTCTTCCTAACGAGGACAATATTAGCAACCCATGTGGAATGATGAATGGGAAGATGATCTTGGCTTTCAATAACTTTTGTATCTCTTGGAAAATGGTGTCAGCAATTTTTGGATTGTATTACCTTTGCTTCTAGCTTGAAAGGTTTTATCCCAGGTTTGAGGGGAATGAAATGTTGCATTTCTTTTGGCTGGAAGGCTTTCAGATCATCATAAGAATAAGCAAGGACATCAACGTACCTCTTCAAAATATTTACTACCTTCTTCTTCTCCTCTTGGGTCACAACATTTTCCAACGTTCACCATTTTGGGGTCAGCAGAGCTCCCAATGTTAATCTTTTCATATTCAGAAGACTACTGAGCTCCTTTGGAAGCCTTGGAGCTTGACATGCCTGTCATGTTTATCAAACAATTCCTCCAGACTTACCAGTCCTCTAGGGATCTTGTTACCTTTTAGCCTGATGCATCCATCTTGATCCATCTCCTCTTTGACACCTTCATCATTAGAAGAGACACCCTCTGCGAGGCAGATTGTCACTTCCTTCAAAATATAATTGATTAAAGTTATCCCTGAGCTCCAGGAAAGAGAGCAAATGTTGATCATCATTGAAAACTTGCTAGTTGTTTGCATTATCTAGTATACTTGGTCTATGGATCATTTCAATGGTGAATTTGTCCTGAGAAAAATCATGATGAGGTATCAACAAAGACCCTGAAACAGCTAGGGATTCAACCCTAGTGTTCTTTTCCCTTGGCACCACTTTGATGGATAAGGCATCAAGGAATTAAATAGAATCCCAAACCAGATTTCTATAGTGCTTCAACCTTATATTCTTTACTTGGAACAAATCTCTGACTTGTTTGACAACCAGTTCCGCATCTCCATAAGCTGAGAATATTCTTCACACCTCTTTCTTTTGCCACTGTTTAGTCCAAGGATGAGAGCTTCATATTCTGCTATGTTATTTGTATTTTCAAATTGTAGCTTGAATGAGAAAGGATGAATCTTTCCCTCTAGAGATATCAATACCACACCAGCCCCAACACCAGCTGAGGAGCAACTTCCATCAAATTCCAAATTCCAAACGCCATTAGGATCATGGAGCACTTCTTTGGGACATTCTTCCTCATCCTGAGACATGATCATATAGTTTCCATGCCCAATATCTTCATAAAGTATTTGTGCTTTGGGATCATCTGTCTTTTGGACAATATATTCAGTTTGCTTCTCAGGCAGACAACTTCTTCATCTTTCCATTGACTGGTATAAGGGCATGTGACCAATCCATTTGAATTTCTCCTCCTACATCCTTACATAAATTCCTACTCAACAACATGCCATATGAAGGAGGAATATCAGCTACCAGAATAGTAGCTAAAACCTTTTTCTCTAGGTAAGGCAGCAAAATCTACTTGTGCATCCTTAATTCTTCTGACCAAGGGCACCTCCCTACTCTCCATGGAATAACAAGAACCAGTAGTGCATGTGAGGGTAAGACCCAAAGCATGAGCCACTTTGGCAGGCATCACATTGTCTGATGCTCCTGAGTCTATGACACAGTTGCTAAGTCTGTGGCCAGCTATGAGGAGGGTCACATAGAATGGTTTGATTTTCTCATTAGGTGAGGTGATTGCAGCCACAAGATTTGGTTGGGGTGTGGAATATGGAGTGGGAAAAGGACCTTTAGAAGTGTGGGATGAAGTTTTGGAATGGGAATTGACAAAGTGGACCATTTTGGCAAAGGCTTTTGGATGGGTTTGATAAAACTCAGCCTCTGAAATCTGGATTTTTGTCTTCTTGAGGTGGTCAATGATATCAAAATATCTAGAGGTGGATGGGGAATAATCACTAGGAATCATTAGGCTTATTAGGCTTTTGAAGGCTAGAGAAAAAGAATTTTTAGAAGCAGGAGTAGAAGAAGAAGAATTAGTATAACTAAACTTTTGCATGGATTTAGTGGGAACAGTGAGATCCTCTTCTTGCCACCACTAGAATAGTCATGAGAAACTCCTTCAATTTTTTAGCAGGATGCATCACTTTTTATTTCTTATTGGTTTGCGCCTGGGTCATAACATCATATGACTCATTGTTCATCTCTGCCACTACTTCATCATAATCATCTTCTTCATCAACGCCCTCAGTAGTAAGGAAATTAATTTGAGATCCATCAAGTTCTTCCAATTCTTCCTCAACCTCTTCTCTAGGTTCTTCAAAGTCTTCATTAACCTCTTCATCATTAGGTTCTTTAACTTCACAAGTTGCATTAACAGGGACCTTGATGGGTGGTCCTTCGATTTCCAGCCTTGTTTGAGAAGAAGGAAAATGGTTTCTAGGCTGAAATTTCTTCCTTGGAACGTCTTGATAGGGAGCATGTTGAGCCAATTGTTTCTTGATGGTAATGAGGTCATTGACAAGCTTCTGTACTAATTGATCTGCACTAGTTCTGAGAGTAAATGGAGAAGAAGAAGAAGATTTGGATTTGGAAGAGTCTCTTTTCAATTTACTAGACATGATAAGGTCATCTTCCATGCTAATGGCCAATATATGATCATCATCCAAAGTTGCAAGATTAGCTCTTCTCAGTGCATAGCTTACTTCAGGAAATCGAGAATTCAGGAAGAAACATTTTTGAATTTGATCCACAGGCTGGGTGTTTTGTGGGATCTTGTTAATAAGCTTATTAAACTTGGCCACAAATTCTCTCATGGGCTCTTGTGGTTCTTTCTTGATTTGAGAAATATGGGCTAGCAAAGCATGCACATCTTCTGCAGGTTTAAAATGGTGCTCAAATTGGGTTGTCAGTGTATTCCAATTGGTAATGGCCCTAGCGAGGAGATGGTAAAACCAATCTTCTACATTATCTTACAATGTCTCTACAAAAATCCTCATAGAGACATCTTCATGTTCAACTCCAAGGACTCCACATGCAACTATGAAGGCTGCAATGTGTTCATCAGGATGTACCTTTCCATCACCTTTGAACTTGGGAAATTTCTTTCTGTTACCCCTGGGTAACTCATGCAAAGGATGAGGGAGGGAAAGAGGTCTAACTCATTGGCCCCAAGGTAAAGGAGCTGCCATTCTTGGAAAAAATACTTGAAGTGGAACTGAAACACCAACAAGAAACTAAAGCATGAAGATTAGGGCTGAGTTGCTTCTTGTGGGATACCACTCTCAATAGATCTATCTTCAACAGGGGGTGTGCTTCACGAACGAGCTCTTCTATTTCCCCTTGTTGAAGGAAGAGGAAAACCTTTGCTGCTCTAGGAGTTGAAACTGAGAATCTTCAATCCCAAGGGCCCTTCTTCCACAAGTAAATCTTAGAGTCACCAGATCAGAAATGATCAAGAAATTGTTCTTTAAAACTGGAATCCATCGAAACAAATCCCCAGTAGAGTCACTAAAAACTGTTGGTTGTCAAAATAGGACTTTAATGAAAGAAACAGTCAGGGGACAAAAGTCCCTCCTCTTTAATGGGAGAGGTGCCCTTATTGAAAGCAAGCAGTAAAACTATTCACAAATGTACAATTTTCTACTTCAATGAGGAACTCTGATATCATGAAAGTGTTTTAATGCCAAGATAGATTATCAATATAAAGGAACAGAAGAGCTAAGGGAGGGAAAAAAGGTAGAATATAATAGCACCCTACAGGAAGTATAGATAGCAAAATAGTTCCTTATAAATTTTGAGCAAGGAAAATATATAGAACAAAATCATTCATATTAAAACCACTAGATGTTATTTCACAGACACAAAGTTCCAAAGATAACATCCACAAGAATAAAAAGCTTCTTAATGCAATAAATTAATGATTCAAAAATTTCAGACAGATAATAAGAAAATAAATAGACGCAGATAGAAATAGGAAGGGAAATCTTTTGTATTGATAACTTTTAATTCTTTTACGCTTTCCAAAAATAATCAGAGTTCCAGCCCCTTGGAATGGCGAGGAGAGCTCAATATATAGCTTACAAAATTAGTTACATTTGGTAACCATTTCTTTTAACCAAAAGATTAATTAAGGAAATGCACAATACAAAGTCCTTAATTAATTTCCAAGGAGATCCAAACTATAGATAGAAAAGGAGAGTCAAGAGCCATAAGTAGAGACATCCGATTGTGGTGGAGGAGGGCCCACTACTTTGAGAATCTGATGTCCTGAATCTCTTCAATGCTTCCACTATCTCCATGCCTCTTGGAATTGTTGTGTTAGCAGTAGTATGAGTCCATGTGTTGAGGAATTTTTCCATATCTTTGTCAAACTCGGTATGCTCTAGATACTCCTTATTAGCCTTGGCTATAGCTGAATGGAGAGAACAAATGTCCTTCATTTTCTCTTATGTGATTGACTCTTCTTTGAACAAATCATCCTTAACAAAGGTTTTTAAATGAGCCTTGATTTCTTGAAGAGAGAGGGATATACCTGTAGCTTCATCCTAAAGATAGTAGTGGATATCTTTGAAGGTAGATAAAACACAAGTTTTAAAAGACTCCCCTTTTTGCCATACATTCCTTAATTCTCCCAGTGCTTCTTCCAGAACCTTTATTTTCCATTCAATGCTAAAGATCCATGTCCTTGACAGGTTATTCTTGACATCATCAAATAAATTATTGGCTAATAGGATCCTCTTGTCAGTTTGACCCATTAGACGGAGATCTGCAATAAACCCACTCTAGACCATCAGCTCCTTGTCCATAGCTTTGATTGAGGAAGTGAGTTTATGCTGCAGCTTGATCACCTTCTCATTGGTTTTGAAGGCTTCCTCAATGAAGTTTAAACCTTCTATGATCATATCATCTACCATGGCCTCAACAACCTTCCCATAAGTAGAATACTTATGTATGTCTTTGATGCTTTGAACCTCATCTTGGCTGAGAACAATGGGAGGTGGGAGAGTAGCCAATGGAGTTGGATCCAAAACTTTATCTTTGGCCAATAATGATCTGATAAAGTTGGAAAGGACTTGGTCCTGTTCTTCCAAATTCTCCATGGTTTACTTTCCTTTCTCAACTCATTCAATAACCCTAGTGACAGTTTCCTGAAGGTTATGAACTTCACTCTCAGGTGTAACTTCTCCCATTAAAATCCTTGAAAACTCTAAGTCAGAGATCAAAAGATCTTTTTCCTCTTTGTCTATCTTGGGTTTTGTAGCCTCCAAGAACTTCTGGCCTTGAGCATCAGTTACCATCCTCGAAGTGGTCTTTGGTTTCTTTGTTGGAGGGGAAGGGATAGTACCAAGTAGAGCTACCACAACATCAAAATTAGGCCCTGTCAATCTGGAGGAAGATCTCCTTTTCCATCTATCAACTAGGGGTTGTACCCAGGAAAAGGAAGAAGAAGAAATGGAAGAATCAAGGGACCCAAGTGCAAGTGAACTCATGGCACTTAAATTATGGACCATTGTTGTCTCTAGTGAGGAAATGAATGGAATCTAGGGAATTTCTTTTGTAGAGGAGTCTGCTAGACTTGGAGGTTCAGTTTGTGATCCTTCCTTCTCCACCTCAGTAATGGTTTCAGTGGTTTCTTCTGGTTCTTTCATCTCCTCATCATCATCATCATTTATAACAATAATTTTCTCTGGCCCAATAGGCAATTTTGATTTCTCCAGATAAGTTTCTTCCTCGACCGGTTCCTACTTAACCACTTTTATTTTCTTCTAATATACTCTGGTGGAAGAGGAAGGAGTAGACAACTCTGGTTCTTTCATGGTAGAATAAGAAGGATTTTTCTCAATTACCTCAATACTTGGTGTATGTGCTTCCTTCTGAGGTGTAGAAGCCTCTCTCAAAGAGGACCTACCTTGGTTCCTTCTGAGCTCATGAACTTTCCTTTCAAACCAAACCTTAGTTCTGACGATGACAGAGGCAATTATCTCACTCAAATCATCTCTCTCCTTCACATACCAATCCAAGGTTTCTAGAGGAATGTGCTTGATTGATCTTTCATACTCAAAGGATTGCAAGTCCTCACCATCATCCACAAGCCCTTTAGACACCTGGTAGATATTGAGATCTAAGATCTATTATAGAGAAAATCTACGAAAATGCCTCCTCTTGGCTTCAAAATCATCAACACAATCAGCCCAGTAATCCTCAGTATTAGGACGATGATGATAGGTTATCCTGAGATTCTAATCAATGAATTTCTTCATATTAAATCAAGTCCTGGGTCTGAAGAAATGAACAGTAAGAGGAGAAATAGCCCTTTCTATATTCTAGGCATCTAGATTTGTCCTGCATGTATAATTCCCCAAAGTGATAGGGAAATGAAGACCAGTGATCTTCTTATCTGGGCAGGTTCTATGAAGTTTATCTAGCTGCCTACACACCTTAACCAAAGCCATTTTATCATTACAAAACATGGGAAGCTTGAGAGGTGTACTTTCAAAATAGGGCAGTCTGATGTATGAGAACTTTTGGAACTAGATGAAGAAAGCCCCATTCTTATCTATTAGAGCCATACCTCATCAGAGAACCTTCTAGCAGTGTCACCCTCCAAGAGCCTCATAATGTACATGGTGAAAGCATCATTTACCCTTCTAAAATTGTGATTACTGGCCTTGAGGGGAAACTAAGGGAAATATGTGTATATGGGCTCATCCTTCTTGCCCTCAATGTAAGTGAAGTCGAACCACTCCTAAGATGCTTCCAGGGTGTACATGAGATAAGAAGTCATGTAGAAATTCTTAGTCTTCTGAACATTTGACAATTGCTCAATCAATTTCATATAGATAATCTCATCCCAATTAATGTTTTGCTTACCCTTGCAGATGATGTTTATAAAAGGGCACATCCAAAAATGGAATTCATTGGTAGAGGTCATTCCCATAATACGGGTGAGCAAGATGATGAAATCTGATAGTTATTCATTGAAATCAACCCTTAACAATGCCTTGGAGAGTCGGGACGCTCCCTTCTTAGGACACTCAAGCCATGACTGAGCTACTTGTGCCTTGTATTTCTTGTTGTCTTAATCGAATAGGGTCTGAGCTTGAGAAAGAGTGACAAAATGGAGTCTTCTATCTCAGGAATGCATAGGGCAGCGGTGATGGCAGTAGCATCTAGTTTTGCAATCAATTCTCCATGCACATTAACATCCTTGGTATCTAAATTAAAATGAGCCCCGCAGGCGAGCATGGTGTCGGCACACTACACAGAGATAGGAAATCCAGCAGCATAAGTGATTCCACTGTCATTGATCATTTGGGCCATGGGAGTAGGATTATCGCATGACAATCTACCCCAAAAATCATCGAAATCTAAGTGTCAAACTTCACTATCTCCAATATTGGGTACAGAAGTCTCAATTGGTGATAGATGCTCATGCCCTTGAAACTTGATCTTCATTTTTACAGTGTACAGAGGAACGGCCTTCAAAGAACATATTCAAAATAAAAATGCAAAGGGATACAGGAAGATGAACGAATGACTCAATTGCACATTAAATACACCTTGCATCGACTTAAAAAAGGTGAAATGTGGGAAAATAAGAAAAAATTGGCCTGGATGGTCCATGGGACATTGGGACAAGAGGGATGTGGAAATTCGATTCGATCGATGTGTGTGATGCGGGGAATGTGGGCCAGAGGAGCACGGGCAGTCCAGGGACACAGAAATGTGAAGGATGCAAAGACCCAATTTGGCCGATGCGGACGATGCGGGGAATCGGTGAATAGGAGGCCCAGACGTACTTGGGACAGATGGGCCGAAAATGTCTGATAAAGCTGACAAATAAGGACTTATGGGAAATCAGCTGATCGGTGAACAAAAGGCCCAACGGTACTTGGGACATGAGGGACAAAAATGTCCGACAGAACCGCAAGTCACTAAAATGACCCCAAAAAATGCAATTTTCGCCATCTCTTCAAATTTTTACTTCACTAGAACACTACTGAAGGTTGTTAACTAAAAATTTTCAAATGTTTCAACTTTCAAAAGAGGGGAATTTTGAGAGGACAGCATGACGCAAACTAATCGATGTAGGAATTTTGTTTTTGAAGGAAAAGATGATCAATGCAAGAAGCTTTCCTAGGATGTTTTGCTATTGATTTTTTTAATCTTGATTGATGTGGGAATCCTTTTTACATGGGTATCCATCCTTCAAGGGAGTGGTCTATAGTTTTTTTTAATTTTTTACTTTTTATTTTTACAGAGATAGTCGTTCTTTAAGGGATCGGTCTATAATTTTGACGAGTAGTTTTCCTTCAAGGGATCAATCTACTTTTCTTTTTTAAAACATAATTTTTATTTTTAAATAGTTTTCCTTTGATGAATCAGTCTATTGTTTGATAAAAAGCATCCATAAATAGTTTTGAATTTATTTTGAGCTGATGGAAAAACCCTAATATACTATTTCAAGGAGGGGAAAAGAGATGTGTGTACATGACCTACACATATGTTCCCCACGACATGCTTTCGATTGGTACATAAGGTAGATGGATGTAATGATTGTGGGGTTCCTACTAAGGAGGAACTTATTCAAGTGAAATATGTGATAAATAAATCCATGGTGCTCATCCTTGAGGTTTTGGGGATAGTGACAGAAAATAAAATACTTTCAAATAATTACAATGAGAAGATAATAGGTTGATGGTGGACTAAGATCTTAGATATAACGATTATTCTAAAAATCAAGAGTTAACAGTAGACATGCCACAAGTGCAAGGCATTAAGATGTTCCTTTTCAAGTGTACTATTAAGGGAGGCTAAGAGATATGCTCTCGACCCATACTTGTGAGTAATGACGTATGGACCAATCCAATTAAGGGTAAACTTTCCACGTTTACTCTATTCTAAAGTAGTGATATTTTTATTTTCTTTGAGAATGAGATCACAAATTTTGAAGTCATGTTCTTTTACATTTTTATTAGATGTGTGTTTGATGCAGTCTTGGTAGACATGATGATGTTGAAGTATTGTTAAACTTTTTTCATCTAATAACTCTAATTGTGCTAGACGGTCTTGTCGGTATTCTTCATCAGGGATAAAGTTTTTAAGTGATACATGGAGTGATGGTATTTAAACTTCAAGGGGTAGGACTACCTTAGAGATGTAAATGATTAAGAAAGGTGTATCACTTGTATGAGTATGGATGCTAGTTCGATAAGCCCAAAGAGAAAATGCGATCTAGAGATGTCAGTTCCAGCCTACTTCATCTACTTTCTTCATGAGGATATTATTAAGTATTTTTTAGAGGCTTCGGCTTGTCCATTTTCTTGGGGATAGTATGGTGATGAAAAACTAAGTTTGATGTTGAAGATTTCATAGAGTGTCTTAACATCCTTATTTTTGAATAATTTTCCATTATCTGTGAAAATTTTGTGAGGAAAATCAAAGCGACATATGATGTATTGATTGATGAAATTGATGATTTGATTTTCCTTATTTGAAGTTAAGGGCATAGATTCGACCCATTGTACAGTATTTAGTGGTTGTGATGATGGAATGATGTTTTTGAGATGAGTGAGGATTGATAGTGCCAATGAGGTCTAACCCCCATTATGAGAAAGGCCAAAGTTGTGAGAGTGTTGTAATGTTTGGCTGGGAACATGGATGACGTCTGAATTTTGTTGGCATTTGATACACCTCTTGATGTATGTACAACAATATTGATTGATGATAGGCTAGTAATAGCCTAATCATAAGACACGTTTAGCGACAACGTGACCATTGAAATTTCCACCGTATATATCTTTGTGGACTTCTTGGATTGCTTTGATAGATTCATGAGACTTAAGACACCTTAATAGAAGGCCATCAAAACCACATTTATACATGATACCACCTATAATGACATAGTGAATGGTGCATTGAAGAAATGATCATTTATCATTTTGGGATAGGTCGGGAGGAATTTTATATTCTAAAAGGTAGTCAAATATTTGAGAATACCATAAATCAGCTGGATGATTTTTGATAGTTGATAGAAGGGGGTTGATTTTCATGTGATATTTGATTCAATATGTGAACAACTAAAAATAGTTTAGAGTTATCAATTTATTCTTCGGTTGATAAGGGAATGAGAGATCCTAAATAATCCATGGTTTATGTAATTTTATTAGAGGATTGTGGGACTGTTTGAATGGTGTAATGATCGAAGGATTCGAGGAGAAATTCAACATTAGATTTATACTTTTGTAGGATTTCATTTTTACATTGATAATCTCCTTTAATTTGATTAATGACAAACTATGAGTCTCTGTAAATTTCCAAGATTTGAATGCCTAGCATGATAGCGGTTTGAAGACCCATTATCAAAGCTTCATATTTGGCCATGTTATTAGTACACTCCAAGTTAATTTTAAATGATAGAGGAATAGGAGTCCCCTAGGGAGGTATGATGATGATACCAGCCCCTCCCCCTTGTTATCATTTAGATCCATCGAAGAAGAGGGTTATTTTGATAGGTGTGAATTCATGTTCATCAATAGTGTTGATAGATTCGTCTGGAAATTATTCATGAGGAACTTGAGTGTCAGGGAGGGGTGCTTCAGCAAGCTGGTCTATGATGGTTTGGCCCTTAATGGAATTTTATGATATGAACTCAAGGTCAAAATCAGTCATAAGAATAAGCCACCGATTGATGTGATTGTTGTGATATGGTTTAGAATGCATGTTTTGAGTGGGTTGAAGTTGGTGACAACATAAGTTTCATGATTGAGGAGATAGTGGTGTAATTTAGAGGTTGCAAAGTATATAGCGCAGCATAATTTTTTAGCTTCGGTATAATGGGTTTCATATTCATGGAGTGTGTGAATTATGTAATAGATGGCTTGTTCACATTCATGATTGTCTTGATGAGAAAGTATGGATCCTAAGGCATGATCCGTGGTGGATATATAAAGGTAAAATGGTTCCCCCTCATGAGGATGTACAAGCATGGGAGATGACAAGAGGTAATTTTTTAGCTCAGTAAAAGATTTTTGGCAGTTAAGATCCCATTTGAAATTAATGTATTTATGGAGAAAATGAAATGGTTAACAATGATCAGAGAGTTGAGATATGAAACGTCAGATAGATTTTAGTTTACCTTGAAGGATACGTAGTTGTTTAAGGTTTCATGGAAGAGGCATTTCAATAATTTCTTTGATTTTGGCTAGATCTACTTCAATGCCTCGGATATATACGATGAACCCTAAAAATTTTCCAGTGAGAACACCGAAAACACACTTACCAAGGTTAAGATGAAGGAAATATTTGATAATTCAAGTGAATATTGAACCAAGGACACTGATATGATCTCTACGTTAGATAGAATTCCCTAAGATATCATCTACATAATCTTCTAGATTTTTGTGGATAAGGTGATGAAATATGTATGTCATAGCGTGCTGATAAGTGGCCCCTGCGTTCTTAAGTCTGAAAGGAATAATGTGGTAGCAGAAGGTTCCCCAAGGGTTAATGAAGGATTTTTTATGTTGATCATCAGTGGCGATGAGAATTTGATTATCAACAGAAAAACCATCCATAAGGGAGATCATTTATGACTTTATGTTAGATCGATGAGTTGATCAATGTTTGGAAAAGGGAAATCATCTTTAGGGTAGGCGAGATTGAGATCCCAGAATTTAGTACAAATGTGTAACTTTCCCGAGGCTTTGGTTATATGTATGATATTAGAAACCCATTGTGGATAGTCAATGGGTATGATGAAATTAGCAGAAAGCAAGTGTTGTAACTCTTATTTGATGAGAAGAGTTATGTGAGGATGCATCATACGGAACTTATGTTTGACATGTTTGGAATTGGGATAGGTAATGATATTATGTACGAGGATGTTGGGGTCAATACCTAGCATATCACTATATGACTAGGCAAAGGCTTTATTATACTTAGACAAGAAGTTGGTGAAATCATTTAATTCTTGTGGATTTAGTGATTGACTGACTTTAATTATACAGGGTTCTTGATGTGTGCCTATGTTAACATTGAAGGTGTATTTGTTGAGAAGGGTTGATGTGTCAGGTGGTAGGGATTTCTTAAGGAAATGGTCCTCTACTCCTATGTGGGAGAGGATATCTTGATCATCATGACATTGAAGGATATCGATGATGGGTGAATCTTCTTCAATCATTTCTGGCCAAATGAGAGGAATTTTTTTAGTGACATGGTTAATTTGATAAGTTAATGGTCATAAGGAAATAGTATTGACTAAAAAAAATTAGGTGGGATGGAGATTGTGTCATCAAATTCCATAGGATCATCAGGTTATGTGGAAGGTGATGGTTATAATTTTTTGATACGTAAGGGCATGGTTTGTGTAGATGGTTCAGTAGTCGGTCTCTCATATCCTAGGTTGTATTTCTCATGTGGTTTAAGGGAACATTGGACAATTAAATCATGTATTCCATGTTCGTAATGTCTAAAACCAAATCCTTTCAGGGTGAAGTGATGGAGATACATTTTTGCAAATATTTGGTTATATAGAAATCTAAAATCTGATAGGAAGGGCATGACATGGTGTTGATGAATGGATTGTGATGAAGGGATATTTCCCCTCCATAGATGACATTGTTTTTCAGATACGTAGGGTCGTAGGAGATGATGTCTCCGATGTTAGGTTCGTAAATGATTGTTTTTCTAGTCTTCCATATATTTTAGGTGTAGGAAGTGAATTAAGCATTAGTAGATGGTACTCCCCCAGGAAGAGATGTTCCATGACATCATCGAGGGAGGAAACATCTAGTATTTTGGATTATGGGATGGATGTGCTGGTGGATGCTTCATCAGAAGATCTTGATTTTTATTTAGGTACAAGGACATTGTTGGATGGTATGTCATATTGCAGTCAGAAAAGGGATTTGGATCCATAGGGACTGTGAATGTTTTACCCTCGTGTTTCTATTTAAGACATCAGTGGAGCATCAAAGGGACACAATGTATGGTGTGTATCCATATTCATCCTAAATTCATATTGTATTAGAACTACCCCTATATAATGTAGATGAGTTCAAGAATATTTTTGACACCGACGTTAAGAGCTAGAATGACTGTACCTAATGTGGGAACGATTATATCGTTAAAATCTCGGAGCAGGACTAGTGTTTGGGTGATAATGGTGTTTGGTAGTTGAAGTTGGTTGAAAATGATGGATGATATGATATTTATTATAGTGCCCCAATCAATCATGACCCTTTTGATGAGGACATCATTGATTTGGGTGGTGATGAAGAGAGGCAAGTCATGATCTTCTGGTCGAAATGATGGTATTTCGAAAGATTCAAAACAAATGGCAGCAGATGCTTTGATAGCACCTAAAAAATTTGTAAAGGAAAGTGGGTCGTCAGTAGGTACTGATATAGACTGAATGGCTTCGATCATGTCTTCTTTATGTGAAGGTAATGTCTAGACCAATTCATTAAGTGACATTTTTATAGGAGCTTAGTGTAATTGTTTGATGAATACTTTTTGTACTGCGATGGAGGATGGTGGAGCAGTGAGAATGGAAACTTTGGTTTTGGAGTGTGATGCCTGATTGGATGTCTTAGGGGTGAGAGGAATGGAAACTTTATATTTATCATTGGATGAGGAAGAGACAAGTTCTAGAGGTGGAGGAATGGTGACAAAGGTTTTAGATTTGTTTTGTTTTGATGGATTGGGTTTGTGGGTACATTCTCGAGTAGTAATGTGGACAACATCGACTTGATGGCGAAGAACCTTACTCGAGTATTCCTTAGGTGTGGATGAGGGTGTGGTTGTGGATGTTGCATGGTGTTTCTTTGATTCATGTAACTCTGGAGGAAGAATACCTTTATTTTCTTGTTTTTTAATGATTGCGTGAAAAGCTTTACAGTCTTCTAAAAATTTCCTGGTGTTTGATGGTAATCACAAAAAGCTTCAAAATTATACCAGGATGGCTTCTAGCCTCGAGAGATGGAAGGATTAAGAGGAGGAAACTCTATAAGTGATTGTTGGAGGATTTTTTTAAGAATTGTTGCATAGTGTCCTTTCGATGAGGATGTTGAAGGTGATGATAACTCATTTGGTTTGGTAGTTATAATAGGTGTCACTTTAGATGTGGATTGTTTAGTAGTTTGTGGATGAATATTTTTTTATTTTGTGACAGTAATACATGATTTACACAAAGGGTGTGGACCCAAGATAGATGGTTGATATTTTGATTTTTTTGTTAGGGCAGTTGAATGATTTATGATTATAACCCTTTTTTTATGGGGGTGGAATAAGATTTTGAAGGTTATGTGGGTGATACTAGGCCAGAAAGTCATCATATGAACTTTTCACAATTTGGATAATGGGTTGTTTTAGGGTATGTCTACAAAGAGTTCATAAATGAGCTGGGTGAAGACCTGGTAGTCGTGGATACAGAGGATTCATTTTTGACAGCAGGTTCTGGGGATGTTTCTATTTTTTTTCATATGTTGTTTCATGGGTATAACTAGAGGAAGATGTGGGTGTAGATCCAATGATAGGTAGTGTCTTATTAATGGTGTTTATGGTATGGTGGGCTTGTACATTGTTTATTTCTAGTTGAATACTTGATAGGAAATAATTCAGAAAGGGTTATTTGAAGACATCGAGGTTTTGATTTTGGGGTGCATTAGGATTTTCTAAGTGTAATTTACCCTTATCAATCAGATATTGGAGGACATTATGGAATGAACGACTCCTTTTTATGTCATGGCCTTTAACTCTATGGTACTTGCAATAATCATTATCCATGTACCAAGAGGGCTTTAAAATGGAGGTGTTGATAGGACAAATGAGCGGAAGGGAGATCATTTTTTAACGAGGAGTTTTTCAAAAACTTCACTATATGACTCACCTATAGGAGTGTAAATTCGTTAAGGATAGGAGAATTTGATATTTAATCATTCTTTGGAAGTGGATTTAACAACTACAACATTGGATGATGATTTGGATTTATCTAGATTGGAGGATGGTTTTGATGAAAATTCAAGTTTTGGTTTTTTTGGTATAAGTTTGACTCTGTCTTCTTCGAGGGCTCATAGTTCTATTTTATGGCACATGGTTAAAGCTTCATCAAATGTTTGAAAATATTGGATTTAGAGTGTACATGAAATGTGTTTGGCACATGAATGGAAAAATAATTCAATTAACTCCGTTTTTGGGAGACATAATGACAGTTGATTAATTATACCCCTCTAGCGGGTGAAAAAGTTTGTGATGGATTCATCTTTGAACTATTTAATTACATATAGATTAGTAATGATGATTTAGCAGGAGATGTTGATAAAAAAGTGTTCAAGAAAGAGTTGGATGATCTGTGTGAATGAGAAGATGGAATACTACGGGATGTTGTTATACCGGACCAGAGCAGGGCTAGCTAGAGACATGGGAAATGTCTAAAACATCAAGTCTTGATCATGGGCTATAAGATAGTAGGCATGACGGAAAGCTCAGATGTGTTGCTAGGGGTCTTATTTGCTATAAAATTTGAGAAAATTTGGAATCTCCTAGTGAGGAGGATAATATTTTTAAGGAACATATGGGTGAATAGGCTCATTACATATTTGTTAATATGATAATGTGTTTTTAAGACCCATGGAGGCAGCTTCAAGGCTAGATATCATGTTCATTAAAACCTGAAGAGGTTCTATTTGTGGTGGTTGTTGTAGAAATAAAATCATGCACTTTAGACATTATTTATTCCCGGTCTCATACTACTATTCATATGGTTTTTGAGTGAATAAAGTACTGATTAACCCATGTCATTTGGCCATTTTACTTTGCTTGACGTAGTCATTGCCAACCTCCCACATCTACATGCCCAATCAATTATGCCATTTGGCATCATTTTATCTTTGACTGGGGTGCCCAACCCATTACTGGGGTGCTCTACAAGCCCTGGTCTCATTTGGGGAGCCCTGATCCTTTTAAAGTATTTACACTTTCCCACCACTTTTTTGGCACTTTCTATCCGTTTGAGCTTTCTATCTTTTTATTGGTCGGCCTTTTCAAGGTTAATTACGAAATTAGAACAAGAGAACCATATAAATATAAAGTTATTAGACCATAATGAGGGACCAAACACTAAGCACTAATATCATCACCTAATTTTACATCCATCAAAGGCTCCATTTGCATCCATCTATTCCATCACAAGGTACAAGGTTAGTTCATCTACATCACACTATATAGGAGGGAATTTTATTTTATTCCATCCACCATTTTACTACATTTCTACACATATTTATTATTCACTACTTTCACAAAGTTTGACTTGCACAAGAGCACCTAGGGCATGATTACACACACACATACACATAGAACTACATCAAGTCTGAGATGTAGTGTAGCACTCAATTAGTAATTTCACCATTGTGGCCACTGAAGACACTCCGACCCCTTCATATGCATATTTCTTTTTTTAGGGGTTTGATTCTTATCTTGGGGTTTTGTAGGTATTTCCTTCATCACTAATTTCCAGTGACATATTGTGCAGTCCAGTGACACCAATGTGACAAGGAGCAAAGGTAGAAAATCAGTCAGTGACACCTTGGAGGAAGGTTGTGGAGCTTTTTATCAAAGACCAGGGTGCCCAGATTTCATACTAGAGAAACGCAGGTGCCCCAGTCCTTCTCCAGGTACCCTAGTCCAGTCTATTGTTCTAGATCTATGATTTCTGGAGATTTTGTGTGGTCATTCCTACATTTTGTGCATTTTTTCTTCTCTGTGACACAGTCTCAAACAATCACCAAATCAGCTATGCTCTTCTTAACCCTCCTTACACTTTAGGGTTTTATATTTCTACTTAATTAGTTTCTTGGGTAGCTTTCTTTATTTACTTGGCTGTCATTTATTGTTATTCTTAAAATTAGATTAACTTAGAATATATTCCACATTTTAGTTAATCATTTTGGTGAACCCTAACTCAATCTTCACGCTTAGGATCCTCATTTTTCCTCTATCATAGCTCCTCAAGTGGCTTAGGTTTCTTTGTCTGATTTTCTTAAGATGCATCCTAATTGCCAAGATGTTCTTCAAAAATCCCTAGACATCATTTAATGTCATTAAAACATTCCACCACATGAAATAAGTCCTATATTCGATTGTTTATATGACGACCCTAGCCCTAGTGCTCCTCCATCTAATCAACCCCTATTGGAATCAATTCAAGGTTTAAATTCTTTGTTTCAAGAAAAATTTATGGTTATGGAATCCATGATCACATCTCTCAAATCAGATATCCAATATCTTAAGGATGTTTCTCAAGTGCATGTTTGTTATCGTTCTACATCTCATTCTCATGTTATGTCTACTACATGTTCTCATATCAGTGAGCCTCTTGTCATACCATTACCAGAGCCTCTCATCCTTAATCGCAACACTAAGAAACAGGACCTCCTTGTTGAGCTCCTTAGTCACCAATTGATCACTTTACTGCCTACTCATTTCTATCCACCTTATCATCTAGCCAAATATCAAGGTCTTCCATATTATAATTATCATCGAATCAATGAACATAATGACAATGATTGTTACACTTTACAATGAAGAATCAAACATCTCGAGAGATAGTGATTTATCTCATTTACTGCACAATAATTTGTTGTATGCCCATCTATAAATTCTACATCTCGTGAGCATCGTGTTATCACTTCTAGTGTTCTTTCTTCCATCACTCAAGCACCACCTATGTAATCTACTCAAGTGAAGAAACCACCTCTCAAAATTAGTCCAACACTTTCTCCCACTAGATCATATACAGTATTACCAAGCCCATCTAAGTGACCTCCTCTAAAGCTCAGTTCAATCTATCCTCCACTCAAGTATTCCACAACGTCACTAAATAAGCCACCATTGTGTAAGGTCCCTTCCCAATCACCACTTAAGCAGCCAATATTTTTTGTCAAAGCAACTACTCTTCCTACTAATGGTTAAGACCCATCTCACATTCCACCACTATCACATGATCCTACTGTTACTTTTTCCCAACATGCTTCCACTGCTACACACAAACTTGGTCTTTGGTAGGTGACTCTTTCCACCTTATTACCCATTGACACACTCTTCTGCTTTAGTTCACACTTGATTGTGTAGTGCATACTACACATGAACCCCACACACTGCATAATAGGTACTACACATTGTGTCTCCTCATGCATCTCACATTATACATATTCCACTTTTAGTCTACATCATTTCCAATTTTACGCATTTATACACTAGACATCATCTACACACCATACTATTATTCCTCATACATGTGTCACACTCCTATTGTCTACAATTTTAGCATTACATACTACATAGCGCATACATTACACTTTTGTATTGCATACACATCTTGCATTACATATTTTATATCATACATTACACATTCTACGCATCATATGGTCATCTTTTATCATCACAAATACTACATATTCTTTTATATGCTACACTCACTGCCCTATGACGTACTCTAGTTCCTCAATTCATACTTGATTACCAAGGGTTTATAAATCAAATGGACCTTAGCACACATACACATTCATCATTTGACCTTCTCTCATGCAACATTACTAGGCTAGTGACATACGCTATAGGCTAAATGGTCACCTATTCCTTCATCTTTTAGTTGTATATGCTTTAGGCTACATCACCACTTCCTCTCTTCATCTCATCATGATATACACTTTAGGCTACATCATCACATGTTTGTCTCTAGGTATCATATCATCAACACACATACGTAGTCACCACAGTGCGTTACACACAACACACACCATTCGACCATTTCCCAATGACGCAGTCTCATTTATGGTTCATTCGTGACTACTAATGGGGAAAACCAAATGAACCTCACTGCATAAACCTCCATTCACTCAGGGTATATGCGGCTCTTATCATCCATCTTGCATTCCATTCCATCCCTCCACGACATATTTCATATCTTGGTTACTTTTACTCATGCTTACACTTGATTGTTCATGTTTTCTTATTACACATGCTAGCTAGGTCTCTTGTATGTCATTATCTTTATCATACACATATGCGCATTCACGTCCTTTTCTATTTTTGATCAAAGATACATGTATCTTACACGCATCATGGATGCTCGCCTCCTACCACTCCTACAATGTTTGATGGGGGCATCCACATTCATCTCTTACAGGTTTTATTGTTTCATTTTTTACTTAGCACACTACATTAATTTCTTATACATGATTTTTACATACGAGTTATCTTTCTAACATGCAAACAGGTGCTTCATGTGTAGCATTTTTTTGTAGGATTACTTGCTACCATGGCTATCTGTTTGCTTGTCTACTATTGTTTGTCTCTTGTTTTTTATAGTATATGGGAATTTCCCTTTATTTGGTGTGCACACTTGTTTATTGTTTATGTCCATTATAGCCTTAAGTTTCTTGTGACATCATGAGTGGTGTCCCATGTTTTCAACCCCCTTTGATGGTCTATGGTTGTATTCTTGCGTGTTTAGTCACTTTATAGCTTCTACATTGTCTATGTAGCATACACTTGACTTCTACATGCATGCTTGTTCATACTAACACTTATTTCTATCCACTTTTTTGTGTGTGCCTTGGTTTCTACCAAGCATATTCTCTCTCCCCTATAGGGCACAGTTTATACAATTGGTCTTCTTTTAGGGCCACATTCTCCTAGAAGCAACATCGTATGTGCCTTGAAAGAGGGGGGCATCATTTGGCATTTTACACATTACACTGTGTTCTCCACCAATATAGTTCAATTCAGTTATTATCCTTGACATTGTGGGTTATAATGCAAGTTGGTTTAGGCTAGTCTTTGAACCCTGTACACTATAGCTTTTACAAGAAAGGTTGTCCTTAGCATTTTGGGGAGAAGTTATAGGTTGGAGGATACATTGGATTTTCTCTATACACTACTTCAGCCAGCGGTGTCAGATAAGCCAAAAAACTAGGCAGTTCATAGATCTCTTCACATATATTCAGGGAAGCAGTTACAGGTTAGAGAATGTAGTCATAAAATCATGCACTTACTACTACTATTATACCACCTAGTATGTTGTTTTATATGTGTATCTTGCATAAGAAAAGTATTCACTAATGACCTATCCCCTAGTCCTGTCATCAATCTAGTTGGTCTTTGTCGCCATTTTTCTTACACAGTTATCAGTCACTCACATAGTTTTGGTCATCTCTCAGGGAGTCTCAGTTGTTGTCTCTAGTCTTTTACAAGGGTGCCTAGCAAGGAAATGGGCTACCCATGGGTGTCCGGTCCTCATTTTTAGGCTCCCTAATCTTGGTTGCACTTGGTTCTCATTTACAGTTTTGAGGTTGGTATTTTTAATTTTCCCTCTCATTCCCCTAGGTACTAGTCAGCATTTTGGGTCATTAGTGTCAAAATTTGAGCAAGATATCCATATATAAGCACAACATACTTACTATCTTATAGGTAGACTATTTCTACTAAGGGATAGCTATCTACACGATGTAAGGGACTACATTTGGGCACTATTTACATCACACATTGCATAAGAAAGGGAATTTTATTCTATTCCGTCCACCATTTTTCATTCTATATAGCTATTGTTTGTTATCTATGTGTCAATGGCACTAGGGCACCCTAGGAACATCATTGCACACACAAATCACATAGAAATACATTTGGTATAAGATGCATTGCAACGCTTATTTTTAAGTCCACCATTGTAGCTGCTAAGGAAATTCTAACCCTTCATATGCATCTTTATTTTTTAGGGGTTTGATGTTTTGTATGGGGTTTTGTAGGTGATTCTTCAATGTAGTTTTATGGCATCATCAGTGAAGTTAGTGCAACATCCACACAAAAAAAAGAAAAGTTATTACTAAGACCTATCGACCAACTCAAACTCAAGTTTCAAGTTGTCTTGTAGACCAGGGCACCCATACTATAGACTAGGGCACCCACACTATAGACTAGGGCACCCACAAGTGCTCTAAACCTCCCTCAAGTGCCTCAGTCTGGTCAAATTTACTGCTTCTATAATTTTCTGAGGTGTGTTGTGACACTTTGTTCCACCTGTTCATCATCTCGCCTAGCTCCAGATTACTGCGAGGTAAGGTCTATTTAGGTTAGTACCTTTTCCCTCCTATTTCAATTATTTCATTTCATTTAAAATATCAAATAAATTAGTTAGTATTTACATTCTAGTTGATTTCAGTTATTGCATTATTGTACTTCTTAGATTAACTTCTAAAATTCATATTTTAGTTAATCATTTTGGTGAACCCATACTTTAGAACATTTTTACCCTAGGATCCACTTCAAACCCTAATGGCTAAGGATATTCCATCTTCTTCTCAGCCCATAATGTCTCATTTTAGTTTCAATCCTATCTATGATGAGTCCACCATCACTGAGCTCACGGCTCTCTATAGTAATCCTACTATGCTAGATGATATTCAACATAAACTCTTAGATGGTAAATAATCTGTGCCTAGTAGTTTTGAAGGTTCTCTCATTGGCATTAGTATCTTCTTAGATCCAGTGGCCTTCACTCATTATACACCATGCTATATAGATACTAGTGATCCTCCTTCCAATCTTTCTAAGGAAATTCTAAATTATTCCCTTATCAATTACATTCTTGGTATTGACAACCGCTCACATGTGCATACCGATTTTTCTCCTAGTCAAACCACTATTATAGTTCCATCTCTTGATTCTTCTACTTATGATATTGCTTCTCATCATTCATCACATATTAATTCTCATACACCTTCATATTATGTTGATGATCCTATCGATAGTATGCTTAATGACATTCTCATATTTGAGTCTTTAGGATATGTTGATGACATAATTGATAGCCATGATTTTCCTAATTTTCATTCTTTCGAGTGTGAATATCCATCGCCACTTTCTTCTAAGGTTATATCTAGCATAGTGTATGATTCATCTCCATCTGTTGGTTCTTCTTCTCCTACCATTTCATCTCCTCTTATCACGTCATCTACACCTATTAGTTCATCTTCTCTTATTCTTGTGTCTCCATTGCTCGCTTCACCTCCTAGGAATTTTTTTTATGCTACTCCTATCACTGCTATGGGTATTCCATCTATATCATCTATTATATCTTCTTTGGAACTCACTCCTAGTGTTCCTTTAGTATCAGAATCTCCTTTATCTTCTCTTGATATTCCTATGATCACCCACAATGGCAAGCTACAACCGCTCAATACCTTATTGCCATCTTCTATTATTCCTTTGTAGGATAGCATATCTCTCATGCATGTTGTAGGGTAACTACAATCTTAGGTTCAGTCACTCACTTTAGAAATTAGGGCTTACTATGCTTCTATTGATAAAAAATCATTACATGGTAACCCTATTCCCAAGAAGATTCATAATTTCACATTTCCTAAGGACTTTATCATGCCTACATTCACATATTCTGATGGTACTAGTGACCCTCATGCACATCTTCAACATTACCACATGGCTATGGACCCCTATTCTAATGATAGGTTATTACTTAAGGCCTCTCGACACGGTCTTATTGATGAGGCTTTACAATGGTACACTCATCTTCCATTTGGGTCCATTAGCACTTACTATGACATGGAGGACATTTTCCTCCATCATTTTATCATCAATAATGGCCCTAGAGTTACTTATGACCCCCTACCTACTTTACATTAAGGTTCATCACAATCTATCAAGGATTATATCTTAAGGTGTCAATGTTTGTATGCAACAACTAGTATTCCAACCTATTGATTTAGAGAAGAAATTCATTTCATTTCGTGGTTTGATTCCCACACTTAAGAAAAGATTACAATATGATACATGTGATTCATTCACTATTTTGTGATATAAATTCATAGACCTAGAAAAATATCTTCTCTTCGACATATATCATTAATCATCTGTGTCCCTCTACTACTATTGTATCATCTAATTCTCCTCCATTGACATCAGTTCATCATCCTACGCAATCTCCATCTCACTCTAGCAAGAAAGCTCAACCTAATCCATCACAAAAGCATAATTCTTCTCCTCCTCTGAGATAGCCTACTTCTCCTTCCAATCCACCTATAAGTCGACGTGAGCCATTACACTTCTCTCATCATGCTAGACCCCATGATGTGTTGTGTACTTTACTTGAAAGGTGTCTAATTTTCTTACCATCCAACCAACATCATCCACAACATCAGACTACAATGTCAGTGTGATCAACCTTATTATAATTATCATCGCATCAATGACCATAGGGAAAATGAATTAATTTTCCCTTCACGAATATATTACAACAATTAGTAGGATAAGGGTATCATCTCCTTTGGCTCTCACTCACGTGAGCGGTCCATCCCTCCTCTACATCTTGCAGAGAGTTTCTGCTACGAGTTGATTCATCTTCTCCATCTAGTGCTTAGGTCATGGTGAGTCCACCACTGTATTTTTGACACCCATACGTGACTCTCCACCACGTCCATACATCGTTACACCATTGCATCCACCACATCCACTTCATCCATCATATCTACTTCGCATCATGCCACTACTTCACATTGGCTTCCACAGGCCTCTGTATTTGCACATTCCACTACTACTTCCGCATGACATTCCAGTTTGGTTAATATGATCTCATGCTACTTACATGCCACATGCTTTCCATCGCTTCATATCGCCTTGGTCTCTAGTAGGTGATTATATATCACATTATCCCCTTAAGGACACACTTGTGTTCTTACAGTTTCTTACATGACTGTTGAGGGTTTTTCTCTGAGAACCTTTCATCACACACTTCATCGTTTCATCTAGCACACTCAATCATTCCCCGATGATGCACTCTTGTCTTTACGTAGCTTCATTCTTGACTGCTTGAGGGATCTTAACTAAATGAACCTAATCATCCATACGCTGGTGGGTATCGCTAATCTTCTTCACTCCCATATTCATCACACTAACATATTACGATCACACTGCATCTTCACTTCAACACACATCTCATCACAACACGTTAGTACAAAAATCATATATTAACTATATTTACATACATGATACTCTCATTATTACACTAACTATGCATTGTAAATTCCATTCAATAAATACGCACATCACTCACCTCGTCAAACGTCATCATATCACAAATAAAATCAATTACATTATATATCATCATTCATATTACACATTTTGTCTATCATTATCAACAACATAGTACACAGTACACATCAATAAATATGAACAACAATATCCAAAATATTATATACATTTTTTATAATCGTCAAATTAATCATACATCATCAATCACATTACGACATCAATACAAAATGAAATAAAGTCATCATATATCAATAAAGTTTGCCATCTATACATATATCGATATATCAATTATCGCGATTAAAAAAATATCTCGGCACTGGGGGAAACTCCCCTACATCATATACAACAATACAACATCAAATATCATCATCACTATCACTCTTAAGTACTTTGAGATCCCTAGAACTTGACGCCTCACCAATAACTCTACGTCACTGGGCGCGACCTCGATACCTCTCTACCTACCTCTATAATAGTGTATTACCTCCGTAAACTGACTCCGCAAAGTGACTCTGTCAACCCGATATAATGTATGCAATCATATCCGTGCACCAAGGGACCACCACCCCCCGCCTTTTTAGCTCATCAACTCACCTCATGTGCCTCATCTCTCTTTCCTAGAAACACAGTATGCACGTCGATGCTGCTATGGCCACTGGCTCAAAAAAAGGGGCATGCTCACTCACAATGTCGTCAAGTGCACTCTAGCATCCCTGTCACCCGATGAGTACATCGGCGGGCACATTCTGTCGTCAAAGTGTAGATAGAATGTTTCCACTATTAAGGACCAATATGCATCACCTATAAAATAAATAGAACAACGCATTAGATAACCATCACTATCACATAAGCAACCAAAAAAACACACAACATAGTTATACATATGCATACATTCACACTCTGCATTATAGCAACTGTTACTACATTCTCGGTGGCATGTGCTTCCCCCTTTCCTCCTCCTCCCTGTGGTAACCCCACTACATATGTCTAAAAACAATGGAAACAAGAATACCCATCGATGTGTCACCTACCAGCCATGGTACTCCTCTGTACACCCCGCATCATCTGAGTCTATCGGCTCTATGTCACCGTGTCTTACCTCATCTGGCCCAGGAGGTTCTAGTTGTTCTCATGTGGGCCCTGGTCTAGCTCCAACTCTCCTAGGTGATCTAATAGCTCTTAACCATATATATGACTCTAGGGGCCATGTCCTGAGCCATACCAACCATTGTCGTGATACCCTCTGCACCTGAAATAGATTGACCACTCATGGACATCCATCCTCCAACCAAATAGTCCTAGGTATACACCACAACTTTGCAGCATCCTCTAGACATCCTCCATAATCATAGTATGGCCTTTAAACAAACTACCTCTGGGCCCCATCCTATCTATCAATGCCCTGTAAGTATCGAGTGTCTATATTATGCACTCAAGTAAACTAATCCACCTCATTGCAAATTTATCTAGCCTAGCCCACTCTTCTCATGGACCTCCAACTGGCCTCAACACGGCTATATGCTCATACGACCATACATGCAGTAGTATGGTGGCTCCTATCCCACCACCATGCCAATCCTGCGTGAGCCTATGTATGTATGTATGTATGTATGTATGTATGTATGTATGTATGTATGTATGTATGTATGTATGTATGTATGTATGGGCCAACACACATCGTGTCCACACATATCTAGTACTCTCCTCCTCTATCCTGAGTCGTATGTCGTGCATCTTATACAAGATGCCCACACCTCCACCATCTGCTATGATAGATGAAGCAATAACCATTGAAATAAACTTTTACATGAACTAAAGATGTAGCAGCAAATTTACACAGTAATATCACGTTAAATAGTTTTCATTGATACATCCGAAGCTGATTATAAAATATATATAGTGATATGCAACTCCTATAAATTAGGAAGTTGCTTTATAAACACCAACAATAATCCCACCATCTCCTATATTAGTGTGATTGTTACTAACAATAATATTGCTAACAATATATACGTACTATATTTCCTAACATTCCCCCCTTAGTGCGAACATGGGAGAAAAACAATTGCACTTCCTTTGCAGCTTGCCGCTTGTGTGTGCTCACAATCTGGATGGTTTTACAGGACAGACAACAACCTCAACATGGATGGTTTTATAGGACAGCCAACAATCTCAACAAGGATGGTTTTATAGGACAACCAACAACCTCAACAAGGATGGTTTTACAGGACAACCAACAACCTCAATATCATGATGTTGTCTTTCCTTATGCTTTCATTTGTTCACTATGTTTTTCCTTTAGGTAATTATGTAGGAAAGACTACTCATTGAATACAAACTGAAAAGAGGGAAAAATGAAAATGGAACATTGAGACCATGTCCCCCCCCTCAATGTGAAAATTTCACTTATTCAACACAAAACAGGAATGTTGAAATCATACAGCACACAACTGAAATCAACTGTAACTCTAAAAAGAAATCAAACTCACGCACACATTTTCACCACAGCTTCATGTGGCCCCATCGTTGGTGACTAACGAGAGGTCATTGTCTGACCTCCAGCCTCTTGTGCCTCCATCTTCTAGTAAATTATGTTGTTTACTCAACAAATATGATCATGTTGCTCAACTGTTTCCACATTGTGATTATCCTTTTATTCCCTTTTGCAATGTGAAACACTTTATTTTCTAGACGTCGGGTAACTCTGAAAATGCATCCGCGAGGCAAAAAAAATTATTTTTTAGAATTTTGAAAAAAAAACTACCAACATTGACATGATGGCATATACTTAACAAACAATTAAAATAATTATAACACTTGACTTTGAAAAAATTACCTCCCTTTGTACTTGACCTCTACATTGACCCTTTATAATATAATATGGATGAAAAGTACATATAATGACCAATAATACTTATTGACTTTGAAATGATAACACGACTTTATGATGTCAAGAATTTTTTTTGTAATAATGACACAAAAATTGAACTCAATAACCTATTATTCACCTAAACACACTACTTGAGACGAGATAGTAAAATAATCAAAACAAATACACTAAATGATAAGTGTATTTAATAAATAGACAATGAAAAAATACTCTTTCTAAACCAATACCAATATGGCTTTAAAAAAAATCGAACCTTCCCTAAAATATTGTTGAAAAAACTGACTTTGACTCATGTATTTTTTTAGGTGAGCTTGAGGAACAAGAGATGTCGATGCAAAAATTCGATGGGACGAGCCACAATCCACATGAGATGCCAAACCCATTTAGAGGTACCACCAATCACCCAGTTAGAGGAATACATGTCTGAGCTAAGGCTCCAGTGACGAGGAATATCAGATTCAAGCTGCTATAGAAGGTCTACGAGTGGATTTTAGAATACAAAATCCATTTGAAAACAACTCAAGCCAAGAGTTAAATCAAAAAATCCAATGCAGGTACTTAGGTCTCTTAATGATGACTACGTGGAATAGAATGCAATTAAATAACAAACAATCATGGATTCAAAAACTCACTCGACTTTCATGCAAATTGAGCTTGTCGACTCTAAAACGTTGTATGCATGTCAGCATGCATGACATCAATAGGATGACATGTCCTCATAAGATAACCAATCGAACTCTGCAAACTACCTTCGCATTCAGGTTCAGACATTAATGATCAAGAGGAAAATCGAACTCAAGCCTGGAATTTGATGGTTTGTAGACCGTTTTTTGGTATTTTAACCGTAAATTACAATTTAATAAAAAAACAAACCCGTCAATTTAGCCAGGTAATTTTTTAATAAAACTGTATTTCAGCAAGTTTATATTATTTAAAAACCGTAAAATTTTATAATAGTCAAATATAATATATAAGGTATATTACTATATATAAATGAAATCGGATTGGATTTTATTCATTTTACAAATATTCTATAAATCATATTGATAATGATTTTTAATAATTCCCAATTTAAATTTAGAAACTAAAATAAGTTTCTGTGAATAATGAATTTATTAAACTTAGAGTTCACACATTGTCTTTGCTTTTTTCTAAAAACATATAAGTTTCTAATTTCAATGATATTGTGATTGTATTTATTTTCATTTTGTCATTACCAATTGCAATCTACAAGTTTCAATTTAACTTTTATGCAAGTTTCAATTCAAATTTTTATTGCTGTAGGAAAATGTAAGGAATCTTGTTACAGACATCCAAGAAGAAGCTTGAGATACAGACATCAATACAGGTACATGATTATTATTTTGAATAACATAAAATTATTACATATCACAATTTCATTTTTCTGGAAGCAAGGACTGTAAACTAGAGGAAAAATCGATCCTTCAGTAGAGTAGATAAAGATATTTCAGGTGGGTTTTACAAAATATATAAAGATATTTATGTGACATATTCATCTCATCATCTACTCTTGAAGGCAACTTTTCTATCTCTGAACAAGAACATGAACCAATATTTCTAAATACCTGAGATCTTTTCCAGTATCATTTTTGCCACCACGGAAGAATTGGTTGATTAAGCCTTGCAGACATACATGTTTATCGACAAATCACATATTTAGATTACATATGTCCTTTCTTTTCAACAACTTCGAAGCTGGACTAAAATCAAGGGTATTTCCTTCTAAACTTGTCGTGGTAAAAAATGGCTTGGGTTTTTAGATATATTTTTGAAAAATGCTCTCGTTGAAATCAATATTTTTTGTTATTCAAAAATATTAAATTACAATTCATCATTTGTTGTTAATGGCAACAATGATAAGAGGTTTATCATTGGAATTGAGTGCTTCATAGTTGGGAATCATGATAGATTATAGGCATTGCTACCACGATTGTTTCTTCTCTCATAATTTACTATTCTTCTTCTTTACTAGCCTATTGTTACAAGATTATTCATACAGTCAGAGTCACCACTCAATAATAAAATACCAAAAAATAGAGAAGGAAAATCTTTAAGCTGGTAAACTTCCCTTCTCATTTTAACATATGAATTTCTGTTTTACAATACCCACAAGTAAAATTGGATTTATCACGTCTCATTTAATGAGTTTATAATTTAATTACTAAATTTAATTTATAAATATTTTTATCATCCTAAAATTATTTAAAAATGATATATATCAATTAAGATTTTTTGACAATTTAAAATTTTACTAAAAACGTAAATTGAAAGGTAACTATATCATGAAACCGTCATTAAATTTCCTTTTGACAGGCAGGGTGACCATCAAATTCTAGGCCTAGTCAAACTTGTACAACAATAGAAGGCAAATTATTCCCAACAACGGATCCCAATGTTCAATGCAGAAGTATACAAAAGTAAATTAGATGAAAAGCTTCCTCTCTTTTATGTTTGTTATAGACCCAAGCCACAGTGGAATTCACAATTTACATACACCACTCCTCCTAACATTGAATGACGCATCAGCTGGGGCACTCATTTGGACATTGGAGGAATAAGAAGCCAAATTCAAATGAAATAATTTGAATGGGATAAAAACAGTTTGTTATTCACCATTATGTGACCATGGAAACACACAGTCTTGGACAGCATCCTTCGGATCTTTGTACATGCAGATTTCAATCCAAACACTTGCGAGTTTATTCTAACATTCCCAATACAATGAATCCAGCATCCCAATGCAAAATGTGATGAAAATATTCTCCAAACACAGTTGAGGATCCTTCATAAATATGGGGCAAGACTACAAATTATGGTGTTGCCCCTCCTACCATTCTATTTACCCATAACAAACACAATACCAATCTCACTTTGATACCAAATAAAGATGCAGCAGTAGATTTACACAGCAATATCACTATGAATATTTTTCATTGACACATCCGAAGCCGATTACAAAACATATATAGTTATATGTAACTCCTATAAATTAGGAATTTTCTTTAACAACACCAACAATAATCCCACCATCTCCTATATTAGTGTGATTGTTGCTAAAAATAATATTACTAACAATATGTACGCACTATATTTCCTAACATGAACCCTAGACCTCAAAATAGCATCCAAACAGATATGGACCTCGGAAGGTACACGAGTCCCCATAAAATATTATCTATTAGCTCGTATTGGTCTCTCCATATCCTCCAACGGCATGACATGTAGTCTCTCCCCAACAACAAGAAATAAATCACAGTATGCGATACAAATCCTCCAAGGTAATTTTCATCTCACCCGTAGGCAACCAAAACATACAAGTATCCACACACCACATCTTGCATAAGGTTGTCAACATAGGCATATTATGGTTCACATCCCCCATTTGTGTTATGTGCCACAGGCCGGAACGGTCTATAACATCCCAATCATCATCTGACATACCCAACCTAAGTAAAGTACTCAAATGACAAGCACCGTGAGACTCCCTCGAGTGAATATCCCTCTACACAACACATAATGACAACAAAAGTAGTGTTAGAACACTATATAAATCCAAACACACTTTCTTATCACATTACTATACACTAGACACATGATTTTCACCGCTATAGACCAAATACACACACTCTGGACTAGGGTGCCTAGATGTAAGACTGGGGCACCCAGGAGCAAGACACTAGCGCCAAAGCTTGGGTACTCCTGTCCTATGGGTCACTAACACCCTCACTGCTCTTTTCCAAGTATAAAATAATGAGAAAATTAACAATCTCAATTTTACAAAAATGACTAACACACACTCATTTTTCAAAAAATTAGCACACTTACCAACTCCGTTGTCATACGTGATGCTACGATGGTTTCCACCATCTTGAATCAGCTAGGACGTGTTACTCTCACTTGTGGTATCTTTCCACACTCAGAGCTCAATCTCACTCGCACAAAATACAAATGAAGTGACTAATCACTATTTTAACCTTACTATTTACAATTACTTTTTATCATCCACTTTACTATGGTCATTATTTCACTCTTATTCTCGCAACTAATACACACTACATGACTTTTGTCATATCTTGAGTATTTTTACTCTAATTTACACACTGTTTATGGCATTACTTTCATAATTCCACTTACTATCATATCATATGCATAACGCATGCATTACATCCCTACTTGATATTTTCATTCACTCAATCTATACACATTTTTACGATTTCTATTACATTCTATCTATTTCCTTCTTACGTTTAGCTCAGCGTTTATTCCTTTCATCACTTCCCCCTTTGGCCGAAAGGGGGGAATAAAATTAGGGTCATCTTATAATTCCCCTTACATCATCATGTGATCAATCAACACTACCAATTCATAATTTTCAAACATGTGACATTTCTCCATTAACTCCCCCTAATGACCTAACTTGGGGGCAACAAACGTACAATTTTTCTATACAAAATTTGATCTCTTCCCCCTAATGACCTAACATAGGGGAAATAAGCATTAAGATATTTCCATGTGATCATTCATCAATTTCTATCAATTCCCCCTAATGACATAACTTGAGCTCAACTTGCATAAAATCTCTCTAGGAGTAATCAATCAAAACAATCAATCAATCCATCAACACATTTGAATCTCTAACAATAAAAATCACATTATTCAATCAATATGATACAACACGTGTGACCTCTCAAATAACCTAACTGGGGAGTTACATTCATTAATTTCCCATATTACCTAGCTTGGGAAGTTTGGTGTTTACTTCCAGATGACCTAACTTGGAAGCTATAATACATTTTGCATTTTTTTCCAGATGACCTAACTTGGAATCTATAATACATTTTGCATTTTTTTCTAGATGACCTAACTTGGAATCCATCGCATTGTGGTGACACCCATGAAGTGGGGGCAAGATTTTCTTTCCTATACCACTCATATATGGGTCTAATGATTTGATTAAAATTATTTGGATCCAAAAACCACAAATTTTTTATCTGAGTCCATTTGCAGTGGCTGGATATTGAGGATGTAGTTAGAGGTTGGAGAAAAACACAAATTTCTCCCTACACTCTTCCCTGGTGGCAAGACGCCCAAATCCTCTGGTCAGTTATTCATATACACACAATCAAGTTGGGAACTGATCACACCCTACCGTATCTCATCATCACCATACAACACTCAAAATCATGAATCATCTAACATTGCAATCATCACTCTCATTTAGTGCACTTCATTATAACTAATATGTCTCTCATTATGTTGCATGGATCAACACATGTAAATCCATGGTTTGGACATGCACTATATGTTTCTTTTGGCATTGCTTTTACTACCACATCTACACATTCTACTAGATCATAGGCTTCTTTAGATTTCTCTCAGGTACGCATCTCTATCTACTTTATGTTACTAAGCTTTCTACTCACCAACATAAAATGGGGGCAAATGTAGTCACAAAATCACACACTTACTACTACTATTATACTGCCAAGTATGTTGTTTTATATATGGATCTCGTACATAAGGAAATTATTCACTAATGAACTCATCCCTGTAGTCCTATCATCATTTTAGTTCAATCATTGTCATTGATTGTTTCTTACACAGTCATCAGTTACTTCACACAGTTCTTTGTCGTCTCTCATAGGAGTCTTAGATGTATTGTTATTTACTCAGTTTATCGTCTCTAGTATTTGACTAGGGCACCTAAGAAGGGATTGGGGCACCCATGGGTACCCCGATCCTCACTTTTAGGCACCCTGGTCTTAGTTCCACTTAGTTCTCATTTAGAGTTTTGAGGTTAGTCTTTGTAATTTTCCCTCTCATTCCCCTAGGTACTAGTTAGGCATGTTGGGTCATTAGTGTCAAAATTTGAGCAAGAGATCCCTATATAAGCACAACATACTTACTATCTTATGGGTGGACTATTTATACTAACGGACTAGATATCTACACCTGGTAAGGGAATGCATTTGGGCACTATTTGCATCATCACACTGCATAAGAAATGGGAAGACTATTCTATTCCATCCACCATTTTGGATTGTATCTATCTATTTCCTATTATCTATCATGTCATTGGTGCTAGGGCACCCTAGGCACATCATTGCATACACAAATCACATAGAACTACATTGGGTATGAGATGTAGTGTAGTGCTTAGTTGTAATTCTACCATTGTGGCCACTAAGGATAGTCTGACCCCTTCATATGCATCTTTCTTTTTAGGGGTTAAATGTTTTGTATGTGGTTTTGCAAGTGATTCTTCATTGCAGGTTTACGGCATCATCAATGAAGCTAGTGCAACATCCATGTGACAAAAGGTGATTTATTGTGAAGACCTAGTGACTAAATCAAACTGAGGGTTCTAAGTTTTTTTTCAAACCAGGGTGCCCACAGGCACCCTAATCCTCCCCTAGGCACCCCAGTCTAGTCAGATATATTGCTTCTACAATTTTCTAAGGTGTGTTGCGATACTCTATTCCACCAGTTCATCATCCTGTCTAGCTCCAGATTACTACGAGGTAAGTTCTATTCAAGTTAGTACCTTTTCCCTCCTATTTCAATTATTTCATTTCATTTAAAATATCAAATAAATTAGTTAGTATTTACATTCCAGTTTATTTTAGTTATTGCATTTTTTTACTTCTTAGTTGAACTTCTAAAATTCATATTTTAGTTAATCATAGAATAATGCAGCTTTCTCCCTACACTTCTTCAGCTAGGGTGGCGTGAGATTTCCCAAAAAACTCACAATACAAGATATCCTCTTTACACCCTTTTCTTTCATCATGGATTAGGTGCACATGTTCCTTTTACATTTTTCATTTTCATTACATGCCTTTTACAATATACATGCATCTTTTACATACATTTTTGACATATACACATGCATATTTGACTACTTGATCAACTTCTCCTTACAAGTACGTTTGTATCAGAATTAATAATTATACAACAAGCAACAACAACAACATTCTGTAGAAGCACACACCTCAGACTAACATGTAGGTACATCACACACATCAGAAACTACACACGCATTTTCGGCCTAGGTTCGCTCTCACCACTTTTGCATCTTTAGTTTCCATACTCCACTATTTTCTCATCCCACGCTTTTTCTAGTCCATTGGCATGCTTTCTACATTACTCTACATGGACATCGGGTACGCATCTCTATCTACTTTATTTTACTGAGTGTTCCGCTCACCAACATAAAGTGGGGGAAAATGTAGACACAAAATCATGTACTTTAGACATTATTTAGTCTCGATCTCATACTATTATTCATATGTTTTTTAAGTGAATAAATTACTAATCAACTTATGTCCTTGATAGGAATAAACTTAGGTTAATTCATCATTTACTAACTTGTAATTTTGAAGTAATTAAATTTTATTAATTTAACTTAGTTAGCTATTATCTAGTTGTCACATCCCTAGATTAGTGAGAACTATGCTATTGTTAGTTTACTGCTTCTTGGATGTTCTAGAATGTGATTAGTTAGGAGTGCAATATGTTATTTCTGCATATTTTTCTGTACTTAGATATATTTGATCCACTTCTCAATGGATGTTATTATTGTTGTTCAATGTCTATAAACATTATAGCTTCTTCATTTCTCTAATGAATTAAGGGTTTCCAGATATTTTACATTCTTAACATTTGGTATCAGAGCTCGTTAATACCTAGGTTTTGTGCTACTATGAGTATCCCTGAAACCTCTAACCAGAGTGTGTTGTAGAAGGTTAAGGGTTTATAGCTACAAGTTTGAGCTTGGAGGAATCCATAGTTATCCACCATCCTCGTGGATAGCACCTACCCTGATTCATCACCCCTAGAGTTCATGCATATTCATTTGTAAGTATGAAGAAAATCTGTTGCAGATTAAAAAATAAAACTAAAAATAAAAAATTCCTATAAGTGGGTTTTTTCCTCTAAATCTACAGGTATTGTTGGATAGTGCTACAATCGGTAAATTGTACTGTGTTTGTAGGTCTTGGTCAAGATTTTACAGTATGTGTCTTGGAGGACCGTATGCTAGTTGCTCTGCATCAAGTTACAAGCATCCAAAGTTGCAGAGCCAACCGACTTTCATTACATCAAAGTAGAGAATTGAGTTTATAAAACATCGATCACTAAGTTTTGCAAAGGGTTTTAGATCCACTAACTAAGTTGAGCCATCCATCACAGCATCGAGACCGAGTTGTGCAAAAATAATCTTAGTGCAAGCTGCTAGGTCGAGATAGACTCTAATTGAGCTTCATTATTGGGCTTTGCACACCATTAAGATCGAGTGCAGTTTGCAAGTGTCAGACAGAGTTGTATTGACCCTTTTCGAGTTAATTATCACTACGAAAAATCTGCATAAGAGTCTGTACAGAACCAATTGAGCCCTTACATCTCTGTATTGACCCTTGGAGATCAAGTTGGGGCGAGTTATGTGTTTCAAGCCTCCCATTCTAGCTCTTTGTGATTTACAACTGAGTTGAAGGTCATCCCTACCATAGGTAGACTACATAGACCCATGTCTTGGGTCGAGTTGCATGTTAAAGTCATACGGATCCTGCTAAGTGCTAACAATTGTAACCAAACCTCCATTGGCAACCATATAGACCCCTATTTCATGAGATGTTCAAGCATAAAGGGCCAGTGTCATGAGCTGGGCGAGTTCACATGGGTTTTTCAATGATTTGGCACGCCCAAGGTCGCTTCCTCTGACCCTGAGCCAAGCCTCCAACACAACAGTGGCAATCTCCAGGCCAAAGCATTTGAGTCTGAGTTCAACTACAAGTTGAGACCTTATAATGGGAAAACTCCTCCCGGTCAAGAAAATCTCAATGCACAAGCCTACATCGACCCTGCTCATATCCAAAATGCACCTAGCAGTTAAAACTACTTTGCACCCAGCTCCCAAGCACCAAACAACACCTTTCCACACATTGGGGCAAGCTAACTTGTATAATGCCGAGTCTAAACCAATATACTAGCTCGCTCCTTAGTCTGTCACATCGCTCCTATTGGAGTTGGGCAACAAAAAAACAAAGCGGTCAGTCATAACAAAAATAGTGAGGATCAGATAACAACATGCGAGTCCAAACAAAGAAAAAGCGGGGGAGAATAAAATTAATGGAAGTGGCATAAAAAAACGTACTCAGATATGGTTTATTCGGAGGCAAGCGTAAACCATTAACCCTCCATGGAGGCCATGTGGATAATTTTGGGTGTTGCACAAGTCACATTTAGGGCAGATTTAAGTGTCTTTAAATGGCTTCCATTTTTCTAAACGATTCTTATGTAGCACAGCGCATAATGTGTTTAGTTTGTTAGCCTCCACAAATCTTGGGGAATAGAGGTCAGCGAGGTTGATCCCCCTAACAAACTCTATGTCAAATTTTCCTAATTTAAAAATTTTGGAGGCAAAGGGCTTGATAGTATACATTATCCACCAAAGATAGCGGTCCAGACACTTCATTTGTCATATTGGTTAAGTGGCCTAGTGCTATTACTAAATGATCGAGCTCAAATGTTAGCGAGAAAACACTGCCATTGGAAAAAAAAAATTAATTTTTAAATATCCTATTAAAAATTTGGAGGCAAAGTTTTAGCAGCCATTCTGCCAAAGATTTAGCAGTCTCAAAACCACAACTAAGTGGCACTTAGCTGATTATCTAAATCTCGCGCCTAAATTTAGCTGTAGAAAACACTATGTTGGGAAAAAAAAAATTAAAAAAATATTTCTCCTGATGGTATCTCAAACTATGATTTCGAGACAATTTTGTAAAGGCAAAAGATACCAAAGAGCCCAAAAACATAAAATAAAATTGTCTCCCGAGAGACCTTTATTGTACAAAAAACGTAGCCTTCACTCAAACTGTCATAACTTTCTTTCCGTTCAACGAAAAATTACAAAACATTTTTTGTAAAATTCTAGATTCCAATACGGAACTGCATACAGCTAGTTTAGGGAGATTTTGGTGCAAACATATTTTTTGTGAATAAATTTTCAAAGGCTGAAATAAGTTGTAAAACAGGTATAAAAAATTGTAATTTTGTACTCACAACGTATCCCAAAGGGGAATTTTTCCACAAAAGAAGAGAACATAATTGTAAACACACTACAATTATAAAGTGACACAAAAAACTTTCATTCCCATGAAGCTAGTTGTTTCTTCACTTTTCACTCATAATTTAGGGGGAAAATATGAAAGAATTGCAAATCCTTCATTGATAATTCAAATAGTGGTATTCCTTGCAGATTAGAGAAAAGTGAATGGAGGGTATTTTTTCGTGCCAATGCCAATTTTGATCTACGAGCCAACCCAGCAGAGGTTTTATTGAGCCAAGATCTAACCCAGCAGAGGTTTTCAAAATGTTTAAAGCTACTAGTTTTTTTTTTCGAGCACACGTGCCAACCCAAAAAAGGTTCCAGACATCCAAAGACAATTCTTGATCTTATTCCATCTTTTGCGCACCCTTCAGAGGAAGCACCTTCATCTAACTAATCCTGATTCAGATGAGATCCAGAGATACCATACTAAATTAAGGGGGGAATGATAAAAAAATTGTATTCACCTTAGAATAGGTTTATTTTAGCATGTGTGTGATAATAAATGTTTACCTCATGTAAACATATTTTGTTTCGGATTTTTTTCTCTTCTATTCACTTTAGACTATAACAAACTAAGGGGGGGAATGTTACGATTAAACTTAGGTTAATTCATCATTTACTAATTTGTAATGCTCAAGTAATTAAATTTTATTACTTTAACTTAGTTAGCTATTATATATTTGTCACATCCCTAGATTAGTGGGGGATTGTGTTATTGTTACTTTACTACTTCCCGGATGTTCTCGGATGTGATTAGTTAGGGGCAATATTTTATTTCTGAATATTTTCCATAGTTAGTATATTTGATCCACTTTTTGTGGATGTTGTTATAGTTGTTCAATGTCTATAAACATTGCAACTTCTTTAGTTGATATGAATGAAGTGCTTTCATAATTTTGCATTCTTAATATTTTGGTCATTTTACTTTTCTTGTTTTCATCACTGACAACCTCTCACATCTACTTTCCCAGCCAGTTATACCATTTGGCTTCATTTATCTTTGACTAGGGTGTCCAGCCCACTACTGGTGCCCCCCAGACACCCTGGCCCCATTTGGGGTTCCCTGAGTCAAGGGATATGGTGAGGATTTTGGTTGTTGAGTGGTTATATCTTGTGAATAAATCATTTTAAGGTCAAAAATAGGAACTAAATACACAACATTGGATGTTTATGGTCGGCTACTAGGGGGATAAGAATATATCTATTGGATAACTAGTTTGTGATTTGGATCGATGAGATGGGAGAAACCGCATGAAGGATCAGGTACATAAGGTTGTGGCTCAAGTAATGATGGCTGGAGATGAACACCTCTGGAAAAAAGATATGTGTTAAGAGTGACATGGTTTTAATCCAAGATCTCTGAAAAGACAAGATCCCCACTATCAAAGAAATGGGGACTAAAAGGCTCGGGTATCTCAAATGAAATAGATTGAATACTAGAAGAATGTGGTTTTTTCTCGATCTTCTGGTTAGGTTGTTAACATGAATGTTTAGTGTTGATCAATTATTCATTGAGCATCATCTATATGAGCTTGATCATGTTGTAAAGTTTGATGGACATGTTGTGTAGATTGCTAAAATCGGCTAAACATGTTTTTAGAAGTCTGGATGTGGGATTGTTGTCTTGTAAGCACCATAATAACAAACAAAAAATCACCTAATAAATGAAAATAAAATATGAATTGGTTGATTACAAGTAGCAATCAAATCACACAAAGATTTTGATTATCTAGATTAATTTAGAAAAAAAAGTGACATGTGTAAAACGGCTGATAAGGTCCTAGGAAATGGCCATCTATGGATGGTTTTAGGAATGTTAAAGGTTGGAGTCCTCATATACCCAAAGGTACATGAGTCCCAAATATATCTTGGTGCCGGTATGGAGCCTAGTATTGGGGCATACCCCCTCACTTCACGGTCCCATAAGGATAAGGGATTCGAGTGCTTGACCAATATACAGACAACCAGTTGTTTATACTTGGCCAGAAAACGGAGTTGGTTTTCCTAATGGGTGATGAAATCCCCAATAGTTTCACCTGGGAAGACGTTTTTGATGAAATTTTTATATTCAACATGGTTTGGTTGTGTGTGAGGGATATTGTGTGAATGCAATATATTAGTCCTTTAATTATGTGATCAAGCAAGATGTAAGGTTCATTTTAATCCCAAAAGAATGATTGATTTTGATGAGGATAGATAGAAAAAATGCAATGCTTGAAAAACAAAAAGAAGTGAGAAGACTCGCCTATTAAATGCTTCCTTTTTTATTTTTTTATTTTTTTTAGCAATGTAATAACGCAGCAAGAAAAATCCATGAAAGCAAAAAACCTACAAAAAAATTAGTAGAAGATAGAAAGAGAAAATGGAGTTAGAGTCTGATTGACTGAATAATTAGAAGCAGTCATAGAGATCATCGGTGATGACAAGAATTGTTGGTGGTTCACTCAATCGTTGGTGATTTCACCAGATCACTAGCGATTACAAAGCAAAAGGCCAAAAATTGAATTTTTTAATAAAATTAAAATGAAGAAAGGGACAAGGGTCCACTGGGCATGTCATAATGTTCAAAGGAGTTTTTTCTTTACTACTTTAAATTAATGAAGTGAAACAACAACAACAACAAATTGACCTCAGAAGATGGTGGGGTTTTTCGATACCTATAAGTGTGGATGTCGATGTTGATGGTTGATTGAAGCTACCAAGTCCAAATTATTGTACAAGTTTTACTGTCTTGAAAAATAATATGCGCTCACAAACACTAAATAGAGAGGATTAGATAAATGGATAGACGAGCTACTAGGCAAAGCCATATCCCGTGAATTGAAAGGGACTTCCTTAGAGGATTTCTGCTCATTTTGTAATAATTAAGTTAATTGATAAGGATAGCGATAGTAATAGATAACAATAGACAAATGATAAATGGATACAGAGATCTAGAAGTCAAGGTTGAAAGGAAGGTCTTGTGTGGCTTTGAAGGTGGCTCAGGAAAGTGTAGATGCGATCTGAACGGGCTCGAAGTAGTCATACCAAAATTCCTTAGTCTCTTGCTAGATATCATGGAGGAACTCGATCTGATCCTTGATATCTTATTCGTATATGGAAAATCATATTGCACATAGTGTGAGTTTGTGTAAGATGTTGTAATGCCCCCGAAAAAAGGGGTGTTGGACTATGGGGAGACCATAAATGTTGGTAATCGAATGTGAACGACCAGGAAATTCCATCTAAGAGAGATCCATACTTGAAAATAGCATGTTAAATGCAAAGAGAAATTGATAAAAATGATGAAAAGCTAATAAATTGATAAAAATATAGATTTTGATAGAAATTGCTAAAGATTTAGGCCAATTGCTGGTGATTAAGGTGAAATGCTAGCGATTACTGTGGGAATTGATTGTTTTGCTAAAATGATGATTGAAGCTCTAAAATTGTGTTTTTGATGCTTCCTAAGAATTGTAAAAGATATACAAAGATGCAAGAATACCTTTGGATAGAAGTGGAGCTAAAAGATGCCTCAAATATTCATTGGGAATAATCTAAATTGTTGTGTCGCTATCCTGTCACGTTCTTGGAAGCTGAGTGATGAAGATGACCACAAAAATGTTGTTATAGATGAATGAAATTGATGTTTGATGATAGAGGAGTATGTCTAGGTGCTGAGAAGTATAAGAGCTGAGTATGGGAAATAAACAAAATTCTGAAGATCCTAGAGAGATAGCACAAAGGTGTTATTTATAATCACTAGCAATTAGGTACAATCATCGATGATCCACTTTTTTGGGGGAAATAGCTAGAAAAGTGGTTGAAACCACTTCTAATCGAGGTTTTTTGGTTTGGGATTCAGGTAAATGGTTAAAGGAAGGTTGGGGACGAGTTGTAGATGTTAGGAAGTAGTAGAAAATAGGTTTTAATGGTTAAGGCTGATTTAGGGTGGTTACAGCTATGAAATGATATTTACGGGGTGTGGAATAATATTTACATGGAGTAAATATTGTGAGGAATTTTTTAATTAGGATAAGAGATGTATGGATTAAATAATGTGTTTATATGACTTGTTTTGATTTAATATAATTGTGAGGATAGTGTATGCAGTGAAGGAAATTAGCAATGCAAATTTTAAGTGTCAACACTAATAGTGTAAGTAAACCATATAAGAAGAAGAGTGTCCAATCCAATCCAAGAAAAGTACAATATGAACCAAGAGCTAGACGAGTAGATGCGAAGATGGTGCAAAAATTAAGATTAGATGGTAGTTCGAATGAGTTTGGCTTCCTTTCTTATGAATGTAAAACTGAGGTGTATATATAGAATGTCATTACTCATGATTGATGGCATCAGCCAAGGTAAATACAACACTAACACTATTTCCCATGGGCGATGGCATCAGTTAAAGGTGGTAAACAGAGGTAGTGTGTCATGAAGAGTGAAATAAAGGTGTCGTAGATCATGGACATGGATAAATAAGGTGTAAAGTGGTGAGATGCAAGTAAGAAGTTGTGAATTCAATGTGTGTGAGACCTAAGGGGACAAGCATAACTAGTGTAGTGGAAACTAAGGCTAATACCAAATAGTGTGTCACTTTCTCTCTATGTACGGATTCTAACCCATAATGATTATGTGAATAACCATTCTCCATTCTAGGTAGACCCCCCAAGGCACCCTCTCAAGAAATAGATGCATCAGTGACCCTTATCTACACAAGGAATTTGTTATTAACATGTATGAAATATGAAAAGTGAAAAATTAGGTGTATACATAAGTTTTGATAGTATTTCCCAGCCTTTTCGGCCATCTATCAGTTGATTTCTCAATTTTTATTGTTCTTGCACATGTGTGAGGCCTCTCTTATGCTTTTTAGAAGATTTATTCTTCTCAAATAATGTAATTGGGGCCCTTGATATTTTATGAGCTTCTAATTGGTGCCAATTTTTATCTGATCAACTATATTCTTTTATTTTACCAAGAACAACCCAACGCGTGTTAGCACATCACTTAGACATATCTGAGTGCTCACCCAAAGCGTATAAGGGTACCAAGTTTCTCTATTATGGCATCTTTTTCAAGGAGTTAGCATGAAAAGACATACATTCCATATCCATGTTAACCATTCAAGATAAAGCATAAATAGTTCTAGATATCAACCATAGTGCATAAAGAATCAAACAAGAACTAGTAAAAAATTTACCACATAAGATCCATCAATGAAAACATCAATAACAAGAATCCATCCACAACAATCCATTGTATTAATCCATAACAAAATCAATAGTTGAATATATCATAACAATCATCAATAATTCAAGCGTGCAGGCTCACCAGCATCATAAATCTAACATAACATAATCATGATCCCCTAAATAGTGAAAATTAATACATATATATAGGTAGTGGGGACTTTCCCTTCACTACTCATGCACTCTCAAAATAGGTTACATGTTAACAATAGCCATGCACTGCTACAAAAACAACTAGGAAGCATGCAAGCTTCAACTAATAATAGATTACCTATTAATAACTCTAGTTCTAATCTTATTATTAGCTTAACATGGCACTTCATCTTCCACCTATTCCAAAAATAGTTTGGCATGACTTCCAAGTCTTCTTATCAAAACTTGTTCAGCACTCAATCCCATTTTAGCCCATGTATGCAAAATGCATAAGTATTGATCTTTGACTTCCTTGTGTGCGAAACTATAGGGCACAAATCTGTCTATCTTTCATGCCTTCAATACTTGGGTGATATTTTACCAACCCAACATTACCCCACACTAATTTCATTATCACCTCGACAATGGGTAATCACATCCGGTCTCCTCAAGAACAAAGAATCGAAACAAAAGAATGTTTGTACATAATGAACAAATATGTAAAAGAATCTGGGTGCCCTACTCCACTGGAGGTGGTATTAACTCAAGATACTCACTTTTGATCTCTACCTCTAACTCATTCTAATTAGTGAGTGCCTTATTCATCTTGTCAGGGATGTTTGTGAGTACTCCTTCCATCTCATCCATAGTCATGTTATCACCCTCATTCTATCACACTCTAAGGATGTTTTCTAGACTTGAGATCATCCCATCCATCACATCCATACATTGCATTATGAGCTTCCCAATCTCCTTTATTCTATCTTTATGAGGGTCCCAGGCTGTTGTGAGCTCATTGCACTTTTATGAAAGTAACGCTAGCCTCTCCTCATGCACAAGAGTCTCATCGTTCTTTGCTACAAGGACTGCATTCTCCTCCACCATATTCCTTATCTTGATTATTGTCTCAAGATCTGTGCACATATTCAACACCAAATCTACCTTTTTCATCTCATCATTAAAGGTCTGGAGCAAATACTTGTACCCTATGATTTGGTGTGCTATTTTTGTCTTGATTCTTTTCACCTGTGCTATAGCATCCTTTGGTTTTGACATCCACATTGTGCCCTCATCCAACACCATGTGAATGGATCTACACAAATAATACATAGCAGATGGGAATCTTTGAGCCACCTTTTCCTCATATTGCGGCCTCACCTCCAAAATTTCATCACCAATCTTCTCTCCCATATCAAGTATTGCACACACCTTCACCTCATCTCTTTCCTTTTCCTCTATCAGGTGCTTAATCTCTACTTATTTATCCTTTCTATCTTCTAATAGAGTCTGAATAGTTGTCACTTTATCTATATTTCTACATGCAACCTCTACAGATACCTTCATCAAAGCATTACTTAATTTTTCATCAAAAAACTGAGTCAGATTGATGGTTACTTGGTAGGAATGTGGGTCTCTCTTAATCCTCTAAGAAACACATGACTCTTCACACACATCAAAATCATGCTCATCCATGTAAGTCTACATATTCCATGATAACTACTTACTGGTGTGTGTGGTTGTAATCTTGAGATCCATCATCTCCCACCCATATAATTGTTCCTTTGCAACAGTGCTCTAGAACCTTGTGTGAATTATCTTTGTCACATAGCCAAGTTTTTGATTATGCATCATCTCCTCTTCCTTGGGCTCACTTGTGTGCTCTCCTACTTTCTCCTGTCTTCCATTTCCCATGTTTTGTTGTACTTCCTCTTCTCCCTTAGTTTCCTTATTTGTGCACGTAAAATGTTCTACTATCTTCATGTCTCCACCAGCGTATCTTTCCTCTTCATGTCCCTACATGCTTATATCGAGGACATCCTCATCAAACAAAGGTATTTTGCTTATATTTCCTACAGCCATAGTCTCTGAAGTTATATCGATATTATCCAACTCCGTCATCTCCACATATGCCTCCTTATTGGGGTAGATATGTGTCTTGCACAGAATATGAATATCTATGTCTACTTTGTCAGCATCAAACTATAATTTTTGTGCATTGTGTAACCTGTTCACCGAATCCTTAAAATATCAAGCGGCAATGCAAAGGGTAACTTACACCATGGGCTCTTCTCATATGTCTTCATGAAGAACCTTCCCAGACATAAGTGGTGGTACACCATGAACTCTAATTATTTGTCCAACACACTAGGCAGTTCATGCAGTATACACCACTCTCCCTCAAATGCCTGGTGCATCCTCCTCAACCACTTCTCCTGGCGCTCCTTATAAGTGTTTGAAATCAAACCATGACAGGTGTGCTTAGTGAACTTTAGAGCAGGTGATTTGTTCTCTAATGGGCATTCCCACATATTTTTCTTTGGCCCGTCAGGCACACTGATTTCATTGAACACAATTAATAACAAAATAACATCCCAAGTTATTTTTTCACCTTTGTCAGCTTGGGTGACCGCTTCTACCACTAAGCTTTCTGTAATGTAACCTTCACTATTATAGTATGTTTTATTCGCCATTTTACACATTATATGTATCCATCTCTTATTAATGTTTGTCCATCTCTCTAAGGCACCCAATTTACAACTGAATAACCACATTGTTACCCGTATAGCTAGATCATCTATCTGTGTAACATTGAAATCTCGACCCCACTTCTTATAGTGGTATGCGGTGGTTGTTGCTTCTACCCCATCATTATCTGATAAGTCACCTATAATTTTAGAACCATATTTGTGCAAACCAGTGACTTTACCAATCACCTTCGTTGTAATTTTCATCCTCCTACCCACAAAGTAGAAGAAATCCTTGTGCACACGTGACATTAGCCACTCGTACAAGTGGTCGAGCTTACCAAATAATGACAGCTCATAAAATTTCATAACTCCAATGCTTCCCAACAATTTTTGCACCGATTTATCCAAAACCCTATTCACATCTATCATTCTCCTATTAGTCTTTCAAATGGTCTCTACATTGATATCCTTAAGATTTTTCTCAGTCTTGTGGTTAAAAGTCATTAATATTGCACTGGGTCAATTTCAACGTCCATAGCCTCCCTTCTATCACCTCTTCTGGGTATTGCATTTCAACTAGTCATTCCTGTTATGCTTCTTTGGTCCCTCTCTTGACAACTGGGAGCTTGCCTTGGTGTCATTTCTCTTCATAAATAACATGTATGCTCTGCAAACTACAACCCTTCCACTACCTTACCTTTACATGCGTTGCACCCAAATCAAACCCTTATATTTCTCATGCCCTAGCCACAAATTTGTCTTCATGAAACCATAACCACGCGAACCTTTCTCCCTCACCCACCTGAAAAAATCAAACACACATGTACGCGGAGTTATGTCAAAGATGTGGTTGTGAATTCACCTGGTTCGTTGGTTAATCGCTCGTTCTTTACACCAGTACTTCGTTAGAATTTTCACTTATGAAAGCTCAAAGGATGCAAGGGGTAGCAATAATGTTACATGCACTAACTTTATAGCTTATTTCAAAATTGCCTGTAGTAATTTCTCCTTGACCACCACTTTACGCCACATTAATTCCACCTCCATGCATTTTCGTGCATTGTGTCGTCTCCTTCCACACCTCATTCATAACCCTTGTGGCACACTTACTACTTTCCTTACCACATATTCCCTTACGCGCACCCTCACATGCCAAAGTACCTATCCAATGTGCCTCATACCAAGTAATTTTCGATGTTTTAGCCTACCTTGCATTACACTAAGCATCTTTTCCTCTACACATGGCCTTCAATCCAAGAAAAAAATCTTGAAATTCTCTTTATAACAATATTTACCCCAAGCACTTGTAATTTTTCAATGCACACCAATTTGTAACAAGGCATCGTTCACTTCCCAAGTCACCCCACACTAAAAGTATGTGTGGTCCTCTACATATGAAATCACTTTGATAATAATCAGCTACTTGAACACAAGCGTGCTTATTACAACAAAACACTGAACTAAATTGATAAATCATACCGACATGAAAAGGAACATATATAAAGGGAATACATATATAAGGAAATCTAATCTAAATGGAAATATTTCCTTATTACAAACACCAAGAAGGCTTATTTATAGTAGGACTTCAGCCTACTCCCGTTAAAGTAACCGGGGAAACCGTGTGCCATCCAATGTCTGTAACTGGTAAGCTCCTGAATCAAGTATGTAAGTTACAACATAGGGCCCTAACAAATGCACTTGGAACTTTCCAACGTGGCACAAACTTGGAATCATAAAGAACAACCATTTGTCTGACATTAAAATACTTATTCTTAATATGTATGTTGTGTCATGCCTTCTACCTGGCCTCTACTATCTTCTGACTCCAACGTGTAATAGCACACCTTTCATCTAACTACATTGGTTTATCAATGCACTCTTCAAGTGTGTGCTCATCATCTAATCCCCCTACACGCGTAATACGTAGGGAAGGTAATATAAATTCCACTGGTAAAATAGTCTCTGCTGATCTATAAACTCTTCAACTTTGGAATTATCCACAAAAACACAAAATAAATGTTGTTGTTCTACTTTATATTACAAAATGAAAGAGATAGCTAGTGAATGAATTATGCTTAAGCTTAGAATCCACAATTGCAGGAAAGGAAGGAATTTAAGCTCATAAACAACAACCAATTTTATCCTGGAAACCTCCGGAGGAGGAAAAACTAGTCAGGAAAGGAAATTGATCTTTCTTCCCACTTTTATTGGCCAATTAAAAAAATAACAAGTACAAAATTTATAATAAGTATGAAAGAGAAGTAGATAATTTCTCACACTTCCTCCCAAATACTTGCTTGCGCTGTCTCAACACTCCTTTCTTCCAAAAAACACAATTCCAACACTAAGAACTTCTTGCTCACTTGCTTTTATGCTTTGATGATCCTATTCTCTTCTACAGACATGTATGTATAGCCTTTTCCATGTCCTCTCGTGCACTGGAGAATGGGAAAGGTCATGGAGGAGAAGATACACGAACAACCGTCCAAATTTTGGGCTGTTCGTTTCATATTTTCATTTTCTCTTCGAAAGAGCTAGGACCACTGCCCAATGTAGACCGGCAATCCCGAGGACCACCGCCCTAGTTGGGTGGCGGTTCTGTAACTACCGCTCTACACATAGCAGTGGTCCTATTACTAAAAATATAGAACCTTCGTGTATCATTTTTCCTTCTTCGTGCAGACTGTTTTGATGAAGTAGATTCATTTTGGATCCCTATGGATCACACCTCCCCTACTTAGGAGGATTTTTGCCCCACAAAAGCTTAGTGGGGGAGTAGATGAGGAAATAATTCCCTCACTTGCTCCTTTGAGTACCATCGGGCCTGCCTTGGTGTCTTTCCTTTTAGTCAAATATGCCAAGACTCCTACAGACCTCTTCTTATCTCTCTGACCTTCTGCTGTAGCACTACATCCTCCTCCAATTTGCCCCGTGAATCCAAGACGTAATCCTCAATGGAAGGTCGCAACTATAGACCTTCATCTTCATCTAGCATGGATGGATCATATAGGTGCAAGTTCTCACAGTTTACTACAAATTACATCCTCATAAATGGTGGTAAATCAAGCCGAAAAGCATTTTCTCCAACCTGCTCCAATATGGTGAAGGGCCCATATCGTAGTGGCTTGAGTTTTCGGGCTTGACCTTGTAATCTCTCGTTGCTCAAGTAAATCCAAAATCTATCTCCAACATGTACTTATGTTCTCTCCTATGTTGATCATGCCTCGCTTTATACTTGGCTTGAGATTTCTCTAGCTGTTCTTTGACTTTGAGATGGATTTTGTCAGATCCTCTCAATGAAATTATTTTCTCTAGTCACCTCTGTGTCTCATGTCTCCTCCTCATCATGCTACCCAACTGCTATGTCTAGCGGATTTATAGGTAGATATCCCAAGCATGCTTCAAATGGTGACTTCATAGTGGATGTGTGTACTACCCGATTATAGGAATGTTGAATATAGGCTAACGAATCATCCCAAGTCCTTGGATATTTGTTGTTATACCCTCTTATCAATTGTACCAAATTTTTTTTTACCACCTCTGTCTGTCCATATGCCTATGGATAGAAATTTGTGCTCCTCTGTAACCTGGTATCCATCTTGTCCCACAAAGTAGTCCAAAATTTCCCCAAGAACCTAGAATCCCTATCAGAAACAATAGATTTTGGCAAACCAAAATGCACCCATACATTAGAAAAGAAAAGATTTGCTACCTCATGTGCTTTTACTATATTTTTTACATGTCATAAGAATACACATCTTACTGAATCTATCAACAACAACATATAGATAGTCATGGCCATGTTTAGACATAGGTAATCCTCCTACAAAATCCATAAAAATGTCCTCCCACATATGAGTCAGTATTGGCAAAAGGCATATACAAACCCTCCTTCCTAGTCTTAGGCTTTCTAGTACAACAAATTTTACATCCGTGTATAAATTTTGATACTTCTACTTGTATATTGGGCCAATACACATACCTTTGCAAGTGGGCTAGGGTCTTACCAACACCAAAATGTCCCGCTACTTTCGAGGTATGTGCTTCCCTCATCAATAGAATTATTTCTTCTTTTGGCATGCAAAGCTTCCCCCATCAGTAGAGCATCCCATCTTTGAGATAACAATGTTCAATCCCTGTCCTTTCAGCCCCTTGGGACAGCAACTGCTGAAATGTCACCCCAACAGGAAAACCGGGGTAAGGGCTTGATTTGAGAGATAGTGGCCAAATAAGAAAAATTCTCCTATTTGGGTGGCCTAGAAAACATGTTTGTCACCAAGTTTGTACTACCCTTCTTGTATTTGATCACCAGATGGAACTGCTGAAGGAACCCCATACATTTGTAGTGCCTTGCCTACTGCAATTTAGACTATGCTTGCAAATACTGGAGAGGTTTGTGGTCAGTGTGCACAATAGTTTCTTTACCCAACAAATAATGCTTCCATTTTTTAATTACCTGAACTAGTGCATACATTTCCTTATCATATATTGAATACCCTTTAATTGTTGAAGTGAAAGTTTCATAATGATAACAAACGGGTTTACCTCCTTGAAGCAACACTGCACCCATGGCATAATCATTGACATATGTCTCTACTTCAAAAGGGTGTTGCAAATTAGGAAGAGAAAGTACTAGAGTGTGACTAATCTTGTATTTCAATAACTCAAAGGATTTTTCTTGTTCCTTACCCCAGTCAAAACCCTTACTCTTTGCGGCCACTGTGTGTAGAGGTGTTGTAATCACAGAGAAACCTGAAATGAACTTCCACATGTATTGTACTACTCCCACAAAACTCCTAGTCTCTATGGCTCCTGTTAGTATTGACTAGTTGGTGATGGCTTCCACCTCCTTTGGATCCACTCATAGCTCTCCTCCTCCAACCACATGCCCAAGATAGATAAGTGATTGTTTTTAAAACTCACATTTCTTCATATTACAAAGCAGTTGTTTCTCCCTAAGAACTTGCAAGACTTGTTGTAAATGGGTTAGGATTTTCTTCCCATTTGGTACTAAAAATCAGAATATCATCTAAATATACAATGACACATGAATCTATGAAATCCCGCAATACATCATTCATTAATCTCATAAATTTAGCGGGTGCATTGCATAACCCAAAAGGAAGTACTAACCATTCATACAAACCCTATTTTGTTTTGAAGGCAGTCTTCCATATATCCTCCTCCTTGATTCTAACTTGGTGATAATCAGACTTGAGATCCAACTTCATGAAGATTTTGGCATGCTGAAGCTGGTCTAAGAGATCACCTATACGGGGAAGTGGATATTTGTTCTTTATTGTGATCTTGTTCAAAACGCGGTAGTCGATGAACATTCTCTAAGAACCATCCTTCTTTGGCACTATCACACTAGGTGAACCATGCATGGTGAGGTGCTCAGACGTATCACCCCTTGGTCTAGTAGTTCCTAGAGTTATTTCTTTACTTTAGTACTCTCAAGCAAGGATTGCCTATACAACCTGATGTTTGGTAGAGGGGACTCTGGCAATAGCTGAATCTCATGCTCTACTTCTCATTTTGGTGGTAACCCACTGGGAGCCTGAAAAACTTCCTGAAAGGACTGAATAATACTATCCAAATCATGCTTTCCCTAGTTAGAAATCTCTGAAACTTCTACCCCATCTTGTTTATCCTTTAACAAAAGTAAACAAAATTAGATTATGATTTTCCTGAATAAGTCATTTTTCTTTATTAACACTCACCATAGTAACACGGTGTCTTACATTGGTGTGCTTGGATGTTGTAACTGATCCCATCCTTGATCCATTTATATTAGTTTTCCCTTCTCATAAATACAACATCCCTAATATACAAGTAAGGACTCCCAAATACAACATTAAAAGCATTAAGTGAAATAACGCCAGCTTCCAAAACATCAATATACTGGGCGTTTATCCCAAACTTGACCTTACATATTCTTGTTACCTGAATTTCAACACCCTTCTTCACCCAACCAAAAGGATAAGGGTGTGGATGCTCGTAAGTCTCAAGACCAAGCTTCTTTACAACTACTTCAAAAATCAATGTTAGACTGGGAACCGGTATCAACCATAGCATTTAACTTAGTTCTCTTGATTTGGATTTTGATCTAGAATAGTCTACTCATCTCCTCTTCCTGGCTGTCCATTTTGGTGGACATGCATCCAAGCCTTTGGTCTACATCAAAGTCATCTTCGATTTCCACCCCCCCTTCTGTATTCTTACAACTGTCATGGACTTCTTCGAGTCCTTGGTTCAGTCCTTTGGGTGTAACTCCAGATGAAACTTTCAACATGTAGCATTAGTATGACCATTGATATCACAATTCTTGTGAAGCATTCTTGGGATATTTACAAGTATTTAAAGTAGTGGCAGCTTGTTTACCTTTCCCTTTCCACTTACCCTTGTTACTTGTTTTCCCATACTCTTTTTCTGTTGATTTTTCGACTGCTTTGCCCTTGGCTCTACTTCTCCTTGCTTGTTTTCATCATCTATGTAGTATGCCTGCACACACGCCTCGTTGAGATCTTTGGGCTTTGGTGGAGATGACTTTTCTTCAAAGGTGAGTGTGAAGTCCTCCCAAGTACTTAGTTAAAATATCCTCATCCTCCAAGTCCATAGTTTAACAACATGGCCTGCTTCCGATATTCCGTAGTATAGTCCTACACACTTTGACCACTGCCTTGTCTAAAATACTACCATTTAATCATTTGGTCAGTCTTGTGGCCAATAGGATAGAAGTTAGCTCTAAGTAATTCTTTAAATTCTTGCCAAGATTTCAAAATAGGATGCTTCTTCTTTTCACAAGTGGTTAGATGACTTTCCCACCAAACCAGAGCATGTGACCCTCCATTTTGAGACGTGCAAAGGTGATCCTCTATGCCTCAGTGACATTATGGACACTAAAGTAGACTTCTAACTATTTTAACCATTTATCAAGCAACTCTCACATCTAATTTTCCTTCAAAGCTTTTAATCTCAACTTTCTTCTCAACTTTAAAAGGAGTATGATCATATTTTTACCTTTTCTCTTGTGTTTGAAGTCTCTTCTTCATGCTATTCCTAATAATTTTCCTCATGGTGGCAGCTTCCTATGCCAAAACTTTCAGCTAAGCCTTGAACCACTGAGTCCATGGAGTCTTGCTTGACATAGAAGCTGTCTTCTGTAAATCTAGCAAGTTCTTATTTCCTTCTAAACATCCTATCCATCATGGTCTTTAGCATCTTGATTCTATGGACCAAGTTCTCTTCCTCCATTTGTCCCCAGAATTCTTTGTTTCCACTTCTTTGTAGAAATTTCTAGATCGTAATGTAAAGCCTCTTTGCCTTTAGATCTCGTCACTGTCATATAAATCTAAGAACGAATACCACAGTCCTGGATACTTGTTAGCTCTGATACCAAAATGATCTGTAAACTATTCAACTTTGGAATTATCCACAGAATACAAAAATTAACGCAGCTGTTCTACTTTCTATTAGAAAATGACATAGATAGCTAGTGAATGAATTTTTTCTTATGCTTAGAATCCACAATTGTAGGAAAGGAAAGAATATAAACTCATAAACACCAACCAAGTTTTATCCTAGAAACCTCCAGAGGAGGAAAAACCAGTCGGGAAGGGAAATTTCTCTTTCTTCCCACTTTTATTGGCCAATTCAAACAATAAGTATAGAATTTACAAAAAGTATGAAAGAGAAGTAGATAATATCTCACACTTCCTCCCAATTACTTGTTTGCTTTGTCTCAACACTCCTTTCTTCTACAAAACACAACTCCAACACTAAGAACTTCTTGCTCACTTGCTTTCATGTTTCAATTATCTTATTCCCTTATAAAAACATATATTTATAGCCTTTCTCATGTCCTCACGTGCACTGGAGAATGGGAAAGGTCATGGAGGAGAAGAGACAACGAAAAACCGTTTTAATTCTGAGGCTGCTCATTTCATATTTTCATTTTCTGTTCAAAAGAGCCAAGACCGCCACCCAATGCAAACCAACGGTCTTAGGACTGCCGCCATGGTTAGGTGCAACGGTTCTGTAACCATGCCACTCTGCACATAGTGGCGGTTCTGTTACTAATAAGACATAACCTCCATGTATTATTTTTCCTTCCTCGTGATGACTGATTTTGATGGGGTATAGTCATTTTGGATCCCTATGGATCAGCTATACGCATCGATGGTAGCATGAATTCAACAAGTAACACAACCTCCATGCCAAACACCAATTGAAAAGGTATGACCTTAGTTCAGTATTTTATACAGTAGTCTGATATGACCATAACACGAATAGAGACTTTATCATCCCATTCCTTCCTTCCAACATCACAAATCTTAGTCAATGTATGTCCCAATATTTTGTTGAAATCCTTAGCAATTTCATTGTTCTGTGGGTGATAGGGTGTTGTCTTGTGATGTGCTACCATAAATTCTACCAATAATATCTGGATAGTCTCATTAAGAAAATGAGTGCCCCTATCACTTGTCAAGCTCAACGGACATCCATACCTGTTGATTATGTTCTCCCATAAGAACCTTGCTGTTGTAGCTCCACCATGTAATCCTTTGTAGGCATTGCTTCTACCCATCTTGTAAGATAATCTATACATGTTATAATGTAACATGATCTAGTCCTTGCACGGGTGGGGAAATAGGACCCACAAAGTCAATTTCCCACTTCTCAAAAGGTTCTGCACTAGCAATAGGCCTTAAAGGCATTTCATCCCTATGCCTAGGATTTCTAAGGCGTTGACAATGGTCACAAGCCTTACAATACTCTATACAATCCTTGTAAATCATTTCCCACCAAAGGTATACCAATAGGATCTTGCACATGTGGTAGCATTTCCTGCATAATGTCCACCTGTGCAATCCCACCATGAGCCTTCCTCCATAATGGCAGTGCATGCTCATGCTCAAGTACACACATGGTGTAAAACCTCATCATGGCCTAACTTGTATAAATCTCCACTAATTAACATATAAGGCGTGGCACATATAGTAAGTTTGTTTCTTCTCCAAAGCCTTCATTCCTTCAGGACGCCACACCTATACACAAAAATACAGAAATATCTTCTAAGTTAGAGGGTGTGTGGTTTAACATGAACAATTTTGCATCCGACATTGTGTCCTCAATGCTCTACACATCCTCTCTTGAATTAATCCTTCACAAATGATCAGGTCCTGAATTACTTTTCCCTAGTTTCACCACAACTATAAAGTCAAATTCCTGAAACAATAGAATCTAATGACATATGTGCCCCTGCAAAATGGGCTTATTAACCAAGTACTTAAGTGCCATGTGATCTGTATAAAATATAAATGGGGTTTTCCAGCAAATACTGTCTAAACTTATGCAGTGTGTAAATCATACGACAATGTTTCATGCTCTGTAGTTGTATAATTTTGTTCAACTGGTGTCAACTTCTTGCTTGCAAAACAGATAGGATGATCAACAATCCCATCTCCAGATTGTTGCTAATACTTCACCAATGGCCATGCCAGAGGCATCAACATGTACATGAAATGGCTTATCCTAAGAGGGAAAGCATAAGATGGGCACAGATAGTAAGTCTTTCCTTCAATGTCTCAAATGTTATCTGTTGCGCCTCATTCTAATGAAACTTTCCTTTACTCTTCAACAATTCCTCCAAGGGTGCGGAAATCTTAGCATAACCCTTAATGAATTTCCGGTAATAACCTTGTATGTCCTAATAACCCACGCACCTCACTCTGATTGGTAGGCTCCTTTAAGCCCAAAATAACTAGCAACCTTAGTAGGATCTACCAACAAGGCCTTCTTTGCAAATAATATGTTCTAACAAAGTTCCAAAGGGTGTAGCAAAGATACACTTCTTAATGTTCAAAGAGATGCTTAGTTTACCTACATCTTTCAAACATGAGTCTCAAGTTGTCAGAGTGATCTTTTACCAGTCCATACATAGTCCAATCATCCATATAAACCTATAAAAACTTGTGTATAAAGTCTTCAAAATGCCTGTACAACAATGCACAAGAAAAAGACTGCAAGCACATTCTTCAACCCAAAGGGCATAACTATGTATGCAAAACTTCCCCACTCAGTGGTGAAAGTTGTCTTTTCTTGATCTTCCTTGAGAAATACGCACCTGATGATAACCAGAGAATCCATTAGTGAAAGAGTAAATCTCATGCCCTGCAACACCCTTCCAAGATCTCCTCAATGTAAAAGGTGTGGGAAAAGGATCTATGACACAAGTAGCATTCAACTCTCTATAGTCCACACAAGATCCTTATCCTACCATCTTTATTTATGTTTATTATGATGGGGGCTAACCCACTATGATTCCTCAATGGGCTCAATGATCCCAGATTTCAACATCTTATCAATCTCTTCCTTAACCTTACACGTGCAGATTAGGATTCATCTTGTAAGGCCTCTTCCTAACTGGGCGTGCACCTTCCTTAACTTGATCCTCATCTCACCCAAAGAGGGATGTACTCCCTTCAACTCATGATAGCCTCATGGAAATAAATCCTGGAAGTCACATAGTAGCTCAATTATCTTGTTTAGACCTCTTGTTCAGACCAATAGTCACCAATAATGGCCTCTTTAGGTTCTGCATCTGTCCCAATGTTGACCTTCTTCATTTTCATAGGCTCATGGTAAGCGCACACCTTTTCATCTACACTATCCAAGACCTCACACGTACCTATAGTGTGGTCAACATCCAAATTCTCCACTTCTTCATCATCAATCATGTAAACCAGCTTTCCTTTTTCTTTTTCTAGGCAGGCACACACAAGTTGTTCCTCATTTGTCTCTTCTTCTTCAAAAGTGCCTCCAAATCTAACTCCCCAAACATGTCTAACAGGATTTCCTCATCCTTTGCACTATCCCCCATCGTAAGGCGCTTGATAATATGTAATGCTTCATTCACTAGAGGTTTAGTGGAAAAATAATCAAAGGTATGAATCATACCTTAAGGTCATCTCCTGCCAATTCACCATTGCTCATGTTAACTCTACATGAACATACCATGTGCACATGTGTAAAGCCGCTCAGAGTGGTGTAGAACTTATGTACCCTAGAGTGATGGCAGTAAGGCCTCCTACCCCTCCATCCAGAGTCTCTCACACTTCTGAACATGATGTGAAGCAAAATCCTTCCCATGAAATTTACAAATCTGTGAAGGTACATTGTTCCTCAAGAAACCTAGTAGAGAAGGTGATTCTCACTTCTCGCCACTCCAAAATGTTATCTCTGTGTGTAGTCCACCAGTGCGTAGCTATCCCGCGTAGGGTATAAACAAGCATATTTCTTCTTTCTACTTGATCTTTCCAGTGAGCTTCCATGGCATGTAGAAATACATCACGGGGTTTCCTTCACCAGTATACCGAGGTACCTGGTTATGACCCAAATGATGAACAACATAGTGTGGCCTGATCACACGAGTAACTATGTTCTTAATCTCCCTCCTGACCATTTCATACATCCCATGCACCCAGTTATCACAAGAAACATTGGTTATATCACTCATAGACTGAGCATCATCCCACTGAATACACCTTCCTTAGATGGCTCGAGCACTTCAGGATCTCTAACTGTATACACATGTATATCCTATTCAAATCCTCTTCACTCAAAGGTTCTACATAAGGTGTAGCTTTCCCATCTATCAAGGAATAATCATGCACTCTTCTTTGTTCTCAAAACTGATATAACCTTTATTAAAGCTAGATCAACATTATTCACATAACACCAAGGGTGCCCAAGCAATGCTAGAAAACTATCTGCTTCGCAAGCACCAAGACCTCAAAGTCCCCAGTAAACTTGGCCCCTTGTATAGTAATAGTGGCATCCTTCAATACTCCAATGGGCATGGATTTAGTCATGTTTCCATATACAACACATTTGAAGATGGTTGTAATGGTGGCCTCCCCATCTGATTCCACGCATCCAAAGTGAGTACATTTACTTCTGCACCTGTATCAATCAGTATATTACTCAATATCATCCATCAACAACTGCATTCAAAGTGATCTCTTTATCATATTCAATACTATGAGGAGGTAAGTTTGCATGCAATATTTATCTCTCGCACTCAACTCCAGTGCGCGGAACCTTCTCCCTTAACCATTCCCCTAACAAAGGAATGATGTTTTCTTAGTGCAGCATCTTACAAACCTCCTTTAAATCATCAACATATTTCTGAGGAAGATCAACTACTTTTTCACCTGCTCTAGCTTCCATGACTGCTCCTTCAAGCATTGTATCTCACCCTGCAAGTTTCTAATAACCTCCATAGTTTCTTGATAAACTTCCTTCTGATGGGTAGGATCTGGATACTTTGCATGCAATACCTCTTATTTTGTAATAACAGGTTTCTACTTTGGAGTCTCATGAGTGCGCGTGCAGCCTCATGCGTGTAGTCACCAACACAGGTATTATCTCAAGGGTTAGGTGCTAACTTTGGCATCCACTGATCTTCCACAACATGTTGTACTCTAACCATTCCAATGCACCCTTATCCTACTTTTGTCTTCTTGCTTCATATGCTCATACAAATCTGGGCATTCCTCAAACTTGTGATTCTTTCTTGCACCATGAGAAAATAATGTTCTGAGGGCATTCATGCCTATAATGATCAGGGGATCCACATGTGAAATAGGTCCCTCATGGGAATTCACCTCTTCCACCACCGCGACCTCATCCTCTCAATCCTCCATGGTAACCTCTACCTCTACCACCTCCATCAGAGCGCCTTTCATTATGATTATGATTATGATGTTCACCTTGTTCCTTAGAATTGTTTGCAACACTGGTCTGACGTACACCAGTTTCAATGGCATCATGAATCTGATCAATCAATATACAATTCTTTGTATCATGAGTGGTAGACTTACAAATATTACAATAACAAGACACATTCTTCCTGATCGTGCATTGCAATAGGGGGCACCTACTTGAATCATGATCCAAATGACAGATCTCATAATCCAGCAACATGGCACACACTAATTTACGAGGGAAACTATCCTTAGTATGTCCTTCCACCTCACAATTGTACACCAAATACCACTGCACGTCTCATGGGCTGAATTAGCTGACAATTTTTCCAACTGTTTTTCCATAGATGCAATCTGTGCTTCCAAAAATGGGCTAACTCTAGTGTCTACACTTCCAACTAGCCTCAGCATGTAGATCTGCCTCCAAATCCTCACGTGGATCTATAAATGTCTTATGATAAAGCACCCTTATGAAAGGTGTGATCAAACCCCCAAAAAACCACTGTGCATGTTGCTAGGGTGAATATCATAAGACAACTTAGATAACAAAGTTTTAAAATGGGCATCATACTCCCTTACACTCTCATCCATGCCTTACTTAATGTCCTTTAGTGTGTTGATGCTTTCTGTTCAAACTCAGGTATATGGAACTCAGCTAAGAAAGCATCATGCATCATGCGTTATAGTCTACACAAGTCTAGTTCAGATCATACTTCCTATACCAACTATGCACGCCCTTGCAAAGTAGTAGCAAACTGACTTGCCTTACACTCAGGAGATGTGAATCCCTTAGTGTGTCATAGTATTTCACACATGTGCACATGCTCAGCTACATCTTCAATACCTCTGTAGTTCTGGTAGGTGAAGAGACATCTCATAATAAACTTGTTGGGGTTGGTGCAAGACTGTGCCCACCAGATCCAGAACCTATATTACCTCTAGTATTCCCTCCACCTCAAGATCCACCAGATCACTAGATCCTGAACCACCTGATCCTCCTGATCCCTGTAGTGGGTACTCAGAACAGAGGATGTGCTACCTTGTGTTCCAACAGTTGTACTAAATTGAAATCCCATGGTTTGTGAAGTGGTAGTACTTCTAGACGTGGCACCAAGGTTCTGCCCGCCCAAACTCTATCTAGATGACGTGCGCCAAAAAATATACCTCCAACTGGACCCCCAAATAAAAAATATGACGTCTACGCTGCCATAGATGAATGTGATATCTGATTAACTCTTAAATTTAATGGAAAATGAAATCTACTGTCGCTACTGAAGCACCTACACTATCTTGATTCTCAATAACTGTCTCAGGAACTAGAACACCAAGTGCAAGGGCTAGGTTTTCAGGTGGGATCAGATGCGTGCTTGCATGGCTCTTAGTCATTATTTCTTCAGACATGATCTCATCTGAAGCTGAAGAGGGTTCTCTACCATGCTTACCCAAATGGGGGAGTACTAGATGCTCCTGGCTCCACATCTTCCACTGTGAGCTACAAATCCTTGCATGATCCATCTCTCTCTGCAACACCATTCATTCCTCAACATCACGTTGCTTCGCCAATTCCCTCTCTCACGCTTCATTATACTTAAGCCGTCATTTCTTCTCTTTCCTTTCTACCGCCAGGTCCACCATCTTTCACCACACCTTGCTCCTACCCCTACGCGTGGTGGGATTTAGCTAGCCATAGGCTGCTCTTACAAATCTAGAGTTATAATCAAAATCTTAATTGCTAAAGGGATAATGTGCAAATAGGATCCTCTGGGTTCGCACAAGAACTGGAACTCAACAACCTCTGGACAAGAATAAGTAGAAACAGCGTACTCCAATGTATAACTATTCAAGACACCACTCCACCAATGATCTATAATGTGTGTCCAAGTCAAATCAGCATCATGTAAAGTCTGGTAGTCTTCTTGTGTCCAAACAATTGTTCTATACCTCCAATTTCTCTTTGATGCATATGCTACCAGCCACTCGTATAACTCTATAGGAAAAAAAGGAAAAAATGTCTCATAGAGCTCATGATACAGATTCTCTTCAACCCACGCATGCACATGCATCAAAATCAGGTCCAGTGTTATATCTGTGAGCAAACTCTTCCTCTAAATTTTCTACCCAACTCTCAATACTGGCCAAAGTCAACCGATATATGTCTTCATCATGCAACATCCTTGCAATAACTTAAAAAGAGGTCCCGGAAATGGAACCAAAATGTAGTCTTTTATTTTACCAAGAACAGCCCAAGGCATGCTGGCACATCACTCAGAATGGATCTGAGCACTCACCCGAAGCGCGCAAGGGTACCAGGTCCCTCTTTTATGGAAGCTTTGTCAAGGAGTTAGCATGAAAAGACATATAATCCAGATCCATAATAACCATTCAAGATAAAGCATAAACAGATCTAGATCTCAACCATAGTGCATAAAGAATCAAACAAGAACTAGTAACAAATTTACCACACAAGATCCATCAACAGTAACATCAATAACAAGAATCCATCCACAATGATCCATTGTATTAATCCATAGCAAAATCAATAGTTGAATACATCATAATAATCATCAATAAGTCAAGCGTGCAGGTTTACCAGCAGCATAACTCTAACATAACATGATCATGATCCCCTAAACAATACAAATCAATACATATATATAGGTAGTGGGGAATTTACCTTCACTACTCATGCACTCTCAAAAAAGGTTACATGCTAACAATAGCCATGCACCACTACAAAAATAACTAGGAAGCATGCAAGCTTCGCCTAATAATATATTACCTATTAATAACTCTAGTTATAACCTAATTATTAGCTTAACTCAGCATGACACTTCATCTTCCATTTGTTCCAAAAATAGTTTGGCATGAATTCCAAGTCTTTTTATCAAAAAGTGCTCAGCACTCAATTCCATTTTAGCCTGTGTATGCAAAACGGCTAAGTATTGATCTTTGACTTCATTGGGTGCGAAATTATAGGGTGAAAATGTGTTCATCTTCCACGCCTTCAATACTTAGGTGATATTTTTCCAGCCCTACATCCATGGTGGATCCATTGAAGAGATTTTTGCATGTGTATTCCTCTTCTCTCATTGATGTTCCACATTTTGCAAGTCCCTCTATTTTCATTTCTAGTTCATGTTTTATCATTATATAAATTGATGAAGTAGTTACTTCATCATATCATCTTCAAGCTTGGCCATTCTTGGTGTGGATTTTTAATCACTTTAGTAGTTTAATTTGTAGGTGTTTAATTTATCATTTTTTTAGGTTTGGAGTTATGAATAATTATGAGCAATTCAAGGATGTTCCAATTCATGTTAAGAAGAGTAGTTGTGCATGTTAATTTTTCATAGCTGGAGAACAATGGATTTTAAAGGAATTTGTTATCAGATTTTGAATTGTATTCACTCTTACTATTAGGATATCCATCTAGTTATTAGGTACAAAGGTATGATGTGTAGTGACCAAAACACTTGCTTATAAGAACCTTGTGGAAATCTAGTTCCATTTGCACTCTTTAACTTGTATTATGTTATATTATAGATTATGAATTGCATTGGTAGGATAATTCATTAAATCTTAGTGTGTGTGGTTTATGAATTATCTGAATTGTGTGGAGTTTCACTAATTGTGTAAATTGATGTTGTTCTTATATTATTTTGTATTTCTCCATCTAAACTTTACATATTATTCCATTGGATAAGGCACATATGAAGTTGGAATGATCAAACCATTGTTTCTTTTTTCTTTGTCTTACTCATTTCAGAATTTTGTTTCATCTTGAGTATCTTTAGAAGTCTCTTTATTACAAATTTGGCTTCATAATTACTTGGATATGCTTTAGATATCTATTATAAAACCAACAAGTTATGGATATCCTCGTATCTCTGCAATAGAGAAATTCAAGTATGCTTATTTCACTATAAATGTGTGGCTATATCACAAGTGACACTTAATTAGGTGTTTAGCCATGGAGGTTGCATTTATAACTAGATCTAGTGTGTGTTTAGGGTTATCTTTTGATAAGAATTTCTAGGGTCTCTCCCCTTGACCTTACAAAACCAAAAGAAGTAGAGAAGTGACCTTCCTTCTCATATTTTTCATCTTGAATCCATTTCCAGCTTGTTGAAGAGAACCCCCCTTATTACAACTAAGTCATCCTTTAAATTCTCTTCATCAACTTGAAGTGAAAAATAGATTTGAGAACCATTATGTTACACCTCTCTTCCTTGTGAAATGTTTTAAAATCACTTCTTCAACTCTTCCCCATGCATAACATCTCATGGATTTTTCTGAATCTCTCCAACTATCTTGTGAAGTGGCATATCTTCTTCATGTTGTTCAGGTGAAGGGGCAGGGGAAAGAGTGCCCCTGAGTGAAGCAAGGCCCCACTTTGGTGCCCACATCTTCGTGTATGACTTCAATGTGGTTGATAGAAATTTTGTGTTCTGGAGGGAAATGATGCCACCCACTGCAAAAAAACCTTTGATAATCCCTATTCTCTGGCAATAAAATTACATATTCTTTATTTTCTGTCTCCGAATTTCTAATTTCATTGTGATTGTTTGAGAATTCCTTCATGTTTTGATGTGCAAGACAAGGTAGAGGGTATTGTTGGAAATGGTAGATGGGTGATGGATTTTGACATCTATAAGCCTCCCTATCTATATGTGGTGGTGAAAGATGTTGCAAATGCATCCACCTACCCCCTCCTCTCATGGGCCTGCCTTTGCACCTAGGATACATGTTTAAAGGTATCCTCTATTTTGCATTTTTGTTAGTATTAGGAAAGAATATATATTTATACTTAATTATTGTTTAATATTATATTAATGTAATTTCTTGGGGTAGTGAATATGTTTATAGATGTTTTGTCTTCTAAATCTGTGAGAAATACCAAAGATTTAATTTTGTAAATATTGTCATGGCATCTACCATAACATTTTGTATTTTTATGTGTGGAGGAGTTAATAACCCATACACTATGAGGTGACCAACGATTAAAAAATATTTAAATTTTTCACATTTTCTGCCACACTTACAATAGTGCCAAAATTCACTCTTAATATGTCATGTTTCTTGTTCTAAAGTACTTGTTATTGCATTATGTTTATAGTTTGTTTTCTTCCAATAATTTGACGTTTGTTATTCAACCATATAATAATGTATTTGAAGTAATCTCAAAAATTTACAAATCCATTAAAACAAGTTTGTAAAGGTTGATGGCTATTAAGAAAGATTTAATACTCTACAACTATTTGTATCAATTTATAGTATCTAAATTTTTAATGACATAATTATGATTTAATTAGACTATCTAAATATTAGTGTGCACGTGAGGCTAATAATGGTTGAGGAAAAAAATTCAACTAGAATGGAAATGTTAAAAGGGAAATAAATAAATGAGGTTTTCAAAGTCCATTATAGTATAGGAAAATTTTCTGGAGCAGGAGGGATTTGAGATGGTGGGAGCTTTCAATTGGGTTGAGCATATCCCATGGATTTGCATGTTAAAAAACCCTTTGAATTCAATCATGTTTTACTCACTTTTTCCACATGTAACAAGTTATGTTGGGAATATAATCAAAGGTGCAAAGATGGCTCCTTGAGTCTGTTGTGTTCCCGCGTACCCTAAGAAGCCAACCAAACATTCTTGTTATCAAAATTCTTGGTAGACAATGCTTATCAAGAAAAACCCACAGTTTAATTAGAGTTCCTACATATGAAAACCAACTGCATACAATTTTAAGTCCCTTATCAAAAATTACTCTAAATGGTTTCAGGCCCCATGTTTGAATGACATATGATATCATGAATATCCTCGGTAATGATGATTCCATTTTTATCATTTATGGTTAGAAGAAAGACTGGTGGTATATAGGATATGGATCATTGATCTCAATGTCAACAACTTTTTTCATGTCCTTCACATAGTTCGCATCCCTTTTCTCCTTTATGTGGTTCATATAAATGACATGTAGTCCATACGGGACTTGCTAGAAGAAAGATGTAACACCTTGATTTTTTTTGTAAGTTATCATGGTAATTACTTTTCATAATATTGTAACTGCTGAAATGAATATAAACATGTTAAGATATATCTTGATCTTAAAGGAATGTGTTGCTAATCTGGACCCTTATTTGCTGTAATTTGTTTACTTGGGACAGAAGTTATTATTGCTTGTGTGATTGTTGATGAGACAACAGACTTGTCGTATGCTTGATGAACTCTATTCGTTGGTTGACAACACACCTTGAATCAATTCCATTGATCCAAGGTATGTTGTGGCCTTCTTGTGATCGCTTTGTCAATTTACTTCTAAACCAGACTGAAGGCTGATATAAATGTTGCAGCACCTGATTACAGGTATAAAAATTTGGCACGTAGATGCCAATGAAAAAGGTTCGATTCTCAAACCACACACCGTTGTGACGCTAGACCGCGTAAGGCGATAAATGCCTAGATGCGAGTGGCACAGGTATGTGGAACATGGGACGAAACGTCCTGCATAGTGTTGAATATGACTGTCAGGCGAAAAGACTTGTTTGGAAACTAATTAATTAAATATTAGGGGATTAAACCCTAACCTACCCCTAAGTTTTATATTATACCCTAACTACTATCCTATATGGATTTTAGATTTTATAAGGGTGAAAATAGATATAAATTCTATTAATCTACGAACTAGGCGAATGACCTAGATATGGACTATTAAAATCCTAAACTAATCCTAACCTAAGGAAGGGGACGCATGGACCCATGTGGAAGGAAAGGATAAGGAGGGAAGGTTGGAAATTTATTAAGACAATGAATGGCGTCCTTACAGGTTGCAGCGCCAAAATTGGCGGGAACATGGGAAAAGTTGGAGGTATCCAACTAGCTATGAGGCTAAACTATGATTGCAAGCAAAATTTGAAATTAGAAACTCGCCAACTTGAGTTGGCGGGTGGCGTGAGGAAAAAGGAAAAATGAATGCATTCAATGGAATTGGTCTTAGCGACCAGCTCGCCTTGGAAAGAGGTTTGGGAAGGAAGTTTGTTTGTTGTTGTGTGCATTGGGTTTTTAGTTGCTCTGCATTTTGTTCTTCCATGGTTCTATCGAACCTGCTGTAATTTGGTTATTATCTCTGTTCTTGGAGAAGTGAGGCTATTTTTTGAGCCTGTGGAAGTTAGGGGACTGGTTGGAAAGCCTAGCCGAGGATGCCGTGGAGAGAAACAACTCCAGTGGGCACGGTTTTCTTCAAATCGCAAAAAAAAAATAGGCATGTTAAGCCCTTCTCCTTAAACCGTTTGCTTTTGCTTAATAGTCTCATTAAAACAACCCTACTCTTATGATGGGGGTTTTGGTTATTTGATTCGGCTGTTATGTTGAGATGATTTTGAGTTGAGAAGTTTTCTTTTGCTGTACATGACTTGAGCATTCTTTGCATAATGAGTAAGTTGAATAAATTGTCCTTGCTGTGTGGTTCGTTTTGACAGTGTTGGGTATTCGTTTTATTACCATTATGGGTTGTGCTAATAAATATATTAGCTAAGTGAATATCACTTGTGCGTTCTGAGCATTCTTGTGAAAATGAAAGGATGAGATGTTTTGTATGTCTGGTTGAACTGTCCTTATAAGAATGAACACGACTTGGGTATTCTCGGGTGTTTGATGAAAATGATTGTTCTTCTTATTGAAATCATTAATGAATTATGTTTTCTCTTTGCTGTTTTGAAAATCTAAAGGTAATGGAAAGAGGATTTTATTGTGCATTATTGGATGCAGTTTAATCTTCTAGTTTGAACTGTCATCATGAAAACGAACATGGCTAAATATTTCTATGCAAGTGAATGAAAAAAATGAGATTTGGCTTGTTGTTTGAGATTGTTTTGACTGTACCTTGCTTGCGCATCTATTACCCTATGCGGGTTTGCATTGATTAAGGTATTGTTATACGAATAACGAATTTGTGAGTTCAGTGTGTGGAAACGTTTGGAAAAAACAAATTTGTGGTGATGTTGATAGACTATTATGCGAGTTATAATTCCTTGATATTTTTCATTGCATAAAATACGGGTTCCCTGGGACAGTAAGGTTATAGTAGCATCTTACTTTGCTGTACTAATTTGATATGGTATTCTGCCTGCTGGTTCTTGGTATTCATTTAGGAATGTTTGGAAGGAAGTTTTTAATCTGATGAGGAACAGAAAATCAGTCTATATAATAGACTGAGTAGAGCATGCAAATTATATTGGGTCTTGCTGAACTCAAGGATACACACACACATATATATATAATTTTAAGGATTGTGGGCCTTTCATCGTTTTCATTAAAAGCAGAATATGAATGGATTTGTTTCTTGCTGTTGGAAGGTGAATTCTCTCATTATTAGGATGAAAATGTGACTTGTTGTGGTTGTTGTACACTCTATATGTTATAAAGACATAAATGTCTGTAGAGTGAATTATTTTAAAGGGAATAATATTATGCGGAACGAATCATATTCTTGGATCATGTCTGTGCTAAATAAGCATATATTTGGTTAAACAGTGCAAAGAGGTAATATGATTCTTCTTCCTTGTATTCAATTAACGATTTTATTTATTTCCTTTTGAAATGTTACCATTGATTGGTATCACTTCTGGATTAAATTCTCAGTACTGCTATGAGAAAAGAAAAAGAGTGTGGATGGATAATTTGAATTGGTGTTCATTTCTTCTTTCACACCGTTGGTAAATCTGTAAATGTTATTAAATGAATTTTGTACTGTCTTGCTTTAAACATCTACATTTAATTGTTGTTTACTCTTCCCTTCAGCGTTTGATTGTTGAAATTAAACGAGTAGCATGAAAGGAAAGGAAATGGTTCTGCTGGAAGTCTTATTAAAAATCTAATTGTGAATCTTTCTCTAACTAATGTAAGGGAATGGAATTGATAGCATTTATGTTAGAACAGTAGTTTGCATAATTGTGTTTTAGTTCTTACAGATGTTTGTAATCTGGAACTGTTGAAGGAAATTACTTATTGTAATAATTATTCGGGAAAGAGGGCAGTAATCCTTGTCTGATTGGGATGGTAATTTGATGATTGAGTTGTTATGTTGTTCATTCTTTTCGGTACTTAATTCTAGGATGATGTTCATTTAACGTTTCATAAAAGCAGGGTTCTTTTATTGAGACAGTTAATTAAAAGCACCTCATTTTAATGACAAGTGCTTAATATGCTCAGTTCAATGAACTGACCCGTGCAAGTAATTTTGCAGATGGAACTTGATTACAAACGAAGACATGGTTGTTTTTTGATACTTCTTTTGATTAACTGAAGATGGACTGTTTTGATAGCTATTACTTCCTTACAAGGAAATGAGAAAGGAAGAAATTACATCCTTCTATCTTTATAAGTTGTAATGTTGTTTGATATAAACAAAGTCCAATCGTTTGGACTGGCAAATGTATAGATTGTAAAACTGGTGGATGAATACAAGTAAAAGTGTGATATTTTTAATGACTATATCAGTTTGATATTGTTGAATAAGTTTGAGAATATAACATTATTCCTTGATTTGGAATTATCCAATGTTAATGGATGAATTTAAAAGGAAATAACATCTATTCTTACCTGAATGTAACCTTTACGTTGAAATGTACAATTAGTTCATACTTGGGTTAAGATGAATTTTAAATTAACATTAAAAAGGATTTAGGTAAGCATGATCTCCTAATTAAAAGGTATTCAGGATTAGCTTGAAAGCTAAGGAATATCAAATAACTTAGGAGCAGCCGAACCTTGAATTCGAACTCCGTTAATAGCCTCGAATGTTTAAATTCAGAAAATATAGATATGGGAAAACATATCTATTGTAACGGACCTTAACTAAGTAAGGTTAAGGAGGATAAATGAATAAATTCATTTAGAATTAGACCTCGTTTAAATGATGTCTAATAAGATGGAATTTTGAATTTGTTTACAGTTGTGGAAAAACTTGGTTAAGTTTAATAGGTTAAACTTATTAAGTTTATCGATAATGGACTGATTAGTCCGAAGATTAAGAAAAGAACCAAGAATAGAATATGCAACCCTTCAGTATTAAGGAGGAGATGCGTATTAAGCTAGAAGATAGATTAAGTCTCTCTTAGCTGCATACAACTGTAACGAGAACGAGGTTTAAGGATCAGCATGGCTGCTGAAAGTAGATCTTAAATATTAAGATTATAACCAAGTCACACTTGAGCTAGATGTGTACTCTCCGATGAGAGGATTCCGTAGGACATTGACATACGCCAGCTACAATATGGTGTCTTCATGAAGGCGGGGCCTTCATGACGACACAATGTTATGGCTGACATATTACAATGCCCTCCCGAATTAATTCATCAAGTTTACATAAGGTGGATACTAAGTTCTTGGCTTGGGATAGGAATGTGATCATGTATACGGAGTGACTCCGGAGGACTAAAGGTAACTAGACACACGAGGTCGTCTAGGGACGACACCGTATGTCTGCGTACCTTTGGTTACCATGAGTAACTTCCTATGCGTGTTCATATTGCTAGTTAGGGTTAGAGCTTGACCTTAAAATGGAGGGACCGGAAGAGACCAGGAAAGACCATTCTAGATAACAGACGAAGTGAGGTGAAGGACGTATTCCAATGATGTGTACCACATCTAGGAATATGATCATGTAAAGCATGTGAAAATCTTTGGCCAAAGTATCGCAAGTGCTGGTTGCGTTGTCCTAATCACCTAGTTTAAGATGCAGGATGTCAGACGAATATCAGTAACAGATATTCAGATAGGCTTCTTAAATGGATCACTTCGATAACCAGAAATGGTAAGAGAACCCTGTATATTCATTATACAATGCACGGATTAACATGAAGGATCGGTAAGTCACCGAGTCATGAAATGAGAGATCGCTGAAACTCCGAGCCATAAAATGGGAGATCAGTAGTTCTTCAAGTCATTTACAGCAGCATATGGTAACTGTTATATGATTGAATGGCATCAAATGTGTGTTCCATATTGTAAGTATGTGAACAGAGAACATTGGTTTTAAAAGGAAATTGTGTGATCCAAATTGCATTAGTTAGACAAAGAACAATTATTAAAACTTGAACGTGTGTTTGAATTATATAATTCATAATAGGGAACGTTGTATATAAAAAAAAAATTCCCTTGTTCTAGTATCTTAAAATGGGGATGTTACATCTTGGTATCAGAGCTGAAGGTTACAGCTCTTGGACCTAATGAGTCCACAATTTAATAAGATTTACATTTTCTTATTGAACAGAAAATGGTCAGAACAAGAGGAAATGCTGCGAACAACCCGTTACTAGGTGGAGAAGTAGCTACTGCTCAAAAGCTGGATGAAATCCTTGCTGCCCTACTAGATACGAGAGATCGTTTGACTGTTTTGGAACAGCAGTCAATGGGCAATGAAGAGGAGGAAGAAGAAGCTGATATAAATGATCAGCCACCTCCTGTGGACAACACCAATGGAGGGAATCTGGGTGTTGATAATAGTAATGTGAATGCTCCTAATCATCCTGAAAATAAAAGGGCAAGATTAGCAGCTAAACTTACAAATGACATAAAGAGAATAAGTCCTCCAAAGTTTGATGGAACAACCCTTGGGGACGGAGCTGAGAATTGGCTCAGTGAAATGGAGAAGTACTTTGCAATAAGAAACTTCTCCGAAGAGACCAAAGCGATATGGGGAGCATATCAGCTTTCTCATGAAGCATCATCATGGTGGGACAACCGTAAGGTTGAGTTGAATATTGTCGAATCAGACATAACTTGGGATCAATTTAAGGGTTACTTTAGGCAACAGTGGCTGCCTCAACTCTATTTTGATAGGAAAATGACTGAATTTCAGAACTGGTCGCAAGGAAGGCTGACGGTGACAGAATACTGGGAAGGGTTTACTAAACTCCTCAAGTATGTGCTGCAGTACCAAGCTGACGAGAAGTTCAAAATACGAAAGTTCATAATGGGACTAAATCCCATCATTGGTGGCGAAGTGGATGTCCACGGACCAACCACCATGGAAGGAGTTGTCGAAAAGGCAATAAGACAGGAACAGAAATTGAGAGCAATTTCTACTCATAGGGAAGAGATAAGGAAGAAGATTCCCAACTCTTCTTCATCTCTCGCACCCAAAAGGGGGCCTTGGAAAAGGTTTGGTGTGAAAAACAAAATTGTTGTAGATAACAACAAGAAATATGTAATGAACAAACCTGTAAATAGTGTGCGGAACAGCTTCGCAAAAGTTAGTGGCAATGGACAAAAGTCCTATGGAAGCCAGAATGATAACTTCAAAGCTGGTAACAAATTTGAGCCTAGGAAAGGGCCAGTTGGAGGATGCTTCAACTGTGGAAAGGACCATTACGCGAGTCACTGTCCTCTGAAAAAGGATGATCACGATCAGCAGCATAGGATACACGCTGCGGTGGCTAACAGACAAGCTGAAAAGCAAGTTACGCCTATAGAAGTTCCGGGGTAAGTTATTCGGTACACCTGTAGTCATACTTTTTGATACTGGAGCTACTGAATGCTTTATTTCTACTAAACTTGCAATGAAATTAAAAAGGAAAGCTGAACAGATGGATAAGACATGGACAGTGCATTATGGGAATAATGTTGTCCATACAGTCGAAATGTGCCTTTTTGGGGCAATTCTTGACTTGCCCAGTTTCTCCACCGAAGTTGACCTGTATGTCGCTCCTTTAGGATCATATGACATCATTATTGGAGTTAACTGGTTGGCAGAACATAAGGCAAAGGTCGACTGTTATGAAAAACAAATTTGTTGTTTTGATGACCTGCAGAAAGCAGCAGTCATTCAAGGTGTAAGGCGTGAGGTTGCAGTTAGAAAACTAACAGCTATACAACTAAAAAGGGCTAAAAATAGAGGCTGCACCTTGTATGCAGTAAAAATGATAGAAAATGCTGAGGAAGATAATGATTTCATGGAAAGATATCCATTATTAAGGGATTTCAGAGATGTATTTCCGGAGGAATTACCAGGTCTTCCACCCAAACGAGAGTTTGACTTTGTAATAGAGATCAAGCCAGGAACTGAACCCATATCTAAGGCACCTTATAGAATGACCACCCTCGAGTTGGTAGAGCTAAAGGCTCAATTACAGGAACTTTTGAATAAGGGGCTGATAAGACTGAGCGTCTCACCATGGGGAGCGCCGGTAATTTTTGTAAAGAAAAAGGATGGCACATTGAGACTGTGCATTGATTACAGAATGTTGAACAAGGCAACTATTAAGAATCGATACCCACTTCCTAGGATTGATGATCTATTCGACCAGATGCGTGGAGCATCAGTCTATTCAAAAATAGATCTTCGATCTGGGTATCATCAGCTGAGAATAAAGGAAGAAGATATTCATAAAACAGCTTTTAGGACAAGGTACGGGCATTATGAATTCACGGTGTTACCTTTTGGGTTGACAAATGCACCTGCCACCTTCATGAATTTGATGAACAATATTTTTCAAGAATACCTAGACAAGTTTGTGCTTGTATTCTTAGACAACATTCTTATATACTCTAAAAATGTTGAAGAGCACCAAGAACATTTAAGGATAGTGCTGGAAGTTTTAAGAAAGAGGAAGTTGTATGGTAAACTGTCTAAATGTTCCTTTTATGATGCAGAGGTGCATTATTTGGGACACGTTATAAGCAAGAACGGAATAGTTGTAGACCCTTCAAAGATTACAACTATAACTGAGTGGCCTGCGCCTAAGAACGTGCATGAAGTAAGAAGCTTCATGGGCTTGGCAGGATATTATAGAAAGTTCGTTAAGGATTTTTCAAAAATTGCTGCCCCAATCACTTCACTGCAAAAGAAGGATAAGAAATTTGTCTGGACTGACAAATGTGAATCTGCCTTTAAAAATTTAAAGGAACAGTTAACTTCAGCACCTATTTTAACTGTACCAGATCCAAATGGAAATTTTATGGTTGTAACGGATGCGTCGAGAGAAGGCCTTGGAGGCATTCTGTTACAGAATAACCATGTCATAGCTTATGAAAGTAGAAAGCTTAAGTTACATGAACAAAATTATGCTCCACACGACCTAGAGCTCGCTGCCATTGTACATGCACTTCAAATGTGGAGGCATTACCTTTTAGGCAAACCTTTTGAGTTAAAAACTGACCATCTGGGGTTGAAGTATATTTTTACTCAGCCCAATCTGAATGCAAGACAGCGACGATGGTTAGAATTTCTGTCTCAGTATGATTTTGATATAAGCTACATCAAAGGCAAGGAAAATAGAGTGGCAGATGCTCTGAGTCGAAGGAAGCACATCTCTGCTCTTATAACGTTAAGAACTCAGTTTAAGGATGAGGTGAAAGATGCCTTGGAATCAGATCCTTATTTCCAGCAAGTCAAAACAGCACTTGTTGCAGATCCAAAGGATGTGAGGTATAAAGGATTTCGTTTTGATAGCGAAGGAATTCTGAGGTTCGAAAACAGGGTATATATACCCTTGGCAAATGATTTAAGAAGGAAATTGTTAACTGAATTTCATAATTCACCTTTTTCTGGACACCCTGGCATTACGAAAAATGCTTGCTGATCTTAAGCAGCAATACTTCTGGAAGGGAATGAAAAAGGATGTGGTGGAATTTGTAACACACTGCTTGGAATGTCAGCGTGTTAAGGTGGAACATATGCATCCCGCTGGATTATTGTATCCCCACAGCGTTCCACAGTACAAATGGCAAGTGATAACGATGGATTTCATACAAGGATTGCCTATGTCAAGGAATAAGCATGATATCATCCTGGTTGTCGTTGACAAATTAACCAAGGTGGCACACTTCATTGCTGGTAATTTGAAAGATGATGCACCAGTGTTAGCAAGAAGATTTGTACATGAAATTTTCAGATTGCATGGAATACCCGAATTGATCATATCGGACAGAGATCCGAGGATGACATCAAGGTTTTGGCAAACGCTTAATGCGGCCTTGGGAACTAAATTAAACTTCAGCTCTGCATATCATCCGGAGACGGATGGACAGACTGAGAGAGTCAATCAAGTTTTAGAGGATATGTTAAGAATGTATTGCATGGACCAGCAGTATAAATGGGAGGAATACCTTCCGCTGGTTGAATTTTCCTACAATAATACATACCACGCCTCTTTAAAAATGGCACCTTTTGAAGCATTGTATGGAAGAAGATGCAGAACCCCTGTTAGCTGGGACAGCGTAGAGGATAGAGAGGTAATTGGGCTAGAAATCCTCACGGAAATGGAACAACAAATCAAAATGATTCGGGAACATCTAAAGGAGGCTGCCAATAGGCAAAAGAGTTATGCAGACTTAAAGTGGGTTGATAGGAATTATAAACTGGGTGAGAAGGTCTTTCTTCGGGTTAAGCCGAAAAAGAGCTCAATAACTTTTGGCAAGGCTACCAAGTTGTCGCCACGTTACGTGGGACCTTTTGAAATTGTTGAAATAATCAACCCTGTAGCTTATCGTCTAGCATTACCTCCTGCTTTATCACAAATGCATGATGTTTTTCATATTTCTTTGCTTAAGAAATACGTAACAGATTTATCACATGTGCTGAATTGGAATTCCTTGCAGGTCCAAGACCCAGGAATAATCGTGGTTAAGCCCATTCGAGTGCTGGGAACTCACCAGTTGTACTTAAGAAATCGCGAAGTGAATCAATGTAAGGTCTAGTGGGACCAGTTCAGCGAAGAAAGTGCAACTTGGGAAAATCTCGAAGAAATGAGATCTGCTTTTCCATACTTGTTTGATCGAAATTGAAATTCGAAAAACTGATAATTCTACCAAATTTAGACAATTATTGGTCTATTTTACAGTTATCTTAAAACACTGTTTTAAAGAGTGAATCTGTTTTTGGTATGAACTTATGAATGGAAGGACAATAACTGAATTTTGTCCTAGAAACTCCTTGAATTGGTTAATTTGATCATCGGGACGATGATTCTTTAAGAAGGGAGGAATGTAACGCCTTGATTTTTTTTGTAAGTTATCATGGTAATTAATTTTCATAATATTGTAACTGCTGAAATGAATATAAACATGTTAAGATATATCTTGATCTTAAAGGAATGTGTTGCTAATCTGGACCCTTGTTTGCTGTAATTTGTTTACTTGGGACAGAAGTTATTATTGCTTGTGTGATTGATGATGAGACAACAGACTTGTCGTATGCTTGATGAACTCTATTGTTGGTTGACAACACACCTTGAATCAATTCCATTGATCCAAGGTATGTTGTGGCCTTCTTGTGATCGCTTTGTCGATTTACTTCTAAACCAGACTGAAGGTTGATATAAATGTTGCAGCACCTGATTACAGGTATAAAAATCTGGTACGTAGATGCCAATGAAAAAGGTTCTGATTCTCAAACCACACACCGTTGTAACGCTAGACCGCGTAAGGTGATAAAGGCCTGGATGCGAGTGGCACAGGTATGTGGAACATGGGACGAAACGTCCTGCATAGTGTTGAATATGACTGTCAGGCGGAAAGACTTGATTGGAAACTAATTAATTAAATATTAGGGGATTAAACCCTAACCTACCCCTAAGTTTTATCTTATACCCTAACTACTATCCTATATGGATTTTAGATTTTATAAGGGTGAAAATAGATATAAATTCTATTAATCTACGAACTAGGCGAATGACCTAGATATGGACTATTAAAATCCTAAACTAATCCTAACCTAAGGAAGGGGACGCATGGACCCATGTGGAAGGAAAGGATAAGGAGGGAAGGTTGGAAATTTATTAGGACAATGAATGGCGTCCTTATAGGTTGCAGCACCAAAATTGGTGGGAACATGGAAAAGTTGGAGGTATCCAACTAGCTATGAGGCTAAACTATGATTGCAAGAAAAATTTGAAATTAGAAACTCACCAACTTGAGTTGGCGGTGGCGTGAGGAAAAAGGAAAAAGGAATGCATTCAATGCATTCAATGGCATTGGTCTTAGCGACCAGCTCGCCTTGGAAAGAGGTTTGGGAAGGAAGTTTGTTTGTTGTTGTGTGCATTGGGTTTTGAGTTGCTCTACATTTTGTTCTTCCATGGTTCTGTCGAACCTACTGTAATTTGGTTATTATCTCTATTCTTGGAGAAGCGAGGCTATTTTTGGATCCTGTGGAAGTTAGGGGACTGGTTGGAAATCCTAGCCGAGGACGCTGTGGAGAGAAACAACTCCAGTGGGCATGGTTTTCTTCAAATCGCAAAAAAAAGAGGCATGTTAAACCCTTCTCCTTAAACCGTTTGCTTTTGCTTAATAGTATCATTAAAACAACCTTGCTCTTATGATGGGGGTTTTAGTTATTTGATTCGGACTGTTATGTTGAGATGATTTTGTGTTGAGATGTTTTCTTTTGCTGTACGCGACTTGAGCATTCTTTGCATAATGAGTAAGTTGAATACACTGTCCTTGCTATGTGGTTCATTTTGAAAGTGTTGGGTATTTGTTTTATTACCATTATGGGATGTGCTAATAAATATATTAGCTAAGTGAATATCACTTGTGCGTTCTGAGCAATTCTTGTGAAAATGAAAGGATGAGATGTTTTGTATGTCGGGTTGAACTGTCTTTATAAGAATGAACACGACTTTGGTATTCTCGAATGTTTGATGAAAATGATTGTTCTTCTTATTGAAATCTGATTAATGAATTATGTTTTCTCTTTGCTGTTTTGAAAATCTGAAGGTAATGGAAAGAGGATTTTATTGTGCATTATTGGATGAAATGGTTTGATCTTCTAGTTTGAACTGTCATCATGAAAACAAACATGGCTAAATATTTCTCGTGAAAATGAATGAAGCAAATGAAATTTGGCTTGCTAATTTGAGATTGTTTGACTGTACCTTGCTTACGCATCTATTACCTTATGTGGGTTTGCATTGATTAAGGTATTTTTATGCGAATAATGTATTTCTGAGTTCAGTGTGTGGAAACGTTTGGGAAAAACCAAATTTGTGATGATGTTGATAGACTATTATGCGAGTTATAATTCCCTGATATTTTTCATTGCATAAAATACGGGTTCCCTGGGACAGTAAGGTTATAGTAGCATCTTACTTGTTTGTACTAAATTGATATGGTATTCTACCTGCTGGTTCTTGGTATTCATTTAGGACTGTTTGGAAGGAAGTTTTTTTTTTAAAATCTGATGAGGAACAGAAAATCAGTCTATATAATAGACTGAGTAGAGCATGCAAATTATATTGAGTCTTGCTGAACTCAAGGATACACACACACACATATATATAATTTTAAGGATTGTGGGCCTTTCATCATTTTCATTAAAAGTAGAATATGAATGGATTTGTTTCTTGCTGTTGGAAGGTGAATTCTCTCATTATTAGGATGAAAATGTGACTTGTTGTGGTTGCTGTACACTCTATATGTTATAAAGACATAAATCTCTGTAGAAGTGAATTATTTTAAAGGGAATTATATTATGTAGAATGAATCATATTGTTGGATCATGTCTGTTCTAAATAAGCAGATATTTGGTTAAACAGTGCAAAGAGGTAATATGATTCTTCTTCCTTGTATTCCAATTAATGATTTTATTTATTTCCCTATGAATTGTTACCATTGATTGGTATCACTTCTAGATTAAATTCTCAGTACCGCTATGAGAAAAGAAAAAGAGTGTGGATGGATAATTTGAATTGGTGTTCATTTCTTCTTTCATACCGTTGGTAAATCTATAACTGTTATGAAATGAATTTTGTACTGCCTTGCTTTAAACATCTGTATTTAATTATTGTTTACTTTTCCCTTCAGCGTTTGATTGTTGAAATTAGATGGGTAGCATGAAAGGAAAGGGAATGGTTCTGTTGGAAGTCTTATTTAAAAATTTAATTGTGAATCTTTCTCTAACTAATGCAAGGGAATGGAATTGATAGCATTTATTTTAGAACAACAGTTTGCATAATTGTGTTTTAGTTCTTACAGATGTTTGTAATCTGGAACTGTTTGAAGGAAATTACTTCTTGTAATAATTATTCGGGAAAGAGGGCAATAATCCTTGTCTGATTGGGATGGTAATTTGATGATTGAGTTGTTATGCTGTTCATTCTTTTCGGTACTTAATTCTAGGATGATGTTCATTTAACGTTTCATAAAAGCAGGGTTCTTTTATTGAGATAGTTAATTAAAAGCACCTCATTTTAATGAGAAATGCTTAATATGCTCAGTTCAATGAACTGACCCGTGCAAGTAATTTTGCAGATGGAACTTGATTACAAAAGAAGACATGGTTGTTTTCTGATACTTATTTTGATTAACTGAAGATGGAATATTTTGATAGCTATTACTTCCCTACGAGGAAATGAGAAAGGAAGAAATTACATCCTTCTATCTTTATAAGTTGTAATGTTGTTTGATATAAACAAAGTCCAGTCGTTTGGATTGGAAAATGTATAGATTGTAAAACTGGTGGATGAATACAAGTAAAAGTGTGATATTTTTAATGACTATATCAGTTTGATATTGTTGAATAAGTTTGAGAATATAACATTATTCCTTGATTTGGAATTATCCAATGTTAATGGATGAATTTTAAAGGAAATAACATCTATTCTTACCTGAATGTAACCTTTACGTTTAAATGTACAATTAGTTGATACTTGGGTTAAGATGAATTTTAAATTGACATTAAAAAGGATTTAGGTAAGCATGATCTCCTAATTGAAAGGTATTCAGGATTAGCTTGAAAGCTAAGGAATATCAAATAATTTAGGAGCAGCCGAACCTTGTATTCGGACTCCGTTAATAGCCTTGAATGTTTAAATTTAGAAAATATAGATATGGGAAAACATATCTATTGTAACGGACCTTAACTAAGTAGGGTTAAGTAGAAAAAATGAATAAGTTCATTTAAAAATTAGACCTCGTTTAAATGACGTCTAATAAGATGGAATTCTGAATTTGTTTACAGTTGTGGAAAAACTTGGTTAAGTTTAATAGGTTAAACTTATTAAGTTTATCGATGATGGACTGATTAGTCCGAAGATTAAGAAAGGAACCAAGAATAGAATATGCAACCCTTTGGTATGAAGGAGGAGATGCGTATTAAGCTAGAAGACAGATTAAGTCTCTCTTAGCTACATACAACTGTAACGAGAATGAGGTTTAAGGATCAGCATGGCTGCTGAAAGTAGATCTTAAATATTAAGATTATAACCAAGTCACACTTGAGCTAGATGTGTACTCTTGATGAGAGGATTCCGTAGGACATTGACATATGCCAGCTACAGTATGGTGTCTTCCTGAAGGCAGGGCCTTCATGACGACACAATGTTATGGCTGACATATTACAATGCCCTCCTGAATTAATTCATCAAGTTTACATAAGCTGGATACTAAGTTCTTGTCTGGGGATAGGAATGTGATCACGTATACAGAGTGACTCCGGAGGAATAAAGGTAACTAGACACACGGAGTCATCTAGGGATGACGCCGTGTGTCTTCGTATCTTTAGTTACCATGAGTAACTTCCTATACTCGTTCATATTGCTAGTTGGGGATTAGAGCTTAACCTTAAAATCGGAAGGACTGAAAGAGACCTGGAAAGACCATTCTAGATAACAGACGAAGTGGGGTGAAGGATGTATTCCAATGATGTGTACCACATGTAGGAATATGATCATGTAAAGCATGTGAAAATATTTGGCCAAAGTGTCGCAAGTGCTGGTTGCGTTGTCCTAATCACCTAGTTTAAGATGCAGGATGTCAGACGAATATCGGTAATAGATATTCATATAGGATTCTTAAATGGATCACTTCGATAACCAGAAATGGTAAGAGAACCCTGTATATTCATTATACAATGCACGGATTAACATGAATGATCGGTAAGTGCCGAGTCATGAAATGAGAGATCGCTGAAACTCCGAGCCATGAAATGGGAGATTCGGTAGTTCTTCAAGTCATTTACAGTAGCATATGGTAATTGTTATATGATTGAATGGCATTGAATGTGTGTTCCCTATTGTAAGTATGTGAACAGAGAACATTTGTTTTAAAAAGAAATTGTGTGATCCAAATTGCATTAGTTGGACAGAGAACAATTATTAAAACTTGAACGTGTGTTTGAATTATATAATTCATAACAGGGAACGTTGTATAAAAAAAATTTTTTTTTCCCTTGTTCTAGTATCTTAAAATGGGGATGTTACAAAAGAAGAGGGTCATAGAGGGAAAAGGAGGGGTTTGAGCTATCAGGGGATTTTAATTGGGTTGACCATCTCCCTTGGCTTCACTAATTGTATCCCCTTCAAACCCACTCACATTGTGTGTGCCTCCTTCCACGTGTTTCAGGTTTCCTTCAAAATACAGTCATAGGAACAAATTCTCAAGCCTTTTGCTAGCAATTTTTTTACCTTCTATAGTTGAATGCCTGAAAATTTGTCATTTCTCTCTTTAATAGATTGATATAATTGTGAGAAACAAAATCAATGTGAAATCAAAGAATCGTACAAATCTTTCTTCTAAATCCTCTTATTCTTCCATTTCACATGACAAACAATTAGTTAATGTTCTTTTATGTTCCCATGAAAAATGCTCAACAAGGAAGAAGGTGAACAAAGCCTTGAATTCCACTGTGAAATGAGAACAATGTTAGGTTGCATGTTCAAATGTTGGCAAGAACAGTGCTACCAACAAAAAAATTGAATTAGGCATTGGGAGTATTAAATGAAAAGGGTTTACCTTGATATCTATTTCACAGTAATTTTTTCTTAAGGATTTGTGCCTTGCACCCTTTTTTCACCTTCAAAAAGTTCACACAAATGATATGTCATCTATATGTGACTTTCCGAAATAAAGAATTTTTCCTTAAGGATTTGTGTCCTGCATCTTATTTCATCTTCAAAGTGTTTGCACAAATGATATGTGGTCTATATGTGACTTTCTGAAACAAAGAATGGGATCACGTATTTTCCTTTCAATATTTTCCCTTCCCTTATAATTCTCTTCCCTCTATGGGATTGGAAAACCAAGAGAACTTTATTTGGTCTTCTTTTCACGTCATTGGTCCTATATGGTTGTGAAGTTTGGGGCAACAATGTGTCTGACCTAAATTGGAGACAAATAGAGAGAATCCAAAAACATCTAATCACAAGTAGCCTAAAATTTAAAGCTTCATTTCCATACGAAATCCTATTGGCTAAAATAGGGACTTTTCCGCTGGAAGCATCAGCAATGATTCAAAAATTAAATTACTTTTAAAAGATACAAAGTATGGAGAATCACCAATGGCCCAAAATGGTAATATAAGAAGAGCTAAATAGAAGAAACAACACATGGATGAAACAAAATAACAAATGGATGAGTAAATGGAACTTCAACATACAAGATTGTCCAAACACCAAGGAAGAAATTAAAAAGTATGTGAGAGAGAAATTTAGGGCAACCATGTGGACAAGACAAATAGGACAGAAGAAAGCATATTACATCATAAAGTTTAACCTGACGTGGGATCTCGATGAAAAGGCATACACGGGTGCGGAAATTGATTAGAAAGCAAAGATGTTGATAGCTCAACTAAGAACCATCTCACCGTGTTAGGTGTGAAACCAACATGCAGACACTGCCTAAGGAGGCATGGGAAATAAAAACATGTTCATTTTGTGATGAGGGAGTATTAGAGATAGAATGACAATATATCATGGAGTGTGCAGTGGACAATGACATTCATATCCAATACAAAGACAACTTGTAGATCGACAACCTAACCGACCTATTTGAGGAGGCAAGGTTAAACAAAACAATGATTTTCCTAATCAAGATCCATAGCAGAAGACTTAGCATCAAGAAGGGGCTAGAAATTTAGCAAGAATAATAAGGCAACCACCTATGTTAGTTTGTTGTGTTGGCTCGGTTTGGTCTTACTGTTGCTCTTGGTCCCATAAACTACTTGGTCTCACGGAAGTTATTAAAATCTTTCATTCATTCTATCTCCCTCTTTATCCCCCACTTCCCCCTCCAATTTTGTCTTTTTGTTCCTCCCTCTTAATTACAATATAATTGTTATTATAAAAACGACTTTCTACACAAAAACTTAAAAGCATTTTTTTGTTTTGTATTAGTACATGGGGTAGGGTTTAGGGTTTAAGAGTGATTACGAATGAAAATAGAAATGATTTGCCCACCTCTACTAATTAGTGCAATACGGAAACACGAGGAAAGCACATTCTTGTTGTCTTCTAAGTTTCAATCATAAGTAGATAAGGTTTGAGATGAGATTTCAAAATGTTTTTCGTTACATTCCATTAACCACATTCAATAAGTAACCAATTAAAAAAATACAAACTATTGGCCGTGACGAAAGTAAATAGTTTAGAGAGCTCAATATGCAAAATGCACAGTTGCATCAGATAATTTTATCGCTTTCCCCTTCCCACTCATTCCAAAATTACAATTATGACGTGCTCCCACTTCATTTGTTTTACGTGCCCACCGCCCACTAGCGGACAGAATAAAAAATGAACAGTCCCTTTCCAGCTAACGTGCGAAAAAATACTTAAATATAGTAATTTTATTGACAACACTGGCCAGTGGCCACACAATTTTAGTGTATTCATTTTAGGGTGAAGAAGCTTATGCTCCTGAAAGAGAGGTTATAAGTTTCAACTCGTGAGGGACAGGGTATGTATGTTTTGTATTTCAAGTACAGTTACGTGAATTCTGCATATTGAGAGTACAAAATAGTCCTGCATACTATAAACAGGGCCAATCACATTGTGGATTATAAAAATAATTATTATTATCAACTGGGTCTAAATAATTCAATTATGAATTATATTGATCACTGAAATAACAATTTCATAAGACAGAAGCTTAATGTGAAAGAAGAATCTTGTGTCCCATATTTTTATTGATTTCATTTTCAAATAAATGGTTACAATACATGACTTACTAGAGCCAAAGAATTTTGCACAGTTAAAGAATAGCAAGAATGAATACAGTGGAAACAAAGAATGGGTACAGTAATTTCACGCCTGGTAATCTTGAATCCAATGTTTTCCATTGACATAGCTCTTGACGAGAAAAGGCCTGGCTTGTTCTGGAGTGAGCTCGTGAGCCCACGAAACCCCACGCGCAGCAGGAGCGCCGGGGGCCGTAACATTTGTACACCCCAAAAAACGCAGTACTGCAAATGCCAAACGGATATATGAGTAGATGTTCCTGCAACTGTACAAGCCGAATAAAACAAGAAAATAATATTTTGAAAAAAAGGGTAATAAGTACCCTTACCGGTCCTTTATTGTCTGATGGTCCCAATCATCCCAGGCGACACGAGCAACAATGTCATCGAAATAAGTATAAGCATAGACAATACGCGAGTACTGTCCCATGGCGCGGCCGATGTAGAGAGGTCCAGTCCCCGTGACTCTGCACTGCACAAATGCAAACCCAGTTTTCTCGCTGGCCAGACCTCTGTCTTGAGCTGCTACGGATCCGAACTCTTGGGCAATCGAATGCAGCTCACAATGCTGCACTTTTACAGGCACGCAAACAAATTAAAAAAACAAATGTACTGTGTACAAGATTATCTGTTTAGGGAGTTATATATCGTTTTCTGACCTTGTACATGGACCTCCCCATTGCCAAATATGAAATCAATGGATCCTTCGATGTAGCACTCCTTGAAGTAATGGCGGCCTGCATCGTCACAGAGCGTGTCTTGAGCACCATAAAATCCACACCCCAAGAAGTAGGCTTTATCTCCTGATATTCTAAATGCAACAGCTTGCCATCCTTCCATCCCAGGCATAGGTGCAGGTGCTGTATTCTGTTGTCACAATACAAATGATGCATTGTATGTAAATAGAAAAATTTTAATTCAAGAGTGCTTTTGAATCACATCACATGGTCTTCAAAATTGTTGCCCAAGTATTGTTTACATTTAAGTACATCCATCTTAATAGAGTTTTTACGCAATCAAAATGCCTTTCTAGTTTTTAATATCATTCCTATAATCTATCATCAAGTTGAGAAAAACTTGTCATCCTAATGATGGATCATGAAAATGATGGGAAATGTAGATATTAAAAACTAGAAACAGTTTAATCCAAAAAAAATTGCTACAATTTTACCTTTTAAATTATTACCACATTTGTAAGCCCTAAGCTTTGTGACTTATGAACCTGTCATTAATTTTGAAGTAACAAGAGATGTCTATATCTCATCACATATCATATTGAAATTTATAAAAATAAATAAATATAGATGGTTGAGGATGCTTTACCTTGAAGCTGATGTTCATGGCAGTAAAATGGTTGGCCAACACGGTGACAGAAGCGCTATGGTATGTACGCAGCTGCTGCCCGGTTGGGTCAAGGTCACACGCTCTGTTATGCCATTCAATCACTGTGAACTCTTTTCCGGCACCTTGAAATGTAATGTAGGGCTTCGTTGCAGGCACTGTCACCTTCTCCCTGCAAACACAGACTCAAAACATCAAAAACACTCCAAATCAGTCCTATAACAAAATCAATGAAGTCTCAAGAAGAATTCCATATTTCTCTGGATTAGATAGGCAGTGACCATGAATGGGATGCTTACACATAATAGCCAGGATGGATGTGTATAATAATCCTTTCTCGATTGCCATCTGCAACAGACTCCACAGCTGCTTGGACGGTGAGGAAGTCCCCAGCCCCGGTCTGGTCTACAACTATATGACGAGTCCCAATGGGTCCCCGCCATGGGTGTCTGGCCCTACTTAACTCCTTGCTAGAATTTCCATACCCTTCACAAAAACCAGTCAAGACAAGGCCAACTGTGAACAAGACCCACACCCTCCAAGCCTGGATTGAGACATCCATCAATCTACAATCCAGAGTCAATACTAGAGAGGAAAATAAATCACTTGGAACTTGGAGATCTGTGGGGCTCTCTCTGCAACGACTGGTTGAAAGCCTCGTTGATCTTACTTATTATTATAGGATTGAAGCTACTGGTCTATTTTCATGGTGGCCACTGGGCATCGGATCCAATGAAACAACAACTACAACGTCTCTGAGAAAAGGAAAGATGATACTGTGAGGATTAATGGTGGGGGCTGCATATGGTTGTTATTTTTGGAAGGATTATAGTTTACCATGATAATTCTCATGGACAACCATGGCCCTCTATTAGGGTCCACATTTAGTTCGTGCTATGAAAAGTCATCTGCACCACATGCCCACCAACGGTCTGCTTGCCCCACGCGCCCCTCAACTCCCTTCCTAATAATATGTTTTCTACTCTTTAAGCTTGGTTCAGGTTACCCTAAGTAGCCATTTTTATTTTTCCTACAGATTCTTTTATTGTATTTCACTGTCCGTCCAAATTCCATTCGAACGTTAGCGAATATATGTCAGGGGAGAGGATATTTTAAGCGCATCAATGGATTTGGCGGACCCCATGGCCCATGTGATTGGTTTATATCTGGGACTAGTCATGTCTAAATGCCCTGCCAAATAATTTTATTATTAAGTAGGCTAGTCGAATGTCAAAGACACATACATAATCTCGAAAACTGTGAAAATATTTTAATCATCTCGATTGCCTCACCGAATGTTGACTCCCCATCACATAAAACGTTGGATCCATAAACAAAATTTCAGGCCATGAATGTACCTGTAACCCAAATTCATGATTAATTTTGTTTCCTTTTAGTTATTATCATGACAAAGTCCTGCTAAATATTTGTGTAAAAAGGCACATATCTTTCTAGTTTTTTAATTCAAACTCTGCCATCTTTTTGTCCGAAGGGTATCTACCACTTTTACACCCTACTTTCTCTAATTTCTGGTGTACCCATCTCCTTTGTCGATTAGATTAATAATAATAATAAATATAGGGTACAAAAGTGTCTGCCAGTGCCGCATTCTGTTGGATGAAACTGGGTTTTGCAGGCATGTAAGTACTTACATGTCTTCAAATTTTATCTTTTACTTTGGTCTATTTAGAGGAATGTTTCTGTAGAATTCCAATGGCTTTTCTGGGAAAGAATAAGTGACATGAGAATTATCGGAGGATAATTTCTCATTAACAAATGCTATTGTGAGCTGGTGTGGGATTCTGATTTTACTTACATTTGATTTTCTCTCAGGTATGCCAATACTTAAGACTGTTTTTAACTTAGTTGTGATTAATCTGAAAGCATATGCCATATCTTTGTTGACATTCTCACATATAAAATAACTCTGGTTAAGAACTCATTCTTGTATGCGATGAATCTTAACTATGACATCTTTGGTTAGTGCTAAAATAAAAAATATATGTTAAAGGCAGGTAAAATTTTAGTGGTAAATTTTCACTAATTCACGAATATTTATAATTTTGAAATTTGTGTTTGGCAATTTTGAGGAGTCGTACGGAACAACATTTCGCTTACAATTTCGGGATGCAAGTTACTTTTACAAGTTGGCTCGCCTAGTGTTTAAAATAAATTTCATACTTCTGCATGCATATCGTCACTACCTCAAAACACCAATCAGGTACATTTGCCAATATATACTAATAAAAAATCTAAGCATCTACCAAATTCAAATGTCATTGTAATGTCCCCATTCCTACGCCAAAGGCCTAGAGGCTTATTTTCGTCTTAGATTTGGTCATACCCAAGGGGCTAGAGACGTGGAGGTTATTGGGTATGGGTTTATTTTATTACCACCTTCACTTTATGTTATATTTTGTCATTGACTTAAGTAATGGGCGACTATGTGGTACTTTATGTTCTATTTCTTTGTCGGGATAACTTAAGTGTACTTTTTTAGCATGTGCAAAATAAAGTCACTTAAGTTATGTTTATGTTTATAAGAAAATACCAGAAGGAGGTCGACTTGGGGTTAGGTGGAGCAAAAAGGTTATTTATACCCCCTTGAGGTCTTTTGGGGGGCATTCAGACATTCAATCATTTTAAGCTATTGCTATTTTCAATTTTATTACTTGTGGAGGTCAGATTTTGGAGGATCCCTAGCTTTGATGGTGAGAGGTCCATCCCTATCTGGTAGAGCATTCTTCATTGAGGATTTTCCACCCATGACCCTTGCTCGTTATTCAGAATTTTGGATCAGATTTGGAGAGGAATCAAAAATTTCAGATTCAGAGATAGAGGACAGTCATTCTTCATTAAGGGCTTCAGTTATTTTCACATCCTGGGTTGTTGAGTGTCTCCCACAAGTGGAGCGACCTGTGTAGGAAGTTTGGCAAGCAATTTGGAAGGGTTTTAATGGGTTGTTTCTGGAGATTTCAGATCTGAAGATTGTTCTTGTCATATTGATGTCGTAAAAAAATATTTAAACCATTTTCTATTGATATTATGGAGTTTACAGTCATTTGTACTTTTCCCTCATTTGTTGTCATAAATAAATTCAAATTTGGCTCTTAAAAATTGTTTCTCAATTGTTGAATGTTCTCTATAATTTTCTACATCTTTTGAAGCATTGGGATATTGTTTTTTTAGATAAAGTAAGAAATGTTTGGATTTGAAGGGACCAAAAAAACCCTTTCCAAAAAAGAAGCCAAGCAGTAGGTGGCCCACCAAAAGACAGAAAAGGGTGCCTTGAGTCAAACATGTTTGACAAAACGACAACCCCAGAACGAAGCAAGACCAAAGAAAGACCTACATATTGATTAGATAATTTCTTTTACAGTAATACAAAAACATAAGCCATAGCTAGGATAGTAAAAAAAACCAGCACTGAAACACTGCCAAAAGGGTAGCCAAAGGTTATAGCCTTCATTCGCTTTGTTGTGAGGAGCTTTGCTCCAGGTCCTGGTGCTCAAGCCATTGTCCTTAGCACTTTCAACTTTAATAATAATCCTTTTTTGAGTCTTATTCATGTTGTTGTTGGCTCCAATGTCCATGGACTCTTCGTCCTCGAAGTTACTCAACACAAGCTTCATATTCTTCTTAGCACCCTCCACTTATGTCTCGGCAATTTGGTCTTCCAAAATGGAGATCCTTTGTTCTTGCATGACAATTTTCACGCTCATCCCTCCAATTATTCTATTTTGGACCTCAATTTTAGATTGGAAATCCCTAACTTCCTGGACAAGGTTTTTGTTGATAATGAGGATGATATCCATCGTGGATTCAACCATCAACAATCTAGCCTCCTCGTCCATAAAATTTCGATCTCTATCCTTACTGGAAAAGCATTCCCCTCATTCCTTGTCACCTTGTTTCATGTTGTAGAGAACATCAGCAATGCCATCCGTGTTGTCCTACACCCCATTTTTTTTGAAACGTTTCATGGTCATGGCAAGGGTTTCATTGTCAAAGTCCTCCTCCTCACTATGGACTGGGGGATGAGTGGGATTAAGGGCTTACCATTTTGGAGCAGTAATAGAATTAAACCCTGATGCAGGGGCACATCCGCCTTATCATTTTTGAAATCAGAGATAGAAGCAGAGAGGGATCTCAATAGAAAATAAGGTAAGCTCGTGGCTTGATTTCTTCTCAGATAGTTGATAATAGAGAGGTGGTAGGAGAATATTTTCCTAAACTTTCCTTCTAGGGTAAGATATTTCAAATTACTACCCTACAAACATCTGCCCATCGATCTAGAAGGTAACTTCTAGCAATGTCATCGTGATAGATCAAAATTCGCTCGTTAGGGCCAAAAAAGTGGTGATTTCGTGCTTACTCTTGGTTTTATTTTTGTAGAGTTTGATGCCCTCCAAGGATAATCCTGTGGCATCATTGACGGCATCCTCAGTGATCTAAAATCCTCCACCCCCTCACATTAAAACTACCATCCTTCTAAGAATTGCCAACATCAATTGCAAGTTGAGGATCATTACCTTGAAGGTGTTGGATATGGTTCGAAAAACCACCCCTTCGCAAAAGCCTCCACAGGGTAGCATTGTTCTTAATGTGAAGATAGGTGGTCAGTTCTGTTTTAACTCTATCGCCTCCCATTTTGAGTCGAGCACATTACGAATTGTTAGGATAAGGCGGAGAGAAGGCGCGCACCCAAAGCAGAAAGACTAAGCACAAAAATGTATATTTCATTTCCCTTTCCGAGAAATAATGGGCCTTCCCACGGTGTGAGACACGTGAGACCTGGAGACCATCATTCCAAATCTTGCAAGGTATTGTCATCATTAACCAATTTTAAAATATTTGGCCAAGGTATTAGATCACCCTGTCACGTCACTTTTTCGACCATGTTGTTCCCATAATTAGCCAAACAATCTGTGGGTTTATTACCCAACCTATAAATGTGACAAATCTCCACTTTCTCAAATGATGTTAATAAATTTTTTTCTTCCTTAATGATATTATTTAATCTCCATCCAATGTTCTCAAATGATGTTAATAAAAGCTTCTAGGTATTGTTGAAAGTGAATATTTTTGAAGATATAATTTTTTAGAATTTTGTACCTTGTCTTAGAAATATCAGAATTACAGTTTGTAGATTTTTAATTAAATTCTAAGTTTTAGAGTGATATCCTAAAAGTGATATTTCAGTGGTATCAGAGCCACCTTTCTTCAAGCTTGTTGGGTAGTGAATGGAGGTTTATTGTAGCATCCCAAAATTTCTTGTAAGTTAAATTAACTACGGTTAAGTCTAAACAGGATTAGATGAGATCATCATTGGGTGTAAAATTCATTTGGTTCATCATATCATGACCCACAACTTCTGTTGCGGGGCATGACATTGCAAAACGAATAACCCGCACCCACCCTGATGATCCTTCATAAAACATGATTAGGCCTTAATCATAGGTAAAACGGTTCATAAATGATAGTGAATCTTTTGGTTATTTGTATTCCGGTTACTTTATTTTAATCGGTTTGGTCATCTTTTGTTTTGTTTGACTTTTGCTTGACCGCGATGATAATTGTCTTTGTTTTATTTGACAATGCTATATCAAGCCAACTTTATAAGAATATTTGAATTATTATTTACAGACTTGGTGATTTTCGTATTGAAATGTTTTATATAAACCTGGAAATTCAACTAATTTATATGGTAATATATTGTTGGAAATATGTGGACTTGTATTATGAAGGTTAATTTTAACTTAACCATTAAGCTAGGTAACAACTAAAGTTAAAAAAAAATGTATGAAATATTAATTAGTATATATATATATATATATATATATATATATATATATATATATATATATATATATATATATATACCTATATATATATATATATTAGAGGGATTTGGTATGTAAGCCAAAAGTTTTATTTAATTATTGAAATTTATGGGTTTCATAAAGTGAAACACCTTCACATGGCACAAGTGTGCGACACGCACTAAAACACGTACCAACATTGGGAAGCCCAAAAATTCTTCAATATGCCGCCTAACTATAGTTCTTTCATTATATTTTTCTGTTATTTTTTTCCTTCGTCTATTTTCATTCTCCCCTTCTGGAATACCTATGTGAGTTTTGGAGGAAAGAAAGATTCAACTTGTTGAAGCGGGAAGAGTAGAAGGTTGTCGATTCTGGGTTTACTTCAGGCATGAATATCTTCTCCTTTCTCCGGTGCATTATTTGTAAAAAAATGAGGAAATACCCATTTTGTTTTTAATGGCAATCAAGGAAATTGTGGACAACTTTTGATTTAATTGTTCGGAGATGAAGTATGAAAAGAAAATTGATGGATTATGTATTCTTTTTAGTTTTCTTTATGTGGTTTTAACCTAACCCAGGAAAATACACAGATGGGGTTTTGGGTTTTGATCAACAAAAATAAAGTAAAAGAAAGGTTAAAAATTTCTTCTCTGCATTATAATAAATTATACCCAAAAGGAAAAGAGTTGGGTTTTTCCTGTACATGAAGAAGGAAAATGTGATGTGAATTTGTGTGTTTAAAATTGATTTGTGCTTGTGGGTATTCATTTTGTTAAACTGAAATTTGGTTGTGTGTTTTCTGTAAACAACTCGATTTAGGTATACAAATCGATTTGCATAAAGGAATCGATTTGGATAACCCAATCAATATGGGTATGCAACCGGTCGGGGTTTTGTATTTTTCTTCTTGGTTGTTATATGCAGGTCTGAGTTTTAATTTATTGAGGTCTTTTGAATGATAGTTTGTGGGTGTCAAAGCTCTTACATAGGGCTGCATTTTCCAGAAATTTTATTATTATGGACCACTAAATCGGTTTATGTATAAATGAGGGTGTCTTATTATGTGTGAATAATTACAAAAAAAAATGGCATTTAGCCTGTAACTTCCAGCCTAGCAATATGACTTGGATTCTTGTAAGACTGTGAAAAAGAAATTGCTTGTCCTGGTAAGGGCATGAAAGTCATGACAGCTTGACCGAGATGCATCAAGGAGTAATTGGAGGCATGATTGGGCTTAAAATAATGATATCTTATGAAGGAAATTATTAGTTGTTCTTTTACTAAAAAGAGTATGTTTAAATGATGTAACCACGGTGCTGCTATATTATTGGTTGGGTTGTTTGTTTACCAGATAGATTATGTTAAAGTGATGTAAATATGGTGATATTTGTGCTAATTTGTAGAGCTGCTCATTGACTGAAAAAAAATACTCTTCTTAATCATATTGTTTTTATGAAGTTACGTAGAAATTTTAAATGTCAAATACTTATTAATTGAAGCTGGAATACAGATGTATTGACCTTTGTGATTAGAGGGAAACATGATTGCTGAAATAGAAATTGGTTGTTCTATTTGTGTGCATCCATAGCTGTATCTTTATAGAAACCAGGTAGTAATACATTTTCAGTTGTATTACCATGTGCTTGTTGATAAAACAACATGTATATCCTTTCATATTTTATTAATTAATTACATCAGCAAATAGAGTTAATATTCATGCCAGTTCATTTTGAACTAACATCATACCACTACTCCAGTCTTGTAGGACCATTAGCCATTACATTCGGATGTGCGGAAACTCATGTCTTGTGAAGTTTTATCTTAGCATGGATCTAAATGAGATACTTGGATTTCAATTAGTGAAAGGATGATATCCTTGATTTATTGGCTAAATTATTGGGATCTTGGACCCATTGTAAATATGCAAACCTCACTATGTGAGAATTATTATACCGGTTATATACTTCGCCTTAACGGCATATGTAATATATGATTTTAATAAAGAGATGATTACTTTGGGTGTAATAATATCTCAATATGAGTAAATGATGAATACTTGAGTTGTGAAATCTTACTTTTCACAAATTGTTGAATACATTTATTTGATAGTTATCAATGTATGAAGCTGATAATTGAGTAATTATCGTAACAATCAATTGTCTTTAATTTATAAATTAAATAAGCTATTTAGTGGCATAGCTAATTGAAGGAATAATTAAATATACATGTTTTAATATATATTTAATTCGGCCTTTCGGTAAACTTGGTATTAATATGATAAGATTGTAAATCCTGTTGTCTAGAGAATGGAAGAGTATCATTATAAAAAGGTAATTTAAGGTTAAAGAATCAAACATCAGGAAAAAAGAGACTAAATGGGATGGTAAATAGATGTAAAGATCCATTAGGCATATTAAGGGATAACTACATGCAGAATGCTGATATAGTTACATTTCAGCATAACGAATGTACTTATCTCATAAAGATCCTAGTTGGCCTTTGGCATCTATCTCAATATAAACTCTTGCAAGATAGGTTTAATTGGAAATAAAATAAAAACAAACTATAAAGATCTAGCTAACTGTGAAAGGGATAGTTGTGAGGTGGCGAAAGACTTAAAACTCATAAGACTAGTGTGTTGTCTTGAATTTAGTCGTAACCTGCACGGTGGATAACTTTGGCCAAAGTAATGCATTGATGGTTGTGCATTGTCTGATCACCTAGTCCTCCAATTAAAAAAAAAATTGTCTGTAACCTGATCATGGGAAGTTGAAATACTGAACATGAGGTAGACAATGGTCGGATACCAGAATATGAAGTCGGGAAACTATCTTCGTAGACCCAAGGACTTTCACATAGTTCCCATGACCTTTAAAAGGTTGAGCCGAAATTCTAGTAAGCATTGTCACTTGAAGTAGTGACGAAAGGGAGATTGTGGAGATTTGGATACACCCTTCTCAGCCGCACATGGCTTACATGGATGTTATCAGATAGATCAAAAGAGAAAAAAAATTAATTAATGAATTTGATTAAATAAATCTGTATGATTACAGCTGTGTAATTTGTTATTATGTTTATGAGTTAAAAAAAATTAGTGTTACATTTATTCCAGGAGGAATACACCCCGAAAAGAAGGTCAAAATATGGCAGGTCAGGAAGAGAATGTGGAAGATGTCAATGTGGATTTTATGAAGAAAATGTTTATCAACATGGTGAAACAACAAGAGACAACCAACCTCTACTTGATCCATATCACACAGAACATGAATCAAATCAGATTTGGGAATAATAGAGAAAAAGGTGAGAGCATTAATTCAGGGCAGTGATCCCTCTATTCTTCTAACAAGCCTTTGAGTCTTCATGAGCCCTCTTTCTTGAAAGATTCTAAAGAGTCAAGTGTAGGGCAGCCAATAGAGGTGATTGATGATGAGTCTTGTTGGGAAAAATACCAATCTTTGAGTGATGGTTTCATAGATAATGTGTCATTTCCATATTATTGTAGGATGAATATTGGTAGCAAGCCCAAGAGAGATCATCATATGTCGGTACCTAAATTAAGCTGTTTGGGGCAGATTTTTATCCCACACTTTGATGGCTCTAAGAAGTGTTCCACACGGTCATGGGTTCAAAATTTGAAGACCTATTTTTATTTGAACCCCATGCGAGAGGAGGATGAAATTAATTTTGCAATATTACATCTTGAGGGAGATGTACATGATTGGTGGCATCATGAACTTATGACACTAGGGCACATACACATTGCTACATATGCAGAGTTAACATGGAGGTTAGAGCATAGGTTTGATAGGAGAGATCTTGATAGATTCTTCAGAGATTTGACTCACTCGAGAGAGACAAGTTCCTTAGATGTGTACATTGTAGATTTTCAGAGACTCTCAGTGATGGTTCTTGATATTTTTTGAGATGAGGTTGACTTTATTATTCATAGCATGATTGACATATGCTTTGGTTGGATTTGTGAAAGCATTTGAGCCACCTTCATTACATAAGGCCATTAAGAGAGCTCGAGATTTGGAGTTGTCTACTCCAAAGATAGATTCCCACCCAAAGTTCAGTAGAAAATGCCTCCACATAGATAGGATGACAGGAGACAGGACTCGGCTAAGAAGCCAAACATTGCACCAGAGCTTAGGGAGGAATTAAGGCGGAAGAAGTTATGATATGAGTGTCGTTTGTCATGGGCACGTGGACATAATTTCTCTGGGAAGGGAAAGGCCCACTACATTGAGGTCTACGAGGACAGTGATGACAAGGGAGAGGAGGTAGGACCCTCATTAGCTTGATGACAGTGGTGATTTGGATAGTGTAGGTGTTGAGATTGCAGAGGATGATCTGTCATTAATAAATGCTATTGTGAGTTGGTGTTGGTTTCTTATTTTACTTACATTTTAAATTTTTATAGGTATGCCGATACTTAGTTATTTTTTACTTAGTTATGTGATTAATCTGAAATCATATGCCATATTTGTTAAAATAGATAAGTAATCAATGGTGTATATGTTATGCTTAATGGAGTACAAAAATTGACATTCTCACATTTAAAATAATTCTAGTTAAGAACTCATTCTTTTATGCAAAGAATCTTAACTATGACATCTTAGGTTAGTAATAAAATAAATAATATATGTTAAAGGTAAAAGTAAAATATATAAATTGGATGTGAATCAGATGGTCCAAGTGAAAAATGTGCACATGCGAAAGGGAAGGCAAATATGTGATTTTTGAATCTTTAGAAGGTGGAAATGCAATCATATAGAAACCGATGGGATTCCTAGTAGAAGTCAATTTTGGTCTCAAGTGGCGCAGCTAGACGATGGGCTTATCAAGGTGGTAGAAGTGGATCTTTCAAGCAATTTAGTTGAAGAAGTTTCCATCCTAAGAAGGTGTGCCCTAATAGGAAAATTTGCAAGAAAATGGAAAGTCATTGTTGTCATAAAGAAGTGGTGTGATTGTCAATGGGGGAGAGGTTTATCCCTTTGCTTCCTCTTGAAAGGTTTCTTTGTCATAATCTTTAAGAGAAAGGAATATATATTTGAGGCTCTGAGAAGGTGGGATTGGGTTTTGGAAGATGTTGGAATTTTGCTTCAACCATGGATCTTGAACTTCAATGCTTATTCGGCCCTCATGAGCGACACTCCAATTTGGATGTTGCCTCTATTCATTTCCCGTCGAGTATTGGAAGGACGACATCCTTTCAAATATTTTCCAAAACATCATTAGGATTCTTCAAATCAACAATCAAACCAATAATGGTACCCTATATGCAAGGGTCTTCATTTTTATGGGCCTATTCAAGCCCTTTCCAAAAAACTATCAATATTTGATCCAGAGAAGGGTAATGGAAGTAGTACATTGATTATGAAAATATCCACTTCAGATGTTTCAATTGTCACCAAACCACGTCACCTCAAAAGGTAGTGCCCAAAGTGTTAGAAATTCTAGGCACTAAGAGGGGGGATGAATCAATGTTTGTTACAATTTTATGTAATTTACAATTATTCAATTTACCAAGCTTAATTGTGTTAACCAATGAAGAACATGAACATCCAACCATGAAAGAGAAGAGTAGCAAACATGCATGTACACATGAGGAGATGTGATTTAAGGTGGGAAACCCAATAAGGGAGAAAACCCACAGAAAGGAGAAATCAAAGCAATATCCAAGGATAATTGTCCCTCAAGAATTGCAATGATCTCACCAAATGGTGAGCATCCACTCACCCTAAATCTCTAACTCCAGTTTTGAAGCACCCACTTCAATTCTATGGCAAACATCCACTTGATTGTTGTTTTATAAGCAACAACTTGCTAGGAAGCTCACTCCTAAATTGATGAGCTATAACTCAGACTTGAACATACAAGAATTTGATCACCTTCTTCACTTAATTACATACATCAACCTGATGTGATCTCTATTTCAACTCATTGCTTTGTTTTCACTCTCAACATATCAATTTTCTCCTTGAACATACAAATGATATCAGGTCTTCAACATATGCTTTTGCACTCTAAATTTCATCTCACAATAATCTCCTTAACAATATCTATATGTTCAATATGTGTATCTCTTATCTACATACATTTCCAAGCTCCCAAACTTCAACATGTATCAGCATTAGTTTTTTATCCTACCAAAGCACATATACACATGTATTAATTTTTCTTATGTGTCTTATGCACCTCATATCCTTTTAACTCTTCAACTACATCCTTTTCTAACCATACAAAGTAGATGAATAAACCTTTATAAAAGGTTGCCTCAAAATTTGTCCTCCTGTGTCTAACATGTGTCAGTTACATCTACATGATTTATAGACTTCTTTTAATATTCCTCGGAAACAAATTATTAAATTTAAAGCTCCCACAATATCCTGACATCCTACCGCATATTATAATTCAATTCAGACCTTTGACCACTCTTCATTTTGTAACTGCCAAATATGACTTTGTCCTTTAGTAAGTGAGCTCTAATATTTCTTCTAGTGTTTTTGGAGTATTTTCCAAGTTGCTCATGCATGCAAACACATTACTAAACCTTTAAGGATTCCTTATAACTCCTACACAGTTCACATTCTTGTCATTTATTATTCAAAGAAGACTAGGTGCAAGGGAAATTCATCACAGGTTTGCATATGAAAGCTAAGTGTGCATATGAGCTTATATCAGGCTTATACTCAGGTCATTAGGATTGCAAGAAGTCTTCATCAACCATCAAGATCATCAAATATTCATTTGACAGAGCCACGAGTACAAATTTTCAATAGATTTCATACCTTAGAGGGTATGATTTCAAACTTGTAGATCACCTTCAATCACAAGAATCAGCAAGGCAACACCATTTTTTCTTAAATCATGCATTAGAGCAAGACAATTCATTGTTGTGACCATACAGGCTTGCAACTTCAGAATTTAGATTTAAATACATGCATTCTCAGTCACTCAAGACTTAAAATTCATCTCTCAAGGAGGCTAAGGAAGAAACACAACTTCTCAGGCCCATTCTTTTTTTATATCAAGTCCATTTGACTGAAAACCACAGCCTTGCTTGACTGTCACAAGAGACTAATCTTAGTTTGCAAGTTTGAGAGACATACATGTATGAGCCACTGTCTAAGGTTTCTAAGGCAATATTTTGAGGAGCTCCTTCATTTTTCTTCTACCACACTGAGTGCAGTCACTAACTCAAGGAGTATGGCCATGGTGAATCCATCACTAACTCAATTTTCTTGGCTAGGCATGTGATGTAGCAGTAGACCAAGAGAGTTCAGACGTCAACCATCTTCATCAGAGCATACCAAGAATCCCAACATGTCATATTGAGCTTGTAGGGAGTAGTCATGTTCATTTATCATCACAAGGACATGTTTAGACACAATACACCTTCAAAAATCATGACTGTAGTCAAAATTTGCTATGATAGAGCCCAGTTCATACAATACTATAAATTTTGTAAAAGAAAAAATACAACCAAAAAGTGCTTGAGAGAGTCCTCTACACTTCCAAGTAGTTTTCATAGCTTATAAACTTGATTTGGAGCCAAAACACCTCATTTTATGTTTATCGCTTCAGGATGAGGGTTTTGAGGGTTTTAAACTAGCTCTGAAAAATGGTTAGAAATTTTTAAATACTTAACCAATTGCCCTCAGACCTTTTGCATCATATTTTTATCAAAATTTCCTACAAAAAAAGTCTTCGATGATTTATCTAAAGAAGGCTTGTCAATTTTGCTTGACAGCTAAGAAGTTAGAGTGCTTAATTTGCATTTTCCAAAAACCTGGTTTTAGAAAAACATGCATAAATTTTACAAAACACCTCCTTAGGTTTAACCAAACCTTCTCAATTCACCCCTCCATGTATTCCAATGACCAATTTTTCATAGTTTGTTGTGGAAATCTCTGTCCCATCTCATTTGTGCAACTTTTGTTCTCTAGTCCTAAAGGGTGTCTTATGCCAACCTAGATAATTGCTTGATTTGTAACACCCTGATTTTTGTAAGTTATCATGGTGATTATTTTTTCTTAATGTTGTAACTGCTGAAATGAAGACAAACATGTTAAGATATATTTTTGATCTTAAAGGAATGTGTTGCTAATCTGGACTCTTGTATACTGTAATTTGTTTACATGGGACAGCAGTTATTATTGCTTGTATGTTTGCTGATGTGACGACAAATTTGTCGTATGCTTGATGAACTCTATTCGTTGATTGACAACACACCTTGAATCAATTCCATTGATCCAAGGTATGCTATGGTCTTCTTGTGATCGCTTTGTCGATTTACTTTTTAAACCAGATTGAAGGTTGATATAAGTGTTGCAGCACCTGATTTCAGGTATGAATAGCTAGCACGTAGATGCCAACAAAGAAGGTTTGATTCTCGAACCATACACTGTTGAAACGTGAGACCTCGTAAGGCGATAAAGGCCTGGATGCGGGTGGCTCAGGTATGTGGAACGTGGGACGAAACGTCCTGCATAGCGCTGAATTGGATGTCAGTCAGAAGGACTTGATTGGAAATTGATTAATTAAGTGTTAGGGGATTAGACCCTAATCTACCCCTAAGTTCTACCTTATACCCTAACTACTATCCTATGTGGATTTTTAAATTCTATAATGATGAAAATAGATCTAAGTTCTATTAACCTATTAACCTAAGAACTAGGTGAATGACCTAGGTATGAACACTATTGTAAATCCTAAACTAATCCTAACCTAAGGAAGGGGACGCACAGACCCATGGGGATGGAAAGGATAAGGATGGAAGGAAATTTAATGGGCATTGAATGTGGTCCTTACGTGGATAGTGCCAAGTTTGGCAGGAACAGGGAAAAGATAGGGACATTCAGTTAGTCATGAGACTAAACTCTGTTTTCATGCAAAATTTGAATTTGGCAGTTCGCCAACCTGAGTCGGTGGTGGCGTGAGGAAAAAGGAAAAGGCAGAGCCTTCAATGCATTTAATTTTCTTGGTCTTCGCGACTAGCCCGCCTTGGAAAGAGTATGGAGGAATTTTTGTTGTTCATTGTGTTCTTTCGGGTTTTTGGAAGTTGCTTTGCATTTGGTTTTTCACGGTTCTGTCGAACCAGTTGTGTTTGATTGTTATCTCTGTTTCTTTGGAAAATCTAAGGCTATTTCTGAGCCTGTAGCGGAAGGTGATTGTTGGGAAGCTTGGCTACTGTCGCCGTGGAAGGAAATAAATCCTGTAGGCGCGGTTTCTTCGAACTTCAAGGAAGATTATCAGGCATGTTAAGCCCTTCTCTTTAAACTGCTTGCTTTGCTTAAACGTCTCATTAAAACAACCCTGCTCTTCTGATGAAGGGGGTTTTGGGTTTATTCGATTTTGCTGTCGTGTTTGAAATGATTCTGGGTAGAGTCGTGTTGTCTTTGCTGTTGCGATTTAAACTGTCTTTGCATAAGTATTAAGTTAAAATATAGCCCATGCTGTGTTTATTTGTTCGACAATATTGAGGAATTCGTTCTTTATATTATGATATTGTGCATGTTGTGCGAGTTGTTTTGACATTGTTTCTTTACTAAATTTTTTAAGGAAATGAGTTCTTCTTCCTTCTGTTGTTTTAGATTCTGAAGGAAATAGTAATTGGGTTTTATTGAGCATTATGAGCTCGGTTTGATGGAAGTGATAGTAATATTCTGAGTGTTGTGCTTTTCTTTTGTAAAAGTGGAAGGATGAATATGACTTGGGTATTCGTGGGAGTTGGAGAAAGTATTGTTCTTCTTACTGAAATTATAAATGAGCTATGTTTTCTCCTTGCTGTGATGGAAAGTTGATTTTGTTGTGTTTTATGGATGCGGTTTGATCTTCCAGTTCGGACTGTTGTCGTGAATACGATCATGGCTTAGTATTACTGTGCAAATAAATGAAAAACATGGGAATTAGCTTGTTGTTTGAGATTGTTCTGACTGTACCTTGCTTGTGCATCTAATACCCTATGCGGGTTTTCATTAATAAAGGTATTGTTATATGAATATTGCATTCTGGGTTCTGCACATCATTGTGAAATAGAAGAATGGGATTTCGGGTAGAAATGTCCGTTGATAAGGAACTCGAACTGGGTATTTCTTTACAAATGGCATATTGAATGAAAATTATACAGGCTGGGTGAGTTTGTTTGACATTGTTGAACAATCGTTCTATTGTCAATATGGGTTTGAGCTGTCATTATAAAGCAAACACGACTTGGGTGTTCTTATTACATTTTGAAGAAAATGATTGTTTCTTTACTGAAATTATAAGGAAACGAGTTCTTCTTCTTTCTGCTGTTTTAAATTTTGAAAGAAATGGTAATTGGGTTTTATTGAGCATTTTGGATTCAGCTTGACGGAAGTGACAATGATATTTAGATTATTTTTCTGAGTGTTGTTTTCTTTCTGTACAAACGGAAGATTTAAATGTTTCGTGTGATCTCTGATTTTGCACTGTCATTCAAAAAAAAATGAACTCAACTTGAGTGATTCTTGTTGTGTTTGAAGGAAATGGATGTTTTCTTAGGGAAATAATTACAGGAATGAATATTTCTCTTCTTGCTGTTTGAGTTCTGGAAATAGCAGCAATAGAGCTTTACTGTACACCCGGGTTGGACTTGCTGTAGGTAACAACAAAGTGCAAATTGTTATTTATGAACTGTGTGCATTCATGGATATAGAAAGTCGTGTGAATAATTGATTAAGCGACTGTATAACTGTTCATTTGGTTTAATACAGTGAAAGAAGTATGAATTCTTCTAGTACAGTAAGAACATAATATGCATTCTTTATATTGCTTGTTCTATGATGGATACGATGTTTTACCAACTTGTTTTTGGTATTCGTATGTGCCTGATTTAAAGGAAGTAATGATATGGATGATAAATTCTTCCTTGTTTTTATTAAAAGCAGAATAGGAATGGATTTATTCCTTGCTGTTGGAAAGTGAATTTTGAATGGATTTCGTAAGTTTCACTCTGAACTGTTATCTTGATTTGTGTCTCGTTTGGATTAAATTTTCAGTACAGTCATGAGGAAAGGAATAGGAGTGTGGATGGATAACTTGGAATAATGATCATTTCTTCTCTCATACAATTGAAAATCTGTAATCGTTAAGGAATGAATTTTGTATTGCTTTGGTTTAAGCATCTACATTTTATTGTTGTTTGCTTTTCTCATCTGTACTTGATTGTTTGAAATCAAATGAGTTGCATGAACTGAAAGGAAAGTCAATTGGTTTATATTTCAGTCAAATTTATCCTTTGATATTATAACTAATGAAAGGGAAGGAAATTGACAACATTTAATGTTATAACAGTAGTATGCATACGTGTGTTCCTAGTTTTTACAGATGATGTAATTTGGAACTGTTTGAAAGGAAATTACTTTGTGTAATGATCATTTGGGAAAAAGGGCAGTAGTTCTTTGACTGATTGGGATGGTAATTAGATGTTTCAGTTGTTATGCTGATCATTCTTTTTGATACTTAATTCTGGATTGATGTTCATATTGTCGTTTCATAAAAGCAGGGTTCTTTTATTGAGACAGTTAATTAGAAGCACCTCATTTTAATGACAAGTGCTTAATATGCTTAGTTCAATTAACTGACCCATGCAAGTAATTTTGCATATGGAACTTGAGTAAAATGAAGACATGGTTGTTTTCTGATACTTCTTTTGATTGTCTGAAGATGAATTGTATTTGATAGTTATTATTCCTCTATGAGGAATTGAGAAAAGAAGAAATTACATTCTTCTATCTTATGGGTTGTAACGTTGTTTAATATAAACAAAGTCCAGTAATTTGGACTGGCAAATGTATGGATTATGAAATGGATGGATGAATACAAATACAAGTGTGATATTTTAATGACTGTATCAATTTGATATTGTTGATTAAATTGGGAATATAACATTAATTCTTGATTTGGAATTATTCAAATGCTTTTGGATGAATTAAAAAGGAACTGATATCTATTCTTACCTAAATGCAACTTTTACGTTGAAATGTGCAATTACTTCATACTTGGGTTAAGATGAATTTTTAATTGACATTAAAAAGGATTAGGAAGAACATGATCTCATAACTGATGGTATTCGGGATTAGCTTGAAAGCTAAGGAATATCAAATAACTTAGGAGCAGCCGAACTTCGTATTCGGACTCCGTTAATAGCCTCGTATGTTAAATTAAGAAAGTAAGGATATGGAAAAAACATATCCATGGTTAACAGACCTTAACTATGTAAGGTTAAGGAGAATAAATGAATATAATCATTGAGAATTAGACCTCGTTTTAATGACATCTAATAAGTTGGAATTCTGAATTTGTTTTTAGTTGTGGAAAAACTTGGTTAAGTTTAATAGGTTAAACTTATTAAGTCTATCGGTAATGGGCTACTTAATCCAAGGATTAAGAAAAGAACCAAGTAGAGAAAATGCAACCCTTCGGTACGAAGGAGAGGATGCATAGTAAGCTAGAAGAGTTTTTGGATTTAGTCTCTCTTAGCTACATACAACTGTAACAAGAACGAGGATAAAGGATCACCCCATGGCTGCTGAAGGTTGATCTTAATTATTAAGATCATAACCAAATCATTTGAGCTGGATGTGTACTCTCGATAGGAGGATTCCGTAGGACATTGACATATGCCAGTTACAGCATGGTGTCTTCATGAAGGCAGGGCCTTCATGACGACACAATGTTATAGCTGACATATTACAATGCCCTCCCGAATTAAATCATCAAGATTACATAAGCTGAATATTAAGTTCTTGGCTGGGGATAGGAGTGTGATCACGTATACGGAGTGAATCCGAAGGACTAAAGATAACTAGACACACGGAATCATCTAGGGACAACACCATATGTCTGCGTATATTTAGTTACCATGAGTAACTTCCTATACTCATTCATATTGCTAGTTGGAGTTAGAGTTTGACCTTAAATTGGAAGGACTGGTAGGAACCAGGAAAGACCATTCTAGATAAAAGACGAAGTGAGGTGAAGGACGTATTTCGTTGGTGTGTATCACATCCTGGAATATGATCATGTAAAACATGTGAAAATATTTGGCCAAAGTATCGCATTGGTGTGCTGGTTGCGTTGTCCTAATCACCTAATTTAAGATGCAGGATGTCAGATGAATATCAGTAACAGATATTCAGATAGGCTTCTTAAATGGATCACTTCGATAACCGGAAATGGTAAGAGAACCTTGTATATACATTATACTATGCATGAATGAACATGAAGGATCAGTAAGTTGCCGAGTCATGAAATGAGAGATCGTTGAAACTCCGAGCCATGAAAATGGGAGATCGGTAGTTCTTCGAGTCATTTACAGCAGCATATGGAATCTGTTATATGATTGAATGGAACTGAATGTGTGTTCCATATTACCAATATGTGAACAGAGAACATTAGTTTTAAAAGGAAATTGTGTGATCCAAACTGCATTGTTTGGGCAGAGAACAATTATTAAAACTTGAATGGTGTGTTTGAATTATATAATTCATAACAGGGAACGTTGTTTAAAAAAAAAATCCCTTGTTCTGGTATCTTAAAATGGGGATGTTACATGATTTACCTCCTTATATCTTTATGAATCCCTTAACACCTCGTATACCATCATATTATGCTCCTTCAATGCTTGGTTTGCATCATCATGCCCTGGCTCAACCATCTCACTTGCTTACTGGCCTTATCTTCACTGAAATGCCTCAAAATGGCTACCTTCATGCCCTATAAGTCTGAATATTCCTTCCACTCATGTTATTCCTACTTATACTACTCAAACCATGATCTTCCTGCTTTTCCTTGATTCATTTCTCATGTTTACATGCTTGCCTACTTGATTTGTGACTAGGATTAGGCCTAAAGCTACCTGAAACTTCATAAGTTGACCATGGAGACTGGTTGTAGACTTGTTAACACCTAATACGCACCTAATTAACCATGTTTAACCTTGTTAAGTCTTTCATATCACCTTGGGAGGAATCACCACACACCTTACTTGTTTGACCATGCACCTAGCTTATGCTTGCACACAATGGATTCATAATTTGACATGAAATGACACTTCATGGAACCACCTGGACACCTTGGGGACACTTTGACATCAAAGTACAACTTGACATCAATGACAAACTTATGACACACTACCCAAACAACTCTCCCTTTGTCATTGATGGCAACCACCTAGAAACATTGATGGCAACCAATCAAGACAAACACCTACAAGCCCTTTTCTCATGTTTCTTGGTTCACTCTCCCCCTTTGACATCTATGACAAAGGTTACATGACCACCTTACATGAAACAATGACAACCAAGAACAACAATGCAAGAGAAAGACAAACTTACTTATTCACAAGCTCCCCCTAGGACTATGTTTTCTCTTTTCTTGATTCCTACTAATAGCATATGCGGTCTATATTGTAGTCACAAAATCATGCACTTTAGATATTATTTATCTCGGTTTCATACTACTATTTAGAAAGTTCTTGAGTGAAGAAAGTATTCATTAACCCCCATCTTTTGGCCATCTTCTTTTATTTTAATATTTCATTCCCGACCTTTTACACCTACATGCCCAGTTAGTTTTCATCAATTTGCGTTATTTTAGCCTCGACTGGGGCATTTCGTCTAGTACTAGGGTCACCCATGGGTGCCTTAGTCCCACCATGGGCACTCCTGATCCTTCTTCACACTTTCCTGACACTTTTTTGGCTCTTTTATATCCATTTAAGGTCTTTAAATTTTTGGTGGTCAGACATTTTTGGGGTTAATTACGAAATTAGATCAAGAGAACCCTATAAATATAAAGTTATGAGACCATAATGAGGGACCTAGCACTCGTCATTACTATCATCCATCTTAGAGTTGCATCCATCTATTACATTAGAGATCACTTGCATCCATATAGCTCTATCATAAGGCACAAGGCTAGGAAATTTGTATCACACATAACATATGGGGAGGATTCTATTTTATTATATGCACACATTACTATTACATTTTCTACATTTAGTTATTGCTCACTACTTCACAAAGTGTGACTGGCATAAGAGCACCTAGGGCACATTATGCACAAACTCACCATAACTACATTTAGGTCTGAAATGTAGTATAATGCTCAGTTAGTAAGCCCATTATTGTGGCAACTGAGGTTATTCTGACCCATTCATTTGTATTCTTCTTTTTTAGGTTTTGATACTCTTCTTTAGGGTCTTTTTCAAGTCTTATCACCATAGCTTGGATTATTGGCTGACATCTAATGGCACATGACAACGAGATCTAGATGTGACACATAATGAGGGTTTCAGACTACCTCCCAGACCTGTGAAGATTCAGTTTCATATCTTTTACACAGACCAAGGTGCCCATTCTGGCATACTAGAGCGCCCGCAGGTGCACCCTAGATCCCTCTCCAAGCGCTCCACTCTAAATAGATAGCCCATACCTCATACTTTTTGGGGCTTCTGCATAGTCATTCCTACTTCCAGATTTTCCAGTCACCTCTACTACACATTCCTGAGAGCATCTTCTATTTAGTCTGAGTTCTTTCCCCTTCTCTCTTGCACATTAGAATTAGCATTTACTTTTGAATAGTTTTTTGGATCACTTTATATACTTCTTTACTACATTTATTTAGTTTATTTATAGTTGTTCATAGCTTAGATTAACTATCCCCACATACCTCGTATATTGGTTACATTTTTAGTTAATCGTTTTGGTGAACCTGACTTGATCATTCATGCTTCTAGGTTCTTCATTCATTGTTAATCATTATAGGGCTTACTTCATCTGTCTTTCATTTTATGCCAGTTACCCGTAGTGGTCATTTTGGGTCTCTTCAATATTGTGAGCTCCCTTCATCTTACCTATTGTACTTCCCAAGTTCAATGGCTGATACAACAACATCCATGGCTGATAACCCTTTAGATGATTTTCAACTTGTATTCCTCTCTATCGAAATCAAAGTATATAATAGTGGGAATTACTACAATGAAGACACCAATATTGACCAAGAACAACTTAATGCTATTACTGAATTTCGAGCAAGCTTTGGGTGCAAAAACCCTACTCATCTTCCTCGTGTCTTACATGCTTTAATTTTTACTAAATGAACTCATGATGCTTCCACTTCTGTCATCGCTTCTTCATCTCCCATGGTCTCCACTCCACCCATTTATGTTTCTGCCCCTATTATTACAACTATCGCATTCCCATCACCCACCCTGAGCACTTCTAATATGCATAGCTTGGCTCTTCCTCAAACACTCCTGATTTAACATCTTTATATTAGGATTTGTAAAATCAAATTCGTCAACTCTAATTCACTACTTCTCCATGAACACCATCTTTAGATTCTACTTGATTGCTACATACCCCTTTTGCGACCAGTTATCTTCACTTATTCATTTCCACCTAGCTTCATCTCTCCCAAATTGCCCATTTTTAAAGGCCATGGTGACCCACAATAACATCTTCGAGCTCTTCACGTAGCATGTCTTGACTATGCGGATGATCACACCATACTGGCTAAGCTCTTTCCTTGTAGTTTACAAGATTATGCGATGAATTGATTATATGACCTACTTGTCCATTCGGTAGTTTCTTTCACACATCTAGCTGACGCCTTTCTCATGCATTTCTCTATTATATATTGGCTCTAAGCTCTCCTATGCTCAACTTGCACAACTCAAGCAATGGCCCAACAAACACTTATCTGATTATGTCTTACGATACATAAATAATTTAGTTAAGATGACTAATGTACTTACGGATTCCGAGCTTCAGGACTTATTTATTCAGAGTTTATTAGCACCGCTTTAGGAGATTATTCTCTTTGAGACGTCTTCTTCTTTCTATCACCTTTGTCAAAGCTCTCAAGCTTTGTGAGACCAAACTCTTGACAATAGGAAAACTTAAATATCAGGAGTAAGCATCATCATTCACACAATTTCAAAATAAGCCAACATTTAAGCCTTCTACAACTAAACCTATGGATGGAAAAACCAATGTGAATGTAGTCTCTACTCCTAGGGAGCTTCGACCACAACCATACATATGTACTTTTACTAAAATCAGCACACCTCCCAGTGTTTTTCTGCCTCAACTCATGGATCGTAATTTTATTACCCTACCCTCGCCTTTACAACTCAACCCATCTTGACCCAAAGGGTGTAATTTTGATGATAGTTCTTATTGTGATTATCATCAATGCATAGTACATTCTATTTATCATTGTTTTCGGTTATGACATCTCATTCAGGATTTGCTTGACAAGGGTCAAATTGAGCTTCCGGAATCTACAACCTCTGTACACCCATTAATGAAAATCATAAACTTAAAATCTTTAATAACCCCTCACCAAAGAATAATACAAAAGTGACCGATTCCTCTGTTAATTATGTCTATCATACGATGTCTCCTCTTGCATCAGGAGCTTTGGACTTCTTAGTTGCTAACATTGAAGCTTTGCCAACAATCATTTCTTTTTCCAACGTTGATTTTCATACAAATTTCTCATCTAATAATTTACACATCAACGCATCTATTGGCTCGACCTCCATTAATAACACTAAGGTTGACCCATCATGGCCCATTAGTGCATGCTCTATTTCATTTCTTCAGGCTATCAACTTTCCTCCATCACAAATTGAGTACCCTTTCAACAAACCCTTTAGCATTGTTAAGCTTCATGTTACAGTCAGTCCTCTTACAATGCTTGTGTTATTCCTCGTTGGAAACACGATTGACAGTTACGACATAATCCTTGGTCTCAATTGGATTCATTGCTCTCAATCTATTATTTCTATGAATCATTTGTGACTTAAATTTATTCACAACAATCAGGTTATTTCTATTGATGGTGTCCCTCTATCTACTCTATGGCCATCATCTCCTCGCACAATATCTAGCACATCCCCTACTTCATCTAGCGCCTCACACTCTGTGTTACTTAAAGCACAATCTACTCCTAGTTCACCTACTCAAGTATCATCTACATGACTGTAGCATTCCACTAGCCCTACACAAAAATCATAGGCCCATTCCTCAGACAGTTACTACATCTCGACATAGGTCATCATTTTAGTTTATTCCACGCGGATATTCTTCACCTTCACATTCTGCATCCAATAGATCTCCATCACCAACGCATTTTGTGACGCCACGACCTTCTTCATATATTCATCCCTCACATGCACATCGACTTCATTTACCAGCACAATGCTTATCTGCCATACCACCACTATTAGAGCATGGTCATACGCTTTCATCATCACATTCATCGGATGAAGGACCTTCTTCCTTCACGCTTATTGGTTAGCTCATTCATATACACTTGGGGGCATAACATCTAATACATCTCCCCCACCCATCATTGCATTTGCGCATCTATCATATTTCCATTTTCATGCATAAATCTTCTCACATAGTTATACTCATCCTACGTGTTAGCATCATCATTACCCGATAACACACTCTTATGCTTCAGCTCACACTTGACTGTCGAGGGATTACCACACATGAATCCCACACACTGCACCTATTCATAAATTACACGTCATACACAATACATTCTACATTTAGTCTACAACATTTTTGACATTTGTGCATTTATACATCATACATCATGTTAGTCGTCATTATGCATACACTATTGTTTAGGTGTCTCGCGTCCTACATTACTTATCCTACATCCTACATACTGCATTATTTGTTTATCTACATACCATAACTATTACACTACGCATTTTCACACATACTCTACATATTATACTAGTACTCACCATCTATGATTCTAGCTTTACATCATCTTACATACCACATTACTAGTCCATCTACGTACATGCCACTTTACACATTCTACACACCTTGCATTTTCATTATACACATAGCATATTTACACATTCTACTCACCACATGGTCATCACCTATACTATATCATCTTCTACGTGGTGCATTCATTACCCTGTGATGACACATAGGTCTCCCACTTCTCATGGCCATGTTATTCTTCCCATTACTATTGGACCTCTTACTATTTCTATCTCATTTACTATTGGATCCACCATTACACATTGTGACATGATCTTAGGACTCCCTTGGCTCCAAGTTGCCAAAGTCGTGCATTTTATTGTTCACTTGTGCCTTAAGCTTATCCATGAGCAACGTCTTATTACTATTTGAGGCATTCTACCACCAACACCTTTGTCCCTAGATCCTCTGACCGTCCCATATTCAATTTATCCTACTCTTAGTGCATATTCTCCCATTCATGGTGGCTCTTTAGCTTGGACGCCTCCTATGATATTTGGAGCCCTTGCTCCTATTGTAGAAACTTTTGCACATCCATCTCACTTTACTTCACATATGGTTACTACTCATTGGCATCATTGCATCTATAGATCCCATAGCCCACCTCATAGGATCACTTCTTCACATAATTCACATGCTTCACATGCTCCATCTAGACATGTTTCACGCTCTGTTTCTCCAAATGCTTGATCTAGACCTATCTCATGTACTTGGCCTCATGCACTCTCTTGTGACCATCAAACCTTAGATCATGTTCACATGCATAGTTCCTTTACATAAACCGATCGTGGGCCCTTTCCTACTACTCTCATTACATAGATCATTTTGAAATTCACACTTGGGGGCATCCTAATTCCCCCACACCACTTGATGATGCACTCTTGTTCTTGGTTCATACTTGAATGTTGAGGGTCTCTATATGGACCTCACTTTGCACACACACAATGAGGGGGGGCATCTTTATTCTTCCATTCTAGCTGGTTTTCTTTGATATATTTGCAATCAAAAATAAAAAAACATTATCTTAGATCTTGATTGGATGTACTCTTGCTTCCTTATACTACTATATGTTGTACCTTTGCTTATCATGTTACTATGGTTCATAGTATGCTTTATCATTTTTCATACACACATGCATGTTCACATGGTATCTTCAGGTGAATACAGGTCACTTACAGGTTATTACAAGATGTATGATGTTTGGTCGTATCCATTACCAGTCCCACTAAGGATCCTAAGGGAATCTACCTTTTATCACTTACTATCAAGTGTTATCATTGCAATATTTCATATTTTCATTCCTATCTTCAGATAACACATTGTTTCATATTATATATCTCTCCTAACATGCTAATAGGTGCTTCATGTATAAAATTTATCTTTGTAGGACTCCTTTTAATCATGGTTGTCTAATTTCCTTATAATTTGTTTGTCATTGTTTGCGGGCTATGCCCTATGTTTACTCGTTACCTTGTTTGCACAAGCATTTATGACTCCGATTATCTTGTGACATTCTTAGTGGTGTCCCATGTATGTAACCAACTACTCATTGAGTCTTTGTTTTTTGTTTTCTTGTATTCCTTTACTAGTTGATATTTCAATGTGCATTATTTGTTTGTCACTAACACTTGTATGCTAACATTTTCCCCTTATTTTTCTTATGTTGTGGTACATACCATGCGTAACCCCCCTTCCCATTGCAAGATTCTTATATCAGACGTGCACATCAGTTTCAACCTTCCTCATTTGGGCTTCATTCACATTTTTTCATCTCAAGCACCCTAAATGAGTGGGGGAAACATTGGGTGAACCTTTTCACCCTCCCACTAGTTACAAAAAGTAAGTATAGAAACACATACAACACGATTAGAGCAAACATCAGTTACAGAACATGGCCGAAAATAGAGTTGGCCATAGAACTCAACATGGACAAAAACACCTAGAACAAATAGGAATTCCTAGGCGCTAGTGTCCCACACAGGCGCTCCTACTCTAGGGAAAAAATAGTTACAAGAGCAGTTTCAACACTTGGAGAGTCACAATTTTCTCTAGTTTCAGCAGTTACACAACTAGTTTTAGATTGCAATCAATCACTTACATGAACTAACTACTATCTCATGAACTAAAACAAGAACTAAATAAGGGAATGCCATATAGGGCATATGCATGAAAGTGATATACCTAAAGCCTTTGTGTCACATGAGGAAACTAAATTTTTTTGTTTATGATCATCTGCAGTGGCACTTATCTATGGGGAAGCGTCAATGATTAGAGAGAAAAACATACCACTCTCCAATACACTTTCCCTTAGTGGTGACATGATACCTAAATTTGAAGTTCAACACTGAGACACTCAAATCTCTAGTTTGGCGAAAGGACACCCAAATCCTTCATGTTATTTTAACCAAATCCTTCATGTTATTTTAACCAACTCTTAAGCATCGGGTCTACAAGGAGGAACAAATTTCTATCCCTTTCTCTTTCAACAATGCAGGTGTACTCTAACCCCGTCGTTTAGCTTTTTAACACACATTTCCATTTTTACATATTTTCCAAGTTAAAGCTCGATTGCCATTACCTAGAGCATTGAATACACTTGTTTTCTTTTGCAAGTCATATCCTATCCCATCGAAGCACACAATCAACCATGAAGCAAATCTCAAGCACTCTCCAACAAAGACGATATTCCAAGGAACTACACTCGCACATCACTATCACTCCATGCACACAAAGGTCACCCCTTGGATCCTTATCCTTCCATGCCCTTAGAATTTCATGGTACACATTTTGCACTATTCAATTCGGCACTCTACAACACTCATTTGACATGCTATTGGGTATAATCTTCATTCGACTCTCCAAGGTACGATTTTGTTTTCTACTCTACTACCGAATCCTTATTCACGAACATAAAGTGGGAACAAATGTAGTCATTAAATCATGTACTTACTATGTACATATAGCATCTAAATACTTCATTTATATGCATGATTCCTAAGCAAGAGAATTACTCGTTAACATCCTTTTACTTTTCTTTGACATTGTTTTTATCCTTTTCATCTTTATTGTTTGCTACTTTTTATCGACAACTTATAGTTTTGCATACCAGCCGACATCCTACTCAACTCCAAGTTTCACTGTCTGACCATTTGAGCACCCTATATAGAACCACCCATTAGGGACAAAAGCATTTGGGTGCTATTGTCCCCTCTGGGCACCTTTGTCCTCTTTACCTCTTTTTCTGATATTTTGAATGTTACTTCTTTCTCATCTTCTTTTATCACTCTTGGTCAACCCTTTCACTCATTAATGATGAAACTTAAGCAAATGAATCATATATACACGTCTTATTTAATCTCATTAGGGGGCAAACATTCAAGATGAACATACTATTACAAAGAGCTAATATTTTATATCTACTACACCAAGGAATGCATTTTGGCACTACACACTTCACTGCATAAGAGGGTTTATTCTGAATTCCATACCACACATTTGCATTTGGGAAAAATTAGTTGTAACTCACTATCTCTTTGTGCGACTAACATTAGGGCATCCTAGCTTAAGGGACATTATTTTAGTCACACACACACACACATAAGAACTACACAGAGTTTGAAATGTAGTGCAACTCTCAATGATAATCACATTGGGATGACTACCAAGATTAGTCCAACTCAAGCATATGCATATTTTTATTCTTCTAATACATGCTTGAGTATTGTGTAGATAACTAGGGTTTATTTTGTCTTAGGTGTGACACAATGAATCTGATGTGACCTATAACGAACAATGAACAACACTAAGCAACATAGAAAGAACCAAATCTAGAGTATTTCCATAGACATTGACACTCATATCAGATGCTAACACCTAGGGAACCCTGTCCCAGTCTAGGTGCTCATGTCCATAAGATTATTGCAGTCCACTTTATGACACAAAGCTTGCACAACCTGAAATCTCCCCTTCTAGATCAGTCTCCAGTCTAGAATTAGTTCAGACCTATAGTTAAAAGTTGAGTTATCTTAGAAACCCTATCTATCACTCTTGCTTGCATTTCATTTGCTTTTAAGCTTGCTTATTTACTGTTTAATCTATTTGATCAACAATGTTCTTATCATATATTTTAATTTTATTAAATAAGAAGCTTAAGCATTTGTTCGAGGAGGTTCTCTTAATGAATAACGACATGGTAATTATGATAGATAAAAAAATGAATATGACCATTATGAAAACTAGTTTGAGTCACAGATAATAGACAATCTTTAAAAGAATCACGACGGGTATCGAGGAGGGAACATATAATACTAGCATTAAGACCATGTCATTAGAATAGAGGGGTGATTCCAATTTGTACACATCTAATATGGAAAATTTTATAAGACTATTGTCTTTTGAGAAAACTAACATCAACCTTATCTATTAATGATATATCATATTCATTATTATTAGTTTTAGTGACTTGAATTATAGACTCCCTAGTTTTAATAGAAGTTGATGCAATAAGATGAAACTTAGATATTTTTTAATTGACCTCATTATAAACTAACTTTGGAAATTTCCACTCAGGGAGAGGGTCAAATTCATTTTGTGATTGGAACTTTTCATTTAAAGAATATAAAATGTAAAGGCTTACATGATTGTTTGGATCTTCATGATTGTATCAAGAAGTAGAGATTGTTGAGTTAGATCATTCATCAATGTTATCCGATGCAACTTTCCAATGAGTTTTACATTATCGACTTGCAATAGAATATGCTCTTTGTAACTTACTTGGGTGACTCACATGTTTGCCCATGCTTACAATGTATTAATAGGGGAATAAATGGCATGGAGATACAAACTAAACAATAGTAAATCTTGGAAAAGATAAACTTTATGTTTCATTGAAGATTTTTAATATATAACTTTGATACCAATTCTAAGCAGATCAACACAAAATATATTTACAAAAAATTCTCACATAGTGAGTACCTTTGTGGTCGGTATAGAGGATACTAAGCCAACCCCCCATCATGCCCCTACGTCTCTTGACACAACAAGTAGCGAGTGTAACTATAAATAGAATAGAAATGTCCCCTACACGACAATGATATAGTGTAATGTGCTTTAGTTGCTAAATTGATTCCCTTTGTCCCATAAGACCTTCTACAATGCTTCATGTGACTTTCTCTTTTTATAACATGGCTCTAGGACTTATGGAGGCTTGGTAATGGAGGAAACTAGACTCTTGAACCTGGTTTGAGTGTTTTAGACCTTTGTGTTGACTACCCTGAAGGATGTGCTGCTCCTTTAGGAAGATTTAGGAGAGCCTTGCGTGCTTTTGGAATGTAATTTGCAATGTATGCTCTTGAGAATGTTAGGTGAGTTCAAATGGTGAATTATACTTGTTTATATAGGCTTTAAATAATTAGGCATGAAATGGACACTCCTATTTTAATGGTTCCACGTTTTCAAAAGCAACAAGGTTACTATACATTTCAAAAATCGTGTTAAATGTTAACTTCCAACAACTTGAAGATTATGGTTTAAGTTATCAACAATAAACATTCTTACTGTAAAATAAAGCTAACTTTAAATTAGTTAGGAACAACAATGCATTTACATTTGAGAATAAAGTATAAACAACATGAATTTGCAACAATAAATTGGTTCATTGTTGATCATAAATCAAATTCACTATTATTCATACGTTATATAAATGGTCCATTGTTCATAACAATTTTAATGGTAAACATTCTATTATGAGATATGAAGTTCTTACAAAAAAAATACACAAAAGAAACTATTATAAAATATAATAGTAAATACGACATGTAAGTAGTGATTACACCTTGCACTTTTAGAAACACCCTAGTGATAATTGTCTACGCAACAAGAAAATGACTTAGATATAAGAATTTTTGTTGATGCTCCAATGAAAATAGTTATTTCTGAACGATAAAGATGTAAATAACCAATCTTTACTTTTAATAGACTTTACTCCCAAGTTTTGGTCAATCTTTGATTCATGAGATTGATTTCTATTGGCTGAGAGAGTTCGACACAAATTGATTGAGAAATTCTTGGTTATATTTGGAATATCGGTTGATCCATGAAATTGAATTCTATTGGATGAGAAAGAGACCATGGAAGATTGAGTGGGAAATAGATCAATTTGATTGCCAAATTTTGAATTATGAGTTTTTTTATTATTAAATGTTAGTTTTTAAAATTTGATTTAAACCTTCATTAGTTATAAATTTTTTCTTGTAAATGGCAAGCCTTACACCACCTTTCATTTTTACAAGTATTTGTATATACGCAAATACAATATTTATTTCTAGAACACACACACACACACACACACACACACACACACACACACACACACACACACACACACACACACACACACACACACACACACACACACACACACACACACACACACACACACACACAATAAATACAAAGAAATATATACATAATTACACAAACTATACTGACATTGTATAAGAGCAACCAAATATTTAAATGGTATTAAAAGTAGTACTAAAGATAATTTTCTTACAATACACTACCTTTCATGTTTACAAGTATTTGTGTGTGTGTGTGTGTGTGTATACACACACACACACACAATAAATACAAAGAAATATATACATAATTACACAAACTATACTAAATGGGTGGGACAGGCAGACCGTTCAATTAAATCTTGAGGGCATAATCTCTGAACTACCGAAGAACTATGTTCAATTAAATCTTGAGGGCATAATCTCTCTAGATAGAGGCTATCCCTAAAGAAAATGTCCCTGATTACTGGAAAGCCTATGGGGAATTCTATATTAGATAGGCTCCGATCCAAATGAAAGAGAAGTTACGATCTTTCTACCTCTTATCGTTGGAGGGGCGACCGTTGAACTACCGAAGAAATCCTAGGGGCACTCGAGACCGAGGAGAGGAACCCTATCTAAATATCTATATCTAGATGGGGCCCTCGATATCTATCCGGCCGGGTGCTCTCCCGAGTGACGAAGCATCTTGATTCACCAAAGGCTCGAGTGCCGTGGAGCAACTGCAGCGGTGCACATGCATCCATCTACTATCTACTCGTTCCGAATAAAACCGTGACGCATCCACCGATGGACAGTGTATAAGAACAACCAAATATTTAAATGGTATTAAAAGTAGTACTAAAGATATTTTTCTCAAATTAATAATAAATTTGGTAGTTTTGAAATGTAAACTTTATTTGGTGGGATATTTCTAATATTTAGACATCAATATTGAAATAATAACACATGTTAAAATTGGGAAGAAGAAAAGAAAATTGGAAAAATATTACCTAAACATATTTATGCCCTTTTTCCATTTAATATTTCGAAAAATTATTTCCTATCAATGATTTTAAACCACTGTCGCTAATAGGACCCCGCACATCTATTGGGGTCCCGTCCCTTGGATGGCAAAAAGGCGTAACTAAGAGAAAATTAGACAGAATATCGTAAACTAGAACGTTCAATGCTGCACGGCCTCAATTACAAACGCGCTTGTGCTGCTTTTGTTCTTTCGCGACTCGGCTGCACCGTGATGAGAAGATAACACTCTTTCCAAATCCATGGCATTGGCACTTTACTGTCATTACTCTGCTATTTGCCATTACACTACTTTTCCTAAGCTATCACGCAATCTTAAAATCATTTGTCAGAAGACTACAACCGTTGGTGCTAGATGTAGAGCCAGCGTCTGCACATATGGGAACGTGGTTGAGCCAGGGAATCTAGAGCCCAAGAAGATTGCGAAATTACAAGGGAAATTGAAGCTCAAGAAGAAGCTGAAAATACGAGCGAAAATAGAGCTCAAGAAGGAGAAAAAAGTGGCACAAGGGAGACTAGAGCTCAAGAAGGTGAAAACAGTGAAACAAGGGAAACTAGAGCTTAAGAATGATTTGAGGAAAGTAGAGCCCAAGAAGAAGGTGGAAATAGTGGAACAAGTGAAACTAGATCCTAAGCTTCAATGCAACTCATACAGAATGAAGCAGAACCGTTCATGGAGTGGAGGGTGCAGTCTCGGCATAGACCTCGGCCTGGCCAGAACTGGGGTTGCCGTCAGCAATGGTTATGCGCCCCGTCCCCTTTTGGTAAACTCAAACTCTCTACTCTAAATCCTAAATTGGAAGCCCTAAAATTTAAGCCCTGAATTCTAAATACTTTAAACATGCTCTTTATGAAAATCTTCGTCATTTGCAAGAATTTAAACCCTTAACAGTAATGAATTAATCCTCCAGACATTTGTACTTGTTCGTGGCTCCAGGTTTTGGAAATGCGTGGAGAGCCATTGGAGCGTCGGCTCATGGAATTGGCTGAAAACGAGGTAAGCTAAGGGATTTGCAGTGGGTTTTCATTTCGAATTTACAGAGAGATGGCCACAAGGTTGTTTCCAATTAACTACTCGTGGTCCAGGCGGATTGGAAAGGTCCAGTTCAGTCAGGAGAGCTGTCATGAGGTTGAAACCCAGGATTATAAAAATTGAACAGGGTATAATATTTTTGGAAATAAATCTCCTTGTGGTTTGGCTTGGGTGTGACTTAGAAAACAATCCGTACCCCTACCGTTAATTGCTCTGTAAACTTGTGAAGACTAATGTTATTACAAATTCATAAAATATGCCATGTTGATGATTCAATGAATTGCTACTAAAATTTATCACACATCCTTACCAATAGTTTCTTATACATCCTTTTTGTGGAACTAGAATGTGTGAATGCACTCATACATGTTCGACATGTGTATATGTTGGACAATTATAGCTACCATAAGAAGCATGAATTATTTGTAGGGCTGGCCCATTCCAAGATTCCATTCATTCCTGGTCACTTACCATAACAACATGAAAACACTGAGTTCGGATACACACACATGTAAAGAATACTGAGGGTGAAAGGATTTACCCTAGAGAAATCCGATATGTGTAAACTCTTAACATGAAAATGGCCGTGTCTTGGCCTCAGTACTGAGATGAATACAATTACAAAGTGGACATGCTTCAACGGAGCAAAATGCAAATACAACTCCTCTATGGAATCAACCTCTGCCTCTCTTATTATGGAATGCCTCTTCCCTTGAGCGCAATTCACTTTGTAATGCTTCCTCTCAGCTTTCACATGTCTGGCATGAAGAATTAATGATTTTTCAAAACATTCACGAGGTTGTAACCTAAAGGTCATGAAGTGTCTCCTCCTCCCCTCAGTCTCATGGGAGACTAGAACTGAAACAAAGGGTCATGTATAGTTAGGAACACCTATACAAAGTTCAAACAACCTCTGCTCCTGCCATTTTGTCCTGATGGATATCCAAGGTACTCAGAATATTTTCTGGTCATACCTTCCCAATGAGAAGGTTTCTGGTCCTACGAAAGCTACTCTCTTAGAAGATGAAGATTACCTTCCGACCTTCTTTCTTGAAGTGTTCTTTTGTCCTGACTATTCAATGAGAAGTGGATGGCTGATCCAACTTCCTACTCCTGCAAATTCAGTTTGGTTTGAAGTTCCATCTTGTCCTCGAAGTGTCTTTTCTCAAGTGATGCCTATATCTTCTTGTTCCAAATGGTTTATCTGCCACACTTTTGTACCATGCTATCGCCGATGCTGATTTTGGTGTCTTTTTGTTTGGCTCGCTTCAAGATGCTCTTGCACACTCTTGGTGTGAAATTCTTGATTCTTATTTCATAATGACAAGGCTTTACTCATGGTGTGTCCTCTACATGCTTGCACCTTTCTCCTTCCCAATGAAAACAAATAGTGGCATGCTAGTTATCCTCCAAACACTTTTCTCTTTATCATTGAGTGTAGGCCAAGAGCGAGATGTTGCAATTTTCATTGTTTTGCTGAAAAGTACATTTTACAATCCATTGTGATGAAAACAAACATACAATAATGGCTGTCATGTTCAAATCAGATGTGAATATTTCTATTACAAGCCTTGCCATGGTGGAACATACATGTTACAATACATTGCAATGCTCAAATGTATTGTTTAGAATAATTTACTTATGAAGATGCATACCTATACTACAATGCAGTGAAGTGCAAATCCGTTTAATTCACTTTTTGTGATGCTTATTACCTTTGAAATGCTTGAGTGTTTCTCAACTTGCTGGAGTGATTGCTCTTTTGGAGTGCCTCTCTCGCTATTTATACACTAAAACAAGTGAGAAAACTGCATGTTTATTTACACTTCCATGAATATGAAAATGAGAATGGTTGAAAAATACAACCTCTTGTATATGGTTGTATCTACTTATTTCTCCAATCTGAACTCTGACGCTCCTTACTTATCTTTGATGAGTGGGAATGCCTCCTTGCTTGCTCATTCAAGTGGAGTTATTTCTCTATTTAACCAAAAAAAGGACTCATGGATGCAATTTTGGGTTGCTACTCACCTTGTGTGCCACTATGGATGACCATCGACTTGAATGTACATTTTTACAAGCTTTTCCTCACAAACTATGTAAATACTCAATCCAAGAATCAAAGGATAATTTCTTACCAATACTTTTTTGCAATGGTTATAGAGATACATTTGAAGAATGTTCTTCCATGTTTTCTTCTTCCTTGGTGAACTTTGCTTGTTATACTTTTGTTGTATCTACTTCTCGCCCGCTTGCTCTTGACTGCCTTCCCCTATTTTTGGGCAGAAGATGTGGATGAAGTTTCTAACAATTTGCATTCGACCGGCCACTTATCTTGCAATGAATACAAAAATTGTTAGGCTTGCACATACTCATGAAAAGTTCTTCTTACCTCCTTGGAGCTTAACTTCTTCCTTCCATCTTCCTCATTTTGCTCTTCATGCTGATTTGAAGAGAGGATCCCTTTCCCCCCTTTTCTAGAGCTATTAGGCTCTTTATTGGTGGATTTTTCCATCTCACACATGGACACACAATGGTTACTCTTTCAATTTCCAACATTTTTTGTGCTTGGAGAGAGATTCCAACATTCATGTGTTACACAGCATTTCCTTTTACACTGGAAACAAATGATGGAAGACTTTTCTTTTGCATACATTCCTTGATTTCTTTGTGCTTCCTTGTTTTCTCGCATGGACTTCCAAGTGGTAAAGCTTATGGAGTTTCAGAGTCTCCCCATCTCCTCCTTCATTGTTTATGGCATCCCTCTCTTTCAAAGTGCTTCTTTCGCCCTTTGAGGTGGTAGAATGCTGTACAATTTTTGGATACTTCCTACTCTCTTATTGAGAATTAACAAAAAGATCATTAGTGATGTTATTACTTATTTGGCAAACTTTCGTTCTATACGTGGCTTGGACTCTTCCATGGAAGCTACTCTTGCTTCGGCTGCACTAGAGCATTCTCCTACCTTCACACAGTCACCAACAAATACTAAGCTTGCAGATTGCTACTCCTCAACCTTTATACGGCTGATTATTCCTTGGCCATCCTTGCCAAGACCTTTGCCATCACATCCCATCTTCTACAACTTAGAGCCACTGCTCTTAGCATATATCTCAAATTTACCGAGGGACTCATATTACACCTCATTGGGAGATTCAATAGAAAGGTCCTTAACTTGCTTTTGTCTTTCATGGATTGAACTTCTTGTGTACAGGGATACCTTTGTGGAATAGAGCAACCGTCTTTTCTCTTTGCCTCTTCACTGGCTTCTATTAGCTTGGACAGTATCTTCTTCTTTTCAACCAACTCTTGTTGCAAATTCTCCATGAATTTAAAGTTACTTCTCCCTATTTTGCCTTTCTTAAAAAACAGACTCCTCCAACACGAATAATTGGTTTCAATAGTGATCCATCTTCTCCATAATAACAATAAGGAAATCTAAGTGGTAAGTTAATGTACCTTTGGAGTTCTTTCTTCTCTTCAAGTGTTGGACGATCCTTGCTAGCTCTTGGTTTCCCTCGTGTATTTGGAGATTGCAAGCTTGGAGCTCTTCAAGTCTCTCATGTTTTAAAGATTTGCCCATGGTTAGTGTATGGACCTTCTAAGATTCTGCAGTATTTTTGTCAAACAATTGACATGCAACCTTTGTACACACAAATCCTAATGTGTAGCAAAACCGTTACAATGGACTTGGAATTTGCTTCTCTGATTCCAAATTACCTGTAAATTTGTGAAGACTATGCTTGCTATAAATTCACAAGATATATAATGTTATTGATTCCATGAATTTGCTACTAAATTTCAACATACAAAGCTGACTTTAGATGCGAGATACAACTAATAGCTACCCAGAAATAGTTTATGTGGAATTAGAATGTGAATGTGCCAATATATTTCCTACACACTTATATTGTGAATAATTACAGCCACTACTTGAAGCATGAATTATTATAAGTGCTGTCCCATTCCAAGAGGCCATTCATTCCAAGTTCAAATACGACAACAATATGAACACTATGATTTCCAATACAAACACAAATATAAAGAATACTAATAACACAAGGATTTACTCTGAAGAAACCCTGTGTGGGCAGTACCTCCTAGGCTTCATATTGAGCTCAATACACTCAAAAAGTGAACACAGCTCCAATGGGGCAAGATACAAGTGCTACTCCTGATTCGGATCCCATTTTATATTTGGGCGACAACACTCTAAATTGCAGAACCTTGATGTGTTATATCCAGATGTGGAAGCAATATATACTTATTCAGAAATGAATCTTCAGACGGAGATGTAGGAAAGATAATAGAACTGGAATATAAACGTTAATCATGGAGTGTGATTTGAAATGTCGGTAAAAAACTCTTATGGAATTTCTTCCAGAAACATTATCTCTATTGATATGGATAGTGGAAATATTATTTTGCGTAAAGTTTATCAATTTGAGCATTAAGTACATGGCATATTCTTGAGAAATATGTATATCTGTTTATCTTCTACTAGTTATGTCTATGCTGTGATATGTTATGCTAATTTTCTTTCTAGCCATGTATACATATTGTTACAAAGTCAAAAAGACTAATGAACGGTTATGGAAGATGAAACAGTTGCTCTTCCATGCGACTCTTCATCATCTAACAGTTAGGTTGAATGGTGTCAAAATGTAATCGTTGAATTTGGCCTGCGGGGCATTGTCCTGCATCCCACGGGGGTGCTGCCCCTCAACCCCGGAAAGGGAACTCGTCGAGTCAAATGGGGGGGTTCCGACTCTCTAAGAACAAAGGCAACAATCTTGTTGGTACTTGATGGTAGCATGCATTTTGAGTGGACCTTAGCAGTTTGGTTAGTAAGTGTTTGGGACCTTGACAAAGCCAGTGGTGAAGACCACATAAGATTTGGCATGTGCATGGATGTTGGCACTTCTGATCTGTCTAGATTGCCATGGGCCACACTGGAAATGAGTATGCAACATCTTGTGGAGATGGATTGATGATCTTGGAAGCTTTGCAAACCTTTGGAGAGTGTTTGTCAGGACAGCAAACCATAAACATGAGTTGAGTGTACTGCATGCGACAAGAATGGGCTTTGGTGGTTATCACTTGAAATGGTTGGAGTGTATATTGAGAATCCTTGGATCAACTCCTTGAGAATGGGCTTTGGTGGTCATCTTTTGAAACTGTTGGAGTGTATTTTGAGAATCCACCTGGATCAACTCCTCTATGGAATCAACCCCCACCTCTTCTACAGTGGACTGCAGTTCTACCCGTGGACAACACTCACTATGGAATACTTTCTCTCAACTCACATGTCTAGGATAAAGATTTAATGAATATTTAACAAATCACGAGGTTGTAACCCAAATGTTACAGTGTCTCTTCTCCTTCTCTTAGGCTCATGGGAGTGTTGGAACTGAAACGAAGGATCATGGGTGGTTAGGAATGCTTATTCAAAAAAACTCCACTTCGGCCATTTTGTCTTGATGGACATCCAAGGTGCTCAGAATATTTTCTGATCTTTTATTTATGAGATGGGATGACTTCTAATGTCCTTTTGATCAAAGTTGTCTATAGGTGTGTTTACTTGTTTAGAAGATTGTTTCGTTTTAAAATATATTCCGGAGGCTTTGTTTGTTAAATTGTTTGCCTTGCGTATTAGGTTATGATTGAAAATGTATGTGTAACTGTGTCTAGTATCATCATATACAGGGAATGTTAAAAGAAAATACATTTCATCTTCTACTTCATGTATGTTAAATACTTTGCAGATTCTATTTACTAGGGTGTCTGTATGAGAATCCATCCCTATGCATGATATAATAAGGGTTTCAATTGGTGAATCCAGGAGGTAGATGAACTAATTGTTGGGATTCCAAAGTCATTTGATGGAACAGAGAATGTTCAGTCCAACAAGGTGAGAAGCATTGCTGGCAGGCTTGCAGTTCGTGCGGCTGAAAGGTGAAGTTTTCTTTTTCCCTTTAAATCTTTACAAATTTAAAGATAGTGCAGTGGAAGGCTTTACCTCCTAAATTGTTAGACATAATCTATTTTCAGTGAACTCCTGTTCTGTGTTCATCTTATGGCTGCTGCAAATTAAGAACCACAGGCATACGCATTTTTTACCAATCACATTGCAAAGAATAGCTCCTCAGCATTGGCACACATTCTAGTTTACGATTCACAGGTAATTTAATCAGATTTGAAGGAAAGGTAAATGCTAGCATTTAATGCAATCACATCAGTGATTTTGTTTCACCTCACAGCCCTTGCAAGTCCTTCCTTTGGTGGTTTTTCCCTGTAAATTCTGTAGGCAGCTAATAGTGGCAGCAATCAAGAAACTACGGATGAAAGAGAAAATATTGTTTTGGCTATACTTTTAGGAAATGTCGTGACCTGTCTTTGTCATGTGCGCATCCTCTTTTTTCACAGGGGTGAAACATAGATTTCCCCTTTCACTAACGTTATTTAGCTTGTTCATTGATTAACTGGAAGAGTAAATTAGAAGGGAAGGAGGACGAATACATATGAATGGATATGCAATGTAATTATTGATATATGCAAATGATGTGGTATTGTCAGTAAGAGACGGAGATGGTCTACTAAGACACCTAGATGAGTTGTTTGAGTGTTAATAAAAGCAAGACAAAGGTAAATCACCTTTGGCGCTGGGGGTGCAGATATATCCATTACATTTGATGGCTAAAGAACACAGGTTTTCTTTTCTTACAAGTACCTTGGCCTGTAATTTGATTGTAGTTATAACTGGAACACATGTATTGCAAAAAGGGTTAAAAGATATATGAAAACCCTTTATGCTATGCAGAATAAATGTAGGTGAATTCACTCATGGAGCTGGAAACTTGGGTAATTGCTATATAGAGCATTTGTGCAACCAGTCATCTTTATATGGTTGCCCTGTGTGGGGACCAGTTCTTTCAAAAAAGTCCTGAAAGCAAGTTGAAAGTGTGCAGAAATGGTTCATATTTGCACTGAAACAAACACCTTGTGCCATAGAACTGTCTGAAATATGATTGCTCTTTTTGGGGGAAGAAGCACTATGCCACTTGTTAACATATTTAGTCAAGACAACAAATAGACAGGAGTAGATCTCATTTAGCAATGCTCACAACTTGTGAAAAGGGATCATTCCAAGATGGGTTGAAGTGGATTGCGAAATGGAGAATTGAAGAAGCTGATTTTCCTTGAGAATTGCCACAGAGATTTGGTGAAAGTGAAAGCAGAAGAGAATATGTGGAAATAACCTAATGAGAGAATGAAATTTTTTCATTGAGAGATCAATTTAGTGTTATTTACACAGCGCAGCAATACTTTCAAGAGAAACTTTCTTTACAGAAGAGGCATCTAATTTGTCAGCACACAACACCTGTCACTCTACACAGGGTAAACTCACATCACCTGTCACTCTACACAGGGTAAACTCACATCACCTGTCAGTCCTAACAGGTGGATGGAAGAAAATAGAAAACCAGTTACGTTTTTGTATGCTATTGATCAAGGAGAAGTCAAAGATGATAAGCATGTCCATATGGAAGCTAAGAGTGCCTTCCCATTGATTTGAAGCTTTGGTTGGCTACCTTTTTGATAGTCGACAAACTCATCATTCAATCCAACACATAATGTAATATATAGAACTACTAGATAAATTTGTAATCTTCTCCTTCTAAGAAGTAGCTATGGCGGCTAGATATTTTGTATTCTGTGGGACTTGTCTAGTTTCAATGCAAAAAGTGTGGTTGGTAATATGTATGAGTATTTTGAAACATATTGTCAGTAAAATGCTTCTATTTTTAAAAAATGAGAGTTATAGTTGGAAAGAAAAGTACAAAATATCGAAATGGCTAATTGGCTATGCAAAAAACAAAACAATCCAACTAGGGTCCAAGGGGCAAGGAAACCAAACTATACAAAGTAAAAGGTGTCCAAGCAAATAACTGCCAACTAAACTTGAGAACTGGAGTTAACATTAGAAGGTCAAGCCCTTCACGGGCCTTGGTTTTGCTTGCTTCAATCTCCCAAATGAGAAGAACCTTCCCAATTGTACTATTATCTAGACCATGAGCCTTCAGCTCTTCCATAGATAGAACCATTCCCTTGATATTATCATTAGTTTTTTTGAAATCCTTCTCATCTTTGTTGGTCACCAACCACTTAAATCCCACCAGTTCAATTTAGAAGCGGGACCAGAAGAAGAGCCACAATGTTTTTCACCTGGGAGCTTACCAATGGAGCCTTTTCTCCCACTCCATGCAACATCATCAATCTGGCCTTTGTCAGAGGGATCGACAATTTTCAGATTACAATCTGGATGAGAATTATGGTCGACCATGCCCACAACAATAGTAGAAGTAGAAGCAGCTCCCATTCGAGGAGTGGGAGGAGATGTGCACCGAAAACATAATGTGGGCTTGGGTAAGGGGCTGAGCTTGAAAGGGAGTCAGAAGTCTCTGTCTTCAAGCCCCACACATAGTTTCGTAGGGAAGTATAATGTTTAAAATAAAAACACTCGAACTGACCAAGAGAAGATGCACCCCTTGGATGTACAACAGGTTGGGCAGTGGGCAAATCAACCAGAGTGGGAAAAGCAACACAACCAAGGCCAGAACACCTCCCATGAGCTGAAATACTAGCCTTCTGTCTTCACAATTCACCTGATAATCAAGTTACAAATATTTATATTCGGGATCAGGCAGGTAAGAATGCCAAACCCACATGTCTTCCAAATTTATTGGATAGAAGTCTTAGAATACCAAACCACTGCATCTTCAAGTCTGCAGGAATTAGGATCCTCTTGATCAGGGCAACAGTGTCATCATAATGAACACAAAAATATAGCTTAAGTCTGTAGTCAGTGCCATCACCCTTGAAGGAGGCCTTACCACCCTGGGAAGGATAGAAGCCTTAAAATTCCAAACCCCTGTGGGTCTTCCAAACCTGCAGGCACTAGGATCCAATTGATCATTGGCAAGAGTGTTGTCAGAGTCAATACAAAAATATAGCCTAAGTCTTTTATCATTGACGACCCCTTGAAAAGAGGTGTCACCATCTTGAGAAGAACGAAGGCCTCCATGGCTACTAGGACCACCACCAGGGCCATCAGGAGTTATGAGATATGTGAAGAGTAGAGTGATGAGAGCACACTGTGGTAGAGAGAATTAAGTGAAAAGCCTTGAGAAGAGGCTAAAAATTAAAGCAAACAAATAGAATAATTAAACAGCAGCAAACTAAAAAATCTAATAAATCAGTGGCATGGGCAAAGAAAGCCTACTCACAGTAATCTATCATGTGAAGTACCTTTTATCATTATTCAAAATCGCGGTCATCCTCACCCAATCCTCACACCGATGACTTTCCATAAGGGAAATGGGTGCTCAATTAAATCCAGTAAAATGCCTCTATTAATACAATGGGACAACTGAATATTTATGCCTTCTTTGCTAATGTATAAATTCAACAATGTTTTTGTGAATGTGTGTTTATTGGAAGATAGATCATTTTTATAAACATTATCTTGTGGATACTTATATTGTTTTGAGATTCCAGTCTGATGTTCAGTCAAAGCACCCATTACTGAGCCTTTTCCAATATAGTTTTTCGCAATGCATATCTCTGCACCATATATTTAGTTGTTTTTAAAAGATGATCCCACAGTTACGGACAAATTCCTATAATTTCTTAGGCAGATTATAATATCCCTTGTGGGTAGATTTTATTTTTATTTGAGTAGAAGTTTGCTGGTTTTTGGGCAAAGTTTTGATTTGAAGTATTTATTTGATAAAATTTAAGTAAATATATCAAAAGGAATGGAATTGTAATGTTATTTCTATATTCAGAAAGGGAAATAACAAATATCTAGTAATATGGTTGTAGCAGTTCACACAATGATTCTGAAAGAGCAAACATATACGGATCTAAAATCATATATGGAAGCAGAATGCTGAAATAATGAAGCAAAATATTGAAATTTTGAAGTATGAAATAAGAAAGCAGATGCCTTTCAGTGCATTGTTCATTGCATGCACAGAAGAAAGGGTCTAGTAGATGTGCCCATAGGTAGCCTGAATCAACTTTCTTGCTGCCATACACACATAAATTGCATCTGTAAATACCTGCCGAACATTGGTGGGGCAAACCTCTTCTATAGCATACTTCAAAATATAAAACTCAAAATCAACGTCCTTGTGCTCTCTAGAACAATAAATAGCCCCAAGGAAACAAGGGTCTGCCTCACATGCGATGATAACTTTGGTAAGTGGGTGGTGCTTAATGTCTGTCCACCCATTCATGATAATAGATCAGCCCGTTTTCATCCATGCTGCCTTCATGTCATTCATCAATAAACTAAATTTTGAGTAGTTTTTTCAAGAATACAAGTTTTCAATATGGTTTCTCCACGAGATTCATACGATGAACATGCGTTACATGTCTTATAGAAAATAATTTGCGAATGACATCGTCTGTCTCATCATGGTGCTTGCACATTAAACAAATCTGACATCGTCTGTCTCATCATGGTGCTTGCACAATAAACAAATCATGGTGCGTTACATGGCTTTGTTGATCATTCTTCATACACACTACAAAGGTGGCAAGTTGCCATCACAAACAAACACACAAGCCACACTTTGCTTTTGGGTGATGTGAGAATGCTCTTGGACCCGGATGCTTCTGCATCATACAATGCCGGGCCGGGTAAGTGAAATGAACCATAAGCTCTTGCTCATGAATTGCCTTTTCATTATGACACTTCTAATAGTTTTTAGTGCCTCTTTGCCTTACCAAGACACTTGGAAATGCTCAAAATGGACAATTCTTGGGCATTTTGTTGTTATACTGCATGTACAAAAGTGGTGGATGGAAATGTTGCTTTGTGTAGTCTGTTAGTTGTGTACATGTTGGTTAACAAATTTTGGCGGTTTCATAACCGCTGCTTGCGTAAACTGGTGGTTTCGCCATCTACTGCTAAAAAGGTCCTTAATACCATAGCAGATGATTGAAACCACTCCTTCAAGTCTTTTATGAGGTAACTGACTTATGGGGGTGGTTTTGGCTTTGTTGATCATTCTTCATACACACTACAAAGGTGGCAAGTTGCCATCACAAACAAACACACAAGCCACACTTTGCTTTTGGGTGATGTGAGAATGCTCTTGGACCCGGATGCTTCTGCATCATACATGCCGGGCCGGGTAAGTGAAATGAACCATAAGCTCTTGCTCATGAACATTCTGCGAGCTCTTTGATTGAAATTTTGTGTTTAACAACCTTAGATGCATTCATCCATGCTGCCTCTTCAACTGTCACGTCCTTCCACTTCACTAAGTACTTTGTATGCTCCTTCCCACTTTTATTGATGCTTTTGGAATCGATTACTATTTCTATCTCGCTTACCTTCTTAGGTAACTGCTGTACCCAATCCACTATTGAAGAATCTGAACTTGCACTTTCTTCACATGGTTGTCCCTCATAGTATGTGTACAATTTACAAATCTTACTCTTCGGGGGTTCTATCTCATACGCATTTGCTGCAAACTTTCTTAGAACCTTACACCATCCCATTTTCCACTGTTCAGTTTTCCTCCACTTCAACTTGTCATACATTCCTCTTAGGATTCTCTCATTTCTCAGATGAGCCAAAATTAGCTCTCCAATGACAGCTGGAAGCCTTAGCCCTCTTTTGCAACCACAGATAGCTGACAATGAACCTTGGTAAAACCAAGGTCATGATCTTCAATGGGTTGAAGACTTTTGACTTCCATTTCTTCTATAAAGCGGAAGAGATTGAGATCACCAGCTCCTACTCTTACCTGGGAGTTTTATTTACCGGGCCCCGTTTTAGTCTTCGGTTGCTCTTCAGTCTCGTGTCAATAAGGGGTATGGCTCTTTGGCAATCCTAGAGAGACAGTGCTTCTGCCACCACTTCCAGGACATCTTGTCGAAGATGTCTCTCTTGGATTCTCTTATGAGGCCCACAGTTCTCTATGGCTTCGAGGTTTGGGGGCCATCCCTGCTTGATTCTGATTGGGCTTCTGTTGAGCGAATCCAGATCCTCATGCTCAGACGCATCATCAGGTGCAAAGAGATAGTTCCACACAATATCCTCTTGGTCGAGTTCGGGGCTTGCCCTTTTAGATTGGAGACCATATTTGGCCTTGTTTTGCTTTTACACCACATCCGAGGACTTTCAAATTATTCTGTAGGCAGGGACATGTATCTCTACCTCGCCTACCGTTCCTCTGAGGCTATTGCTCTTTTTGACCACAGTGGTCGTTCCCGCTATTGGTACGCTGGAGTCTCACGTCTTCTTGGCTCTTTCGCGATTCGGATGGACCGCCTCCCACCATACAGATACTCCCTGGACACTCCTTCCCATCTCCTACCGAGTAAGTAGGATCTGCACAAAATTATCAGAGACGACATTTATAGGTAGTTCATCCAACACACTTGGATCAGCCCTCCGGGTGGATTACGTCCTAATATGGCTTTCTATGCTGCATATTTCCTTGAGGTCAATGATGGGCTTATTAGCTAGCCTACGTATATCTCCCGACATTAGTTGCAGGCACTTCACATATCCCTAGGCCAATTCAGAGTGGGCTCTCATAGACTTTGTGTGGAAGACCACCAGCTAGACCGCTCGGAGAGGATTTGCCAGCTTTGCTCTCTCCAGGAGGTCGAAACAGAGGAACACTTCGTTTTCAGGTGCCCCATCTGTTATAAGATCAGAGGGAGATTCCATTGCCTATTCAGGGAGCATCTGTCATTTGTGGCTTTCTTCAGGTATTGTGATCAGTGGTGTCTTGCTCTCTACTTATAGGAGGCTCTCAAGCTTCGGAATGAGACCCTTCAGTCTCCTCCCAGACAGGCTACTACGCGACATATCACATCTTTCTTTATGGTGCTCCCACTGAAGGGGCCACCAAGCGACATCTTGACACCAATATGGTTTCCTAGACCAGATCTGTCAGGACCCGGGATGCCACCTCTCAGTTTAGAGGCTTTCATTATCGCACTTGGTTAGGGGCCCTCCCCCATGGATCACGACCGGCCAGGAGGATACAAAGGGCTCGTCTGGCTTGTCCTTCTCCCAGACACCGACATTCCAGACTCTCCACAGTTTCAGCTACAAGGACACAGACATATCGCCAGCTACTTCCAATCGACCTCAGATACTAGGTGATAGGGTCGGAGATGGGGCTTTTCCGTCCCCCTCTTCCTCGGCTCCATCCAACTGGCCACTTTATCTTCTCTCCTCTCTCGTGGGTCGGATGATCCTTTCAGGTCTTCCTGTTGGTTCCTTTGGCATTGTAATGTGCAGTCCCATTGACCTACTTTTGTGGTCATTTGTCGGACATTAATATAATTATCTTATCTTATCTTATCTACGTCAACTCTAAATTCCTATCCTCATCTTTGATATCAATATTTCTGTTTATATCTCATTGTGTTCTCCAAGTTTTCCTTCACTTGCTGGTGTATCTCATACATGTACTCAACAAAATCTTATGCTTGTTGATCCCACAATTTTGATCAAAGTACAAAGGAGCTTACACAAAGTAGAATTTAAGTTAAAATGCGCATGGGCAGTTTTGGTGAAGTGTGCAAGCAAGAAGTCAGGCTGGGCGTGTGCGAATAGAGGTCAGAGCAAGCCAAGAGGGAAAGTGAGCAGAAAATCTACGTGGAAATGTACAAGTGAGGACCGAGTCAACAGAAAATGACAAGGGGCAGAAAAAGACAAAAGACAACAGCGATGCGAAAGATGTGGTGGCGTGTGAATGGAGGAATGACAGTTTGACAAGACTAATAGATCTATGATCTGCCCAGCACCGATCACGGGTATTGAGGTCCCGCTCTTTCTGCTGAATTGGTTAGACCTAGGCGCCGTTCATGCATTCAATGTGTTCCCCTGTGACAAGTCCGGGTGAAGTACACCAACTGCAGTCATGGAGGACAACCACTTTGAGCAGGAAAGGTTTCAAATTGGACCATCCATTGTGTATAAATTGAGTCCTATAGTACCATTAGTGATGATAGTTGGCTGATAAATGATGGATGTGAGCATAATAGTAGATGACTGTAAAAGTGTCTCTGTTGTTGTAATGAAGGTACTAAGGGTTTTATGCGAACTTCTGCTCTAGAGCCAAACTGGTGTTAGCCTTTGTACGCCATTAAGAGCCTCTTGTAATATTTGGATTTGATGAATGAATATATAGGTTAGTTTGTTATCGATCGTGTCAATATGAAAGCTCTCTATACATAGTTAATGATGATGTGTATGATACCATGCTTTTTCTATTAAGTATAATGACGCGCATTCCATTCCCTAAACCAGCAAGGGATTTAGCGCTTCGGAAGCGCCTCAGGTGAGTGAGCGGGAGAAATCTCGTGCGATATTCACGGCGCGTACGGAGGGTAAAAAGGGCTTGCGCACTTGTTGGGTCGAGTCTTAGATTATGCTTGGGAATGCTAGGAAAGCCCCAACACTGCTACAACATTTCATTTTCCCAAGTTAGTGGTGTTTTTGAACTCATCCATGCCTCTAGGGCTGTTAGCATACACAATTTGAAAAGAACTCTAGGCTGTACTTCTGTTTACTGAGTTTTTGTAAGCAAACTCATGTTGTGCGAGACTAGTGTCCCATTGTCTTGGCTTATACCCAACCAAGCATCTCAGCAAGTTCCCTAGGCTTCTATTCACAACTCTCGTTTGTCCATTTGTTTGGGGATGACAGGCGGTTGAGGGTTGTACTGAAACTCAATCTTGCACCTAATATTCTCCATAAAGTTCACTAAAAATGTCCCACAAATTTCGTGTCCCTATCTGAGACAATGCTCTTAGGCAAACCATGCAGCCTTACTACTTAAAGAACAAAGTTGCATCATGGGTGGCAACGCTAGTCTTTTTGCAAGCTATAAAGTGTGCCATCTTTAAAAATCTATCAATGAGAACATAGATAGAGTCATTACCTTTATGAGTTGTTGGAAGCCCAAGAACGAAATCCACGATCAGATCTTCACCAGTTTTTTCGGTATAGCACGTTGGTGGCAAACTTTACAACTTTGCACAACATTCTTTACATCTATTCTCATCCTTGGCCATAGTAGCACTCACACAAATGCGCCAATGCTTTGTCTACCCTAATGTAATTGGTTAGACCTCCACTATGCTTTTCTCTTACAAAAATTCTCCCTCATTAAACTATGAGGTATGCACAATCGGTGCCCTTGAACAACAAACCTTATCGTATGAAATAATCCAACCATAGTGTTTTGTCCATGTCAATTGAGATCTTGCACGTTGCCAAAGCTTCCCTAAAATCTAAATCTACCTCATATAACTCTCTTATAGAGTCAAATCCATCCACTCTCATTTTATGCAACAAAAGATTCCTTGTATGTGATGCACCAACAACCTTATTGAACTTACCACACCTATGCTTCAAAACAAATGAGTAACTCTAATGAAACTCTACCCATTTTACGTGCTTTTGATTTAACTTACCATGGCTGTTTATGAATGACAAGGCTTGATGTCCTTCTATAAAACAAATTCCTCGGATAACAAATATTGCCTCCATTTCTTCAATGATTGAACAATTGCATATAATGTTTGCTGATTAAATGAAAACTTTTTCCTAGCATCATTCAGTTCATTGCTGAAGTAAACAACGGACTTACCTTCTTGACTAGAAACTCTAACAACCACTGTCCCAGTAGCATAACAATCAACATGGAACACGGTGTTGAAATCAGGCAATACTAGAACTGGTCATTCCAACACCCTCTTCTTCAAAATCTAAAAGTTATGTCCAATCCATCACCCTCTTATAGAGTCAAATCCATCCACTCTCATTTTATGTAACTAAAAACACCTTGTACTTGATGCACCAACAACCTTATTGGACTTACCACTGCTTCAAAACAAACGAGTAACTCTAAAGAAACTCTACCCATTTTATGTGCTTTTAATTTAACTTACCTTGGATGTTTATGAACTGCAAGGCTTGATGTCCATCTATAAAACAAACTCTTTGGATAGCAAATAGTGCCTCCATTTCTTCAATGATTGAACAATTGCATATAATTTTTGATCCTAAACTGAAATCATTGCTGAAGTAAGCAATGGGTTTACCTTGTTGATGAGAAACTCTACCAACCACTGTCCCACTAGCATAACAATCAACTTGGAATACATTGCTGACATTAGGAAATGCTAGAACTGGTTGTTCCATCACCCTTTGCTTCAAAATCTGAAAGTTACGTTATTTGGTCATCTTCTTCGAAATCTGAAAGTTATGCTCTCCAGCATACAAACTCTTTCCTAAGTCAACTCTTCATTGTTTCCATGATCAGTGCACATATCCCACTAAATTTTTTGATGGACTTCCTATAAAAACTTGACTAACTCAAAGAAAGCTTCTTGGTTCAAACATGCTCCTTGGTGATGACCACTCAACAAGGGCTACTCACTTTTTACACAGGATCCATCCTGCAATCCATCAAGTGAAATCACAAAACTCGCGTAAATAAATTAGTTCTTTCTTAATAAAACTGATCAATTCTTTAAGTTGACCAACAACTTTTCTTCCCTTCAACCTTTGCAATACTAGCCTCAAAAGCAACAACGGTTCCTCTTTTGTTTTTACTAAGAACTCGGAATATCATCCAAATAAAATAATGACAAACTTACAAAGAGATGATTTTGACACTTCATTCACGAGTCTTGTGAGTGTGCAATCCATTCATTTGCCAACCCAAATGGCATAACTAGCCACACATGCAACCTATTTGTTGCCTTCAATGCAGTTTTGCACTCAAAAACTTCTTGAATCCGAAGTTAGATGATACCCACTCTTCAAGTCAATAATTGTGAAGCACTAATCTCCACTTATGCAATCCATCAAATCATCCATCCATGGCAATGGAAATGTATACCTGACATTGTAATCTTGTTAATGGCTCGTGACCCATGTGACACATACACCATTCTCCATCTTTCTTTAGGTGCTAGTACGGCCGTAACCTTAGCCACAAGGTTCGAGTTTTCGATCAGGATAAAACCTAGGTTCCAAGTTAGCCAATGGATAAAGTTCGAAGAAAAATCCTCATTTAAGTTCTACAAATAAATAAAATAGGTTACATTGTTCAGTAAAAACATTATAAACATTAAATAAATGTAAGAAAGCTAATGCCCCTCGTAAATGTAAATCCATCCGAAAAGTACTTGGAGATCCCAAAAAATTCTACAAACAAATCTTGAAATGAATATTTTTGGTCTGCACTCTTCCAATTCTTCCAAATTCATGGGCTGGAGAACAAAATTGCAAAACATGTTTCTACTTTTCAGAATCTTTCAAAAGCTCTTTTCTAAAAATCGGCATGAGCAGAGGACTAAGTTGTCCAAACTTCTCCCTTGACCTTCAATGGGTCAATGTATGTTTCCTTCCACACTTCACAAGCTTAAAAATTGGCCCTAATCATGTATGGTTTATTGAATTCTCAGCCTGCCCTAATGATAGCATGATAAACATCAATAGGCATAATCATAGTTTAACTAATTGTAAACTCGTGTTTTTCATCTTCAGCCAAATTTTGAACGGAAATCGGGTCTGTATTCCTCCACAAAAAAATGGGAATGATTTATTCTCAACTGTTATGACTTTACCTAGGTGTCGACTGTAAAGGAGTAATATTCATCACATTATACTTGCTTCAATTAAAAACAATGTTTTTGCACGAGAACTTGAGCTCTATAACGATTTTCTTTATTATTACTAATTTTGGCGATTTAAACAATTTGGTAGCATTGTAAACTTAAATTAACTATCTCGAATGAACGATTTATCTTTATTATTTCTGTATGACATCTACGTACATTAATGTATAACATATATAGTACTATACTATTATATATCAGCAAATATCGTCTACGGCATATAGTTTATTATAAACTAACTATATATTAAATAAACTATTATAAACTAATTATATACTAAATAAAATATTATAAACTAGACTATATCATCCTTAGGGCATATACTCTTATAAACTATCTATATACTAAATAAAAAACTCAGAAACCTAGGGCCACGAATACATTATGGAAAAACTTTGAAAATAAATAAAAAATGCAATAGCTTTTCAGGAAGCCACGAAAATGGTTGCAGGTGGCCACGAAAATGGTTGCAAGAAGCCACAAAATGCTCTAAAACAGACACGGAAATGGTCACAGGGGGAAAAACGAATTGAAGCAGCAGAAAAATGGTTCACATTTTTTTGATTTGGTTAGAGAAGACCCTTTTTTTTGCTTTTACACCAAACCCAAACGATTTTCCACGAGTTTTCACGACGATATTCCACGATTTTTTGATCAGGTCTTTCTCGAATGTAGAAATCGTCAATTTAGAATCGACAGTGACAGAACATCGCGATTTTTGTAAAGATGCCACAAATCATTTTGAATGCCCTAGCCGATGTAAATCGCGATAAACGTTCACGATACCAATCACGATTTTTAATACAAAGGGCATAATGTCACACGAATACTTCATCTTTATATGACCCAATCTGATAATTAACCTAACATTTCTTACTTACCAAGATGTTGAGTTGTCAAATCTATACAACCAAGACACCTTGTATCGGTTTGGGTGTGTGATATTCCTTCAACCAAAGCTTCTCTACCATCTCAGTTAGACAACTGATTGTTTGTTCTACCACTATCAACAATACCTGTTGTAAAGCACTTACCTATGGATTTGCATACATTTCTAAAAAGATTCTTTCTTTGCAATGGATCTTTCTCCTCACTTCAGCTTGGTTTTAATAACACATTCTTCATCATGAGAGCTTCTCCATGTTTTGGTTACTCTATGTGATAGGGTGATGCGATGCTTTCCCCTGCACTTTGCAATTGATTGCAATGTGATTGGGTGTATGCTTTGCTCTTCCCGTCAACTTGTGCAACATAATTGCTCAAACCTCATTGCTCTCACAGCTGTTGTGCATTGTGGGCACTCAAATGACCAATTCCTATACCCAACATCGATACGCACCAATAACATGTACCCATGAATCCTCTTACCTGACATAGAAATTGCTACCAGAAGTACTTGCTTCTCCTTCATGAACTTCGCCTTCGTAGTGTATGGTTTGTCCTCTTCCATTGAGAACGTCCGTTTCATTCTGATGTGTTGTTTCCTTCCAGACAACTCTTCACCTGTCAAAGCACATTGATATGCATCTTCCACTTAATCAACCTTATCACTCCCAAACTTCATCTTGTATGGAAGTACAAAGACCATTCACATACCTTGAGATCTTCATCACCATCTTTCAATGTGACCAGCCTGAATGATGAGCTTGTAGAACTCCTCTGTGTAATCCTCTACACTCAATTTCTTGAACTATTCTGCAATTTCTTGAATAATCAACTAATAGGAAGCGAAAAACTTACCCTTCAACTTTGCAACCATCTTATACTTAAGACTTGATTCATTGTTTGTTCTATCCTCTAACTTTTTCCATCTGCACATGATCCCACCACAAGGATTGTGTGCACTTGAGTCCACCACAATGCATGGCCCTTCCAACTTTGTGCAAGGAAAACTTTACTCTCTTGCGATCCTCCACTGACTTATACTCAAATACTTTTAATTCTAATGAAATCACTAAGATCCTAGGACACAAACTTCCTAAGTAGCTAGGGGTGGCCAACCATGGCTTGCCTACCATCTTGGCAATGGCCTGCAAGAACCTATTTTTTGGTTCATCTAGTGCTTTATCTTCACTTGTGTCTGAGACAACTCCTCTCCTCTAAGCAATCTCCATAGCATCCAATCTACCTTGGGTTCCTGTCATCATCTCTGTCAAGTCTACAACTCTTGGCGGTCTTCCTCTTTAAGGGAAACACCTTTGTATTTCGTGCTGTCTCTCACAACTCTCTTCAATCATAAGACTCTTCTCACACTTGCAACAAACCCTCTTGACTGTCACAGGGTTCAATCCAACAAGGAAAACTTTGCTTTGGTACCAAATGATGCAGACGGGAATGAGGGGGACAATTTTATGACTGCCGTACGCCCTAGCCTAGACACACTAGAGCTACAAGACAAACACTTAGGCACACACACCTCCAACTAAACGCTCAAAATTACACCTTTTATTGCAAACCGATGACTTGCTACAGATATTTTCCCACTCACACATAAATTGCTTTATTGATTCAAACACATGAAGTTGGACATACAATAGCCCCCTTTGATGGATTTTACTATAGCTGTACTCTTCTGGACTGTGTTAGGTTTTGTGATCCAAATAAGCTTTTATTATGTACTTCTTGTTTTACTTAATGCAAAATAATCAACTTAATTAATTAAGTTATGTGGGTAGTTGTATGGGTATTTGAGTCCTGTGCAAATAATGGGCTTTGTTATATAAACTTGCATTTGGCATGTATTGTAATACTATAATGTAATTTATGTTTTGTATCAATAATTATATGGCTATGCTTATAATGGTTTTTGTCCATGGTTGATCAGTGGTATAAGGGCCCCATTGAAAATGGGATGTGACAAGGATGTTTGAAGAAGTTAAGGCCATTGAAGAAGAGGATGAACATCAATGCTTGAGGAGATTTAAAAAGTATTTGAAGAAGTTAAGGCCATTGAAGAAGAGGATGAACATCAATGCTTGAGGAGATTTAAGAAGTATTTGCTTTTTTATTGAGGCATGAAGACCTGTTGGCTAGATTTTCTGCATAGCATCAAACCTAGGCAGTCATTAGATAAATCTCCCTCATTTAACCGGTGAGACTCCCGTGTTAGATTTGTCAATAAAAATGTGTTATTATCTATCAGGAGTTTTACTTTAACCACTTAGTTCATGAACCATAACTAAGAAGTTCTGCAGCAAGTAAGCAGCTGTTCAAGAAAGGAAGTATTTTATAGAAGAAGGAAGTAAAGGAAATACAAAGAAGAAATGGGAAAGATGTGCATCCCAATTAGTAGATAGCAGAGCTAATTGCATGCACATAGAAGAAACTTAATAGAAACGAACACACAAAATTATAAAACAAAGGCAGCTCTAGATCCAAATCTAAAATAACACAGTTTATTAAGAGATCTAAGATTAAAGGCAAGAAACAAAGTACACCGTGACACAAAGTTCTCCGGAAACCTGCTCCTTTGTATTCCTTTGCTTCAAGTTGCTCTCAGGGGTCCAACACAAAGTCTAGAACACAAGATTGCTGCTTACAAATTCTGATCGAACCTTAACCCGAAGATTCTTCTCTTACTTATAGAATGTAGGAGGGAAAGTACAAATGGAAAACTCAAACTGAACTGAAACATAAACAACAAGTAAAGATGACATTTGACAATCATCCTCAACTAACTTCTCCTTAAGTGACACATGAATCACTTAACTAATAGAATGGTTCCACATGACTCTAAGTAATGGTTTTACAATTTCATCCCGGAACATAGAAAATAGAAGAAGAAAGAATAGAAGAAGTCATGCCAGCTGTAATGTTTATGTTTTTTTCTTGTTCTGATATCGGATATACTTGTCGAACATGTAATTCAGCATCTTTCCATCTGTTTTAGCCACTGCTTCTTTTTCTGTCCTGAATTGCAGCAACCCTTCATTCAACACTTTGATGCACGCTTTCACATCTTTCAAACTCGGCCCAAACCTCGCAATGTTTGCCTGCAGTGCCACCAGTCTACTGATAGAATTCATAGTGAAAGGCTTGGTAGCTTTATCAATTCTCTTTTGTATCATCAGAAGAGATCCTTCCAGGGAATTAGGCACCTTAGTTGAGATGATCCGCACGTATGAAGTGACATTCCCGTCCACTCTCTCCTCAGTGAAAGAAATGACACTGTCTAGTAAATCTGATGTCCTACTCTCAAGTGCCTGCATCCTCAACAAAACTCTGCAGATTTCCAAACGGAAAGATACTGCAAACTCTAGTTGCTTCCCCCTCTCGACTGATCCGTCCGGTACAATCTGTTCCGCAATCAATACATCTCCCGGCAGCTTGTTGATCTCGGCCAAAATACTTAGGTTACTCTCTGCAACTGTATTCATGCCTTCTATGTTTGCTATCGGTTGTTTCAGTTGATTCGCTGCATCATCCATAAACTTTAGGCGGGCTGACACTTCTCCAAGTTGTACAGAAGCTTGACGAATAATCAAATCCTTCCATTCGTCAATAGCCTTTACTTGGTTGCTTGTGTTCTCCATTTCCTGCATAAGATGATCACTCACCTGCTCTGAAATGGGCTGAATAGAAGGTTTGGCAACCTTGGCTATGATCTGACATAATTGAGATACTTGCTTCTGTAGCTCTTCTTTCTCCGCCTTTTCACTGTCAAGCCTAAGGAATAAAACATCCATCAATGTCTGCGTGTCCTGCTTCAATCCTTCAGTGGTGGCTTGACCGAGGGGTACTTTGGTTACTGTCACATCCTCTGCCGTGAGCTCCTCTATCTTTCCTTCTGCCAGAATTGATATCTCAGCAAACTTCTCTCCCGAATCTTCAATGATCAACCTAGAAGTTGCTTTGGCAACTTTAGGCCTTTTGTCTCTTCAGCTCAGATTCTGGAGTAGCTGCAAATCGTGCTCCTCTAAGTTCATCTCCATTCTCGCTTCTGGAACCAACTGCGAAGCCAACCATTCCGAGAAGCTACTTCTAGGAGAATGAGAAGTCGCTGAAGTTGCTGAGTGTACTACCATCTTCCGCTCTGCATCCTCTCTGTCAGAAAGTGCCATAGTATTATGGCTGCCATCTTTTGAATCATCCAAGGACAAAGCCCTTTCGAATTCCGCCATCTGCAGCTTCAATGTATCATCTAGAGCAGGCGCTGAACGAAGTGGCTGAGGGGAGAAGATGAATGTCGTTGGATTCAGTGGAGGCATGGAAGCGTCCTGCTGTTGCGGTGTAATAATTGGTGAAGTACTGGGTACTGGAGAAACCGGAGTTAAAGTCATGGTCATAGAAGTGATCCTCTCCTTGGATTGAGATCTTCTATGCACTTTCAACTTCTCGACTTTCCTGCTGCTTTCTCCTCCATGCTTTCGCTTGAGGGAATCTTCTGCGCCGAAGTTACCCGTGACTTAATTCATCAATGCTTCATCAAGGCAATATCCCTTCGTTAGCAACCAGTTTGAAGTATTCACCAACACAGCTCCCGACCTTTCTTCAATTGTGTTGCAACTTCCTATGTTATTCTGCAATATGGCTTTATCTCCCCCCATTTGATGGTAAGTGTTAAGTACCACATTCCCATCATCTTTAAGATCCGCAGGTATTCGCGTTAGCCCAAAGTCGAACACTTGCTTTGCTGATAACCTGCTGAAATCTCTCTTTCTAACCTCGTACTCACTTTTGCACTTCATCCAGAAATCTTCTAATGAAGGCACATGCGCGTACTCCTGGGAGATTGTCTTTCTGGCTACTCCAAATGGATCGAAGTTCAGCCGTGCAGGGAAGAACTCTTGCTCATACTCGGATAACATTTGCGCCTCTATTCCCCGAGCTCTATGAATGCTAATGCAGCTGTAATATCTCACAGTGATTGAAAAGAAGCCCGTAGACTTGTGCCGCTTTGACTGAAGGACGTGTAACTCCACAAGTTGCCTGCTCAGCTCCATGGCGATCAATCTATCATTCAGATACCTGGGCATCTTTATTGGTTCTCCAGAAAAGCCCGTAACCCTGAGGTATGCGAAATCTGCAAATTGAATGAATAGACTGCCAATCTTGGCCACATCTTCTCACGCTTCCTTGCTTACCTTGTTGGCCTTCAAGTCTTTGTCTAGCCTGCAGATGAAATCATAGAGAATTCATCGTTGACCACTTTGAAATCTTTCTCGCACGTAAGTACAGTAAGCTGCGGGTAGCACTCGAAAATGGGGTCCTTAGAAAGAACGCCACATCTATCTAGCTTGGAAAAGACGCCTTGTGAAGCTGTAACATACACCAAGTATGAAGTCATCTTGAAGCTGAAAGTACGCTTCACGTTCTTGAGTTGCTCACCGATGTTGTTGCTAATAATTTCCGACCAATTGATTATAGAATCAACCTTGTTGATTTCAATGGTCCTGATGAAACATACATTCATGTACGGAAAGTGTAGGCATTTGCTTCGCCATTCATCCTGCATAACAATTTGACAACATCATCTACCTCTTGCACCAAATTGGACCGTGGAAGAGTTCTCGGGAACTTTGAAGGAGATCTAGGATTCTTCATGTATCGACTATTCATTATGCTCACCGCAATCAGCTCTATGCTTCTCTCATCTACTGTCAGCATCCTGAATGCTAATGGAAGTCACCACCTTTTGCACTGGAATCTTCAAACAATAATTGATGAACTCTACGTCCAAACGAATTATTGTCTTTCCCGAAACATCATGCACTGATCTGGATGAAGGATGGTAAGATCTAGCGCACTCTATAACAAACTCCGGCAACTAGGCTGTACATGGGAAAGCTGCAGCTCGGATAATTCCACTGCTTTTGACCGCACGCATGAGTGAAGTCTTTCCCGCTCTAGATCTATCTATCAAATCAGAAAGAGGTTCCGGGCCTAGATCTGTCTCCTATGTTTGCAAGTTTGGAAGCAATGCATGACTCCATCGTGCTTTCTTTTTCATCTCTTTTCGCCATGGTTTTGTCTATCTTCGTTTGAATAATTCTTTTTCTTCTTACTTGGCCGGATTTCTTCAATACTGGTGCAGATCTGGACAATTCTTCAGATTCAGAGGATATTTGCAATGTATTGGACATTGATAAAAACTCCTTTTCTTTTGTAAAGCACCTGTAATGAATTCCTGCAATTTATTCAGACAAAAATGGCCACCAGAGCATGAATAGTGAATTTTAACTGTAAAAATCTGCATTTTTCAAGCCCGCTGCCCCCAAAATTGGTGTTTAATTTGCACATAAAGAGAGCATGAATCCTTTCAACAACACCTGAGCTCCTGTAACACCTGTGCAAACAATTATGCAGACAAAGATCAACTTCCTTCAAAGCATGCGCCAAATCTGGAAGCTTTTAGCTTTGTTGTCACCTTGTTTGAGCAAAATCCTTCTTCTAATGGGGGCGCACTTTTCCACTTGGCTGCAATTCTTTACCTGTGAATCAAATAATTCACCCATATGGCTGCCCATGCTTATATAACCTTCACAATTCTATAATTAATAATTGCCCTAACAATTAAAGGCAATTAATTAATTAAAGATCATGCTCTTCTCTTTTAAAAATAGCATGTTTAAGGACAGCCATCCAATAAATTAAGTTAATCCAATTTAATCCTTCACACATCACTTCACCGAAGCTTCACAGTGTGCTTCGACCATAGCCACTGAAAATAGAAATTAATTTAATGATTTAATGCCTTAAAAATCATTAAATAACTCCCAAATGGGGCGCACTTTTTGAGAGGAAGGGGGCAGCCACTAAATAAATTAAATTTAATGCATTTAATTCATTTCTTATATTCCCTCTTTGACTTGTTGACTTCCTCCAAGCTTGGGCGCACTTTTTGAAAGGATAGAATAATTAAAATAATCACTTTAAGTCATCCATCATTTCACCAAAGGGGGCGCACTTTTTTGCACATATAATTCTATTTTTAAGAATTTTTTTCACAATGGGATTCTTTACCCTGCAAGGCAGGCACCAAAATCCCATGATCCACTTAAGTGATTTGAATTTGACAATGGGATTATTTACCCTGCAAGGCAGGCACTAAAATCCCATGATTTCACTTAAGTCACTTTCCTTTTATTTTATCATGGGAATTTTTACCCTGCAAGGCAGGTAATAAATTCCTGCCTGTCTGCGGCCTCTAACTTTCCCACTGCAGCTTAAGTGAATTTTATAACACGGGAAAAAGTACCCTGCTAGGCAGGTATAAAATTCCCACCCTGCCTGCGGCTTCTATTTTTCCCATTGCAGCTTAAATCCTTTGTTTTCCAAAAAATGTGCCCATCCCCGCATGGGCTTTTCCGTGCACGACTTCGCTTTTTCCCAGTGATCTAGACCTCCGATGGCGACTTCCTCCGGGCATAACGTGCGTATATGTTCTCCAGCTGCTCTAGGCCAAAAATCAGGCTTACCCGGCAAAGGAATTGTTTTAGAGAAATTTCACAGAAAATGAAACGGGACAACACAAAAACACCAAAAAATTGCCAAAAGTTACAAATAAAGCCCAAAACTTATTCCAAGTTAAAAACCCTTCTGGTACATAAGAGTAATGACATATTCAATCATAACAGAGTTAAAACGGAGCGCAAATAGCCTCATACGGGGCTCAAAATAAGTAAATACAAATTTCCCGTAGACAAATCCTGACGATAGAATATAACAATTTTGGGCATCTGGGTATTTGGTGAAAAAGACTAATATGGCCCTTTGGGAATATCTTGATGCAATACAAGAACTTTTAGGCAATAAAAACACAAAACGACCCATTATTTTAAAAGTACGAAATTTTTTCGGATAGGGTAGTCGTAGATTTTAGGGTGAAATCTGGGTAACACCAAGACCATTTAAATGTTGATGAAACACATGTTCAAAGGAAAAGTGGCAACCAAGAGACTGGAAAAGTATATTTTCATTGCTCAGAATGTTAAGAATATTATACAAAAGGCGTTGATATGCTTTATATGGTGCAAAAGGCTGTTTTTAGAGTGCAAAACGTTGAAAAGACATTACAACTATTGAATTTGCTAAAAAAATTGGTATTGTAGTAATCTAATTTTGGTTTGAGGCACTTGGCAACATTAGTTTTGGCTCTTCTTAGGACAGTTGGACTGGTGACACAAATTTGACTCTTGTGAAACACATTTCCCCCTTCCGTTTACCTCTACATCTCTTTGGTCACCTCTTTTTGCCAATTGTACACTTTGGATCATTTCTAATTTGCCTAGGATCACCCGTACACCTCTGTAGACATTTCTTCATTTTTCATTCCTTGAGTTTTGGCCCTTGAGTCAGGTTCGACACTCTTAGATAGGTTTGGTACCGAACTTATCCATTTCACAAGCAACAATTAGTTTTTCAAATTGGGCACTTTCATTAGGTTGATCTAGCTTTGATTTTCTGGTCTGCTTGCCCAAAAAATTAACAAAGGGTCATAAATGGACAAAAGCCTTAAAGGTCATTTATCATCCACTACATAGTAAGACACCTTGGAGATCATTATACACAAAGGCTATACCATCCTAAATTCTCCAAGAGAAGTCTAAGAGTGTTCCATGAGCTGAATTCATATTTAAATTTTAAAGTGCATCCAAGTCTGAATTGCATGATTGCCAAGGCTTTTGTGCCAAAAGAAGGATCATCCTAGTTGCATTGATTGAACCTATGAGATCACCACCTTGGAGATCATTATACACAAAGGCTATACCATCCTAAATCTTCCAAGAGAAGTCTAAGAGTGTTCCATGAGCTGAATTCATATTTAAAGTGCATCCAAGTCTGAATTGCATGATTGCCAAGGCTTTGGTGCCAAAAGAAGAATCATCCTAGTTGCATTGATTGAACCTATAGGATCACCGGTGGAGCATGAAAAACTTCACACTCATTAGGAGAACTACATTAGACTTCATCCTCCGCTTTCATGCAATAGGGCATGGGATGGTTTGGGCCTAGTTTTGGGATTATCTTCCTATGTTGTTTTTGTGATTGCTGGGCTTTTAACACAGGAGAAGCCAATTCTAAGTATTGCATCACATTGCGGATCCTCTGAGTCAGATTCCAACAGAGCAAAGACATGCAAACACACTAGAAAAGTAAGAAGAAACAAACCAATGTAAGAGAGGTTTTGCACCCTAAGACATGTTTAGTACTAAACCCGGTCCTTGCCACCTATATCATCAAAATTAGGTTGACGTTCATAATTAGATATTATTGTGCAAAAGGTAATTCAGAACAAGAAGATAACAAATCAAATAGTCCTAAGTGATGTGAGGATGTTAGATTACTCAACATACCATAAATAGGATAGTGAAAGTACAATTAGGGTTAGTGTTTAAAAAGAAGTCACCATTCTTTGAGCTCAAATTGCATGATAGTGGGCTGAAACTAGATGGAGAAACTGGAAAGAGTGTCATAGAACTATTTGAAAAATTTGGGGAACTCGAAGTGAGTACAAGATATGTTTGTCCAGTAAGGGATAGGTTTGTGGCCAAAGTTGTTCAGGGAGCTATGAATGCGTCCTTTTGGGGATTTGAGATGGAATTTGATGTTGGGATCTGCTTTGCTTGCGTCTTTGGATTTGTTCCTGTGTTTGGATCTTCGTGATGACGGTGCTGTACTTTTATGTCTTCTTTTAGCCTATTGACCTAAAAAGAAGCTAGTCATCATTTGATTGTCCCCAATGATGTGATGAATGCTACACTTTGTACCAATATTTCGAAGAGGGATCAAGGCACACGTAGTTCTCCTAATCCTATTATGAGGTGGAAATTAGTAGATAATGCAAACAAGATGGAGCCCTTGATTTGGCCCTCAACACTTAACTATTGACCTTCGGCTTGGTTGTAGCACTTGTAGTTGTGATCTAGGGCAGCAATGGAGATGCATTCAAATTACGAGTAGCTTCATTAGGAGGTGCTTCAATGCTTTGCCCAATGACCTTCTTAGAGTATGCCTTTAATATAGGATCCCTAGATGCCCCTAATTAGTAAGGGTGCATATGTTTATATAGACGACCATTCAAATGTTTTCTTGCTCAATCGACCCATCAGTAGCACTTAGGATGAACAAACTAACTTTTGCATTTGAAAACATGACCGTTGGAAATGCAAAGGATGGGTTTGTACCGCGTGGACAAGTTCATTGTTTGAACCTGTCCTGTGCTTCTCACAAATCTATAGAGGCTGAAGTTGGAATTAGATTTGAGACAAGAGGTAGTTTGTGGATAATTTCTAGATTCTCTATGTAAAATGTGCAGTGATTCCTTAAGTGTTAAGTTGGAGAATAGGTGTGACCTAGTGGACTTAGGGTTTGGGATAGAGCAGGAGGCTTTAAGCTGGTCATTAAATAGGTAAATGGGATAATGTTGGAAAAAATGCCAAACTAATATTGTCATGCCATAAGACCAAATTTTGGGTACTACAATTGCCCCCCTTTTAATCTAATTTTGAAAATGCTTGATCAAAACAAAAAGAACAAATGAATGCAAACCTCACATCCCAATCACAGGACAATGATGTGTGAAATAGAAGAGTGTCCATTCACCAATCTAATATAAAAGCTACAACCACCTAGCATAGATGTGTATTAATGCTCAATAGAGATATAAAATCAGCATATGAAAACCTGAAATATGTAAAATAATATAATCCATAAAACGACTATACTTGATTGGTCATGTTGAACCGCGCCCCTAATGTGTTATATGCAAAGTGCATAAATATCTTATCTGAGACTAGCATTGGGTTTTTGGCACCAAAAGAGCTGGGTGTATCAGTCCTTGGGCCACTGAAAGAGTCGGGTTTATTGGCCATTGGGCCACTTAGAGAGCCATGTGTATTAGCCATTGGGTCACTAAGAGAGTTAGGTGTATCAACCAATGGGCCTATGAGAGAGCTGGATGCATCAGCCATTGGGTCACTGAATGAGCTGGATGTATCATCCATTGGGTCACTAAATGAGCCAGATGCCTTTGGTAGGGCTATTGAAAATCTAAGTCAAGCTTGAATGATGGACCTGTGCGTAGTCCATGCTAATGTCACTGAATAAATGTCATAGGTGTAACTGAATCTGTAAGATAAACTTGTCCCAAGTCCATGTAAATCTGATAAATGTCATAATTAAACATGTAATCTTGTAATGATGAACTTGTATCAAGTCCACGTAAATTAGATAAATGGCATAACTGAATCTGTAATGATGAACTTGTATAAGGTCCATGAAAATTAGATAAATGTCATAATTGAATCTGTAATGATGAACTTGTATTAAGTCCATACGAATTTGTAATGATGAACTCGTATTAAGTTCATAAAATTATGATAAATGTCATCAATGAATATGTAATCTATAATTTGTATACCTATATCTGACCTGTGTGAAATACCATTACCCTATCTACCTTGTGTCGCTTCACCATGATTTGTGTGAATTTTTGAAGAGCCCACAATATGCCCCTCTTTTGAGATGAGGGATGTGGCAATGTATCAGTTAACACAAAAGAGTTAAGTGGTTAGTTGTAATAAATATAATCAAAGCATCTAGGGCATGAACCATATAAAGTATATGTACTAAACATGGTTGTAAAACTTTAGATATGTTTATTAGAAGAACAAGTAGTGAATGCCATCTCATTGGCAAGCCTATTGTAAACATGTCTAGTTATCCATAGAAATCAATAGTGAAGAGCTGTGTCACAGGGTTCAGCGATTTTTGGACATAAAGTTCGAAAATCACTGAACCTCATTCGACTCCCAAAAAAACGGCGAATATTCGTCATTATTCGTTGTTTAAAAAAACTTAAAAACGCTTTTTAGAAAACCCTAAAAAACCCTAAAACGACAGTCTAAGTTTATAAAATGCGGCAAGAGTCGACAGTCTGAGTATGAGCAGTCGAATGCAAGTTTGTCTGAGTTCGTGGCTTCGTAGTTCGCTTGTTTTCTGACTTCGTGGCTTCGTGACTTCCGTGGGCTTTCGTGGCTTCCTTCGTTGGACTATTCGTGGCTTCCTTCGTTGGACTATTCGTGGCTTCCTTCATTGGACTGTTCGTGGCTTCCTTTGTTGGACTGTGCCCTCTCCTTCATTGGACTGTGCCCTCGAGTCTTCCACCGCCGCCATCTATCTATAGCCACAGCCAGGTATGTTTCTAGTTTTAATTTTAGGTTTGTTTGTTTAAAGTTTTAAACTATAGTCTATTTAAAGTTTGTTTTAAAGTTTTAAATATAAATGTTTAGTTTTGTGTTTTTAAAGTTTAAAATAGTAATTTATTATTTATAGTTTAACTTTGATAAGCATGGTTTATAAATGTAACAAAGACATCTTTTTATATAGATTTCAAGTTTATATAATAATGTTTTAGCTATTTTGAAAAAAATTGTGCATTTATATCTTATTAAAAAAAATGAAAATTATAACAACCGAATTTAATCACGATTTTTTTTGCCGAATTTTATTATTGCCGAACTTAATCCTCGCCGAACATGAACACGAACACGAACCTGGTGACTTAGGTGAAGAGCATAAAAGTTAACAACAGAGCAATATGTTTGTAGAAACATGACTCGACACCCAAGAATCCATTAGGATTTGTGACCCAATACGACAAGATATGACATGGTGGGCCTGCCATAAGACAAAGATGGCTAACAAGACATCACGATGACAACATGACTAGTGTTAGTAGTAGTTAATTATGTGGGCTAAGCAAGTATGCATCAAACAATAATGTGTTAAATAGTGTGTACCATTAGTAATGTGTGCTAGGCACTTCCTGTGTGAAACCAATACATGCCAAACAATGGGTCAACACCAATATGTCAAATAGTGTGTCCCATAATGTGTAAGAAACATGATGTGTAAGTAGTATGTGAAGTAGTAAATCACAAACAATGTGTCTCAATCAATATGTGTACTGGACAACGGGTTCAAGCAATTTGTCATAAGCAATGCATCCTAAGCACTAGGTGTATCAAGTAATATCATAAGCAATGTATCCCAAACAATGTGTCTCAAGTAATGTTATAAGCAATGTATCCCAAGCAATATGTCTCAAACAATGTGTGCCAGGTAGTCAAATATGTGTTCCCAACAAGTAATGTACTAGACAATGTGTGTGCAATGCAAGTAGGTAACAAACAATGTGTATTGACAATGTGCTTAAAGCAAGTTATGTATCAAACAATGTGTGTGCAATGCAAGTAGGTAGCAAACCATGTGTGTATAAAGCAAGTAATGAATTAGACAATGTGTGTGCAACAAAAGTAGGTAGCGAACAATTTGTGTATAAGTCAGTAATGAATCAGATAGGAGGCCTGGGCCAATGGTAGTCAAACAAGCATAGAAGTATGTAAATGCATCAAGATCAGCGACAATTAAGCTAGAACATGTCAAATCAATATTTAATAGTAAACAATGTAATCATCGAATGAAGCATAGTAGGACACATGTCATAAGATTTAAGGAAACGTAGGATAAGCAATGGAATCTCTATACCACCAATGGACTAGTTTGAAAAGATAAGATCCAAGCAAGCTCTGTGTGTAAGATGCCTTTGGGGTAAGCATGCCCCCAATATAGTGGATTGCCTCTCACGTTATGCTTTAGTCACGAACTATAACGTAGGGGTCAAAAGAATGAGTATTGTGCCATGAGCAAATGCCATTGTTGGTTGAGCAGAGCACACATATATGCGTTGAGGAAGCTAAGTACATTGATTGTGCTTGTAAATGTAAGGGTATCATACGAAGGCTATCCTATGATCCCATCAAGGGGATGATTGTATAGAATCTATAGCTGTCTTGTATCAAGTGGTACGAAGTGCGTAGGATCTGAAGGAGTAGTGTTAGTGAGAGCATAGTCATCATTTGAGTCTTGGGTGTAGCCATGTGAAATATAGTATCCTAAAATTTTGGTATTAGTATTATGTGAATATGCAAGGTGAGGGTCTCGAGTAGTCGTAGTACCTTGGGGCTCTTGTTGTGTAGTTGGGAAGTAAATTGGTGTCTTGTATGGGTCATGCTCGCAAAGTTGTTGTGAGACTATGGCGCGTTGAACATGGTTAGGTGACACAGGGTGTACCTGAGGATGAGATGATGTCAAAGCTCGATCATGATGAGTCTATATCGGTGTATGTTACTGAGTCTGTCGAGGAATATGATCAAGACATTGAGTAGGATGCAAAGGTTGTGCCTTAGTAGGGGACACGACCTATTGGGCTGAAGTGGTAGTAGATGATATGCTAGGCCAAATAGGGTACCGTGTACCAGTGGTTTCATAATCGCTACATGCATAAACCGATAGTTTCACCATTTGCTGCCGAAAAGGTCCTTAAGACCATAGCAGATGATTGAAACCACTCCCTTGGGCCTTTTTTGAGGTATTTGAGCTGACCATTCTCTAGACACATGACAAAGTCGGCAAGTCTAAAAGCTACCTTCACGAACAAATAAACCAGCCACACTTTATTTTTGGGTGAGGCAAGATTGCTTGTAGACCCAAATGCTCTTGCATCAAAACTCATTTTGTAATTTGTATACTGGCTATTGCTTTAAAAAAAAGAAATGAATATCCTAAGCAAAATGCTTCTTTTAGATTTTCTCACAAATGAAAAAGATGTAAAATACGTTTGGGAAATGGTGATGCCCATACCTTTCTTCCAACGTGCTGAAATTTCTCCCTTGCCTCTTTCTTCTTCTTTCCTCTCCTTTCCTCTTTCATCCAAAATGTGTAGAATGATTGATTTTAGGGTTTGAAGGGTTGTATGAGGGTGGTTGGTCTTGTTGCATCCCATTTTTGTTTTTTATTGTTTAGTTAATGTTTTTTTAAAATCACTGGGTGATGACGTTTTGACTTCCCCGGGGCAGTTGAGTGACATTCCCAAGGTGCTGGGGACGTTCCCATAGTATGGTAGGTGCCAAGACATCCCTAGATTCTTGGTGACATTCCTAGACGTCCCTATTCAATGTCCCCAATCATTAAATGTCTCATGGGATGTAGAAAAAACTAGGAAACATCCCGGGGATGGGAAAAGTTTGCAGAAAAAGGGGATGCAGGGGTGTCTCGTCCCCAAAATGTCGCATACATCCAAAACAACCCCTAGAGGGGCAGGGGATACTTCCCCATGGAACTATGTTGTCATGTGAGTAATGTATTTGTTCTACATCTTTATTATCGTATCTGAAGTCAGTTTTTGTTTACCAGTTTTGTAAAATTCATTTATCTTTTCTTTTGAGAAAGGAAGTTCATTGTATAGAAAATTAAAGGGAAGACTCCCCCAAAAATAGAGGGACATTGTGCATTTGACAAAATTCAAGGATAACATGTTTTGACTTCCACAATGGGGCACAAAGCAAAGATTCTTGAGCCTTACATCTTTGAAATGTCCTCATTCTGGTTGGAAAAAAGAAATTTAGCATAGTAGACTTATATAAGATAAGATAAGTATATTAAATGTCCAACAAATGACCACAAAGTAGGTCAATGGGACTGTACCATACAATGTAATGAAGAAGCAGCAAGGGAACCCAAAAAGGTCCCATAAAACAACAGGAAAAAGAGAATAAGCCCAGGCCTGAAGGGACGGGAGAATGCAAAAGAAGAGAATGTACAAAGAAGGAGAGGGGGTGGAGGGAGGATCCTCAACACCAACCCTCTCAACTGTCATCTGAAGCTGGCTGGAAAAATCGAGTGATACGCTGATGTCTGGTGTCAGGAGTTGGAAGAAGCCTGGTACACATACGCTCTGCAGAAAGTCTAGCTCTCTGATTAGGCTTGATGAATTGCTGCCTATGGGGGGGCTCTTGGCCGAGTTTGAGTCCAGATGCCTCTGGTTTGGGAAGTAGCCCCCTTGGTCCTGACAGATCTGGTCTGGGATTTTGTACTAGGGAACCCTGCTTGATGCCCCTCTCACCGGGGAGCATAACAAAGTAGGAGGTGATTTGCCAAATAGTAGTCTCGCTGGAAGGGGGATGGAGGATCCCGTCGTGAAGCATAAAAGCTTCATGTAAATAGAGGGTGAGACACCTCTGATCATAATATCTGAAGAACCTCATGAATGTTGGGCGTTTACGGAAAAGACAATGAAACCTCCCTCTGATCTCATAGTAGATGGGGCACCTGATAATGAAGTGTTCCTCTGTCTCAATCTCCTGGAGGGAGCAAAGTTGGCAGATCCTTTCGGACTAGTCCAATTGGTGATCACTCTCAACTCAAAGCGAGCCAACTCTGAACTAACCCAAAGATATGCGAAGAGCATGCATCCAATGGCGGGAGATATAGGTGGGACGAGTGATCAGTCCATTGTTGATCTCAAGGAAGTGATTGGCGTAGAAGGCCATTTTCGGACGTAGCTCATCCCGGGGGTTGGTCCAAGTGATCTGATAAACTGTCTGTAGATGTTTGTGATGATTCTGTGTAGGTCTTGCTTCCTCGGCAGAAGGTGTGTGGGAACATCCATGGAGTAGCTAAATGGGGGGAGATGGTCCATGTTGATCCTGAGGGATCCCAGGAGATAGGAAACCCTGACATACCAGCACTGAGCATGACCGCTATGGTAAGATAGAGCAATGGCCTCCAAAGAACGGTAGGCAAGATAGATGTACCTGTCTTTGCCTGTGGAAGAATCAGACTGTCTCTGAATGTGGTGCAAGAGTGAGACGAGACCAAGTCTGAAAGGGTGAGCCCCAAACTCGGCAAGGATGATATTGTGGGGAACAGTTTCCTTAGCCCTGATCATCCGTCTGAGCATAAGGATCTGAACTTGCTCAATAGCAGCCCAATCCAACTCGAGAAGGGAGGGACCCCAAACCTCAGAACCATAGAGAACCGTGGGGCTCACAAGAGAATCAGAGAGGGACATCTTGGACACTTCATTTAGTAGCTAACACATTTGGGTTCAAAGCTGACACAGAGCCAAGAAAGAAGCTATCAATAACTTCCAACTTATCCCGTGTTCTAGAAAAACCATCACCAAAGGAGGAAACCCTATTGAGTCAAGGTATCACCCCATTGCCACTGTGGAAAACAACTATCAGTATTATGTCTCCAAATTTAGCTCATGAGTCACAATCCATGTGCAGCACTGGTCCCATGTGGTCAGCAGATTGGGCCCCTTAGTGTAAATAATCTCTATCCTTTAATCAGTGTTTTATTTTTCTGCAGAATTATGGAGAACTTCGATCTTTCCTATTTTCTGCTTTTCAATTTAGGAAGCGATTTTCATTTTAATAACATTAATTTGACAATAATACTTCTACATCTCTATTATGATCATCGCATCTGACATCATTTCTTTTCCTTTGAGAGAGTTAAGTATTCTGTATAGAAGCATAGAAAAATTAAAGGTAAGCCTCCCCTAAAAATAGAGGAGGGACATTGCGCAGTATACAGCCCCTGATAATTTTCTCCATTTGACGAAATTCAAGGATAGCATATTTTGGCACTAACAATGGGGCACAAAGCAAGGTTCTTGAGCCTCATGTCTTTGAAATATCTTTTTTCTGGTTGGAAAAAAGAGATTTAGCAGGGCAGGCTTAGCAAAAGGCCTGATCGACACTTCATTTAGTAGCTAAAACATTTGGGTTCAATGCTGATGCAGAGCCAATAATTAAGCTATCAAGAACTTACTGCTTAGCCTCTGTTCTAGAAAAACCATCACCAGAGGAGACCCCATTGAGTCAAGCTATTGCCCTATTGCCACTGCTGAGAACTCCTATCAGTATTGTGCTTCCAAATTGAGCTCATAATCCACCTGCAGCACCTGTTCCATGTGATCAGCAGACTGGACCCTGTAGCGCAAAAAATCTTCATCCTTTAACCCGTGCTTTATTGTTCTGCAGAATTATGGAGAACTTCAATTGCTCCAATCTTCTTTTTTTCAATTTATGTGATTGTCATTTATTAACATTAATATTTTCAATTTGTTCTTTATATATATATATTTTGTTTTTAAATAGATAAACGCTTTTTACCGGAGGTATGAACCGGAGTACATTCAGCCAAGATATAGCATTTAAGCTCAACAATTAGCAAACCAGATCCACCACACTTGAACACACTTTTAGCACAAGCAATCTCGAACCAGAATCCACCTCTGTTAAATCAGCCTGCCAGCCGCACCACCTTGGACATTACCACCCCGAACGGGGATCGTGCCTAAGTGGGATTTGAACCTGGGTGGAGCCGGATACAACCATCCGTCTTAACCACTCCACCCAGACCCCATCGGCAACTTGTTTATATTGATTGAACCCATATCAGCAGATTTAATGCATCCCAAAATACAAAATGTCTATTATCATGTGAATAATGTATATGTTCTACATCTCTGTTATTGCATCTGAAATCAGTTCTTATTTACCATTTTTATAAATTCTACTTATCTTGTTCTTTGAGCTAGAAAGTCCTCTGTATAGAAGCACATGAAAATAAACAGAAGCCTCACTTGAAAATAGAGGATGGACATTGCAAAGACAAATGGACTGATAAACTTATACTAAAGAAACAATACCATCAAAATCTTTTAAGCTATAACAGGAAAGGGAAAATGACAGACACAATACACACGATTTCACCTGGGAAAACCCTTTTGGGAAAAAACCCAACACAGTAACTCTCTTTGCTATTTGCCTATTTCATTATCTCAACTATTTACAATAACATATACCAAAATTCTGCTTTACTGTAAAGCATGGGCAAATATTTGTAGGCACATCATTAGAAAACCGTCCAAGTGGTTTTATAATACAATGGGTATCAAACCATATGCTATATAAACATGGGCTGAAACCACCAAAGAACAAAAACGCATACAGACCCAAAATTCCCAAAAGCCCATCCTGCATGTACAGTCTAGATGAGTGTAAATAATGAAAAGTATACAAAACATTTCCAATACATTGTGTGACTTACTGCCTCTGCTAATTTTGTCCATTGACAGAATTCCAGGATAACAGTTTTTAGCACCTATTGTGGGGCATGGAGTAAAGATTACTTTAAAAGTTTAAACCTTTTAAATTCTGGTTGGAGAAAACATGTTCAAAAAAGCAGACTTACTAAAAGGCCTGATTGACACTACATTTGAAGTATCTAAAAGTTCTGGGTTCATAACTGATCCAGAGCCTAGAAAAAAAATTCCAATAAAAGAGGAAACCCCATTGAGTCAAGCAATTAACCCATTGCCACTGTTGAGATCTCCTATTAGAGTTGTGTTTCCAAAAAATATCTCATAATCCATCTGCAACACCTGTTTCGTGGGTTCAGCAGATCCAGCCCCTTAGTGTACAAAATCTCATCCTTTACCCAGTGGTTGAAGAAATAAATTTCCAAATTTTTCTGGTGATGGCTCCATACGTCCTGATGAACATGTCAGTGCTTTTATTGCTGCATGTGGGATACTTGTGGTCCAATATGAATATGTTTCTATTGGAATCTTTATAGACACCTTAATTGGCACAATAGGAGAGTGGTAGACATTAATGGAATATTCCAAAAGTGTGTAGCTTTTAAGCCTGGTGATGAAGAACATGTTGTACCGACTCACCTTTCTTCTATCAAAATAGTGACAGAACCTTTGAGGGAGTTTGTGACAAAACTTAATGAGCTCTACTATACAACCCTTGCTACGTCCGAACCTAGTGATGCAAATATTCTGTGTTTCTTTACCAAAACGATGAACACAGAAATTAAGTTCTTATTCAAAGAATTCATGTGAATGATTTGGCTAATGCTCAATATCAAGCTGGGAAAATGAATAAACCTTGAACAACAGTACAGTAGCAACAGGTCAGGGAAATCTCTCTGACATTGATCAGAGTCGATTAGTTAAGCTGGTGGTTGACCCAGCCAAACCTCCTCGATCCCAACTCCTGTGTTCCACATAGATAAATAGAGGTTTGACTGGGTCTTGCGTTGCACATCAACTCGGGAAACTAAAACCTGTAAGAGAAATTAAAGGATAGTTGGAGGTGGTCAAATGCTTTTAAGAAGAAGGCCTATTCTTTTGCAACAGACATTGGAGAGAATATAGGGCTTAATGAACCAGTCAACTCCTCTATCTTCTTGACACTTCAGGAACATGTTGGCTGCATTCTAGGAGCTTGCAAATCATGAAGACCATTTCAAACTAACCACCACTTCATGAAGACGTCTGTTATGCCCCTATATCCGAGCTGGAGTGAAGATGAAAAGGTCAAACAGAGCATTGAATATTTCTGTTACATGAACTCCTACGTCCCACATGGGAAAATTGTTCCTTGTACTTCAAGAAAATTGATAAATCTCATCTATATATACTGATGTAAACTCAGAACTAAAGGACTTTTGCTATTGTAATACAGAATATACAGCTTTTTGTGGCTTTGTACTGCAGGCTTATAGCCTTATTTGATCAATAAAAAGTTGGCATTGCCTTCTCTCATTCTTCCCTTGTTGTTCCACTGTGTGATTTCAGAAATCAGCTACACTTGTGAATTTCTAGTCTCATTCTAATCATTTGAATGCAGTTGTGGATGTCAATCAGTCCCTTTTGTGCTCATTTTGATGAAATTGGAGGCATTCTAGTCCTCTTGTAAGCTGATATTCATTCTTTTACCTCTGTTACAGTAAGTTTATGGGAGTTGTGTGGTCAAATCAGTCTTTTGAGGTCTCATTTGTGCTAGTTGGAGCAAGTAAAAGCATCCACTAAACATTTGGTGTATCACCACAGTTAATTTTAGTTGTTTTTCTACTCTTTTCTTGCCAAAAAGCATAGTTGCAGCCATAGATAAACTCGTAGCAAGCAGTAGTTAGTCTGTGAACTGATCCTATATCAGTTGCATTTTAGTTTAGAAAGGAGCCGGCCTTTCTCCGGAGGTTCTTCTCAAGAAGCCAAGGTCCCAGTTGACTTGGAGAAGATCCCATTGTTACGGTGAATCAACTATAAGAAAATCACGGGTGCACGATTCACATGTCAACAGTTTCTGGCACACCTCGGTGGGAACAAATCTCATCAAATTTGAAGATTGCAGCTGAAGAAAAGGTGTTGTTCTCAGTAGCTGCAGCTAATTACATACATCTTAAGAAGCACCTGGCGACTCTGAAGGCTCAGAACTCAGAATAACAATGTTTCTCAATGCCAAAAGTGCAAACAAGGTCTTCCACTAGAGGTAAGAATGTTGCTTTCTCTCAGTTGTCTTTACCTCCTCAAAGAAGAAGATATTCAAGGCTATTGTCACCTTATTCAAGAGTTTATTCTGGAAGACTATCTACAGCTGTCTCTAGTAGTTCTTCTCAGCCTAATCTAAGAACAGTCCAACCCACTTCCATGGCTGTAAGAAATCATGTTTTTGTAACTTTTGATGGAGGCAGTCCTCTAGCATTAGCTCAACATGACGATATACCAGCCTCTGCCCTCAAAAGCCTACCATTCTTCACCGGTGAAAATTCCACTACCCCGGTTGAGCACATACAAGATATAGCCAACCTATGCTTTGTTCACCATATCACACAAGAAAATGTTGTTAGGTTGCTTGCTACCTCACTTAAAGGCAAAGCTTCACAGTGGTATAGGAGTCTTCCACCCAATTCCATCCATAACTGGGACGAGTTAGGGGCTGGTTTATGTAAACAATTTGAAGATAAGAGTGATCATTTGTCCTTGGTTGAGCAACTCACTACTATCAAGAGAGCACCATATGAATACCTGGGTGATTTCAATCTTAGATTCCAAAAGACATGGGACAGAATTCCTCCATTGGTCAAGCCATCCCCAAACACTGCTTTCCTTTACTATTTGAAAGCTTTAAACAGTGACATTGTTGTTATGATCCAGTCTATGGGAGGTGCTACTCTTCCGGATGCTTATGACATTGCTATTAGGGCTGAAAATTGCCTTATACAGGCTGGTAAGATTTCTCCTAGACCACCGATGCCTTTATTCTCAGAATTACCACCAAATCAGTCTTCTGGTCAGCCAAGTTTAGCTCCCATTCCCACTGCAGCCAATCAGCAGGCCACTCCATCTACCTTTGTCAATGAATTGCAGGAGGTTAAAACTCTGTTACAGACCTTTGGGAATGAGTTAGTGAACCTTAAAAGGCAGCAGGCTCAGTTTAGTAGGCCATTTCAGACCAATAATCAGTCCTATCAGCTTACTAGACAGCCAATCCAAGCAAAGCCATTAAATGTCAATAACCCCAATACTGCAAGCTCATCCAAAGCAATAGTACCTGTCCAAAATAACCTTTTACAGGACTATGAGTGGTGTTATCCATGTGGACAATCCCATAATCAGAATGCTTGCCCTAATGGAGTGCTCAGTCAAGCGCTCATGGTTCAAAACATGGCATCTTCACCGGAACATCCAGCTGAGACTTTTACACAAGGGGAGCAGTCTCAAGAACAAAGACAAGGTGAGTCTACATTGTTGAATTGGCATGAGAACGATTTTTGTGCTTTGAATCAAACTGATATATCAAATAGAGGTAGCAATCCCATTACATTCTACACAAGAGCTAAGAAAAGAGTGTTGGAGGGTGAACCATCTCCTTCTACAGCTGGTCAAACATCATCTCAGCCATCTCTTGGGACTACAAAGGACAATACTGCTGTTAAAACACCTGAGACACAAACAAATCAGGCTGTTAAGAGTGTTAATCAGCCTCAAAATCAGTCACAGAACAGCCAACAAGAAAGAGAGAATACTGCTGTCACGAAATTGCAACCAAAGGTCAGTCATATTCCATTGCAGTATTGTGGATCAAATGAAAAGGACTAACCTTAATGTCACTATGTGGGAGGCTTTGTCCATTCCAGCTCAAAGAGATTTACTTCAAGAAGCATTAAAAAGCTTTAATCAGTCCACAAATACATCAGCCAAAGGTACGGCTGCTCCAATCAATCTATGTCAGCCCAAGGAGGAGGAAAAATCAAGTAAAACCAGTAAGCCACCTCCTTTCTATATGTCTCTGATTATTGGTGACTTTTTACGTACATAATTGCATGATTGATTCGGGTGCAAGTAGTTCATTTCATGCCTAAGAAAGTGGCTGATTTACTTGGGATTAAGTAACAAACCAGTTAGTAAGGGTGTTGTACGCCAATTGGATGGAACTGCTGTTAGGACAGTTGGGGTCATTAAGGATCTGAAATTAACCTTGCATGCTTGCCCAAGCTTCTCTATTTTGCAAGATATTTCAGTTATAGACCTTCCGCCTTACTTTGCAATTTTCTTATCAAGAGATTTTACAGCCAAGATAGGTGGTTACTTGTCTTCTAATTGGTCTCATATGTTATTTAGAACTAGGTATGGCACAAGAGTGACCATCAAGGCTGAACCGATCTCTAGGAATCATCTCGAGCCTTATACACCTAGTCCAATTCCAACCAATCTGAATTGCACTATACATGATCAAGAAGAAGATAGTGCTGGTCTTGATCCTACTACATGTGTAGAAGAGATTTTGGATGTTTGTCTTGATGAATGGGGTAATAATTTTCAGTTTGATCCTTATGAGTTTGTTGAAGAAACAGGTTTGGGAACATACTGCATACATGAGAAGAATTCAGCCATTCCAAATCTTATCAAGCCTCAAGAAGAAGCTGAAGGTGTGTGGAAAATGTTTTTTGATGGATCTAGAAGCAAAAATGGTGTAGGTGTTGGTATAATGCTTATTTCTCCCAAGGGTGAAAAATACTTCTTTGCTTTCAAATTTCAGTTTTCATGTACTAATAACGTGGCTGAGTATGAGGCATTAGTTCAGGGGCTAGAACTTGCACAGAAGAAGGGAATCAAGTTGTTGCAGGTCTTTGGTGATAGCAAGCTAATAATCAACCAAGTGAGGGAACAAAACATATCTAAGAACAGCTTACTTAAAGCTTACAAGCATAGAGTGTGGGATCTTATTGAGGACTTTGAGGCATTCGGCATCCAAGCTGTCCCGAGGGAGCAAGAACAAAGAAGCAGACAGACTTGCAGCAGTTGGGGCACAATTTGACATACCCAAAGATATCATGCAAGAGCAAGAGCAACACGTCAAGATAGTGGTAAGGTTGGTTGTTCCAGATAATCAAGTAAGTTGGCAAATCTTTGATAGTGATCAACAAATTATTCATTTTCTACAAGAGGAGGCTGATTTTTCTGCAAAAAATCAGTCCAAGTTACAAGAAACCTATGGTGACCAGATTATACAACTGAGTACTAACAAGTTACCTAAGGGTTTAATTACTTTAGAAAGCATGTTCAATTCAGATGACCAGCTGAAAGAGAAGAAGATGAACTTGGTTATCAAGGAGGAGGAATATGAACAAGTGGAGATTGCAAAGGACAAGCTCTTAAAGGTTGGAAAGGTGTGTTCTAAATCTGAAAAACAGTCCTTCATTGAGCTTTGCCAATCATTTGATGATGTCTTTGCTTGGAACTATGAAGATTTAAAAGGCTTTGACCCCAGCCTTGCACAACACACGATTGAGTTAGATCCCAATGCCAAACCAATTAGGCAAAAACAAAGGTCTATTAACCCCAAGATTGAGCCACTAATGGAGTTAACTAAACTCATAGAGGCCAATATAATCTTTCCCATCAAACATTCCTCTTGGGTGGCAAATCTAGTTCCAATTAGGAAGAAGAATGGTGAGATTAGATTATGTGTTGACTTTAGAGATCTTAATAGAGTCTCTCTCAAAGATCATTACCCTCTTCCTTCCATGGAGCAAATCCTTCAGGTGGTAGTTGGTTCAGAAAGGTTTTCATCTTGGATGGATATTTAGGGTATAATCAGATTTTGATGCAAAAATCAGACCAATATAAAACAGTCTTTACCACAAAATGGGGCATATTTGCATACAGCAAAATGCCATTCGGTCTTACCAATGCAGGTGCAACATTTCAGAGGGCAATGGATATGACCTTTAAGGGATTAATCAATGATATAGTGTTTGTGTATCTTGATGACATTATTGTGTTTTCTAAGCATGAATCAGATCACTTGGATCATCTAAACCAAGTTTTCAACAGGTGCAGGCAGTATGAGTGTCTTTGAATCCCAAAACATGTGTATTTGTTGTTAAGCAAGGTAAATTATTGGGTCATGTGGTTTCTAAGGAAGGTCTTGCAATTGATCCAAAAAGAGTAAGTGCCATATTGTCTCTTCCACTTCATAGTCACAAAAAAGGTTCCCAAAGCTTTTTAAGAAGAATCAAGTTTGTGAGAATATTTATTCCTAATCTCGCTGCTTTGTTGAGGCCACTAACAGCCATGTTGAAGAAGAATGCTGTTTTCAGCAGGACTAAGGAAGGAAAAAAGATCTTTGAAGCTATCAAACAAGCACTTGCACAAGCTCCTACGTTTGTCAATCCCAATTCTGACAAGGATTTTATTCTCTACGCCTTTGAAGGAGAAGAAAGTATATCAGCTATTCTAGTACAGCAGAATGGGGACAATTTGGAGCAGCCCATTGCTTTGTTTAGCCAAGCACTTAAAGACTATGAGCTGAGGTATAGTTTTGTTGAAAAGCAAGTGTTTGTTGTTGTTAGAGCTCTTAAAAAGTTTAGACACATGCTTTCAAATCACAAAATACAGCTGATGGTACCTCATGCAAGTATTAAGGAGTTTCTTTTGAGCAGAGATATCAATGAAAAAATAGCAGTTTGGATTAAGGTCATGGAGCATGACGTACATATCAAGATAACCAAGCTTGTGAGAGGCAAAGGGCTGTGTGAGCAACTTGCAGCGGACAAAGAGGCTGAGATAGGTGTTGTTTTAGTATTAAAAGAGGATCAATCAGCTGGGATACATGCTTCCAACAGTTGGATACAAGACATGGCAGCCTTCCTTCAAACCGGTGAGTACCCAAGAGCTTTTGATAAAACTAAAAGAAGACATTTCAGATTACAATCACTCTCTTATGTACTTGGTGATGGGATATTATTTAGAAAAATTTGAATGGTGTGCTTTTGAGATGCATTGAGAATGATCAAGTGAACAAGGTTCTTCAAGAGTTTCACGATGGTCCTTTAGGAGGACATTTTTCTCCGCGAATTACAGCTGTAAAAATAATGAGGGCAGGCTATTATTGGCCTGATTTGTTTAAAGATGCACACCAATGGGAAGAAAATACAAGAAGTGTGTGCAAAAAGTGTTCCTCTACATCCAGTTCAAGTGGATCAGCCTTTTTGCTCAATGGGGCTTGGATTTTATTTGTATGATCAATCCACCCTCAAGTGCTGGTCACAAATGAGTTCTTACAACTACATGGACTACTTTACAAGGTGGACTGAAGCAGTGTCACTAAATGCAAGCAAATGAGGCCTCAATCTTAGACTTCTTGGAAAGTATAGTAACAAGGTTTTGTGTTAGAGGCCCCCAACCATCATTTCAGACAATGCAAAGGCTTTTGCAGCCAAAACTGGCTTTTAATCCTAATCGAGCAGAATGGAACTGAAATTAGTGCTTGGGCTGTGAAGTATGGCATTTATTTGAAGACTATAAAGAACGCATCCAACTATTATAGCCCCCTCAAGGCAATGGTTTGGCTGAAAGTCAATTTGGGAAAAATAAAAATTTGATAAGATTTTCTCATGCGCCTTTTAAAAGAGAACCATGGCCACGTAGCGCCATTTGATTAAGAATCAAAGATCTTGGCACATCAAATCCTTTGAAAACACGTGGCGCCACCTCTTTGGGCTAGCCAACATATAGGAACTTCTTCCTCTGTGCCTTTTGACCAAAGCGCCACTCCAACAAGAGGGTTTCTATTGGCAATTCTTCCGAGCCATAACTCATACTTGTGTATGGAAGAGAGGCTAGGCTGCCTCTATCATTAGAATTCAACCATTATTTCAGACTGCAAATTGGAGCTTGCACATTTATTTGAAGCTAGAGATGCTTGAGTCAACCACTAAAAAATGACCCACTAACAGTCAAACTAAAAACAGGTTGGCTGAACTTATGGAGCTGGAAGAGACAAGAAATCAAGACCAACAAGACTCTTGAGGCTCATCGAACACAAGTAAAGAGGTTTTTTTATAAGAGAACAATAGATAGAAGCTTCAAGGAAGGAGACTTAGTGCTAAAATGGGATGAAGATAGAGCAAAACCAGGGAGACACACCAAATTTGATGCAATTTGGAGTGGTCCCTACATCATCACAAGCTGCAAAGAGGCTAACGCATTTCAGTTGTCCAAGTTGGATGGAAAAGAACTACCTATCCCAGTCAATGGGATAAACCTTCAAAGCTTGCCTTTGAGGCCTTTTTCCAGGTCACGTACATATTAGTTTAGGTTTTTCATTCCTCTAAGTATTGTTTGCACATTGTTTTAGGATAGTCACACTTTTCTTTTTCTCTTAAGTGTTGTTCGCATATGGTGGTTTGCTTTGTTGGCTCTTTTGGTTTCTTTTGTTCATTTTTGAGGTATTTTCAGTATGTATCAGGCTGCTTAAGCATGTTTCAATCAGAACTAGGCATTGTTTGAGTAACCCTTTTGAGTTGGTTTCAGTACTCATAATGATTCTTATGCCCAACAGGACTTGACTAAAACTACAGGATCCATGATTAGCAGGCAATCATCCCACAGAGGTCACCAAAATGTTGACCCAGCCAAACCTCCTTGATCTCAACTCTCCATGTTCCGCATAGATAAATAGAGGTTTGACTGGGTCTTGTGGTGCACATAAATTCAGGAAACGAAACCTGTAAGAGAAATTAAAGGACAGTTGGAGGTGGTCAAATGTTTTTAAGAACGCCTATTCTTTCACAAACATTGGAGTGAATATAGGGCTTAATGAACCAGTCAACTCCTCTATCTTCTTGACACTTCAGGAACATGTTGGCTGCATTCTAGGAGCTTGCAAATCATGAAGACTATTTCAAACTAACCACCACTTCATGAAGACGTCTGTTGCACCCCTATATACTGAGCTGGAGTGAAGATGAAAAGGTCAAACAGAGCATTGAATATTTCTGTTACATGAACTCCTACGTCCCACATGGGAAAATTGTTCCTAGTACTTCAAGAAATTTGATAAATCTCATCTATATATACTGGTGTAAACTCCGAACTAAACAACTTTTGTTATTGTAATAAAGAATATACAGCTTTTTGTGGCTTTGTACAACAAGCTTATAGCATTATTTGATCAATAAAAGTTGACGTTGCCTAATCTCATTCTTCCCTTGCTGTTCCACTGTGTGACTTCAGAAATCAGCTACACTTGTGAATTTCTAGTCTCATTCTAATCATTTGAATGCAGTTGCAGACGCCAATCAGTCCCTTTTGCACTCATTTTGATGAAATTGGAGGCATTCTAGTCCTATTGTAAGCTGATGTTCATTCTTTTACCTCTGTTACAGTAAGTTTATGGGAGTTGTGTGGTCGGATCAGTCTTTTGAGGTCTCATATGTACTAGATGGGGCAAGTAAAATCATCCACTAAACATTTGGTGTATCACCACAGTTAATTTTAGTTGTTTTTCTGCTCTTTTCTTGCCAAAAAGCATAGTTGCAGCCATAGATAAACTCGTAGAAAGCAGTAGTTAGTCTGTACACTAATCCTATATCAGTTGCATTTTAGTTTAGAAAGGAGCCGATCTTTCTCTAGATGTTCTTCTCAAGAAGCCAAGGTCCCACGACTTGGAGAAGATCCCATTGTTACGGTGAATCAACTATCAATCACGGGTGCACGATTCACGTGTCAACAGTACCTAGACCTGCAACCCAGCTAGGAATAAACAACCATGCCAGTAATGCAAATTGGTATTGTTTAATTCATAATACAAACGACCATAGGTGATACTTATGCATACATTTAAAAGGCACAATAAGATTTTCAGGGAACAAATCCAAGGAGAAGAAAACACAATTTCAACCCCTATAGTTTTGTTTGGTTGGACAAGAGGATTCATAAGAACTTAGATGAGAAGAGATAGATGGATTAACTAGCCTGGCAATGGCAGTTCAGACAAGGAATTCAAGGATTAGAGATCATGCAGTTGGGCCAAATCTTGCACAAGCAAACCCTTCCATGGTTGATCCACTTCTTGTCGTCCTTAAGAGTCAGCTGATAAACAAGTCTCACTAGAAGATAAAAAGAAAGAGACTTCCATGCCTGCCCCTCCAGATGGTTATGACATTCTTCAAGACTTAGACATTCCTTAGGATTGAGAAGGTTCCCAAGCTATGTAAAACAATGTTGGATTGCCTAAAACGTCCTTAGGATTGCCTAACAATGTTGGATTGATGGATATTAATATAGTTGATGATAAACTCATACCATTTCATATATCTCTATTGGTCAATTGCTTCTGTTTTAAGTTTTTAACAGTTGAATCCTAGAATACGGAGCTTCAGATAACATTCTCTCCTGCAAGGTCATTAAAATCTAATGCCTAACTTGCACCAAAACTCTCAATGTCTGCTATTCAACAGATTCAAGACCCCAACTAGTAGGTCTGTTAAGGATATTTTGGCAGCCCTAGCAGTCCATCCTTAAAGAAAGATTAAGATGGCAATTTTGGTAGCTGAAGTTCCCGATTCTAATAGTTTGCTCCTAAGACGGCATTTGGCACTCAGATGGAGGAATTATCTCCTTAAAATGGAGCTAACAATCAAATAAAGTGTTTAAAAACCCAATCCCAAAAAATGACAGACCGTGGTCAACCCAAGGACCCAAATGGTAACATCCTCTATGCAGAAACTGGGCCAGGCTCATATTTTCTGTTATCTCCTCAAAGACTGAATGAGAATCTAAACAGAATGTCTTTTATTTTAATTTAGAAGAATGGGAGTTTTCAGTGGATCCATCAACCTTGGGACACAAATGGGGCCTTGGTCTGAGGGTGTGTTATTGCACACACTTTTCGGGTCTCTTAAGGTGACGGCCTTGAAACAGGGAGCAAGACCAGCAGTTTACCGGATGAGATTTAAACCTAGGTCATCATCATAGTAACACTCCACCTTTACCACCCAGTCATGCCTGCTGGACAAAAACATCACTGATATCATTATCAAGACCTGAACCACAATGTTTAGCTCTATACTTGTTATTTTAGTAAGACTTACAAATGACTCTACATAATATTATAGATGCATGGATTAAAAGGTCAATGCTCATTATAGATGGAAAACATCTGCTTTTTAACTTGAATATAAATGACTACACAGAGTTGTGACGGGATAACCAAATCAGTTATTTGATTGTATTGATCTGTATTTGAACTTTACTGAGATCATCTTTCCTTAATGGGTTTGAGGCTCTACCTTCTATGCAAAGTGACATGCTGAGAAAATGTGATTGGAATTTCATTATCTGGTACTATTTATTTCATATATTGAATTGGAATTAAAAGCAAACTGCTTTAAGTTAACTTTTATGAGGTCTCGTGCATTTAACACATGTCACAAACTTATTGAACCTCAAGTCAGGATGGACTTCTCATCATGCATTGTTTATGGTGCAGGGGCTGGAGAGTTTATTTGCAGAATGAATATGGGACATCAGAAGATGCTCTTGACTTCATGATACATATGTAATGGCTTTTTTAGTTCAAGCTATTCTTTTAGGTTGTTGAGTTGGTATGGATGGTGTCTCGAGACTAATTTCCAATGATTGCGATTTTTATATTGATTGAAAATACATTTCTTGCTGGAAATTCAAATATAAAACTTGGATGTTTAGTTTCTTGCATGTTGATGGTTGTCTACTACGTTGAATACTATCAAGGAACATATAGATATATCAAGCTGACATACCAGAGAACTAATGCAAGAATACTATGGGTTAAATTGAAAGACCTCATATACGTATGGGTTAAAGGATAAATATGAAAGCAAAGTGAAGGATTTATCCAAAAATGCCAACTATAGAAGGTTTAGAGCACGTGTATATAGAAGAGGATATGGCTTCATACCATCCTCTCCAAGGAATTGGGCAAATGAAGAAACTAAGGCCATATGCTATTGGAAAGACTAAGCATTATTGCCAGAGTTAATGAAATCCTCTTGTTCTAGCCATATATGTCTGTGGGAGACCAAGAGAGTTCCTATAACATATTTACATACAAGAAAATTGGAACAACAGTTTTCTTTTAATTTTCTCTTGTTTCAATTCTGTTCTGTCTTTGATATTTCAGTGATACTAAAGTAGGAGTTCAGTTATTTTGGGTGACATTTATGTTATGGGCCTGAAAATAAAAAATATTGAAAATGATCCTTGAAATTTTGAATGGATTCATAAGGTTCTAGATGAAGTGTCTGGTCAGAAATAGGCTTTAAGAAAATATTTGAAGAATGATCCAAAAATGTCATTATCTTGTTTTATCTTAGAATTATTGTCTCAAGATATCCATAGTTTAGTTCACTTGTAGGGAAGGAGCACATGGGTTTTTGAAATGGATGACTGCCTAGGTGATTAGGGGATACTAATTAGCTTAGGATCATGGATCAAATTAGATCTCAATAGACTTCTTACCTAGCTCTGGCACCCGAGGTTTAAGGCTGTGTAATGTCCCTTTTTGGGCTGAAAATGGAGAAAAAGGGTTTACCGGCTATCACCACAAGATCTGATCTGAAAATACCATCAAACACACACACAACAAACTGAAAATAGCTGAGAATATCCTAGAATGATCAACCAATACGTCTCCTAGGGCAGCAAACTGCCTATGAGATTTGAATCCACTTTTCACTATGTAAATCAATGTAGAATGCCACAAAATAATTTATCTTAGCACTTTGAAGCAATAAGAGTAAAACCAACAATAAACCACTTTGAAGCACTTTGGAAACCCTTGTATGGGATTCCCCTCAAGCTTGAGGAGTTTTCATTCCTCAATCTTCCAACAATGGAGGTTTTTGTCCCCAAAGTTGAACCACACTAAAGGTTTCGTCTTTAGCGGAGAGTAGGGCACACTATGCACAACCCAAGATATAAATCTTTAGAATAAACATGCATAACCTTTTCAAATGATCCTTCATGTCTTTATATATCTTCAAGTGGCGCCAACATCAAAATAGAAGCCCAAAGCATAAGTTGACGTTTAAGTAATTCTATTTCTTCATTAACCTCTATGTAGGCTCTCCAATCAAGGCTGACCCATAAGAATTAGAAGTCTTTGAACCAAATAAGAGGCCTTCATGCCTAACTCGCCATTAAAAGTATTTTAAAAATACTTTTACGCCATTACATCAAGTAGAATTCATCATCCATTGAGCCAATATTGACTCAAACAAAGACAGTGGGAACGAGAAGAAATATGAATGCAATTCTTATTATGTCCCATTTAGGGGACATTACAATCCTCCCCACTCAAAATTTCTTGTCCTCAAGCAATTGCAAGTGCCCCGGATTCCAAATAAATCTCAGCTTAGCCTTTGGCTTCTTGTATGTACATACACATGAAACAAACTCATTAAAGAAAACCAGGGGTTTCAACATCCTTGCTTCCTCATATCTCATGGACATGATGACAAGTCTTCTTTCTTTCCTGTCAACAATTTTGCAAACTTTCCCCAAGGGATGAATTCTCATATTTTCCTTTTGGCTGTACCAAACATAGCTGTACCCATGCATTTCTCTTTTGGAAATCACGATGTTAGCGGTTGGAAACCTTATTACAGCTGATAGCAACATGAAGAAGGGGCTGGAAATGTTTATGAAAGTCACATAGAAGCTTAGGACAACATGCTTGAATGCCCAAAATTCAGTATTCTTACTACTTCCATTCATATCAACAACTTCCAGCTGAGATACGATATTCGAAACTAATAGATAGCACACAAAATTTGTGAACTCAAGAGTATGCTTATCATTTTTCCCTTTTGATGCATCCTCAATTCCTTCTATGGCTGATATATGTACAACTGCAAATTCATCATAATCGCTTCCTTTTTCTACATTTCTTCTGGTTCTTTTATGGATCCAAGGGTTAGTAATACATACATCGAAAAATCAGAATTACAATTCTTACCTTGATGACCCAAACATAACAATTGCATGGCATAAAAAATGACGCAAACAATCTCGTCTATGAAGACGATCATATTGCTTGTCTTCCCCATAAGGTTCCTTTGATCTTTCCCTCATCCTGACACTCATAATGATAAAATTATCAGCAATACTGATTTTCAAATCAGAAGTTTCTCCTTTTGCAATACTCACAAAAACACCCATATCCCATATGTGGAAACAAATTTGAAATTGAATCAAAGATGTGCTTCTCACCTCATCATTCCTTAGACTATGAGATGCATGATAATATCTATACAACAATGATATAGGAGATGAAAATGATCCTATATTGATTGCCAACAATGCTGTAAACTGAAAACCAACACTTTCCATGACTGAATCCACCTGTATGCTTACAAGTGTGCCACTGTGCAAGTTGGAAGTGCGTATGACAGCAGTGTTATGATTAAAATTAATGAAGCCATTATGTAAAAACATATCATCCTTGGTTTCTCCTTTACACACCCGAAAATGGTAGATCTCTCTGCACTGCAATTCCAACAAAACCATGTTATGTTAAATCCAAACATTATGATCAACAAGAAGATGATTTTTACTATGCTTACCATCTTTCCATATCAAACACCTCATTGCCCTTGCAATGATGAATGAGGTGAGAAGGGACCAATCCTTGATGGTTGAAAATGCTTTGGAAATTTGGAAACTATCTCCTCTCATGGCTGTCCTCTTATTGATGACAACAAGCATATTGTAGGGCAAACTGAAATAGTTGATAACAGCAAGCTCAAAATCCCAAAAATCAATTTTGGAAACCTTCACAATCATACCTTCTTGGCTATGGGCGGCAAGATTGAACCCTATTGGTTCAAGTCTCAACATAGAGCACATAAATTCGACTTCTATCTTTGGAATATTTCCTCCAGGATCATGTGCAAGCCTTAAAATCTGAAGATACTAAAGAAGAGATGGCTGTCTAGAAATGGTGATTTGCTTACCATAAGCTGTCCCCTCATCTTCAAAATCGCTCCTCATCATGTTGGCTATAGCAGTGGGTGGAATTCCTTTTGTCATGCCCATATTTTCCTTATGTTCTTCAAGGATCAATCCTGAATTATTTCCTTCCCATTGGTATAAGACAACAAAGTAACTAGCAAGAATAGCTTCAATGTTAGAAACTCTATTCTTCAACATATTATCAAGATCCCATACCCTTATGCACACACAAATCTGAATTTGCATCAAGAGGTCTACATGCCTTATGTTGCAAGTTACATCCATCACTCTAGCATGCTTTCCATAATGACCCATATCTTGATGTGACATAAATGGAAAACAAATCTGAAGTACACCTATACCTTTTGACACAAATCTGAAAATGCTTGAGCATGGAGCATTGAATATGGAGAATGATCATCATACGTTTGGCTGCCATGAAAATCCAACTTATAGGGAATGCTTGGAAGAGCCTCTTCCCATATGATTTTCTTCATCTTCCCGCCATTGTTGGAATAGCCCTCATGTTGACCAAAATAGTGTAGTAACCTAGTGTGATGCAAAATGCTCATGTTATGATCATGAAATAAATCAAGTGGCTTACCCTCAACTGCTGTTCTGGAATTTACAGCAGGCTTAAAATCCACACGAGTGTCTGGTGAGGTTCCTTCCTCATCAACCTTCTGCTGATATGATTTTTCCTCTTCAATTAGGGGCTGACTTGTTTTGTCTTCATGCTCTAAAATGACAATGGGATTACCTTCTTCCACTGCATCCTCTTTGCTCTTATGCCAATATGATTTCTTCTCAACATTTAGCCACACGTACCAATTAAAAACCAATGAAACATCATTAAATATTAAGGAACTTTTACCTTGGGACTCATGCTCCATGATTTCCCTTTCCCTTCTAGGCTCATGCTTCAGACTTTCATCACACCTTGGTGCCTTAACACTGCTGTTCTGAAAATCAGTCAAGAGCTCTACTTTGGCAATGGTGATGGGGGCTTCTAGGGCTTCAATGGGTTGTTCCCTCTCAATGCCCAACAACTTTGGTTGTTCTTCTTCCTTCTTTGACTCGAGCTCCACGATTTTTCCTTTGTCAACTTGTACTGTGGGTTCCTCTATGGGCTGTTTCTTCTCCATTACTTGCAGCCCAAGTTTTTCTTCTTGTGTAGTTTGTGACCTAGGCTTGGGCCTTGATCTTCCCTTGCTTCCTCACATGAACTCAGAAAATGACATGGCATTACGAATCTTCTCCGGAAGGGCCATATATTCCTCATACCATGTAGCAATTTTGTCCACTTTGGATGGCTGAGTATTATTGTCTTCCTTTGAAGAGTTTTTTCCACCATTCGGATTTTAAGGGTATGGATCATCTAACCCATTGTATTGGCCAATATTTCTTGCCCTAGGGCAAACTTTTCGAGTCTAGCATCACCGAAAGTTCTATCCGCCATTTGATCTTCTTGCAAGGAAACCCTCAGGCTAGGAAGGCCGAAGCTCTGATACCACTGTAATGCCCCTTTTTGGGTTGAAAGTGGAGAAAAAGGGTTTACTGGCTATCACCACAAGATCTAATATGAAAATACCTTTAAGCACACACACAACAAACTGAAAATAGTTGTGAATATCTTAGAATGACCAACCAATACAAAATCTGTAGTCTCCCAGGGCAGCGAATTGCCTATGAGATTCGAATCCACTTTTCACAATATAAATCAATGTAGAATGCCATGAAATATTTATCTTAGCCACGCCAATATTTATGCATCACAAATACATCAATTATTGAAGAAATATCGGATAAACACTACTAGAATTAAATATTTATGACAACAGCAGTTGAGCCCAAACTGAGGGCTAGAAAAAAATAACAAATCCTCACATAAATTCTCCAAAGTTTAGATTACGGTGTTATAAATTATGCCGAACAAGAATATCAAACCAAAATAGTGAAATCTGCCCTAGAACATACAAAAGCCTCCCCCACGAAAGTCGCCTAGGGTAAGAAGGGGGAAAAACCAGCAATAAACCACTTTGAAGCACTTTGGAAACCCCTGTATGGGATTCCCCTCAAGCTTGAGGAGTTTTCGTTCTTCATTCTTCCAACAATGGAGGTTTTCATCCCCAAAGCTGAGCCACACTAAAGGTTTCGTTTTTAGTGGAGAGTAGGGCACATTGTGCACAACCCAAGACATAAATCTTTAGAATAAACATGCATAACCTTTCCAAATGAACCTTCATGTCTTTTATATATCCTCAAGTGGCACCAACATCAAAATAGAAGCCCGAAGCATAGGCCGACCTTTAAGTAATTCTACTTCTTCATTAACCTCTATTTAGGCTCTCCAATTAGGGGCCGACCCATAAGGATTAGAAGTCTTTGAACCAAATATGAGGCCTTCATGCCCAACTCGCCATTAAAAGTATTTAAAAATACTTTTACGCCATTACATCAAGTAGAATTCATCATCCATTGAGCCAATATTGACTCAAACAAAGACATAATGGGAACTAGAAGAAATATGAATGCAATTCTCATTGTCCCATTTAGGGGACATTACAGGCTGAAATGTCCTTGGTTGAGTCCTAATTGTAAGGAGGTACGCCCAAGTTTGAATGTAATACCCACATGTAGAGGTTTTCTATTTGGTTCCATAAGTTCAAACCATATTTCTGCAGTCTTATGGAGGAACAAATTTCAAGAAGTCCATGGGCTGGAGATTCTTAATTGGGAAGAATTCGAAACAGCTTTCTTGGAGATATTTGACACAAACAATTGCCACCAAGAAGTAATCAATCATCTCTTCGAATTTATGAAATTAGTATCAATTTGTTATTAAGAATATGTATTGAGCTAAAGATAGGAAACAAGAAATAAAACCATAAATGGGCCCAAAGGATCAAGCAAGCCAAAAAGAGTTAAATGGTCCCACAAGATTAACCGGGCCCATAGATTAACTTGGAATCAAAGAAGTAACCGATGCAGAATTAACATGTTTGAGGGGCATGGAAGCCTCAACTCTTGGGTCCACAGGAGTTAGCCATAGGTACCCACGAATTCAAACTTTTGCATGACCTTTTGTACAAGGGACATGGGTAAATGGAGAGATGTAAAGGCAATATGAAATGAGAAAGACAACATTTCCAAATGATGAATGACATCAGTTATTGTTGAGATTTTCTTGATGAACAACATAGAAGTTGTTCAAGGTTTTGTCTAGAAAAGTTTCGAGAAAATGCTTTCCTGTCAAAATATTTGATCAAAAAATCAGTTATTGTGCCCAAAAAGGAGACCTTTTAGAGCTAGTTAAGAAAGGAAAGCTAAACATCAAATGCACATATAAATACACATAATTAAAAGTGTAATTTCCACTTCAATTATTGTTCATCTCTCTCCATAGAAGTGGGCCCTAGCTGCAGAAATTAAGGAGTTTGGAGACATATTTCTGTGTATGTTTGAGACATAAATTTCACCTTTATTTCTGCATAGCAAGTAGTGTTCTTATTGCCTTATATTCTAAGTCTAACCCATTTCATGCCAATATTATGCCATAAATCTGCAATGATTAATGAAAACAGATTTATTTATGACAAGATTGCATGCACGAGCCTTAGATTGTATTCATTATAGGGAAGTATAGCCTCTTTGTCAGCACCCTCCTGAGCTAATTGGGGATTTCGATTATAATATCTTTATCACGTGAGAGCAACTTGATGGTTTGTAAGGTAATTGGGATTACCACTTGATGGTTCAGAAGGTACCTGTTGTTGGAATGTTGGGTGGGTAGATTGCAGGTATTTGGGTTCAAATTGTGGAGCAGTTCAATTTCCTTTAGGCATGGCAGTGGATTTTCAACCACTCAATTAAATACTTGGATAGGATAAATATAATAGAGTTGGTTAGATCTATAAATTAGTGAGCTTAATGTTTAATATGATGTTGATAGTTAACATTCTATGATTCTTGTCGAGGATTGCCATGATAGTGTTGGCAATGATGATACTCCAATATTCACCTTGAGAGATTAGTTGATCCGGAGGATACCCACAAGTCATATGGTCTGCACAATCTCCAAAATTGTTTGTGTACAGAAGATCTCGTCGCGAGCTTTCCAAAACCTTTTGAACGGAGTAAAACGGACGTCGTGTAATGTCCCCTTCTAGGACAAGTTAGGAAATAAAATAAATCTGATCACACCCTGCTGGAAAATAATTAATTTTCAAATCCCAACTGCTGCAACTTTCCAAAATTCATATCTTTGGCTAGGCAAGTCCAAATGAGCTGAAATTTTAGATATTGGGCCCACAAAAATATGAAGAATAATATGCAAAGATCAGATTTTGCACAGCCAACACAAAACCCTAATTTTTCCCTAAAAAGTAGTTCGCCCAACACATTAGGGCATCATATCAACCCCCAAAAATTATAAAATTACTTCCTCCTTATTTCTCCCAATTAATTAACTAAATTGATCCTAGGAAGATTAGATCTTCATAGTCCGACCTCAAATAACCCAATGTTGGCAATAATACAACCCAAAATGGGATTGGAGTATGCCAAAGTGGTGGGTTAGATGAGAGAACTAATTAGAACTCTAATAACATCCAAATTTAATTTTTAGTAGTAGTTAATTAATTAATAAATCACCCAGAACAACTGAAACTTTAAAAATTAATATCTCACAAAATACTTGGAGTTTTGGCATGAAACAAATTGCACAATAAAGTAGAAATCATGAGCTTTCAAATGAACTAAAAAACTGAATTTTCTGAACACTGTAACCCACTCAAATCTGCCCCTAAAATCTGAAAACCGGTCGCTAGGGTTAGGGAAAATTAATTAAATAATTTCCAGCTCTTTCCTAGCCTCCAAACACACCAAAATATTAGCCCCTTGCTCTAAAATAATTAATAACACATGGAAAATTTCAGATCTAGCATTTATGGCATCAAAACATGATCAAATCATCACCAATCCAAGTCGCTATGGTAGAAATAATTGCAGCAATAACAACAGAAATAAAAGGAGCAATACCAATGATTTTCACACTCCAAACTTGGCGCCAAAATCTGAAATAACTCGAGCAATAATGACAGATCTGAAATTTACTTGAGAGTCTTCAACAATGAATCCAAATGAAGCTTATAATGAGAGAGAGCACAATGCAAGAACTAGGGCATACATCCCAATACTCCAAGCATGGAGTGAAATCAAATGATCAACCAACATAACCCCACTAGAGGAAATGCGACCTCCTTTTATAGAGTTAAGGGGTGCAATATCCAATGACCGACCTTTTCCCTTTTGGAGGGAAAACATACTCTCATTATAAAATAAAGTTTTTAATAAACTAAGACTATGTGCACTTTATTATTTTTAATTAAATAATAAAAACAACTAACCTATGTGCACATTAAAATAACTAAAGAGACTCCAACTTGTAGCACTAGGCATGCCAAGGGGTTACAAAATAGACAAAAGAAATCTTTGGATCATCTTCAAGCTCAATCCTCAAGCCCATTGGAAGAGAGAATGGGTCGAGGGTCTTCAAGTCTTCAATTTCAAAAATGTCCCAAGAAAGGGACATTACACGTCGTATGTAGAAGATATGGCCCACTGAAATTTCTCTCCTATTGGCAAAAATAAAACAATAGGTTGCACAGAGTTGATGTGGCATGATGTGAGTGTGACAAGTGGATGAATGTGGCGATGACAAAAAAAATGGTTTTAGCTTCCGGTCTTCGACGATCGATGTGGGGCCCACATGATGTGCTGGTTGGGGCCCAACAACCGGTGGGGTCCACTTTTTAAGAGAGGGACCCTGCCACCTTTCTTCACATTGCATTGTATGGGTTTTTCCTATAAACCCATTTCAAGACTAATTTTTCAAGGTCAAGTTACATTGTTAAACCAGCTCGGTGGTCAAGTCACCTACAACCATCAGTGAGTCCTAGGCGGATTCGAATGGCGAGCTCACTGAGCCACCCTCACTAACCAATGCCAAGTCACATCGGACGGTGAGTTCATAGCAGTTGGAACCAACAAATAGCCAGCTCACCAACTAACCGCCGAGTTATGTGCCCAGTTCAGTGAGCTAACCAATGCAACCAACCACCGAACCAAGGCGAGCCAATTGCCGAGCCTGTTGGGCTTTCAAACAAAACCTTGCCAAATCGTGGCCGCAATCACGATTAACTCTCTACTAGCAAGGCTTTAAAAAGCCTTAGACTATCTTTCTACCTGCTACATGTGGGACATTATCCCTTGGGCAAAGCGCGTCGTGAGGTAAAACGATGGGACGTGGGGAGTGGGGATTGAACCCACGACCCCATTATGCAAGTATGAAGCCCCCACCATTAGGCCACACGACCTACATGCTAAAATTAGCAAAGGATAATGATATCATCCCTTATCTTTGGGATAAATAAGCCCAACAAATAGTGTGAAGGAGGAGGACTTGAACTGTGAACCTTTTAGGCAAAAAGATAAGCCTTTTACTAATATACCATGGGTGCCTAAACATTACAAAAGGCATTATTTTGTGTTGGGAGGAGGTAATTTTTAATGTTATTGGCCCAATTTTGGAGAGATAGATAAATTGGAGAGTGTGATTACAGGAAGCGTTTGGAGATTTAATCTAAAGGATTTCTAGAGCTTGTACAAAGGTTTTTAGTAGACCAAGATAATGTTGTGATGAATTTGTAATTGTAAAAGGTGAATTTTCATCATAATAGAGTGGTTAGGAAATTTTTCCTAGACCTGAGAGACGTAGCCCAAATCGAGTGAACTCCATTAACAAGTGGTTTGCATTATTATTTTGCATTTTTCTCCTTTTGCTGCTACTTTTTTATCAGTTTAATTATTGATTTTGAAGTTTTAAATCCAATTTTAATCATTTTATGGGAAATCGAAACTACTTTATTAAGTATCCAAAAAATGGGAATTTGATAAGTGAATGTTTCCTGATCAAATTGGGAATTCATAATTTAGATTTAATACTGATTTCATTAAATTGAGCCAATTTTTACGAGATTTCAAAAAATTGAGACTAAATTAATAAAGAATCATGTTAGAAAATGGAGAAAATCGAACAATTTGGTATAAACACCCCATTTTCAGATCAAGTTTGGTATCAGAGCTGGTTTTCTATTTTTAACACCTTTCCACTTTGAATTGAGTTATTTTTCCATTGTTCAATTGTAGTTTGGAAGTGTAGGTTTCTTGGTTGCAAAAGTTCAACCATGGGAAAAGCTCTGAAGAGAGAGACTTCAAGAGATAGAAGAGATAAACTAGTAGATTCACGAGGAAAACTTTGAGTTGAGGAAAATGTGGCTTCTCTTGGAAGAGGAGAAGCAAGATCTGCAAGATAGATTGATGTCTCATGGATAATTTCTCATGGGAATCATTGCAAAATTGCAACATGAGTTGCAAGCCAAGGAAGAAATCTTGGCAAAATACTAGATTGGTGAAGAAGTGGAGGAGAAAGAATATTCCACTACAAAACAACCCTCTACCATAGATGCACAAACTACTAAGGTATGCATTGTAAGTGATTCACCATGTTATATTTCGTCCCATCAAAATGTAAATCCTTCTTTTGGTGAATTCGAGAAACATACTCGGGGTATAGGCTTCAATGTTACTAACCAAGATGGGTTTTGATGGAAAGGGCCTTGGTATCAATGGCCAAGGAATTGCTAATCCCATATAGGTTGAGGAAATACCTCATTATGCATAGGTTTGAGATATGGTAGTGGTAAAGGAGAGATTGGAGAATGCTCCAAAACAATTGAAGCAAGGAAAACTTCAGAGCCCAAGCCAGTAGATTTAAAAAAATAACCCATGCAAGGTAATGGAAAAGATATTTTTTTGTCAATACTAATGAGAATGTGGTTTCGTCTTAATAATGGGTAGGTCTCTCATAAGAATTGTGAGAGTGAGTGCAAGTTGAAATCAAAGAAGGAACCTTCCAATCATGGAAAAAAGCATTCAAAAGGGGTGCAAGACATCTCCAAAGCAAAGATGAAAATTCCAAAAGAGGAGATAACATATTATTCCCCTCGTCATACTTGCAAAAATGATAGTCCTAAAAGGTATGGACAACATAAATACTCCAACATTTACTTTGATTATGCAAAGAATGGTCAGGTAACACATAATTTATGGTACACATTTCCATGTACTTTTTGTGGATTAAATAACCATGTGTGGCCATGTGTTGGAAGAGGAAATCCTTAGAAATGAAGATTAATAAAGACCACTCTCCAAAACAAGATGTGGAGAATGGCAAGAATTATTACACTCATTGTAAAATGAGTAGACATTGGATTGAAAAATGTTGGAACCTTCATCCATAGCTTCGTTTGAATACCAGCAAGAAGAAAGTGGCACAAACACCAACAGTACAATCCTATCAAGAAAACCACCTATCAACGAAGAACCCAATAAAAAGGAACAACCCAAAGAGGAGCATCCATCAGAATGGGTCAGTAAGAAAGTACTTGCCTTCATGGATAATATATTTGCATAGATGAAATTTATTTAGCATGCCTATTATTGCACCTCCAATTCATTTGTTTTTGGGTTTCTAATTAAGCATATAAAGGAAACTAACCTTAGTCATTTGAGTTTTGAGTAAATGTTGGAGGTAGAATATGGAGCAACCATTCATTTGAGAAGCATATTGTATGAGTAGCTGATTATAAAAGTTGTATCATTTTATTCTCATATGCATGTTAACATTAAAATTAGCATGATTTCTTACCACTTCTTGCAACATTTGACAAGATGGGTAAAGAGGTTCTCCAAATTAGTGTTTGAGGTATAACGAGGACGCTATTTTATGAATGTACGTTGACATTCTTTTCCTTCCATTTGAAAATGTACTTTTAATACATGTGCAATTTCTTGTATGCACATTTGTAAGACCCCAATTTGAGACAATGTTTGTAAATGGAAGAGTATCCAAAATCCATGTATGTTATTATTTGATTATAAGATCCCATTGAAGGTAAAATGGTACAAGTGGATTTCAATGAAAGAGAAAGGATGCTAACATACATTTATAAAGCAACTGCTTATTATTACAATGTATTGTTTTTCCTTTACTTGATAATATTATACAACAAGGAGAATATAAGCATTCTTTTATGAAAGAACTTCATTCTAGCCTACAAGCAGTACAGAGGCTAAGAAAAACCGCCAGAAAAATACCAAGACACTATGACTGCAAGAAGGTCAATTGATAGAGATAGGAGGGAGTTGTGAAACTCTCTTCATCACCTGGGTTTGCAAGTTCCAGTTTGGGATAGTTAGTCTATGAGAACTGAGAAAACAAAGTACTTCAATACATGTTGGTACATTCTGAGATACAACCCCGTGTTGGGAGAGATAGCCTTGTACCGAGAGAGATAGTTGATGATCATGAATCAAGGCGAGAAGTAAAAGTTTCTTTTGTTGATGTTTTGCTCTTGATTTACTAGATGAGGTACAAGAATAAATTATGTTTGACAGAAGAGAGTAGAAAGCCAGAAAAGAGGGAGTGTACCTTTAGTACATTTTTTGAGAATGGAAACTTTTGGTGGTCCAAAAGTTCCTCAGTGGAGAGGTGTGATCCAAAGGATACCCATAGGTCATATGGTCTACACAATCATCCGAAATTGTTTGCATATGGAAGAGCTCATCGAGATATTTTTGATGCCATTTTGAATGGAGTAAAATGGACATCATACGCAGAAGATCTAGCCCACTGAAATTTCTCTCCAACTGGCCAAAAATAAGAATAACAGGTTGCACAAAGATGATGTAGCATGATGTGAGTGTGACAAGTGGATGAATGACATGGTGACAATTGGAATAGTTTACTCATGAAAAAAATTGATTTTAGCCTCCACCTTTGACAATCGATGTGGGGCCACATGATGTGTCCTATGGGGCCTAGTAGTCGTGGGGTCACTCTTTTTCAGGAGGGGGACCCTACCACCTTTCTTCACATTGCATTGTATGGGTTTTTACTTATAAACCCATTGGAAGACCAATTTGTCATACATGTGGGACTAATCCCCATAGTTTTACCAAATACTCAGTTAATAGTCAACTCAACGAGCTGGGGACCGAGTCTTCAGAGTCACAGGTGAGCTCAAGGTCGAGTCACATGGTTAGTCCAACCGGTCAGTCACGAATGAGCTCACATATTTGAGCTCAACGGCCAAGTCACCTACAACCACATACGATAAGCTCCAACCATTGCAACCTCACTTGTACCAATGCCAAATCACAACAGACTAAGTGCCAAGCTCATATAACTTGGAACCAACCACAAACACGACTAGTCAACTCACCTACTAACCACCGGAGTTATGTCCAATTTGGTAGAGCAAAACCAACTCTGAACCAACCACTTAGCCAATAAACCAACTAAGTGTCGAGCTAAGTGGCGAGTCTTGTTGGGCTTTCACAACAAAACAAAGAAAAATTAGCGTGACCGTTAAAGCCACGTGTTAACTTATCCACCCAAGCCTTATAAAAATCCTTAGTTGTCTTCTACACGACCACATGTGGAACATTTTCCCTTGGGTATAAACATGCCCACCCAAAAAGGATAAGGACTATGGGCAGTGGGGATTGACCCTACGACCCCACGTATGCAAGTATGAAGCCAATCCCTAACCATTAGGCCATGCAGCCGAATATGCTAAAATGTAGCAAAGGATAATTTGGTATCAGTTCCCTTATGTTTGTGGATAAACAAGCCCAAATGCAGGTGTTAAGGATGGGATTCGAACCCTGGACCATTTAGGCAAAAAGATAAGCCCTTAGTTACTTATGCCACAGGTGCCTAAACATTACAAAAGGCAGGATTTTCTATTTGAAGGGGTAATTTTTAATGTTGCAGGCCCAATTTTGGAGAGACACAGCTTTTTTGGAGAGTGTAATTGCATGGAAGCCTTTGGATACAAGTTGAATCAGAAGGATTCCTAGAGCTGTGTATAGAGGTTTTTAGCAGACCAACATAGCGTTGTGATGAATTTGTAATTGTAAAAGGTGAATTTTCATCATAATAGAGTGGTTACGGGAGCTTTTTCGAGACCTGAGAGACGTAGCCCGACATCGGTGAACTCCATTAAAAATTGGTTTGCATTATTATTTTGCAGTTTCTTCTCTTTTTCTCACTATTTTTTATCAATTAAATTCTGAATTTGAAGTGTTTAAAGTCCAATTATAATCAATTTACATGGGAAATTTAGATCTACTTCATTAATTATCCGAAAAATCGGGAATCTAGTAAGTGAGCTACTATGAATGTTTTCCAAATCAAATTGGGCTTCATAATTCAAATTTAATACCAATTTCATTAAATTGAGTCAAATTTTACGAGAATTCGTAAAATTGAGACTAAATTAATTAGGAATTGGAAAATGGATAAAGACAAATAGTTTGGTATAAACACCCCATTTTCAGATCATTAGTGGAATTGCTTATGTACGTTTATCCTTGTAGTGGTTGAGTAGGATTGCATCGCATAGTCCACCATATAGATGGATATTGCATTTCAGTTTATGTAGGTACACTAAAGGTTATTTGTAACCAATTTAAATAGATGCATATACACCTTTTCTTTTTCAGTTACATGTATGCAATGTATATATATGTGTGTAACTGCAAAATTTGTATGCTGCACTCTCCTGATAACTAGGATAAATGATAATCAATTGTCTAAACAAGTAGGCTTGACCGATCATCATGTGACCTTTCAAATATATGAAAAAATGAATGCATCATATCTTACCTTGGACATAGCATTTCTACAGCACAAATTCTATTTACTATACATACATATCTAATACTTTAATACATCTAGAACATGCTGATCATTAATAAGATTCTAGTGTCCATTCATATATATTAAATGGTCCCGTGACTCATCACATTCATTTGCTGAATGATTATTTGATATGTACATTTAACTTTGTTTTATTAATATTATTTAATATTTAATACTATAAGTAGTCGTCCATCCTAGAAACCCTTCATCTTTAAAGCATGGTTCAAGTTGATTATGTTGTTTTTTTTGTATTGACATTATGAGAATATCTTGATTGAGTGTTAGTATGCTGTCGTGAATTTGGTGAGAAGATGTCATCTAATTGGAAGGAGGATGACAATTGCTGTTCTATAATTTTTCTATTCTTGTGTAGAGTTAATAAATTTATTTTGGTTACTCATAACAATTTGTAGGGTGTTTAACCATTTTTCACATGGGATGATTATATCTATACCCTATAAGAAGTTCATACATGGGTGTATAAAAAATTTTAATCTTGCACTTTAATCACCCTTTTGAGACATTTACCTAAATATGATACATCACATCGACGACACCTTGAAGAACAACACCTCAAGGTTCTTCACATAGAGATTTGTCCTCATATGAGCAATCTCGATACTCCTTATGGCATCTCATCGAGGATTGTCAAACATATCAAAGACACATAGAACATCTTGAAGCACAAGAGTGAATCTGGGTAGAAGAATGAAGAAAAGATTGTTCGATCTCTTCACCATGACATTTTTGTGAATTCCATGGCATCAACACACATTTTACAATAAATTGATGAGCATACCAACAACGCCAATTACAACAAAAAACCCAATCAACTTCAGCTTTTCACTATTCAAACACCCAAATCCCCCAGGCAGCTTCATTGCGTCCCCCTAAATAAGGTGAGCGTTCTTGTCACTTTCATGGTACTTACACTCACTTCACAATTGAGTGTAGAGCCTCCCAACATCTTAGACAAGCGGAGGAATAACCTCCTCATATACCTCATCTATAGCTGGATGATCAACTTCCTGTTCATACTCCACCCTCGCTTGTAGAAGGCATCCGCCAAGAGGTTCTTGCGAGGATCTTGGAGAAAGTGGAAGAAACCATGGTAGTAACGCATCACAAGATACACCAAAAAATATGTTAAGACCTCGGAGACATTGAAGACACCATGATAACGACACACTACAACATTCAAAAGAAAATCTACACAATCATAGAAGATGTTAGCAATGACCTTGTAAACCAATTATGATAATGACATACCACTGATACTTTTGTGTTATCATGTTCACATACTTAATTTTCAGCTTAACTTTTCACTTGTACTTCCCTTTTGGGTTTGTTCGACCATTATGCCTATAAGGTCCTTTGGTAGCTTTATTTTACTCTTTACACAGTCATAGAAGATGTTAGCAATGACCTTGTAAACCAATTATGATAATGACATACCACTGATACTTTTGTGTTATCATGTTCACATACTTAATTTTCAGCTTTACTTTTCACTTGTACTTCCCTTTTGGGTTTATTCGACCATTATGCCTATAAGGTCCTTTGGTAGCTTTATTTTACTCTTTACACGCTCTTCCCTCTAGGGTTTATCTGTCCATTGCTCCTTTTGAGTCCTTTGATAGTTTTTCTTTACTTTATTTCACTTGTATCTTTCCCTTTTGGGTTTCTCCGGCTATTGCTCTTTTAGAGAACTTTGGTAGTTTTACTTTACTTACTTCACATGTTCTCCCCTCTTGGGTTTATCCAACCACTGCTCCTTTACAATACTTTTGTAGCTTACCTTCTTTTTACATGTACTCCTTCTTGGGGTTTAGCCGACCACTGTGCCTTTATGGTCATTTGGTAATTTACTTTATTCTATTTACTTCTCCCTCTTGGGTTTATCCATCCATTGTGCCTTCTTGGTTCTTTGGTAGCTTCTTTTTTCAACTGTTTCCCCTCTTGCGTTTTATCTTAGGGATACTACTTTTTCCCCTTTGGCCTTATCTAAATCTTTGCTTGTGCCAGACCTATTGTAGGTTCACACTTCTCTCGAATGACATTACTATCTATCTTTCTTATTACTCGATGCACATTCATATGTACCCTCACATCCTATCATTTAGTCTCTTATGAAGCAAAAGCTCCCCTTTTATGGTCAACTACAACATTTCCATTATTGTATCATCTTACTTCTACAAACTACTTACAGTTTTCACTTTCCTACTCCCGCTCCCTACTTGAGGCACACGCATATCTGAGATAAGATCACACATTATTCTTGAGAGTAGGAGTAGGAGTATCTAAGCGTCTTGATTTGTAGGTTCTCCTCTATAATGGCTAAGAGCAAGCTCTCTAGTGTTGTCATCTTACATATCCAGTGTCGGCCATCCAAATCCATATGGAGGAGGAATATAAAAAAGACAAATGGAGGAATATAAAAAAGACAAAAAGAAACAAATGTTAAAAGTCAATATTAATCTTAGAAATATCAAAAGGCAATCTCAAAAGGCAAATACTCAAAATTCAATCACAAACAAAAAAGACACAATTATTGGCACACACCCTATCTTAGTTGAAAGCTCAAGCTCTACAACTGGCTTCATAGTAGAGATAAAGGTTCATTGGACAACAATAGCCCGTTAGACTAGGATAGGAGGTTTCATATCTATCATTAGTGTTGCTCGCCTCTTCCTGCAAGTACCTAATCCTTGCATTTGGTTGACGGTTCCGATGGGGTCTTTAGGAATGGGAAACATGTGGGAAGGTAGGCTCCTTTACTTTTCTTGCATTTCATAGCCTTCATGGGATATTTGTCATACTTCATTAGTTTGTCCAAGCCGAGCCTTACAAAATTGTGTTCCTAAACGTTTTGATGTTGAAAACCCTTTTTGTGATCCTAAGCCATGCCCTTTTGATTAGATGGTCCTATCTTTGCCAAGGAATTCACATGCGCCTTTGTGGCCCCTCACCCCTTTCCTTTCGCATTTACGCATCTACCAACTTTATGGATATTGCTGCTAGTTGATCGCATCCCACTTCTTTACTTTCTTTTTTGATATCTTGCTTTAGAGTTCACTCTTATGTGCTATCTTTGGCTAAATATTTGTGGGTTTAATATTGTGATACCTTGGGGAATCAACCGAGCCTTCCTCACAAATACCCCTCCTCCTATACTATAAACAACACTTTCACAATGCTTTTGTCATCCTAGTTTTGGCATTAGATAGTCGTGTTCTTCCTATGAGAAATTCTAGCACACGCTTTGATTTGATTTTGCCTCATTTATTTTCTTCTATTTAGCGCAACTTTTGTTTTCTTAGATTTTCCTATCTAGTTACATTAGGTGTCCATTTAACTTATCTATTAATCACATCTTTCATTTTATTAGACATGTTATCTGTTTACATTAGATGTCACATTTTATTGCATTACCTACGTTAATTAGTTCTTTCGTTTTTAGATATAAGTATGCTCATATTTGTGTGAATAAAAGACTAAAACAATAGATCTCATAGCATCACATTTACACTATCGAACAAAATCACATTAGGAACACAATAGATCAAAATGTTGTCATTATACAAACACACACACACACACACACAGACTTCAATTTCTACATTGCGGTACATCAAAATACATAATGGGCCACTTGCACTTCTGCAAGGAACTACATTATGGGATGTGACAACATCTCTAGCACCCCTATAAGATATAGTCAAGGATTGCACCCTAAAATGCAATTTTGAGATTCCCCTCGTGTGTCGGCCAAATCCTTGTCCAATTGCAAAATGTGTTCACTAACAACACTCTCACTCTATGCTTGCATTTATACTAGCCAAGTGTGCTCAATGCTTCTCCATCAGGGACCGTTGTGTATCTATCACCTATAACCGCATTGCGTCTATCTCAGCCCTTGTCACGATTGCAAATGAGAAAGGACCTAGATCCTCCTTACATCTCTGTAACGCCGGTGCCGCCTCTCCCACGAGCCTAAAGCTCTCACATGTCAACCAACTGATGGTGCCGCTGGATCCTGCATCGTTGCAATGTCATGATGTGCTAGGAACCTATCCAATATTTTGTGATGTGTGGCCTCAATGAGTGGCTGCCACTCTGTTTTCGTCCCTACAAGAGAAAAACAAAACTAGACCAACGTTAGTTGTGATTCCCCTTGAAATCGGCCCTACATCCTAACATGTGTATCTTTAAGTATATGACATGAAGTACACACAAATATATGTGGATACTCTGGCTGGTCATGAACATCCTCACCATCTTGCTTATCGTTGAGGAACACATCATTCTTTTCGTCTGCTTGTCAAGCCACTAGACTAAGCTCCCACCTACCTGTCTGCGCTACTAAAAGTAGGTTCTCAGCGTCGCTTGACGTGCGACCCGCACCACATATCTTGCTAAAATCTCTGTAATACGGAGGCTAATATGTCCCAAATACCCTATGTTAGATCTCCTCAGCCGCCACTCCTGCCCCCATAAACATGGTCTCTCCCGCCTCTTGCTCACGAATTGGAGCAACTACTTCTACCATTGGGTGGTCTTGTTTTAGACGCCTTACCAAAATTGTCACTAGTGCATGCCTTTGTACCTATGCTTCTCCCTATACTCCCTCGATGTTGAGGGGCCCTCCATGGTCTCAAAATTGGGACATGTAGTTTTGGTCCTTGTGCTTTCTCCCCCATGACTCTCTCACATGTCTATCCCGATATTGAGGCAAGGCCAATGACATCATTGGGCGTGGTGATGTGAATTGGGTTGTAACCCGATTGAATGAATGAGACTCCACCCACCATGAAATGTGCCCCTTGATCTCTGTCAAACCTCGAGCTTGCATGGTAGATGGCCAAGATGGCCTATGCATCTGTTGTACCTATACATGGGGTCCATACAATATCACCCCTCTGTATCGTGTTTAGCCTCGGGTATCCAAGTCGAGACCTTGCCATTGACCTTTGTGCCCATCGCTAGAATCTAGGTAATAACCCTTTTATTTGATGTAGTATGCCTGTGGGAAGATACATGGGGAAGCTCTCATATAGCCAAACATATTATAATATCATTGGCCCATTTTCCAGATGCTCTCTTGTCAGGAGGTTGTAAGTGTCATGGGCCAGCTATACCTATATGCACACACTTATGCTATATATTGTGCCATAGTTCAATGCAAAATATTTTTCATGCAACATGATGCTCAAATGTACAATGCATAAAAAATTCTGTTTAGGTGCTGAAATGTTTTGAAGGTGTCCAATTTTCCCTTGTCACTCCAAAAAGAAACCCTTATCACTCCAACTTATCACTTCCCGCCTTTCAATATACCTAAATCTATGTAGCCAAGCTGCCCAATATACCATACACCTTCCTATATACCCAAGGGTATGTGGAAGAGTAATTGTACGGAAGAGTTAGCCTCTTGATATACAAATTTTTCCTATATACCTCACCTTCCTAAATGATTCGAAAATGGGGTGTTATGAAAACTAACTCAGTTTTTCCCGTTTCCACGGATACTTAAAATTTCCTGATTTATTGGCTTTATAGCTTTGGCTACTGGCTCTGGCTACTGGCTCTATGGCTTTGGCTCTTGGCTCTACGGATCTAACTCTGGCACTTGATTTAACTCTGGCTCACGATCGGACTTTGAATATTGATGACCCTGGCTCCATAGTATGGGCTCTTTCCCTCATACGATGGACAATACATTTTCTGTAAACAAAATGTAATGTCCCTTTTCGGGTTGAAACTGAAAACAAGGAATTAGCACAAATCCCAATTGATAGTAAACTGAATTTTATGCAAGAACTAGGGCAACGACCTATTTTAGGCCCACCAAACCCTAAGCGACCAGGTTAAATTCAGATTTTTGCCTTCTCCACACACAAATTTTTAGAAATACATCAACAACATGAAACTCTTGATGAAATCATGCAAAATAATTGCTTCTACCATAAATTGCAGACTGCTGGAATTAATTAATGCTAAAAAACCGCTGAAACTTCAAAATTCCGTTGCTTCAAATACTTAGAGAAAAAATGCAAATGATAGCTCAAAATGACCATAAAAATGGAAGCTATCAAATAAAATTAAAATAATATTTTTCTAACCATCAAACCCCATTGAAAAGTGATCTCAAAATCTCCAAATGGGTAGATCAAGCAGGAAATGAATGTGGCAGTCCCAAAAGGGCATGCCCTAGCTGGAATTTGTGCCCTTGCACTAATAGAAACCCTTGCTGTTCTGAAATTCTGAATTTTGAAGCTGAAATGCGACTCCTGGATGAAGCCACCAATGCAATAGATGAGGGTTTTCATCCCCAATAGGATCCAATGAGGGTTTCCGTTCTCAATGGACGAGAGAAAGAGGCAAAGCATGCTCCAACTCCAAGAAAATATCAAGATCCCAAAAATGCATAATCTTCTCCAAGCCAAGCAAACCATGTTATATAACTCATATGAGGTGCCAAATCTCTAAAACATGATCCCCATGAGGACCAACCTCCTTGGCAGATATGTTTCTCCTTTATCTTTGAGCATAGTTGCCATATTCGTACGAATATGGTGAAAAGTCGGTTCGTTCCGTTCTTTTCTGGGATTTCGAACTTGTTGGGTAAAGTTCGACTTATTTCAAACGTATTTTCCTTTAAAAAAGTTTGGATAAAAAAATAAATTCAAAAACTATTATAGTATTACCACTTCAAACTCAAAACCTAAAAGGAACTAAAATACATGGCTCTGCATCAGTGCATTGTTCGAAGGGCTATTTCCATTGTTCGATTCAAAGCGCTATTTCCAGATGAATGAGTGTATAGGTAATACGATTACAGCTGTGCTCGCGAAATGCTAATGGAGACTTGATGCCACATGAAAAAGAATTGTTTTCGTTTTAGCGCTGACTGTGCAAACTTGACCTGACTGGGTGTGTAAAGTTGTCAAACAGCAGGCCCTGTATCTTTGCATTCAACTTGCAAGCATTATCTTTATTTTTCATGCCAGACCTGACGTGTTAGGGCTTCAAGCTCCATCAGATTTGACTTGCTTAACATCAATAACAGTTCATCCTTTATCCCTCTGGGTGTTTAAGTTTCAATATGTGGTTGCTGCTCTTTAATCCATGGTAAAATTTGAGTTAGGTTTTATTTCTATTTGGTAATAGTGTAGTGGCCTTTTCTTTTTAGTATTTAGCAAAGAGTTTAATATTTTTTGGTTTGTAACTTCATATTTAGTTTAAACATTTAATAAAATGTTAGTTTAAAGTTTAAAGTTTAAAATTTATTATTTTAGTTCTTTATGACTAAACATTATAAAGTTCTTTCATTGAGTTTTGTTACATGTAGTTTATAAAATATAATAAAATTTTCAATAAAAATATGGATAGCTATTATTTTTAATATATTCTTTAAATCTATAAAAAAATTAAACCAAACCAAACTGAATCTTTTGTAAAATTCCGAGCTTCTGAAGTTTTTCCCCATCCGAACAATCTGAACTTTTCGAACATGGTAATTATGTCTTCAAGCATGCACTTCAAAGACCAACCTCTTTATGAAAATATAAGTTTCTTTTTCTTTTCTTTTTTCCTATTCCATCTTTTTATTTTTTTATCCTTTTTGCTGACAAAAGAAATGAGTATTAAAAATAGCTTTATACTAATAATATTATTATTTTGCCCCTAAAATGGAGAATTGACCGGGCCCAACTTATAATATTATTAATTAATTTATTTTAGAAAAGAGGACATTACACAAAACCCCACGGTTCTATCTTCTAAAGAAGTCCCAGCTCCACACTCAACTTCCACAATCCCCTTCTCGATCTACAGTGTTTGACGACCTATGTCTCTGGCTACTGGCTCTTGGCTCCTGGCTCCTGACACTGGCTTGGGCTATTGGCTTTGGCTCTGGTTCTGGCTTGTGACTCACGACACTGGCTATGGGCTACTGGATTTGTCTTTGGTTCTGGCTTGTGACTCACGACACTGGCTATGGGCTACTCGGCTCTGGCTCGGGCTCTGTCAGTCTTGATGTCTTCCTAGCTCTGTAGTACAGGCCCTCAGCACGACTGACAAATCTCCTCTGTGGGATGATGACGATATATGCTCCATCAATTCGATAAGCGACTACATCAATCTACTGCGGTTTGCAGCGTCAAATGACCCGACTCGGGCTACTAACTCTGGATTTGGCTCGTGACTCACAACATTGGATACTAGCAACTGGGATTGGCTACAAGCTACTCAGTTCTGGATTTGGCTACAAATCTCCTCTGTGAGATGACAATACGCTCTGTCAATTTGACAAGTGACTCGCTTGGATACATGGGCGTCACAAACAACAATGTCGTTACAATGGGCTTTCACGGCCTCTATGACAATAATGTCATTACAATGGGCTCTCATGGCCTCTTCGACAATGTCGTTACAAAATGATGGGCTCTTTGGCTCTCGTCTTTTACAAAATGGCTCTCCTGCCGAATAATAAGTTCCATAATAATCGGGCTTTGAAATCACCGTGTCTGTAGAAGAACGGGCTATTATTCTCTTTTGCATTGCAAGGGTCAACTCACAACTCCAAAACAAAAACTATAACTCCCAAAGCTCCTCACCAACTCTCTGGGCTTCTCCTCGAATGGCTCGAGAGGCTTTGTTGTGTTACAAATGCCATTGGGTCCCTTTTTATACCTGTGTTGGGGCCCAATTTATAAGGATATTTTATTTATCCTTTGGTTTATGTTAGTACAAATCCCATACAGGGATAAGGGATATAAATACCATATTACCCGCATTCTCCAAAAAAGGCTTGGGCATATTTGTTTAAGTTTAGGGATAAAATTAAATCACTTGAAAAATGCCACCATAGCCTTGAATAGGCTTCCACTCATTTTCCATCTCACATGGGCCAATCAACCATACTCCACACTTGGCCTTTTAATAATGCCCTGACCATATCTTTATGTGGGCTTCCTCCAAAGCAGCCTTAAATAGGCTTAGGAGAATTTAAACGTGGGATTATAATCCCCTCTCCACCGTGTCTTCCACTTTATGCGCTTAGGTTAAAGCGTTGTCCTTTCATGTGGGCCACCTAGGTTCAGCACATTAGTTTTAAGCACTAAGGGATAAGTACTCCATGTGGGCTCTAGTCGTTTAAAGGCTTTGGCCACCATTTTAGTCCCACATACGTGGTATAGGATTAGAATATGGGTTTATTAATAACCCTTCCTCGTTTAGCGCTTGGTCGAGGACCGCCAATGTGCTATGATTTGACTCGGCCACGCCTTGAATATTACGTGGGCTTTGACATGTGAGGTGGCATTAAAATATGCATTTGGGCATTTAGTTTAGTGGAGTTGATCTCGGGATCGGCAGTTGCATTTGATCTCAAGCTCGGTCATGCCAATGGCATGTTTGGATGATATGTGACATGCTATTATGAAATGCGGTGAGTTGGCAAATAATATGACCCGCCAATTATATGAGCTTGATGACGTCACTAAGGTGACAAGGTGGCCGGGTACCCCTCCTAATAAAAAGTGTATCCCATTGGCTGTTAGGCCCCCAGTTGGCACATGTTGTGGGCCCCACATTCGAACATCTCGAATGTTGAAAACCGAAGGTTCAAACAGAACCTTTTTTCCATTTTCTTGCATGTCGCCACTTGTCGGCTCCACAAACGACCACTTGGTGATCTAGGGTAGTGCCACTTGTCACTGCACCTATGCCTTCTATTTTGCTAGCTGCCCCTAATCTTGCATAGACAGTATCTCCTGCGTATGACGCCCGTTTCGCTTCGTTCAAAAGGCACCATGAAGCTGCTGACGACTTCTTCTGTGTGCAACTAAATTAGGGATGAATAGGGAACGCTCGGTACGTCAAATGTCCTATGGGTCACTAAATACCCGTAGGTACATAGAAGAGTGATAGTATGTGGAAGAGAGATGTACATGAGTGCATGGTGATGCGTGAGAGTAGAGTGACATTGAAAGAAATGACACGTGAAAGGTCTCTGGTCTACCTAATGGCATTCTTGCTCACAGGGGGAAGTTCAATTGTCTTAGGCATTGCTGCCCGTTTGACACTGTGATCCCCCTTGTGCTGGATTTAAGCCGAATGATAGATCACCGGAAGAAGAAAGAGAGAAGAAGAAGAAGATGCTTTAGAGATTTTTTTAGTTTATTTTTTGTTTTGCTCAATGTCTTCTAAATTCGTAAACTTTCCATCTTTTTTCCTGAAAAACCCTAACCTTAAACTTTGAAAAACATCGTTTAGGGTTGGGGTGCATTTAATGTGTTCAAACCCCTAAACATGATTTTTAGAAAAAAGGGTGCTCGGAGGTTTGAGAAAAAGAGAATGGCGAAATTAATATGGTGTAGCGAGAAGTCATCGGTGAATGCTGAAAATTGCTTGAAAATTGTTTGAAAATTTATAAAATTATGACAAAAAAGCTGTTTTTTGCATAATATATTGAAAAAATCATGATTTTGAATAAATTGCAATTTATTCAGAGCATTTTTTTCAAAAAAATACGATTTTTGGAAAAAATCACAATTTTTTCTAATAAGCTTGTTTTGCCAAAAGATACGGTTTTTGGGCTGAATTGCCCAGCTTTTATGATGAGCGGAGATTAATTGTCAAATTTTGTAACTTTGAGTTATATATTTAAACTACATTCAATGAAAATTAGAGGTTTAAGCTATATTTAAAAAATTTAGGGTACTTTTGGGATTAGAGTTCAATTTTTCGGGTAAAAATAACGAATTCTTTAAAGTATAAGCATTAGAAAATATTAATTTTTTTAAAGAATTGGGAACGTCCCATCCAAGTCCTTGAAAAGTTTGGGATGTCACAAAATTTTTGGGGATGTGTCTCTGCATAACACTATTAAATACCTACATTAATTATACAACTAGCTACACACTTCCAAACTTAAAAACACCTGAAACCGACTATATTTCTTGAAGAACTATAGTTTGACGTTCCTTGAGGAAAATTCCACACAGTGGATTTGCTCTGATGCTCATTTTCCCTATTTTACCCTATTTTCCAATTCACAGTTAAATACAAAACCTACCTCAACCATGGTGGTCTCTTGCATGCACCACAATGTCCTCTTGCTATAAATTTTGGTTGTTCTGAAAGTAGTTAATCCAGAGCTCAAAAACTTAAATCTTTAATTGCAATGTATCAAATAGAGGGCTTGGACCACTATTTATAGACTCTAAATAAAAACAATTGATCTTTCAAAAATTACTCCTTCGATTTTGTAGAACTGCTATATCTTTGCCACCCAAAGCTCTTATTGACAAATTCGAAGAAGTGCTAACATCTTGGCATTGCAAGTTCTTTTAGGGTATTTACATTTTTTTTGTAGTTTTTAAAAAAAGTCACTTATATCTCATGTATGTGAGATCGATCTCTTGTACCCGTCTTTGCACCGTACACTTTATACCTTATTTTACCTTTTTGGGTAATACAAACCTAATTTAGCCTTTCTTTTATAGACTATCCGTGCCTGACCTAACACCTGCATACATTTTTGGGTCTTCCAAACCTAGTTTAGTCTTTTCTATATAGGCTATCTAGACCCATTTTAACACCATTTTATTACCTTTTTGGGTCTTCCAAAACTAATTTAACTTTTTCTTTAGAGGTTATCCGGACCCATCCTAACACCATTTCCCTTGAGAGTTTTCTAAATATAAATTCTTGCTTCTTCAACTAATCTACATATGCATTTTATTTTTCTTTGTAGTCTTGTATCTTTAGGGTTAACATAAGCTGCGTTTGTCCCTGCCATGGTCAAGCCAAAATTATGCACATATTCACTTTTGCAAAAAGGTAAGTTGAGGTAAGTATATTTCATTATATGATTAAACTTCTTAGTTAATTCATTGCAATCATTTACTTTGATTTTGGTACTATGTTATTTTCCAAGCACCATCTCGTGTTACACCGTGTGATGAGGGTTGGGTGAGGGATATGTATACACCTTATTTTCGCTTACTGACGTTTTCTTTTACAAGATCATTACTGTATAAATCTCCTTAAATGTACATCCTAAGGAGTGCATTTGTGATTAGGGTGGGTCGACTTTGTAGCACTTCGTGAGAGATTCATTGTTGTATTCCCTTCCTACTACCACCTTATACCACCTAACATCGCTTTCACATTAGCTTCAAGTATCTTCTAAGTTTCCATTCTCCCTTGTTGACCCTCTCCTTCTTTCTTCCTCCGCATTGCTAGCACTTAAACGTCTTGCAAAACCCCTGGTTTTGGTCAATGTCAGCGACCTAACTGATGACATCATCCAAAACTGAGTAATGCCATCTAGGGTGTAAGTATCTAACTATAGGGTTGCCATTTGTCATTTCTCAGGATATCATCAAACCATCCCCTCTACTCTCGCTCGCAAATCTATCTTAAGAAGAAGAGAGGTTTAGGGTTTTGAAGAGTTTACATCTAGGAAGACTAGTTGAAGCATATTTGGGCCATTGAAGATACTAAGAATAAGAGCTAAACTAGCAAGGTCTACCTTAGTCTTTGGAGTCCCCAATTTGAGGCTTATTTAGGTCTTCTACCTATCCATCATGGTTTAACTCACAACAATCTGTCACAAAGTGCTACTAGCTAAAGGTGGAGATTAATGGGACAAGTTAGTTGCATGTATGTATCACTAACCCTAACCTCTTTCTTCGTCCTTTGGTTGATGATTCTTTATATCATGTATTAGATAAGATAGAGTAGCATATATGTGTTCTCTTATTGCTATCTTTATATTATTGTCATTCATTCACAGTTCTTGCTTTTACCTAGTGGCACCTCTTATACAACCTTTAGACTAGATAGCTCTTGCTTACCACCTAACAATATCTTATTTTCCATAGCTCTTGTGTCAGCATTTAATGACATCTGGGATATAGTGGGGTCATATACCTTATATAGCCTTAGTGATCATGTTGTATATTTTCCTTATGGACCTATTACAACCTCCTGTGCACACGACCCTTGTCTATAGTCCCAGACCTCTTTGCGGACTTGCAATTTGTGTGTGTTGGCTCTAGAATGGTTTTCTACATTTTCCTAATTTTGAGGATCCTTCCTAGGTCATTCTCGGCTTTGTATTGGGACTCCCTCCTGTAATGTGTTGTGGCTTGTTGAAAATTTTGTTTTTATTTAACTTTGTAGCTATGGTTTTACTTATCATCTATTGATGTTCTCTTCACGTTCCCCACAATATATTTGTAGTGTTTATTGTATATGAATCGTTATCCACCTTTTGTAACTTAGTAGGTAGGCATGGGTCCACTAGAATTGCCATTTTAGATAAAAAAGCATGCATGAGAAACATATTTTAAGGTCAAAATAATTTCAAGAGATTAGGGAAGCCATAAAAACAAGTGAATATGCAATTTCAAGTTGTATTATGTCACTTTAAAATATTGAGAAAAAGGCATGAATGCAAGTGGCATGCTGCCTCAATACAAATGTCCCAGGGCATTCGTTAGGTGTGATATACGTCATGGCCATATCAGTGAATGTAATTTTTAAAATATAAAGTTTTGTATCTTAAAACTACAATTGACCCACTACAAAAAGTAAAGAGCAAAGAAAAAGGTCTATGGTTAGTTCATAAGTAACCTCAAAGTACCGCGTGTGTTCTAGAAAGGACAAATGACATTTCTTGATGTAGAAGATATGATTTGTGTTTGGTTGTAGAAGACACAATTATTAACAAACTGCCATGATGAGAAAGATTATAAATGTAGTCACGATGAATGGAATTGGGCTTCTTCTCTCCCTGTTTTTGGATAGAAACTTTTTTTTCTGTGGAAATCTTGTCTGTATATATTTAGCATTTCTATTAAATTTGGCAAATGGTCAATGATTCATGTGATGATTTTTTGAAATGAGTAACACCTGTCATCAATATTTGCATCTGCATACCATTGTTAATCATGGTGGATCTTTGTCTTTGAGCTGTACTGGAGATAGATCCCACACTTTCTGTTTCTTAGCTTAATCTATAGTTTGCAGAAGGTCTTAAGAAGACTTTCTACTTCAAGTAATTCTGGTGACTTGTTTGTCACCCTTCCCAGAATATTGGCAAAATATTCTTCTGCTCAGTCCATGCTTATGAGAAATTTCCAGAAAGATGACAATTTATTAGTAAACAGTGCCAAGTTTTTTCTTCCTACAAATTGGGGTTTGAACTGTGGGGAAAACCCTAGTTAATAGAAAGGACAAGGCTATTGATTTTATTATAATATTGTCACCATGTCATCTTTTTCAACGAGCCATTTCTTGGAGGGTAAGTCTAATAGGTTTCTTGGGTGTCTCTGAGTTAAGTTGTGATTTCTTTGGGTTGCTACTGTTATTTTTGTTCACCCTTTCTCACTTTTGGGTATAAAGTGAGGAAAAATATGAAAAGTTATATCTTAGGAGGGAAGTGGCCCCTTTCAAATGCAGAGGTAATCCCTTGATGGGATTCCCATTGCTGTTGTTGCAGACTTACGGGCTTGTTCCATTGGGCAAGAATCATTTAACTTGAAAGTGCTATAACTCAGGATAACATGTACCACCACATGCCCACAGAATCAATTGATCTCCTTTCGGATTTGTCTATCAATGAGTAAAATAAGTATACTCCATATGACCCCCATGATAAATTCATTACAATGGCTTAAAAATCACCCCATGGTTATTTCCAAGGCTTGTGAAATGGTTATAAATATTCATTATCGTACATAATTCCTTTTTTGAAAAATATAATGATAGAGTTTTCTTGTCATCATGACATATTGTTCCATCAGCAGTCATGAGGTCATATAATCATTGTATGTCATAGAATCTAATAATAGGAAAGAAAAGAGATTAAAATGATTGTAATATAACATTCTATTGGCCTTAAAATGGAACCCTCATGCTCAAATTGACAAGATACAAGTTGTCTCCTCCTTACGTCAATCTGTACTGCACAGCAAACTCTTCAAATTATCATTCATCCAAGTCACTAGCTTGAGAAGGCCCTTTATGTGCAAACATTTGAGGAACATAATTCTGAAATTATCACAGCTGAGGAAAAACAATGAGCTATATCAGGGGAAATGTGTGGTTATTTGTAGATTGCATAGTTGGGGTATGGGTCAAGTCTGCTTGCAGGACCCTATTTTCAGTACCACAGTAGATGAATGCATTAGATCTCAAAGTCAGCCTGAGAGCCCTGTTTTCGAGTGCTTTGGAAAACTTTTGCTGGAGATGGTGGGTGTTTGGCTGTCAGATATCTTTCTGCCAAATAAGCTTGGTGAACTAACTCTTATACGCTGGATTTTTTTTGTTCATTAGAGCATGTGAAAGTTTACTTGCAGGTTACATGTGGCTTTCAGTTGGTCATTGATTTTTGACACCAGTCCTTAATTGACCTTGCCTGTCTGAAGTTTGGCCAGAAGGTCCCAAACCTTAGGGGCATGCATATCCTTCATAATGTTGAGATAAAATGTAAAGTTGCAATTTCCAATTCAGATTAATGACCCGTGAAGCATATATACCATAGTTCAAAAACTCATGCTCGGCAATTAATTGGCAGCCCAAAAGTTGACTTGGAAATTGGGAATCGGCAATTTTTTGGCATTACTTGGCAATTTTAAAATTTTATAGCTACTTTAAAAAACATTTAAATTTATGAAAAAAACTTAAATTAAATGTAAAACATTGTTAAATAACATAAGAAATGAATGTACATAATGCCACAAGTATATTCTCTTTCAATTTTTGACCAAAAAACAATCATATTTTCATTGTTTGAAGTTGAATTTTGAATCTTTGAGAGATTACAGTCTTCTGACTCTTTGAGAAGTGAACTATTACCAAAATGAGATCTAGCCAGCTACCAATTTCAAAGACAGATAATGATTCATGAACACTGAAAATAAATTAAAATGATTGTGGTTTTGTAACCTGTTACTCCTGCAGGCTATGCCACTGTATTCCTTGAAGGCAAAGTTTGATCTTTGAAATTTGAAACGTGAACAATGAAAAGTGAAACTCAGAAAAGTAAACTGTAAAACATGAGGAGACTCAACAGAGGGCTGTGATGAGTGATGACTCAAAAGTTCAGAACCCTAGCAGACTCGAAACCCTAGCAGTCACACCATTAATTTGCAGAGAGAAAAAATGTAGAAAAGGGACCCTTTTTTCTGTTCTGGGCATTCTATACTATTCGAGGGCGATTTGTGGCGAGTAACAACGAAATTACTCGCTGAAAATTGACGATTAATTGCCTTGTCACGAATCTCATTTTTTGCAACAATTTATTGTTGTAGATCTGTATCGCAATTTATTGCTGATTTATGGCGATTTTTGGATCAGAGATATATATGAAAAGATTGACTGAGCTACAATTTACTCATATTTTGTTTGAAGAATTTGGTTTTGGAAGATATGCAAGTTGATATTGATTGTATGAATCCATTTTGTAATGATGTTTAGAGAATTTTCAAACTCTACATTAGTTGTTTTTGTTGGAGTTTATTTTTTGAGTTTATGTTCTAGAGGAACATTACTCATATATATGTGTCACTTAACGGAGTCTAATCCTCATATAGGTATGATAATTTGTAACTCCCCCAGAGATTCTTGTGGTAGTTACGTAAGGTGTCACTTTTTGTAGGAGAGGCCTTGATCCAAGAGGATCTGCCAACGACGGTTCCCATGGTACTACCAATCCTATCGTCATTGCTTATTGTTCATGCAATGCCACTTCAATGGATTACGATACTCCATAACCTCATCCACAGGTTCACGGTATTTCCAAGATTGTTCATCTGGCTCTCACAAATGTCGCACACATTGTTGCGGTGGTACAATGCAATCTGTGCTCAATAGGTTGCAGTACTCTAGAACCTCATCTATAGGTTCACGGTATCTCCAAGCCCATCCATCCATTTCTAACGGGTGTGGCACACACTTTAGTAGTGGTGCAATGCATCCATCCGTCTCTAACAGATGTCGCACACACACTTGCAGTTGCACAATACAATTTGTGCAAATAAAGGGTGTGCCAAATCTTCTGTGGAACACACCATTGACTTGGACAAGATCCTGTATACCTCCATGCCAAAACACAAAGGACAATTTGTACTACAAGGTGCCGACAACATGCTACTTGCAACCTCAATGACGCTCTTTAATGCAACTCCGTATTACACTGTGCCACACCACGTGGCACCCCATAGGACCGCCATAGAGCCAATGTGTCTCTTTGCATACAACACATCTTTCTAGCCACATAATGGTCAAAAGATGAAGTGACACACATGGAGTCCTGAAACAATTCAACTTCCATAACCAATCTTCTTGCCTTTACAACATTGTAATCTATATATGTATACACATCTATAGCTTAGATAGCAATCAAAGTAGAAGATACATATCCATACATCTTTCTTAAGTGTATGCCATGTATAGGGCATACAAATAAATAAATAAATTTGTTGTTCTAGTTTTGTTATCTCTCTCTCTCTCTCAATTTTCCGCATATCTCTAAATAGCTTCCATGTACTTATATAACACATCTAAATATGCATTTAGGTTGTTGTCCACCAGGTCACCTCCTGGACCTCATATCGGTGGTATCAGAGTGGTTTCTCTTGCATGTCCCATCGAATGCGGCCAAAGTATTTGAGTCTTGACGTCAAACCAAAAGACCCATTAGCTTACCTTCCACGTTGTTTTGAAAAAGTTTCGATGGTGAAGGATAGTTCCACCTATGCAAGACATGATTCACACAATAATCAAGAACAAAATCACATAAGTGCTCATAGAACAACATAAATTTTTGCCCAGCCATTTTGCAGATGTCTTCGAATGGGCGGTTCCGTTGACCTCATCATCAGGTAAAGCTTTTGGTGGTCAAGTCCCTGTAGGTTTCAAGTAAATCTAGATGTTCAAGTGTTTGAAGCAAAAAGTAATACAAATGTAGTAGATAATTGGTTAGATCAGTTAGATTCATATTTTTCTATGAATGAATTTTCTAACAAAGAGAAAATCAAGAATGCACTTTCAAAGTCTCTTCACCCGTCAAGAAGTGGTGGCAAGCCCATACTCTGTGGGAAGATGATGTGAAAGAAAGAAAGTCTAAACCAATGTGGAATCATTCTTAGAAGCCTTCAAGGATGAATACTATCTCGAAGATGTCTATGAAAATCTCTGCATTGAATTCCAACAACTGTGGCAAGGACATGACTAGTCAGTCCAAGCCTACACTAATGCATTCCGTGACATTTATGTGAAGTTAGGTTCATTCGAGTTAGAGGAGCATATAATTCTCAAGTACCGTAATGACCTATGAGGCTACAACCATTCATTCAATCCAAACTGAAGTTGGCAAATGTTAAGATGATGAGAGAAGTCTATTGCTATGCGGCAATCATTGAGGAGTCCAAAATGACTGGCAAGCCAAACACATTGTTTGTGCCAAGGAAGACATCTACTTCAGACAAGAAACACACACCCAAAACAGGCAAATGGTGTGACAAGCAAAAAAGTAGTAGCCACTCCAACATAGAGTGCCATGCTCAAAAGAAATTGCATACAAGGGCAAAAACAAAGGATGATGGAGTTGAGCTCTCAGAAGGAATCATTGACACAAATCCTAGTGTTTTGGTAAGCACCGCACAAGCGACCCCAACAACGTGAGATGCTAAAGTAAACGTCTATTCCATTCATAGATGTGAGTACAAGGGCAGCCACTGGATTTTTCGATTGATGGTGGTAGCATGAAGAACCTCATCTCTGAAGCAACTGTCAAGTGACTAAATCTTCCAACCATGCCTCATCCGCAACCTCACAAATTGGGATGGCTCAATTCCTGCAACAACAAAGGTATAGATGCCACTCTCCAATGTCGCTTCACATACTCTATCCTTTCAAAAAAGAGTTAGTTTGTGATGTACTCCTTGGGCATCCACACATGCATAGTTGCTAGTGTGTATACAATGCCAATCCTTGCAGCATAGTTATATCAATGGGCAGAAAGAGATACCGGATTCTTGAAGTGATTCGATGCTCAATGCATGCCACACCAACTCCCAATAAGATTGTGCCATACTGTTATGCATTTTTGTATTTAAAACTTCACCACCTATTGGTGCATGCCCTCCACCAACAAAGACATCAAATTTTGGAAACCACGTATATGCAAAACAATTCTATGCTAGTGTATAGAGTCGTTAGAGCAGGTCAGTTTCCACAACAAGTGAAATGGTTCACGAGGCATTAGCTGGAACCAAAATTCTGCACTTGCTTCCTAGACTTCATGCGATTAGGACTATGGACCTATGGTTTACATGGAGGGGCGACTGATCTAGGAGGATCTACCAATAACGGTATCCATGATACCACCAAGGCCGCCTTCACAACTTGTTCATGTGGTTCCACTTCAATGGATTGCAGTACTCCAAAACCTCATCCATAAGTTTGCGGTACTCCCAAGACCATTCTTCTGGCTCCCACACATGCTGCACACTCTCTTGTAATGGCGCAATGTAATTTGTGCTTGATAGACTCCAGTCATCTAGAACATCATCTATAGGTTCGTGGTATCTCCAAGCTCATACATCCATTTCCAAATAATGCTACACAAACTCCAGCAGTGGCGTGATGCATCGATCTGTCTTGAATATATGCTGCATACTTGCTACAGTGGCACGATGAAATTTGTGTAGGCTAAGCGTGCGCCAACCAAAGCTTGCACCAAACCTTCTATGGAACACAACATTGGCTTTAGTAGAATCCCTCATATTTCCATGCCAAACCACAAAGGACAACTCGTACTGTGTGTTGCTGACAACATGCTACCTACAACCTGATTGATGTTTAACTCAACTCCGTGCTACGCCGCGACATACCACATGGCACCCCATAGGATTTTTGTTATGCTAGTGCGTCTCTTTGCATACTGCGCATCTTTCTAGCTACATAATGGTCGAAAGGTGAAGTGTCATACATGGAGTCCCAAAATGGATGAACTTCTGTAACAGCCCTTCCCACATTTGTGGCATTGTAATCTTTATGTGTATACATATTTATAACTTAGATAGCAATTAGAGTAGAAGATAGTGCTACATCTTTCTCAAGAGTATACCATGTATAGGACACAGATAAATAAATACATTTAATCTTCCAATTCTATTATATCTCTCTCTAAATTCTCAGCATATCTCTAAATTGCTTCCACATACTCAAATAACACATCTAAATCTGCATTTAGGGTGTTGTCCACTGGGTCACCTCCTAGGCCCAATAGCAGGTCTTCATTGTTAAAATGCCCTCAACACGTTTGAGAAAGTGTCAATTTCTTCCCTCCATAAGAACTTTTGTCTTGGTATTAGCATTGTGATGTGTGTTCTAACACGGACATAGTAATGGGCTCATATTAACCCACTGGTTTTAAAAGAGTATGTGTCACCTAAGGCCTAATGAAGGCTCAAATATTCACAAACTTGAAAAAATTGTAATTTAACTTTAATGCTGAAAAAGAAATGAGATGCTTTTGAAAGTAAAATTTTAGAAATACAAATCTTCTGTCAGAGATGGAATTTTTAAAACAGATTCATTTACCCTACGGAGCTAATTATTCCTGCAAAAAGCTATAACAGCTGCAAAGCAAACATGTCAATAGTCCAAGTTTGTAGTGAAACAATGGAAACTGAAAGATAAAAGGAAATTGATTAATTGACTATAGTTCTCTAAATGAAAATGGTCTAGTCAGAGAAATTCAATTAGATAACCAAATAACACAAGTAATACTAGTTCAGATGTGAAAGTAACTCATAAGATTATCGCAGTGATCATGCTAAAACGAAATATACAAAATAACTCTGAAATAGCATAGGCTCAGATCAATATTAAACATACAAACATAAAAGCATATATATAAAAAAAAACTTGTAGAGATTCACTTGGCTCCTTTGAATTAAAGTCTGAATTATATAGCTTCTGCATATGCATATAACACAGCTAAATCCGATTTCAAGGTGTTGTCCAGCGGGTCACCTCCTGGCCCCCAGATCAGGTCTTCACTGTTAAAATGCCCTCCTTATTTTTGAGAAAATTTTAATTTCTTCTCTTCATAAGCTCTTTTGTCTTTGCATTGGCATTATGTCGTTGAGTGTTCTAACATGGACACAGTCATGGTTCATAAAAACCCTCCCGTTTTAATCGACGTGTGGTATGGGTAAGTTGTAACTTAACACCTAACTAAGGCTCAAATACTTACAAACTTGAAAAAAAATCTAATCTAATTTTGATGTTTAAAAAGAAATGAAATGCTTTTGAGAGTAAACTTTTAGAAATACAAATCTTCTCTCAGAGACAGATTTTTGAAAACAAATTTATTTACCCTATGGAGCTAATTATTCCTTGCAAAGCTATAACAGTTTAAAGTAAACATGACAATGGTCCAAGTTTGTAATGAAACCATGCAAACTGAAAGAACAAAGGAAATCGATTAATTGACTATAGTTCCCAAGTCAACACGAGAAACCAACTGACCTGGATATCATCCATTTCATCTTATCCATCTAGAATTCTATATATGGAGGGGGGCTCTCAAGATCTAGAACTATATGGGGCGAGGTCCTTGGCTTCTAGGTAGGGGATGGAGATTAATGCATATGGCGGGCCTCTGCCCTATCTCTCTATATGGTATAGCCGCCAACCAATGACGGATAGCTCTATCTCGTTATATAGGCCCTATATATCCATCTGGCCAGTCGAGTTAGGTACCAATACGATACCAACAATAGGATAGTCAAGGATCGAAGAGACACGTAACTAGAATCGGAGTATATGGATGAAGAGGCCATATCTATATATGGGGCAGCGGCCCGATGAAATTTATTTATTAGGGTAGGTAGTTGTGAGTGGATTAGGTATCTGCAGTGACGGCTAGAGTTGCCTATCTGAATGATAATGGTCTAATCTGAGAGATTCAATTAAATAACCAAATAGCACAAGTAATACTAGTTCAGATGTGAAAGTTAACTCTTAAGATTATCACAGTGATTATGCTAAAATGAATTATAGAAAAAAACACTGAAATAGCATAGCATAGGCTCAGATCAATATTAAACATACAAACATAAACGCATATGACCAAAGGAAAAAAGACCTTGTTTGTAGAGATTAACTTAGCTCCTTTGAATTAAAATCTGAATTATATGGCAATGTTTCTTTCCTGGGTTTTTTAAAAATCTCCTCCCTTTAATATCAAATAACACCAATTTTTTATAGGCCTTTGGCTGTTCAATCAACAAAATATGAATATAACCGCTTTCCTTGACCTTTGGCCTTTTGATAATAAAACAATTAAGCATTGATTTTACTATCATTGACCCTTCGACATTACAACCTGTTTCCAGCTACATACATTATACAATCCTGATTTACAGAATCAATGTAAGACAAATCAACAATCCCTTGGAGTTCCACATTTGATGCAACCTCAACCAGCTTGCAGTTGATCTTTAATTAAAGATTGATTTTATTGTCATTGACCCTGTGACGTTACAATCCCCCTTCCAGCTACATACATTCTACAAGCCCGATATGCGGAATCAACATAAGACAAATCAACAATCCCTTGGGGTTCCACATTTGATTCAGCCTCAACAAGCTTGGTGTTGATCTTGAGAATGACCCTATCCACACTTTCAAGGAGGACCATAATCCTCTCATTCTTTGTGGCTGGTCCGAAGTGCAATCCTCCAAGAATTTCATGTCCAGCTTCTTTAATTCTGTAACATGCTGCATTGGTTGTGCAAGAATTGACATTACCATCTCTTGAAACTCCGCTGTGATCCAATACCCCTCAGGTGTCTTGAGTTGGGGAATGTACAATACAGAGAATAGGTCACCAGCCTTCACAATAAAAGAGGGAATCGATTCCCTCTTCTGGCTTAGCTGGTTCTGTGTCTTGGTAAGCTCTTAGCTGGTGTTTTTAACATGATTTATACTATACTGATTTCAAAATCAATAGAAGTCGCTATATGCAGACTTAGCATCTTATGCTGCTCCTGGCGTTTTTCTACAAATTTAATCTTTTTGTCAACTCTATCTAACTCAACAGCTTTATCAGTATTCTTCTTTTCAATGTCCACAATTTTTTCCGTTAGATTGTTTGAGTTAATATACACTGGGAATAATAACTTGAGGATTTTCTCAACCTCAGTGTAGACTTTTTAAACAAGGGCCTCGATTGTTACCAAATCAGTTAGTGACTTTGTACATTGTATATCTTTTTCTTCAAGTTTTGTACCTCCTTGAAGTATCACTTCCTCTCATCTAGGATAATATCCTGGGAGCACATGCTGAGGGATTCAAGTGTTGATGTAGGCTCGTCATTTTGTAGCTTCGATACTTCAGCCACTACCCTTTCAGTTAATGCTGTAACATTATCCTTCCTTCTCTTTCTTTTTTTAGTCACAACTGTCTTAAACTTCTTATTTTTATATTTGAGGGATACCTGAGACTTCTTGAGAAATTACATTTCAATATTTTCAAACTTCTGTATCTCCAATTCAATTAGTTTTCTCCAAGTGTCGAAAAAGTAACTTTATAAAAGACACTTATGTTTTATTATTTTAAAAAGTAATTTTTTGATAAAGTTTTATTATTATAAAATGTTACTTTCGAAAAAGCAAGTCATAATGAAGGAATGGAAATGGAAAGTTGCAGTTGAAGGCTTTTCCTTGGGAAAGTAAAGTTATAAAAGAGCGTCAAGGGGTCATTTGGACACATCTTTTTGCTCTCATCTATTTGGACATTGAAGGTTTGAGCTGCTGCTACAACTTCTGCATTTGAGGACGAAAACTCTCCTTTGCAGTCCACATCTGAGGAGAAAAACCCTCTGGTGTATTCAGATTTGTGGACGAAAATCCACTGGTCTACTGAGGTAGTTCCAATCAGGAGCTATATTTGGGATTACAATCAACAAATTTGCAAGATCAGATCAGAATTATAAGCCAGGGCACAATTTGGATTAGATTTCAGAGATTGGCAACTAGGACATCATCTACAGATAAGATTCCCAGAGTTTCTTGTGTTGGAACAACCACCAATCAAGTGATATTCGCTTGGGACAATTTTTGAACAGTTTTTGCCCAATTTTAAGGCTGGGCAAAATTGTAGGGAGGTGAAAACCAATCCCTTAGGAGCCGAGTTTAGTTGTGAAAAGGGTTATTTTTAGTGCTAGGGCTTGCACAAGGCCTGAATCTGCCTTAGGGCATCATTTCCAGCCTTCCAATCTTCAGATTTTGTATCAAGCGGTCAACTGTTTTTATCTTCCATTTTCAGTTACAAAATAAATAAAAATAAATTCAGATCTTCGTTGAAAAAATTATTTTCTTCCATATTTATATTCCTGGAGGATTTCTAAATGCTTTGAGCCTTTTGGGTATATTTACTTTGTCAGTATTTGTTGAATAAAGGAAAAATTCCATATTTCATTAATTCTGCCCAAAAGGGTCATTACAGCCATAAGGGTTAGGTATAAATTCAGATCTCGGGAATTTATATTCTTTCTTTAAGGGTTTTTCTTTGAAAATTTCAGTTTGCAATTAATTTATTGAAAAGGGTTTCCTAGAAAATTCCAAATTAATCTTATTTGTCCAGGAAAAGGACATTACAATCATATTCATAAAATGTATTTAATTCTTTAACAATTTCACATTCTGTCCTACTACATAGCCTTCACATCTAGCTCCTGCGGGTGGCCCCCTAGCTTCCTCACAATTTACACCTCCATAACCCTTATGGATTACATCTTCAGACCGAATACCCTCATAATGATAATCATTGGACTGCAAACTATCTATAATTGTAGGTATCAAAAATCCTGTCAGTAAAAGTGCTATCATGATTGGGAATACATCCGTTTTGTAAGTGTTTTTCACAATGTCTGGCTAGGTCAATTGAAATATTACAACTAGTCGTTGATTTACCCTTGCCCATAAACTGCTATTTTCATCTTTTGATCTTCTTTTATTTCTTTTTGATCTCCCAAACACTTTCATTATTTGTTCGATCTAATTTTCAGTTTTAACTTTGCCTTATTTATTCACATGTTTCACTCTGAGACAAATAAGAATAGAGAAGTGCCCCAAGAAAATAAGAGATACCTTAGTGAAAACAGTATGAGATTGTGTCACATGACTCAATTTCGTTAGCTCTGAGGGTTAAGCCTAGGATAAATTAACAAGAAATAGTCCGAGTAGAGAATGAACCGTGAGGCTTCCTGTTGTAGGCTGTGATTGGCTGTGGGAATAAAGCCCTTAATCGCAGAGGATATAACAAACTCAGAATTTGAAAATAAAAGAGATACAATGACACTGAACAATCAAGGCAAATAAACACAGAACAAGCATAAATAAGACAACCCTAGTCTCCGAACATAACCAGATCTGCATGAGACGAGCTTTCCAGGGATTGAAAGGGATTCCACATTTATACGTTAAAGCCCATTGCAAATGCATAATTATTAAAATATTATCTTTTAACAAAAATCTGTAAAAAAGGCAGCCCCAAACTTCTGAAAATTTGGGTCTGTTGGTGTCAAGACACTGCAAACTTTTGCAATCATGTGAAGGCTCTCTTTTTTGTTCATTCTCAACCGTTATCACTTATCCCACTGGGCCAATACATATTGCAAACGTTTTCTCTCTCCCCTTCCTGTGATTTTCTACACTGGGGGTCAAGCTGGGTCATAAGTTAAATGTTTGAAATCTTTGGAAAATCATTTGACATAAGCAAGGATCCGGGAGATAGTATGTTTGAAGGGAAAGATGACCAACAAAGTCAAATGCTCTTGCATAGAATGTCAAGATTAAGGAATTCAAACAACTCCATGAATTTTTTAAGACACAATTTGTGGAAAAACACGCAGAGTGTAAACCACTAACTAAAAACATAAAGACTCAGTCAGTCCCAAGAAGTTTGGGTTTGTGCTTCATCCTAGATTCTGGTGATATTAAATATGCCGCTTCAAACTATCCTTTGTTCAGTATTTTATAGATCAAATATTCATATGTACACTGAAAATCATGTTACACTTACGTGCACGGAGGCTAAAATAAGACTATACATACCCTATCAAAATCGTCCTTGAAACTTTATTTGAATACTCTCAAACTCGATAAATTGTCCTAGCAGGTGGAGAGTTCTCACTTCATTCTATAAGTCAGGATGAAATTCCTTGTGTACTTGAAGTGCATTTTGACCTCATAAACTTGCTCTATATCCTGTACGCCAATAAGCTATATGCCTTGACCCTTATATAACAAATGTTACTCCTACGGAAGTTAATACTCAACAAATGCAATTATGAGAAATGTTGAGGGAATAATTATTGGTTGGGTGCTTTCATTTTTAGGTTGAACCTTTTATTAACCCCAATGGTTTATAAGTAGAGTGCTTTTGTTTTACAAATAATTTGGAACTGGATACTTGTATTTGTTGTCAAAGTAGTTATAGGCCTCTATTCAATCAGAGCCGTTAAATGTCTCTAGACTGTATTTGTTTATTAATATTGGAGATATGCTTGTGTTTTTGCAGGGGCAAAAATAAGCGTGCACGTCATGAAAAACTAGATGCGTATGCTGCTGTGGTGGGTTCTCTTTTCTTTCAAGCAAAGGATGTAATATGGATTTTGTTATCATGCTTTTGATTGCAATGAACTTTGCTAGTAGTACTGTTGGTCAATATTTTTGCTTCTTTCTAAGTTGGAGCTGATACCATCTCTAGTTTTTGTTTTCTCCAGATGTTACTGAAACGATATTTTGAAATGGCTGGAAGTGAGGCTGAGCTCGTCTGGCCAAAAGATGTTGCACTTCGGGAAAAGATTCAAAAACGCAAAACAATGTCACTTTTTGATGATGATGACGACCTTGATGATTTTTTCCCCGAGTTTATTTAAATTCATGTTCCATACCAAACAGCTTGGCTTTGCGTCCGTCTTGGGGGTTTGATGGAAAGAAATCAAACCCCATGGTGTGCTGTGGCATTATGCACTACTAATTCTTTACGAAAAAGTGTTCAATAAGGGTTTTCTCTGCACCTTTTGTAGAAGCTGAGCAGTAACAGGGTCTTTTGATGCTTTAAGACTAAAAAAATAGATTGAAAATATTCTTGTGGAAAATAGTCTCATTATCAAGTTATAGAGCATCATTGTATCCCACGAATAAATATTTGTTATTCCTTCATTTATGATATTGAGAATGTTTTGTGATTCATATCTGATCGTAGAGTGGCACATAGAAAACCAAGTCTTTTTTGGTTGAGAATCAGTTGTCGAAATTCCCAGAATTGCACCAGATGCATCACTCTGAAGAATTAGAAGCAACAATAAAAAAATCACTTGCAGAGGTTTCATAACCAACTCAACTATAGTATCAAGTAAGTAATTATATTTAGCTTTCCTAATTTTTCCTCTGACATCTTACACCTTTTGCCAATTGTTTTGGCTTAATGTGTTGGCAGTAATTATATTTAGCTTTCCTAATTTTTCCTCTGACATCTTACACCTTTTGCCAATTGTTTTGGCTTAATGTGTTGGCCCAATGATGGGAACTCTGCTATTGCGTCATGCCGTTAAAATAGCAGCGAGCAATAACAACGAGATAGATGGTACCTGAACTGGTCAAATGTGCTAAACACAATTGATGTTGGGAGTATAGCATATCCAGCAAGTTTTATTTGCTTTTGCTATTTATGGATTGAAAAGAATACCAGGGACTAGTGCTGAACTGAATAGAAATTGGATTGGCATTGCTGTAATTGGTATGTACTTTATAGTTATACCACCCATAGTTCAAAAAATCGTTATCGGCGATTAATCTTCAGGCCAAATTTTGACTTGGAAATTTGAAGTTGGCAATTTCTCGGCAACTTTATCGCTACTTTAAAAAACATTTAATTTCATAAAATAAATTTAAATAAAATAAATTCCAGCCTTATAAATAAGAATTAACCACATATGCAACAAAATAAGATAAATAACCACAACTCATAATATGATTAATCCAAGGCTCCAAGCAGTTTCATAATGCATTGCAATGTGTCACTGTCAACAATATCATTAAAACGATTTGTTCAACATTACTTCAAAGCAGACTACGAGCTGGTAATTTTTTTCTAGACAACACTCGCATGTAGTTTAACTCGACCAGCCCTAGAAATATATTAGTATGTTTTGACATTAAGATGACTTATGCAAAAGCACTACCACTAGCATTTAGCATTAAGTTTACCCTCTTGACTTCTCTGAAACATTCTGATTTCTGTTACAGTACACAAAACAGCCCTGCAGAGCACTTTAGCTGAAAAATAATTCAACATGACAATATGCAATAATACATCTCGCTCAAATGACAAGTACAAACCTTGGTCAGAAAATCACAAAAACACGCTTCAAAATAACTTTTTTTGTTTTGTTTAGACATTTATACACTAAACAATGATTTTCAACTATAGTTCTATTGTTTTTCTTGTGATTTTCTAGGAAGGAGTTTTATCGCCATAAATTGTCGATTTATCAACACAACAAAAATCATGAATTTTCAAAAGATAAATCATTTTCATGCTACCAAACGATTTATCGCCGATAAATCACGATTTCTAGAATAGAGATACCACCACTGCGTGTATACCTTTGGTGTTGGAATCATGCAAATGCTTAGTTGGGGTCTATGTTATATGTTATTTGGGATGTATTTCAGATATTAAATTGCATGTTGGGTAGTGTGCTTATACAAGTGGCAACTAGCGCGAGGTTGAGTATCTGAATTGTATGTTGGGCAGTGAGCATCTACAAGTAAAGGGGGAACTAGCGTGAGGCTGACTATCTTATGGATATATCTTTAGGTTGGAATTTGAGCATCATTGTGTACAGTTGGGACGTGAGGGAAAATGATCCTTAATGTAGCTAGGTGTACATCATCTTTTTAGTCATTCAACAATTTCATCATTGTATGGAATTACCTTATCAAAGATTTTATGTGTACACAATCCATGATAATAAGAAAACCTCTTTTGGAAATATTTGTGTATAATTTTGTTCCCGGATAAAGGGCTCAATAAAGGCATAAAAATGAACGTTAAAATCCTCTTGTCTCTACTATAACTCGGATTGTTCAAATTCAGTTTTCATGGTCCTGCAAAAGGAAACCTGGTCCGATGGGCAACAAAGGTATTTTTCGTGATGATAGGGGTCAGCAGCTCTAAGTTTTCTCCTTGGACATCGCAAAGGGCACAACTAACATCGCGGAAGAGAGAACCCTCCTCGAAGGTTTGGAGAATGCAATCGTCAAAGTTGGAAGAAGCTAATTGTGGAAGACGACAATCAAGCCATCATCAATGCTGTGTTTGGGGAGGGAATTAAGGCTTGGCAACTGCAAAGCATTATTGAAGAAACCAAGTGAATGGGCTCCAAACTTAGTAAAATAGATTTTAAGCGTAGTAAAATAGATTTTAAGCGTATTAAAAAAGATGGTAATTGGGCAACATACTCGGTTGTAAATGGAGGGACTGTGATGTGCTTTGACTTTCCCAAATAAAATCTTGATACTACCCTTCCCAAATGAATTCCAAAGTATATTGGTAATGGTTGCCTCCCTTGGAGGGTTTAGAAAAAAGAAAAAGAAAGAAGATAAGTGAAAAAATAAAGGAAGAGAAAAGAAGGTAGTAATGAGATCGATGGACTTGGTAATAATAGCGAAGAAGGGACTAGATTGTCTTTGATCGTGAAGGATTACAAAGACATTGAAATTTGTAGGAAGAGATGGGCTGGTCTGGGCACTTTGGAGTGATGCTTCTCATTTGTGAACTTCACCTCCCTCTCCCCACCATGATGATATGTTGGCAATAAGTTTTTTGTTCATGCATGAAGGAAAACATTGCAAAGGTGGTGATTGTGTACATAGGTGCTTGGTTTTTTGGTGTTGTGCAGGGCTTGAGGTATGCTTTCATTCTTTTCATGTTGTTTGTGGAAAGTGGAAAGAGGTAGAGTTCAGGTTTTTTTTTTGGCGAATGAGGGTGGTTACATATGTCCATCGCCCCCTTTGGTTGCCTAGTATTGGGGTGGTGAGAGTGTAAGTGTTGTAGAATAATAATTTCAAATGTGCAAGTGTATACCATCTTGTTAGTCATTCCACAGTCTTGCCATTATATGGAGTTAAGCTATCAAAGTTTTTTATAGCCATTATAATAATAAGAAAACCTATGTCGGAAACATTTGTCTATATTTTTATTCCCATTAGACTTCTAACATAAAAGGTCTAGCATTAAAACCGTTACAAGGAAACAAGGTGTAATGCCCTATAAATTAGCATACTCGATTAACCACGTTAATTGGAAAAATTACCGATTTTTTTGAAAAGAACTAATAAGAAACTAAGTTTGAAATTACGTTATTAAAATAATGTTGACCATGATCGCCATGTGAGTGATACAATGCATTACGATTCGACATGCCAAACGGTGCACAACTTGACTTACACTTTTCCTGCCAGTTCTAGTTTTGTGTTTGTGTGATGAGGGTATGCAGTGAAATTGACTTTGCCAACAACCCTACTTGACATTAGATTAAGAGGTCCAAGTTTGTATAGGTTGCATGTTTAAGTTATATTTTCAATTTGTCAATGTAGTCATAAGGGCTCACTTGGAAGGCTAGTTGTTGCATCAAATTGAATTTGTGTAGCCATTATAGGCCCCATTTAATTAAATTACAACACCCCATTTAATTTTATTTCCCTCACACCATTAAAAATTTCAAAAAAAGATTTATATTAAATGGGTTTAATTAGGAGTTCAAATTCTCATTAGGGAAAAGTCAACCTCCAAAGTACAATTGTAGGAATGCTTTTGAGCCCTTAGATCAAAAGATCCTCTTACTATATATCTTTTAGGTTGTCTAAAAATCATAAATTTATGTACGGTTTGTTTACTAGGTTTTTTCTCATTTATTTTGTAGGTACTAGATGGTTGCTCCAATGGAGACTCCCATAATAAGGCAAGGGTTACACACATATACATATACATATACATATACATATACATATACATTAAAAGAATGTCTTAGCTAAACTATCACATGTCATTATGTTAAACCAGGGTTAAAGTTATTCATGGTGCAGGTCTAAGCATGTATTGCTAGTTGCTCAAGGCATGTGATAGGGCTATATAGAACCAAGGGCTTGTGTGTAGAGGAGGATAGCGACTATAGCCACACTTGCTGGAGGTAGGCGAAGGGCTTGAACATGTATTAGACGTTAGATGCCCTTGTGGGCTATGCAAGGAAGAGATGGGGGTTGTGGTCTGTGCTATGGTTGTGACCCCTTTTCTTTGTATTCTCAGTCAATAGCAAGTGGTGGAGGTAAGGGTTGAGCCCTCCCCAACCGCAAATCAATTTAAACAAAATTAAATTATTTAATCATATAACTACTCCTTTGTTTTCCTTTTTTAATATAAAAACTCTATTTAATATATATATATATATATATATATATATATATATTAAATAGAGTTTTTATATTATATATACACACACGCGCGCACGCGCGCACACACACACACAAATGTAGAATATAAACATTCAACAAATGTTCATCTACAATTTTATTTTCTTTTGACCCAATTACATATTATACATGTACTTATAGAATTTGATTCCATTGTTACAAAAAGAAGCTCTAGTTAATGTTTATCTCATTGATTTTACAATTTTAATGAACCCCAACTATCATTTCTCTTATTATTTGTATAATGCAAAACTCAAGGGAATTTAAGATAGAAGGGAGAGGAGGTTCACTTATTGATACCAAGCATTGATTTCTCATTTCTTACATGGCTTTCAATGTACCCATGACTTACTATAGGCAATGCAACAATGGTTTGTTCCTTCAAAATGGGATAAGAATGGAAGAGAGAGAGTTAAACATCATTTCAATTATTGTTATTCTTATTTCATTACAATGGCAATCATTTGTGCAATATCAATATTCAAGAAACTTGAGAGAGGAAGGAAAGAGCATCACATATTTTGTTTTACACTCAAGTTCATTCCTATCAAAAGTTGCAATACAATATATATAATTTTCAACTTGCAATATGAAACTCAAGAGCACCCGATACTTATTTCCTTTGCATAAAATTTACATGGGAGTTGCATCCTTTAGGTTGAAATAAGAATGAAAGGGGTATGGCTAAAATGCATTTCACATTCAAGTTTCCACATTCCAAAACAATCTTCTACAAACTTTACTTGTACCATTACATTTCAAAATACAAGTGAAGGAATACTATATTTGCTCCCAAATACACAATGAGAGCATAACTTGCTTCATGCCATAAGAATTTTCAACTACCTTGTAAAGTTTACAACAATGACAAAATAATTTCAAACAAGGGATATTACAATAATGTTAATGCTCACGTTTGAAGACAATTACAAACACAAAGTTGAGCACTTCCAAAATTTTAATTTTCATAACAAAATACTATGTTTTACTGCCACAACCCAACATCCAAACATTCCAACTGATGATCCAACAATTCAAAATAGAAGTGAAGAAAACATTTACCTCCCAACCATATAATAAGAGAAGATTTCTCTCATTGATCCACACATTCTCCAACTTATACAAGGACTCAAGAACCAACAACCAAGCTATGAGAGATGAAAAGCACACTCGAACAAACACACAAACACAACCAATTTGCACAACAAAAAACAAGCTTGTTTGAAAAAATAGAAGGTTAATGCCACAATCCATAAATGAAACCAAACACGACACACCCAAGCCATTCAATGGCTTATCAAGGGAAATAAAATGCTACTACCCATTCTCCATTCACTAAAGAAGATAGACTATACTTTGGTTCTGCCAATGAGCACGCACACACATGTAAATTGCCTTATTCTTCCACCAAGATTTCACATTTATTCATTTTCTCCATTTGAATACATACAAAACCACTTTTCATCCCCACCCTTATAGTTTCATCAATGACATAAACACATCCCTAAACATATTAGCACTCTTACATGTCCGACATTGAGCGCAATGCAAGTATACTAATATCTAAATAAATTATTTATGTGTTCAAATGAACCACAAAATAAAACATACGATGAAAAGAGAGTAAGAATAAATAATTTATTCACATAAATCAAGAGGATGGACATACCTCTTGTTCATCTTGCCCCCCAATTCTTCAAGTTCACACCAAGCACTCCAAACCATAATCTTCCAACTTTTCAAAATCACCTCCAAACTTAAAATGCATAACCCCAAAACAAGCAACAAAACTAGTTTAAGTAAACATAAATTCAATTTGGAGCATACAATGCTATCATACCATATGACATGCTCCAAACCCTCATACAACTCATATTCCAACAAGGCAATAACACTACTACACAATGTGCAAATAATTTGCACATTTTGGGTCATTTTTGTGTAGGAATTGACTTTTTTGGGTGTTTTTTGGCATTTTTCTTGGAAGAATTCTTGTCGATTTTGTTGGAATGTGTGTTCACATTGTCTAGTGGTTTGCGATATTTCCCAACCAACTTGGTTCTAGCCATGTTCTATTAGAATAGTAAATATGTTTGTCTTAATGTAATATATTGTTACATTATTAGTACATTAAAAACTAACACTATATCTTGTTGATTGTTGATGATTTCTCTCAGAAAATGTGTATATTTTCTTAAGAAGAAATCAGGGTGCTTTGCTAATTTTGTTGCGATGAAAAACACTAGCTAAAAAATCATACAGGTGAAAAGGTCAAGGCTTTAGGTAAGACAATGGTGGATATTTTATCTCCAAGCAATTCAATGCCTACTACGTAAAGGAAGGAATATACATACAATATACAACTCCTTACACTCCACAACATAATGGAGTAGTGGAAAGGAGGAACAAGACTATTATGGAGATGGCACAATGTATGCTGCAAAGTAGAAATGTACCTTTTTGGTACTAGGCAAAAGTTATCACTACTATAGTGTACATCTTGAACAGAAATCCATGTAAAGCTATACAAAACATAACTCCTGAAGAAGAAGCGCAATCAAAAAGAAAACTTGATGTAAGTGATTCATGCATTTTTGGTTGTACTACTTTAGCATTAATTCCTAAAGAAAAAAGGATTGGTTTAGATGCAATAGAAAGCACATGTTTGTTGGCTACAGTGAGAATTCCAAAGCATATAAATTGCTAAATATGTCTACAAATAAGGTTGTGATAAGTAGAGATGTGAAAATAGATGAGAAGGTTCCATATTTCTCAAAAGATGGTATACCTACTGATACTAGTAATATTTGGATTCCCATTGATAATTTTGAATCAAGTGTTAGTCCTAAAGAGGAACATAACTTAAAAAGATCCACACTAGAAAAGTCTAACTCGATGGAAGGTTCTAGTGAAACAAACAATAATTCAGCTAATCCACATAAAAGACCAAAGTGGTACCATAACACACTATATGATGTTCGACAAGATGAGCTTCCAAATCATTAGAAGGTAGATCCAACAGATCTGGGAAACAAGCAATACAAAATCTTGAGTAGGTAAACTTTCCTCTCAATTCAACTGTGTCACAAATATTTGAGTTCAATAATTATGCAGATGCTATAGGAAATCTAGAATGGGAATCTATCATGAAGGTGAAGTATGATGCTCTAATAAAAAATGGAACTTGGGTCTTGTCAGATTTACCCCCAGGTAAGAAAGCCATTGGTTGTAAATGGATTTACAAAGTAAAATGTAATTCCGATGTTTCTCTATGTAAGTATAAATCTCTTCTTGTTGCTAAAGGATGTGCACAAGAAAAAGGAGTAGATTATGAGGAAACATTTTCTCCTACAATGAAAATGGTAACAATTAGAATGGTTATTGCTATTACTGCTTAGTTTGGTTGGCTGGTATATCAGACGGATATTAAGAGTGCTTTCCTAAATAGAGACTTAGAGGAAGAGGTGTACATGGTACAACCAGATGGATTTAAAATTCATGGGGATAAACATAAGGTTTACAAGTTAGGGAAGTCCTTGTATGGACTTAAGCAAGCTCCTCGAGCTTGGTATTTCAAATTTTTTAAAAATATTAAAGAGTCTGGTTTTAAACGATGTGATGTAGAATCTACTCTCTACGTTAAATTGGTTGGTGATGACATAGTGGTTCTAGTGGTCTATGTTGATGATCTTTCCATCACCAAAAGCGATAACGACTTGATTAAATAGGTGAAAGTCAATATCTGTTCTATGATTGAAATGATTGATCTAGGACTCCTTCAATATTTTCTAGGTGTAGAGTTTGACAATGCTACAATTTTAGTTATACAATTTTTGTATCCCAAACAAAATATAACAAATCCTAGTTAGGAAAATTCATAATGTATGATTGTAATCCAAAAACTACACCTATGGAAGTTGGGACAAAACTATCAACTAACACTAATTCACCACTAGTCAATGAAACAATGTATTGGCAATTAGTAGGTAGTTTGATTTATCTTACTAATACTTGACAGTATTTATGTTTTGTATTAAGTTATCTTTCTCACTTCATGAGCTACTCGAATGAAGAACATTGGCAAGCTACAAAACGAGTTCTCAAATATGTCAAAGGAATTCAATATAAACAAACTGATGATTTTGAGATGACAAGTTATACTGATCCACAATATAAACAAAATGATGATTTTGAGATGACAAGGTATACTGATCCAGATTGGGTAGGATCAGTTGATTCTAGAAAGTCTACAACATGTTATGTTTTCAATTTTTGTTCAGGAGTATTTTCATGGCAGTGTAAGCTTCAAAGTACATTTGCATTGTCTTCTACTAAAGTAGAGTACAAAACGGTTGTTCATGCATGTAGATAATTGATGTGGATTCAGTCAGTATTGGAGGATCTTCAACTTGATTCATTGTCATTGACACCTATCTTATGTGACAACCAGAGTGTACTAAAGATGGTGAAGAATCCAATTTTTCATGGTAGGACAAAACACATTGAGGATCATCATCACTACATCCAATAGTTGGTTACTAATGAAGACATTTGTCTTTATTATTTTCCTACCTCTGAGCAACCGAATGATATAATTACTAAATCTTTGTGTAAAGAAAAATTGTGAAATTCCTAGATAAGCTTGGAGTTGTTTCCATCCAGTCTTTAAGGGAGGGTGTCGAAATAGTTAATAATATGTTTTTATTAATGTAACATATTATTACATTATTAGTTTTGTTGTTGGACTCCTTGTTACGAATGAAGCCTTAATTAGATTTCTTTCAAATATTGTTATGTCCACCTTCCTACATTGTAGCACTTGTAAGAGCTATTTATATGACTCATTTTTTTTATAATAAATAGTGTTTGCATCTTCTTGGACCAAATATATTTATTTGCACACATATTGTTAGTGTGGAAATATTTTTTCTAGTGTATTATTGGTTTCATGCAACAAATTATTGTAACATGAAACTAACTCCCTTTCCTATTTCTTAGGCACTCCCGTTGGCATCAAATAAAGGGGTTTTAGAGAGAGAAGATACAAATTTGTATATTCACTTTGAGACAATAATGAGAGACTATTGTGCATAATGTTTGTTATGTATCATGTGTGCAATGTCTTAATCAATGTGGTAATGGCATGCAAGAGAGATCCTACATATGTGTGAGTGCATTGTGCACTTTAATATGGTATCATAACAACTCAAACATCCATTACTCAGCCTAGTTTTTTGTGTGTTGCAGTAACGCCACATTGCAAAAATTTATTATGGGGTAAACTAACAAAATTACATTTGAAGAGACAATAATCTCTAGGAGGAAGAGCTCCTTCAACTCTCACGAGATCCTTGCACCGTTTTTTGTGCTACACTGTGTTTCTTCGACTCAAGAAGTAAACCTTGCCTCCTTGAGCACACTCTGCATCCATATCTCTCATATATGCCTTGGCAATTCAACCGTTTAACTCTGCAAGCTTCTAGCGAGTTGATTTTATTTCTATTTTTTTTATTTTTTACCTCGACGAAGGTAAAATGAAAACAAAGCTCTTCAACTTCAATGCACTAGACATTTCTTAAGCTATCTTTGAAAAGATGCTAAGTTTGTAGAAGTCTTTCTTTCTTAAAGGGTCTTCTAAAGCAAGATAAATTTTAACTTATTAATTCATTGAATCCAAGTAATGACAAATGTGTTGGTTAGTAGAGCCTATCTAAGCTAATATTTAATGAAGATATTTAGGGTTCAACTCTAAACACAACACCTTCCACTTTTACATTACCATTTGCGAGTTGATGAAGCTTTATTGTCTTGAGACAACTTGCATTAGAAGACATCTAAGGTTCAAACCACTTTTTATTAAAAGATAAATTCCATTATAAGGGGGACTAACTGGGAGAGTTTCTTTTAATTATTAAAAAGGAAATTCCATTATGAAGGGGAGTTTCTTTTAAAAGGTGGGGTTGTTTTGTTTTTTGTTTTTTTAATGAGAGAAACATTTCCTAAAGGGAAGTAAGTTTATTTTGGATTTTTCTTTCAAAAAGGGGATTTATTGAACAAAATATTGTAGAAATTGTTTGATTATAAGCAGTTGGGAGAGGTTTATTTTTTTGCAAAAAAAAAGGTCAAAAGTTATTTTCTTGGTTGTTTTAAAAGTCACAGTCCTTCAAATTTGTGTTTGGCATCAAAGGTGTTGCCCCTTGACCATGTTGGGGGTTGCCGCCCTCAAACCCCACTCCCCAACCCATTTTGTGGTACTTTTAGTGGCATAATTTCTTATGAGTGTTGAATACTGGAGGGTGAGGCCCGCTTTGGTAGGAGTTCAAACCCCCTCCTCACGTACAAACTTGTTATTAATTTTGATTTTTAAAAATTATGGATTCCATTTTGATCTTGCAAGAAGAAAACATGACATTTTTGAAACAAAGTGCTCTTTTTCACCCCCTCTTTCTAAGAAAATATGATCTTATACACTCCTTGCAATAAAAACTTGCTAGTTTACAGTTTCATCCTCATATTGTGGATTTTCATACCCCTACTCCTAGTTCACTTGTAGCTATTGCTCCTGCATCCAATGACCTTGATTTGTCAATACCTAAGCCTTCTCCTGCCGATAATGCTCCTATTGCAACTTTTGTTATTGAACCCATTGCACTAGTTACTTCATATTCTGCTTTTATATCTATGCCTATTGTAGTTACAAACTATGTGTATCCCACTTCAGCTCCTTTTACTCACTTTCTTGGATATTTTGAGAAATATATTACTACATTTGGTTCTCACATGCTCCGTTCTATGTGATTTTCTAGTGGAGGTATTGACATACATTCACGTGGTAGTGTTCCCTTATTCATCTTGTTAAGTGGCATTCTCTCCACAACATTGATTACAAAGAAGGTAATTCATTGGGATCACTTATTGACAAAGCTCTTATTTTTTCTCACTCGACTCTTTGTGAGGATCATGAGCTACACATGAGTTCTGTTGGACCTTCATTCAGGAATGAGAAACTTGATATTTCAACTATTAGACATGATCAATCTGGAACACATTCTAATGTTCATTTACATTCTCCAGTTACGCACTTTGCACTGAATCATCTGCAAACATCTTTCTCAACCATTTGTGTTCATTTGGGATTGATCTATGATCACTTGTAGTGGAAATGTAGGCCTTCATTGAGAGGGCATTATAGGTGTGGTTCTTCCACCATTTAGCTTCTTGATTTTCTCATTAATTTTACATTGTAATTCTCTTTTTTATTTTCTTTGGTAGTTACAGAGCTACTCTCATGTTTCAAATGGCATTCTTAGAGATTGACAACACTTTGGAGGTTCTATGCATCACTTAGTGATGTTATTTTGTATGGGACCATTTTTTAGTCACATTAAGTCTACGAAGCTATGGATTTATTTCACGTGGTTATGCTCTATATGTGAGCATTTGTCTCTCCTTCAGTTGCATAAATTTTCCATCACCATCTAGTCCATCTTCTTGAGAGGTATTATTTTTTGTATTTTTGACACTTTTTAGGCATGTTGACAATCTTTTTGTAATGGAGTTATTCCAGTGAAACCCAATGTCAGGTTGTTAGTTTTCAAGAAGAAGTTTGTGACAACTTGTATAGAGTTTTTGCATCACTCCATTCATTCGACAGTATGGGGGGTGGTACAAATTTTACTTTCGGGTCTCATGTCCTTGCCTTGGTTGTTCTTGGTTCATGGCACACCATTTTTGGAAGTAGATTGAATTAATTTTGATGAATTTTTGCACTATCAACACCACTTATGATAGTTTCCTTCAGTTAGTATTTGAGCTTGGCGTCCTTTTGAATTGGAGCGATTCTATTGTATCACAATGTCAGTTGTTTGTTTTTGTGTTTGGGAAGTGGATCCAAACCACAATGCAGACCATATATCTTCTTCAACAAATTGTAAGAGATTTTTGAGTCAAGCTTCTTGGGATCCCTTACAACATGATATTGCTCTCTCCACTTTGTTGTATTTACTATTTTTTGGGTGCCTTGTGATGATAAATTTCATCTATGGTAACTCTTTTTCCCCATTTCTTTGATCTCAAAGTTTTTTGAGTAAGCTTTGTATAGAGTACTAGTTCCTATATGACTTGGCGGTTACAGTGAATCAACATTTATGTATTTTAGTAAGATGGAATGGATACCACAGGGACACTTAGATTTCACTATGTATTTGTACATGGGTACCTCATTAGGCCTAGTTACCGAGACCCATAAGTCTCTTTTCCTTTCTTTTTTCTCACTCCCCATTCTACACTTAGGGGAGGGTGTTGGAGTGTGTGTTCACATTGTCTAGTGGTTTGGGATATTTCCCAACCAACTTGGTTCTAGCCATGTTCACACCCACTTCTAGATTTAAGCTTGATCAAGGAGTTGTTATATTTTTTTAGTTAGTAGATTGAATATATTTATTTGCACGCACAATTTTAGTGTAAAAATATTTTTTCCAACATATTATTGGTATCATAAAACAAATTATTTACTAAGGAAATATGATAAAATCATATTCCATGGCTATGGAATGTTGCAATACTTATAGGTATTGCACAACATGATACAAACAAAAATATTGGTGTACATGCACAACAATATTCCTATGTGGGGTAAGTGCACCAAGTGGGGGGCCAAAAGGGAGTCTTAAGTGGACACATTTTTCTGAAAAATACAAAACTTCAACTTGTATGAGTTTTTTGAAATAGTTACACTCAAAATTGGAAGATGTTGTAGAATTATGAATCGTAGCATTTTGAGTCTAGTTTCTAAGCTGCTAAATTTTATTGAAAACGAATAAATTTAAGTGGGTCAAATAACTAAAATACCAATAGGTGCTCTTGTTTTTGTTAAAAAACATAATAGAGTGACTTTCGTGCCCCCCACCATTTTTTGAGCACCATTAAGTATTTTTGAAACCCCTTTGGTAGAAAGATAGCTAGGAGCATCTAGTTTGTGTTAGATTTTTTTAACGATTTTTTTATTTATGATTTTTCTAGTACATAAATTTTATGTTTTGAAAAATAATAGAGCTCCGACCGTGCCCCCCCTAACTACCTCAAAAAATATCGAAAATTAGATTTTTTTTTAATATGTATAGAATTATGCCTAGTTTGTGCTAGTTTTTTTTTTTCAATTTCAATGACCCAATCAAAAGATACATGATGAAAGATAGACATATTTAAACTTCAAAAAATAGCTATAAAAAGGTATAGTTAGAAAATAAATAATATGGAAACCTTATATTGGTCAGAAAATTTGAAAAATTATATTTTTAGAAAGAAGAAACTCTGCTCTACGTTGTGGTATAATTTTTTTTAATGGATCGATTTTTTTATTTTGATTTATCATAGAGGAAGTGGCATTTTTACATTTTCCTGTAAAAACACATTGTTTGTTGTGTTTGTACAGGTCCATGTCTCAGGGTTGGGGATCCAAACCGGATCCCAAGCCTCGAGGCATGTGTTGGAAAAGGTAAAAATCATAACGTGTACGCGTTATGTCTACTATAAATACTTTGGTTATGTACGCGTTATAACACATACACGTTATGCTTTGGTAAATCCCAAACCTAAGAATTTAAAACATGATCGTGTTATAATAGAACGTGTACGTGTTTTACTTTTTTTCAGGTTTTTGTCCACTTTTTGGCTTCCCAACTTTGTGCACTTACCCTGTGAGTGAATAAAACAAATATATGGTTTTAACAATATGCTAACCATATAATGACAAATAATGCAAGTTACCTAAGTTACCACAGTAACTACATAACTACCCTAGTAACAATCTATTACCTAAGGTAAAAGGTAAGTACAATGAAAAATTACTATATACAAAGGTTTTACCTAACATTCCCCCCCTTAATTTTACATTTCCTTAAGGGATGAGGAGAGGAACTCTCTGAACAACTCAAATTTGTCATGTGCAAGTGACTTCGTGAAAATCTCTTCTCGTTGTTCAGTTGTTGGAAAAAACTAAAAACATGCTTGCGTACGAAATGAACTTGCACCTCAATATGCTTGTTTCTCTCATGAAACACTAGATTGCGAACACCCTCATTTTCAACATACAAGGTAGTGGAATTCTCTTGTGGTACTCCAAGAGTCTCCATCATATTTCACTCCCTTCAGCCCATTCTAACAACCAAGACCAGCTCAGGTTGACTTGACCAAGGTACACCAAGTCCCTACCCACATAAATGAGACAATGACTCAACAAAGCTAGGGTGGAATCTTCAACTTGACTTTGTAAACTATGCACTTCATAATGAGATTTCCTCAAATTGATTATCCTTACACTTGACCATAGGTTCTCTTTGATACCACCACACAAATTAAATCTGGAAAAAAATAAATGCTTGGCCCACCTCCAGGGACCCACAAAAAAAAAACTATGCCAAACCTCAAATTTGGCATAGGATGAGATAAACCCGACACCAAGAAAGGGTGAACTAGATTGATTAAGAGAGTGAAAAAAATATTTACTTCTTGTTTCCCCAATAGTCAAACCTAGCTGTTAGCCACAACAAGCTAATAGGTCACATTTTATCAAAATTTGTGAAAAAGGGACGGGAAAGGAAAATCATACTAAGGAATATCTCTCAAGAAAAGTATTCAAAAATACAATGAATTTTTTTATATTTGTGTTGACCCCAATAACTACTTCTTCCCCTTCAACAAACTTAGCGACATCCTATAATGGGATTAAACCATGATCGTAATCCTAAAAAAATGCCAGCAAAAGAGAGGTACGAAGTGCACTAAGACAAGGGCCATGTCACATAATCCCCCTTGCATCCCTAAACCAAGATCCAACCATTTCTAAACCAGAGAAACAAGGTATCCATCTAGGTGCAATTGAGGATCTTAAAGCCACGACTTCTCTTTAGCCCACCTCTACACTTACACCCACATCCATCACTGCATTATTTATTCCCATGGTCTGCGTAGGACAACAGAGAAAAGGGTAGGCATGAAGATAATTTCATACTCAAATTGATCCATAGTCTTACACAATCCACTATCACCATCCTCCATATCATTTTTATAGTGCATAATAGGGTTTGACAAAGGAACACCCTAATTTGGAAACCATTTTGTGTAAGCATTTATGTGGCTTCTCTAATAGTATCTAATCCTCAAGGTTTGTTTTTTCGCCACTTCTGCTTCTAGGATAAATTGCCACCAAGGTAGGCCATTGAAAACTCCTTCATTTCCATTCCCTTGTTCTTGCTCCTGTTATGATGTTATTTTGTCCCTTCTCCATCTCGCTCTATATCACACTTGTCTCTAGGAAAAATATGAATCATATTACAGTTCAAAGTAAAAATAAAGCACAATAAATAGACACACTATGTGCAATATATTATTTTAACATTTTAATTTTTGAATAATTTTTTTCCATTTAGTTATATTATTTTGTGTATTGTTTATTTATATCTTATTAATTGGTTTTTTAGAAATGGTATTGAATATCGTTTCAATAAGTATATGTATTTCTAATTTAAAACACACACACACACACACACACACACATGTATATTTAATATTTAGCAAGATTAATGTAATATAATTATTTGATATATCAAATAATTATGTTATATTTTTAAAAATATCGAATAAATTTTGGTCACTTTTGCACCACTTGATAACAAACTATTAAATAAAATTAGCGGTGCAATAATGGTGCAAAAAGCGATGCAATTTAAAATGTCTAGTCACATCATGTTTTTGTCACATCCACAACGAAAATTCTTCAAAGAAACAAAATTGAAAACCCTAAAAAAAGCTGATTTTTGACACAAAATTGACTCAAATAACGGTGTTATTTGCATAAAATTCAGTAATGATTATACTGATAGACATGCTAGCCTCAAACCATCATATATGGTTTATGGATTGTAAATATTTTTGTACAAATTGGTAACTTGATATGAATCCCCACTAAAAATTAAGGGGGATTGTTGGAGCATGTAATTTTTTTAGGGTAAAAGCACATACAAAATGAATAGGAAGGTCACATAACCATTGCAACAAAAAGGCCTTGAGGCTTCAAGGAAAGAGTTAAGTATTATATCATTATATACATAATCTAAGAAAGTGACATGGAAAGCACAAAGGTGTTGTCTAGGATCAATTTTGCCATCATAGATGGGAAGCTTAAGAGTAACAAAACCAATAGGTAAAGGATATGAAGTCATTGCAAGTGTAAGTGGGTTATGAAGCAATTGAGTAGAGTCAATGACATTATAAGAGATAGATACACCTTGTTGTAAATGAAATATTTGGGCTTGCGAACCATGACCAAGGTTCTCAAGAACATGTGTGTTGAAAGAGGAGTGGGAACTCCAATGGGTATGCACGCTAGAAGTACGAATAATATTAGACATAGGAATAGATACGACAACACTATGAAGGGGGATATTGATTTCCCCCAAAGTTATAGGCACAATGGATGTAGTATTAGTAGATGGAGTCATGGTGGATGATGTGAGGTGAAACACGCTAAAAAATGACTTCTCATTAGATTGTTGATCACGAGAAAACTTAGGGGCAAGGAATACCTTGATAATGTGATCAAGATAGTGGAGGTGGTTGATGAGCCCAAGAAATAGCTCATTTTATACAATATTTGACATTATTTTTCCTTGCATATATAAAATGAATCTAAGTGTAATTTCTGAACTTGGTTTATTTAGGATAAAACATAAAGTATATATTATGGTTATTTCTTTAGAATTCATTGTTACCTTCTATTAGTCATTTCTAATTATTATTGGGAAAAAGATGTCAATTTGTGTATATACAGTTCATACTTTACTATAATTGCGGGATAAGGAATTTTGGGCACTAAGCACCAGCTACAACCAGCCTTGGAAGATCTTCAAAATATCTCATATCATCTCCAGAGATTGTTATTTCATCATTGCATTAGCTCCTGAAATGTTCAACAATTCTATGAGTGTCTCCTTAAGCATATGTTTGGGAAATATTGGAAAAAATTCATCAAGAATATACCCAAACCCAAATTTGATAGCATATTCAGATTCCTCTAAAAAATTATGCAAGTTAAGACAAAACCATCTTGATTTGAATTCATATGTAAAAGTTATAGTCGTTTTAAGAATGCTTCTAAGTCTTCCTAGAATGCTCCAATTCACTTCGGAGTCCTCTAACTCACTTCAAAGCATCTTTGGAATTCTTCAGAGTCTCTTTGAGATTGCTTCAGAGTTGGATATTAGAGCTCTGAGGATGAATACTAGAGTTGCAAAGATAAGCATAGCTCCAAGGGTGGCATTGTTATCTATTTTTTGAATTCATTCTAAAAATATATATTTCTATAAGTATTTTATTATTTGTAAATTAACGAAGAATCAATATTCATTTTGATTCTCAATAAAAGAGTTGGATTGTTGGATAATCTCTCTCCATATTTGGTGGAGATTGTTGTTTTTTAGATAAATTGAAATCTTAGTTGATAATATTTGATAGAGATGTATGCCTTAAAATAAGGATTTGGTTGGAAGCACGGAATTATAAATGCAACCTCCCACACCTTTTAATGTAATCTCCATTTTTTTTATCAATTCATTATGAGGTTTCATTCCATCCATTTGTAAATAGTGTAGATTAAAATCACCTTCTAAGGAATGAGCTGGTCACTCATTCCAAGGAAGATGGAGCTGTATATTTATGTTTATTTTTCCATTATGTAACTATATTTGTTTTTATCTTTTTATTTGTGTCATGTAATTATTTTATATATTTATTTAAAGGTGTAATGGTATTTCATGTTATATATTATGATTAATTACTAAACATTAATGTGCAAAACATAATATAGCTCCTTAAGAAAATTGTAAGATGTAATGATAGAAATGTTACTTGAAACATAAGAGAATAAGTGAATTTAGTTGATTGGATAGGTACATAGATGATTTGGATGTGCAAACTAGTAAATATTTGGAAGTGTTTTGTCTCTAGAACTGTGACTACAAACTAAACATATATGAAATCACATGGTTTATCCTGGAGCGTGGTATTGTTTGGTCATGAGTTGTATGGCTTTGTATTGAGATTTGTAACTTATGATGGTTGTTGTTGGATTGGAAATGCACTTTGTTGTCGAATGCAAGGGTTTTCAAATGTGTGACACCTCCTATAATGACTTGAAATGGATAAAAAGCTTATATCCATGCACTAGTAACTCATGACCACAATTATATAACAAAATGAGATAAATTTGTGTGGTGGTGTTGGACTGACCCTAGTTGTCAACCCCTATTGATATGATCCAAGTGTTGCACTACATCCCCTCGATGGTGAGAGAAAAATCCATGTAGTTATTCTAATGTATGTGCAATTGTGTATTGCAATTCTTAGCCAACCCCATATCTTTCCCTTATGTCTCTTGACACAAAGATAACATACATAACTATAGATAAATTAGAATGTACCCTTCGTGATTGTGATATGGTGTGTTGTGCTTACAAATCTTAGATGGATTCCCTTTATACTTCAAAAACTTTTGCAGTGTTTAGCTTTGGCTTAAATTTTCTATGACTTTTGAATTTGATTTGAGTGTTTCATACCTAAGTAGTGGATGTTCTTAGAGATGTGTTGTTATATGAATACTTAGGATAACCATGTGTGTTTTCAGAATTTAATTTGAAATATATGCTCTTGAAAGTGTCAGAGGAGTTAATAAGTGCATTATAGGCTTGCTTGTATAGGTTTTCGTAGGTTAGATGTCACATTAAAGCCAACCTATAAGATATAAAAAGACTCATAAAAAAATATAAAATTACAAAAAAACCATTGGAGGAGGGAAACATGACCATATAAGTATGACCGAAACCGTAATATGACTTGGTCCCAAATCCATATGGGTTTAAACAAGTAATTAATAATGAGTGTGCAAGATTTTGGACGAGATGCCTAAGAGTGATATACTGTTTTGGATAAATGTGATTGAATATGTGAACAAATGAGTAGTGTGTGTGTGTGTGTAGAGAGAGAGAGAGAGAGAGAGAGAGAGAGAGAGAGAGAGAGAGAGAGAGAGAGAGAGAGAGAGAGAGAGAGAGAGAGATGTCATCTAGGATTGGAATGTGTGCACAAGGCATACTCAAGGTGCAAGGCCAAAGTTATCATTACCAATTTTAAGTTTCTACAATTACTAACTCCTAAAATTTTGGATGGTTATGAATATAATATTTAAAAGACCCATCAAAAGGCTCGGTCGATTTCTCTTAAACTTTCATGGCTTTAAACAATATTTTTCAATACTTCATATCTTACAAAAAAATTGTTGTATTATGTTACTTCCTTTAGGCTTGCACAACTTTGAATAGTGATTTTTGGCTTCAATAATATTCCACAACTTTTGCATGTGCTTATGAGGCCTCAATAGAATTGTATGGCTTGCACAATATATTTATGCACTTACATATAATAGACTTGCATAGCTCCAATAAACTTGTGCAATAGACTTGCATATTTGCACCATAGACTTGACTTTGCCTAATAAACTTGCACAACATGCATAATAGACCTGTACAATAGAGCCTCCACACAAAATGCTACACAAACTACTTCAACTATTTTTGGTTGATACAAGATACAATGTGAACTTGAATGCACTTACATCAAATGAATATTGATATTAAGTTACATCAAATTTAAATCAAAACTCTTACACAAAAGGGTTTGATTAAAATATCCATAAAGGCATGTGTTTAACCAGCTTGTGGAATAGAAAAGTATGTTGCCATTGAAGTTTTAATTATGCCATGCACATCCACATTTGATCGATTAAGTTGATGATGTCATCCTTGAAGTAATGATTAAAGGAGGGGTTGAAAAAATAAAATCAAATAATTTGTAAACAAAATTAAAAAAATAGTTTCTAAAAGGGGGGAGGAAGGTTTTATGTAAGACCCATGTTATTATTCATCCAAATTAAGGGAATATAAAATTAAAAAAAATTAATTACAATTAATACCTTCAATGATTTTCAGCTTACAGCATTTAAATCCAACATAATTAAATGTTTATAATCCATCTAATAACAAATGACAACCATGTGCATTTGTAAGGGTCAACTAGATCTACTCGATCCCCCTTAATTCACTCTAACCGAGTGTATACCTTGTATACATTTGGTTAAACATTTTTACAGGTCTTGAGAACTATGTCCAACTCCTAAGTGTTAACCAGGAAAACATACAAGTTGTAATCCATTCAGTATCTGACATAACAGGTTAGGGGTATGGTGAATAGACAATGTAATAAGCTAGTTACACTACTTTGGCCAAATATTCAAGTGTGCAATGCAAGATTAGCTTCATGACCACACACAAGTCAGAAAAACTTGTCTCTGTCACCACACAACCATCTCTACATAGTTATCTGGATCTCATTTCGTTATTTAAGAAATTAAGTTTCTATTTTGAAGAAGTAAGAACCATTATTCTAATCGAAAGGATCATATCAATCCCATCGTAGCATTCCTATGGGAAATATAGTGACCACATAATGAATTTTGTCATTATGTACTCACTATCCTTCTCGTAGCCATCCTAAGTTGGCACGATTAGGATTCTATCGAATGGAACGATGATTCAAAATGTCTACACTTTGTTTACAATTTAGTTATCTAAATAAGATAAGTAAATAAGTTCATCTTTACGATAGGTTATTTTGTAGCATTATGTGATATTTGTTTCATGATAGAGAGTTATAGTAATTTAACGCGCTACTATATTTAATGAGTACCTCTTAACAAACTATCACAATATAGTTTTATCATTAAATATAAGTTTATTTCACCATGTATTGTATAAAGTTAATCCATTCAATACTTGTTAAAAATGGTCCTTATTCTCGTATGATCATCATTTAATCACGAATAGTATGATTTATCCCATAAGGTACAATAATAATTTATGATTTTTTTCATGGTATTGTTTTCCTTATCATGTTACGTTCGTTATAACACATATTTGTTCATTCAAGATGAATCAATAACATCAATTAAAACTACATAACCTAATATCAATTATTTTTTATTTATACCATGTTGTTAAAATAACATTAAAACTTTCATATCCAATAAAATATGATACAAAACAACAAGATATTATATTGAACTTAATAAAGATAATTCCTTATTTTCTGAAATAATGAAAAATAATTATTCAGAATAGTACATTAGGCAAAATGCTATAATTCAATTTGCGAAGATAAATCATTCACGATAAAAATTAAATACAATAATCCTTATATCAAATTTTAAGCAAATATCACATGACGAAATCATGCACATACAATCCAATCAAACACTTCATAAATGTCACTCTGTCCTACACACTATAAGAGAGAGCAAATATATACATGGGTCAGTTCAAAGAACTAGCATGAGTTATCTAACTCATGTTCTTGTTGTATTTAGAATGAAATAAAAAATATGTTAACTTTATCCTAACTGATAACTTATAAACTTCTTAATTCATTAATTAAGTTTACATATCATTGCTCAAATGAATAATACTATATTAAGTAAGCCATAGGTCAAACAATCCAAGATTCCCACTAATGATTATATTTTTAGACTATTTAAATAACTTACAAATACAATTCATTATTGTCATAATCCAGCCTAGAATTTCATAACAGTATCAAACAATTCTTAAGAGTAACCCACAAGAATAATACTAACCAAAAAAACTTCATCAATGTATAACAATCATATTTGATGAATGAGCTTAAATAAATCATCAACCTTTTGAAAATACTACAAGAAGATGGAACAAAATCATATTTTACTGATAATCATACAATTCAAATAGCTATCCCACCATATTATCTAAATAAAAAATTCAAACAGTCTTGATTACAAACACTTAATCATTGCTACAGAAAAGTTCATAGTTATGTTTAATTTGGTACACTTCTCATCACAACCTCGTGATATTTCCCTTCCCCGTGGATCACTCTATCGGAAATTCATTCAAGCTAAGAATACTCTAAATACTCATGCCCAAATAGTAATCAAAGGAAGAGTGCCTTGCATACAATATCATTTCAACCAACCCAGTATTCATTTATTCTAAGAGGAGGTAATAACTACTACGGGAAGCTAACAATCTCATTTATCAATCCTTTTTACACAATTTTCCACAAATGTCCAAGCCATCAACACGACATAAGAAAAATGA